>JADLSH010000358.1:5252600-6746400 GCA_016169945.1 Trachythela sp. YZ-2020
CTTATAAATCGCTTTTTGGGACTTCAGGAAAAGCGGCGGAACGAATTTATCGTTTATACTTTATAAAAAGGATAAATAGAGATAGATGGTCGAAAAAATATGGCAAGTTTCTTATAATTGTTGATGTATTTTAATATAGCCGTAAAAATGTTGTTTTTCCAATTAAAGTATCCTATATTTTATGTTATCAAAAAGTTCCAACTTAACTGATTTCATTTCAAAAACTAATTTATCAGTAAAAGGCAGTTTAGTTTTATAAACTTTTGGAAACGTTTTAATGAACGGAAGGTTGCATTTAAACACATTAATTTGAAGCTTATAGAATGTATAAGAACATACCTACACCATATATCTACATACATACATACATTATTCAGCTCACTCGTTGAGTCTTTTCAGTGACCGATTACATCAAGTATCTCGCTTACCTATATTATGTACGTAGCCTACATGATCTATTTTTACAACAATTGCGATATTACTTTCCTAATCTGTATATCCTAATCCACCCAGTCAATTTTCCCTGTGGGAGAAAACCGGAGTGCCTGGAGAAAACCCACGACTTTCGGCAGAGCGTTGACTTACTCTTTTCACATGAGTGTGACGAGTATTGTCCTCAGCGAGAATCGAACTCAAGACTCAGAGGGGAAAGGCGCTTGCCCTGATGACTGCGCCACCGAAGCCCCGACTCTCAGATTTGTATGGCTAAAAGAACTAATATTTTAATTATTTTTGTAGTTTTTGTAACCTGTTTAACTGTTTTGTACTCCACAAAAGAAATTTATATTATTAATCGTGTTGCCATGGCTACTGTGCTTCCTCTTCTTGAAACACAATTTCCATTTTTTATTCTTTCTAAATAAATTTCCCAAAATAATATTGTTTCCTTCCACTCTTCTTTCCAAACTATTAGAGTAATGATCAAAATCTTAATGGCACATTTAAAATGAAGGAAAACACAGTGATTATGTCAAGAAAAACATTTCATGTGGCGATAGCCTTTGAGTGCGTCGTGAAGAGGGGTGTGAGCCAGGGATCCAATTCGTTTTCTAAGCCAAAATTTTGTTTTGAAAGCAGATATCCGACTCGCCTACAACCTTTGCATAGCAGATTTTGTGATGAAAAAGCTGAATAATAGTAATGTTTTGGAATGTAGTGTCTGGCAATGTTCAGCTGGGGCGAGAGGTTATTGCAAGTATATATGTATTTCTAGTACTGTGATTATTCCCGAATAAACGGCGCTAATTCTGCTTGGCCATTTACACCTGTGAAAAGGAGAGCTAGGGTGGCGGTGGACCTTTCGCGAGTTGCCAGGAGTGGAATGAACGAAATTACTAAAAAAACATACGAGAGTCTGAATTAAAAGTCGCTTTTGGGACTTTAGGAAGAGCTGTGGAAGAATTTTATCGCTTTTACTTAATATAAAAGCTTTGAAGGATAAGAAGAGATATATGATGGGGAAAAAAGTAAAATATATAAAGGCAAGTTTGTTATAATTGTTGATGTATTTGTTGCTCAAAAACTCTTGCTATATATACATAGTTTTTCATTTAATTCCAGTTATTAAAAATATCGTATATAAGGCTATATTTCATGTCATCAAAAAGGTCTAAATTAAAAGGGGAGCGAAATATTTTTATGAGATAATTGAATATTTTCAACTGATTTCATTTACATCATGTATTTCGGAATTCTTTGGCTAAAACAACTAATCTTTTAATTATTCTTTTAATTATTCTTTTAATTATTCTTGCCGTTTTGTACCCTGTTTTGTAAATATATTTGTACTCATGTACCGCATAGAAAGAAATTTATGTGTCTTGGTCATTTTACCCTAAAACATGTCAAACGTGTTTACCCCCAGTAGTGGTGTAGGTACCGATCAACCCTTATTTTTGGGGTGCCGATCAACCCTTATTAAAGTTTAATCGGCATAGCTAAGGTCTTAAATAGAGAAATACAAATACATGTTTGCGAAGCGAATATAAGTCAAAGCTTTCATTTTATTACCAATAATACATTTAACATTACACTATGTAAAATCCGCGAGACATATATACGAGAAATTTAACAGAGAAAGCTAACATAATTCTATGTGTTACCATGTCTTGTTAGGTGAAAGCAATTAAATCTAGTTTTGCATAGTACATTTTGTATTTTAAATCATTAAACCGGTGATTAACACAGCCAAACAGTCATCTCCCCAGACATGCCTGAGCGAGCCCGAACCAGATAACTTTAAGCAAAAAGGTTTTACTTTTGTAAGATACTGTATGATATCCTAAGATACTGTATGATATCTTAAGATGCTGTATGATATCCTAAAATGATATCATATCCTAAGATACTGTATGATATCCTAAAATGATATCTTAAGATACTGTGTGATATCCTAAGATACAGACTGTATGATATTACAAATTTTGGTCGTATTTTCGCCTATTTAGCTTTCGTATATTTACACAGCGATAGCGAGGAATCTATTCGACAAAATGTCCGAATCTGTAAACGCTCTTACGAGTGAACTTGATCAAATATTATAAATGTAAATGATTTTTTGTAATAAAACTTATAAGTATCGTGTGGTTCACTGTGTCCTATTCATTTGCTAGAAAACTAACGCAATTCTATACCTTGCTATGTGCTGTTAGGCTGTAACTCATTTGTCAGTCATTAGCGGTAATTAAGATTTTCTAACTTAAAAATTTGAATAAATTGAGAATATATAATTATGGGACGGGAAAATATTGTACAATGTACACTGTTAGTCGATAAATATATACACAGAATTAATTTTTAAACACATTTATTGCTTAAAATTTATTTTACAACGTTAGTAAAGTCTACAAGTTACGTTTGCCACTTCGTGGACAGTTCTTCTGTGTTGCTACGGTACTTTCGTTTCTTTGTTTTGGATTTTTCTATTTTAGTAGAGGATTTTAATACAGTTTCTTTTTGTGGTCTATTCCTAACAGATTTTCTACATTGCACTCTTGCAAAGTTATTAAAGTTTGTTGCCATTTCCTCTTGTCGCTTTATTAGTCTTTCTAGAGTTTTTTCCACATGTAATTCTTTATCGTTGGCGATTGCTTCTTGTAAGGGTAGACAAATCCCAATTTTACTCCATTTTAACCATTTAGCACGTTCGTCGGTATCCATACCATGGACTCTTAGGTCTCTTATCCATAGTAGACGTTCCAGATAAATATTTTGCAAGTCTTCACGAAGCTTTGGTAGGATAAGTAAGTACGCCTTACTATTAGCTTCTTCTTCAGCAAGACCATCTGCAGTGAAGTTCTGCGTTAGCTCTTCGAATTCTGCTAAATTTCGTTTTGATACTTCCTCTTTTAAAGGTGCCCATGGATCGCTTTCATATTCACCATCTACTTCGCTGTCAGTATTATCTAAACTATCCAAATCACTCTCTGGCGTAGCATCCGTTTCCACTTCATTGTCTGTATTATCTGAATTATTAAAATCGCATTATCTGAATTATTAAAATTATTAAAATAGCTATAGCTCCCACCTTCATCGAAGCTAACCAGTGAATGTTTCATTTTAAGAACAACATAACATTTTATAATTATGCTTATACATAATTCAATGGCCCGAACGAACAGGCCCGCGTTAGTAAGGTCTGCTCCTAAGAGCATATCGTTTAGGTGTCTTTTGTATCTTTAAAGAGTTCTCATATTTCCAGCAATCTAGCGCATCGGGATTCCCGGGACGATAAAAGTCCTGCCGGGACATATTGACTTATGTCCTGGCGGGATTTTTTGTGTCCCGGGAGTCCCGATGCGCTAGATTGCTGGAGTGCTCCCCACCCATGCAATGACAACAGATATGTGGTTTTGAAAATTTCTATTTTAAGCGGAAGTATCAGAGTTAGGGTTAGGGCTAAGGTTAGAGAAAGGGTTGGAGTTAGATCGAGGGTTAGGGTAAAAAGTAGAACAAGTGTTAGAGTTAATAAATTAGTGTTAGACTTAGAGAGTTAGGGTTAGAGAAAGAGGTAGAGGGAGGAGTGGAATTTATCTTCCTTATTTTTATCCTCCTTTTTTCTGGATATGCAATATCTTAGGATATTATACAATATCTTAGGATATCATCGGAGATATATACTAAGCTTGGTCGGGCCTATCCTTATATGTTAGAGCTCGGCTCGGGCCTATCCTTACGTCTTAGAGCTCGGCTCGAAGCTAAGCTCGCTCTATATGGAGGTTGGCTCGCTCGATATGAAGCTAACATCGCTTGATATTCAATTTTAGGATTAAATGGTTCACTCTTAGGATTTGGAGTTTAAGAATAATACGTTCTTAGAAGCAGACCCAGAGCAGACCTTATTTATTTTGTTAAAAATATATTTAATATTGGGTAGATTTCAGATTGGAGACCTTAAGATTTAGCAATTGCAAGATTATCCCCCGAAGACAGACAAAAAATATGAGAACTCTTTAAAGATACAAAAGACACCTAAACGATATGCTCTTAGGAGCAGACCTTACTAACGCTGTAAAAGAAATTATTATCAATAAATGTGTTTTAAAAATTAATTATGTGTGTGTTGTATGTACATTGTACAATACTTCTCCTATAATAATATATTCTAAATTTATTCAAATCGCTGTTAACGATTTGCAAATGACTTACAAACCGCATAGAATTGTGTTTACATACAATGTTTGTATATGCTCGTACATCTCACTTAAAAATCACTGCTCCTCTGCTACATCTAGACGCTTGAAACAAAAAGGGTAGACAAGCACAAAATGTTGGTTGGAGAATTGGGCTTGGCCACGCAAGGTATGCCCGACCAAGCATCGGGCCTGATAGTGCATAATCGGGCCTGATAGTGCTTAATCGGGTAAAATCGGGCCTGTTCGTTCGGGCCATTGAATTATGTATAAGCATAATTATAAAATGTTATGTTGTTCTTAAAATGAAACATTCACTGGTTAGCTTCGATGAAGGTGGGAGCTATAGCTATCGCTTAATTGTTGGTTTAACATAAGAAGACGCGAAAGGAATACTATATACTCTGCGAGATCACAACTCAGCAGTAGAATCTGACTCAGATCACAGTGAAGAGATGGGTAGAAAAAGAAAGTACGTAGAGTCTGATGATGATACGTCAGAAAGCGATTTTAATCCCCGAGCCGGCGCGAAGCGCCGTGCGAGGGTACTAATTCCGCTCGGATATTTACACCCGGGTATGTAAGACATAGCGGATTCCAAAGTTGTCCGCCATTATGTCATGGACGAACATGGCTTTCTACTTTATGCGCATGCGCGAGTTCAGGCCGAGAGAAAACTTTTTTTCAAATATAGTTTTTGTACATTGTTTTGTTCTCAGGAGTCGGGAAATAACACAGACAAAACACAGATAAATGAAAATTTTGTGGAGACTTTCACTTACTAAAGTCAACAGGAAAATAAATCAGTCAAAAGACCGAGAAAGGACAAGGTTTTCGAGTTTTAAAACGCGTAAGTGTCTATTTTGCATACTTGCTTTTGCAGTTTTCAGTTTTGCCGTCAATTGACTTAATATATAATATTGACATGAAGTGCATGCACTATAGTATTAGTTTGTGGTTTTCAAAATGCGTAGTTCATCCTGTGTGGTCAATACAACATTGATTAATCTTAAAAAGTGTTTTAATATTAATTCAAATGCGTTATAGAATAAGAAACAACATATTTAATCTCAAAAACTTCATAGTATAAAAATACTGTTCAAAAAACTGTTGAAGTTTTATGACAATTTTGAAACGTTTTTTGAGACGTCTCAGATTAAATTTTAGAGTAAATCAAAGCTAAAAGAGTACGTAATAACATAGCTACTTTATATAGTGGGGCAATTGATAATTTTACAGTTAAAAGCACAAACCTTGTCACTATTTTGCCATTTTGTACAAAAAAATAAAAGAAATATACGGCCGGTTGCGTGTTACCATGGTTACAGTTATCAACTCAGTAGTTCATGTTACAATAACTTTTGGGGAGTTTAATTGCTTTGTTCTAATATGGGCGAGGGGGTTCTGCATGCATGTATTTCTAGTAATTCAGATAATACAGACAATGAAGTGGAAACTGATGCTACGCCAGAGAGTGATTTGGATAGTTTAGATAATCCCCGAGCCGGCGCGAAGCGCTGTGCGAGGGTACTAATTCCACTCGGATATTTACACCCGCGTATGTGAGAACATAGCGGATTCCAAAGTTGTCCGCCATTATGTCATGGACGAACATGGTTTTCTACTTTATGCGCATGCGCGAGTTTAGGACGCATGCGCGAGTTTTATGCGCATGTGCGAGTATAGTTTTGTACATTGTTTTGCACTCAGGAGTCGGGAAATAATACAGACAAATAAAGTCTTCAAAACAAGATAAATGAATATTTTGTAGAGGAAAAGAAATCAGTCAAAAAATCGAGAAAGGACAAGGTTTTCGAGTTTTAAACCGTGTTAAACGCGGAAGTGTCTATTTTGCATACTTGCTTTTTCAGTTTTGCCGTCAATTGGCATGCACTATAGTTTGTGGTTTTCAAAATGCGTAGTTCATCCTGTGTGGTCAATACAACATTGATTAATCTTAAAAAATGTTTTAATATTAATTCCAATGCGTTATAGAATAAGAAACAACATATTTAATCTCAAAAACTTCATAGTATAAAAATACTGTACAAAAAACAGTTGAAGTTTCATGACAATTTTGAAACGTTTTGTGAGACATCTCAGATAAAATTTTACAGTAAATCAAAGATAAAAGAGTACGTAATAACATAGCTACTTTATATAGTTGGGCAATTGATAATTTTACAGTTAAAAGTACAAACCTTATCACTATTTTGCCATTTTGTGCAAAAAATAAAAGAAATATACGGCCGTTTGCGTGTTACCATGGTTACAGTGATCAACTCAGTACTTCATGTTACAATAACTTTTGGGGAGTTTAATTGCTTGGTTCTAATGGGCGAGGGGGTTCTGCATGAATGTATTTCTAGTACTGACGGCAAAGTAGATGGTGAATATGAAAGCGATCCATGGGCACCTTTAAAAGAGGAAGTATCAAAACGAAATTTAGCAGAATTCGAAGAGCTAACGCAGAACTTCACTGCAGATGGTCTTGCTGAAGAAGAAGAAGCTAATACTAAGGCGTACTTACTTATCCTACCAAAGCTTCGTGAAGACTTGCAAAATATTTATCTGGAACGTCTACTATGGATAAGAGACCTAAGAGTCCATGGTATGGATACCGACGAACTAAATGGTTAAAATGGAGTAAAATTGGGATTTGTCTACCCTTACAAGAAGCAATCGCCAACGATAAAGAATTACATGTGGAAAAAACTCTAGAAAGACTAATAAAGCGACAAGAGGAATGGCAACAAACTTTAATAACTTTGCAAGAGTGCAATGTAGAAAATCTGTTAGGAATAGATCACAAAAAGAAACTATATTAAAATCCTCTACTAAAATAGAAAAATCCAAAACAAAGAAACGAAAGTACCGTAGCAACACAGAAGAACTGTCCACGAAGTGGCAAACGTAACTTGTAGACTTTACTAACGTTGTAAAATAAATTTTAAGCAATAAATGTGTTTAAAAATTAATTCTGTGTATATATTTATCGACTAACAGTGTACATTGTACAATATTTTCCCGTCCCATAATTATATATTCTCAATTTATTCAAATTTTTAAGTTAGAAAATCTTAATTACCGCTAATGACTGACAAATGAGTTACAGCCTAACAGCACATAGCAAGGTATAGAATTGCGTTAGTTTTCTAGCAAATGAATAGGACACAGTGAACCACACGATACTTATAAGTTTTATTACAAAAAATCATTTACATTTATAATATTTGATCAAGTTCACTCGTAAGAGCGTTTACAGATCGGACATTTTGTCGAATAGATTCCTCGCTATCGCTGTGTAAATATACGAAAGCTAAATAGGCGAAAATACGACCAAAATTTGTAATATCATACAGTCTGTATCTTAGGATAGCACACAGTATCTTACAAAAGTAAAACCTTTTTGCTTAAAGTTATCTGGTTCGGGCTCGCTCAGGCATGTCTGGGGAGATGACTGTTTGGCTGTGTTAATCACCGGTTTAATGATTTAAAATACAAAATGTACTATGCAAAACTAGATTTAATTGCTTTCACCTAACAATACATGGTAACACATAGAATTATGTTAGCTTTCTCTTTTAAATTTCTCGTATATATGTCTCGCGGATTTTACATAGTATAATGTTAAATGTATTATTGGTAATAAAATGAAAGCTTTGACTTAGAGTTACGTTTATATATTCGCTTCGCAAACATGTATTTGTATTTCTCTATATAAGACCTTATTACTTCGCATAAGGCAATAATATTTTACTAGGTTAAGCGTCGCTATATTAGTTGTCTAAGCCGTTTCGCATAAGGTGATATTAGATACGAGAATATATTTACTCGTTGTCGAAGCGGACTGTGACATAAAAGAGGAAAAGTATTTTGCCAAGTGTGGGGCTGGAACCCACGTTCTTTGGGACTTTTACAACCCAACGCCTTAATTTAATTACTTTTCTATGGTAAATCCTCGGAAATCATTCGCAAAATACTCGGGCTCCTAAAAGAGTGGGAACGAATGATGTCATGTGCGCACTCCCTAAATATTAATACCCTAAGTGCGCACACCCCCTTGTGCGCACATCATGATGACGTCATGTGTGCGCACACCCTGAATATTAATCAGCTCTAATATTTAATGAACGCACCCCTGCGGCACCCCATATGCTAATGAGTTGCGGCACCCCTGCGGCACCCCCTGCGGCACCTCAAAAATAAGGGTTGATCGGTACCTACACTACTACTACCCCCAATCATAGTCATTTTACCCTAAAACAGTTGAGATTATCTGTCCTAAATAAAATGCATACAAACTCATATACAGGTCCTAGAATTGCATAAATTTTTTATCCTATGACAAAAAGATTTCGGAAATAAGAAAATATTGCCTTTCTAAGGTGTATGAATTTGTGTCATGTATAATTAGCTGTTGACCTGGGATGGTCCGATCCACAATAATTTTCTTGTAAAATATTATACCTAGACTCTCCATTTCACTCTCCTGTGACCAGTGACCACCCCAAAAAGTAACCATTCTAGACACTATAAGCACTTCAGAAAGTCTGTAGCTTTGATGGTTAGAGCTATGTCGGAAGTGCAGTTTCTGGGTGTGATCATTTTCGAGCATTTCTCCCAGGATTCGGGTTTGCCACATATTTCACTGCCGACATAGCTCTATCTCCTAAACAGAGAGTTTTCAGAGAGTTTTGTACGTAAAAAATAGCGGCAAAAAATTACGATGCAATCTGATGCAATCTCGATTGTGTTTGGCTAAAAACCATTATTAAATTATGCATATGCGTAAATTATGCATATGCATAATAATTAACAATTATTGGATGAGGCGGAGCAGGATATTTAACAGTTATTCTACGAACTCGAGTCGTATATGAGCTGATAGTCATATATCAGTCATATACGACGAGCGTGAGTAGAATAACTGTTTTATTATATACACAAGTAAAACTTGAATTTCCTCTTCATTTAATTGTCTAAATCTGCCAGCCATTTTTCTACTTTTCTCTACTAGCAGGATATGAGCTAATATCCTGCTAGTAGAGAACCAATCAGATTGCAGAATACCTCATATCCAAAGCTTGTGTATATAATAACGATAATTATTCAGACCAAGGTCAACGTTTTCTGTCGAAGCGAAGCCGTTATCCATATCCTGCGTAAGCCGAATTCAATAATTGTTTTATTATTCATTTTGTAACATGCATTGACGAATAGAACAAGCAAATATTGAAAACAAAGATTTTATTACTGTTCATACAAGTATCAATACAGAAGCAATACGAGAATATTTCAAACAAAGTCGCACAAGTAACACACTCACAAATTACTTATTTGTAATTTTATGCGATATACCGCTGGAATATTCGGGCGCCGTCCAATTATCTCTGCAGATTACTCTTTCCGCTGAAAAATAGCGCGGGCACCGGCAGATATCGATAATAATTCGCAAGTTTTTACCCAATGAGAAAACGATAACACAGTACAATGAATACATGTTATTGTCTTGCTATGTAGTATGTTAATATGTTTTAACATGTTTTAACATGTTTTAACATGTTTTAACATGTTCGTATTATTCTAATTCAATTAAGGTTGTCCCTTGAGCAAAGCGAAAAGGTCGAATATGAGTGCGAAAGGCTTGCTGGGAATTGCGGTAAATTAATGGACCAAAAATTAGACAAACCAACCCAATTTAATCTCTAGGGACTGCTAAACCGATCAACAATATAATAATAGGCAATTTGCATCATAGCAAAGCATCATGGGAACAATGGTAACCTTAGCGCGTTTGACGTCGGCTGATAGCCGGGAAAATGTCTCCGATTGATCGGCTGCCAGCCGGCCTTGTACTATAGTATACCATTGACAGAAAACAAGCGCGTCTTTTGGGAGACTGGATCTAGAATATTTTATTAACAAAAAAAGCATCAAAACTGAACAAATTTAGTCGAAATTATTGCAGTGCGTCGAAATTCGTCTTTCTATTGCTATATAAATGCAAATACACGAAATATACTCGAAATGGCAATGAACAAAAAATTTACAACATTTGCATCCGTGTTGTATCGGACATACAAAATCTCGTCTTCGACTCGAGTTTGTATATCCGGTACAATACTCTCGCTCATGTTGTAAATAGTACATAATATACTACAATAAAACATGGCTACCAGCCGACGTTACCTGGCAGTATACTAATAATACACTACAATATTTACTACACGGCTGCCAGCCGAGATTATGAGTCAGGTCGCACTGTTTGAATGGTTGTAGCTGATTGGTTCACGGGTCTAATGTGGTGGCCGTGGTGGTCGGCCAATCATGTTGACTTATGAAGTCCTTCAAATATTGATTTTTTTTTGTATAAGAATAGCAAATGCTTTTTCTAGTGAAAAGGAATATACCCCCAACACACTGTGTACTATTACATAATAATGATATGCAAAGGTTCATTTAGTATCAATTTTATAAATAATATAATACTTAAAAACTATGTTTCACATATACACAATATCTATGCATAGTAGTGGTAGCAATGTGGGATGGTTGTGGTGGGGCTGATGGTCATATTGATGATAAAAATACAATATACTTTAAAATAAATAGCACAGTATAGTAAAATATATATGCAGAGAAGTGATAGTATAAGTGGCGGTGATAGTTGGGCAAATGTAGTGGTGGAGATGGTAGCGGTGGGCGGTGGTGGCGACGGTAGCAGTGGTGGCGACGGTAGCGAAGGTAATCATATTGATGATATACTTAATATTTATTTAATATTAAAAAATACAATATACATTAAAATAAATATCACAGTATAGTAAAATATATATGTATAAGTGGTGGTGATAGTTGGTCAAATATAGTGGTGGCGATGGTAGCAGTAGTGGCGAAGGTGGCAGTAGTGGTGAAGGTGACGGTGGTGGTGAGGGTGGCAGTAGTGGCGAAGGTGGCAGTAGTGGTGAAGGTGGCGGTAGTGGTGAAGGTGGCGGTAGTGGCGAAGGTGGCGGTAGTGGCGAAGGTGGCGGTAGTGGCGAAGGTGGCGAAGGTGGCGGTAGTGGCGGTAGTGACGAAGGTGGCGGTAGTGGCGAAGGTGGCAGTAGTGGTGAAGGTGGCGGTAGTGGCGAAGGTGGCGGTAGTGGCGAAGGTGGCAGTAGTGGCGGAGGTGGCGGTAGTGGCGAAGGTGGCGGTAGTGGCGAAGGTGGCAGTAGTGGTGAAGGTGGCGGTAGTGGTGAAGGTGGCGGTAGTGGCGAAGGTGGCGGTAGTGGCGGTAGTTGCGAAGGTGGCGGTATTGGCGAAGGTGGCGGTAGTGGCGAAGGTGGCGGTAGTGGCGAAGGTGGCGGTAGTGGCGAAGGTGGTGGTAGTGGCGGTAGTGGCGAAGGTGGCGGTAGTGGCGAAGGTGGCGGTAGTGGCGAAGGTGGCGGTAGTGGCGAAGGTGGCAGTAGTGGCGAAGGTGGCGGTAGTGGCGAAGGTGGCGGTAGTGGCGAAGGTGGCGGTAGTGGCGAAGGTGGCAGTAGTGGCGAAGGTGGCGGTAGTGGTGAAGGTGGCGGTAGTGGCTGAGGTGGCGGTAGTGGCGAAGGTGGCGGTATTGGCGAAGGTGGCGGTAGTGGCGAAAGTGGCGGTAGTGGCGAAGGTGGCAGTAGTGGCGAAGGTGGCGGTAGTGGCGGTAGTGGCGAAGGTGGCAGTAGTGGTGAAGGTGGCAGGAGTGGCGAAGGTGGCGGTAGTGGCGAAGGTGGCAGTAGTGGTGAAGGTGGCGGTAGTGGCGAAGGTGGCGGTAGTGGCGAAGGTGGCAGTAGTGGCGAAGGTGGCAGTAGTGGCGAAGGTGGCGGTTGTGGTGAAGGTGGCGGTAGTGGCTGAGGTGGCGGTAGTGGCGAAGGTAGCGGTAGTGGCGAAGCTGCCAGTAGTGGTGAAGCTGCCGGTAGTGACGAAGGTGGCGAAGGTGACGGTAGTGGCAAAGGTGGCAGTAGTGGTGGTGGTGGCGATAGTGGCGGAGGTGGCGGGTGTGGTGAAGGTGGCGACGGAGGTGGCGGTAGTGGCGAAGGTGGCGGTAGTGGCGGTAGTGGCGGAGGTGGCGGTATTGGCGAAGGTGGCGGTAGTGGCGAAGCTGCCGGTAGTGACGAAGGTGGCGAAGGTGGCGGTAGTGGCAAAGGTGGCAGTAGTGGTGGTGGTGGCGGTAGTGGCGGAGGTGGCGGGTGTGGTGAAGGTGGCGGTAGTGGCGGAGGTGGCGGTAGTGGCGAAGGTGGCGGACGGGCAAACGGACGGACAGAATGACGGAGAGGCACATCACATCCGCGGTAATGTCACTTGCAGGAATTAATTGGGAATACGCTCATTCCACATATTCAAAAACACACCCATATCAACGATGTTTGGTTGAAAATTACAACCTTTTACGGCAAAACGCAGTGTTTCGGAATAAAAATGACCCCGATTCCAATGACGAGTTCTAAGAATGCCTACTTTTGCGATTCAACAGTGATATTTTTGTCATCTTGTACAAAAGCCCTCAATTTTTTATTTTGCAGGCATTCTCGGAAAATAAACGCAACCTTTTCTTCGATATATCTCGGAACGCAAAGTGCAGTATAACAAATTCTTTTTCCGCGAATATTGGAACGAACGTAAGTGTAGATTGGACCTGGAGATAATACAGTGGTTTAGCCTTGGAACGCTAACAAGGGCGGCTCTCAAATAGTGAGACGGGGATTAAAGGCGTGGGGCATGATAAAGCGTGGTGGTGACAACATGATAAACTTGGAAAATTCCAATATCAATTTTTGGTTCTAGTGATAGGCTAGAGCCACATAAATTATCTAATGGTTGGTCAAAGTGATCAACTAGAGATCACTAAAATAAACTAAAATAATATATTTTCATAGTACGTTCCAGGTTAATATTATAAAAGCTGCATCTCAAGATGCAATCGGGCAATAAAAAACAAAGTTCATAAGTTTTAAGCATTAAAATTAAGTCCTCCTGAAATACTCTTTTTCCTAGTAAAACTGTTAAGTTGCACGATCATGATAAACCTTGGGTTACTGCAGAACTCAAGAAAATCTTTGAAAATAGACATATTAAGAGCGTTTCATCAGGAAAAAACGTCATTATACCGTAGATTACGAAATCAGGCAAATAGAGAAAGTTGGATGAATTAAAATTAAATCCTGATGCTAAAAAATGGTGGCAATGCATAAAACAATTAGAGGGATATCCCAAAAACAAAGTACTCTCAAACTTTCTTGTGATCGGTTAACAACCAGGTTTTTACTGGAAAAGCCGTAGCAGAGAAAATCAACCTACCATTTTTTACCCAAGATATCCCTCCTTGATCCCGTCTTCAGTTGTTGCTTCAACAGAAAACATCCTTTTAGATACTCCACCACAGTTTATTATTGAAGAAGAAGACGTTTATCATAAAGTGTCCACCATACAAACTATTAAGTCACCTGGACCAGATGGAATACCCAATTGGGTCCTCAAATCCCATGCACTCGTTTTTGCTTCCCCTGTGGCATCAATCTTCAACGCCTCCATTCAAGAGGCAGTTGTACCCCCATGTGGAAAAAGGCTGACATTATCCCTGTTCCCAAAAAATCAGTTTCTACTAATATTAATAAAGATTTACGCCCCATTTCCTTAACTCCCACTTTATCTAAAATTTGTGAGCGATTTGTTACTGACTGGCTACTGGAGTCAATAAGCGCAAAGATTGATACGCGACAATTTGGCTCTATAAAAAACTCGTCGACGATTCATGCCTTACTAAGTCTTCTTCACCACCTTTTGAGTGCTACTGATGCTTCAAATAACGCTGTAAGAGTATTCCTGCTTGATATTTCAAAAGCCTTTGATCGAATAGATCACAACATTCTCGTGCACAAGTTGCAAAAATGAATGTTCCACCTGCCATTATAAATTGTATATTAAGAATTTTTCTCTCCGATCCTAAAACAACGTGTCAAGTTGACTAATTGTGCATCAACCTGGCAAACATTAAATGGAGGAGTACCTAATGGTTCAGTTTTGGGACCGGTTCTTTTCCTCGTTATGATAAATGATCTTCTTTTGGACTGGAATGACCGATGGAAATACGTTGATGATAGCACCTTCACTGAAAGTATCACACCAGATGAGTGTAGCAAGCTTCAAGAGTTAGTGAATGTTATTCATAATTGGACTGTAGTAAATAATATGAAGCTTAACATCGGTAAAGGCAAGGAATTGATTTTTGATTTTGCAAGAAATAAACAAGAATTTTTACCTTTAATCGTGAATCATAGTGCCGTGGAACGTGTAAAATCAGCTCGGATTCATGTCCTTATTGTCCAAGATAACATAAAATGGAACTAGCACGTGATCCATATTGTTCAAAAAGCCGGGAAGCGCTTTTACATGCTAAGGCTGTTAAACAAACACTAGCATGGACACTAACAAATTAGTTACTGTATACAGTACCATTATGGCCGGTCCTCGAATACGTCTGTCAGGTTTGGCACTATAGCATCCAGGAAGATCTAAGTGAGGATATTGAAATGGTCCAAAAGCGTGCATTTCGAATAGTTTTACCATTCGCAAGTTACAGAAAAGCTCGGATTATTGCTTATTCCCTTACTGAAAGAACGACGACAAATGTTATGCGAGCAATTTTTTTACTAAGACGAGCACAATGTTAAGTGAGTTTTTACCGCCTAAACCATCATACAATTATGATAAGCGGCCGAGGCAAGTATAACAAGTATATATGTAAAACTGATCGATTTAGGAAAGCGTTTATTCCACAAATGATTTCTAAATGTAAATTATAAGTATCCTTAATATGTTTCACTTCTTATTCTGTTTTTTTATGAACGTAATTTTAACATTTTAACATTTTGTAACAACTTCTATATTTAGATCCTTAATTAAGATTGCATGTAATTCGCTGATGTAATTTAACCTAATGGTTACAAAATCAATGTTTTTAATAAAACCTTATATTAAAACATTATATTACCTTATATTAAATTATATTAAATACTACTGTTTCCATATTTTTCGAAACGAGATATCAAATGTTTTTACGGGCGACATGGTTTGTTGTTGCATTCTTTTTTCACCCACTTATTCAGATAACAGTCTTTGCTGGAATTTTCGAAATCTGTGATCGTTTTATGCCATTTTGGTGTCTCGTTGTGTCGATTGTTCAGCTGAGAACAGAGGCTACTCCACGCAAACGAGCCCAGAAATCGATAGTCGTAATCTACCTTGTAAGTTTTTCGCCACTTGTGAAATGCTCTATAAGCTGTTTCGTTCTTATCTAACTGTTTCAAGTATTCGGCCAGCTCCTTTGGCGATTCGAAGTCATCTACATGAATGAAGGAATTAGGAGGCGCCTGTACGTGTTTCGTGTAGTCTTCTTTATAAGCGCCAAGCACAACGGGAACAGCATTGTTTCCAAATCCTTGCATCCACATTTTAAAACTAATGTAGTCCCGGCAGCTTGAGTTTTCGAATGCTAGGAAGAACTTGTAATCCTTAACTTTATCGCACTCGTGCTTAGTGTAGTGGCCAGAACATTTCAGCGTACCGCACTTGCCGAACACGTCGACCGCCATGTATTTCTGTAGCTCCTTGACGTATCTGCCTCTGCCATTATTTACATAAATACAGTTACTAATTAAGGCGGCTGCAAGTTTCGTTTTGTTTCGCACAATGTTGTCGATATTTGTTTCTTCCCTCTCAATCTCGTTTTTCTTCACTGTCCAGCCGTGTAACATGGGGACGTCCGCATCTGTACGATAGGTCATTGTCCAGTTGAACGCATATTTACCGGTAAAATCGCTCATTTTGTAATGACCCCTGTAACCTAATATGGCGTGATACGGCGATTCTATGTTCAAGTATACCCACCGTTGCCATGGTGACCGTATTTGTGGCATATTCTTGAGGTAGGATATTCTCCTCACTTCCACTACCACGACATCACTGGATTTCAACAGTGATTTGTTTCTAGTTACGAGGCAGTTGTCGAAATATACATTCACTGGAAGACCATTTTCTCTGCTGAAGAAAGCAGGACTCCAGTCGAGAATTGTGAAGTTTCGTCTTTGGTTTGAAGTATCCCTTTTAGAAATCACATCGTAACTTGGTCGACTGACAGTGTTGAGAAATCGTAAATTGCTTCTGCTAAATAGGTTGTACAGTATGAAAATACTGAGAGCACCAACACCAATCTGGAAAAGCGATTTCAATGCGGGCCGTGATGACATCGTGCATCCTAAAATGAGAAAAATACGCTTAATTTCTATGTGACCCATCAAAGTTCGTATCAAGTGGTGTAATTGTCATGTAAAATGCCTCTCAGGCATGAACAAAAATATTTGTGCACAAGTCCACCACAAGTCCACGGCGGTATTTAGTGAAGTTAATCTACCAAATTGTGGATAATTAGAGTTATGAAGGAAGTTGTGCCGTGCAACTCGTTGGCTCAAAACCAAATCCAAACAGTTCTAAACCAAAGATAGGTTTATCTGTGTTTATATGGTCTAAAGTGGATATGAACGACGAGGTACTCTTTCAGTTTTTTACTAAATACGTGCCAAAGCATAAGACCAATTTGATAGTATACTTGTCTGAATGCTACGCGCGAAGTTATGGGAAAATTTATTAACAATACATCGACAATTTATTTTACAATTTAATTTGACTAAGTCCTCAGACTTTATGAACAAGTACAGGGTGAGTGACAACAGGCATTAAAAAATGATTTTTACACGTAGACACTTTTGCCAACTCTCACTAAACTTCCGTTCATGTTTCAAGTGAAATATGTATGTGCCAATTTATACCTTTTCAGAGATTGCATGAATGACTACATGAAAACTTTAAATTGGAACCTAACGTTGTGTGCTAGTGCCTCTATTCGGTGCTGACTAGTAACAAATGACCTTAAGTTATGGGTATGTAGCACTGGTGATGTTCAGGAATTGGAAATACGTTTGATTCAATATATAACTGAGCTGCTCGCAATTATATAACCAATTACCATTATCATGTAAACTCAATTCTCAGACCTCTTTATTCAATTCAATGTTTTCGCATAGTCCAGGACACATATCTTGATTCACAAGTATACACTTTTGGTTCACAAGGACACAAAGTGTATCAAAATACACGCTTATTGCAATGCCAACTTCAAAAATTAATATGTCAGCTATTTATGTACAAATTGGATATAAAATATCCGATCCGAGACTAAAATTTTCCTATATTTTCTCTCGTTACGTGTGGAATTTTCCAAACGTGTTAATATGCGAAAAAAATCTAACTTAACAGTATACTATGCAGCTGCCCTCGCGCAAACCTGCACCGAAATCCATGTCTGTCGTATAGTGATAATTAATATTAATTTATTAATATTTTAATTAGCTGAAGCAGACACGTGAACAGTGCATGTTATTATAATGGTTAAAGATATTTGGGCGTGGGGAATATTCGCGACATTGATCCAGTGTTTCGTCAGCGATCGACCACGCTAAAATTAAAGATGGCGGCGACCAAGCGTTTGTCCACACGAGATGTTGACTATACGCACAATTAAAAAACTTTAGCTCTGTTGTTTCATACAACAATACTGCCCCGCGAAAGAAAAAAGGAAAGATTTTTCAAGTTGAAAGAATAATCGGAAGAAAGAAGGAAAAACACGTAAGTATTAAAGTGAAATTAGCTGAATTTACAACTTACATAGTATAAATGTATAAAGGCCTTTTAGTATAAATGCCTGTACTAAACGTTGACATTTTGAAATAATTGACCCGTCCTTCATTATGTTATTCTTGAGTTTGTTATAATTTATTAGGACTATCTATATCTTATTAAATGGACTGGATGGCCTCTAAACTCCTGCACATGGGAACCTTCTGCTCATTTGCCTGACAGTTTACTAAGGTAAAGTAAAAGTGACGCTGACACGCCTACACTACCAAATTTAGACACGATTCTGATTCTTTTATTTTTACTCATGATATATATTAACCGAATTTCTTCTGTTATGTTGTTTCAAGGGGTTATGAGAGACCACCAAAGCCTTCTGCCAGCAGATTGGAGACCATTTCCAGAGCATTTACGTGTGGTGTTTTGGGTCTGTTGAAGTCCAAGGCAATGGGTAATGGATACATCGAGCTTGATCTTGATTGCTGGCGTTATATTACCCAGGGTAAAGGAAAACCATCACAGCACAGAGGCCATTTTATGTTCGAAAAGAACGATTTTGATCGCCTTCCAATGCTACCTCTCGACTGGTGGTATTATCTTAACGTACATGGGGAAGGCAAGAAAATAGACTTTCCCATCAAGATTAAGCCCGTAATTGTTGGTCACCAAAGAAGCATGTCTTTGATGGAAAGAAAGTTGTACCAGGACCAAGGTTTCCAATTGAAAAATTAAGTGTTTCCTTTGCTCGGCTGCCCTGTAATGAGATAAATATTTTTAGTTGTAGAAACAAATGTTGTATTATATACAGTAAAGAATTAATGTCACACCATGGTATTGCGGGGTCAAATTCTTGCCAGTGGCCATTTTATGGGCCGAGTAGATCAATTGATCTGATCTGTTGTATATTTATACTATCATCTGAGAATATTTGCTTGTCTTATCTGATTCTTATTGTAAATGTACCACATGGTGTGACACTAATTCTTTAATAATATCTGCTCTCGAGGGAAATAGTTAGTTTTATTAACCTTTGGGGTTCAATTGTACCAAGTCTGGATAGCTTATCTGGCAAATAACTCTAAGCAATTGAACAGAACTTCCTCATGAATGGGTAACCAAATTTAAATTTATTTGTCAAAATGACCACCAAATAGGCAATCCGGGCTTCATTCAACCAACCCCACAATATAAATATATACATTTGATAAAAATATATCAGGCATCTCACCTGATTATATATAGACCTAGTTTAAGAAGGATTTTGTAGATGGAAATTTTGAGTGTAGATTTTATACATTTATTAGACCTAATCAGGGGAGCAGTTGTGAAAAATGCAACTATAGGCCCTCTGACAGGAATCAAACCTATGGCCCTGCGATTCCGGTGCAGCGCTCTAACCAACTGAGCTACAGAGGCGAGATACAAGGTCTCATTTAATATAAATATATACATATAATTATACAAGTAACAATTTGGTTTTAGTCTTTGTGGAGTGCTTCTTTCAAAATATCCTCTAATTTTTCCAGTTTTCGTACTCGTGTTTACACTCCTAATTCCTTCAGTTTCTCTTTAATTTCTAAAGCGGAAAGATTTTCGATATTAGAAACACTGTCTGAATTGCTCTCTCGTATTTCGACATTGGAGGCAGCTGACAGCTTTCTTCTTTTACTCCTTATTTCTGTTATTTCTGTTGACCAGTACTCAGTGTTTGACTTGTTGTACCGTCTACGCACTCGCTCATGTTGACCAGTTACCTGCAGTCGTTTACTGACAAGCATCCCACTTGGATATCTTTTGGAGCATCCCACTTGTTTGACTTTGTCAGATGAAATTTTCTGACATCGTCATTATTCTTTTCTACCCCTAGCAGTGCAAAGAAAAAGATGTATGATATTACAATTGTTGTTAGTGCTTATCAGTGTATGAATGTACAATTATTGTTATATTATTTATACCATAATTTGTTACCTTGTCCTGTGAACCTTTTTCATGCCGTTGTGTCTCTTCATGAAGTTTGGGACATGGTATACCAAGCAGTGCATGTAAGGTGTAACATGTTGTTTTCCAAACCCAGTAACTTCACCGCCAAGCGAAACAAATAGCTCTACCCATGCTTTAGCCTAATACATAAAGCAATGGATTTATCAAATAGGAAGACAAATTGCAATTATTAACTAATTTGCATCTGAGACAGCTATTTGTTTCATTGTTGTCAGAAATTGGTTAATGGCATTATTTAGGGACCGTTCATTTTTTATGGGCATGGCCGGGGAGGCTGGTGGAATTCGAGGGAGGTCACCAAAAATAAATGACATTGCAAGGGGGGCTACCCAAACAATTAAAGCAACAAAGGAATTTAGCATTGTTATACCCTGTTCCCATACTGATCATAACTATGTAGGAAAGGTAAGCATACTGTATATAACAGTATTTATTTTTTATCTATGAAAATAAAGCAATCTGATTGGCTAGCGAGCGTTTCAGAGCGGTCCGGATTTTTGCATCCGGCCCGCTCTGAAACTCATCCGGCCCGCTCTGGATTACGCGACAAAACACAGGAGTGAAACAATTTTTAGATTAAAAAATCTGCCCAAAAAGTTCAAAAAGCTAGCCTAACGATAGTTAGAGTACAAAAATGAATTGCATCAACTCCAAAGGCTTCATACTAAGCACGATGCGTCGAGAAAACTAATACATTTGTTTGAAATGCTCGTGTATTAAAACTAACACATTTGTTTTATTGCTCATGTGTTTCAGTATTTGGCCACATTAAAGTTAAAAAAATACAGTTTAAACAGATATCATAGAAGAAAAAACCTTTCTCCATACATAAAACTTAAAAATATGGACCAACTGTAGTGAAAACATGATTTTTCTGCCCATTTGTTAAAGTACTTTTCGTATACATGCTGTAAACAAAAAAAAATTAAAGCCGTGGCCCTTGGCAAACAAAGTTGAGGATGTTTTTTACCGTGAAATGACCAGAAAAAAATTACAGCATACCTTGTTCATTGTCCAGTTTTAGTAGAAAGCGTTGATCGAAGTCAAAACACATGCATTCACTGCATGATTCACTGCATGATTATGGCCAAAGCAAGTAAACACGAAGATATCCTTGTCGAAGAAACACGGAATACCAGAAAACCAGGCCAAAACCTTTCATTCCTATGCTTTTCTACTCCCATATTTAAAAATATCGTGTACATCTTTACAGAAACCATGGTTTTTTGTGAGTTTCTTGCCAGTTTTCTTGAGTTTTCGTCAGGGCTCTCACGACCAAATTTAAGAATTCCTTAGATTGGCCCAAAAAAATCTCATAATTTCCTCAGATTTCCGTAAAATTCCTTAAACGAACCTAACATGAAATATTGCCATGAATATTACGTCATTTACGTGGAAATTGAAATTTGAAAATAAACTTTAATATATTTTAAGAATAATGATTTTTGGAACACCACGCATATTTATTGGCACGTGGCGTGCTCACAAATCAAACATATAATAAATGTTGTCCATTCATGTACCTGAATGTCACGTGTAATCAAAATTATCAAATTCAAAACCAGATCAACACAACGTCAACAAAACGTGCACGAAACCAGGCAAAAATAATTGAAACATCAGTTCGACCGAAATTGCAAGAAATTCCCCAAAAAATGGATTTGGATCGCCTCAAATCCCGCAATTTCGGAAATGAGCCCTGGTTTTCGTGTTTTCTTTTAACGTTCAAGTTTTGTCAGCCTCGCTTTGAATTCACAATTGCACTGATCTCAAATTATTTCGCCACACTGGAATTTTCAATTTTAATAAATTTAAACACACGATGAGAAAAACTGTGACCTCGGCACAGTTTAACATATATATTTTTTTAGGGGGGGTGTTACCAAAAATAAAAGACTACCCAAAGGGTGGGTCATACAAAAAAAATTACATAATGGTGAGGGGTCACGGAATTTTCGGGTGACCGACTGCAAAATACCACAAGCCCACCCATGCCCATAAAAAATGAACGGTCCCTTATGCGACAAAATCATTCTGCCCACGTACAGGAACGTTATGGAACACTTTGCCAGTGCACCTTAGGTAAAGTCCTAGTCTTAGAGTTTTAAAAAAATATTTCAATATTTGAATCAGTATATATAGGTGTGGATCATTTTAGTAGTACGTGGTTAGAAATTATAACAGTATGTATATTTTAGATAGGTATTTATATAGTTTTATACACATGTATATATATTTAGTATGGTGGAGGGCCACTAGTTTATCCGTCAATGACTGTAAAGTGTTTTTACCCTCATGAAATGAAGTTTTACATTACATTACACACAATGGCCAATTGCACTATAAATACGCGTTGTAGTACATGGTAGTGCCATCATGTGATAAATCCTGTTAAAGTCCTAAAATGAAGGAATTTGTCAGCTGTTTTACTTTTGTTATGTCTGTAGATTATTACACCATGTACACTAGAATATTACTGTACCTTCCAGATCTTGATAACTGACTCACTTTGGGTTGGCTTGATTACCCCATCTAACTTATCTGGGAGATCCCTCATTAGCTTTTTCTTGTCCGAACCCATCAGGCTAGTAAAGTCATGCACACCACTTCCTTTCCCATCATCATTCCTTTTTTCCCAAACACACGTAACAATGTCTGACACACGCCACATGCCTGGATACACGTAACAATGTCTGACAGATGTTTGCTTGTCCTATCCTTTGGTGGTTTGTTGCCGTTGTCTTTAATGTCGCATTCTAGAGATTCGTTAACCAAACTCTTTGTCAGGATGTCTACAATTTTTGATAAAATTCAAATAAAATGTGATGGAAGGGAAAATGCAGGGTGGCATAATCAACCTGTCCTACGTCATGTACCAGTTCTTATCTTTATCCACCATCTAACAGATAAAGCTAAGGATAAAGATCTTCCCTCAAATCTCAATCCCAACATTCGATTCCCTGTGGGTGGAAACCGGAGAAAAACCCACGACTTTCGGTAGAGCGTTGAGTGACTCTTGTCACATGAATGTGTTTAGTCCGGATAGAGAATTGAACCTCAGAGGTGAAAGGCGCTTGCTCTGACGATTGCGCCACCGAAGCCCCTTACTTTATACATTTTGAGGTAAGATCAATTATGCAATTGAGCAACACGCCGCCAAATCAAACCAGACTAAACCAAAACAAACAGACAAATTGGGCGTAAGCATAGGCTGTGAGAAAATCCTTTCAGTAGGGGCCAATTAGCTGTTTTGGAAACCATTTCCAAGTTCAGCCAATATTAGAAGCGCTTTCTTAAAGACATTGCTTTAGCCTATTGGTCGATTTCGGAAAGCTTTCATTTACTGCTATTCGCAAGCTACTCTTAACTGTTACAAAGAAATGTCACAGTTAATTAACAGTAGCTTGCACATAGCAGTAGCGCTTGTGTTATCGGTTCATTTTGGAAATACATCAAATGCGTTTACGAAACAGTGCAATCTTTTAATTGCACGTGGGCTCGAGTAGGCTCGCATTTTCGCATCACTATTGAGCTAGGGTTCCAGAATTTTTACGAATATTTTTTGTGATATGGACGATAAACGCGGTGAACAAGGTATGTAGTTTCATGCATATTGACGTCGAAATTGCGATACACAATACACCAATCTTATTATTGACGTCGACAAACGTTATCGATATTCATGAGTGCAAAACACGTGGAACAACAGTACAAAACGATCTGCTTTATTTGAATTAAGCAAAAACAGAAGGTATGCACAATTTTATTTAATAAGGGCCAATTTATATTTGAACTAGATCAGCAAACAGTATTTGGTCACGAGCACCAAGAGACCAAAGGCAAAAAAGAATCTAGAAGCAAGAAGCGAAAGTTGAAAAGAGATTTTTCTAGACTTTCCCTGAACAAGGCAAATCAGAAAAGGGCCGGAATAGACGGGAAAAGGAAAAAGATAAAGAAGGGCAGAATTTCCCAGACCTCTAAGGCCTCTGTAAGTGAGGAGATTCCTGAGAGTAGTGGTTGGGACACTGACATCAGAGTCTCTAGTGACTCGGACGACAGAATGCAATGATGCCAGTGGATCCCGTATACAATGCAATACAAGGCAAGGAAAATCCACAGTAGCTGTAGAGGTTGTAGAAACATATATATAATATTTTTGATATACCTCAAAAGGTTGCCACTACAGCTGTTTCATCCGAGAGGAATCACTTGGTGATTCCGAGGAGTCACGTGATGATTCCTCTCAGATGAAACAGACTGTAGTCTGTGGCAATCTTTTAAAGTATATCAAAACTATATTTGCTGTATCTATATGATATTAAGCACTCTTTAGCATAAATATATTGCAATAGGCATGATAAACAAATCATGATCACCTGTAATGCGAAGCATTAAATGAAGTTCATCCAATACGACATTTTGAAGTTTAACCTCCAGCAATGGCTTGTGCTGGCATGAAAATTTATTCTTTAGGGCACAAACTTGGATGTCCTTGAGTGAGCGACAGTCATTTGTTTCCCAAAAATCCATTGGTTTAGTATCACAAGCTGATTATACAGATAAATACAGTTATTCCTGAATTAAGACTAATTTCTCACTTAAACACCTGGTTGCACTTAATTGGTACCTTAATAACTTGTGTATTTTACACCAAATACAAGCATAATCTGAGGTGGCTCCCTTAAGACCAAGTAAAAACAACAGAAAATAAAAGAGAAATACTTACAAATATATTTCTAAAATTCATTAATTATTCATAGGCAAAATACAAAGGAAACTCGTGACCCGTAGCGGATCTATATATTTGATATAGACTTGCTCAAATTTTCTCCTTCAATTTTTACAGCGTAGATAACATCAATCTTCAAAATTCCAACACCAGTGAGCGTACAAAACGAGTCATTTTAGAAGTCATATACAAACCTTACAGTTCGGCCTTTATCAGATCTAAAACACTCGGCTGCGCCTCGATGTTTTAAATCTGATAAAGGCCTCTTGTGCGGTTTGTATATATTACATATATATAGATATATATATATATACGTGTAGGTTTAGGTCTACGAAAGGCAAAGAGTGCTCGACAACATATAGTTAGAGCAAATTATACTTTTACAGATGAAACAGCCAGTTGCAGAAAAGTTTTGAGGTAAGCGAAAATCTATATATATATATATATACGTGTAGGTTTAGGTCTACGAAACGCAAAGAGTGCTCGACAACATATAGTTAGAGCAAATTATAGATTTTCGCTTACCTCAAAACTTGTCTGCAACAGGCTGTTTCATCTGTAAAAGAAGAAGAATCTGTAAAAGAATCATCAGGCAGTGATTCTTTTACAGATGAAACAGCCTGTTGCAGACAAGTTTTGAGGTAAGCGAAAATCTATATATATATATATATATATATAAGCACTCTGGCCCCAAGACACTCCACGCATGTCTGGGTGCGCATGTGTCTGAGTATTGTACCACATGCGCTTGGTGAGGGCAAGAGTATGGTGTATAAATACGAAGTCACTCGCATCTAGACTGCGTTACAAGCTGCACTGACGAGCCGTTGAACGGCGAAACATGCATGTCTGCAGATTTGACTATATATATATGTATATATATATTTTCGCTTACCTCAAAATTTGTCTGCAACAGGCTGTTTCATCTGTAAAAGAATCATCAGGCAGTTTACAAGTATCGAAAGAAATGACCGCTTATATGCTTCCTGCCGGAGCGTGGGGGTGTATGTGGGAGACAATGTGTGCATGCATGGCTTTGTTTGCGTTGTTTACGCGAAATTTGTTACGATGACGACATCGTGAAATTATTTCAGCTCTTTTGTTGAGTAAACAATTCTTGTCTTTTTCTTTCAAAATACAAATTTTTCTTCTAAACATAAATTGCATCGTTTTGATCCTCCCGTGTACGAAATAGAATGTTTTAAAATTTGCCAATTAATACTGAAATCCTTATTGTTTTCTTTCAATGTCCAAATATATTTCGAAAGTTCCGTGTCATTTGCATGCTTTTTATGCTGAAAAGATTTAGTGTGGTTGGCCAATCGCTCTTCGAATGTGGTTGCAGTCATGCCAATGTAATTTTTGATCGTGTTTGTGTTGCTTACTGTGACTGTTGCTTTGCATACTATGTCCCTAGTCATGCATTGTTTTTGAAGCGGGCAAATGGTGTTTTCTCTACAACTGCAATTGGTAGTGTCCCTGTCCTGTGGCTTGTTATTCCTAGATATGTGTGCATTGTGTTTAGTGATTACTGACTTAATATTGTTCATGCAGCTATAACTTACTTTAACTGTATTTCGGTTAAAAATTTTATGTAGCTTGTGGTGCGGTGGAAAATGTTTGTCAATTAGACTAAGGAAATTACGTCCTATGTTTGTGCTAACACTCTTGCTAAATGGTGGGTTGAACCAAATGATGTTGCGTTGCCTATTCCTGCGTTGTTGTTGCGGTGTGTGCTGAGTGTAGCTAAGTTCATGATTAAAGTTGCTATGCCTAAGTGCATTCTGATATATGGGTGCAGATTCCTGAAAAGTTTGCTCATCTGACGAAAGAAGTGCGATGCGCTTGTTAATTGATGCAGCTAGTTGCCTTGTGATGCTCGGTGGGTGATTAGAGTGCATATTTATGTATAGTGGATCGTCATTGGGCTTCCTATAGGGCCTATATTTTCCATTGTTAAGGTCGAAAGTTACATCTAATATAACTTAGAAATTATTTTGAAAAATATTTTGAAATATTTGAAAGAAAAAAACAAGAATTGTTTACTCAACAAAAGAGCTGAAATAATTTCACGATGTCGTCATCGTAACAAATTTCGCGTGAACAACGCAAACAAAGCCATGCATGCACACATTGTCTCCCACATACACCCCCACGCTCCTGCAGGAAGCATATAAGCGGTCATTTCTTTCGATACTTGTAAACTGCCTGATGATTCTTTTACAGATGAAACAGCCTGTTGCAGACAAGTTTTGAGGTAAGCGAAAGTCTATAATTTGCTCTAACTATATGTTGTCGAGCACTCTTTGCGTTTCGTAGACCTAAACCTACACGTTATATATATATATATATATATATATATATATATATATAAAACAAGGCCACGTGCACGATGATAAATACCATTGCTACCATTTTTAAGGCTACGTTCATACTATGTAACCCTGACACAGTATTTGGGCATGAGCAAACTGGCCAATAGAATAATGCCAGAATGCTAAATTTTGAGGTAGAGCTCGTGACTGAATATTGTTCCATTGTGCTCGCTTTATGATGTAGGTACGTACTACATTCAGATCAGTACCCAAGTACTGTGTCATGGTACCTAATTATGATGCAAATATTACCTTGTAATCACCTCCAACAAATATTTCAATGGGCACATTTTTATCCTTGATTTTGATTTGCCCTGCTCGTACTAACTCATTGATGTCATAGAAAATCTTTGAGCATGACCTTAGTTTTTAAAAGATCATAGTCCTCATGACCCTTAAAAAGATAAAGTAGAGTAAAAAGATAAAGTAGGGTGCATCGGGGCGTATTGCCACTTAAAGAGTTAATTTACATTAAAAATATACGACTATATAAACTGAAACTATTAAAGACTAACAAAATTATGGGAAAATACCTTTTGATGACATCACAGTATCTTCGGCATTCAACATTGAAAAGCTGATAATGATGAAATTTGTCAATCTTGTCATCTTTGCCCCGTCACCACTGATTTTCACCTTAATTACAGTGTCTCTTAGTTTCTCATTTGACTCCATCTGAAAATTGAAGTTTGTGAAATGAGTAAATTGTAAAATCTTCCCAAATATTCAATGGATCACTGATGATTATAAACATTGTAAACAAGTCAACTGGCACTGATACAAACCAGGCTACCAAATGAACATATACACAATGCCATGACTATGTAGCTAATGGAATTACTTGTATATCATAACCAGGAGTGTTGGCCCTCGGAAACGCCTGTACCCTTTTTTGACACAGGCTAGGAGTATTTGATCTCCAGGCCTAAGCTCGGAATGGCCATTGTGCCAGAGAACAATATGCCTGACCACGATAACTATGGGCAGTTATGGTTCAATGGCACGATAGCCAGTCTGAGTGTGCCATGCCCTCTTCTTACCCGGACTTGTATTTTATGCCATTTTAGTACTCTGAATATATAAATTCATTTTCTCCCCACACCAAAGTCACTGTCAACAATGGATTTCTAGGCCTGTAACTAACTCCTGAGCATGGATCTGGTTTTCTGACTATATGGTATATATTTCAGAAGAAAACTCACCATTTTTTCAATCACAGTGCTTAACTCATCATGGAAATTAAAAGCAGCCCCGTTTGCTTCCCCAGGCGTTCTTTCAATAGAACAGAGCTTGTTCAGATCCTCTTTGCACTGTTTAACCAGATAGGACTTAGGAAGTTATTCTCCTCCCGGACAGCAAGTTAACTCATGGTATGCAGCTTCCCCAATGCAAAATTTGTCCATAATGAACAACACCTGCTGGATGTCTTGCTGTTCTTCATCAGGGAGATCCTTGTATGATTTCGATCCCTTTTCTGATCCAATGAATAGACAATGATCTTTCCCAGATTCGTCAACCAATTTCACACTGTCCAAACGGAGCCCAAACTATTCACTGAACCAAAGCGCTTGCTCGACTCTTGTTGCCAAAGTTTGAAGCTTGCGTTCTTGCTGGCGCTTTCCAACTTCCAAAAACGTTTTCCCCTGATTCTCAAATTTTCTTTGGGGCGAAAGTTTCTCGATTACATTGTACAATTTGGTGTTCTCCGTTTTAAGTTTGTCTATGTCAACAGTAGCCTTGTCGATTTTCTTTTGGATTTGGCCTCTCTGTGTTGATGCTTCTTTATATTTAATGCTTAATATTTTATTTTCATTAGTAATCGAGCTGCGATACTTGGCTTTGTAAATCATTCACCAAGGCAACAGTACTAAGTTCACTATGACGAGTAAACGTTTTGCAAGTAAACGTTTCTCGATAAGTTGTTTTGCTACTTTCGCGCAATGTATACGTAGGCATTCATCGACTCTTGAACAGTTCTCCTGAACCTTTAAAGAATACCGTTTGCCGATAAATACGTTCAGTATTTGTAAGTACGAGCAGTCATTCAATGTTGTTTGCTTTCTATTGTGCCAACTGTTTAGTTGTTCGAACGGTATGTGGAGCGTAAATGCAACTTCTTCACGTCTAACGTCGGACTTTTTAATTAAGTTTGGGCAATGCTCGCTATCCACAAGTATTTCCCTTTTAAATTTGGTGTTAGAATAGACACCCAAGGCGTTTGCCATCAATTTGCATTAAATTTGCATGTCAAAGAAGGCCAGAGAAGGATTCTAATTTCCCGCTTCAATGCGCGAAATATTCGCACTTCACAGCCGTAAGTTACCATGGTAACGAGACAGGAAGTAAATATGCAAAGGGTTTGTACGCTGAGCAGAAACAGCGCTGTCTCTAGAAATGTACTATGTGAGAAAGCTCTGTTTCTCAGCTTTAATTTGATGTATTGCGCGATGAATTCCGACAAGTATAACGCTGAAAATTTGTGTTCAAAGACAAGGCATTCGAGTTTCACCTTTCAAACTTACATTCTCAAAGTATTTCTGTCTTTGAGTTTAAAACATCGCTTCTTGATAAACAAAATGACACATCAAACAACGTATATTTCAACAAATGAAAGCGCCATTGTGTGGTGTATTACTCATACTTCGCAGTGTAAACGGCACAAATTGAAAAGCAATGCTGGGTAACTTGCTTGAGAAATACGGGATTTTCGTCAAATTTTCATAGGTTAGTAAAGCAATCGTATACATAAAGTTCTCGTTCGGTTATGACACATAATTTTATCCAAACAAAACCTCAAATATAGCCCTATGTGACTATTTGGGTATGTAATACTATGGATCAACGGCACAAATTGGAAATATTTTGTGGGTAGTCTTCTATTGAAATTTTTGTGAACTATTACTAATAATCTTATACTGTTGTCAGACGCCATATTTTGCTGTTCGTGCGCATGCGCAATTTCGCATGTCGCGAATTTGTGGTCATGGGCATTGTTATTGATTATTGTAATTGAGCAAGGAAAATATATAGAGATATAATATTGAGATACTGCACGACACTGGCGATGGGGAAAACAACCAGAACAAAACGAAAATGAGTACAAACGACTCATCAAGCGATGCTGGGCCGTCGCAGCAAAATGTTAACCAAGATTTGCAAGCAATTCAACAAGCACTAAGTTCGGCGGTTGACTGTTGTGTAAAACTACCGGAAAAATACAATGAGAACTTCGACGTTTCGAGCGAAGGCCCTTCGTCTGGACGTTAGTAGAATGGGTCGGGGGGAAACATGTGCTTTTATAGTGAATACAAAAGGGATCACGTGATAAAAAATAAACCAATCAGATGCATTTAATCAAAACAAACTATAAACAAATTATGGAAATCACATCACAAAATATATTAGCATATAAGGAGCAGCGAACAAAGATAACAAAGAAAGAAAGACAGAAAACATGGAACGAAATATTAGATAAGGTGAGATGTAGAGTATCTGCTGATGGCAGGCATAAACAGATAGGAGTTAAATGTAAGAGAGGCGCTCATTAATGCCGAGAGGGTGAATGGTTCCAAGTTGGGAAATGAGACGTATTTCTTGGCTTTTCCGGCTATCATTACTACCAGAAATGGGACACAGAGTCCGAATTTTCATATCTGAAACACTGTGATTGCCAGTGTTGAAATGTCTGGCAACAGATTGTTTAGCATCATTGTTTACGACAGCACGACGATGCTCACCAAACCTTATCCTTAAACATCTACTTGTTACTTCTGTGTTCTACAAGCCGACTGACTCCCATAGCTATCTTCACTTTACTTCTTCCCACCCCAATCACACGAAAAGGTCCATTCCCTTCTCTCAGTTCCTTCCCCTTCGCCGCATTTGCAGTGAAGATGAGGACTTCCATGCCAAAAGTCAGGAAACAACGCGGTTATCCAACCCCCCTCTTAGATACTGCCTTTTCGAAGGCCTCCAATATTCTCCGATCCGAAACCCTTAGAGACCATGTGTCTAATGTTCCCAACAACAAAAGACCCCTTGTTCTCGGTTACCATCCCTTCAATTTCAAAGTAAGGGATGTCATTAGGAAGAATTTTCATATCTTGAAAAACGACCCTGAAACATCTTCCATTTTCACCAATAATCCCTTAGTCTCGTTTCGACATAGTAAAAATATCCGTGAAACCCTAGTCCACAGCTCTCTACCACATGACTCGTTGTCACCTAATGGCACGTTTCCTTGTGGTGTGTAGCTGTGTAAAACCTGTAAGTATATAGATTCTTCCACTACAATTTCGGCAACAAAATCTAAGTCACCATTAAGCACCATTTCACGTGCACCTCCTCTCATCTCATCTACTGTATTTCATGCGGTAAATGTGGGATGCTCTATATTGGTGAAACTGGTAGATGTTTAAGGATAACGTTTGGTGAGCGTCGTGCTGTGGTAAACAATGATGCTAAACAACCTGTTGCCAGACATTTCCACACTGGTAATCACAGTGTTTCAGATATGAAAATTCGAGCTCTGTGTCCCATTTCTGGTAGTAATGATAGCCGCAAAAGCCAAGAAATGCGTCTCATTTCCCAACTTGGCACCATTCATCCTCACGGCATTAATAAGCGCCTCTCTTACATTTAACTTCTATCTGTTTATGTCTGCCATCAGCAGATACTCTACATCTGAACTTATCTAATATATCGGTCCTTGTTTTCTGTCTTTCTTGCTTTGTTATCTTTGTTCGCTGCTCCTTATATGCTAATATATTTTGTGATGTGATTTCCATATTTTGTTTATAGTTTGTCTTGATTAAATCCATCTGATTGGTTTATTTTTTATCACGTGATCGCTTTTGTATTCACTATAAAAGCACATGTTTTTCCCCCGACCCATTCTACTAACTTCCAGACGAAGGACCTTCGCTCGAAACGTCGAAGTTCTCATTGTATTTTTCAGGTAGTTTTACACAACAGTCAACCGCCGTATTTGCTATACTCTACCCACACTGGCACCGCACGTTTGAAGCATTAAGTTCGTTAAACGCTGGAGTCCCACGAAGCGGCCTACCGCGTTTTGCGCCATTTGATCCTCGTCAAGATCGCTACAACGCTGGCGAAAATGGATTAAACGGTTTCAGAATCTACTAATCAGTCTAAGAGAATTCGATTCGAAAGTTAAACGAGGTTTATTTCTCACATATGTTGGCGAAGCTACTAAACCGCAGTGTCAAAATTAACGGAATATTTCGAACCTACAAGCAATACTGCCATAGCTATTTTCGAGTTTCGCGAAATGAAACAAGAACCTATCGATGAAGAAACTATCGACGCATTTTATCGTCGGTTAAAAGAAAAGACAACATCGAGTGAATTCAACGACGAAGATCGTGAAATTAAAACGCATATTATACACAAAACAACCGACTCACGACTACGACGAAAAGCTTTACGAGAAACTATGACACTCAAGGAACTTTTAGCATACGGAAACACGCTGGAAATGACCGACATCGAATCTAACAAGATCGAACTTACTCAAGAAAGCGATGTTACGTCAATCATACATATTCGGTTCGGAATCAAGAAAGGAATCAACAAAGGAAACCATCCAGCCCAAATTAGCCTTCGCGTAAGCAATGTCAGAGTTGTGGAGGACAGTTCCCACACGAAGGAGGGAAAACAAAATGTCCTGCGCACGAAAAAACATGCTACAATGCGGAAAAATCGGTCATTTTGCCAAAGGTACAGAGATTCGATTTCATATTTTTATACTAGTTTTCAAAGTGTGTTTCTTATTATGAAATGTGTATAGCTGTGTCCCGCCTGTATAGGTCCATACTCTTGGCGTATTATTCATGTAATAATAATAATAATAATAATAATAAATATATGACTTATATAGCCCTATTCTCAGCGGTCTCACTCACGCATATAAGGGAGAGACAAACATAGCTAGTGGTCTCATTCTGTTGAAGATACCGCCGAACTACCTTCTCTGACATGGCGGAGAATGTTCAGGTGCCAGAAAATAATGTACAAGCCGCTCAAGCTTTTTGCTCGATGTCCAACAAAAAGCTTTTTGCTCGATATATGGTATTTGCAGTTTTTTTGATACACCCTGTATGTATGTATGTGCATATGTTTGTTACGTCGTCTCTTTGCTCTCAAACACACCATTCTCGTTCCTTAGTTATGTGGGTTTTGTTATTTGTTATCGTCCTTGCATTGCCGTATCTGTGTTAATTAATGCGACTATATTTACATCTATTGTTAAGCGTGTCGCTTCATTTGCGATGTATTGTTCGCTATCTGGTGAAATCCCAATCCTTTTGGGCTTGTTGGTTGACCTGCAGCTGGGACGCAACGCCTCATTGATATCTTTAACGCGACGTAACACCTGCAGCACAATAATTTCTTTTCTATTTCTAAGGCCCTACAGAAGCGAATACAATTGTTAGAAGACTCTCAAGCTACTTCGGTTGACGCTCTTGTGCGAAAAATTATTCACTATGGTAGTCGTCGCGCTGAGGACTTCGACAAGTACATAGCTCTTCGCATGGCGGATGACCTTGTTTCCGTCGCCAAGACCTCAGGCCATGCCATGGCGACCAGCTACGAACTCATAGCAACCACGTTACGTGAAAAATTTTACGTTCCGTCCGAACAATTTAAGGCATACTTTTTGGCCCTTTTGGCAGATAAAGAACTTTCCCGTGTTATTGATACAGTGGCCAAGATCGACAAGTCGTTTGAACGCTCAACACCGTACCCAGCTTACCCTCGTGCGTCTCAGTTTAGAAAAGAAAATTTTCCCGTGCATCTCGACCGACATGCATTATATGCTATCGCTGTGGAACACCAGGCCATAAGTCTCCACAGTGTTTCTGACGCCCTCCATCCCGTCCACCAGTACGACCTAATAGAGCGCAGCCATATCATGTATTTTCCTATGCAATTGAGTTGTTTGATTGTGATTTTCCTCTGTTATTTATTGTTTTCCAGAAATATTGTTCTCAATAAAATATTTTTATTGCATTGTGTCATTTAGTCGATCTTGTTTTCTTCTCTACCATAATCTGCTTCTCCTTTCCCTTTTTTCATTTCTTTTTCTTTACTCTTCCCATGTGGATGGCATCATAAAAGGGGTTCTTATTCTCCTCTCGGATTACTGGGGCTGAGTTTGCCATCTCCTGGGTCTTATCTTTTCCTTCCTTTTCTCTTTAGCTCTCCTTGCAAGTTTTTCCCGATTGGGAATCGACACCACGTTTTGACCCGACTATAATTTCCTCCAACACTGTACGCTGGATCAGATACGATAAGTCTTCTATCAATACGACCCAGGAGATTGGTAATTCACATATTGAGAAGAATTTCTTTGAGTCCGTTATCGAGGGTGCATCGTTCGCTGACTTGTCTTTATTAGCTTTTCGTGATCCAGACCGTTTCGTTGCTGGTGAACTCCACCGGCATAAAGCGCAATGGAATGATCTCCTGTGCGGCACTACAAATGAACGCTTTTTGGAAGTTTCCGACTGGATCAGCAATTATGTCAGCGTTGGAAAAATGTTCACTCCTTTCAACGGTAGCTACACCTTGATGAAGCTCATTTGAATGAAGGCGAAACCCTCCATAGTTTTCGCTGCGACTCTGCTATCACGTTAGCGGTGATAGGATCTCAGTTAGCCGACATCATGTCTCATGTCGGTTGGAACAATAAAGGCACAGCCATATATTACATGAAGCTGGCCGAGGTTTTACGCACGGGAAGCCCGTCAGATCTTGTGTCTTCTAATGCATGTGCCTCCTCCAGTTCAACGGACCTATATACGGACCTTAATCATCAAAAAACTTTCTTCTCGCCTTTCCTAACTTAGGGCTTAGTGCTGCCTATTGAGATTGGGCTGTTCGGGCTGGGTTTTGAGAATGGGCGTTTTGGGGAGGTGCTCACGCCTATATCCTTGGATGACAGGTGCATTTACTGGAGACTGTCGGTTGCCAAATCTCAATTATAGGAGTGAGTGAGAACGCTGAGACTAAGTAACTATTTATAGTGACAGATCAAGAGCGCTTTACAAAATTTATATACAAATAAAATATTTACATTAGTAATTATGTGATTACATAAATCGTTACAGTGTTAATTGATTACATAAATAGTTACAGTGTTAATTGGTTTAATTGATATTCATAAAATTTAGTGTCCTTATCCTATAAAAAGTCAGTAAAAGATTGCCTAAAAGATACGTTTTAATCCCCGAGCCGGCGCGAAGCGCCGTGCGAGGGTACTAATTCCGCTCGGATATTTACACCCGGGTATGTGACAACATAGCGGAATGCAAAGTTGTCTGCCATTATGCAATGGACGGTTTTCTACGTTATGCGCATGCGCGAGTTCAGGCAGAGAGAAAACTGTTTTGTACTCGGGAGTCGGGGCATAAACAGACAAACAAAGTCTCTAAAACGAGATAAATGAAAATTATTTAGAGGAACAGGAGAAAAAAACAGGCAAAAGACCGAAGTAAGACAAGATTTTCGAGTTTTAAAGAGTTTTAAACGCGTAAGTGTCTATTTTGTATACTTGCTTTTGCCGTATTGGCATGCAGTATATTATAGTTTGTGGATTTGAAAACGCGTAGGCCATCCTGTGTGGTCAATACAACATTGATTAATCTTAAAAGGTATTTTAGTATTAATTCAAATACGTTATAGAATAAGAAACAACATATTAAATCTCAAAAACAAGTGCGAAAAGAAGTATAAAAATACTGTTTTGTGAAAATTTCGAAATGTTTTGTGAGACTTCTAAGGTTGAATTTTACAGTAAATCAAAGTTAAAAGAGTACGTAATAACATACCTACTTTATATAGTTGGGCAATTGATAATTTTATAGTTAACATTAACAAATCTTATCGATATTTTGTACAAAATGATAGAAATATACAGTGTTGCGTCACTGGTGTTGCGTGTTACCATGGTTACATTGATCGACTCAGTACTTCATGTTACAATAACTTTTGGGGGAGTAAATTATGTGGTTCGAATGGGCGAGGGGATTCTGCATGCATGTATTTCTAGTAGATTTTTTAAACACATCGATGGATGTGAGTGAACGTATACTAAGAGGAAGGCTATTCCAAAGTTGCGGTGCTGCCGCGTGAAAGAATCGAGCCCCAAGGGTAGTAAGCATCTTCCCCTTCGGGGATTCTAGTAGAGTACCACTGGTGGATCTTAGGTTGAAGGAGGACGATTTGATTTCTATGAGATCCTTAATGTAAGATGGCGCGAGATCGCGTATAGCTTTAAAAGCAAATAGTAAGACTTTAAATTGTATTCTTCCGCGTACTGGAAGCCAATGTAGTTTGTATAATACGGGTGTGATATGAGAGTATTTCGGAATATCCATCACCAATCTTGCAGCAGCGTTCTGAACACGCTGCAGTTTTGATATTTGCTTTCTGGGGAGACCATAAAATAAGCTGTTGCAATAATCAAGCCTGCTGGTAATAAATGCATGTACCAGGATCAATAAGTTGTCTCTCGATATGTACTTTTTTATTCGTCTAATATTGTGCAGATGTTTGTCGTGGATCATCCAATGACTTATCTTTTCAATACAAGACTCCATCGCACGTAGGGCATCTTCCTGTGACGTACTGATGTTAGGCTTAAAACTTAAGTAGAGCTGTGTGTCGTCAGCAAAGCCATGCGAGTCAGGAAGTTGGTCTTCTATTACTTTAAACAGCTTCGACGCGTATATAATGAAAAGAAGAGGACCCAAGCAAGACCCCTGTGGTACGCCAGATTCTAGATCGAGACGTTGCGAGAGTGTACCTTCAATGCATGGAGATTTGGTGACCTCTGTTGAACAAGTATGCCTTGGACCAATCCAATGCTTTTCCTTTGATTTCGACATCACTCTGGAGGCGGCCAAGTAAAATGTTATGATTAACAGTGTCAAAGGCATAGCTTAGGTCAAGTGTAACCAACAGAGTAACTTCTTGCGAATTCATTTTTAGTAGGATATCGTTTGTGACTTTGAGAAGTGCGGTTTCGGTGCTCTGATGTCGTCGATAAGATGATTGTAACTCGGGATATAGTGAATGTGCCGTCATGTGCGAATGGGTCTGATTAAATACCGCTTTCTCAGTTAGTTTGGAGATATACTGTAGATTGCTTATGGGTCTACAGTTCGGGAAGAGAGGATCTAGTCCGACCTTCTTCAAGAGCGGGTGTACAAGTGCACATTTCCATATATCAGCGAACGTTCCAGAATCCAACGACAGATTAATGATCTTGGTCATGATTGGTAGCAGCACGTCAATTAGATCAATTACCAGCGTGGTTGGCATGGGATCAACAGCAGAGTTCTTCTTTCCGCAGCCCTTAATAAGCGTTTGAACATCTTCCTCGGTAAGTGCATCGAAACTACACAACTGAGCATTTGTTCCCGAGGCGTTATGAACTTCAATCTCGGGTATTTCGTGTACCATATCGTCGAGCTTAGTATGGATATTGTGGATTTTCTCGACAAAATAATTTCCCAGTTGATTGGCGTATTTGAGTTTATCGACGGAGGGAGGAAACGCTACTCTTTTGTCTCCATGGTTTAGTAATTTCTTTGCGGAAGCAAATAAAAATTATGTTGATTAGAATTATTTTCTTCAATGAAGTTCTTGTAAAACTGGCAACGGGCTTCATTCATTAGCTTGTTTGTATTATTCTTCGTAATTTTGTAATTCTTCATATCTTCCATGCAGCCAGTACGGCGCCATTTTCTCTCAGCTTTCCTCCTCTTGCGCCTTGCCAGTTTAACATCCTCGTTAAACCATGGTACTAGTGATCTGGATTTTATAATTTTCGTGCATAGAGGTGCATGCGGATCGAGGGACTGAGCTAGGGTGTCATTGTAGCAGTTAACAAGTTCATTAAGTGTATCAGGACAATTTAAACAGAGTTCTGATGACGATAATTATTCTCGTAGCTTTGTTTTATTGATTGCTTTGACCTTCCTATAAGATACTTGTTTCGCTGTTGGAGGTGGTTTACCTGATTTAAGGTCGCATACTGTATATTGAAATATCCGACAATTAACAGGGGTTCAGGAGACATAATTACTGATTCCAAGTACGTTGAAAATTCATCAAAAAATACAGCTATGCCAACGGAATGTAAACTATGATAATCCTCAGTTTACAGCAGCAATGTTGCAGTATCAATTCCGAAAATTCATATGACCTACGTTCACCACCTTCGAGTTTTCGTACAACAATATTGTCCCTAAATAACAGAGCAGTTCCCCCTCCAGATCGTGCAGTGCGGGGATGGTCGAGAACTTTATATCCAGGCAGGGTGATCTCTGCTTTGTGTGCCATATATTTATCCGTAAACCACGTCTCGGTGATAGCAAAAATGTCCGCATCAGTGGAATGACTATAGCAGGCAAAGTCTGCAGATTTGTTCTTGACGGATCGAGCATTCAAGAGACAAAGTCTCAAGTGCTTTTTGGTGCTTTGACGATGTTCGTTGGTAATTGGAATATGAACAAGGTTATGGTAGCTAATAGCGTCAGGACGAAGTGGACGCATTTGCAGATAGATCGTGGGTATTGGTATACGGTCAAGAATAGGTGGAAGGTTGTAGTGAATTGTTTATTAATAGTGAATAGTTGCACGACAGGGACATAATATTCTTAACTAGCTAGTTCTTGGCATCTATTGATTCGCTAGGTGACGAACAAGATCTAAATGGGTGAGACAGCTGCCGGACCGATTGTTCGTCGTGAATTCTCGAGAGAGATCTCGATGATATTGTCAATGGTGTTGTCGATGATGTTTGTTCTGAGATTCTCTGTCGAGACGCCAGCGAAAATCCTCACTGCACTGCTTCACTTTGTTCGACGCTCTTTTAGACTGGAAATAAATGGGCGCGTGGTGGTTCTGGTACTTCGATCAGGGGCAAATTAACAGCCCCCTCAGACAGCGAGGGCGGGTGTCGAGACTTTGGTGGTTCTGGTAGTTCGATTTGGGGAAGATGAGCTACCCACTCAGATAGTGGAGGTGGGTGTCTGGATTGAACAGGAAACACAAGGGTATTTGCCTCACGGCTTTGATTCAATCAGACTGGTTTTCTTGATTTATCGTGTGTCTGAATAGTTGATATAGAAGCAGTTGTATCCATGCATATCAACTGATTTAGCTGGTTCATGTAACACGGCCTTTGTTTTAGATGTCATAGTATGTTGTTTGGCAAAGTGCTGCTTACTTGACTTTGCTTTGATGGATGAACCCGGCTTTGATTGGTTTCAATTCCATTGTTAATGTCGGTGAAGTTCTTGTTACCTGGGAATTTGCATAGACTGGCACGACTTCAATCCCGGTTTCATCCGATTCTGTTTTAGGGCTAGAACAGACTATGTATTCCCCGTTTGTATATTTACGTTTACTCAGTTCGGATGTTAAAGCCTGAACAGTATCAGAGAGCACACTATTTTCGTTCCTCAATCGCGATATTGCTTCAACATTGTTTACATCGGACGCTAATTTGGCGTTAATCAAACCACTCACGGCACTGTGAGATTAATTCTTTCAAATTCGCTTTGCATTTTGTGTACATCGACTTTGACTTGATCGATTGCTCGGGAATTATAGCTAATAGCTTTTCCTTGTTTAGATTCGACAATTGTCATATCTAGTTTGATTCCCTCCAGGTCGGACGATAGTTCGTTGCAACTGCAGCCCAAATAGTTAATCTCTCTGCGAGTATTAATTGAACAGCTAATTATAACACTCTCTAGCTTCGGCGGCATTACCACAATACAAGGTAGAAAGCAGCTTCTGTTTTATGGATAATGCGTTGGCTCCGGTAATTTGTATAAGTTTCTTCTTACTCCACCAACTTATTGCTGGGTTGTTATCGCAGTAGAAAACTTTCTTATCACCTCCAGGAGACTCCCACACGCCATCAAGCTTTAGATATTCGGCGACTAAACATTTCACAGACTGAAAATCGCCAATCCATGCAAGCTTGAGGTTCTTTCCTATTACTGAAACATCATACTCGATGTTAGAAATTGGACAATAAATTATTATCTCTAGTTGAAGTAGAAGGTGATATATGTCCAATATCATCCGAGCTTACTTTGTTATGACATTCCGCCATTTTGAATTGTAACTATGAGTGATTTGTAATTGTAACTTTGAATTGAAACTAATATTACTATTATTGAAATTAGCATATTTATGCGGTCGGTCAAAAGCTTATTCATTAAATAATATATAGACTGATTAGCCGTATAGGTTTATGGAATTTTGTTTATTCCTTTTATCGCCTAAGGTTTTGGTTGAAATATTAACTGAATCAAATTGGCAATTTATTATTATTATTATTATAATTAAGAGGCGAGTACGCATTTTTGGAATTAGTGGTAATGACTTTTCATTGAGTTTTTGGCTATGATATAGCATGCGTATTTTTTCGTCGAACAGTAATTCTAGTAGGAATGTTATTAACAAATTCTATAGACGTAACAGGATCGGATTGGTTCGCCGACATGGACGATCTCAATCCTGGTTTCCCTGTGTACGAGATCTAAGTACGTTAGCCAATATTTTTCGTGATAAGGTCGTACCGGAAGACGTCTGCTCCGAGAATATCGCCGAAAAGGAGGACGATAGGGCTGATCTCCGTTCGCAACCATGGTCTGCGCGCCATCGGACCTACCCGCACTAGGCATCTTGTAATTATTATTATACACCTTAGCACCTTCACAGGATCGCATGTGCAGGCAGCCCATCGAGATGGGTATCTTCGATGAAATTGCACTAGGCATCTTGTAATTATTATTTCTACTTTCCTGTTCACAATCGCCGAGATTAGAAACACTTGCATTGTTGACATCAATGCATGAGTTTTCTTTGTTTAGATTTGGTGTTTCAATCAGAGGTAAGAAACCATCCATTCGTGTTTCTGGTACTTTCGTTTGGGCGTTTTTTTGCGTTCGTTGGCTTTGGTATTTCGTTCAGCTGGGCCGGTAATTTTGGTATTTTGCATTGGCAATTACATTTACATTTACATAATTTATTGTGTTGATATTATTCCGCTCAAATATTCCTCTGGGTCGTTAATGGCAATGAAACGCTTTGCTGATTCGGTTGATGCGGAGCCGGTGATTTTGATATTTTTCATTGTCTTTAAATTAAGTCTATTATTGTCTTGAAATTGTTCTGCCCATGTCTTCCTTTGTTCTGGGTCGTTATTGGCAAGGAAACGCTTCGCTGATTCTGTTGTGATTTTTCTCTTGGACAAATACCTGATTAGATTTGTCGCATACAATATTACGACTCGTTGTTAGATCCATAATTAGTGTTGTTTCACCACGGGTGAAACCCTTTTGTCTAAAGAGTTGTTTTCCCCTTTAAGGCCCGTTTATACGGGCGATTTTAATTGCGATTTTTCTCATCCTGACCCATGCGAATGCGTGACTGACACTCGAAAGTATTGGACAATAGATCTTCGCAACAAATGGCCGATATATTTGTGAGTCATCCACTCGATCACGTCGGTAAAGAAACCGTTAGACACAAATCGTGAAAAATGTTTTAAACTGATCTCTTTGAACGCCCGCTCCCTTAAAAATAAATCATCTGTTTTTTATGACTATGTTTTTGATATCAAACCTGAGCTTGTCGCTGTAACTGAAACCTGGTTTAACGACAAAGATACTACAGCTAAAATTTACTGTACCCCTCCAACTTACTGTTTATCAGATCCTCAACGTACTGACTCGAGGGGTGGTGGAACAGCTCTGCTCTACAGAGAAACCTTGCCGGTTGAGAAAGTTCCGCAATTTTGAATTCCTTTGAATTTTCGGAATGGACTATCCGTCCTCGTGGATCGTTGCCTCTGAAACTGAATATTATTTACAGACCTCCCTACTCCAGTGCTCATCTACTCCAGTGCCCAAAGAAATCCCAGTTAGAATTACAAGCCGCCCAACAACTCTGAGAGGTAATGCTCTGAAATACCGCTGCAACCTAATACCAATTTCCGTAAAGGAAAGTAATATAACTATGCCACCTAGCGGCTACTCAGTTCCATCTGTACTCTTAACCAATGCATGTCATGTGACAAATAAAATTACAGAACTTTCTGGAATCCACTAGTCATAATTACAGAATCGCACCACCAAATACCTACTACCCGTTTGACAAATCTTGAAGTGGACGATAAAGAAGTTCTTTGGCTAACCGCCTAGAACTCCCAGGCCTTACAGCTCCATAATAGTTATTAGCGTATACTATCCGCCTGGTCAGACGAACGATGATGAAAGAGCTATGCGTGAGTATATCACTGACGGACTTGATGAAATTCTGCAGGACCATCCTCAGCAGGTATAATAATTGCCGGAGATTTCAATAAAATGAAACTGAATTAAACGTTTTAGACCAAATCCTTACTAACATGTCAGAGCTATACAATGACATTAAACATCTCCCGCCGATTGGCCATTCTGACCATCAAGCTGAAAGAAAAGGTGAAGGCGATTTCTCGAAAAGTGCGCCTGACGAAATGTTGAACTGAGTATCCATCTGAATAGGCAGAACTGGGAATTGGTTTATGCTACTAATGAGATTGACGATAAAGTTAGTGCTTTAACGTATTATACGTTTCCACCCTCAGATAAACCCTGGATCAATTAAGCATGAAATAAAAGCCAGACAAAAAGCCTTTACATCAGGAAACAAATCAAGGTATAAAGTATTATGCGACAAAGTTTCTTCACTTATATCCAGTGCAAAACGTACTACCAATCGAAAGCGGAAAATACACGTGAAATGAACCCGGCAAAGTGGCATAAAACTATATACGAACTTGCTGCCGTTAACGAATGTAATCGTCAATTCTCAGCTGCCTCCACAGATGACCTAGTTGAACGCTTACAACAAAGTTTCACTAAGCCTTGGCAGACTACCATACCAAATGAAATTCCGAAACTAGGTGAAGTCGAACACCTACTCAAGAACATCGCGCCCGCACTACCTTCGATCGGTCAAATCAAGCTAGTGGTTCGGACGATATTCCTGCATGGTTACTGAGTCGTTATAGCGAAGAGCTTGCTCCTGTTATCCATAACATCAAAATACCCGACCTTATATAAACATGCTTTAGTCAAGTGAACCCCGAATGATATAGATAATGACTTCCGGCAGATTTCTGTGCTATCGCAAATGGCAAAAATCCTAGAAACCATACAACTCAAATTGAATAAGCGACCTTAAGATCAAAGATAATCAACATGCATTTACACATGGTAGATCAACAGTATCTGCAAAATTGGTACAATAAGACTGAAAATTCACGTGATGGAAGAATGGGGATCCACGCTGTTATCGATTTTCGTAAAGCGTTCGATTTGGTCGACCATTTTTTAGAAGGAAGGAGCCAGCAAGTAAAACTTGGTGAGAGCTTATCATCTTCTAGGCCTTGTCCTCCGGAGTCCCCAGGGTTCTGTTATCTCACCAACACTGTTTAATGTTCATGTTAACGACCTTGAAGACTGTATTCCTAACTATTTTCAGATTAATACGCATAAATACGCTGATGATTGCACTCAGGATGAGGCAATCTCATATTGCTCTACTAGTAACATGCAAATGGTGCTTGATTTAATGAATGACTGGGCCTTCAGAAATAAGATGGAACTTAACAAAGACTAAAGATATGTGGATCTGTTTTAAAGAAGGTATTCCCGAACCACCTTTACTTACGATTGGTAATGATGTGATTGAAAGAGTTAAATCGTTTAAATGGAACACACATGTCGAAGAAATTACGATGAGGTGGAGAATATGTCTCTTGAAGAACGTCGTAATATGCTCGCCATTCGTGAATATAAGAAAATTATTGATGATGAAACGCATCCATGCAGAAAATATATACCAGATATCGTGACGAAAAATATGATCTAAGAACAGAGAACAAATGCGTTATTATAATCTAAATTTTATACTCTTTTGCTCTTAACATTTTTACTATATTTGTCATAAATTTAACTTGTTATATATACACTGTATATAACATATACTATACTTAACACAATGTACATATACTCGTATCAATTTTATAAACTGTAAATCCATTGTAATTTTATACTAAAGATGGATATCAATAAATTATTATTATTATTATTATCATCCTATCTCAATTGGAATATTCTTTGACGAACTTACTGACCATTCAGAATCGGTTATTCTTTGCCAACATTCTATTCTAATCACTGGCGATTTTACCATACATGTTGACGATCCCTCGAACGTTGATCTTCTAAGATTTCATGATATACTTGAGTTGTTTGGCCATGGTCCAACGCACACGCATGGCCATACATTGGATCTTGTACTCATATTCTCAAAGAGTCTCCTAAAGCTGATTTCTGTATTTCTGACCATATCTCTATCATATGCTGTCTATCATTGCTAAAACCGCTTTTCATTAAGAAGTCAGTACAATACAGAAAACTTAATAACGTTAATATATCCGCGTTGAAGGAAGATTTACGTTTATCCAACCTATTTTCTCAAACACATTCCAATATCAATGAACTCGCGGAAAATTTTAACACAACTTTGTCAAGATTGCTAGAGGTCCATGCTCCACTTCTTAAGAAGAATATTACAACAAGGCCACGTGTTCCATGGTTCTCAGATGAAATCAAAGCAATAAAAAGGCGTAGAAGGAAAGCTGAAAAATTGTGGAGAAGAACGAAAAAATAATCTGACTTAATGCAGTTTAAATCCATTAAGAATTAAGCAAATCATTTGATGCATCAAGCAAAGTGTGATTTCTACACAAAGATTGTTAATGAAAATTCCCACAACCAATCCAGACCATCAAGATAAAAACTCTCTTGCTAATGAACTTGGTCAATACTTTGCCTCAAAGATTGAAACAATTCGTTCTCAATCTAATCCAAATAATTCGCACTCACCATCAAATCTATGTCGACAACTGAAGTTTGATCCCCTCAGTGTCTTCACAAATTGATGCACACAAATTGATCTTAAATACGTACCTGTAATAAATATTGCGCACTTGATCCTATGCCTACACCTCTGATGTTGCAATGTCTAGACACCATGTTACCGCTTATCACATCTTTAACAAATTTGTCCCTCGAACGTAACGTGGTCTGTTTCCTGATATCTGGAGGAGGCTATTGGTCACCCGCTGTTGAAAAAGGTGGACGTCGGCTCTAGTTTCTCAAACTTCGCTTAATTAGCAATTTATCTTACATTTCAAACTTATTCAGAAAGCTGTCTTCCAACAACTGAATAACCATTTGTCACTAAGTAAACTTTATCCTACACTCCAGTCTGCCTATCGTAAGTACCACAGCACTGAAACAGCTCTACTCAAAGTGACTAATGACATTCTTCTAAATATGAGTAGTCAGCAAGTTTCATTATTAGTTTTACTGGATTTGCGTGCCGCATTCGATACGATTGACCATTCCATACTGTTAAATCGTTTGAAGTAAAACCTTGGAATTAATGGCACCGCCCTTTCTTGGTTCGACTCTTACCTCACGAATAGGAAGCTACGCATCCATGTCGACGGTTCAATATCCAAAGAATTTACTCTAAATTATGGTGTTCCTCAATGTTCCTGCCTCGATCCGCTGCTCTTTATCATTTATGCAAGCGAGATGTTCTCTGTTATTGATAACTATTCACAAGGAGCTCATGGTTGCGCTGATGATACTCAACTGTATTGCTCATTAAATCCAAATTGCGCTAGTGAACAGGAATTAGCAGTCGAGGAAACGGAAAACTGCATTCTAAATCTGCGTGACTGGATGGCTGGAAGTAAACTAAAAATGAATGATGGTAAGTCAGAATGCATGTTAATTGGAACACGGCAGCAATTGGCCAAAGTAGACCTTAACTATATTTCAGTTGGTGAGAAGAGTATAGTTCCTTCCCCTAAGCTCGTAAATTTAGGAGTCTCAATGGATAGCAACTTGACCTTTCACGAACAAATTAACCAACTATGCGAAACATCGTTTTACTTCCTGTACAATATTCGGAAGATTCGGAAATATTTAACAAAGGATGTTACAGCCGCCCTTGTAATTCTCGTCTAGACTACTGTAACAGTCTAATGTATGGACTACCGGCTTATAAAATTGAAAAGCTACCGAGAGTTCAAAATTCTGCTGCCAGATTGGTCTATATGGTTCCAAAATTTGTGCATATCAGTCCTTTCTTAAAGGAGCTTCACTGGCTACCCGTTAAATCTCGAATTGAATTTAAGATTCTCGACTTAACTTTTCAAGCGATCCATGGATTGGCTCCTGAGTACTTGCGTGATTTAATTCAAATCAGGGTACAGCCTAACGATAACCTTCGATCAAGTAATGAAATAATCAGTGGCGTAGCTAGCGGTCCCGCTGTCCCGTCGGGCGGGATTATTATTCATATCATATTTGATATTGCTTTTGTGATTTGTATACAATGGCTTCAACGAGCGTGACAAATCCTGTTGCTATTCAACTATGTGAAGCCTATATTGTAAATGCTTTGTTGATAAGGTCTTTCTCTGTTCGACCGGCAACTGCCGAACAAAATGTTATTGTTAACGAGCGACCAATTCCGAATTTAACGATTAAGAATAAGGGCAATATTTTTGCCTAACACAGCACTTCTCTGAGCACACACAGATCTTCTCTGAGCCAGATGGCATTTTTTGTATTTTACCAAGGCAAAATACTGCTTTCAGAGGTGTATTGAAACTTTGTCTAGTGACATCCTTCCACCCTCGAAATCGCAGGAAATGCCATTTCTGAGGTTCTAGATTTCAAATGCCATTTCTGAGGTTATAGATGCATGCAGTAGTTTCATAATAGTATGTATAATTTATAATTTGCGCTCAACAAATGTATTTTAATAATAATAATACGTCAGGATGAGAAAAATCGCCACGAAAATCGGCTGTGTAAACGGGCCTTTACTTTTCTGTTCGTAATCAGGAAGACTAGAAAGATTTTCTTTTACAAAATTACGTTCCGATCTAAACTATTCTGATTTCATCCTCTCGTCGCAGAGCTCCCGTTTGAGGCATTCAATTTCACTATGCATCTACGTCTAAGGGATTAGATACGTTGAATGTATTAGGCAGACTTTGCAATGAGTCAATCCTTGACTGTAAAACTTCAATATTCAACTTCTTATCATCTAACTCCACCGACACGTTGTCGCACGAACAGTTACACTTCGGCCGATTTGTTGAAGGTTTAGAGGGAATAGAATCCAAGCCACATATGAGATTTAACGGCTCGCCATTCATATATTTGTTATTTGCACTGCTTATATCGTCAGCAGGACATTCGCCAACGGACGAAATAAATTTTCTCACAGATATTTATCAGGATTTCTCCGAAGTTCTCGCCGATTCTAGATTCCATTTTTTAGGAGTATTAAGTGAACAATTAGCAGCACTACTGTTAGCACCTCTAGTCGCCTCTCGGTTGTATTGTTTAGCTTTGACAGCGTGGTTGGATGTTTGCGGTTTTGAACGATTTATTTCAAAGAGTGTGTTGAAAGAGTAAATCAGACATAACAGTAATGTCTTTCAAAACCGCAAACCTATCGAACTCTTTCCTTGCTTTGATAAAGAAATTTTCACATGCATACGTGATTGGATATAATAATATGATCTTTTGTAATTTTCAAATAATCATGCATTCGGCTTTGCAGATGGCAAACCATACTATATGTTATTGTTAATTTTATTACATAAACTGTGACATTCGTACTATACAACTCGGAATCACAAATTAATACATGTATTTCCCAGGCATAATGTTCAACCGCTTGATACCTGAAGAAACCATATTTGTACTTCGTAATGTTATTATCAAAGAACCAAGAAATCGATACTGTCAAATATCGCATGGGCGTATTGAAAATAACTTTTACTACCCCTCCCCTCCCCTGGAAAAACATAGACCCCCTCCTGATAATGAAATCTTAAATTTTGACCAACGTATGAAATTTTATACGGGTCATCAAATCAGTCACGCGACTGAGGTAAAAATTGCGCAGCTAATAAGATAATTGATATGCAAAAATAGTCCAGTTATTATCTTTCAGGCGGCGGTAGCCCGCAGCAGAGATAGTTAATATTCAAAAAAGAGTCCTGTTATCAAATTTCATCCAGCGGACGAGCCTTCCGTAGAAAAAGTCAAATAGCGGTTATCTGCGTGAATCTATGAGTAATCGAGGAGCGATTCTAGCCATTTGATTGGTTAAGATGCTCATTTCCATGGAGATCCGCCATTTTGACTGATCTTCGTGGGGCTCCACTCTCATTGGCTCAATTTCTCTGACCGATCTGACTGATTCACTGCTTGGGGTGTTCGGAAGATCGGTCAATGTATCGAACAATGAATTTTGCATTATGTGTATTACTAGATTTCTTATTGGTGATTTCTTATTGCCAGGCTACTGGAACTTTGCTAGCATAGCAAACTTTGCTGATCATTAGACATTACACATGCATGTCCTTTCCCACGCCGGAGAACATACTGTATCTTATATAATCAGCAAATAAAACTGGACGTTTTTGGCGGCTTTGGTCAGTTTCAGTGTGGTGACTGATTACCTGTTTCTTCGAGTGCGTCAGAATGTTATAGTCCGAAATGCAGTTCGTCAGGTAGATTAGAATGTTATAGTCCGATATGCAGTTCGTCAAGAAGACATAATATGCCGTTTATAATATGTGATTTTTAAAGTCTATCGGCAGCCATTTTTGTGTAAAGACAAAGTTATTACTCAGAGTTTTTCATTATTCAGCTATATATTAAGATGTTTTGAATGCAAACGTGGCGTTTTAAAATTGGCTTTACAGATTACGTAACAATATATACTGACTGACTCAAAATTGTAGCGATAGATATACCAGGCGAAAAACGTAATTTATATAAAATAAAATATTAATATTAATGCCCAACAAAATTTTTTTAAAGAAATCATTTTCATGATTTCTTTAATTTGGTTGCTGGGCATTAATATTTATATTTAAATATGCAGATCTAATTAGTTTCTTTAATTTGGTTCGAAACCAAGGATACTGTATTGAAATGTTTTGTTTTGCGGAATGTATTGTTTTGGGTCCACGTTGTCGTTGATTTTTTTTGCGCACGTAAGACCATATATTTTCCGCATCTAATCAAGGCAGTTTGCAAAATACTGTAAAGAAACGCGGTGTTTGCCGCAAAAGAAAACAAATATATTTATCGCAATGCAAACCTACAAAGTCAATTAAGAAGCTACCCATATATTTCAGTGCCAAGTCCAAGATATAATAAATATTTTGTTGTGAAATAATGAATAATTATTTGTTATTATTATTTTAACTCTTTATCATTGAACGTCACTTGCGCCGCAATTACGATCAGTTGTTTCAAATGTAAATATCTCCAGACGTGTTTATTCTCTGGCAACAGGACACGCGTCATTCGATAGCTTATGACTTCCCGTCTTTAAAATGATATTTAGTTTGTCCCGGTTCATATTACATATCCAAATTAATATGCATACATGTTCATAAACCTGTGCATTCCTGCTAGAAGAATGAGGCATCATTACCAGGCTCCATGCACCCAACTTTTTGAGATGGATTTTCGCCCTTGGCAGCTAGTGAATTGCCGTTTATTTCAACTCCACGTAGCCAGTTATATGTTCAACCGCTATCACATTAAACCGCAAGACATTAGGAACATCTACAAGGGTGGTTTGAAACATCTACAAGGGTGAAACTTTCAATGAACACCGAGTGTCAAAATATGTTTTGTATTTTGAACATCTCAGTGCTAGTGTGAGACGAAGAATGTCGGCGAAGGAGGCTATCCACAGGCTAAATCCATATAAACTCAAAGTAATTTCGACAATAAAAATAATTCCACGGCGAGTCCTCGCTTACGTGCCGAGCTAGTCCGACATACACAGCCCTTTGCTATCGGGCAATTCACTTTAGTCACAAGTAGCTACGACCAGGAAAGTCGTCTCAGAATTAACAACAAATCTAACAACGACTCCAACAACAACAGCAACAAAAACATGAAAACTTTAGTTTTTACAATAGCATTTAGCACAGTTACATTTACGCTTAGCGTACATATTTTTATCATACCATAACGCTCTGACGCGTCTCAGATTCGTTCATGGCACGCAAAGCAGTTTGTTTTCTATATCTCGCTCTGTCTTTCGTCAATATATTGCTGGAAAAGTAGCATGACAAACTGTTTCGTTCGAACGAGAAAATGTGCTTTCCTATGTCACGCTCACTGAGGTCCAATCAGTCTTGGCGATAAACCGGCGATCACACTATTATTTACGCCGTGGTTGTAGTTCTATGGTTACAGATTCACTGCCTTTCCTACTCTTTTGGATGTCTTTGTAATGAGGAACTGGTGTTTTGTGATTAGGTTTTAGTTGTGTGTTAGGGATGGCATTCCTAAATGTTAATTTTCACTAAGAGAAAGTAAGTATATATAAGAAAGTCAGTGAGATGTCGGATATAAACGGTAGAATTAAAACCACGGGGTAAAAAGTGGGCACAGCGAATTTTCTTCTTAAACCAAAATGTGTCCAAATATCTCAATAATAGCGGTACCACATTAATACCTGTATCTAATATGTTGTCTCAGGAAGTCACACGCGAGTTGTTGGGAACGGACAACTCTTAACAAGAGTGCCGTAAATATAGCCTGGCGAAGCTCGTTTACTACTACTCTAGTAGTGTACGCTGTATTACTCGAAATTTTGATCCAAAATTTAAGAATCGATAGATCGCAAATTTATTACAAATCTACTAATTATGAAAATAAACGATAGCACAATACAGTGAAAAGTGTAGTAATATTAAACACTCACCAAATACTGAACTTCCGAACCAAGCCCTCCAATAGTTGAATTGTATTATATTTTAAAAACATAAAAATCAGCACAATACAAGAACTTGAGAAATTAAATAAAAACATCACAGGTCCATATTTAGTAATGTATTTATAATTTAATATTAGTATCGTTTTGTTTATTGTTTATGGTGTATAATAGGGAAATATGTATTTATTAAATCGTTGAAGGACAAAAAGCATGTTTTCTCTCATCACAAAGCCGCAGAGTTGTGATTAAATACGTTTAAATACTCTAACCTGAAAAGGAAGAAGACTGAATACCAGTTTAGGATATTTAATATTACAGAATTTCGATTCTGTCACTATTTTTGTGTTAAAAGAATCAATCCAGTATAAAAAACATCTAAAGAATACAGTACGGCTTTTTACCATTATTAAGTCAAAAGCATATCTTGACGCTTATGTTTTTCACCTTTGTTACATTCAGTCTCAAAACGTGCAGTAATGCAAACGGGAACAGCAGCACAATCACGAGATGCCAGTCAGTTACATCATCTCCAGACGCCCAGTGCGTCGAACCCCATGAACAACATGCAATGGCATTCGGGTTACTCCCCACATCATTATGAGCTGGTACTCCTTAACAACAGGGTAAAAAGTGCTATGGTTGCGGTCAGGAGTTTGCAGAGTGCTGTAGACAAGAACCAAAGAATGTGGTTGTAAGGCATTACGACAAGCGCGTCAAAGGCAAAGACCAACAACGGAACTTGGTATACACTCATGATTTCCAAGCTGCCTACTATCACCTTAATCCAACGCACATATTAAGAAAGAACCCAGTCTTCAATGGACGTGTGTCTGTGGCAAAATAATTGTGGGAAAGCCTTTCTAATGAGACAAAAGGGATTGTACACTCATCTTTAAAAAACGCCATTGTTCATACATTGTACAACAAAACAGGGATGGATCCAGCTTAATCTGATAGGATAGATGGTGTTGAGCGAGCGCCGGTAATGAAGCAGGGTAAGCCGTAAGCCGTCGACCAACGCAATAGGGCCCCCTTTACGTTTATATACGGCTTTTCTTTAATGTAAAGCTTCAAAGTAACAATACTATATTTAAGTTTTCCTTCAATCCTAGAGCTATTGTATCCTGGAATAATCTGCCAATCCATGAACTTCCAAGTAGCATTCATGAATTTAAATCTATTGTTATGCATGTTATAAGATCCTCTGTATAATATTTGTTCCTATAAACATGTAGTATAGTATTATTATTATTATTATTATTATTATTCATCTTGAATGAATCACGATTTGGAAGATTGTTCCATGATGCAGCACCTCGATATGAAAACGATTTCTTCTTTACAGTCATTACTTCTTAACGGTACATATCATTTTGGCAAATTTTAAAGATGTTAGTCATACATTCTTAAATGTCATTATCATTTCTCTTTTCTTAAGAGTGGTTTCAATTGGTTCCCAGTGTAAAATATTAAATATATCTTTCGATCTTACTTCGTAAGTTGACCCTGTGATAATTCTAGCCGCTCGTTTTGCATTTTTAAAAGCTTGTCAGTATGTGTACGACTGCCATCATTCCACACATTGGAGCAATAGGTAAAGTGAGGTAAGACTAGTGAGTTGTTTTGGCTAACAAATCGTTTGGCTCGTCTTAATAAGGCAATGCTCTTGGATAGTTTGCATTGAAGATCATTGTGTTTATGCCATCTCAATTCATCGTCTAAAGTAATTCCCAGTACTTTTTATTGGTTACCTGTTTGATGTTATGATTACCAATCAGTATACATGGGTCATGTGAGAATTGTTTCAATTTTCGTTTAGAGGCTATTAGCATAAATTCAGTTTTTAACGTTTAAAGTAAGCTTGTTTGCTATTAACCAGTTATTGACGTTGTGCAAATCATTGTTTAGTTTCACTTCTATGTCCGCAGGTGAATTACCAATGCTTGATATATTTGTGTCATCTGCAAACATAGATGCCTCTGTTTGTTCGAGACAGTTAGGAAGATCATTTATTATCTTTTTCAGTTGGGAATTTGTACCTTGGACTGTACATAATTGACTCCTATTGGTTAAGTACGATTTGAAGAAGACCTTTAACTCCGTATAGTTCAAGTTTTTTGTGGTCGACTGTATCGAATGCCTTTTGAGATCAAGAAACAAGACACCATTTATTAAGCCTTTATCCATATTCATTAAATATTCATTGGTTGTTTGCAAGAGCAGTTTCAGTAGAGTGATATTTACGGAAGCCAGATTGGCGTTTTGTAATTATTTTGTTGTCATTCAGAAAATTGAGAAGTTGGTTATAAATTTTGAAATTGCCGATATGACGGATATAGGTCTGTAATTTCCGCATTCATTTTTGTCACCTTCCTTATAGATAGGCGTAACCTTAGCCTGTTTTAAGTCGTCTGGAAGTATACCAACGTCTAGGATCAGGTTAAAAGGTTTCACATATGGTATAGCCTGCAGCATTTAACAGTTTGTGTGTGATTTTGTCGAGTCCTGCAGCTTTCCCTAATTTTATACCATCTAGTCTTCTGCATAATTCTATTGGTGAAATTTGTCTAAATGTAAACTTGTTAGAATTAGCAGTAATATACATTACTTGCTGGTATAGTTCACAAAAATAATTATTAAACTCGTTTGCTATATTATCGTTACCAGTAATTGTTTGTCCATTAACTGTGATCTGGTTGATTGTTGTTGTAGTCGTTCTCCTGTTGAGTAAATGATTGATAAATCTCCAGCTATCTTTACTATTTTTGCATTGTTCCAGATTTGTTTTATAATAGTGTGCTTTTGCATCCCTAATAAGTTTTTTTGCATCTTTATAAGCCTCAGTATTTAATAAATCTCGATGATAGCTAAGTTTTTAATTTCATTATTCAACCATTTTCTAGTACGATAGGGAGCATGGTTGTCAGAAATAGACAAAAATATGTCCTTCCACTCCTGCCAGGCAAGATTTGGATCAGAATTGTATGTAAAGTAGTTAAACGCTTGTGCTAAATCTTGTTGGAATTCGTTTTCGTTAAAATGTTTAAATTGCCTTGTTTCTACTATTTTCGGCATTTCTCTGGGTACTCCTATTTTCCTACAAATATACACCAGATCATGGTCACTTATTCCCAAAGCAATCACTCCTGAATCAGATGTTTTGGTGTCGTCACTTTTTGTAATTATAATGTCTATTAGTGTTTGTCGAGTCAGTTGTTCTATCAATGTGTTGCTGTAGTTGGTAGATATCTAATAGGTCATCCAATCGTTTGGAGTTGTTATTCCTATAGTTGCTGTCCAGCATGTCACAGTTAAAATCACCTGTTATGATTATTTCTTTGTTTTCATTGTCATATGTATTGTCATAGTATAGTATGGTATATCTCCGAGTAAAGTATTACTGAATTAGGGGTAGATAATTACAGCATTAAGCAGACTGTTTACACTTGTAATACAATCTGTGCAAAATCACGCCAGTGCTTGTCTGAGTAGTTGATTCTGATTGGTCTCCTTTAAACTTAGTTTATTTTGAGTGGCTGCATGCGCTCAAAGGTCACCAAAATTTTGACCTTGAATTTTGTCTTAGGTTCACGTAAACAAAGCAGACATACTCTGCATACAGGTACACGTGTGGGCATACGTTGCAACTGGCAAGGGCGTCCATCCTGGTGGGATGGGGGGGACGAATCCCCCCCACTTTTTGGGCAGATGTGGATCAATATGTAATTATCCCCTCCCCACTTTTTTCCACTTTGGCTTATACGACATGTTCTGATCATCAGAATTCTGTAAAGTCTTCCCCCAAAGTGCACGAAATGGCGTTTCAGAGATTCTAGATTTCAAAAATGTTCTGGAGGAGCATGCCCGCGTACCCCCTAGTGTCCTTGTTCTTTCGGCAATCGATACCTGTGCATTCCTGCTAGAAGAATGAGGCCTCGTTAGATAGTTTTGGTTTTGATCGGCCCCTTTACCACGCCATTATTTCGTCGGACAAAACGAACCCACACCCTTAAAGCTTAGATCCATATTACGCTTGTGTCGGGAGGTGTCTATAAATGATGCGGAAATGCCCTGAAATTGTTAAACGTGTTACATGCCTCCTAACTATTACCAGGCTCCGTGTCCCCAACTTTTTGAGATGGATTTTCGCCCTTGGCAGCTGGTGAATTGCCGTTTATTTCAACTCCACGTCGCCAGTTATATGTTCAACCGCCATCACATTAAACCGCAAGACATTAGGGACATCTACAAGGGTGGTTTGAAACATCTACAAGGGTGAAACTTTCAATGAACGCTGAGTGTCAAGAAAATATATTTTGTATTTTGAACATCTCAGTGCTAGAACGTCTGCGAAAGAGGCTATGCACAGGCTAAATCCATATAAACTCAAAGTAATTTCGACAATAAAAATAATTGCACGGCGAGTCCTCGCTTACGTACCGAACTAGTCCGATATACACAGCCCTTTGCTATCGGGCAATTAACTTTAGTCACAAGTAGCTACTACGGCCAGGGAAGTCGTCTCAGAATTAACAACAAATCTAACAACGACTCCAACAACAGCAGCAACAAAAACATGAAAACTTTAGTTTTTACAATAGCATTTGGCGCAGTTACATTTACGCTTAGCGTACATATTTTTATCATACCATAACGCTCTGACACGTCTCAGATTCGCTCTGTCTATCGTCAATACATTGCTGGAAATGTAGCATGACAAAATGTTTCGTTCGAACGAGAAAATTTGCCTTCCTATGTCACGCTCACTGAGGCCCAATCAGTCTTGGCGATAAGTCGGCGATACAAATGTTATGTCCTGAGTCTGAATATCATTGAGATATTCGTACACATTTTTGTTTAAGAAGAAAATTCACACTATTATTTACGCCGTGGTTATAGTTCTACGGTCACAGATCCACATTTCACTGGCTTGCTTACATACTTACTGTTCGTTAGTGAGAATTAAAATTTAGGAATGCCTTTCCTATTCTTTTAGATGTCTTTGTAATGAGGGCCTGAAGTTGTGTGATTAGGTTTTAGTTGTGTGTTAGGGATGACATTCCTAAATGTTAATTTTCACTAAGATACAGTAAGTATATATAAGAAAGTCAGTGAGATGTCGGATCTATAATGGTAGAATTATAACCGCGGGGTAAAACAGTGGGCACAGCGAATTTTCTTCTTAAACCAAAATGTGTCCGAATATCTCAATAATAGCGGTACCACATTAATACCTGTATCTAATATGTTGTCTCAGGAAGTCACACGCGAGTTGTTGGGCACGGACAAATCTTAACAAGAGTGCCATAAATATAGCCTGGCGAAGTTCGTTTACTACTCAATAATATCGGTACCACATTAATACCTGTATCTAATATGTCGTCTCAGGAAGTCACACGCGAGTTGTTGGGCACGGATAGCCTGGCGAAGTTCGTTTACTACTCAATAATATCGGTACCACATTAATACCTGTATCTAATATGTCGTCTCAGGAAGTCACACGCGAGTTGTTGGGCACGGATAGCCTGGCGAAGTTCGTTTACTACTACTCTACTACTGTAGTACTTTTGATCCAAAATTTAAGAATCGATAGATCGCAAATTTATTACAAATCTACAAATTATTAAAATAAACGATAGTACAATGCAGTGAAAAGTGTAGTAATATTAAACACTCACCAAATACTGAACTTCCGAACCAAGCCCTCCAATAATTGAATTGTATTATATTTTAAAAACATAAAAATCAGCACAATACAAGACCTTGAGAAATTAAATAAAAACATCACACATGCGTTGCGTTTCATCAGGGGTGGACCTCGGCCAAATAAAGGGGCCAGACAAGTGAGCTCCATGTTTTACTAGCACTGCTTCCACAAGCCGTATGTGAAATTGCCTTCTTCGAGCGTTAATTTCCTTTTTTTCGTTAAATTTCCTTGCAAAAATCATAAAATGTTCCTTGTAGTTTTATTAAAATTACCAAATTTCTTATACCCGGAGACTTCTCGGAGACTATCAAGCCCTTCACAACCTCGTTCGCGATGGTTTCTACGCTTGTGGCACAAGCACAAAGCCCTGGGTACGAGGTTGATCGCATTAATGCCTGATCAGCCGAGAAGCCCTGGGTACGAGGTTGGGTTGTGTCTCACAGTGGCGGCAGAACTTTAGTTTGGTTGGGGGGCATGAAAACTGTGAGGTGGTCCGGGGGCATGCTCTTCCGGAAAATTTTGAATTCTGGGGTATCAGGAATGGCCTCTCCTGCGTTCTGGGGAAGATTTGACATGCAGAAACTAGGTTATTTTGTTCTAGGGGTTTCCGCACGATGCTCGACAACTTTTCAGCAACTTTTCAGCAACTTTTCCTTATATGAGCAACAAATGTTTGAGCTGGCAACTTTTTTAGTTACGAGCAACAAAGATTGGTTAACCGCGAAAATATATAGATTGGTTTTATAATTCCATTTATTTTATTTATAAACTACGACCCCTTATAGTACGAATTAGTTTCATTTCGTTATTATATTCAGTTTATCTCCAGTATCCAATTATTACCCGGGCAATTTAATATACGGTATTTATATTTCTTGCAGGAGAATCAACCCCGGAGTTTCTTGACACTTATTCTAATTTCCTTTTTTCAAAATGGGGAACGTTCGAGTGATGAGGAAAGTACAAGCGAAGATGGCGAAGAAATTACAGTTCGTCGTTGAAAATCGCCCTGTGCAACATAACCTTTGCATGCAAACACCAGCTATACATGAAAATTTGCTAAATTTCGCAAAGCATGTGACTAGCAACATAGAGCAACTTTCTAAAAATCAAGCATCTTTTTTGAAAAGTAGAACAGACTTTGAGCAACATTTCAAGATTTTTCAAACATCTTTTTGGGAAATTTCGAGCATCTTGTGGAAACCCCGTCATTTTGCATTTCAGGCAGCAAATAATTTGACATCTTAAAATTTCCTTTCAATTTCCTTCCTCAGGTTAAATTTCCTTGCCATTCCCTTGTAAATCTTATTTTCTTGCACATTTCCTTCAAAATGCCCAAAATTCCGTCGAAAGTTTGTTATTGAGCAAAAATTAGCAAGAAAAACACTTTTTCCATGGAAAGACTGCAATGATTGGGATTCAAACCTGGCTTTCCAATTAGTTCTGACTGTTTTACATCTATCTGCAGCAAAAAGTGAGGAGTTTTAATTTTGTTTTTGAAAAAATGATGAAAGTTTGGACGTGCCGAAGGAAACTTCGCTCTTCAACTAAATAAAAATATACTATAAAACATTTTGACAGTCCCAAAACTTATTTTGTACTAAACCCAGGTATTGTTATTTATCCTCAGCTTTTAGTCCTTGTTTTACCTTCTAAAACGTGAGTAAATTGACGTTTTTCAAGTGTTGTTATTTTCGGCAATTCGTCATCGCATCTTCTTGTTGGCCATTAATAATAATAATAATAATTAATTTTTTTACTTATTAAATTACGTTTCTGCATGCTTGAATGCACATTATAAAAAGCTAATGCTTTTTCTATATAAAGAATGGTATAATATCCCCGAACTCTTTCTAGGAAGCCCAAAACCACAAAAAACCTAAAAAAAATCGCTCCCTAAGTGCGCACATCCGTCACAACTTATTAATATTCATGTGGCGCAACAATTGTCGCGCGATGTTGCGCGACATGATAAGTGTGCACACCAATAATTTTATTTTAAAAATACTTTAGAGAAATGTATTTATTTAAGAACGGATATAAGTTTAATAAATATTTTCATTAACACGTATAAAAGATAAATTTAAGTTTATTAATTCAGGTCGATGTGAGGTCGATGTAGGATCGATGTGAGGTCGATGTGAGGTCGATGTGAGGTCGATGTGAGGTCGATGTGAGGTCGATGTGAGGTCGATGTGAGGTCGATGTGAGGTCGATGTGAGGTCGATGTGAGGTCGATGTGGGGCACCGGTTCGATATTATGCAACTGGACTGTATTGTGCAACTGGACTGTAAACAATATTTTGATCCAGGGGAAGCTTTATATTTTGATCCGGGATTCTCTAGGGTGGTTCTCTAGAGGTTCTCTGGAGGTTCTCTCGGAGTTCCCTAGGGGTTCTCTCGGGGTTCCCTCGGGGTTCCCTCGGGGTTCCCTCGGGGTTCCCTCGGGGTTCCCTCGGGGTTCCCTCGGGGTTCCCTCGGGGTTCCCTTCGTTTGTATTTTAATTTTTTTTTAATTTTTTTTCCAAAGGCCAATCAGGCCACTCGGACAATATTTATTTCGAAAAGCTATGAGAACTATGATCATCAATATTTGAAAATCAACGTTTATAAGCCTACAAGTATGACGTTATATAAATACCTTAAATACGCACATGGTGCGGACACCGTACGCACACCGTGCGCACACCCTGATGGCGGGAAAAATCTCACTAAATGATGACGTCATAGGTGGTGCTGAGTGCACCACCCGTCTTAGAACCCCTCTTCTCTACCTACTGTTGTCATTCAATATTTCTTATTGAAATTAACGACCACAACGAAATCATACAATCGTTGTCCCAGTATACCATAGTCCCTTGCGCGCACATTGGTAATATTAGCTAAATTCCATATGGCGTACCTGAGAAATGTGGATTGGAAGGAAGACGAATCTTTGAAAAAGGATTTACAAAAATACGTGAAGGAAGATTTGAGAAGAAACGAAGTTTTGGATTTTTTAAAGGGCGATTGTTCACAGCATGAGTGGAGTTTAAGCTCACTTGACTGTCGAATGGGGTATTTTGATATCAGTTACAGAGACAAGAATGTGACAGTCAGACAAGTCAGAGAGGCTTTGGTTAAAGAGATCGATGGCCCTGGCAAGCTTCTGGGTTACAGAGCCATGCAAAAGAAACTACGGCAAGAGCATGAGCTCAACGTTCCCCGTGCGTTAGTTTACGCTGTCATGCAGGACGTTGATCCCGAAGGATTAGAGACAAGGGGTGGTGTTGGAGTTGCAAGGCAGAAGAAAAAAGACAAATATACCACCAAAGGCCTTAATCTTGTTCATTTCTTAGATGGGCACAATACATTCATGGGCTACCAAAATAGCACCTTTCCGCTTGCAATTTATGGGTGCATAGACACAGCAAGTAGAAAACTTTTATGGCTAAAAATTTTGGGTGGGCAACTCAGATCCTCAACGAATTGGGAAGTGGTATTTAGAATACCTATATGAAACAAAAGTAATGCTATAACACTTGAGGCTAGATAAGGGAACAGAAACGGGCACTATGGCTACAATGCATGCCTATTTGCGCCAGATGCTTGGCACTGACGATCCTTCAAATACCATCATATATGGTCCATCGACATCAAACCAGGTATACTTAAGTGTGTAAACTAATTTCCTTAAGTGTTTCCTAATCTCAAACTCAAGGGTCGTTCATTTTTTAGAGGTGGAGTGGGCAGGTAATTTTTCAATGTCGATTTACAGTATTTCCCACCCAACATTGGATACAAATTCATGGCCCATAAATTTGTACGAAATCGTCAGTTGGTCAGTTCGAGTGAATTACTCTGGTTTAGAGTATTTTATGAAGGAAATTTGTGATTTTCAAGGCCAATTATATGAATGGGATGAATTATTTTAAAATATCGCTCGCAGAAGCTTGACATGAAAAAGTCACTTGCTCAGCTCGAGTCATTTACTGCAGACAAGTACTTTAAATGTACTTGGTTTAATATATTTAGAGGAATATTCATGAATAGGACGTGTGGAAAAAAGCGCGGGAAATTTTTCTGTTCTACTGTTTTCCTTGACGAAAAGTATATGTTTCGAGTTATTTTCATTATATTGCTTTTCCTTGTTCTGAGAGGTGACAAAAATTAAACCTAGTTATTTTCTCAGTCCAGAAAAATATGCCTGACTCGTGTGCAGGGTATAATTGTACAAATAGAAGAGTTAAATCAAGTGATGGCATGCACTTCACAGGTAAATCTTGACAGCAGTAGTACTGGTTGTGACTTTTGTGTTATATGCTTGGAGGAAAAGACGAAAGAATATGCCATTTAAAACAGTTTAATTGTTAAAACAAAGTTAGTGATCCATGACAAACTAACTATGGGAACTGGCTGTGCTAGTCAATAGATTTTCAAGGTTTAAATAATGTACATATGTCAATTGCACAACCAAGTCCTATGGATACCTTTGCCATGGATATTGATATTTATTCTCATATAATGCAATCTAGCCTCAAATGAATTTCATTTTCTTGTGTGTATTGTATCTCATCAATTTTAATTATTAAATAAATAAACTGAGAATTTGTAATTATTTTTTAACACTCATAAACATTTAAATTAAGAGGATTACAAAAATTCAGGGTGGGTTGTTCCATGGCCATGGTTTGTGCATGGAGCAAAATGGCTCTCCCAGCTGGTAATAATATGTAGCTTATACCATTTAAAATTTCACCATTTTTATATTTGTTTTTATTTGGTCTTTTTGGGGCATTGGGTTAAAATCCACTTTTCATCTGCGTTTGGTGACTGAGTTAGGCATGTCTTTTTTGTAGATTTCCCTTGAACAACCCAAGCCTGTTAAGTAGTTGGGTAAATGCCATGAAACGGGATAACTGGAAGCCATCTAAGTATTCTGTCTTGTGCGAAAAACACTTTACACTAGATGATTATGTGAGGGTAACAGATTGTTTAAAACCAACATTGAAACCAAGTGCTGTACCATCAGTTTTCGATTTCCCTCCCCATCTTAACAAGGCAACTAAACCTAGAAATCCTGCTAAGAGAAAAGCTCCCAGTCCGAGGAAAGAAGTTCCTAAAAAGAAACCTAGAATTCCCAATCGGCCTGTTATGCAAGACCATAATTATTGCACGTCTTCTGCGAAGGTTATTCCAAAATTGAAAAAGTCTCTGGAAAAAAAAAGAAAGAAGATAAGAGCACTGACAAGAAAAAATCTGCGCAAGGAGAAAACAATAAAGGGGTTGGAGAAGAAACTGGAAAATGCACGGCACTTATCTAAGGAGCAAAGTCAAAGTCTACTGTCCAATTTTGGTCACATGACAAAGGACTTGTTTATAAACGAGCAGAAACATGCTGACAAATCAAAAGGTTCACGATATGGTGATACGATCAAACAATTTGCAGTAACATTACATTTCTACAGCCCGAAGGCATACAAGTTTGTACGAAAGTCCCTTCACCTACCAAGTCCAGCCACCATACAAGCTTGGGCAGCAGCTATCAATTGTGAGTCCGGTTTCTTGACTTGTGTCATTGAACACTTGCAGAACAGTCTTGACGAAGATGACAAGGATTGCTTTCTGTTAGTTGATGAAATGTCTATAAAGAAGGAAGTAATATGGGACAAGAAGAACAAAAAATTTGCAGGAAACACAGACTATGGCCCTATCCTAGCAGAGGAACAAGATAGCATTGCCACTAATGCCCTAGTTGTCATGGCTGTTGGACTAAAAAAGCCATGGTTTCATCCAATTGCGTACTTCTTGGTAGATCGTGTTAATGCAAAAATGCAGGCACGAATAATCAAAGAGTGAATTCACTTACTAACCGATGCAGGTCTTGATGTTCATGGAGTAATATTTGATGGTTGTGCAAAGAACATCGCCACAGCAAGGTGTCTGGGAAGCAATATCGACAAATTTGACGGCTTATTCAAGCACCCATCACGGCCAAACAAAACACTCTATGTAATTTTGGATGTGTGTCACATGTTAAAGCTTGCACGTAACAGCTTGGGAGACATGAAGGTGTTCTTCACAGAGAGTGGGGACATAATTAGTTGGCAGTACATCACAGCACTCTATAATGTTCAACAAGGTGATGTATTGCATCTCGGAAACAAGCTTAAAGCTACACACGTAAGGTGGCATAACCAAAAAATGAAAGTGGCAGTTGCAGCCCAAACCCTGAGTAATTCTGTTGCGGCTGGTATAATGTACCTTCGAAACCTCAATTTAGAACAGTTTAAAAATGGTGAAGAAACAGCAGAATTCATTATGAAAATTAACAACATGTTTGACATTTTGAATTCCAAAAGTAAGTTTGGCAAGAGTTACAAAGGTCCACTTACCTTAGAAAATCTGGATGAATTACGTCATTACCTTCTTGACACGATTAGTTATTTAACTCAACTGAAGGATAAAAATGGAGTAAAATTAATTGATGGCCCAAGAAAAACATTTATCCTTGGTTTTGCTGTGTCATCAAAATCAATTATGGCACTGGCTAAAGAACTATTAACAAGAAATTACAACAAGTTCCAGTATGTGCTTACATACCGTTTCTCCCAAGATCAGCTGGAGATGTTCTTTAGCAAGATTCGGAGTCGTCTTAGATGAAACAATAACCCAAATGCACTCCAGTTTAAATGGGCCCTGAGAGCATTGCTTCAGAAGAACCAGGTGACTGCTGCTGAAACTGGAAATTGCTCTGTCATAGAAGAGGAGAAGTTCGCCAAATAAGCCGAAGGTGTCGATAGCAAGGTTGCCGCTTTGTTGAATAATTCCACCATCTGGCATGAGGATGTCCTGGCATACACAGGGGGATATATAGCCAAAACCATTACTGGATGTTTCAAATGTGTAGAATGTGCTGTTGTTTTGGCTACAGAAGATGATGACAGCCAACCTTCCTTGCCTGATCATGCATATTGCCAGAGTTCATCCAAGCCCAGTTTAATCTCTTTCAAGACCTACGGAAAGCTAACAACCTCATCTTCGTCAGTGGTGAAAGTTGTGAAAGTAGCAGACAGATTACTACGTCTGTTGGTTGCCAAGTGGAGTCATTTGCCCGATAAAGCCATTCTATCCCTGCAACGAGATGTCCTCCAGTAAGTTAAGCCTACTGCGTTCCAGTCACTACAGCAACACGCTCAGGAAACTCACATACTTGACCCGAATCTTCAAGATGACCATATCACCATGCTAATCAAGAAGATAACAGATCTTTACACCAAGATATTTCTCCATCAGTTTGCAAAAGTCTACACAGAGAGAATTGTAAAACAAGGGGCTAAGCAGAACTCACATTATTCACTAGTTCCAATGAAATTTATGTTAGAAAAGTGAGCACACAAATAACAATTACCAACATGCCTCCGAGAATCATTGTCAAAAAACATGTTCCTTCCAATATATTCTCTTTTTTGGAAAATGTCTTTCTTTATAATGATTTCTAGCTGCGTTAAAATAACAATTCAAAAGGCTGAGCTGCAGACAAAACGTTAACTTGTCTACAGTAAATGACTCGAGTTGAGCAAGTGACATTTTCATGTCAAGCTTCGGCGAGCGATATTTTAATATAATTCATCTCAAACGTTCCATTCTGCATCCAAAGCCTTCAAGGTATACGTCTTTGGCCTTGAAAACCACAAATTTCCTCTATAAAATACTCTAAACCATAGTAATTCACTCGAACTGACCAAGTGACGATTTCGTACAAATTTCGGCGAGCGATATATTTACATCAATTCATCCCCAGCTGTCCAGTTTGCGTCTAAAACCTTCACGATAAGTAGTTATTGCCAAAAAAGTTTGCTCGAAGTGGATTCGAAACCCTGGGACGACGCAAAATGCAAAAAATATGGATTTCCCCGTAGAGTTTATAGTCTTTTTGCCCTGAATGGCGGCCATCTTGGATTTATCATGCAGGTCACGCGTCCGCTAGGTATGAGTCAGCAATCTAGGTTTATTATATCTTTGTTAGGAGTGGATGAGCGAATTATAAAAAAATATGAGTAAGTCATATCAGTAAGTCTGAATTATAACTTATAAATCGCTTTTTGGGACTTCAGGAAAAGGGGCGGAACAAATTTATCGTTTGTACTTTTTATAAGAAAGGATAAATAAAGATAGATGGTCAAAAATATATGGCAAGTTTCTTATAATTGTATTTTAATATAGCCGTAAAAAGGATGTTGTATTTACACAGATTTTCATTTTTTTCCAATGAAAGTATCCTATATTTTATGTTATCAAAATGTTCCAACTTAAAAGGAAAGCGAAATCGTTTCAGCCCTATAGCTACAGGGTATCAAATGTAAATGCGCCATTGCCACCATGTCAGGTCCCAGTTAAGTACTGTTCTCAGGTTGAGGTAAGTAACTGGCAAATTAGTGTAAACACAACGTCGGTGAGTGAGGTAGACTGTATTATTTGTATTAAGTTAGTGCTTTGGCATTACAAAATTTTGAAGGTGTGCCACCATGTATCAACTGAGGTTTCCTAAGGCTTTAGATACGCCAATATTATGGTGAAGCACAATATACACCTCAACCCGTAAAGTTCCTCAAAAGATCAAACATGCATAGGGATTTGAAATTTTGTTGACAATTTGACAATGCTTTGATGTTGACAATATTTCCCATACAAGTCATATTTAAATTGTAGACAATTAATTGACAAAGTTTTAGACACCTACAGTCAGAAAATGTTCAACAGTTCTTGAGTCAATTCTCTCTCATATTTATAAAGTACAACTAAAGTGATCAACAGTCTCTTTATTCTATGCATTTTAAAGAATCTTGGCGCGCCAGTTTCTTTGCTTGAGTAATTTCTTTCAAACTACAGGAGACAATATGTTATATTGCAATGGCAGAAGTGTTATATTCCATTATGTAAAGCATTTGATTGAGACCATTGGACACCTCAACATTGAGACCATTGGACACCAGACAACATATTTCAACCAATAGATCTATAATTTATTTAAATGTTCACTGAACTGGAATTCTCTCATGGGCAGCAGGATTCCTACTTTCAAGAGCTGCGGAGGAAAGCCACCAACTAAAACTCATGAACAAGAAAATGTACATTTAAAAATCTACAGTGTAGAATAAGATTACTTAGTTCAATAGTTGGCAAGTCATCGCCTTACGTTGGCGAAATTCCACGCTAAAACTTGTTGATTTGCCTTTTAGCAACAATTAAATCAATCGCCTACCTTCTCATTAAATGATGACAAAGTAAAATGAGAATCGTCCAAATACTCGTGCAGCTACATCGGTTTTTGTGGTTCCATTTCGCTTTCCGCCATATTAACTCCCGCAAAATTTACTCAGAGTTATTTCTTTCAACATGGCGGCCGAACCGGAAGTCACCTGATAATCAGGAACACTTTGCACCCCTGAGTGAGCACCCCAGACGACCATCCAATCGCGCAAAATGTGCTTAGAAAACACCTTCGGTAAGCATTTTGTGTTACAAGTGGGCAAGCACCACTAAAATGTAGCTTGAACTCTCACGAACACGACTTTGTAGGTTGCCATCTCGATTTCGGCGTCTAAAACGTAAAATTTTGATGATTATTCTGTCAAATTTCAAGCTCCGCGGCTCTGTTTGTAAAAGCCGTGAATATTTCCCCCCATGTCCATGGCAACAAGCATGTTTGTTATAATCATTCAGATTGGTCGGATTATTTTATTTTGACCAATGACATTGCTTTAACTAAAAAACTGAGCCCGCAGGCAGCAGGACATGAAAATCTCGAAGTGCAATAAAATGATAATTTCTTTACTCGAAAGATCGCTTGAAACAAGGTTTTTATGAAACAAACCATATTGAATCAGCCGGAAAAGACAGCAAATTTCTTCATAAAGTTTGTTTAATACATTTATTAACATATTATATATTTGATTATTATTGTTAAAACTAAATAATTTTTTGTAATATTTTACTTGATAATTGAGTTAAATCTGTGTTAAGGCTTTCCTTATAGTTTGTTGATACAAAAAAATCCTCCTAATTTCTTGAATGATTAATGTTATAGGGAAATACTGTAAACCATTCTATAGTACAATTGATAATTGGTTTCTTCGACTGATCTTGACTACTGTTATTTTACAGCATTGCATTATGTGCGCGTATGTATCAGCTTCTGGAGGTTCTTTGTTTTCTAAGCAAATTACCACAACAAGCATTATAAAATAACATGTTTACTACGCGAGCTGTGATTGACCCGTGCAGGATGAGATCTAGACAATCATGCACGGAAAATTTTAGGCGCTTCGTGGGGTTTTTAAAATGTCGGGAAATGCTAATTTTTCAACTCCTGAATTAAAATTTGACAATTAAAATATGTCGAACGAGAAGGAAATGAACGAAAACGAGGAACGGAGGTTCACTCTAGCAGCAGAGGAAGACGTTGACTTGTCAGAATTGCACACTCCATCATTTATTTAATATAGTTTTACCGTTGTTTCTTTGTCGTTATTTTATAAAATAATTACCAAATGGTTTTCCGTGCAGGATTGTGTGATCCTAACACTTGGGATGTTGCTCGACTTTCTGAAAGCTAAAAACTACTCGCCTATCGGCTCGTATTTTTTTACGCTTTCAGAAAGTATTGGAACATCCCGCGTGTTAGGATCACGCAATCCTGCACGGAAAACCACTCGGTAATCCTTTAATCCTTCATAATTGTGATTGTTTCAATTCAACAACGTCCTGGCAAGTCTACAACGTCCTGGTCTAGTCTACAAGGCTACATCGTCCTGTCAAGTCTCTCAGAAACATGCTGGTACAATCTCGCCCGTATGATAATGTCTGCCGAGCTGGATCGAAATGTAAGTTTCGTAACGTTTGTGAGAAGAAGAATGTATGCTTCCAAAAAGATTTAGTCTATTCGATATAGTGAAACCTATGCGATTAAATTGGAATTATTATGTGGCCCACACATTAGCTCATTACGCATTCAGAATACATTACAAAGGTAAAATTGAACAAAAACATAGTATCCGGTTAAACACGGCGCATGCTCGAAGACATGGCACGAATATAATTATAATATAACTTCATAATTTAGTCATCAACAAAGTTTAGTTGAAAATAAATAAGCCGCCCCGTGTATAATATAACTAATTATTCGCTTACACAATACACCCAGAAATTGTAAAAATTCAAGTAAAATTGACCGGCTTTTACAGGCCGTATTCTGTAGCACGTTATCGTTCAGTTTCGTTGCCCGGGTTCGAGCACTACTTGAAAACAAGATAAATAATTAGAATTAATCATACAAAGCCCAAATCCGGTTGTTTGCACTTTTGCAACCGCATATTTCGCAATCGATCGCCGCCATTTTTTTCACTACTTGGTGTATATATATGCACTATATATAGTTTATTTCGTGGTTCCACATTGATTTTTACATGAAGTCTCTCAAACATCCGCTGACATAAAGTAAATATGGCATTTCAAAATTATTGTTTTTTAGTCATTTTGATGGGGAAAATTTATTTATTTATTTTTTTTTTTTTCTAAATTTACTAATTCGCCCAAAATATAACAATTACAAATAAAAGAAAGAAACTATATATTTACAAGAGGTGGGCCTACTAGAAACCATATAGCTTTTATTTTAGGCTCCTAGATTATAAATTGAAACTTATTAATATATAGTGTCAGTTCGAGTGTTTTTAAAAGAAAGGAAAAAATTATAGTTGTAGATGTGATATGATAATAATAGGTTATTGACCGAGCGTGAGGTCTGTACAGTGAAATATCGGACCGAGGTTTTTTAGTTACTAAAAAACAGAGGTCCGATATTTCACTGTACAGACCGAACAAGCGAGGTCAATAAACTGTTTATTATATGGCTCTTGAGTTTGATTCTTAAATTAATTAAGGCATAAACAAGAATTTTTCGCCACCTTTCTTGTTGAGACATGAAATGGCTTCCTCATTAGCTATTCTGTTACTTTTATCGAACAACGACGGTTGTTTGCCAGTTTGGCACTTTGGCTTCCGTTACGATGGGCATTGTTTTTTTTTGTTTTATTAATTGCAAATTTTTAAAATTTTAAATTTTAAAAATTTTAAATTTAAAAAGTTTTAAAAAATGTTTAAATTTTTTTTTAAATTTTTAAAAATTTATGAATTTATGATTATGAATTTCATTTTTGGTCAAAAAGTAATTTGTGAATAAATTCTGGTAGATTTTGCAGATGGAAATGCCGGAACATGAATATACTTGTTAAATAATAATTTATTTTGTATATATTGAGTATTTGTAAGTCATTAAAAATTGGTTCAGAATGATCGAAATAAGCTTTGAAAGTAATTAGTCTGACAATCTTTTTTTGAATATTCACTAACTTCTGAATACGAGATTTGTAGTTGTTACCCCAGATTAAATTACCATAAGTTAAATATGGATAGACTAATGCATAATAAATTAGCTTTAATGAATTTAGGTTTGTGAAATGTCGAATCCTAGAAATAATTCCTGCGCATTTGATAATCTTTTTCATAATCAAATCCAAGTGATTACACCATGTTAAAAATTCATCAATAACGATTCCTAGAAATGTGGTATTTTGGGCTTATTTTATTTTGTCATTATTAATTGAAATGTTTATATTATCTTCAGGTTTCTTATTTTTTTATCTAAAAAGAATAAATTTGTTTTTTCAATCTTGAAAAAAGTGACATATGCATTCATCAACAGAACAACAACAACATGGAACATGGAACATTCTTCCCGATGAACTAAAACCTTAGCCTTATCCAGATTTAAATCGCTACTTTATGTATATCACACTACTGCCACAAATATTAACTATGAACCTGAAAATCCCGGGACTTGGAAATCGATCTGTTTAAAATGTGTTACTGCTCGTGGTCTAGCCTGCGTAGTGACGCTCTCTTGTTGTTCTTAACACTTGTATTGTTGTCTTATTTTAATTTAATGCAATTGTGTATTTATATAGTATTTGTTATAGGGCCCACATGCAGAGGATGTCTTACACTTGCGCTCAAACAACTCAAACAAAGATTGTGGAGCACGTGAGGGAGGGAGGGGGGATGTGTCATCCAGACAATCTCCAGCGCTTGATTGGCGAGTGTTCAGCCAGCACCAACAATGAGATTTTTGCTCTGTTGATATGTTGGAAAAGGCTGTCGCACGTTGGGGCGAGACGTCATCTGAACATTTTCTGGGTTTAAAAGTAGCATATCTACAGTCTATATCTATCATATCCTAGCATGTGTTCCAGTCCACTACACCATTGTGTGTGTGTAAAGTGACACCAACTAATTTCTATTTTTATAGAAAACACATTTCAGATACTCTTGGACAAACAGGGTTGCGAATTTTTAAGAATGATCAACAATACTACCTGTACATTATTTCCGCTTAATGTAGAGTTTTTCGACCTGCCCCTCCCCCCGTTCAATGTTGGATATCAGACAAAGAAATGAGCCAGTCTGATATCAACATTGATCTGGGGGGGGGAGTTATTTTTAGCTTTTAATAGTTATGGTACATGAGAATCAAACATTTTCTCAACAATACTGTCCAAGATTGTAGCTCCAATTCGCCTGAGAGTGAAAATGACTGTTGGTTCACTAAAACTAAACTTATGGCTTTATTTACTGAATCATATAATACATAAGAAATTAAACAATGCCAATTGACAAGAGTACTAGTTTATAAGATAGCCGAGAATAAGATTTTACTAACTATTTTGCCAATGGATCCTTTTCAAGGATTGTTTGTAGAAGTAATTTAGTATTTGAAAAGGTCTGATCTTATAAGGATTTAGGCAAGCGACTGCGACTGTGGGCTGCAAATGGTATTTTACACATTTTTAGGACACTCCTATAGTCTCCTACGCACACCTACTAAGCGGGTTCCCTGCGGCCCGCACGAAGCTGTTCCTGTGGCCCGCATGGCCCTCCTGTTGTCGAATTCCTCTAAGTACGGAACCCTCTAAGTAGTTATATGCCAGAGTAGAAGCATAGTCCTATTTAGTTATCTTTTATTCACTTTAAATCATTATTATTCAAAAAAGAATATAAAGCATAAATTATATTGTTACTTCCGCCAGCCTTCCCAAACCCTTCTCTATGCCTATTCTACCCCGATCATCCTCCCCATCCTCGCCCTACATCATTCCTATGTTTAGTATAAGGTAGTTAATGTTCACGCCTTTGGATTGCTCGGTAAGTCAAATGTTATCATAAACAGATTTATCATCAATCTTAGTCAGAATGTGGGTTTGTAATTGACAAATTGTGGCACATAAACTTAAAATGGCGTGTCTTGCATCCATCCACAAACTGAGAAAATACGCCTCGATGTATTATCTGGGCCTCAAATTTGTATCTGGTCGGAAGTTAAAGCTTTCACAATTCATCGTGTGTATGAACTGCACCTGCAAGAAAAGAATCGAAGGTTATGACATGAGAGGTTGTTAATGGCAACGATTCTATCAATTTCAGCCAGAAGGACTTGTGGGTCTGTCACCACCTCCCAGCTCGGGATCCCATCTAATGAAATCCATTGTACATCCTCACAAGCGTGTGCCCCAATTCCGCCGAACTAGTAGGACTGATGGATAATCTGGGCCTTTTGGACAAATGCTGAAAACGAGAAATAATCGAAAAACGAGGCGTGAGCCCTAAGAAAAACAGAAATCGCCAACAAGATGTGAACCCTGGCCCAGAGAAGATGACAACTCCAGCTCACACACGGAGCAACAAAGGAATGCCCTTGAGGACAAATCGCTTGTGTCATCATCTGTCCGTCCCCGGAAATGGCCCGGACAAAATACCGATTTCCATCATTCGTAACGTATGAACTTAAGAGGAAATAAAGGAACTGATTCCAAAAATACTTTTCGAGTAATTGTATTATTAGAGAAATTTAAGCCTATATCTCTTTAGGTTTACACACTCAAGTAGAAATTAGGTATTTTGGATAGTTAGTAGGTCGCACTTTTTTGGGACAGTCACGGGAAAAATGCCCTGGCCGGGAACAGTTATATCATTTCCGAACTTGTCGACACCGACGGCTGTAGAGTCCACCACGGGTCCAGTGCACCCCAGACCCAGCACCAAATGGTCGCTATGCCTTCAACAAACGGGACTGGCGCATCGCCTTCTCGATAATCTTAGCCACCTCGGCGACCTCGGCGACCAGAGCCAGAGACAAGGATTAACTTTCATATACATTGAGAGAAAACAAACCCGTTTACCAGCAACTTTCTTGATATTTTAAGTACTTCTGGTTGGCTGTTGGCTTTTGTTTGGCTATAATTTTTCATTTTTGATTATGGCTACTTGTGTTTATCCTCGTATTATTTTATTGTTATGATATATTGATGACTAAGGTTTTAGTTTTGTGTATATACAGTTTATTCAGCAGCTCTAGCTAGCTTGTGTTAAGAAAATTTGTCTGCAGAATACTTCACACTTTGATACCCAAAGATTTTCCGCTGTAGCAATTCCATAGACACAATTTGTGAGAACTCGTGATCATGAGATAATTATTTAGTGCACTGAATGCATTATTTCTATGTTAGTGAATTGAAGCAATATTTTAGATGGAAATTTTCAATATACACAGCATTATTAATATATATTTGTAATTATTTCAAGCATGTGGGAAAGATCCAGCCGGATATGGTTGGGGAGGGGGGTGTTTACTGAGAGGACACTGCTCATGAAGCATGCATGACGTGATTTTTGACTGAGTTAGGGATTCAGGCGACGGCATGAGGGACCAAGGGCAGAGCTGGTGTTAGGGGTGAGGAAGTATTGGATTGTAAGCCTGTACGGTTTCTTGCCCGAAGGCATAAACTAGCTATTGGATTGACGAATGCAATGCAGAGAGTTGTTAGTATATCGCACGAATATGAATAACTATTTCAATGCAACTTAATCTTGAAGTTTGAGAAGATTAATTTTGTAGGATCGGAGAATTTAAATCTGAGTCATGTGTGTTGGTGTTGCAGAGGTCTACAGTGGGGGCTCCTTAATATTGTCCAAGGTGGGTGAAAGAGAGGGGTGTGCCAATTTCCTTATTATTTGTGCCTTCGGAGTCTCCATTTAAGCCACAATATTTTTCTTAGCACGAGCTTAGACCCTGCCAGAGCCTGTTTCCCTAGAACACTACGGTAGCTCTCTCAACAATGTTGCACCCTAACCCAGTCTACACACCCCTCCCCTCAACCATACCCGGCTAGATCTACACCACATTTTTGAAATAATAAAAAATAAGGCTTGCTGTATATACAGAGTATATCGAATTTAGCATGTCTGCTGCGTTCGTTTGATATTGAGTTCATAGATAAAATTTTTACTCAGCAACAACTGTCCAATGATACCTTTTTGTATCATTATACGGGAAAATGACCAAATACGAATTAATTAATAATGGGTGCGAATTGGGTGCAAAACTATCGAAAATAAATCCAATTTGGATCTAAAATTCATGAATTTTAATTTAAAATTAGCCCTAACATATGGAATAAATGTTGCCACTTTTATTTTTAGCTTATTGTTTGGTAAGATACATTAGTGATGAATTTTCTTTTTCATTTGTTGTGTACTGATAATTAACATGCACTGCAGACTGAGGTGGAAAAATGAATTTTCGACTGGCAACATTTAACCGGCTCGTATTTGGTCATTTTTGTTGGAATGATACAAAACAGGTATCAATCAAAAGCTAAAACCCTAATCTTTACTGATATGAAAAAATCAAATTTCTGAGCGCAATATTGAACGCACAACGGTCCGCTAAATTTGGATCACTTTTTTTAACACCCTATGTTGAAAGTTTCCATATATAATTTTACTTAGTGTACTAAAAATTCTATGCAGTTGCTAGAGTAGCTGGAACTCGTCGGGTATCAATGTTTGAAGTATTCTGCAGAGAAATTTGCGTAACACAAGGTAGAGCTTCTGAATGTACAACTATTTTAAAACTGCATATCAAACCTTAGTTATAAAGATTATTTTAACAATAATGTATTTATCTGAGGATAAACACAAGTAGCCAAAAAGTAGCCTAACTCTCATCTTAACCTTCCTCCTAACCCTCATCCTAACCCTCATCCTAACCCTCATCCTAACCCTCATCCTAACCCTCATCCTAACCCTCGTCCTAACCCTCGTCCTAACCCTCATCCTAACCCTCATCCTAATCCTCATTCTAACCCTCATCCTAACCCTCATCCTGACCATAATCCTAACCGTAATGCTAACCATAATCCTAACCCTCATCCTAACGCTAAACCATAACCCTGATCCACATCCTAATCCTAACCCTCGTCCTAACCCTCATCCTAACCATAATCCTAACCATAATCCTAACCCTCATCCTAACCTTAATCCTAATCGATATCGTTACCCTTAATCCTAACTGCCCTAATCCTTGTGATGTAATTTCACCCAAATTCAGCGATTTGCACCAGTAAATCATTTAACTATTCGTAAGCCTTGCAATCCTAACCCCAAGCCTAACCCTAATACTTGTGACGTCATTACGGGACAATTATTATTATTTATTTATTAATTTTTTCCCATGTGCAATATTTGTTAACAATAAAATAATTATAGTATTTACAAATGATAGGGCTAGAGACCTACTAGAAACCTTCACAGGCTTTTCATTTAGGCCTCTAGTTATGTTCATTTTGTAGCTTATTGATTATAATTATTTACAGTCAAATAATTATAATAAGGTTAAGATTATGAGAGAAATGTTTTTAGAATACGGTAAATGATATTTTACAATTTTTGAGATCAGAAAAGAAATAGATATGAAGATATAATAAATAACATGAAAACAATATGAAGATATAATAATAAAAATAAAAGCTGTTAGCTATATATTATATGATCAAAATATATGTTGCATACATTCTTTCAATTTTAATCACGAATTGCAAGCAATATGCCACAATAATATTTGCAAATGATATATATGTTTTTGTTGGTCTTATGTGCCGACAACTGGTTTCAGTAAAATGTATTGTTTAATTTGTTTGTGAACGCGTTATAGGATTTTATGGCTTTTAAATTTGGCGTCAATTCATTCCATACATCAACTCCTTTGTTTGAGAGGGTTGGACGTATTACCCCATATCAGATTACCATAAATAAGATATGGATACACTAAAGCATAATATTTAAGGATTAAAGCACTCTGTGAGTGCATTATCGGGATTTACAAGCACGAGCTCACAAACAAGGAACGAGAGTTTACTACTGCACGAGACGCAGTCGAGTGCAGTATTAAACTTCGAGTTCCTTGTTCGTGAACGAGTGCTTGTGAATCACGATAATGCACGAACTAAGAGTGCTTTAATCCTTAAATATTATGCTTTAGTGTATCCATATCTTATTTATGGTAATCTGATATGGGGTAATACGTCCAACCCTCTCAAACAAAGGAGTTGATGTATGGAATGAATTGACGCCAAATTTAAAAGCCATAAAATCCTATAACGCGTTCACAAACAAATTAAACAATACATTTTACTGAAACCAGTTGTCGGCACATAAGACCAACAAAAACATATATATCATATATCTTCCTCTCCTTCATCTAGCTCATTCTTTTCTCTTAAATACTTCTTATATGCTTTCCTCTATATCCCCTCTTCCCTTCCCTTGTACGACATTTATAGCGCTTTGATAAGTGTAACGCCTGTGCGCAGGCCTTCGACCCTATAATCGGGCCGAAGCCTGCACGCAGTCTATATCTTTACATATTAATTCTATTTTGTTATGATTGTTATGACTACTTTATTTTCATTGGTTAATATTTTGTTCACGTGACAGCTTTTATAGCGTTGCTATAAAAGCTGATGTAATGTGTTTATCTGTCTACTAATTTCTCCTGACGAAGGGCTTTAGCTCGAAACGTCGAGATTTTGTTTATATCTTTTAGGCACACGCGAATCAACCCTAATTTGTCTCTATATGTCCGTGGCCGACGCTGAATTTAAGTCTAAGGGTGCTTTAAACGTTTTAATATTCAATTTGAGTAAATGCTTTGGCGGTATTTCTTTATTTATGAATTATGAGCAAAAACATTCTATAAACTTTGGTGAACTAACTGTTTACTAGTTCCTTGTTTAGTTTTGATAATATTCAGAAGTGTTTTTAGAATATTTTAAAACGACAAATAGTTTTTATATAAGAAACAACCTTGTGTTGTTTTGAATCTGTCTGCCGACTTACGAATATATTTTCAACTGGCTTCGCCGCTTCGCACTCATTCACAACTTATATTCCGTAAATTCGTAAAATAAACTAAATAAACAACACATGCTTACGTTTAAATACGGAATTATTTTAACAATTTGGCCACTTCGTGGTTTTGGGATTGTCTTCGGTTTAAAATAAACGAAATCTTATAAACTTTTCCATTCGTAAATTCGGCCGCCATCTTGCCGTGCTGACTACCTCCTCCACAGGCGCTTTATTAATTGGAGCGGGCTTGGAAAATTAGGGAAGGGACGCACGGGCGGCATAAAAAATGCGGGTAAGGCGAAGAGAAGCGCCTGCTGACTAATGTTCTCAAGATGGCAGAAGCTATTCACCATTTATTTGACTATAATCGTCCGGAGAAAGAGTTTGTTAATGATTCTTATGAACGTAGGCTCTTACAAAAGGTTAAGGAAGGTGGGAAAGTACTTTGCCCTAACTGTCACGCTACTGATGGCAAAAATAAATGAGCATATATACTTTTAGATTTGTTATACATATTTGTTATTATTTTGCATATAATTTTCCTTTCAAGTTATACATATTCGTAGTCAAATACATACTCATACTACATACTGAATGACACATTAATGATGTCGACATCACTAGCACTGAAGTCAATTGAACCCTTCGCATTTTGAGTGCATTTTTCGGTGTTGTCGCCCATCGAGACTGAGGACAAAAACACTTTGATTCAACGTTTCATATTTCGATTAATATGGATCATATTTCAGCAATAACTTTTAAAATATATCCATCTAAGATGGAAAACACGAAAATATATCGTTTTACGCTGTGATGGGCAATATTTCAGGCAGATTTTTTTGGATTCCCGATTGTCGACATTTATGCCTGATTTTCGACCATTATATGGCAGGCCCTTCGTCACTCTTTCCCCTGATGCAAAATATCACCCGCCCGCGGGAAAAAGGGCCTGAGGAGGAGGTAGCCGTGCTGATATAAACTATAACGGCACGGCCGTACGTTGTTGCTATATAAAATGCACACACGTGGTACAAATTGACCAATAAGAACGCGAGTTTACGAAAATTGAGTATTAAATTAGTTTTACAGCATTACGGTTTGTGAAATGTCCAATTTTAGTTATTATGATAGATGCTTTAATAATTTTCTTCGTTATGTTAGCTAAATGATCATTCCAGGTCAAACATTCATCAATGATAATACCAAGAAAGGTTGTACTTTTAACCTGTTCTATTGTTTGGTTGTTTATGTCAATTTTAATGCTATAGTTTGGCTTTTTTATTTGAGGATCTAAACAAAATTAATTTTGTTTTTGTAACATTTAAAGATAGTTTGTTTGCGTTTAGCCATCCAGCAACTTTATCAATTTCTGATCAGTTTGTATTATGTTATTAAGCGAATTAAGACATTGTTGCTATAAAATGTATTAGTATCATCTGCAAATAATATAAATGAAACCAAATTACTACAATGTTCAATATCATTTATATAGCGCAGGAATAGAATTGGTCCAAGAATTGATCCCTGTGGAGAACTTAAACTAGGCACCAGTGCCCAGTGCATGCACGATCTCTTACTGAGATTGCTGAGTTGGCAATTTTAAATAGTTATCTTTTCGAAAAAGGGAATAAACGTATATTATTCTATTATCAGATTGGTACCAATTATGACCCCCCCCCCTTTGATATAGGAAGTACATTTCCCCTGGAAATACCTAATGAACTTCTGTAAGAAATTTTGCTCCTATAGGAATTCTTATAGGAATTTGAATTCCTATAGGAATTTCTATGTTATTTCAATCATTAATATACTACAGTATTATATTCCTATATATAGGAATTCCTATAGGAAAGTCCTATAGGTCAAAACTACTCTTTTGAATTTACAGTGTGCTGTCTTTTCCCAACAGTCAAAGACAACAACAAAATCATAAAAAATAACACGAAAATACTAGATATGTATAAGGATAAATTTCGCAAAAGGAAAACACTTTCCCGGCATTAAAAACTTTTATTTGCCAATCTGCTGCCGTAAAATGGATATTAAACCCTCCAATGAATGAGCCCAGATCCGCCGGCATCTTGAAATATTTTTGTTTTTAAAGTATGCGATTATCTCTGGATTATCCCCGCATGTCCCCAATGCTTTAAAAAAAGATAAAAATGTAAAAGATCACTCATGAATTTGAAATGTAAATAACGATGCAAACTAAAGCGCAGGTAAACTAACTATTTTACTAACTTTGCGTGTTAATTTGGGTTTAAAACATAAACTCGCAGAGTTCTAAATATTTTTTTTATTCTTAGTCTTAGATTGTTGTTTATTATTTTTTTCTGTATCTATCTTCATAAAATATAATTCAATATAACAGTATTAAAATATTTAATGTTTCATCGTTTAATACAGGCTTACAGCAAATTAAAGAAATAATTAAGAGGTATAAAATGGACTGGAACTTATGTGTTTTGTGCGAAAGTGATGACCAGAATCTCATAACACCATCTGCAAATTTGAACCCAGATGTATGTGGGTATTCAAGAAATATAGATGCCTTTACTAATGCAGGTCTTCCATTACCAAACAAGATCACTGTAGCTTTACCAGATCTGAGCGCCGGTACCAATATAGCCGATAGTCTAAAAGCAAACAATGCTAAGTGGCACGAAAGATGCCAATCTGAGCTAGCGCCATCAAAACTAAAGCGTGCTTTAGAGTCTGATGCAAAGAAGCGCAAAAAAGAACGGTCTACAGATGCACCGTATAAACGAACTCGCTCTATTTTTTCCAGAACAGAATTACAATCTCGTCAATGTTTATTCTGCATCAAACCAGGCATATTCAGAGGAGAGTATGTGAAGTTAAAACATTTGATGCAAAACAGCTGATGTCCCAAGTTCGCACTGATAACTGCGATGATTTTGTCAGGAAGGCTGCGCACGCAATGAGAGATGCATCTCTTCTTGCGAAACTCTCCGTGGGCAAATTATTCGCCAGAGATACCTGCAACCATTGTCAATGTACCGGTATGTTAGAGTTCAAAAACCGTTATAGGACGTTTCTGGCCTCTGAAAGCAAAGAAGGCGTGACCATGAGAGATTACGAAAACACAGTTCTTGCTGAAACAATGCTGTACATTGATGAATGTCTTTCAAGCCCAAACGCAAGTGTTGCATTATCTGTTAAATTATCTGACGTCAGAAGATTTTATAAAATTTTAAATAGGTTGGTTGGCAGTGAAACTAATGTGAATGCTACAAGACTGAAGGATAAGATTCTAGACTTGCAAGCTGTTCCAGATAAAAAGGAAGTCTAAATATCCTTGAAAGACGACTTGGCAACAGCTTTGAAATATGCTAGTCAATCACAAGCTGATGATGTAATGGTTGTCGACTGGTCAAGAAAATAAGAACTGAATTGGCTGAGAAGAAGCAAACATTTATTGGTCACTGTCAAGAAGAGTCTGTGTCTCCTACATTTCTGTCTCTAATGTATATGTTTACTGGGTTTGAAGAAACAAACAAGGTAGAGTCATCCAAGTTGGCTCCTGCTCTTGTGTTAGCACAATTACTTGCCTTCAACTCGGCCGAAAAAAGGTCACAGACTGGAGCTTTTCGTAACAACGCAAATCGTGAAACACCTGTAGCTGTATATATAGAGGTGTTGCACCATCACGTGACCAAATTCTAAAATATTTAACGTGCAACCTATAAAGCTGGCTGTTAAACATGTTTTCTATGTCATATTGTCATTATAACAAGTATTCAGAACAAATTTCAAGTCGATACAATTATTCCGTCGCGAGTTTAAAAGGTTTGAATAATTCGTATTGCTGACGTCAGCATTATTTTCTGATGCCGTTAAAAACTACGTTTTTTCCAAACCTAACGCGAAAAACTTAGGTTAGCTTTTAAAAGCAATCTATAGTATGATAGTAAATTGAATATAGAATTTAGTTATAAAACACATTATTTCTTGGGCATTTGTGTTTTGGCCACCATGTTGGATGTCAGGTGGATGCCACCCAACATGGCCGCCAAAAAACAAATGCTTAACGAAAGACTTTATTAGACATGTTTTATTAGACATGTTTATATTCTGTTTACTATGATACTATAGATTGCTTTTAAAAGCTAAATTGAGCTTTCGCGTTAGGTTTAGAAAAAACGTAGCTTTTGACTGCATTTGAAAATAATTCTGACGTCAGCAATACGAATTATTCAAACCTTTTTAACTTGCGAGGGAATAATTGTATCGACTTGAAATTTGTTAATGCTTGTTATAATGACATACAAAACATGTTTAACAGCCAGCTTGATAGGTTGCATGTTAAAGATATCGATTTTAGAATATAGTCACGTGATGATGCAACACCTCTATAGCATTCCTTATGTTTATTCACTCTAAAACAAGAAGCGAAGACCTGGTCAATCGACTCCACTCACTTGGACTGTTTGAAAAAGATGGACTGGTGTGTCCTCCCATATTGAGAAACAAGCTTTTTACTACCCATGCTGCAGACAATATAGGTCACAACAGCTAAAGAATCGTGGCACGGTACTGCTATTTCTGTCTCACAACATCGCAGAGATATAGACGATGGAATCATTCGGGCGCAGTTTCAATTGAGCATGGACAAGACAAAAACAAAGACTATAAAACAGCTTCCTCCTCAATATGCAACTATTCCGCCATACGTGCTGAAGCAAAAGGACATATTCATGCCAATTACAGATAAAGAAAACAAAGACATAGACTGAAGACACAAATGTATGGCGTGCCTCTATACATCACTAAAAAATTGACAAATATTTTGGAAAACAATATCGAAGTCCTTAACGGCTATGTATTTATTTTTCTGTCATTTAGTGGGAACTCCAAAATGATGACATAGATGCAACATCAGCCGACAAACTATGGATAGAACGTGTTGTTCAATCATTATCAAGCACGATGAATATTGCAGACGAACGAATACTTACTTGACAAGCTAAATACTACAATATTTAACAATTATTGAATGAAGTTGAGCAAGATATGAAGAATTATCTATGCCGAAGTTTGTTATGAGCCGAAGCTGAGGCTGATAACACTAACAGAGGGGCTTGATTATTCTTCATATCATGCGAAAACCGAATTCAATAATTGTTTTATCGTCTATTTAAAAGATATAAAATACATCCGCATCTGTGGGCTAAATTTTTCAAAATAATGACGAGTATTTCATGCTATTTGCAAGAAATATGTGCAATTATTAACAAAAAAGTTAATCAGTAGAAAAATAGTCTGGAAATTATTCCTATAGCATTTTGCAGTTTCCATTCTTCTTTTCAGGTATGCCTACCACTCGTCTATGATGGAAAACACACTTTCAGCAAAAATTATCACCACACTGCTCCCCCTGTTTCGTGAACACGCTAACACTCCAGCAATGATTTATCATGCAATGACACTTATCAAGAAAAAGACAGAATTTTTTAACTTTGCTATTCATTTAATATTTTCTGAGGTTTAAGCAATTCACATAATACATTCCTTGTTTAATAATATAGGTCAAACTCCTGTTATGACCGTTCACCAGCCATTTTATGCTTTGGGGAAGCAGATTCAGTGGACGAAACCCGGACATATTGACAATGAGCATTTTCTTGTTATGATGGGCGACCTACATATTGAAATGACATTCATGAAGTGCTTAGGTAAGAGGTTTCAATCAATCTTTGCAATGTTCCATGCATGATAAATATTCATATAATTCAACCAGAGCTTGTTGTGGTGTGATTCGTAACTTTGTATATTTTTACTTAAGGTGATTGGCTCGATGGAAGTGGGTGGGTTCATCTGCTGACTTTATCGAGTGTCGCAACTTCAGGAAATGCAAACGCCATGCTAACTGGTTCCTCCAACATCACATTTCGCCGCTACGTCCATCAAGTTACAGCATGTGCTTTATATCAAAACAGGAACGATGCATATACGCGGTACTGTAATAATACAGAAAACCACCATTGCGAGGCTGATTGGCTCAATGAAAACTTGAAACGCCATATGTTTAAATTTTGGTCAATCACGCTGAAAATGGAACTGATCTTGCTCCATTTTGTCAAAGCCATGAGGTCAGCAGATTTTAACATGTATGCGAATGCCTTGCAGCTGATAGCACCGTGGATGTTTAGTATTGACCACTATGACTACGCTCGTTGGTTGCCAGTTAACATAAATACCATGGTCACACTCCAAGATATTCATCCGGACGTGTACGCGCAGTTCACACAAGCTAGGTTTTTTTACAGCGCAAAAGTCAAAGAGAAAGTTTTCTCATATAGGGTTAGACCATAAGTAGTATTATAGGGGCCGATCAACCCTCTTTTGTAGGGGGGAGCAGGGGGCAGCAAGGGGGGAGCACATCATTAAAAATTCAAACATCATTAGCATATGGTACATTAACATACAGGGGGGGGCATTGACATATTATAGGGGTGAGCATGAGTATTAGCATTATGAGAGTGTGCAACATCATTAACATTCATTAATGATATGCAAGGCGAGTTTGGGCAAAACAGTCATTATGTTGAGTTCAGCGTTTTCCATCTTTCCCAAACCTGATAATTCCATAAACATAATTTATAATAAAGTCCAATCTATCGAATGCCTATATTAGAAATATACCTCTTCTACAAAGTTTTCAAGCGTTTATTCAGTAATTATAAAGTCTATACAAGCGAGATTTACAAACATTGTCGTTTTGGCGCTAGAAACATAAATATTTTGATGCATTTGTTGCTAATGTAAACTAAAGAGGAATGGAAGTGAATAAAGAAACTGCGTCAAAGGAAATCATCATTTCATCAGGTTCAACTCGGAGATCTTTTATTTTTGACAGGAAAGCGTTAGCGTTGTTAATAGAATGAGGCGATGTCTTAATGAGAGGTTTTAGGATATCAGAGAGGTATTTTGATAATTTGTAGGTAGGGGATCCAAGAAGGGAAACAATTGGTCGGAGAGGGATATTTTCTTTATGGATTTTTGGTAATCCGTAGAACTTGGCGATTGTTGCGTCGTTGGGTCTGATATGATCATAAACGTTCTTGTTGAATTTTTCTTGGTCCTTTAGGGTTTTGAGTTTCTTGTTAATGCGGTTTACTGTCAGTAGTAATATACAGGCCGATCAACCCGGATTTTTGATGGGGAGCAGAGGGGGAGCAGGGGGAGCAAGGGGGGGGAGCACATCATTAAAAATTCAAACATCATTAACATATGGTACATTAACATACAGGGGGGCGCAGCGTCATTAACAGGGGGGAGCAGCGTCATTAACAGGGGGGAGCACGTCATTAAAAAAATAACATGCAAGGGGGCCAACAACACTATATATAGGGGGCCTGCAGGGGGAGAGGACCGCTCTTCACATACGCGACGATTAACTATATATACACGTCATAATGATATATATTGACGTTAAAATGATAAACAAAGAAAAAAAGGCAAAAAAAATTAAGCATTAAAGAGTTAGCTATAATCTTGCTATATAATCCATATATTTTTACTTTCCCTATATATTTTGCCAACAGTTCCGTTCACACAACGAGTAAATAATATGTTCTCAATAAATATATCACCGAATACGAAAATATATATAATACTAATATAGCGACGCTTAACCTAGTAATAAACTATTACGTAATTATTACCTTATGAACTAAGAGATAAACAAGCAGAAAACGAGAAGATCTAAGGTTTAATCGGCATAGGTAAGGTCTTGTAGAGCAATACAAATATATGTTTGCCAAGCGATTGGAAAAACATAGTTCTTACAGGGATTTAAACCTTACAAAGTTTAAAGCGTTTTAGATGTAGCAGAGTGGGAAAAGCAGTGATTTTTAAGCGAGATTTACAAGCATATACAAACATTGTATATAAACATTTAGCGTTTGTTAGGTAATTACGGGCAATTAAGATTTTCTAGCTTAAAAATTTGAATAAATTTAGAATATATTATTATAGGACGGGGAAATATTGTACAATGTACATACAACACACACAGAATTAATTTTTAAAACACATTTATTGATAATAATTTCTTTTACAGCGTTAGTAAGGTCTGCTCCTAAGAGCATATCGTTTAGGTGTCTTTTGTATCTTTAAAGAGTTCTCATATTTTTTGTCTGTCTTCGGGGGATAATCGTGCAATTGCTAAATCTTAAGGTCTCCAATCTGATATTCTAAAATAATATCCTAAGATACTGTATGATATCCTAAGATACGGCATGATATCCTAAGATACTGTATGATATCCTAAAATGATATCCTAAGATACTGTATGATATCCTAAGATACTGTATGATATCCTAAAATGATATCCTAAGATACTGTATGATATCCTAAGATACTGTATGATATCCTAAAATGATATCCTAAGATACTGAATGATATCCTAAAATGATATCCTAAAATGATATCCTAAGATACTGTATGAAATAAGGAAGATAAAAATAAGGAAGATAAATTCCACTCCTCCCTCTACCTCTTTCTCTATATCCTAAAATGATATCCTAAGATACTGTATGATATTTTAAGATACTGTATGATATCCTAAGATACTGTATGATATCGTAAGATACTGTATGATATCCTAAGATACTGTATGATATCCTAAAATGATATCCTAAGATACTGTATGATATCCTAAGATACTGTATGATATCCTAAAATGATATCCTAAGATACTGTATGATATCCTAAGATACTGTATGATATCCTAAAATGATATCCTAAGATACTGAATTATATCCTTCAATGATATCCTAAAATGATATCCTAAGATACTGTATGAAATAAGGAAGATAAAAATAAGGAAGATAAATTCCACTCCTCCCTCTACCTCTTTCTCTATATCCTAAAATGATATCCTAAGATACTGTATGATATCCTAAGATTGAATCATTGAATCCTAAGAGTGAATCATTGAATCCTAAGATTGAATCATTGAATCCTAAGATTGAATCATTGAATCCTAAGAGTGAATCATTGAATCCTAAGATTGAATCATTGAATCCTAACAGTGAATCATTGAATCCTCAGATTGAATCATTGAATCCTAAGATTGAATCATGGATCATTGAATCCTAAGATTGAATCATTGAATCCTAAAGAGTGAATCATTGAATCCTAACATATCGAGCGAGCTAAGCCCATTGAATCGAGCGAGCTTAGCTCCATTCGAGCGAATCCTAACTGAATCATTGAGCGAGCTTAGCTCCATATCGAGCGAGCTTATAGCTCCATATCGAGCGAGCTTAGCTCCATATCGAGCGAACTTAGCTCCATATCGAGCGAACTTAGCTCCATATCGAGCAGCTAAGCTCCAAATCGAGCGAGCTTAGCTCGATATCGAGCGCGCTTAGCTCCATATCGAGCGAGCTTAGCTCCATATCGAGCGCGCTTAGCTCCAAATCGAGCGAGCTTAGCTCGATATCGAGCGCGCTTGCGTTTGGGCAAAACAGTCATTAAGCTGAGCTCAGCATTTTCGTCACAAAAAGAGTTAATCCTTACGCTTTTTATCACAATAGCTATAGCGTCCCTATATATTTTACCCAGCTTTGCGTTCCAAACACAGTCCGTTTCGACAACGAGTAAATAATATATACTCGTATCTAATATCACCTTATACGAAACGGCTTATATAACTAATATAGCGACGCTTAACCTAGTAAAGTATTATTACCTTATGCGAAATAATAACAAGCAGAGATATAGCTTTCTAAAACGAGAAGATCTTAAGGTTTAATCGGCATAGGTAAGGTCTTATAGAGCAATACAAATATATGTTTGCCAAGCGATTGGAAAAACATAGTTCTTACAGAGATTTAAACCTTACAAAGTTTAAAGCGTTTTAGATGTAGCAGAGTGGGAAAAGCAGTGATTTTTAAGCGAGATTTACAAGCATATACAAACATTGTATATAAACATTTAGCGTTTGTTAGGTAATTACGGGCAATTAAGATTTTCTAGCTTAAAAATTTGAATAAATTTAGAATATATTATTATAGGACGGGGAAATATTGTACAATGTACATACAACACACAGAATTAATTTTTAAAACACATTTATTGATAATAATTTCTTTTACAGCGTTAGTAAGGTCTGCTCCTAATAGCATATCGTTTAGGTGTCTTTTGTATCTTTAAAGAGTTCTCATATTTTTTGTCTGTCTTCGGGGGATAATCGTGCAATTGCTAAATCTTAAGGTCTCCAATCTGATATTCTAAAATAATATCCTAAGATACTGTATGATATCCTAAGATACGGCATGATATCCTAAGATACTGTATGATATCCTAAAATGATATCCTAAGATACTGAATGATATCCTAAAATGATATCCTAAAATGATATCCTAAGATACTGTATGATATCCTAGGATACTGTATGATATCCTAAAATGATATCCTAAGATATCATCATATGATATCCTAAATGATATCCTAAAATGATATCCTAAGATACTGTATGATATCCTAGGATAGATTGAAGATAAGGAATCCTAAAATGAATCCTAAGATACTGTATGATATCCTAGATTGAATCCTAAGATTGAATCATTGAATCCTAAGAGTGAATCATTGAATCCTAAGATTGAATCATTGAATCCTAACAGTGAATCATTGAATCCTCAGATTGAATCATTGAATCCTAAGATTGAATCATGGATCATTGAATCCTAAGATTGAATCATTGAATCCTAAAGAGTGAATCATTGAATCCTAACATATCGAGCGAGCTAAGCCCCATATCGAGCGAGCTTAGCTCCATATCGAGCGAGCTTAGCTTCAAATCGAGCGAGCTTAGCTCCATATCGAGCGAGCTTAGCTCCAAATCGAGCGAGCTTAGCTCCAAATCGAGCGAGCTTAGCTCCAAATCGAGCGAGCTTAGCTCCAAATCGAGCGAGCTTAGCTCCAAATGATTTGGAGTTAAGCTCGTTCGATATGGAGCTAAGCTCGCTCGATTTGGAGCTAGGCTCGCTCGATTTGGAGCTAGGCTCGCTCGATATGCTAGGATTCAATGATTCACTCTTAGGATTCAATGATTCAATCTTAGGATTCAATGATTCACTCTTAGGATTCAATGATATCATACAGTATCTTAAGATATCATTTTAGGATATCATACAGTATCTTAAGATATCATTTTAGGATATCATACAGTATCTTAGGATATCGTACAGTATCTTAAGATATCATACAATATCTTAAGATATCATTTTAGGATATCATACAGTATCTTAGGATATCATTTTAGGATATCATACAGTATCTTAGGATATCATACAGTATCTTACGATATCATACAGTATCTTAGGATATCATACAGTATCTTAAAATATCATACAGTATCTTAGGATATCATTTTAGGATATAGAGAAAGAGGTAGAGGGAGGAGTGGAATTTATCTTCCTTATTTTTATCTTCCTTATTTCATACAGTATCTTAGGATATCATTTTAGGATATCATTCAGTATCTTAGGATATCATTTTAGGATATCATACAGTATCTTAGGATATCATTTTAGGATATCATACAGTATCTTAGGATATCATACAGTATCTTAGGATATCATTTTAGGATATCATACAGTATCTTAGGATATCATGCCGTATCTTAGGATATCATACAGTATCTTAGGATATTATTTTAGAATATCAGATTGGAGACCTTAAGATTTAGCAATTGCACGATTATCCCCCGAAGACAGACAAAAAATATGAGAACTCTTTAAAGATACAAAAGACACCTAAACGATATGCTCTTAGGAGCAGACCTTACTAACGCTGTAAAAGAAATTATTATCAATAAATGTGTTTTAAAAATTAATTCTGTGTGTGTTGTATGTACATTGTACAATATTTCCCCGTCCTATAATAATATATTCTAAATTTATTCAAATTTTTAAGCTAGAAAATCTTAATTGCCCGAGTTTTTATAAATCAGTGAGTTTTATTATTATTATTACACGAATTATTATACAGGATAAACACTTCAGCAAGAAACTAGCTGTTGTCAATGTGTGTCCTGTGCTAAAAATCCAAACAACCTAAAATATGTATATAATTATATTTACAGGGAAACAAATACGAAAAATAAATAAATTTAAATAGAATATAAAATAGAAATAAAGATAGGAAGGTAAAAATATAGTTAAAAATAGATTTCTAAAAGTTTTTCAAAATCCTCATACTTCTCCGTTTTGCGTATTTCCGTTGGCAGTTCGTTAAAAACTTTAGCTCCCATAAAAAAGAATGATTTCCTCGCATATTCAGTTTTAATCTTTGGGAGTCGTAGAAGACATTCATTATTCCTAGTTTTTGTATTATGATTTATAATAGTAAATTGTGGGAGATATTTTTAACCCATGTCTCTGTATTGTTATGGTTACGTTGGTATGATCTTGAATTATTGAGTTTTCGTTGTAATTCCGTTTGTCGTTTTGCTTGATATTCCTTGGTTTTAAGTTGAATTGTATCATCTAATGATTTTGCGTCTGCTGTATTAGTTGTGGTTAAAATTACGTTGCGGTGTTCATCTATTTTTCGTTGATAAATACGTAAAGGACTATGTGCGTCTGTGATGAGTACTTTTAACATACGTCGTCCGTTGGCTTGAGCAGCGTGTATAGCAAACGTGCTTTTCACTGGTGGTTGGTAATTGATGCTATTAGATAGGATGTTAAGACGTTTGCAGTTGTGAAGAAAGTGGAGTTGTTCGAAGGTTGATGACTTCTTGCGCGCGAATAATTCCCATTTTCTGGCGTGTTTGAGAGTAGCTATCCCATACATATGTTTAATAGATTTGAAGATTTGTAATCCAGGCATTTTTATTAAATTATAATTTTTACAAATTATCGTGTTCTCTGGATTGTTTTATATTTGATTTGAGCTTTCGACTCGGTGCTTCGAGTCTTCTTCAGAAAGTTTGTGTGTTTTGAATGTTCGCGCTGTTGTTGACGTTGTTGAAGTCTGCGGGATCGTCTGATTGGGTGAGCAATTTCGGTAAGTTGGATGTTATTGGTTGCTATGGAACGCGAGTGAACATTGTTATGACGAGTTGATGTTGGGAGGGACGTTGTGGGTGAGTTAAAGGTTAATGATGATGAAGGGATTTTGTGAGAGCGTTTGAGTTGTAGGTATATCGTAGGAATATCGATGTGACGGTTAAATGTTTGACTATCTATACTGTGCCACGCTTCTTTAAACTCACGGGCATGTTTTGTCTTAGCTTGTCCTAGGCATTTTGTTTGTAACCAGTTAAAGTTGTGTCCGTTGTCGTCTGCGTGTTTGGATGGAAGTGAATTATGGTCATGTCTGTTAATTGCGTCTTGGTGTTCTGTTAGTCTTGTCTGAATCTTTTTGTACTTCTTGGGGCAGTTTTTACAGGGAAATATGTAAATCGTCAACAATTTTACAATTTGTAAAAATTATAATTTAATAAAAATGCCTGGATTACAAATCTTCAAAAATATTAAATTAGTTATCTGTGGTTCGTGGTTACCACAAACCATATTATCTTAATGTGGTTACCGTGGTAATCGTGGTTACCACAAACCATATTATCTTAATGTCACAAACCATATTATCTTACAAGCTGCACTGACGAGCCGTTGAACGGCGAAACATGCATGTCCGCAGATTTGACTATATATGCTCCTTCACTTTATGTTGTTGAGCACTCTGTGAGGTTAATTGGTGGCTATAAGCTATAATGCAAAAGCTCACTTCCCTTGTGGTCGTTTGAGCACTCTGGCCCCAAGACACTTCATGCATGTCTGGATGCGCATGTGTCTGAGTATTGTACCACATGTGCTTGGTGAGGGCAAGAGTATGGTGTATAAATACGAAGTCACTCGCATCTAGACTGCGTTACAAGCTGCACTGACGAGCCGTTGAACGGCGAAACATGCATGTCTGCAGATTTGACTATATATATATATATATATATATATATATATAGATTTTCGCTTACCTCAAAACTTGTCTGCAACAGGCTGTTTCATCTGTAAAAGAATCATCAGGCAGTTTACAAGTATCGAAAGAAATGACCGCTTATATACTTCCTGCCGGAGCGTGGGGGTGTATGTGGGAGACAATGTGTGCATGCATGGCTTTGTTTGTGTTGTTTACGCGAAATTTATTTCGATGACGACACCGTGAAATTATTTCAGCTCTTTTGTTGAGTAAACAATTCTTGTTTTTTTCTTTCAAAATACAAAATTTTTCTTCTAAACATAAATTGCATCGTTTTGATCCTCCCGTATACGAAATAGAATGTTTTAAAATTTGCCAATTAATACTGAAATCCTTATTGTTTTCTTTCAATGTCCAAATATATTTCGAAAGTTCCGTGTCATTTGCATGCTTTTTATGCTGAAAAGATTTAGTGTGGTTGGCCAATCGCTCTTTGAATGTGGTTGCAGTCATGCCAATGTAATTTTTGATCGTGTTTGTGTTGCTTACTGTGACTGTTGCTTTGTATACTATGTCCCTAGTCATGCATTGTTTTTGAAGCGGGCAAATGGTGTTTTTTTTACAACTGCAATTGGTAGTGTCCCTCTCCTGTGGCTTGTTATTTCTAGATATGCGTGCATTGTGTTTAGTGATTACTGACTTAATATTGTTCATGCAGCTATAGCTTACTTTAACTGTATTTCTGTTAAAAATTTTATGTAGCTTGTGGTGCGGTGGAAAATGCTTGTCAATTAGACTAAGGAAATTACGTCCTATGTTTGTGCTAACACTCTTACTAAATGGTGGGTTGAACCAAATGATATTGCGTTGCCTATTCCTGCGTTGTTGTTGCGGTGTGTGCTGAGTGTAGCTAAGTTCATGGGTAAAGTTGCTATGCCTAAGTGCGTTCTGATATGTGGGTGCAGATTCCTGAAAAGTTTGTTCATCTGATGAAAGAAGTGCAATGCGCTTGTTAATTGATGCAGGTAGTTGCCTTGTGATGCTCGGTGGGTGATTAGAGTGCATATTTATGTATAGTGGATCGTCATTGGGCTTCCTATAGGGCCTATGTTTTCCATTGTTAAGGTCGAAAGTTACATCTAAAAAGTTTACAATGCGTAAATTTGATTCGGCAGTAATTTTTAGGTCAAACTGATCGAAAATTTTGTGGAGATCTTTTCTTGTTTTGTCTGCTAAACGTGCTGATTTACTTTTTATAATAGCCAAACCGTCATCTCTATATAGGCCGATGCTTTCTTTGCCAAATTTCTTACTCAGGTGGTTTAAAATGAAAAGGCCTACTAACTCACAAATTTCCGCGCCGTCGAAACTGCCCATGCTAACGTCAAACAAACTATGGCTATCTTTTTTTATCCATGAAATTCCGGTATTGAAAAGGAGAGATTTTCTAGCGTGTTTTATTATTGAAATATCGTTTTCAGGTATAGTAGCCAAATTTGAAGCCCAAGATAAAGCTTGGTCCAATAGTTTTTCAGAAATAGATGGGTAGAAATCGACAATGTCAAACGAAATAAAACTGTGTCTGTCCTTATCTTTTATATTGCCAAACCACTGAATAACTTGTTTTGTATTCCTCCATTGATTTAAATTCAGTTTTTCTCTCAAATTGGAATTAATTTTGTCCAAAATAACTTTGCTTATTTTTCCGGATTCGCTTTTAGCGGGATTAATTAATCGGCATTTTGGATTGTTTTCGAAATTTTCTTTGTGATCTTTTAAAGATATAAATGCTTCGCGTTTTTTCATTTTTTCAATTCTGTCGCCGATTCCTAAATTGTTCGAAATGTTTTTTAGTTCTGAATCAATTTCATCTATAGTGTCCTCGGATCCATGCTTATATGTTTTTGTGATGTTGTCATGTAAGAGCTTGTTGTATGTGTCGAGCGAGGTTTCGTAAATATAGAGATGACGGTTTGGCTATTATAAAAAGTAAATCAGCACGTTTAGCAGACAAAACAAGAAAAGATCTCCACAAAATTTTCGATCAGTTTGACCTAAAAATTACTGCCGAATCAAATTTACGCAATGTAAACTTTTTAGATGTAACTTTCGACCTTAACAATGGAAAACATAGGCCCTATAGGAAGTCCAATGACGATCCACTATACATAAATATGCACTCTAATCACCCACCGAGCATCACAAGGCAACTACCTGCATCAATTAACAAGCGCATTGCACTTCTTTCATCAGATGAACAAACTTTTCAGGAATCTGCACCCACATATCAGAACGCACTTAGGCATAGCAACTTTACCCATGAACTTAGCTACACTCAGCACACACCGCAACAACAACGCAGGAATAGGCAACGCAATATCATTTGGTTCAACCCACCATTTAGTAAGAGTGTTAGCACAAACATAGGACGTAATTTCCTTAGTCTAATTGACAAGCATTTTCCACCGCACCACAAGCTACATAAAATTTTTAACAGAAATACAGTTAAAGTAAGCTATAGCTGCATGAACAATATTAAGTCAGTAATCACTAAACACAATGCACGCATATCTAGAAATAACAAGCCACAGGAGAGTGACACTACCAATTGCAGTTGTAAAAAAAACACCATTTGCCCGCTTCAGAAACAATGCACGACTAGGGACATAGTATACAAAGCAACAGTCACAGTAAGCAACACAAACACGATCAAAAATTACATTGGCATGACTGCAACTACATTCAAAGAGTGATTGGCCAACCACACTAAATCTTTTCAGCATAAAAAGCATGCAAATGACACGGAACTTTCGAAATATATTTGGACATTGAAAGAAAACAATAAGGATTTCAGTATTAATTGGCAAATTTTAAAACATTCTATTTCGTATACGGGAGGATCAAAACGATGCAATTTATGTTTAGAAGAAAAAATTTGTATTTTGAAAGAAAAAAACAAGAATTGTTTACTCAACAAAAGAGCTGAAATAATTTCACGGTGTCGTCATCGAAATAAATTTCGCGTAAACAACACAAACAAAGCCATGCATGCACACATTGTCTCCCACATACACCCCCACGCTCCGGCAGGAAGTATATAAGCGGTCATTTCTTTCGATACTTGTAAACTGCCTGATGATTCTTTTACAGATGAAACAGCCTGTTGCAGACAAGTTTTGAGGTAAGCGAAAATCTATAATTTGCTCTAACTATATGTTGTCGAGCACTCTTTGCGTTTCGTAGACCTAAACCTACACGTATATATATATACATATATAGTAAAACAAAATAAAGTACAAACCCGAACTACTTCATTAAAACTTTAATTCACTACAAATCTGTTTCGTATGGCAAGCCGAGCCTACCACACTCATCAGGTGAAAATTGCAACTGATGTTTTAACGCTAAGAAATTTGAATTAGGATTAATCTATAAAACGGATGACTCATATTACAAATACGTACACATAGCTAACTGTGATAAGTGTCTGTTAATTGTTTGTTAGTGATTGCTTAGTAAATGTTTCTTCCTGTGTCTACAAGTGGAGACAAGTTCGAAAAAAATCAAGAACGACAACAATCTACTCATCGCTGCTGACAAAACGACAAACTTCTACCGTATGGACTCTCCTACCTACAACCAACTACTAAAAACATCCATAACAAAATCTTACAAGAAAGCCCCAACCAACACTACTAACAAAATAATAACCGAAGAGAAAAAAATCGCAAAGAGCTTCGGCCTTGACATCAAAATCGACGCACTTGCTGAGAAAGATTCCTTCGTAACATTGAAAGACCACAAACCCAACTTTAATAACAATCCTACGTGTAGACTAATCAACCCATCTAAGTCAGAAATTGGCATCATAAGTCAGAAACTTCTACGAAGAATCAACTCCAAAATAACAACTTCCACTGGTCTAAATCAATGGAAAAATACCGATTCGGTACTTAAATGGTTTGCGGACATTCCTGATAAGTCGGCACATTCATTTATCTGCTTCGATGTAGTTGAGTTCTACCCATCAATATCCGAAGACCTACTGACAAAAGCTCTAGAATTTGCTTGCAAATATGACGAAATAACCGATCAAGAGATAAAAACCATCATACAAGCTAAGAAATCTCTTCTCTTCAATGAAGGCGTGGCGTGGTGCAAGAAATCTTCCAACTCCCTCTTCGATGTGACCATGGGTAGTTTTGACGGAGCTGAAACATGCGAACTGGTAGGCTCCTACCTACTATCAAAGCTATCTCCAAAGTATGGCAACAACATTGGTCTATACAGAGACGACGGGCTAGCCGCTTTCAATGAATCACCCAGAGAAATAGAGAATATCAAGAAGGATATTTGCAAAATTTTCAACGACCACAGCTTAAAGCTCACCATCGAAGCGAACAAGAAGTGCGTCGACTACCTAGATATCACCCTAGATCTGAGAACTGGAAAGTTCAAACCATATAGTAAGCCAGGCAATATCCCACAATACGTCAATCACCGCAGCAACCATCCGCCAGCAATTATTCGCACAATACCAGATGCAATCAACCGGAGGTTATCCAACATCTCTTCTGATAAGCAAGTATTTGACTCGGCCGTCCCTCCTTACCAAGAAGCACTAAGAAAAAGTGGCTATGACTATAACCTAAACTTCAACCCAAACCCACCGGTAACAAAGAGATCGAGAAGCAGGAATATTATATGGTTTAACCCACCTTACAGTTCAAACGTAGCCACCAACATCGGCCGATTATTCCTGCAGACCATCGATGAATGTTTTCCGAAGGGTCACCCGCTCCGTAAAATATTCAATAGGAACACTCTGAAGTTGAGCTATAGTTGCATGCCTAACATGAAAAGCATCATCTCTTCGCACAACAAATCCGTAATTAAGAATGAAACTGAATCCAACCCAAACCCAACTACCACATGTAATTGTCGCCAGAAGAATACTTGCCCGCTCGACCAAAAATGCCAAATTAAAGGAATAGTCTATCAAGCCACAGTCACCAGACAAGATAACATGAAATCCGAAACCTACGTAGGACTGACTGAAAACACTTTTAAAACCCGATATCTAAACCACACTAGCTCATTTAGAAATCTAAAATATAAATCTGCCACCGAGCTTAGCAAATATGTCTGGACATTGAAAGAATCAGATGTCCACTGCGCCATCAATTGGAAAATACTAAAACAATGCAAACCATACTCGAATATAACGAAGAGATGTAATCTATGCCTGCATGAAAAATACATCATTATTTGTCACCCGAAACTAAGCTCACTTAACCGCAGAAATGAACTTGTCTCCACTTGTAGACACAGGAAGAAACATTTACTAAGCAATCACTAACAAACAATTAACAGACACTTATCACAGTTAGCTATGTGTACGTATTTGTAATATGAGTCATCCGTTTTATAGATTAATCCTAATTCAAATTTCTTAGCGTTAAAACATCAGTTGCAATTTTCACCTGATGAGTGTGGTAGGCTCGGCTTGCCATACGAAACAGATTTGTAGTGAATTAAAGTTTTAATGAAGTAGTTCGGGTTTGTACTTTATTTTGTTTTACTATTTCGCTCTGCCTTGGTATTGAGCACTCTATAGTCTATATGATTTTGAACTTGACACTTATATTCATATATATACATATATATATATAGATTTTCGCTTAAACTGGTCAGTTTTGAGGTAAGCGAAAGTTTTGAGCAGACCAGTTTTGAGGTACGCGAAAATCTATCATTTGCTCTAACTATATGTTGTCGAGCACTCTCTGTTTTTCGTAGACCTAAACCTACACGTATATATATATATATATATATTGGAAAAAATAAAAAATTAAAATTAAAAGGTTCCGTTACTCGAGTTTCACGTTATTGAAGCGATTCACGTTATTGAAGCGATCATCAGACTAAAAGTTAAAATATTTATAGCTGCTTATAACTCTGCTACGGAATTAGCATATAGATTTAGGTAAAATAATTAAGACCTATTTACATAAATATTTGTTTACACCCAACATTTTGATCCCTTGAGCGGGAATCATGCCGGAAAAAGAGCTTAGTTCACCAGGCCACGGTAACATAAAATGATCAGGAGACAAAGAAAATCTACATTGGCGTGACCGAAGGCGAGTTCATTCAACCACAAGAAACATTCAACTAGCGCAGCACTGTCGAAGCACATGTGGGATTTGAAAGACAAGAATGATCATTACAACATCAAATGGTCAATCCTTAGCCACGCGAAACCTTACACAAGTCATGCAACCTTTGTACTACGGGCAAGATTGTTTATATTGAATGCAGACAAACGTTTTCTATTCAACAAAAAATCAGAACTGGTATCAAAATGTAGGCATGCAAACACATTTTTATATAAATAGTCTCAATTATTTTACCTAAATATTTGCTGTAAATATTTTAACTTTTAGTCTGATGATCCCTTCAATAGCGTGAAACTCGAGTAACGTAACGGAACCTTTTAATTTTTAATTTTTATATTTCCATTACATACTGTATAGCCCCGCAACTTGATTGCGTTGAGCACTATCTTTGAGTGTACAGTGAACTCACAAACCCAAGTATAAATATATATTATATATATATATAAATATATATTATATATGTATATATAATATTATATAATATAAATATATATTATCTAACGCATGCCTGGATGCGCATGTGTCTGAGTATTGTACCACATGCGCTTGGTGAGGGCAAGATAGCTGGTGTGTAAAAGTGAAGTCCTCTAGGACTGCTGCGCGTTACAAGCGTTGCACTGACTGAGCGAACAAACGAAATGCTGTATATATATATATTATATATATATATATATACGTGTAGGTTTAGGTCTACGAAACGCAAAGAGTGCTCGACAACATATAGTTAGAGCAAATTATAGATTTTCGCTTACCTCAAAACTTGTCTGCAACAGGCTGTTTCATCTGTAAAAGAAAACTGCCTGATGATTCTTTTACAGATGAAACAGCCTGTTGCAGACAAGTTTTGAGGTAAGCGAAAATCTATATATATATATATATATACTGGCCCCAAGACACTTCACGCATGTCTGGATGCGCATGTGTCTGAGTATTGTACCACATGCGCTTGGTGAGGGCAAGAGTATGGTGTATAAATACGAAGTCACTCGCATCTAGACTGCGTTACAAGCTGCACTGACGAGCCGTTGAACGGCGAAACATGCATGTCTGCAGATTTGACTATATATATATATATATATATATATATATATATATATACGTGTACACTCTAAAAAAAGGTGTGTTAAATTAACACACCTTTTCTGTCCAAATTTTAACACACCTTTAGGTGTGTTTTGTAACACACCATAGGGTGTGTTAAACACACCTTAAGGTGTGTTTTGATACACACCTAAGGTGTGTTAAACACACCTTAGGGTGTGTTAAACACACCTTGAGGTGTGTTTAGTTACACACCAAAAGATGTGTTAAACACACCATAAGGTGTGTTAGAAAACACACCTAAAGGTGTGTTTTCGGCTTGTCCAAATTTTAACACACCTAAAGGTGTGTTTTGGAAGAAGGTGTGTTTTCTAGCACACCAAGGTGTGTTTTCTAACACATCAAGGTGTGTTTTGAAACACACCAAGGTGTGTTTTGATACACACCAAGGTGTGTTTTATTACACAGCTAAAGCTGTGCTAGACAACACATGTATTGACCCTGTACTCTATTACACACCTTTCCTAAAACACAACTTAGAACACACAAATTGAATCGGGCTTAAGAACATACAAAACAATGGACACATCGAAAATGGTTGACATCCTAATTCTATGTTTCAATGATTGCAAGATGGTTGAAACACAGAATTCAAATGTTATACTCATTCCCAGATTGTGCAGTGCTTTGTATTTTCAAAGTTACTCTGTGGCAACCATGATTTTTGAATCTAGTTTTACCATTATATAAGAAAGCATAATACTATAATAATTGTTAAATAATTTATTAAGACTATAAAGTAATGTTAAGACTATTAAATAATGTACAGACTATTTTGTAGGATTACAGTTAGCTTAATTCATAACAGAATAGTTCTACAGTTCGTTTTCAGCTATTGACATGCTACTGTTTAGTTCAGTCATTAATGCTGAGTACTTTGTACCTTTGTATGCATTATCGCTTGATCGCAACACAATTCCCTGAAGAAAGGATAAGGTCACAACCATACCATCTGGGTAGGAAACGTTGAAAACGTACGGTAGTGCGCGGATATGACATCTATCAGAGCGTTGATCACATCAGTACCAGGGCATTCAACAAACACTTGGTTCTCCCCAATAATCATTAACTGGTCTACATCCTCCGACGGGCACCCAGTGCACAGTACACAAAACTGGACCATTTTGTCCCGGACTATACTCTCCATTGCTGACGAGGGCTATGGAAAAAAATATTGTGAGCGTCAATGTAGATATTGGTGTAAGAGACAACTACTCAACTAGAATACGATTACACATCCAACATAGAATATGAGGTCTGAGGTCAGAGCACTTGCACAACATTAAATATCCCGCAGTAAATAGCACTTGCCAAACATCAAATGTCCTGCAGAAAGCAAGCTAGATTATATACTTTGTCTCAGTGGTGAAGCTAGACATTAGCAACTAGCCATGCTATGCAAATATATTTTTTAAATTATTGAAACCTTTATTTGAGTTATTATAAGGAGAGTGGGATACTCGGCAGTTGACTGTTCTGTAAAACGACCTGAAGACTGGTAGACTGCCTGGACATTATGTAATGCTATAAGCTAGCTCTCTTGGATTAAGCAAAACATCTGGCCACAATAGAATCTTAGGAGAATAAAAATTAATACACTATTTTAAAATGCATTGGACATTAATCGGTTAACCTTGAATATCTCGATCGTGCGGTGCCAGTGTGGGTAGAGTATAGCAAATATGGCGGTTGACTGTTGTGTAAAACTTCGTCTGGAAGTTAGTAGAAGCCCAGACAAAGGGCCTTCGCTCGAAATGTCAAACTTCTTATTGTATTTTTCAGGTAGTTTTACACATGTTCAGTCAACCGCCATAACCTTGAATTAGTTAACTACATACTGTATCAAATCTTTGCACCGCATTAAAATACAAAAATTCTAATTGTTATTTTTGTAAGTCCCTATTGCGACCAGAGGTTTTTCTCATCCAAGAGAGATAGCTTATGATATTACCTGTACATAATGTCTACCCAGTCTCCTACTCTCCCTTTGATTACTCAAATTGTCTGCAGTTAGAAAGAGCATCAATTGGCAAAGCAAGCCATGGAAACTGCTCTTGCTATTCAAATAAGCATGCATTAAAATAGGCTAAAGACAATGCATTTCTGAAGGTTTCAATAATTAAAGAATCAACAATTTGCATAGCACAACCAGTTGCTATCTCTAGCTTCATCACTGAGACAGAGTATAATTATAATCTACCTTGTTGTGAGACAACCCACTGATTAAAACAGCCTGGTTTAGAACAGGTCGCTGCATATTGATTGAAAAACTGCCTGGTATTAGACAGAGAATAATAGCGAATTAAGGCACATTGCGGTTTAATAGGTTAACCATAAGTGAGGAGTTGATTAGAGTTAGAATACTATACGTACTGATATTAATCGTCTCATAGTTTGTAGACATGTGATTGTCAAAAGACTGCAACCCTAAGTTTTCCATGATCTGAATACCTTTTACATTGTCACATTGGCCAATATCAAACACACATAACTTGCTGCAGTTCATTCAATCCTTGTAGCATTTGTTTTGTCTCTTCCAATAATATATCATTGTTCTAATCTTTGAGTCCTGAGGACAAGGTGAACCATACAGAAATATACCTTGTTTCGCCAGCTCCAAATATACAATATCTGTCTCAAGAGAAGTAAACATATATATTAGGACAACCTTATAATACATATAATGGAGTATATATTGAATGCCAATAGACTGGTCTCATAATTATGTCTATTTAAGCCATGCATATCCAACACTCTTTCCCTTAACAAGTAAAATCGTCTGGATTTAGACAGAGTGAAATAGGAATGTAGGGCCACTAGGGTGAAATCAGCAAATTGTCTTAATGGGTTAAAAAGAGACATGGGCAAACAGTTCGGTTAACCCACCAACATCCAGCGGTCTGTGACGAGTACAATCATGTGGTGTTAAACATAGTAAACTAACGTATGGGGAATTAGGGCACATCCTTAATGATTAACCACTCAACATTGGTAACGGTCAGGCATCATTAACATATGTACAAAATTTATTACCTTTTCAATTTGTGCAGGAACATTATAGAATTCTGTAATATTAAGCAGTGGCAGACAGTAAGGGGGACTCATATAATCTAAAAATATAAGATGTATTTTAATTTGCAAGCACATTTCAAAAGGTAATAAATTTTGCTCACAGACACAAAAACATTAATTAATGAACCCTGGTACGCATACTATAAGAGTAAACTATTATTGGATTAAATTACAGTTATATCTAAAATCATAATCAATTTTAAGTATTTTGCAATAAGCAGTGGTAGACACTAGGGAGGGCAAGAGGGGCAGTCGCCCCCTCCAATAATTTCTCAAAGCCTTTGAATGATAGCTGGTTAACTGTGTAACAAAGCTGTATCAATGAATCTACAACCACAAAAGCCTTGATAGGCTATAATTTTAAGTGAATGAAATTTTGAAATTTTAAGCGAAAATGGTTTTAAGAATTGAGATTTGCAGCAACAGAAGGATGGTTATATGTTGGCAACCTAAGTTCGCACCCCCAATATTTCGCGAAGTGTCCGGCACTGGCAATAAGTTCCATATCCACACATTGCTTCTGTCCGCGCCAGGACCCAGGGGGATTGGTCTTTTTACCCAGTCAAACCTTAGCAAATTCCCTTGGGGAAAAGATACAGGTATTAAATACAACCCCCACCCTCAAGGGCAGTTTCTTTTTTTCAATCCTATATCAAGTTACAGAGCCAGTTGCAAGCGGTATAAGCTCTTGTTTATTGACTGACTTATCAACACTAAAACATCAACAATGACTTGTAGCAAAAGGTAGGAAATGTATAATATGAATGGCTCTAGACCAATCCTATAAATTCATAATAAATTCAATGCATCCAAGTCACAATTTGGGAGTTTCTAAATCAAAATCTCCTGGGTACTTTCCTGTGAGTTTTCGGCTTGAGAACCAAATTTGACTTTCCCCCCACCCCCATGGGATGCAAACACTTGGCAAATGCCTCTGGGTCCCCAGGGGGAAGCCGCTGATACATGGATAAGTAGGGCATAGTGTTAGTCCTCTCTACTCTTGGAACATAGGCATGATATAATTTAACATCTATGATTAACTTTAGAAGCAAGCTATTTTTGTGTAAAAGGGGAGAATATTCCTGGTACTACCAAATATCCACTTATCGGCAGCATGAGAGCATCATGGATTTACATTGACTGGTGCATAAATTTCTCACAATCAAAATATATCAACCAGGCATTCGAACATTCACCTGTGATAGTATTAAATAGTTGGACAATGGGCCCAGTGATTTTACATTCTTGGACAGGTTTCGGACATGTGAAAATATATAAAAGTCATGCGAATCTGATCTATTAGTATCGATGAAACATTTCAGCTTACAAAATACAGCAGAATTTAGATACATGACTCTGATTGACAGTATACCAGTTAGTGGTGACAAGGATGCAATCTCTTGAACTCAAATAATATATTTAGAATAGGCAATACTTCGTTTTTTCTCCATTTTCACTGCATATGTATCAACATAATTATGTTAAAATCTTATATGAAAGCTGATATTTGAAGTGGTTAAATCTTTAAATAAAGCTATATACTAGGACAAGATGGGCTCTGAGTATTTAACTGCCAATCTGTCATATACAGTTGGTAAATATAAACATTGAAAGCCCAAGTAAAAGTGAAGATTTTGTTAATTTTAAATTGGAACTGTATTATTTTCAGCGTTTTAATTCATATATTGTCGCGGCAAATTCAAATTTTAAGCGGGGACAACATGCTTGACATCCACGAACGAAGATTGCAAATATTTCCTAACAAAATCGCTCTATTACATATAAAACATAACAATAACCTTACCTGAATATTATTCAGTAGTCGCCGATGTATTGCTTCTGAAAATCCAGTTTATCTTGGGTCAAAAATACAAAATTTCGAGCTCGATTTCGACTAACAGAACAAAAATATAAATTTTAAAATATGGAGGTGTGATGACTCTATCCCGAGAACCTTTGCGCGCGTAGTAAGAAGACTAGACACCAGTCTGTCAGTCAGCGCGCATTGCGGAATATTCATTTTTCGTTCATTCTTTGATAGAGTGACAAAACTTCAATCACCATTAAATGTTTAAGATTTTGTGTTACATATAGAGCTCTTAAATAGCTAGATAGTCGCTGAGATGCCCTTCAAACTTGAGCATACCGATATATTGCCCGATATATTTCAATATTTTCGTAGAAATATTATAGCATACATGTGGAATTCTGGTATAAGGAAGGTTATTAACATATATATTAAGGTCTTTTATCAAAATAATAACTAAACGGTTTGAAATTTTTCGAGAAACATCTATTACCACCGTTGCTATGGTGATAATGACGTTTTAAGATAGCAGTTTGAGTTTAAAATGCTTTAACCAGGGACTGCGGGACAGAGGGGGAGGGGCGGTGGGGAGGGAGAGGGATTGCACCAATAATTTATCATACATATTTGTCATACACATAAGTTAAACATGTTATAATTTTTCACATCTATAAACAAGAAAACTAAAGAAAACATTATATACGCCAACTATGATAACTAACTCGATCACTGTTGTATTCAAGTCAGTCGAGTCTCTTTGTTTTTCAAACCAAAAATAATTGTCAAAAAAATTGGATCTAAGTAGGAAATCTACTATCTCTTTTAGAAAATGTAGGGAGCCACTTTAAAAGGCATTTCCTTTCTCATTCCATGCTGTGTTTTGTTTAAAAAATCGGTGCTAGGTGTGTTCTGTAACACACCAAGGTGTGTTTCTATAAAAAGTCAAAGGTGTGTTGCCGAACACACCAAGATGTGTTTTCATTCAAAAGGTGTGCAACTTAACACACCTTACAGTCATCAAAGAAAGGTGTGCTAAAAGGAAGTGTGTTCCATAACACACCTTGGTGTGTTTTGTGACCCACCATGGTGTGTTCTCTTACACACCAAGGTGCGTTTTCTAACACACCAAGGTGTGTTTTCCAAAAGTGCGTAGAAAGGTGTGTAAAAAGTACACACCTTGGTGTGTAATGAAACACACCTTGGTGTGTCATTAAACACACCTTGGTGTGTAATTAAACTCACCTGTTTTTAGAGTGTAGGTTTAGGTCGATCTACGAAACGCGAAGAGTGCTCGACAACATATAGTTAGAGCAAATTATAGATTTTCGCTTACCTCAAAACTTGTCTGCCACAGGCTGTTTCATCTGTAAAAGAATCATCAGGCAGTTTACAAGTATCGAAAGAAATGACAGCTTATATGCTTCCTGCCGGAGCGTGGGGGTGTATGTGGTTTTTTATCTTTTATATTGCCAAACCACTGAATAACTTGTTTTGTATTCCTCCATTGATTTAAATTTGTCTCAAATTAGAATTCATTTTGTCCAAAATAACTTTGCTTATTTTTCCGGATTCGCTTTTAGCGGGATTAATTAATCGACATTTTGGATTGTTTTCGAAATTTTCTTTGTGGTCTTTTAAAGATATAAATGGTTCGCGTTTCCGGCTCCGGCAGGAAGCATATAAGCGGTCATTTCTTTCGATACTTGTAAACTGCCTGATGATTCTTTTACAGATGAAACAGCCTGTTGCAGACAAGTTTCGGCGTCCAGCTTGGTACGTCTAGATACGAGATGACAATATATATATATATTTTCGCTTACCTCAAAACTTGTCTGCAACAGGCTGTTTCATCTGTAAAAGAATCATCTGCCTGATGATTCTTTTACAGATGAAACAGCCTGTTCTTTTACAGATGAAACAGCCTGTTGCAGACAAGTTTTGAGGTAAGCGAAAATCTATAATTTCCTCTAACTATATGTTGTCGACACTCTTTGCGTTTCGTAGACCTAAACCTATACACGTATATATATATATATATATATATATAGTCAAATCTGCAGACATGCATGTTTCGCCGTTCAACGGCTCGTCAGTGCAGCTTGTAACGCAGTCTAGATGCGAGTGACTTCGTATTTATACACCATACTCTTGCCCTCACCAAGCGCATGTGGTACAACACTCAGACACATGCGCATCCAGACATGCGTGAAGTGTCATGGGGCCAGAGTGCTCAAACGACCACAAGGGAAGTGAGCTTTTGCATTATAGCTTATAGCCACCAATATATATATATATATATATATATATATTATATATATATATTATATATATATATATATATATATATATATATATATATATATATATATATATATATATATTACAAGCTGCACTGACGAGCCGTTGAACGGCGAAACATGCATGTCTGCAGATTTGACTATATATGCTCCTTCACTTGTGTTGTTGAGCACTCTGTGAGGTTAATTGGTGGCTATAAGCTATAATGCAAAAGCTCACTTCCCTTGTGGTCGTTTGAGCACTCTGGCCCCAAGACACTTCACGCATGTCTGGATGCGCATGTGTCTGAGTATTGTACCACATGCGCTTGGTGAGGGCAAGAGTATGGTGTATAAATACGAAGTCACTCGCATCTAGACTGCGTTACAAGCTGCACTGACGAGCCGTTGAACGGCGAAACATGCATGTCTGCAGATTTGACTATATATATATATATATATATATATCCCAAAAAGGTTGTCCCTTCACATAGGAAATAGGTATATATATCTGACACGTGACTACATAATTATACGGAACATATTAACTTGCCTTGAAAACTAATTATACATTCATATTTTGCTACTTGCTATATTCCACACTCTCCAGCATATAAGTAAAGTATTTCAACCAATGGTTTTCTCGCAAACGTTATACAAACTAATTGTATATTATAATATACACTGTAGAGTGTAGTAAATTGTATGACTTGCCAGACAATATATTTGTTTGCTTGGTTATGCCATTACTCATTAGCAGACGACAGATTGTGGCTCGCACAAATCGCATGCATTATAAACATCACTGAGCGTATAAAATGCAAGAGGCTAAAACGTCTATACATACCAATTGGCAATGCAAACAAATATGTCTCTTGATCGTAGTCTATTATAATGCCGAGCTACGGTGAAGTAACCACCACTCACCTACCTAACAGTTATGCATTCCGAGTAATATTTGTAAATTTGTTTGTCGATAAAGTTGATCTAAGCGGAGTCTGTTTAATCTCGCATAACTAAACTATTATCAACTCCCAATCGACACATGTCTGATAAGCAATCGCTGGGTAATGGGTACATTATACATTTCTCTCCTGAGTTCTAAATCATATCGCCATGGAATAGTTATGCAATCATCATGCAGCGATGCTTAGTGTGATTTGTCTCAGCTACAATATATCAAATCTTGCAAGTTTGTCAAATAAAATCTTGCACTTTTGCCTCACGAAGTCAATAAACACCAAACACGTATATATCCAGGCATGGCAACCAAAACCCATTATATATATATATATATATATATATATATATAGTCAAATCTGCAGACATGCATGTTTCGCCGTTCAACGGCTCGTCAGTGCAGCTTGAAACGCAGTCTAGATGCGAGTGACTTCGTATTTATACACCATACTCTTGCCCTCACCAAGCGCATGTGGTACAATACTCAGACACATGCGCATCCAGACATGCGTGAAGTGTCTTGGGGCCAGAGTGCTCAAACGACCACAAGGGAAGTGAGCTTTTGCATTATAGCTTATTAGCCACCAATTAACCTCACAGAGTGCTCAACAACACAAGTGAAGGAGCATATATAGTCAAATCTGCAGACATGCATGTTTCGCCGTTCAACGGCTCGTCAGTTTAGCTTGTAACGCAGTCTAGATGCGAGTGACTTCGTATTTATACACCATACTCTTGCCCACACCAAGCGCATGTGGTACAATACTCAGACAGATGCGCATCCATATATTCGCTTACCTCAAAACTTGTCTGCAACAGGCTGTTTCATCTGTAAAATGAGAAATGAAATTAAGCAAAGAAATGAAAATCCAACAATACAGTTGAAAAGAGGACATCAAAATTAGTAAATTTGCAAAGTTTGGGGTAAGAATAAACTATTAGCTAAGAATAAAGTGGGGTGATTTGACCAGTGTTGAATTTTGTAAATTTTATATTGCGGAAGCTATATTGCCGTTAGTTAAAAATTCGCTTCCGCAATACAAAAGTATATAAAATGTTCAAACTTCAACAAGGCCTTATTTTATGATAATTGATCACCAAAGTCTAAACTTTGCAAATTTACTAATTTTGCTGACCTCTTTTCAGCTGTAGTGTTGGATTTTATTTTCTTTGCCCAAATAAAAATTTGGAAAACTGTGAAACGTTGTATTGTTTGACTTGTTTGAATTGTACTAGGAGGCAAATTTAGGCCGTATATTATATTGAAATTTTAGAAATAAGAGCATGCTTGTGTCATCATATGATTAAGATAATCAGAATATAAACATTCCCGGACACAATGAACTGTTAATTTTGCGCTCAGTATTAGTTGGAAATAAAGTTAAGATATATCAATGCCCTTAATGACAAGGTTAAGCTGAGAAATGTAAATAGGCAACTGAAGATTTTTACAACGCCAACGCAAGCAAAAGAAAAGAAGAATAGCAAGGCGAGGGTAAAATGAAGTGAAGCATGTCGAAGCAATTTCCATATTAACAACCTCAGAATAAGTACTATTCAAATTCCGAATTACACGCAGATAGCATATTAATATCACTATATAAATACATGAAACCTTGTACGTCTCAAGCTATTAAAGCTGCCCAAATTCGCTCCACAAGAATTTTTGACTTGTTTTAAAGTGCCATAGGCAGTTGAAAATACTTGTTAGTCAAAATGACGAGAAACAACGGAGGCGCACAAGTTACACCAGCTAATGTTGACGATAATATTAATAGAATAGCGACTGAGAACATGCCGGATAAGAAATGTATAAACAACAATACAGACCAAGGAAATGGCCCGGCATGTTCAAGTACTTAATAGCCGACAAAGGCTGCGGACGCATCTCAATAGATAGATAAATGATAAATAGATAAATAGTTTAATTAGAATAGATCACATTACAGCTACGTACTGAATTGCGTGATTATTTACATGACTACATTGCAAAACTAGAAAAGGCATAAAATACTTTACATCAAATACTATACTACTGGCCTATATATTTAACTAAACGATTTTTAAAAATATTGGAACTATGTCATCGTACAATTAAAATTATGTACAGCAGAAGGAATAAAAGTGTTGCGAAATCTATTGGTCTTACATTTCCCCCGTATTAATATACAATAGTAGGGGGGCACCCACTAAAAGGGGCACATATAAGTGGTATACCCAGCGTCATTTTTGAGGGGAGGGGGCTAAATAATCCTGATGGTACAATATGACTATGAGGAACAAGCATTGTAGATGGGTCCTACGGAATTCCCTTGGGAAAAATTTGGATTTCTAAGGTCTCTGCAACACCATTTCCTGCATTCTGAAGCAACTTTTTTTACCTAATCTAAACATTTATAAGCACATGGATTTTCCCCATTAATTGGAAAGGGGACTTTCAAACCAGAAAAAAAGGCACTTTCATTTCAGAAAAGGGCACATTTTCCATTTTTTTTAAAAGTAGGGGGGCGAAACATTTTATATCGACTCGACAGACTAAGCGTATCTCAGCTATTTAGGTTTAGACAGTGAACTATAAGTAAACTGGAACGCTAACTCCTATGATCAAGTCCTATGATTCGTTGAAGCCAAGCTAGTTTTTCTGAGGTTTGAGTTGAAATACTTAACGCCGAACATTGGGCAGTATATGAAATTGAAGCTATTAAAAAGTTCTATTTGATATAAAAACTTCAAGACTTTAGGTAGAATGGAAATACTTAAAAAATACAAAAACAACCGCAATTTTGTATAATACGGCAAATTTTCCCTCAAAGTTTTAAGTATTTCCTTTTTACCTAAAGTCTTGAAGTTTTTATATGAAATATAACTTTTTAATAGCTTCAATTTCATATACAGCCCAATGTTCGGCATTAAGTATTTCAACTCAAACCTCAGAAAAACTGAATTAAGCTGGCTTCAATTTCCCCCCCTGAGTTATTGTTCCAGTTTATTTATAGTTCAATGGGTTTAGATGATCACTCTAGTTATACATGGAGCTCACTGGTCTGGCCCCTTTATTTGGCCGTGGTCCACCCCACATGAAACGCAACGCATGTGTGATGTTTTTATTTAATTTCTCTAGGAGTCTTGTATCGTGCTGAATTTTATGTTTTTAAAATATAATGCAATATCGTTCAATGGGACAATTCAACTATTGGAGGGCTTGGTTCGGAAGCTCAGTATTTGGTGAGTGTTTAATATTACTACACTTTTCCCTGTATCGCAGCACCGTGTATTTGAATAAATATATAGGGATCAAATGCTTTATTGCTTAGTAGATTTATAACAAGTTGCGATTTTATTATTGGTAGCAGTTTCTTTAATTGCTATCTATCGATTCTTAAATTTTAGATCAAAATTTCGAGCGTCGAAGTTCACATATAGAGTAAATAAATACAGCGTAGCATAGTAAACGAACGTCGTCAGGATATATTTACGGCACTCTTGTCAAGAGCGCCCCGTCGAGTATGCATGCAACAACTCGTGTGTGACTACCTGACACAACATGTCATATCAGACCCCGTTTACATGAGACCGGGACGAAGTCAAAAGGTAAAAATTGTGCAGATATAAAAATACATAGTCCCGTTGTAATGTCCATGCTGGATTCCATGTTTCGTCAGGAAATTCTCAAATTCCTCTGATACAAACTGTCCTCCGTTGTCGGACCCAAGGGTAAATGGATATCCATATCGCATTAATATCTGTATCAACACTTCTATTACCGTCTGCGTTGTGGTTGACTTTCACAATGACCACTTCAGAGAAACGACTATCACTAGTAAATTTTCTCCGGAAGTAAGTGGCCCAACTAGATCGATAGCTATGTCTTGCTATGGTCCGGATGGAGGTTCGGTTCTTTGCATCGGTTCTGGTGCACAAAAGTCTCTAACAACTTGACACTCATGACATCTCTTGCATACACGTTCCGCATCACCGTCCATTTTAGGCCACCAAACTTTGTTTCCTAATCTATTTTTTATCTTCACGATGCCCTGATGACCTTAGGGGGCTAAACGCAACACATCATTTCTAAGAGTTTATGGTATCACCATCCTTGTTCCACGCATCACCAGCTGACCAATAAGGCAACGTTCGTTCTTTACACTTGAATAATACGGCAGTTTGCATTCAGACAAATTTCCACTACGTATATAATGTCTAACATTAATAAGTTCAGGATTTTTCTTTGATTTCCTCTCAACTTGTTTTGCCGGTGTACTTTCTTGTGCGATGATCCGTACAAAATCCACACAATTCGCCACTATGATCTCTCGGAACTTTCGAGTTAAGCATAGACAAGGCATCATCTATGTTAGTCTTGCCCGGACGATAAACAACCTTGAAATGATAACCTTGTAACCAAAGTACCCATCTCTCGAGTCGTGCAGATGGCTTGGAAGATGTGTTGTATATATACTGCAAAGGCTTATGGTCTGTCTCTAGCTCAAATTTAGGACCATAGACATACAACTTGAATCTTTCGAATACTTACACCAATGCCCGACCCTCTCTCTCTGTTTGTGAATATCTTCTTTCGACATCAGTGAGAGTCCTAGATGCATACGAAATTACTCTCCCTGAGCCACTCGGCAACTGTGTTATAACTTATTCGATTCCTGTAGGACCAGTGTCAGCAATAATACGTGTATCACAATCATTCTTGAAATAAGCGAATGTCTCTGCTTAGGTTAAAAGATCTTTCAATTTCTCAAGACTGCTGCTGGGCTTTACCCCATTCAAACTGCTGGTTCTTTCTCGTTAGCTTTCTGATTGGTTCAGCCACTTATTGCACTAGGCCTAAGAAAGACCTAACTTCTGCGAAATTCTGTGGGGGTTTGGCATTTCTTACTGCTGCCACCTTCTCTTCAATTGGTGATACACCATTACAACTAAGATCATGCCCAAAGAATGTCAACTTTGGAAGCCGAATTGACACTTGCTTGCATTGAGAGTTAATCCACAATCTCATATACGTTGGAGTACAGCTAACAAATTTTTGTCATGCTCTTCGATTTCACGCTCATGAATGACCAGGTCGTCCGCAATGTTGGAAACTCCTTTGCAGCCAATCGGTACGTCCTTGATAATCTTCTGGTATGTCTCGGGCGCTGAAGTTATCACAAACATTAACCTATTGTATCTATATAGGCCTCGGTGAGTCACAAATGTGGTGATTCGACGTGATGACTCTTCGAGCTCGACTTGATGGAACCCCCATTTCAAGTCCAATTTCGTGTAAACTGTCGATCCATTTGATTCATATAGAGCTTCTCTATTGTTGAAATGGGGTGTCTCTCCCTTTCAATAGCCTCGTTTGCTCTCCTCATGTCTACACAGAGGATAACATCACCATCTGGTTTCAGTACAACAACAAGAGGTGATATCCAATCTGTAGGGTCACTTGGTACTTCTTCAATAATATTTTCTTTCCAATAACTCGTCAAGCTTCTTGTCAACCTTTCCTCTGAGACCGAACTGTAATTTTCTTACAGGTTGTGCTACAGGTTTAACATCATCTTTAATGTGTAATTTCAGCTGGAAATCTTTTCGCTTTCCTGCTCCTGAGAAAATATATATCTTCAAAATCCTTCATAATATCCTTATCACAGCCTTCATTTGCAACTGAGTAAATGTGTGGAGAATGCGGAGGCCCAACCCTGAGAACGCTAAGTTTCTCAGCTGTATCTTTTCCCAGTAAAACTGTGACTAGACGTTCAACCACGGTAAACTCATCCACACAGCTTGCTCTTGAATCATTACAGAAAATATCACTTTTGAATGATCCTAGCACTTCAATTGGTTCTGTTTGTCCATATACAAAAAAATTATTTTCACTTTTCTGAGATTTGCACTTCACACCTTTTTGTTTCATGTTTTCCCATGCGGCTCGATCCATATGTCACATGATGATCCGGAATCAACAAGGACATTATTTAACTCCACACCTACCACAACGACTCCGCTTAACTTGTCGCCACCACTTTTTACTACGAAAGCATAATTGTCTGTCTCTGGTTCTTTTAACCTTTCCTCCACTTCATAAGCTCCGTCTTGACGTTGTTTTGCATTGGAGGGTTTCGTTGGTGTCTCATTTCGACAACAAACAGCAAAATGACCCACCATTCCAAACGTTTTGCATGTTTTGTCTCTGGCAGGACAGCTTTATCTCGCACGATGTGCCCTCGTCATATTGAAGTGGTAATACTTTCTGGTGTCCTTGTGTTTTTCATCAGATGTGCGGTCTTCAGGTCTGCCAACATGCTTCCGTTCTCCTTTTCGATCACCTTGAAATATTCCATGTACTTGATTTTCACCCGATCTATCCGTAGATTGCATTTGTAAGTGAACAGTTTCGTGAACTCTAGCCGTATCTTGAAGCACATTTAAGGTTACTGTACCTGTCTTTTCGAGAAACTTCCTACGGTGTTTTGGATCTCTGCATTTTTCAAAAATTTGATCACGGATGGCTTAATCTATATTGCAAACTCACATGAAAAAAACTTTTGACGAAGTCGACAAACAAACTGATCAAAAGCTTCACCCTCTTTTTGTTCCATCTATCGAAACATATGTCAGTCAAAATGGACATTTACGTTGGGTGTAAAATCCAGAACAGTCTAACACTCCTCCAAGCTGTTCTCTTCACTCTCTGGTGTTAGTGTGTAATAAATTACTTGTAATTCCATACCTCCTGAGTGCAACAACGAAGCAACTTTTTGGCACTCGTTTTTAACTCCTTTTGACAACATATACAGGTTGAAAGCACGTTTCCATCTTCTCCAGCGAACTGACAGTGTATTTGGATCTTCCTTGGGGTCGAACCAAGGAAGGCCACTGACTTCAAGCCTGGCGAAGTCCGTTTACGGTCCCGTAAATATAGCGACTTCGCTGTTTTCCCGTACGAAAAATCAGAGCCTGACTAAGCGAGATTCAGGCCAGAATCAGGCCATAAACATTTGTATCGCCGTTTATCGCCGAGAATTGGGCCCGAGTGAGCGCGACATAGGAAGGAAAGTTGACTCGCTCGAACGAAACGATAGACAGAGCGAGACATAGAAAAAAATTGCTTTGCGTCCATGAACGAATATGAGACGTGTCAGAGCGTTATGATATGATAATGTCGTCTCGGACGACAAGGCTCATTGAAGAAGGCACATAAAAACCTAGGTAATTTGTGCAAAATTCAATACTAAGGACAAATATACAAAGTTGTGCAAAATCAGTGAAATTTAAGCCCAAAATAATTGAAGAATTAATTTCTCATCAGGCGACAAATCAAAATGGCGTATTTGCCATATTTCTACATGCAAATCCCCTATAACGTATACATTTTTCACGGTTGAGTTGCTTCTACAAACAAATTTATATATTTCGCTGTTTTGTATATTATTTATTTTAAATATCGTGGAATTTCTAATTAATTTTGTCCGTAATCATCCTTGAACTGATAAAACAAGAAATATACGCAAATATACGCGCTTTTTGTATTACAACTGCATGTTAAAAAAACAAAACAATCTCAAGCAAACTGAAGGCAAACCTCTTGAACAAGAGTAATTTTGCATAAAAGTGGCCTAATTATCAGACTTACTTGTCCAGTCTACTCATACTCAATGGGCGGTAGTTCCTCTTCCAATACATCGTCAAATGTAACAATTTGGGACGAACTGCTTGCAGGTATATCAACTTCGTCATCCTTTACATTCTTGCAGTCTTTGCATCTGCACATGTCCGTACATGATAACACATCAATCAAACATGAACAACCACCTTTTATACATTTGGTAGTTTTGCAACTACACTTAATTAATTTTAGCAGACTTTCTGGAGCTGCAGCATCGTCTCGTGAAGTGATCTATGATGTATAGCTGCCTGATAAGAACATCTCTTAATGTGTTGTCGTAATGCGTCCAGATATTGTCGTAATGCGTCCAGACTTAATGTGTTGTTGTTGTGGCACAGAATGACTTATATCTGGTTTCATTGATGTCTGTTGATAATGTATCACCATATAAGGGACTGGTCATAATTTAGCAGGGAGGTGTAATTAAAGATTTCTAGGACTGAAGCTGGGTAACCTTGCCTTGTCGAAAGCATGAAAAATAATTATCCCCTCTTGCTCATGACTGAAAATATTTCTACCCCTTCTCCCGAACGATCTTTAACCTGCATCCATTCTATTTAACTTATAATTTCAGGCTGCATTATAAAATTGACCCAGTTCAATAACTCTTCAGCAATGAATCTTTGCGTTAGGAGCAATAGTGACTTTAGTATTTTACCTATTTTAAATATTAAGTAAACGCTAAACGGTTTTACTCCGTCGACCGTCGGTCAATTCAAATGACAGAACTACATTATCCATATCCTTTACCTTACACAGTACGTGAATCCGGACTGTCTTAACCTCGTGTTCAAGTAAGTTTAGAAGAGCACTTTTGTTCGTCTTACCAAGAGAATCTAATCCATTGCAAATGGAGAAGGGTATGTTTCCAAGACAATAAGTCATGACCTCTTTCATGTCAACTTCTCTAGATTGACTGACAGCCAAAAGACGGGCGTACGAACCGACAAACTCTTGTACACGTTTGATACGATTTTAATCGTGCTCTCTAGGCTTTCGATCAATCTGGGTAATCTATCGGAATCTGGGTAATCTACCGGAATCTGGGTAATCTGCCTAAAGCTGAAAGTTGAGCCATTCATATCACGCAAAACCCGAATTCAATGTTTTACATCTATTTAGAAGATATAAAATACATCCGCACCTATGGATTAAATTCTTCAAAATAATGACAAGATCTTCTTGTCATTTACAGGAAACGTGTGCTCTTTTCATTCAAATATAAGTAATCCAATCTTTCAGAGGCTTTCGTTGCTGTTTTGCTTTATATTTTGTCTTTATATTTTATATCCAGTTCCCTTACGGCTGCATGCGAACGGCGGAAGGCAATGTTGTATTGTTTAAGTTTGTGTTTTCACAATACGTCAATAGCATTGCATTATCGCGTGTAATAATTATCCCTTTTATACCTATAATATCCTAGCCATTTAGGTGATATGACGATTTCGGAGTTGGCTGTTAGCCAATCAACTGAGAGAAATATATTGTGGCCTTATTATGGCCATATCTATATTTTTTCAATCAACCTAAACGGGCTTTTGAAAATTTCTAAAAGATTATGGAAAAATCCCTATTGTTTTCTAGCTGTATACCTTCTTCATCTTGTATATGTGTGGTAAGTAACAGTTGCAATCTATTCAAGCGCATTATCTCACCTTTTATTGCTAATCTCTGCTTGATTACTAAATAAATTCACAGCATTGAATCTTGCATGGTGCTCATCAAATTTCCCTGCGAAAGAAATATAGACCAGAACTGTGTGTTATATTTTGTATTGGTTTTGTTAGCTGTGATCCATTAATGCCATGTTGCTTACTATATTGTGCACTATTATGTAGTATTTAATTACACTGAAACAAAACAGTACTTTCAAAATAGTTCGAAATCAAACAGGATCCACTACAATGCAAAACAGTAACATACGTTTTGCCAGCATAGTCATTATTTGTTGAAACACTGATATAATCATGATGTAACAGCTCTTGTAATAACGGACTTCAATGCATGCACAGTCTTTTCCTCTTATATCTTTCAAGATCTGTTCATCCTCAATCTTATCAGCAGCACTACGGAGCTTCCCTACAAGTGAAAATGTAGAAAGATGATGCACAAGTGAAAATGTAGAAAGATGATGCATTCATTATAATCAAAATGACAGTAAACTTCAAGAAGCTAATTTAGTAATTATATTAGCCATTATCTTTTTGAAGGCATAAGCAAAAAGCTACAATAAATAACTGTAAAAAGCTTTCACAGATGCATATTTTCCGTTTCACATAATGTTGTCTCACCTCCATCTGATGTTTCTGCTTTACTTAACTCTTAAGGTTTCATAGACCCACTCCCCCTTCGTTCTTGTCCTTTTATCTACTTTCTGGAAAATAATGCACACTTTTGGCAAAATCTCAGATATTTGTTTCAAGGAACCAGATGCTTTGGCAGCCTTGATACGCAACAAAGGCTTCTTCAAATTTGATGGTTGCATAATCGGTTATTCTTGGTCAGAATGCACATCATAGAAAAAGGATTAATATTTTATTCAATTGTTTATGAATCACCATATTTTTGCAACAAAAGAATAGATGAACCACCCCATATATTTCCTGTAGTTTATGACCAGTACTGTACCTTAAATGCTGTGCTGTGCTGTGCTGTGCTGTGCTGTGCTGTGCTGTGCTGTGCTGTGCTGTGCTGTGCTGTGCTGTGCTGTGCTGTGCTGTGCTGGCATCTTCTAGGTCACTGTTTTCGTTATCCACAAAATCAAGAAACCATATGCTTTCCAAGTTAAGGGCTATGTCATGTTGTTTTCCGTACAAATGCTCCCAATCTTTGCTTGTGTCTATTAACGTCTTAAGCCTCGTGTTTGTTAAAGGCTTAACCTTTGATTTTACGTCGTCAACAAGGTGTAAATAGCACCTTTTAGCTCACCTACAAGTTCTCTCGAAGCCGCCATATTGTTTTCGGCGCTGACAACAGTATCCACTATTGTCCCTATATAATTATGCAGTTTCCTTCCTAATTGCCCCTATATGTTCCCTCAAGGAAAATATGGCTAAAAAGTTCAAGTTTCTCACATAATAGGCTACAATGGAAATTTTGTAACAAATATTTTTTTTAATATTTATAATAGTACAATCTAACACATATTAAAAGTTTACTTATCCACGTTATGAAAGATTATAATTTCTCCCAATGGTCTACTTTATCATATTGTTAATATAGATATACACTTTGACACGAAGAGACCATCATAACCATTTGCGTTAGTAAAACAAATCAATAAAGCATTTAAAGAAAAAGTACATTACTCTCGCCGTAAATATCTAAACGACAAAGAAATTAAGAGAAGTTTGGAGCTTTCCTTCAAGTGGTTCTATCTTGAGATAAATAAAAGTAAATTAAATCGTTGTTGACGGAAGAATAGTATTCTATTCACACCTGTCTCAACTGCACACCTATGAGTTATGGAGAAATGTGGTCGCTTTGAGGAAAACTCAAATTTTGAAGGGAGGGACATGGGAGGGAGGAAAGGCCACAAGATTTTGGTGTACAGAAGAAACAGATGGGAACAGTCCTTCTCAAACCCTATGCATCACATCACAACTCGATCAAAGTGGTGGTAATTTATTCCTGCTGATCATGTTTATAGGCGCGCTAGTTGAGCCCGCTGTAAATAGTATTCTATTCACACCTGTCTCAACTGCACACCTATGAGTTATGGAGAAATGTGGTCGCCGCCTTATATGTCAAACACCATTATACAAGGCCGCCCCACCGCTGATACTTAATCTTCCTTTTGTTACCAGTCGCAAAAGGACTCTCCAAAACTCAAAAGAAAACCAATAAAATCCCCTTCCTCCTTACCTGCATTATACCGTCTAAATGCGCTTGAATGCGTCCTTCGATGGGAAGGCACAAACAAACTGGGTTAAAGCATTATAGTCAGAGTAAGTTTTAGAAGCTTCGTGAAGTTGTTGGTCTTGTCTACAAAGCAAATCCGCTGGAGCGCCCGCGCGAAGAACGTCAGCGAGTTTTAAGTAATAATTGGCCGTACGGGGGTCTTTCCAGCCAATATGTGATATCACATCTCCTAAGGTAGAGCCGGAAAACATCAATGTTAAAGCACAGCCCGCACGGAAACTATGTAGAGTCTCGCCTACATCAAGGTTAGCCGCGTTAAGGTGCAATTTAAGTCTGGCTGCTGCGGCGGAGCTTGAAAAAGGTTTATCGACGATGTTTCCTTTTGGATTAACTGGACGGAATAAGTAACCTGAAGACAGATCGACGCCAAGTTCCCGTGAGGTAGCAATGTACGTTTCAAGAGCCTTGATAGGGCACAAAGTAGGGTTCGGATGTCGCCGAATGCCAAACAAATTTGAACCGCCATCGCGTAACGTTTTCCCCCAGATGTGATTAAAAAGCAGGCCTTGATCGTCGGGGAAACGAGCAATTTCAGGTGTTTTGAGTTGTCCTAAGTCTCCACCACGGTCCCCACTAAAAAAGAGCGTTTTGAAATACGCTTGATCCCTGGCCAATAACAACACATCAGTTGGCAATAAGGATGAGTCAGATAGCTTCCTATCCAGATAACGTGCAAGCAATAAAACTTTGTCGGAAAATATAGGTATTGCTTGTTTTGGTACCACCCGAGCTTGCAGTTGTTCTGCGGTGACGGCTTTAAGATAGTCTTTCACCGTGGAATCTGTTGCTGGGTTGCCAAGGAGAAGAGTTTTATTCCATTCGCCCTGACGTCCGTGGGTATTAAAAATCGACCGCAATTTTCCAATATAGGAGTCTACAGTATTGTAGGCGAGGTGTGTTGGGCACTGACATTGGGTACTAGATTGTAGTCCTAAAAATGGACAACCATTTGAATGCACTTGAGTCTTACAGCAAAAGGAGACAAGACAGAACAACGTTATTTAAGGAGATGTGAAAATATGTATTTCTGTGACACAATGTTACAATTTACTATATTTATTAAGACAATATCTAGTAATTATACGTTCGTTCTGTCATTGTTTTGGAGAATCATCACGGCGAGGCGGTTTGGTAGTAGGGTATGGGTGAGGTCGAGTGCGGTTAAGTCTTCTGAAGCAGCGAGCGGCAATATGACCGGGTAGACCACAGAAAAAACAGGTTGCAGGGGGATTGGGAGGACGGCGGGGAGTAGGCGGTGTGGAATTCCTAGAGTTGTTGACCATGAATGATTTGGGTGCTTTAAAGGACTTATCGACTTTGGAGATACATTCCAGAACTTTGGTATAATCATCATCAGAGAACAGCGCCATAAAATACGCGTGAAACTGCGTCTTAGGAGCATCGATTCTATCTCTCAACGCGAGGAGAGCAACTTTAAAGAAAGCTGCCTTTTCATGATTTTCTTGTTTGGCTTCGTTAGCTAGGATTTCAGCCATAGAGATGGCGGTGTATTGATCAAAATCCACCAATTTCCTAATTCCATACGAAGTCAATGATTTTATTCGGGCAGAAATATCCGGTTTCTGTTGACTCTCCAAAAGGCTAATTCTCATAGCCAACTGATCAAACGATTTTTTCTATACACGAAAGATATCGATATATACAGTTGACATTTATAATCACAGACGATAACATCTGGGATGGGCAGACTAACCGAGAAATGGGAATTCATGAAAGCTTACATTCCCGAAGCCTCCAAACTCATAGATTGAATAAGCACAGCAGGAATGCAAATAACGAAAGAGGAAGAAATGGAAGCCCCGGGAATGAAAGCAATGAAGCGTCAGTAATCCGACTAGGGAATTAGACTCCCTTTTCAAAGCTAACACCCCGTTAAAAGATTGAGTAGAAATTATACGAAAAGAAGAATTGGAAAAGTGAAGAAACACCAACGTTATAGGGAACAAGTAAAATTAGCTACTCAACCATATTATATAATATTATATGTTGGGATATGTTGGGATATCCTGTTGGGATATCCACGAGCACATACATCACAGGTAAAATTCTTCCATGGCAAAATCACGACACTATAGATATTGCAGACAAAATCGTATATGCCAAAATATGTTACCTATTGAATATCGCATGGCAAAATGTCTATAACGCCACAGAGGAAATTATATATCTCATTGAAAATATCTCATTGAAAGTATCTCATTGAAAATATCTTATACGCCGCGTGTTGAAACTATCCCATGACAAAATACTTCCTACGCCACCTGTTGAAATGATCAAGGCAAGCATGGATGTACCCCCATTGGAAATTATCTCAAGGGGAAAAGTTTATTTATTTACTTATCTATTTATTTATTTATTTACTTATTTAGTAATTTATTTATAGGTATATACAGACATATACACACACATATCTATACATATATGTCTACACAAATACTTCCTAGAGCACATACTGAAATGATCTCATACCGAACATTTATATATTCCACAATGTTAAAAGTATCGGAAAGGAAAATTGTTATACGCCACATGTTGATATGATCTCATGGCAAAATACATTCGACGCCACATATTGAAATTATCTCATGACAAAACTGAAAGGTCACATGTTGAGATGATCTCATGGCAAAATACTCTCTACGCTACATATTAAAGTTATCACATGCCAAAACTCAAACGCCACATGTTGATATGATCTCATGGCAAAATATATTCTACGCCACATATTGAAATTATCTCATGGCAAAACTCTAACGCCACATGTTGAAATGATCTCATGGCAAAATACTTTCTACGCCACATATTGACATTATCTCATGGCAAAACTCAAACGCCACATGTTGATATTATCTCATGGCAAAATACTATCTATGCCACAAATTGAAATTATCTCATGGCAAAACTGAAACGCCAAATGGTGATATTATCTCATGGCAAAATACTATGTATGCCACATATTGAAATTATCTCATGGCAAACTGAAACGCCACATGTTGATATTATCTCATGGCAAAATACTATCTACGCCACATATTGAAATTGTCTCATAGCAAAACTCAAACGTCACATGTTGAACTGAGCGCGTGGCCAAATACTTCCTATGCCACATATTAAAATTATGTTATGGCAAGTATTGATATACGCCACAACATTAACGCTATCACAAGCTGAGAAACCTAAAGTTAAAATTACCCCAAGGTAAGGTGTATATACGCCACCAGTTGTAATGAGCTCATGGCAAACATATGTTTGTGCGCTACAACGTTAAACCTATCGCAAGGAGAATTAGTTTATACACCGCAGGTTGAAATTATCTGATGTCAAATACAACGGCTCATACGCCACGCATGAGAACTATCTGCGGGCAAAACCTAAAACGAAATTATCGGGAGTATCGCAAAACAAAGTAAATGTCCGATTGTGCAATCAAAAGCTATTAACAGGATAATGAAGTGTACATGCAAGCCTAAGGCATGAGTGCATGGCGAGCGTGGGCGAGTACATAAATTTAATAGGTGAAGAAAATTTACAGCAACAACGATCAACATAGGCATGCATGGCAGATTACAAATATTATAAAATGTAGTAGACAGAGCAAAGTTGTGATTTGTAGACGGAGCCAAGCGCCGAGGGAGTACCCTTCGCCTCCCCGCGAGATAAAACAAACCGAGAATGGGGTAGAGGAACGGAAAGTTAGGCGGCAAACAAACTACATGCAGCAACAAAGGTAACGCAAACGGGGGAAACAGACTAATGGCCCGAGACGGATATGCAAAATATTGATATAATAAGGCGGTATAGTGCTGCGAATATGGATTTTGTCCAGGAAGCAGCATGCGAAATAATATAGATAACGGTATAAAGCCAAGAATGTAAGGCAAGGGGAAGGAACTTACGATTTTTAGCTAAACTTACGTGATGCGAGCGCAGGATTAAGACGGGCGACTTTACTAGTTTGGGCGACCATGCATGCAGAGCAATAAAAGCTTCTACTTAAATAAAACATATACGATCCCATATTATACCTCTAAACGTGGTTCAACAGCTGGATCGTTTGACGTTGGTGGTGCAGCAGATGTAGAGCCGGCAAAACGAGGAACTTGCTCTGCTGGAGTTGCTTCTGTACCTTCGTGATCAGACATTGTGCTTGCAGCGCTGACTCGATCAAAGTGGTGGTAATTTATTCCTGCTGATCATGTTTATAGGCGCGCTAGTTGAGCCCGCTGTAAATAGCATATACATGACAATATACTTGAACGAAACTTTACCTTGCAAACGCATCTATTAACAATCTTGAATAAGGATTTACTGTTTTTATTGATCTTTTATCCTTTAAATTTCAATTTTTTAATATATTGGCATTGCATGCTATTTTGGTACAGTATGTATGATATGTTTTAATATACTTATCTGAGTAAACTCATGTTGCGTATTTTAATTTCCTGCCATAATAATTAAGACATGATTAATTCGAAGTTTTGTCTGGCCAGAATACAGCCAAAATCAGGCTAGACAAAATTATGGCCTGACAAATGTATGGCCCAGTATCGCTCAAATTTGGCTCAAAATGTCAGGCTTTGGACACGCCGATTAACGCTGTGTACCGTCACGCTCATTATCGCCCATGTCTCGCCCAATTTTATGGCTTGAATATTGCTCGTATCGCGCTATGAAAATCGCCGTTTCACGCTATAATTCTTGGTATGGAATTTGGACGAATTTATGTGTATGAATGTTGAGTATTTGCGTGCATTGTTTAATATATTATGATAACTCGATTGTTTTGTTCAACTGCTAAAAAGGTATACATGTTAAGTTTTAGAAAGATCATTGCTAAATAGTTGCATTTCGTAATTAGTAAATAATGTTTTGTAAATTAATATAAGATGAATAGGATTATTTAAAATAAGGCAGTTGACTGTTGTGTAAAACTACTTGAAAAATACAAAAAGAACTTCGACGTTTCGACCTTATCCTTAAATATCTACCAGTTTCACTAATATAGAGCATGCCAAATATAATGCATGAAATACAGTAGATGAGATGAGAGGAGGTGCACGTGAAATGGTGCCTAATAGTGTACTTAGATTTTGGTGCCGACATTGTAGTGGAATAATCTATATACTTACAGGTTTTATACAGCTTCACATCAAAAGGAAACGTGCCATTAGGTGACAACGAGTCCTGTGGTAGAGAGCTGTGGACTAGGGTTTCACGGATATTTTTACTTTGTCGAAACGAGACTAAGGGTTTATCGGTGAAAATGGAAGATGTCTCAGGGTAGTTTGTCAAGATATGAATATTTTTGTTGTTGAGAACATTAGACATAGGATCTCTAAAGGTTTCAGATGGGAGAATATTGGAGGCCTTCGAAAAGGCAGTATCTAAAGAGAGGGGTTGGATAACCGCGTTGGATAAAAAAGTTTCTCATTTCCTGACTTTTGGTAAGGAAGTGCTCACCTTCACTGCAAATGCGGCGAAAGCGAAGGAACTGAGAGAAGGGAATAGACCTTTTAGTGTGGTTGGGGTGGGAAGAGGTAAAGAGAAGATAGCTAGTATGGGGTCAGTCGGTTTGTAAGTAAGTAAGTGGGCAGTGTGCTAATCATCCTTACTTGCAGCTGAGAGCTGAGCTGAATTGCGAAGGACGCAGCTCGACTTAATCGAGTCGAAGGCTTATTAAAGGCGCCACTGGCGGCCACTGAATGACTCATGTCTGATCAGGGAGCACAGCTAAGTAACAAGTCTATTGCCGTTGATAGATACAAGTATATCTAAGAATGATACACTGGTCTCACTGAACTACAACATAAACTGGAGTGCTGGGTGGAAGTTATTAACAAAGTTAATAAACTTCTCCAACTCTCCGTGGGAACAGGATGCTGTGCCGAGACAGTCATCAATGTACATGTACCTACCAAGGTAATCAGGTATGGGATCAGTGTATTGCTCGAAGATCTACTTTTCCACAAAACCAACGAATAAATTCGCATAGTCGAGACACATTTTGGTTCCCATGGCTACACCACTTACTTGTTGGTAATGCTCACCTTCAAATGAAAAATTGTTGAGGGTGAGCACTAATTCAGCCAAACGGATCAAAACAGTGGTAGATGGTTCCTGGTTAGGGTGCTTATCTAAGAACCACCACCAGGAAACGTCTACCACTGTTTTGATCCGTTTGGCTGAATTAGTGCTCACACTATAGAATTTTCCATTTGACGGTGAGCATTACCAACAAGTAAGCGGTGGAGCCATGGGAACCAAAATGGATCCCAACCATTCCAATTTATTCGTTGGTTTTGTGGAAAAGCAGATCTTAGAGCACTACACTGATCCCATACCTGATTACCTTGGCAGGTACATTGATGACTGTCTCGACACAGCATCCTGTTCCCATTTACCTAATTTGCATATTGTCTAGACAATTTGCATATGTCTAGACAATATGCAAATTAGGTAAAGGCGTAAATTAAGCATGCAAAAGCTGATTTTTTCTTAAAAATGAAAGTTTGCGTGACGTTTTGAAGGGCTTACACTTAAGCAAATTTTCTGAAATTTTGAACAGCAATGCAACACCCAACACATTTTCCACCCACTAATTCAAAATAACTTTTAAGCATTCAAATTTCGTGCGCAAGCCATTTTTGATCTGTTGGACAAGACACCCCCCCTGGGTTTTGAAAAATGTAACTTTCAGAATTTTTTAGTTTATTCTACATTATAAATACCCAAACAATATATATTAATAAAAAACTTCGTACCTGGAGCCGCTTCGCGAAGTTAAGAGCAATTTCAATTTTGTTCAGTTTTTTATGATACACCCTGTATAGTAGCTAAACATTTTCGCTTCACACACAAAGCAACGTACATAACAAACGAGTATAAAATGCGAACCACTGGCGATAGGGTAGATTGACCGGGAGGTTATGCATGCACTGATAGATGGTAAACCGTGTAATAATACATTTTGAATAAGAGAAAAAAGGGCCGCCCTACCAGTATAGCCGTAATAGGTTATAATTAACAAATATAAATTAACTCACGGGGACTTAGTAAAACTAAGGCATGTAAAATAGTAATAGGCGAAATCAAATCACCCAGGTTACAAGGTCAACTTCATTGACAGGGTATAAGGCGTTTGATTTAGAATTACCCCTCTCGCTCAAACCGCACATTAGAAACATGTATAATCCCCAAAGTGAACTAGGCGAAACTATATAAGCGATGAAGTATAATTACATCGCAAGCTAGGTCAAAGGGGCATTACAACTCGATGAATGTCGTACATAATACGACAGCGTTTTGTACAAACAAGCGAGTTAATGCTGGCCAATGGGCGAATGCTAATCGGGGCGAAGACTAGTAGCATTCTCATTAGAAAAGTGTACAACAAGAATAACGGGTAAAACTACTGATTCAAATGCCCGGGACATATATGTCACAAACCTAAGACTAGGTAGCAAATGCGCAAAATATACAGGGAGGAAGGTTAACCGTAGAACAAAGTGAATAGCAAAGGAAAAAATAGGTTCCCGGTACCCGAATACAATACGCAAGAGCGAACATGAACGCCTTAATTAATAGAAGGTCAATACCGAATTATATAAAATTAAAGAACTGTATGCGTTATTATAGAGTGGCAAAATTGGGGAACGAGTTTCAGAATACCAAGAAACGATATGATACGCTACATAGTCATATAGAGTAGATTATTCCCCTCGCCGCACATACCGACTACATTAATCCCCACGCAAATAGACTATATGTAGAATGTATTTAAGACCCTCACAAAGGGACTATGCGCAGCACATAGAGATTATATATATATATATATATATATCCGCCTCACATAGAGACTAAAGATCAACGCACAGAGATGATATTTATCCGCCTCACACAGAGACTATATTTATCCGCCTCATAGAGACCAAATGTATCCACCTCGTATGGAGACTATATTTATCCGCCTCAAAGGGAGACTATATTAATCCGTAAATGAATCCGCCTCACACAGAGACTATATATATCCGCCTCATACAGAGACTATATTTATTCGCCTGCTATGGAGACTATATTTATTCGCCTCGTATGGAGACTATATTTATCCGCCTCGTATGGAGACTATATTTATCCGCCTCGTATGGAGACTATATTTATCCGCCTCGTATGGAGACTATATTTATCCGCCTCGTATGGAGACTATATTTATCCGCCTCTTATGGAGACTATATTTATCCGCCTCGTATGGAGACTATATTCATCCGCCTCTTATGGAGACTATATTTATCCGCCTCGTATGGAGACTATATTTATCCGCCTCGTATGGAGACTATATTTATCCGCCTCGTATGGAGACTATATTTATCCGCCTCGTATGGAGACTATATTTATCCGCCTCGTATGGAGACTGTATTTATCCGCCTCGTATGGAGACTATATTTATCCGCCTCATATATATGGAGACTATATTTATCCGCCTCATATGGAGACTATGTGTATCGGCCTCGTGTGGAGACTATATTTATCCGCCTCATATGGAGACTATATTGATCCGCCTCATAAGGAGACTATATTAATCCGCCTCGTATGGAGACTATATTTATCCGCCTCATATGGAGACTTATATTGATCCGCCTCGTAAGGAGACTACATTAATCCGCCTCACATGGCGACGATATTTATCCGCCTCGTATGGAGACTATAACTATATATAGACACCATAAACGTTTGAGCAAGAATATCAAAATTCTGCTTGACAAAGAATCTGAACAGTATATCCTCTTCGCACATAATGTTGTAAGCACAAATAAAACTTGACGAAAGACAGGGAAACATAAATATCCTGACCGATGGTAATTAAACCATTATGATAATACATGTAAAACCAAACTAATTAGGTTAGCTGTAAACAACTTTAGTAAACTTATTTAATAGTATGATATATACAGCAAACCATAACACAGGAAACAGAAGATAGATCGCGTTGCTTCATATAGGAGGTAGATGATAGAAGGTAGTCTATGCCAGTCAAAATACCGCTTCTTGACATACCTGTATACAACGTATTTAAACTACCAAATATCGGGCGTTAAAGAAAAGATATATAGGTCATATACTATACATGCAGTCGGTCATACAGTTATTCGCATATAAGTCGTATATAATATTATAAACACATGAGTGATGAGAAAACATAGAAGCTTTATAAAATTACAACAAGAAGGACAGCCTGCGCGTATAACGCCAAGCATACCGGTGCTAAGCAGACAAAGTGAAATTAAAGTATACTAATAAAGCGTAACGCCCTAAACACTATAACGATCGATATTGCATAATAAACTACAAATGTAGAATAACTTTATGAGCATGCATGACATTCGCAATACGAACATAAACGATTGACACAGAAAAAGCCCTCATTAGGAAAAAGCAAAAGACCAACTAACCTGGGGTAATGGTGGTGGAATTACCTCCGGAGGTCGTGGAACTGCCTCGACTTGCGGCTGCACGTCGGGCGGATTGACTAACGCTGGTTGATCTGCCATAGCATTCGGATGTACCTCATGTGCTGCATTGAAAGCCCCCAACATACACAGCGTCCACATTGATATCTCTGGGCATGGCCATAACTATGCACAATATATGCCGCTCAGTCGCGACCGGCGAAAATCAGTAGTTGTCTTGAAATTTTAGCGTCTAAGCTTATACCTTTTCAGCTTTCGAACGTAGAATAAGGAAAAGATGCTTTCAACGTCTACTTTTAAGTATTTTCCTGGTCCCTAGAGGTTTCGCGTATTGTAAGCTATCCCGATCTTGTAACTTAGGTCATTTCTTGGCCCAATGTGGCGGAATTCCCAGTGGGAATAATTTAAAAGCTTGGTTTGCGAATGAGATTGTAGTTGTTCCTGGTTTATAAATGAATAAATGAGCACAATAACACATAGTTTTACAAATGAGCACAATAAATGTTTTATAAATGAGCACAATAACACATAGTTTTACATCCTCTTAATTTTCATACGGGGTTGTTACAGAAATCGGGCTTTCCAATTCCTATCTGTCTGACCATAGTTAAAGGACATTGGCAACGAAAATTTTTATTCCTTATATTTATAGGGCATGCCTACGGAATACTTAATTTCATAGTTTCCCTTCTCCATCGCATTTAGTTGTTGAGAAAATTTGTGACAAAGTTCAACAGTCGTCCGCCATTTTGAAAAAGACGGCGTATGCTAATTTATGCATGAATCATTAAATGACGTCATTAGATGGGTTGACACAATTTCTCTAATATAAACTCTATAGTGTATTACCACACGCGGTAAACGTTGCGGCAAAATAGACGGCAGAAAGGTTTTAACAAGTGTGTAATAGACGCATAAATTTGAATATCACATAGGAAATTATTGTTGAAATGAATGTTATGCTATTATTGTCTATGTCCCCCTGAATGTCTCGCTGGAAAAATGCATAAAAATTGCTCAAATTGCAAAACAATCAAATCTCTATCAGCACGTTCAGTCACCAGTTCCAATTATTATTGAAAATACAACAGAAAATAAAATTGTCACAATGTAGTCTATACTAATACTAACTATTAAGTGGCTGGCGCAATTATATATACATTCAAAATACACAAGAATAAAAGCCTAAACATTTGGATAGTTCATCATTGAGATTTGAACTACTCCTTTTATACTTTCAATACAGTTGGACAGTGTAGTATAGAGAAGCGCTATTACATAAAACAAACTACAAATAGCATGCTGTGTTCGTATTCAAGGTATATTATTGATTGGTGTAGAGTATATCGCTTCATCGCTTGCATTGACATTTAAGTTACCCAAGATTAATATAACTACAGTCATTTTGAAAAGCGAAGAGAATACCGGTATGTCAGTTAATAGGCAACGCAACAATTAAATTATTAATTTCTATTTTTATGATCAGTTATTCCCTACCCAATATTTCTTTAAAATTGAAAAAAAATGCGCGTCTTGACTTTTCGTAAAAAAGAGTATGAGTATAACAAAAGAACTAAAAGATCTAAAAATATTAGAGTTCTCACTTCTATAATTGATATTGTGTATTGACGCAATTAACTATATTTACTGCATTACTGTAATGGGAATCGCTACATTTTCGGCAATATTTTTACCAGCTTCATCATGTATAATTCACCAAGCTATTTATCCACACATATAAAACTGAATTTAAGCCAGAGAACAGCTATAGTCTGGCTTTTTTCTATAAACTAGCTAGATATACTAAATAATGTACTATCATAGTCCCTACAACAAACACAGTGTCTGGAAACGCATCTAAAGCTTTTGTTCTATGTTTTTGTTCATGTTTGTGCACCTTCACGCTCTGTAAACACATTGTTCTTTCAGCATAATGAAGGAAGCAGCCAATAAAATCCCTGCGGCTGAATATTAATATTTGTAAAACAAAGAAAACGTGCACTCTCAGTACACCCTCAACATTAACCCACGGACATGGCTATAAACTTTCAAGTTTACCGCGTTTCCAGACACTGTATTATAGGGATTATGGTACTATATACGGACAGCTTCATATTTCCCGTCAAAACAATAGAAGCTCAAAACTTCATAATTATATGAATCGCTTGAATAACTATTCTTTAATAATCATTAGAACTTGAATATAGATTGTTTTCAAAAGAACATTACTTTTATCCAATAATTCTGCACCAGATTTATTTTTCAGTAACATTCAAGGCTTTAGTTTAGATCCAGATAAGGTCAAGGTGCTCAAAATCGCTGGTTGACAATGCGTTCAACCACACCTGTCTCAGTCTGTGTCTCGAGTTAATATAACATTTCAAACATCTCTTCTCGTGTCTTCGTTTAAAGAATGTATCCTACAACAACAGATGGTTCCTGAAACCTTTTCCAGAGTGTATGACCATTTACCTTTCTCGTTAAATTTCAATTGACACAAAATACTATAGTATAGCTTCAATAATACCCCAATCATTCACAAACGCGTGACACAATTAAACCACTCAAGTTGTAAAATTCGCCATTCCTTTCCTTCTCACGCGCTTAATATGGCTTTACCCGATAGTGTAGCATTTCCTTAGTTCCCTTGCCTGGTTGTGAGAATTTTTGTTCGTTATAACGCGCAAAAACGACATATTTTTAGTTACGAAAACCTTCACGCAATATAGATCCCTATGTTGTTTTGAAGCGAACCCATCTAATAACGTCACAAAGGTCATTGACCCCAAAGATAATTTTTTGAGAATTTGATCCAAGATGGCGGACGAAGAGCAAATGTTATCACATTTTGCTTGCACTTTACTCGCAAACAAAAATGTTACAGAAAAAAATAGTAACATTCTCATAGTTAGGTGGTCAAGTAAGATTAAATAAGCCAATAAAAATTTTCGTTGCCAATGTCCTTTAATAGAAAACATGGTATGGAAACTCGATTGAAGTGCGATAAAAGTCATTGTTTATGTTTTTGTCTATGTTTATGCAAAACTGTGGTCCTTGGTCGTTACGTGCGTCGGTGCGTATTGTATTTTAGACCAGATAACCAATAGAAATGTTTTGGTTTATTTATCCATCCGTGCATGACTTCAACAATTGATTAGTTTATACATAGATTTTGGTTGACTGTTAAAACTACAAATACAATACACACGTGACGACGAAAGACTACATAGTTGCATAAAAACTAACACAGAACTAGCTTTCATCGAGTTTCCAAATGTACTCTGTATTCTATTAACTATATATGGTGGAACTTATACCCTTTCGAAGAGTAACCTCCGAAAGGACGGTAACGACTCCCTTGAGAGTATAGTTCTGGGGTAAGAAAACTACTCCTTTGAAGGGGTTGAAATGACTCCTTGGAATTTACAGTGCAAATTCTTCATTCCGTTTAGCGGTAGAAATATTCCATATTCTCCAAACAAAACGTAAATAATTCAAAGATGTGAGGTTTTTACGTGTGTATATCGTAAATTTATAATGCAAAAATAGGTAACCGGAAAAGCACTGGTGTGAGACATGTGTGGGGTAATGAGATGGAAGAAAAATATGAAGTTTATATACGTTATACGTATAGTATATATCAAGGATTAAACCTAAGCGAAGGAGGGTATAACAAGATGAGTCTGGAAGGAGTGGGAGCGAATGAGTGAAAAGAAATAAAGTAGGTTTAGGCAACCCTGTACGCGTTTCGATCTAACAGCCTTCTTGAGCGTGGATTTTGCAAGAAGGTGTGTAGACAATTAAATGCAGAATAGGTGTGTGCTGGTGTGAGAAATCACGTATACGTATGTGAAAGTTTCTTGGGCAAACCAAGGAAAGAGTTCGATAGGTTTGCGGTTTTCTAAGACATTATGTCTGATTTACTGTTTCAACACCCCCTTTGAAATAAGAGTAAATCAAACGTAACATGTCTTTCAAAACCGCAAACATCCAACCACGCTGCAAAGCTAAACAATAGAAATGACTTTATAATATTTATACTATCGTCAAATTGCCAATTTGCTTCAGTTAATATTTCAACCAAAATCTTAGGCGATAAAAGTAATAAAAAAATGTATATAAACCTATTAGACGGCCGGCCAAGCTTGAAAAAAGTGTCTAGAAAACAATGTAGATGGCATTTTTTGTTACAAGCATGAAACTACGCAAAATGTCTTGGGATAGTGTTTACTTTGAGAGTGAGAGTGGTTGCCAACCGTAATTTTTTATTTATGTGCTAAAATTTGAAGGTTTTTTCTAAACATTTCGAAGGATGGGATTTTTGTCGAATGCTGTATTTTACAATAGTGTTTTATTTTAATTGGCTGAATATCTAATTAACATTTGTAAAGCTCGGGTAATCTTCTTTCGTATAATTCAAAATGATATTCTAATAAGAAACATGGCGCAAATACATCAAAACACGACCTTTCAAAAAGAAGCCACAACAATATGTTTTTGCTGTGTTACAGACAGGCAACAATCACATATGTTTAGATTACATACAAATCAGTATTACACGCCCGGTTGCCACCCGTGTAACACAATATATTTCTGTTGAGCCAGTCGAGTTTTGGCATGTAAATGGTTGAAAAACAGCATGTTGGCGCAAACACGTAGTTTTACTACAGCACATAGACCTTCAAAATCGGTAAATATTCGAAATTAAACGCTATATTTTACGAATTTAAGCCTTTGGGTAACCACTCGTCCTAATAAACCCATCCTTATTTTGAAACTCGCCTCCGTACAGGCATTTTAACAAGTGTAATAGTAATACCATTTTCTCATTAGCATGTCACTTTGAGTTATGACAATTAAGAAAAGGAGAAATTTGCACATGTTAATTAGGTAGTGAACCAATTATAATAAATCCATGATCTCAAAAACTGCTTTCAAATGGATTCCCATCTATCGAAATGTCGTTATGAAAACCTTCCAATTTCGGTACATAAATAGAATAATTACGGAGGGCAACCACTTTCACCGTCAAAGTGAACACACTCCGATGATATTTAGTGTGGTTTCCTGCTTGTAACAAAAAATGCCATCGACAGACTTTCGATGCTGGCCGACCGTCTATATATGGTTAATCTGAGTTTATTATTTTATGAATAAACTTTTGACCGACGGCATAAATATGCTAATTTCAATAATAATAATAGCTACTACATGAATAATACGCCAAGAGTATGGACTTATACAGGCGGGACACACAGCAATACGCATTTCATAATAATAAAACTAGGCGTATTTTTCTCATTTTAGGATGCACGATGTTGTCTCGATCACTGAAATCGCTGTGCAAGTTTGGTGTTGGTGCTCTTAGTATTTTCATACTGTGCAACCTTTATAGCAGCTGGAACTTACATGTTCCCCGCATCCTTTGCGATGTCAATTCTAAAAGGGATACTTCAAACCAAGGACGAAACTTCACAATTCTTGACTGGAGTCCTGCTTTCTTCAGCAAAGAAAATGGTCTTCCAGTGAATGCATACTTCGACAACTGCCTCGTAACAAGAGACAAGTCACTGCTGGAGGACAGTGATGTCGTGGTAGTGGAAGTGAGGGGAATACCCTACCTCGAGAATATGCCACAAGTGCGGTCACCATGGCAACGGTGGGTGTACTTAAACATAGAATCCCCGTATCACGCCATTTTAGGTTACAGGGATCATTACAAAATAAGCGATTTCACTGGTAAATATGCATTCAACTGGACAATGACCTATCGTACGGATGCGGACGTCCCCATGTTGCACGGCTGGACGGTGAAGAAAAACGAGACTGAGAGGAAAGAAACAAATATCGACAGCATTGTGCGAAGCAAAACAAGACTTGCAGCCGCCTTAATTAGTAACTGTTATTATGTAAGAAATGGTAGAGACATATATGTTAAGGAGCTACAGAAACACATGGCGGTCGACGTGTTCGGAAGTTGTGGTACGCTGAAATGTGATGGCCACTACACTAAACACGCGTGCGAAAAAATTAAAAATTACAAGTTCTTCCTAGCATTCGAAAACTCAAACTGTCGGGACTACATAAGTTTTAAGATGTGGATGCAAGGATTTGGAAATAATGCTGTTCCCGTTGTGCTGGGCGCTTATAAAGAAGACTACACGAAACACGTGCAGGCGCCTCCTAATTCCTTCATTCACTCAGATGACTTCGAGTCGCCAAAAGAGCTGGCCGAATATTTGAAACAGTTAGATAAGAACGAGACAGCTTATAGAGCATTTCACCAGTGGCGAAAAACTTACAAGATAGGTTACGACTATCGATTTATGGGCTCATATGCTTGGTGTAGCCTCTGTTCTAAGCTGAACAGTCGATGCAACGAGGCGCCCAAGTGGCACAAAACAATCACAGATTTTGAAAGTCCTGACAAAAATTGTTACCTAAATAAGTGGGTGGAAAAAGAATGTAAAAACAAGACATGTAGCCCTGAAGACATTTGATACCTCGTTTCGGAAAAATGCGGAAACAGCAATATTTCAGGAGGATTAATGTTAATGGTTAAAACTAATGAACTTTTTTTATAATGCCCCGTATTGATCTTGCGATGCGGGCCCGGTAGTGTTATTTCCTGGTCGAATGTAAAGCACGCTCGTTCCAATTTTCGCGGAAAAGAGAAAATTATTTTACCGCACGTCGCGGTCCGCGAAATCAAAGAAGAGGGGACGTTTTCCAAACATTTCCGCAAAACAAACAACGGAGTGTTTTTCTGTGCAAGCTTATCAAAATATCAGTGTTCAATCGTAAAAAGGGGTACTCTTAGAAATCGTCATTCAAATCGGGCTCATTCTTATGTCGAAAAACATGTAAAAGTGTGTAATTTTGAACCAAACATGGTTGATATGGGTGTGTCTTTGAATATATGGAACGAGCATGTTTCCCATTATTTGTCTGGAAGTGACACTACCGCGTATCCGGTGTGCCTATCTGCTGCCCGTCCGTTTTCGGAGAGTAGCTAGTGCAAATTTGAAGCGAATGCCTTGAAACACAGCAATGTCTGCGGGTAGATTTTCTAGTTGGAGTATGATTTCGAGGAACTACCGCAGCCAAGACCCGGTTCCAACCTCGTGATCTCCAGTTTACTATGAAATAAAAGAGATTTTCTGATTGGCCAGTCGTATTTCGAGTTTAATTGGAGTTAGAGATCATGATGGTGGAACCGATCCCTGGCTTTGTTGAGGGGTGTTGTCGAATTTCGGAAATTAGGTGCACTTTTACCGCGACCATGTCCGCGGCATCAGGGTATCGACATTTATCACATAGCTAATGAATATAAAGAATAAAACGCGAAAATATCTTTTTACTGTTAAGTACAAGTTTTTACATCAAAAACTGAGAAATGCTAAACTTGCAAATGCTTAACGGTATAAAATAAAGCCACTTTATTTCGCGAAAGTTGTACTTAGGTCCGCAGGGGTTTTGTTCGAACCCCCGAAACAGTGGCTGCGGGCAGGTACTTTGTACACGTACATAACATGCATGTCAACGAGACCTCTGCAGACGGTTGGTCGACTGGTTTACAAATGTCAATTCCAGTAATTCAGGCGCATGCTTTGAAACAATGTTCACAGATAATTTGTCTAGGTTGAGGTTGGATTTTGCACACACCTGAAGATAGCAGACATCCTGATTGGTTCATGAATTTGTAAATATCTACAATGTTCTCATTGCATTGTCAATAGTTTATTATCTGATAACAATACTTATCACATTTTACAATGCGTATGCCCTCCTCGAGGGACATAATACCATTAGTCAATACTCTATGTAGTCTTTAATCCATTCATCTGGAATGAACAATTTCTTGTATGCAGCTAGAACCTCTAGGCTGATGCAGCTCCTTTGGAGGGATTTTTCAAATAGTAAAGTGTCGTCTATTTTGAGACGTCATTTACGCGAGTTGGTGCAGATTGTCGCCGATTGTATAAAATAAATTCTTAATTAAATTCTAGATGAACGGATTAAAACAGTGGCGTACCCAGAACGTTTCCACTAGGGGGGGGGGGTGCTCATGGCAAAATTTACCGACGACGGAGGGCAAAAAAAGGCGATGTTAGTTGCTAAGCCTCAACTAGAGCACAACGTTATTAGTCTGCCTGGCAGCAAATTGCTATTGGGGGGAGGGACATAGGGGGATCTGGGGGCATGCTCCCCCAGGAAAATTTTACATTTTTGAAACCTCAGAAGTGCGTTTTCCGTGTTTCCTGTAAGGATTTTTAATAAAAATTTTGAGGTTTTTACACCTTAGAATTGAAGATTTTTACCGTTTCTGAAATTTACCGACAAAGTTACTTTCAAATTCTACGTTTTAACAGACGAAGATCAATTTACCGACAGTTTTCTTAAAAACTGAGGGGGTGTCGCACCCACCAAACCCCCCCTCGCTCGGTAGACTATACACTGTAAGAATTTCCTGAATGGATAACCACCAACATTTTTCGGTATTTGTAAATGCTCTCAATGTATTAAAGCCTAATTTAAGTGTTTTAACAAGGTTAAAACTTTGTTGACCTGGAGTTTGTTTCATCAAACCCTCGTGTAGTATAAAAAGTGGGGTTCTGCGTCGGGTGGGGCGGGTGAAGCGCTTCACTCCACACGTTACGTCCTCGTTCCCAAATAATCTTTTCCGATTCAACTTAATCTTTCATTGACGAAAACACTACGTTCCCGATGTTATCCTTTGAATAAACAGTATACTTTTTCATAATTAAATAACTTAATTTGTTACCGATAGTGAGTTTATCTGTACTTTTTGTTGCATTCGTGTGCTTTACTTTCATGCTGTTCGTCTCTACCCATCTTTCATGTGTAAATAAAGATTTAATCGCCGAGCCAACGGCGCGAAGAGCCGTTCCGGGCGATAGCCCGGGGCGAGGGTACTAATTCCGCTCGATTATTTATCACACCCGGAAAAAAGGAAATCCATGAGAGATCTAAAGTTCATCAATAATCGCGGGCGCGTGGTTCAAGGTTGGTGGGTGGTTATCTCACTGATCTCAAAAGTATGGCATATATTGTCAGGAGTGGAGTGAGTGAGATTATAGAAAAACTTGAGAAGGTCTGAATTAAAGGTCGCTTTTGGGACTTTATTGGAAGAGCTGTGGGACGGATCATATCGCTTTAACTTTTGCAAAAAAGATAAGAAGAGTCCAAGCGACAAATGAACGAAAAAAACAAACCTATATATAAAGAATTTACGGTTACCGCTCAGCAACTGGCCTCTGTAGCTCAGTTGGTTAGAGCGCTGCACCGGAATCGCAGGGCCGTGAGTTCAATTCCTGCCAGAGGACCTAGTGTTGCGTTTTTCGCAACCGTTCCTGGTTAGGTCTTAATATTGTGTATATATCTACTCACTTGGATTATCCACCAAACCCAGTATTCTAGTTCAACAGAGTGATGTGCAAAAAAATATTTCAATTTACCTTATCACAACCCGCACACCCGATAACCTATATATACAGAACTTACGGTTACCGCTCAGCAACTGGCATCTGTAGCCCAGTTGGTTAGAGCGCTGCACCGGAATCGCAGGGCCGTGGGTTCAATTCCTGCCAGAGGACCTAGTGTTGCGTTTTTCGCAACCGTTGCTGGTTAGGTCTTGGATTATCCACCGAATCCAGTATTCTAGTTCAACCAAGTGATGTGCAAAAAATATTTTAAAATATATAGAGGCAGGTTTGTTACATTATTAAAACAATAAAAGTGTTCATGTATTTTTGTTCTAAAAACTCCTGCTTTATATATATAGTTTTTCATTTATTTACGGTTAAAGTATCGTATATTTTATATGATGAAATAGGTCTAAATAAAAAGGAGAACGAAATCATTTTTACGTTTATATTTTAAACTTATTTTATTTCAAAAAGGAATTTTTATTGGTAAAATGCAGTTTAGTTTGTGAACATTTCGAAACGTTATATTTGAACGGAAGGTTGAATTTTACATTAATTTAAAGCTCATATATAACGAATAATAACATACTTACAACATAAATTCGGGAATTATATAGCTAAAACAACTATTTTTTAATTATTTTTTCCCGATTTGTATCCTGTTTTGTACCCTAAAAATTTGTATTATTTACTGTCAGTGTTGCTGACTACAGTGCTTCCACTACTTTCCGTTGCGTATCTTTCAAGAAACCCTTCTAACTCTATATATATTTCCCGGTTTCCTTACAGTTTTCCTTTCAAGCTATTAGAGTATTGTTTTCCTTAAAACCGGCTCATTTGAGATGAACAAAACACTTATGTCAAGAAGTTCACTTATATGACGCTGTCCTTTGAGTGCGTCATAAAAGGGAGAGGGGGGTGTAGAGAATTCAATTCTGTTTTTAGCGAAAATTATACCTGAATTGAAGATACCAAACACGCCACTGATTTACCGAATCCCATTTCCAGAAGAAAGAATGTTGCAGATTTTGCAACAAAAAAGCTTAGTATAATGTTGGAAACTGTCGTTGTTTAGCTGTGGCGAGGGGTTGCTGCATGCATGTATTTCTAGTTAAAAATAATATTTTAGAAAGTATCTAGCCCAGTCGTATCGTACCGATGTATTACCAATGTATTTACATATACCAATGTCCAATTTCTTTTTCAATGCAATGTTAATAGACCTTTTTCATAAGTATGTCGTGAAACCGCATAAATTAAATTGTGAAGCCAAACGCGGAAAACACTTCGGCTTCCGGTTCCGGATTTGTTTTGTTTTGATGCTTCTGTCTCAAGGAAAACCCCGCAATAATGGTAAGTTTTCGCTAATTTCAATCTCGTACTAAGAGCCACAGAAGTAAATGGCTCTGGTCACATGAGTTGAGTTAATTAGAAAATATAGGGGAAATCTGGTATTTTGTGACTTGCGCAGTTGTGTTTTTGGTACTCATTCTCCGAGAAATTCGTGCTCGGCCATAATAGTTTCAAGAGGAGAGAAGATCGAATTTTTACTGAGAAAATGCATGAATTTGGAATTTTTCAAGGCAATTTAACATTGATTTTCTTGCTGAGATTCGCAGTCGAATTTTGGCAAATTTGTTAGCGTACTGGCGGATTTTCTATCAAATTTCAGTGGATCGGCGGATTTTGATACCCCTATTCATCCCCCCCCCCCCTATAAAGTCTATAAATATAAATTTGATGTTGGGTAGTATCCTGTAGGGTGAACAATATGACTATCATAACTGGAAATAATATTGCTCTAGCTTAACCCATTAATGTGCAAGACCTTCCCTTGACAAGTAAAATCGTCTGGCGTTAGACAGAGTAAAATGACAAAGTAGGCCAACATGGCGCATTTGAGCGCATTGCAGCTCAATTGGTTAAATTATCACTTCCCCTTTGTAAAATGTTAAAATAGAGTGATTTTCTTCAATAAAGTTAAGGCCAGTAGCTACTATACCAATATGTGCGTGCGTTCATTGTTGAACTTACAGCCTGAATTTAAAATTTCTTCCAGATATGCCTTGGACTGTCTATATAACAATTATTTTATGATGCTGATGATAAATCTTACCATTATAAATGATGGAAATATCAGTCTGGAGTTAAATTATAGATTTGTGTATTCTGGACAATTAAATAGCCTGGCATTTTACATATAATGAAATAATAAAGGAATTGGAACATTGGAGTCAAGTGGCATTGTTGATTAGCCCATTAGCTAGCAATGCTCCCAGATGCGCCCTACTTTAGTATTTTACTCTGTCTAACGCCAGACGATTTTACTCGTCAGTGGTAGGGTACTGCAAGTTAATGGGTTAATAAGGGGTTAAGATATACTTGGGCAATAGGTAGTGTTTCTAATAACCTGAATTGAAATCCTTTTAATTGTGTGAATTATATTTAAGATTGAAATTTGTAGCAACAGCAGGTCAGGAATATGTTGGGTACCCCCAATATTTTGAAAGGTACCCACCACTGCATGTATAAGACATTTAATTACTTCCATGAAGCTCAATTTTCTAATGGCACTATTGATGATCATGATATATTATAATCATAATATATACCATTTCGTCTAGAGTATAAACTGCAAATACAAATGTTGCCACATATTTAATTGGCCATAGCAACATTACATAATTCTGTTTATTATTTATTGAAAATAATTCAAGAGTTTTGATTGGCTAAGAGCTGTCGGTGAAATCGTCATATCCGCTCGGTAGCTGCCCAAATTTGGAGTTGTGACATCATCGTGGAATATTGAAAACAAATATACAACGTTTCACGTAATTTCGTGGTATATTGAAAAACAATGTAACACGCTATGACGTCACGCTAATTTATGCGGCTTATGCCAAAAGCGGGAAAACACAAATGGCTTCCTCAAAGGAAAGGAACTTGCTTCCGGCGGTTCTCAAGACCTTTTATGCTGAAGTGAGAACAAAAGATGGGTCTTTTTAACAACGATATTATCAAGGATAAATAATTTGACGAAGCAAACAGCGTGTACGAGGCCCAATGCGTATAGCTTTAAAGAAACGAGGACTTGCCAAAACTGAACACAAGCAGCCAATAGCCGACGAAGATATCAAGAAACTATATATGAAAGCGGCGTTTTCCCAGCTGCTCTGCAAAACAAAGTGTTTTTTGAAATTATGTTCTTCTTCTGTGGTCTAGGAAGGCAGAATTTTCGCGATCTAAATAAAGACGACTTCGCTATTAAAACGAGCCCACAAAGACAGCGATGTGTTGTCAAAAAAACGGAAGAACTCACGAAAAACCACCGGGTAAACGACGCTCAAGCCGAGGAAGGGGGAATGATGGTTGCCAACGGTAGTCCCTTCTGCCCTGTGTATTCGAGAAATATTTGAGTCATCTTAATCCCCTCAACGAGTTTCTTTTCCAAAGGCCGAAGTATCATTGTCCTTCTGACGGAATTATTTGGTACGATTCAACGAAGAGCAAAATGGCCGGTTTTTTGTCACCCGTAATTGATTCCAGCGAAGATTACGTAGCTGAAACTCGTAATGTTAGAAACCCTAGCATGTCTGCCCTGACTACTGTGAGCGAAGTTGATGAAATTGAGTCTCTTTTAACAAACTCACAAGAGGAATTAATCTTGCAGGATTTCAGCCTCCAAACGACTACACAAACGTCAAAACAGTTTAATTTTTACAACTGTCAAGTTCAGTTTAATGAACGAGTAAAATGTTTATAATTACGAAAGTTTTATTTGAACTTGTGTGAGAACAATTTGAGAACACTATAGTTTTCTCGATCATTTGTATTTTTATATAAATATTCTGTATATTTGAAGTGTAAATGGGGTTAACCTGTAAATCTGTAATAATTTAAAGCTTGTGTGGAAATTTCGTAGCGTAATTTCAAGCGCTTATTTATGTGAATTTTTTTGTTTGATTTAATTTGTTTATATTAGGTTGTTCTGACTGCGAGCTTGTAATCTGACAACAGTTTTAAGAAATATTCTTTCCTGGTCTGATTGGCTTATTCATTCTTCCGAACATAATTATGTATTATTGTTGTTCCATTTTCAGCAGCTTGGCGTCTTCTTGTCTACAATGCAAGCGTTTGAACTGAGTCCGAAAAAGGCACTGTCTAAAACTCGGAATGGAACATCATTCTGGAACATGGAACATCCCGGAACATCTGGAACATCCCGGAACATGTTTTTTTATGCATTTTTGCTGAATTTTATATTTTTTTTGCGTTCGCCTGAGTGGTTGCGCTTGGACACGGGCAAAACTTTCCCAAGGGACTCCTATGACGTCATAAATGCAAAACGATAGAGAGGCATCGTTTTATAATATCTTACGCTTTACTAGATACTATCAGGTTAAGAGCCACTAGCTTTGCCGTTGGAGGCCTCTTTTAAGCTGGAGACTCGGGAAGAGTTCTACCTGCTATTAAACTGTACTGCTATTTGAAAACATGTTCAGCCATTTTAGACCACTGAACTATATAAATGGAAAGATAATTTCAGTCAATTACGAAATCAAAAATTGAAGCCAAAATGGCGGCCTTTATGGAGCATGGGAAGTAGGGAACCGCCATTGAGTGCCAGGTTGCCCTACACGCACGGAGTCAGTCAATTATTGAAACCGACGTCCAAGAAAGTTGAACTGGAGTTAATCTTCCCCGTTATATAGTTACTACTACATAACATACTTACGAATCGACTCGTAGGATCGGCGACTGTCTTCTCAAGGCAAGAATCGGCGACTTTCTTCTCAGGAAGGAAATATAAAAGCTTCAAGCGAATAATTTTATTAATGAAACTAAGATTGAAGGAGCACTGATTAAATGAGCACTTCCTTACAAAAACTATAAGGAAAGTACCAAAGTCAAACAACGTTTCCCAAAAACAAAATATTAATAATAACCAGCAAACTAACACAAGTTTCTCTTACAAAAGGTATTGGTCCACATACTGCGATGTGATAATCTACTCAAGTTCGGTACTGGAATGCATGTGCATGTTCAATGTCATATTGTAGAACTTTATAAAGCAATCACAATGTGATGAGACAAAACTTCATATTTGTGAAAATATTGTTCGAACAGAACCCAATGTTGCACGAACAGAACTACCAGTTCACTGTTATGCATTTTGAGAGCTACATGTATTGAGTCTCCAATTTGCGGACAATTCAGCTTTCCATTCTTATCCCTCCATTCTCTTTTCTCAAATCTTCCAACACAGAGGTTATATGGTTCCTTTGCTATGCCACCAGTATCATTTCGTAGGCTTTGTCGACATCCTTGGCAAACACGAATGTTCCCAGAAATGAACTTCAGAAAGAAAGTATAAGGGGCCGGTCAAGTCCGTATGTAAAATTTACATTTTAAACACGCTATATTTATAAAATATGATATATACTTAGTTAATGTCTAACGGCGTTCTCAGTTCGTATGCATTCGAAATGAATACAGATTAGAGTTTCTGCTTAGAAAATGTCAAAATTTGGGTATTGTTTACATCAGAAGACCTTACATAGCACATGCGTAGAACGGACTTGATTGGCTCTTAAAAGAAGCGTGGCACAGCATAGAGCGCATACAATCAGACTCTCTGGCAGAATTAATCTACGTCAAGAAAGTGCGAATATATAATAATTAGCCATATATTACCTAGCCTGAGACAGACGAATACCGAAAAATATTCGTCTGAGAACATTCGTCACTAATCTTGCCCGGTCTAATCATAATTTATCATAAATATTTGCATAATTACGTATCTGAGAAAAGCAAAATGGCGTTTGCTATGAGCGACACTGTATCGAAGTATCGAACGACCATGTGATCTTACTTGATCTTCCACGAGGGCTTTCAGTGGAGAAATAACAACTACTATGCTGGTTCCCGTGCTTCTTCGAAAGAGAATATCGGCCATTACGGGTGCAGCTTGAAATATGAGCGATTTCCCATACGATGTAGGGAGATTAATGAAAACATTTCGCTTCGAAAACAATTGAGCAAGGGCCTCTTCCTGTTCTTATACAAAGAAGGTACTTGAAAAACATTTAATATCTTATTAATTGCACGTTTCCATAAAATATTTCGATCTGTAAATTCCGCCATCTTTTATTTTTTCCGACATGTCTAATGAACCAATAAAAACGCACAATACATGCAATTTTAGTGTGACCAATGACAATCTGTTATCTAAATCTCGACTAACGCTCTGACGTCACCAGGCAAGATTAGTGACGAATGTTCTCAGACGAATATTTTTCGTTATTCGTCTGTCTCAGGCTATATATTACCTGTCTTTGGGCTTGTGGGGTTTGGTGCTGATGCTGTTGCACAGGCTGTCATTGGTGTTGCAGGTATTGTTGCTGCTGTTGTTGTTGTTGCAGTTGGTGGTGTTGCAGTTGGTGTCGCAGTGGGTGTTGCTGTTGCTGCTGTCCAAGCGATTGTTGCCACATTTGGGAACAAATTGATTGCACATTTGTCTCTTGCGTTATCAGATGCTGAGCAACTGTTTCGGGCATGCTGAATATGCCCCCTGCTGTCAGATTATGTACTTGTTGATTTGAAATCTGCTGCTCCATTGGTTGGTAGAATTCTTGCGGAAGTTGATCTGAGCCAGTTGATGATTTCTCAGTTTCTTGGAACGTTTCTCTGGGATATGTTATCACTGGTGTCGGTTTAGTTGCTGATCTTTTTCTTGGTGCAACTCCACCTTTTCGACCAGGATGTAGTGGCATGCCAACGTTCGAGGAATTGGTAAGATTTGCCTTTTTTGTGACTCTAAGAAGAGCAACAGCTTGTTTGCACAGTGTGCTGTTGCCAAAACATGTGAGCATATGCCATATGATTTCCAGTGTATACATGATGACTCGCATACAAACTGTACTTTGGCTCTACCTGGCATGACAATGTGTGGTCTAACTCCCGAGCGACTTGCAACCACCCTTTCATCATCTGGGCATCCTGGTGCTTGTGTTACATTCCCATGTGTTTCAACCAATTCGCATGTTTTCTTATACATTCCTTCAACTGAGCATTTGGCCGCAGCAGTGACATATTTCTTTACATCTTCTACGCCAATGGGCAAGATTTGAATTGGCTTCTGTGTTGGCTGATTAGTTGATGGTCCATCCTTTTGTATGCCTAAGCTGCTGCTGGTATCTAGTGAGGATGTGCCCGAGATGGAATCACAGACCTTTTCTGGATTCAAGTATTCTATAGCTGGAATGTTCATGCACAGCACCATAGACACATAGGCTGAACGATCTTCTGTACTCATGTTGACAAACCACTCTGTTTCTGGCACTTGAAGGTGGCGGGGACTTGGGTGAAGCTGGAAAGGCCCTTTGTCGAGGATTGGCCACTCAATTTCTCGTCGTTGTCGCTGACACATGGCTTTCATTTGCTTAGCAAATGAAAGCATGTCATGCTGCTTATGATTGGTCTCGTCGCTGACCATGCTGTTGACGCATTCGATTCTGTTAGTGGAAAATAGTTCTTGTAATTTGGCATTCTTTCGAATGGGAAGAAGCATGTGTTCCTCCATGTCATTTGCTTTGTATCGCAGAAACCATGAATAAAACTTTGACTGCCTGTTGACGCAGTATGGAAGCTCACGGCCATCCCAAATCTTCTGGCACTGTTGAAGACGCACTCGGAATTCTGATGCATCTTCACTGTCGATGAGCCCTGTTTCCTTGGTAGTTCCAACTTGCCGACCGAAAATGTCTGACAAAATGTCCGTTACAATAAACTGCGGAAGGGCCAATTTTTTAAGTTTTTTATTGATATTTCTTCGAAAGTGGATGCTACACAATAAGTGCAGCATACTTCCACACCGCTCCTTGAAGGCCTGGGCAATAGCTGTTTCACCGTCTGTGCCCAAAACCTTTAGACTTCGTAGAGCCGGTCTTCTTGCAGTAATGAATCCAACCAATTCATCATATGAAGAGGTTTCTTTCTTTTGGTGAAGTAGCATGGGGCCAATTATGAGTGGTGGTTTACCAGTTTTTCGGTTTACCAAAAGGAGGTGGTCGCATTGTGTGGCGGTGACACTGAGCTCGCCAAGGTTCTACGTTGGGTCAACCTGTAAAATGGAGAAATTCAACTCATTTGTGCAGAACTTTTCCATGTCATCCAGTTGTTTGGGCTGGTTACAATGCGACGGATGAATGGATCCCCACTTTCTTCTTCTTCTTTGCATTGCACTGTCATAGCAAGTAATGGATCACGCTTGGCTGTAAGATCTAAATTTGTGCCTTTGGCTTGGGTGTTAGATGGTTTCAAATATGCCACTTGTTTCTATCTCTTGGCAAACTGCTCGAACTTAGAGCCCTTATGACACCCCATCTTTCTTCAGATACATTGTCAAATGTATGACGCGGTTTGGTGCTGGATGGTTCTTCTTTTATTCTTGTCATGACACTTTTCTCAGTTCTAATGTAAGGCTTACTGCTGCTTTTCCTGTTGCCATGTGGAAGAATATTTATGCCGTGTTCTTCTCCATCAAACTGATATTGGATGAAGCATAACTCACATAATCTGACCATTGGAATCTATAAGAAAATAGAATAGTCATGTTTAATAGGGCTCTTGCTACTGGAAGACGCTTTTGACCTTTTTTTTACTTATTTCAAGTACGGCAAAATTCTTGGAAACATTTTCTTGTCCTCAACATGAACATATCAAAAAAGGGCTTGGAGTCCAAAGTTACTAGCAATGAATTTCGGTGCAAATTTTTCAACATATTCAGATCCAAAATTATGAGGCAAAAATGTATTACAAAATACTGTTATATTTGAAAGACAATGAATCAAATAGATATGCCAATTGCCAAGTCTAGTAGGTATATAAGATCAATAATAAACGAGATTTGTCAAATAACAAAGCGATATTTATTTAACAAACAAACTGAAACGAAAGGCTAAACATGTGTCGGCCATTACGCGCGAGCGTAACTCAAATGTTAGGTATTGTTTATCTCGTTCTTCCTGCAGGAAAGTGGTCCTTAAGTCCTGGCTTATTGAAGCTTTCTAAGTTCTATAATTAAAGCTCTTGGGAGTTTTTGCTTGATCGCTGTTTGCTGACTTTCATCTGGTACAATTCCCTGAGACTGGGTTGGTAGGTTAGAACTACTGGAGATGGTACGCCCTGACTCGGGAGCAGGGGTAGAAGGTGCCGGAGTAGAAGGTGCTGGAGTAGAAGGTGCAGGAGCTGACGCTTGTGTTTCTATGGACAAGGGCGAATATCTTCTGGGTGGATTGTTGTGCATTCGCGAAGGAATCGCCTGTTTCTGAAGGTGACCCTTCCAGAATGACACATTCGAATTCTATACTGCCGATGTGGTAATACTTCTACGATTCTGCCGGTTCGCTCCCATTTCTTACTTTCTCCTTCCTTGTACGACCACATTGGTGCCAAGCACGAGGGGGCAAAGCTTGCGTGCTGTTGCATTATGGTTCTTGACCAAGGGGTGATTTCGCTTGCTGAGTGCTTTTTCACGTGCCTCGGCTGTAAGGCCCACTCTTTATGGGGCTGATAGTGAGCAGGATCGGCTGGGACACTGTCGCGTAGTTGACGGTGAAGCAGAATTTGGACAGGGCTCAACTCAATATCTGGTGTGGAGTGTTGCGATACTGGAGTATGGTACGAGCAGCCTTATCTGTGTTCAGGCCACCATCTGACGAGCGCTTGTTGTGGATAATGCGTTTAGCAGCCTTAACGACCACTTCTGCTCTTCCATTACTTTGTGGGTAAGACGCTGACGAGAGCCGCTGATTGACTCCCCATAACTTTAGGAATTGCTGAAAGGCTTGAGCCATGAATTGTGGGCCACCATCTGTGCTCAGTTCTTCACAGACACCATAAGCGATAAAAAGGTCGCGAAATACGCGCTGAAGAGTCTGATGATTGACTTCGTGTGCTTTGAAGGCATAGATGCAGAGCCAGCCGCTGAATCGATCGACAACAGTGAGATATGAGTGGCCTTCAATTTGAAAGTAATCGGCGCACACTTGTTGGAATGGGTAGGACGGACTTGGAGTTAAGATTAAAGGTTTACGATTACCCAAGTCACCCGTACAAAACGCATGCAATTTTCTTGTGTGCATCTTAGAATACTTGGGCATTTTGAATTACGTACTTGCGTTTTAACCAGATCAATAACGCATCAAGGGAACGATACGATAAATGCAAGTGCAATACGAACGAGAAACGTACAAATCATGCTCATATTCGTCACGCATTATGTAAAATATTCGACATATTTCAGTCTATATAAGGGTATTATATTTCCAACGACAAACATTGCGCCTTCAAGATTTGACGATCGTAACGCGCATCGCTCTAAAACATCTATACTCTACAATAGCTTGAGCGAACCGTACATGGGTATTTATTTGTATTTGTGGGAAGCTAAAGAGAAACTAGAAATCAGTGTTGAATATAATTCAGGCATAAACGCGCAACAACGAGCTCTATTTATTAGAGTTCAAGGGTCAGCTGTCACATATTCTTGGTAATTATAACACTGTAAACGGGTCAAGTTTTTACAAGAAAACCGAAGAGCTTAGTTCTCCCCACGTCTTGCAATATTTTAAGATGATCCTACAGCTCCTAATTATTATATTTCAATTTGACCCAAACGCTTGAAAAGACTCGACATAAATATTCAGCGCGACGCATTCCTCACGAAACATAAACGAAACTGTAAAGTTAGTACTAATATTTATGACAATTCATTAAATAAGGTGTGACCCTTATCGGCAACTGTCCACCATTTTTGGTGTTGAGCAGTACTATGGTTTCCAGAAATGACAACACGCTCTTGGCATTACAGTATTCGATGTTTAAAATATAAAAACTTGCCAACAAGGGAAGAATGGCATCGAAACAGCAGTTGCTTGTATAATTGAACAGAACTCCTTTCCTTCAATGACGATTGATAACTTTTCGTACTCCACTCACTGCCAATGACCACAATATGGGGTTGCGAGAAGTTTGAAATGACATAATTTGCATCTTTGGACTCCTACAAACAGCCAAAAATACAATTCGACCTCTTATGAACAAACAAATAACGGACGATTGCAGGGGGTTAGAACATATAAGATTATTCCACATACAATTTCACATGTGAAATTATGTGGGAATTTTCCGTAAAAGAAAGGAAATTTCTACTATGTCTATGAAAAGAAATCAATACAATATATGTTACCAGTACAGTAAAATATCTCACCTTCACAACAATAAGTACTTGGTCGGGGCTAAGAGGTATTCAGTTTACTCTTCCCTCATTTTTAACACGCTTTGAAAGGTCCTCGTTAATAACAAAGGGTGAACCACATGTTTTTCTTAATAGGTCACCAAATACATGTCACACAAATGTCTCTAAATAAATTTGTACAACTAGAATCAACATTAACACAAAAGTAAAATTATGCTAATATTTGTAAATATAAGCCTTATCCAAAAATAAAAGAGCAAAATTATGCAAATATTTCCAAATATATAAGCCCCCAAACACCAAAAATAAGCCTTCTCTAAAATTAAACCCTCTCCAATAACATTCATTATTCTGAATTAACACACAGAAGGGAAGGTTTCTCTGAAATACATTTTTCAGCTTATCATTTTCACATTTTAAATGTACAGCAGATATCTTTAGGATATTAATTGCCTCTTTCCTTTCTCTTCTATAAACTAAAAGTTTTTCCTTCTTCTTTAGCCTTTGTCTTTTCTTTCTATTTCTCCCCGTCTTTTTCCCCATGCAGATTCGTGTGTGTTCTATGTTTGAAAAATATCAGTAAGCATAATTCAGTATAATCTGTACAGTTCTGTTCCTACACAACATTTCCGCACCCACGCATCGTGTTTAGGACTGAGTTCCAGATCATAGAAATGCTGAATCCTTCAATTAGTAATTATGTAAATGTATAATGTTTTGGCAGATACTGTATAAATCCTGCTATTTACCTGTGTATAACTATAAATTACACTAAATACAATCCATTAGATGCTGGAATATCAATCTATATGATCTAAACTCGTGCACAAGTGCATGGCCTTAATCGGTTTGCTATTCATGCTATTCATATTATATTTTAATAGGCGGCAAACGGCACTCGCGGCTCAATAACACATAATTGCAAATAAAAATGAGGCAAAAGTATATATGTTAACCCCGGGATTGTAGGCTTTAGCTTGTGAGCCCCAATATCATCCTTTGTAATGCCTACATTCAGTATATACAAGTAAAAATGCGTATATTTATGCGACGTGGTTAATGAATTGAACGATTGCAAGGCCTTCGTGTTTACTGGCCAGATGTCTATGTAATATTGATCAAAATTTACCTTAATTTACGGAGTAATTCCTTAAAGCTTCTTTCCACCAATCTCTTATTAATATTTTCGACTGCAGTAACCATCGTTAAAGAATAAGATATACGAAATGTGCTGCTTTTACCACGATTTTTGAGCAGTTCGTTTGAAAATATGTCTCGCTCACAGGCGTGGTGTATCAAAATGAAATTTGAATCACATGCGCCGACCAATGCGCGTTGATTCATTGATGTCATAGTGGTTTCGCCCCGTCAACTTTCCCTGTGGGAGGAAACCGGAGTGCCCGGAGAAAACCCACGACTTTCGGCAGAGCGTTGACTTACTCTTTTCACATGAGTGTGACGAGTAAAGTCCTCAACGAGAATCGAACTCCAGACTCAGAGGTGAAAGGCGGTTGCTCTGACGACTGCGCCACCGAAGCCCCCGAAGTGGTGAATATTCTTCATCAGCGTTCAGTTGAGAGAAATTAACGAAGTTGGCGATCAACAACTCCAGGATAATCTTGCCCAATTGCTTTTCGAATTGCAATCTCTGCACTCCGAATATGGCGAACTTTGGGTAGGAAATGCGAGTCCTGATCATTCAATTAGTTTCGCTTGTCCTCTAGAAGAAGGAGGGTTTGGAAGAAGGCGATATGTTCTTCCACAAAGTGCGATATTAGGCTTGCACAGAATACATCAAAATTGGTCCCAAGTTGCCCGGGAAGTAGGTGTTAGTTATCGCACGGTTTTGCGACGAAGACACCAATTTGGTTTACCAGTTAGCAGTACAAATGGGCCACGAATCACGTACACAGATATTTCACAAACTGATTTGTGTAACATAGTCAGGAAAGTTCTCCAAATTTTGCCAAATGCGGGTGAAACGTTTGTGCAAGGCGCATTGAGACAAGGGAATATTCATATTCAAAGATGGAGAGTGAGAAATGCCATTCAACTTGTAGACCCGTTAAGTCGCGAAATGAGGAGAAGTGTTGCTCTCCTACTCCGTGTTTGCAATGTCGCCTGTCCAAATGCATTATGGTTAGTGTTATCATCTATTTGTCTTACTGCATGTTGAATACCATTAGAAGAGACTTAATATGGGTACATGAAGGAAAAATGTAATCTATAGCATACAACAGGACTAGATTACAGTACCTGAAAATCAAGACAGCAAATACTTTAAAAACTAGATCCAACACATGCTGATCTCTGTCCAGCCCTCAACATACATCAGTATATAGTGGAACCGCACCTTACGACTACCTCGTTAATATGGTCCCCCGATATTACGGCCACTTTTTTGGGGCCTGCTGTAAAAAGTTTCCTAATTAATGTACCTCGTTAATGTGGCTATTTGTGGCCATATGAATGGAGTTCCACCAATGAGTTCCACTCTACTAATCGGTATTAGTAATATAATTGCCCTACAGAAGTATAACTAGATTATGATCACCAGCCTTCTGTGTGCTAAACATTTTCCAGGGTTCCACTCCAGTGCTCACTGTACTCATTGGAACATCCCAAACAAAATACTTTGTAAGATTCCAAATCCTCGATGTGCGTGAAACAAAAAATCAACAAAAAACTTGTGATTTTACTATTTTCTCAATTGCAGAATAATGGAAATCCCTGAATTAAAAGACTTATGCAATTGTTTTTTCATTTATTTTTCAGACATATTGATGGCCATCATAAATTGATAACATGGCGTTTAGTAATACATGGTGGCATTGATGGCTTTAGCCGAAGCATTGTTTATTTAAAATGTTCTCCTAATAATTATGCTGCAACTGTTCTGGAGCTGTTTCAAGATGCTATTCAAAGATTTGGATTGCCATCAAGGGTACGATCAGATCTGGGTGATGAAAACGTCAATGTGGCAAGATTTATGTTACACTATCCTGAGCGTGGTACAAACAGAGGTAGCACGATAACAGGAAAAGTGTACGCAATCAGAGGATCGAGCGCTTATGGGCTGACCTTAGGGGAGTCCCTATTACATATTACATTAGATTGTTTTCAAATTTAGAGAATGTGGGAGTTTTGGATGCTCTTAATGAATGTCATTTGTTAGCACTGCATTTTGTTTATCCTCCAAGAATTAATAGGGCACTTAATGAGTTTACAGAAGATTGGAACAACCATCCTCTGAGTACCGAAGGAAATCGTTCTCCTTTATCATTGTGGCATTCCGGTGTTACAGCTTTAATCAATTCGCAGTACAGTGCAATTGATAGTATTATGGAAGGTGATACTAACTGGGATAATAACTTGGGCATTGATGATGATGTGCCTTTGCCTTACCACAATGCTGATAATGATATTCAAATCCCAGAATTTGAATTGAACCTGACAGAGGAGCAGTTGCAACAACTAAGAGGTTTAATAGTTCCACTGATCGATGATGGGATTGAATGTGATCAGTGAATTTGTAAATATTGGACAAGCAGAGGAACAATAAACTGTAAGAAACTTTTCATAAACAATGTTTACTCAATAAATATGAAAATAATGTATAGCTTTGAAAAACAAATATCCCTACTTTTGGCAATGTGTGCAACTTTTGAACTGAACTCAACAATTATTTAATTAACAACATTTAAAGCATTTCCATTTAATCATTACAATTGCCAATGAAATATGAACTGTGGGAATCATAAGCTTGTTAAAGCAAGTATCTGTAGTTGCCAAGCCATTCTTTATTTCATTGGGAAGAAAACCAATTGCCATTTCGTCCTTGAACATTGGCAGTGATGGCCAGGCCGTCCAGAACTGGAGTAGATCCTTGATGGTTTCTTCTTGTTCGTCTAAATAAATAGTTAATATTACTTTAATCTTAATTGCAGTGTACTACAGCAGTACAGTGTTTACCATTGGATATCATAAGTCTTCAGATGCAATGATATTCTAAAGGTTATACTGTGTTTATACAAAATGAAATGTTAAAAAAGTGTTTCTTACTTCAGGAAAATTCACTACAGTATAAATAACTTCTGGGCATTAAAAATTGGAAGCTAGTAGCAAACCAGAAATCTGAATAGAATAATGGCCTGTAGATTGATCTAAAATTTACCCAGGTGCGTATTAAATCTATCAAGACTATTGCAACATGCAACTTTTACCTGGAATGTCAAGATCTTCTAAGTATCTTTCCTTAAATCGTTTTGAGTTGAGCTGCACCTAATCACTAGCATCATCAAACTTGATAAGTTGCCTCAGATCTTCCAGGATGATCCTTGTGCAAGGCAGGGGGAAGATGAGCGACTTAACTTCTTGATGGGTACGCGCAATATCAAGTAGACTAAGGCCCATAGACTGCTCAGATTTTAAGCCATCACAGAGGTCATCAAGAACTGGCAGGCGTTTGATAATAACGTCAGATCTCACCACGCACTCATAAGCAAGGACTCTTGCATTTGAACACACTTCAATGTGCGGATAACCAGCAGCAATAAGAACATCAGCCAAATTGCATGATTCACTTGGGTCCATCAGTCCATGAATCTACTTAGCTGATTATCTGGACAAGGCAGGAGCTCAAAATACACAAGAAAAACTTACATGCTAATTGGCTGCAGGAGAACAGGACTTAACTCAGTGCAGTGAAACAATACAATTGGGTTGACAATTTTTGGTAGCAAAAGAAACAGTGCAGCATTGTGCATGCGGACAAAACCGACCGTCATTGATTTGAAAAACATCACAATTTACTTGAATTTTTTTATTATTTTATGTGCTTTTGGCAGTAGCATAGCCAGGTGGATTACAAGTGGAAATTATAGACTTACGGTTTTTATAATTACCTCATTAAGTTTTTCGCGCAAACAAGGATCTGGTATATCCTGTATGGAAAGGTGGCCCAATACACTATCACGACATCCACTCACAACATAACTGATAACAGCAGGTGAAAGTCCTCGACATTTGTTAATTATAGCGTGCAAAATCACCCTCCCAACCATTTTAAAGAAATGGCTTAAGATCAATTCGTAATTATTGATCGGTAAGAGGTGACCAGTTTCACCTTCAAAAACCTGCATCCCGTTAAAATTGCCTCTGATATGATAAGTTCTTTCATCAGCAAATGAAAAACTCCCTTTTCGGACCACCCGCATCAATCCCTAGCTCAAATACACCTGATGAAATGAACTGAACATAAAGGGGGCAACGAATATCGAATGATGGATTCTTGTATTTCTTTAGAAACTGTGCAATCATACTTTTCTCTCTCGAGATAACCAAGTCCTCGTCAGGCATATGGGCAAGAGAAACATCATTGATGAATGAGCGAAGAGCATCTATTGGATCGAGTTTTCGAATTTTGTTTACAGAAAGAGGCATCTCCCACAACTCATCTCTTTTAAAATCATCTGAAATTAAAATTTTATAATATTGAAAGAAATTAGGTAAATATTCTAAATGACTCAAAGCTAGTTAAGCTACTGTAAGTTATATTATTCAATGCATGGCCCAATACACTATCACGACATCCACTCACAACATAACTGATAACAGCAGGTGAAAGTCCTCGACATTTGTTAATTATAGCGTGCAAAATCACCCTCCCAACCATTTTAAAGAAATGGCTTAAGATCAATTCGTAATTATTGATCGGTAAGAGGTGACCAGTTTCACCTTCAAAAACCTGCATCCCGTTAAAATTGCCTCTGATATGATAAGTTCTTTCATCAGCAAATGAAAAACTCCCTTTTCGGACCACCCGCATCAATCCCTAGCTCAAATACACCTGATGAAATGAACTGAACATAAAGGGGGCAACGAATATCGAATGATGGATTCTTGTATTTCTTTAGAAACTGTGCAATCATACTTTTCTCTCTCGAGATAACCAAGTCCTCGTCAGGCATATGGGCAAGAGAAACATCATTGATGAATGAGCGAAGAGCATCTATTGGATCGAGTTTTCGAATTTTGTTTACAGAAAGAGGCATCTCCCACAACTCATCTCTTTTAAAATCATCTGAAATTAAAATTTTATAATATTGAAAGAAATTAGGTAAATATTCTAAATGACTCAAAGCTAGTTAAGCTACTGTAAGTTATATTATTCAATGCATGGCCCAATACACTATCACGACATCCACTCACAACATAACTGATAACAGCAGGTGAAAGTCCTCGACATTTGTTAATTATAGCGTGCAAAATCACCCTCCCAACCATTTTAAAGAAATGGCTTAAGATCAATTCGTAATTATTGATCGGTAAGAGGTGACCAGTTTCACCTTCAAAAACCTGCATCCCGTTAAAATTGCCTCTGATATGATAAGTTCTTTCATCAGCAAATGAAAAACTCCCTTTTCGGACCACCCGCATCAATCCCTAGCTCAAATACACCTGATGAAATGAACTGAACATAAAGGGGGCAACGAATATCGAATGATGGATTCTTGTATTTCTTTAGAAACTGTGCAATCATACTTTTCTCTCTCGAGATAACCAAGTCCTCGTCAGGCATATGGGCAAGAGAAACATCATTGATGAATGAGCGAAGAGCATCTATTGGATCGAGTTTTCGAATTTTGTTTACAGAAAGAGGCATCTCCCACAACTCATCTCTTTTAAAATCATCTGAAATTAAAATTTTATAATATTGAAAGAAATTAGGTAAATATTCTAAATGACTCAAAGCTAGTTAAGCTACTGTAAGTTATATTATTCAATGCATTCAGGAATTGAGGCTGCCAATCATAAAACACAGAGTGCTCTATGTGTATTCGAAATTTTGTTTAAAATATTCATAACCATGGCCGCCTGGGCATATTACCGACCACTAACCCATATTACCATGATGAGTGTCCAAGAGAAAATTTATAGCACTTGACAAATCATTTTGCTGTAAGGCATTTTCAATCCTTTCATGCACTGCTTTCGTTGGGAAAAATCCTAAGAAGTTCCTGCCTTCTCCAAACCAAAAGTGATGATTCCGATGATTCATTGTCAACAACCACCTGCGTGGGGGTCTCGTCTAGAATTAGGAGATGTATCACTCGTAGGCATCATTCGCAATTCATCTGATCCAAAGTCTGATCCTTCCTTGACATCAACATGTTTCTAGTCAAAAAATCAACTTATTTACTTTTAGAATTTAGGGAAATGCATGGCTACAGTTTTGTTTTATTGTATGCTTGGAAAATAATTGCAAAAAATAGATACCGTATTTCCTCTAATTAACGCCGGGGCGTTTATTAACTTTTTAAATCATTTAGTGCGGCGTTTATTGGAGAGAGGCGTTTAAAAGAGGGAGGCATTTATTTAGTGATCAGTCCACAAAAGAGCAAAATTGAAAAATTACTCTTGCTTTCCTGTATAATTTAGTAAATACAATGGTGAAGGCTCATTGGAACAAAGCAAAGAACGATTATGTGTAATAATACTAAATGTAGTTTATTAGAAGGAGGGATGCGTTTATTAGAAGGAGGCGTTTACTCTCATATTTTATAAATTGATGCGGCGTTTATTAGAGGGCGGCGTTTATTTTAGGGTAGGCATTTATTAAAGGAAATACAGTAGTTTCGCTTTCATAGTGGGATGAATTGTCATTTGTCAATCACAGAACAAAATGACTTTATACTGGCAAATTATATGTACATTGGGAGGCAGGCTCTCTCCTTCGCAGAGGCTTGGACAAAAAAAATTATAAAAGGATGCGCTAATATTAGATAATAAATAAAAGAATGCGCTAGATGGTAATAAACAAAACGCGCTAAATGGTAATATAATGAGGAAACCGCTGAAAATCGGAGCGCGGGCGGAGGAAGGAAATTAAGAGGGAGGGAAAAGTGGGAAAGCCTCTGCCAGATTTCCTACGCTTTCTCGCTCAAATCTTCGTAAAGGTGTACATCCCAAAATATCTTGGCAATCCGAAAGTTATTTATCCCTTGTGCCTTGACTTAAAAAAATACAGAAAATATAAACAGTAAAGCCATCAGACACTCTCCTCACCTGAAGCAAGATAGGAACTTGATACTTTGTGTAAGAATAATTTAATGTAATTTGCTAATTTCACTTATATACTGTACCTGTAGTAATATTATTATAAATATAATATATTTTGCCGAGGAGAGTGACCATCAACCCATCAGGTATTTATGAGGGTTTATATGCATTAGCGAGGTAACATAATCCTCATAATGTTATAGACAATTTAAAAGAACCCTGCCGTTCTTCATAAGTCCTTTTTAGTGAAAGTAAGTTAAATGATACTTCAAGTGACTTTAAATTTACATAAGAAGTGGTTTTTGTTTTATATTTATTATCTGCTGGTCGTGATTTCGTTGGATCAGTTTGGCAAGTGATTTTCCTTCGCTCTTCAGACAGTGTTTCTGATGCGGTATACGTGTGCGCAACAACAAAGCGCCTTCCTTCACAATTTTATCATTAAATTTAACTTGCTTGTGCACAGTTCTACAATGCTGTAGTAGTCCTCGAGAAAAAACAAGCGAGATTGTTACGGTCGCAATGAGGGCAACATTAGCCAACATATATTGCCATTCTGAAACGCTATCAAATATTCTCTTTGAGAACGCAAGCCGCATACAACACAAAGTTAAGACACACTATTGGCTGCAAGATGATGACTGCAAGATAGTCAAAACGTGGCATAAAAGCGTTAACCGTTTTCGGAGTGCCTATATTGTTTTGTATTTACTATTACGTCAATGTGTAATATAATTATTATTATTATTAATTTATATTGCGCATAAATCAATGGAAGTACATTTTCGAATGCGCATTACAAAAATTAAAAGAACAACGTTATATACATATTATAAAAATTCTTAATTCCTATTTTCCTAAAAACTTGGTCTATAGTCTTCATAAAAATGTCTTCATAGACCTTTTAAATATATCAATGGAGGCGCTCATTCGCAGCGAGCCAGATAAAGCGTTCCATAACTTGGGTGCTGCGTATACAAAAGCCCTATCACCCAATGTAGCATAGGACCGTGCCGATGGAGAGTCCAACATCAGGCTGTTGTTAGTCCGCAAGTTATATCGCTTGCTGTTTTTTATTGTTAAGAGCTCTTGTAGATACACAGGCGCCTGGCCGTGAAGGGCCTTATATGTCAAAAGCAAGACCTTGAACTCAATACGGTATTTGATAGGAAGCCAGTGTAATGCATTCAACAGCGGGGTGATGTGACAGAACTTTGTTTCTTCGAAGATAAGACGTGCAGCCGCATTTTGAACTCGTTGTAATTTAGCCAGCTGGTAAGCAGGCAGTCCATATAATAGGCTGTTACAGTAGTCTAGGCGACAAGATATGAAAGCGTGAATAAGGGTCTCAGTGTCAGCTCTTGACAGGAATTTTCTAATCCGTTTGATGTTGTACAAATAATAAAACGCGGTAGAAGTAATTTTGGTGGTATGTTTATCCATAGATAACGTGCTTTCAAACCATGCCCCAAGATTCCTAATGGGTGACTCAGGAACAATATCAACATCGCCAATCTTTATGCTACCAATATCAATCTTGGACAGCTGCTGTTTTGTCTCGATAAGAATAAATTCAGTCTTATCGTCATTCATAAATAACTTATCTTCTGCTAACCACTGCCTAATATCTGCCACACATCGTTCCATGGTAATGATAGCATCAGACTGCCCATTGTCCTCCTTTGGACTGAATGAAACATAGAGTTGTGAATCATCAGCATAAGCATGAGCTGTTGGCAAATGCCTCTCTATGATATCGAACAACTTGCTAACGTATATAGAGAACAAAAGTGGGCCCAAGCAAGAACCCTGAGGAACTCCACAGTCCAGATCGTATTTGTCCGACAAGGCACCATTGATGGACACACGTTGGGATCGTCCTGACAAGTACGAACAGAACCAGTCGTGCACAGTACCAGATACCTCAAGTTTCGTTTGTAGCCTCTGGAGCATGATCGAATGATCCACAGTGTCGAACGCTGTACTGAGATCCAAAAGGACCAACAACGTCACATGTTGTTTGTTCATATTGAGAAGAAGATCATTCTTGATTTTAAGCAGCGCAGTTTCCACACTATGGTGTTTTCGATAGGAGGACTGGGCACTAGGATAAAGGTTATTGGTGGACATATGAGCTTGCATTTGATCAAAAACCGCCCTTTCCGTCAGCTTAGACACGAATAACAAATTGCTTATAGGTCGAAAATTTTTAAAAATTAAGTCCAGGCCATATTTCTTCAACAATGGTAAAACCAGTGCCTCTTTCCACTCCTCAGACAAACTGCCCGATTTCAACGATGTGTTAATGATTTGCGTAATTATGGGAATCAGAGCATCACAATGGCTCACTAATATAGATGACATTGGGTCGAGCGGGCACGTCTTCAATGAAGAAGATTTTATCAGAGACGCAACGTCGGAGGTGGACAGTTCCTTGAATTCGTTTATCGAGGGAGGAGTCTGCACATGCTCAGTTTGACCAAGCACATAAGAATCGTTACTGCAGCTGTCATCCAGAGTTCGCCTAATTCTAGCTATCTTCTGTACAAAGTAGTTACCGATACCATTAGCAAATGATATATTATCAACATTGGGTGGAAACGTCGGAACATTAGAACGATTAAACAGCTGTTTGCAAATTTTGAATAACTTTCCCTGGTTGTCTCTGTTCTCTTCGATAAAGTTGGCATAAAAATCCCGTCGGGCTTGCTTCATAAGATTAGTGGCTAATTCATTTATTTTCTTCTTTAAAACTACAGTTTCAGCACTCTGGTAACTAGTGTGTTCAATAGAAGAAATGAACCTTTGGGTTCAAATTACTCACGTTTTATTGTATTTTCAAATATCGATTTTACACTTAGTTTATCGGTAAATACAGGTAATATCGCCGATACCGATTTCTCCACTGACATGGATAATATCGACCCGATACCGATAATCGGTCAATCACTAAAATGGTTTATGCTTGAGTCAAAATATTATTGTGTTATTTGTTCCTAATGAAATACCATAGCTCCTGGCTCCCTCTCTCCTTCGCAGAGGCTCGGATAAAAAATATTTATAAAAGGTACGCTAATATTGGATAATAAATAAAAGAATGCCCTAGATGGTAATCAACAAAATGGAGTATGATAACCGCGGGCGGCGAAGGGTATAATAAAATATGCCGCCCCCCCCGTTTTGACGCCATATTGGGTGTGAAATCTGGCAGAGGCTTTATTTATCGGTATCAGCGATATTACCTGTATTTACCGATAAGCTAAGTGTAAAATCGATATTTGAAAATACAATAAAACGTGAGTAATTTGAACCCAAAGGTTCATTTCTTCTATTGAACACACTAGTTACCAGAGTGCTGAAACTGGTAACTAGAAATATAGCTGGTTACTGGTAAACTTTAGTACTTTAAAATTCTTGTAATTTTACATAGCAATAAACAATATAAAAATAGAAATATATTTGTGGGTACAAAAATATATAATAAACAAATTAATGATAAATAATACATTTATTATTTTCAATAATAGATTTATGTGGGTATCGGGTACCCATAAATATATTTTCAACTGTGCTATACATCTTTAGATAAACTGAGCATATTAATTATGACACCATTAAATATCAGTATATCAGTATCGGGTATATTCCTTGGTAAATTATCGGTTATCGCCTATTGGTAATTTCCGATATTGGCATTGTCGGTCAATCACTGAAACATTTTGGTATATCTTAATTAACACATGAAATTTTTGAATCTCAGATAATACACATGTAAGATGTATTAGGCAGGTAAACTTACATTACTTTGTTGAGAATTGAAGTAGCTAAAATGTTGGCTAATATAATAATAAAAAATGTAGGCTAATATAATATATAACATTTTATATATTATATTATGTGTATTCTTGGTGTCTACCTAATATATATTGTATACATATATATTAGGTATACACCAAGAACACCAAGTACAAGATTGCAAATCATCTCTAATCTATTTTAAGAGACCACTCTAACATTCAAGAAATACTGAGTTGATGTTAATAAACTGAAAAACATAAACACAGTTGTCAATATTAATAATTACAAGGCTGTGAGTATGTGACATACTGTTGTTATTGTAACCTTCAGCATCTGACGAATCTTCACTAGTATCCTCAGATGAATCAAGCTATAAAATTATGAAAATCTACCATCAACAAATGACAGTTGGAAATATAGTTGACAATATTTAACTTACTTTCACTGAAAAGGACTTATGAAGAACGGCAGGGTACGTTCTTTAAAATTGTCTATAACATTATGAGGATTATGTTACCTAGCTAATGCATAGATTACTCTTGAATAAACCCTCATAAATACCTGATAGGTTGATGGTCACTCTCCTCGGCAAAATATATTATATTTATAATAATATTACTACAGGTACAGTATATAAGTGAAATTAGCAAATTACATTAAATTATTACACAAAGTATCAAGTTCCTATCTTGCCTCAGGGGAGGCGAGTGTCTGATGGCTTTACTGTTTATATTTTCTGTATTTTTTTAAGTCAAGGCACAAGGGATAAATAAACATACTATAATATTTTATTATAATATAACAGAAAATATAGTACCTTAGTGCTTGGAATGAGCCAAACAGTTTTTTGAGTAAATAGATTCCCCAGCCTTTCTCCATTCAAAGTCTGATTGGGCATCAAGTTTGGTGCTACAAGTTCATGTCCCACACCAGCAACAATCTCAAAGCTAGGATAACGTTGCAAGTATAAAACTCTATGATTTAATCTACCTTGACTTCTTTTACGAAAATGCCACATTTTTTTTTCAAAAAATCCAGTGTTACATTAAAAAATACATCCCATACTGTAATCTCTCTATTAAGCCCCCGGGGGGGGGCTTATTTTCTCCAGACCATTCTAAGGGGGGCGCTTATTAGGGAGGGGGGCTTATTTGAGGGGAGGGCGCTAGAGAGATTACGGTATTTGTCATATTTGCAGCACTTAATTTCTATTGCATCAAACTTTTGTAATGATATTAAGTTCATACCTAATGCTACCAAGTTTTTCTTGAAAGCCATTCCGTATATTCATATAAACATTCTCCTCACTCCAGCTGCGGTCAAAATCGAATTAATAAGTTCAGCCTTCTTACTTCCTTTTACAACCGATTTTAAACTCGGGTCAGGTAATAAAACCACTTCTCTTGTAAATATATTATTCGATTTACTATGTCCCAAGGCAGATGTCGAGTGCCGGCGTCGACCTGGTTGTCTCGCCCTGAGTCTCCGCGTTAAATTGGGCAAAAAAGATGACACAGTTCCACTGCCTTGTTGTGATTGACTAGACGATGCCCCTCGTCTAAAAATGGCATTAATTTCTGCAACAGGGCTAGAGAATGTCTGACCCCATCTACTTGTACTTTGGGTCGATGATGGCACCACTTATCTGTCCTGTTGCGGGACTTGTGGTTTGCTGGTTCGCATTTTGTCCATTTTCGATGACATCTGTGATCAGAGAACGAAATTGCGGACATTTTCCACAATAGCATCTAAATTTTTTGCTCCATCGCCCATTGATGGACATAAATATCAATAATCCCCGAGCCGGCGCGAAGCGCCGTGCGAGGGTACTAATTCCGCTCGGATATTTACGCCCGGGTATGTGAAAAAATTGTGGAATGCAAAGTCGTCCGCCATTTTGTAAGTTATGCGCATGCGCAAGTTAAAACCGAGAGAAAACTGGTAACTAGCAACATCATGATTGGCTAAGACAACGATTTTGTTTTTATATGTATACGTCAGAAAAATAACTGCCATCTTGGCATTTTATTTTTGGCAGATATGAAAATTTTTTCAAGTCGGGACATTAATTCAGATAAATGAAAAATTTTTTGAGGACTTTCACTTACTAAAGTCAATAGCAAAAGAAATCAGTCGAAAGGCTGAGAAAGGAGAGGATTTTCGAGTTTTAAAGCGTTTTAAACGGGTAAGTGTTTATTTTGCATACATGCTTTTGCAGTTTTGCCGTCAATTGGCATGCACTACAGTTTGTGATTTTGAAAATGCGTAGTTCATCCTGTGGTCAATAACAACATTGACTAATCTTAAAAATTGTTTCAGTATTAATTCAAATGCGTTATATAGAATAAGAGATAACATAATTAATCTCAAAAACTTCAAAGTATAAAAATACTGTTCGAAAAACAGTTGAAGTTTTATGAGAATTTCGAAACGTTTTGTGAGACGTTTAAGATTGAATTTTAGAGTAAATCAAAGGTAAAAGAGTACGTAATAACATAGCTACTTTATATAGTTAGGCAATTGATAATTTTACAGTTAAAAGTACAAACCTTATCACTATTTTGCCATTTTGTACAAAAAATAAAAGAAATATACGGCCGGTTTCGTGTTACCATGGTTACAGTGATCAACTCAGTACTTCATGTTACAATAACTTTTGGGGAGTATAATTGCTTGGGTTCTAATGGGCGAGGGTGTTCTGCACATTGAAGTAATTATAACTGGAATGCCAAGTCAGGGGGGGAAGTTGAAGCCGTGCTTGAAGCTTTCTTTGTAGGTAGACCCAGTCCTTTTTTAATTTTTTTTTCAAAATATGCACATATTTTAATCAGATAAATCTTGCCCCAAAAGACTAGTTATACCACCGAATTTAATTTATATCAGTAGTATGATAAACGCATTTAATATTCGCAAACCAAACGAAGCACAAATTAGCAAAAAATTACGAAAAAACAAGACCATAAGCATTCAAATCGTTGCAAAGTGAGGCAGAAAAAACACCATCGAAGAACGACTGCTGTCTCATTATTGATGCCATGTCGATAAGGAAACAAACATTGTGGGACCCAAAGAAAGAACAATACTCAGGTTTTGTTAATTATGGCCCAGTACCACCTGAAGATCCCGAAACCCTTGCATCTGAAGCATTAGTTTTCATGTTGGTTGGAACGCGAACCCGGTGGAAGTGTCCAATTGGTTATTTTCTAGCTGATAAAATGACTGCCAAAACCCAAGGACAGCTGGTTAGGATGGCCTTGGAAAAGGCAGCTGATGTGGGATTAAGGGTATGGTCAATAACCTGCCGACGGTACATCTGTCAATGTCAGCATGTTTACTCAATTGGGTTGCATATTTGGTACAACGTATGACTCCATGGTAACCATGTTCAAGCATCCATCGCGGAATTACAATGTCTATGTAATATTGGATCCATGTCATATGCTAAAACTCGCAAGAAATGCACTGGCAAGCTTAGGTTCATTTTATGGCCGAGACGGTGGCGAAATTCAATGGAAGTTCTTTCATCATCTGCATAATCTTCAAGAAGACGAAGGATTGAATTTGGGGAACAAATTCTCGGCACAGCACCTACAATATAGAAAACATAAGATGAATGTACGATTAGCTGCACAGACCCTAAGCTCATCAGTGGCAAATGCAATCGAATTTCTGGACATTTCGATGAAGCGAACGCAATTTAAAAATAGCGAGCCTACAGTAAAATTTACAAGAATTATTGACAGAGCATTTGACATTCTTAATTCTAGATGTCAACGTGCTAAGGGATATAAGCAGCCTCTGAGACCCAAATCAAAAGACACATGGGAAGATTATCTCAAATCAACAGCAGAATATCTACTGTCACTTGTTGTGAAACAAGGAAAGAATAAAAAGCAAGAGCTTCTTTCTACTCACAGGAGAAAAACATTTATTATTGGTTTTGTTGCTGCCATAAAATCCACCATCAACATGGCAAATGAAATGTTTTCACTCAAAGAAAATCCTTTTGAATATCTTTTAACGTATAAGTTCTCCCAAGACCACATTGAATTGTTGTTCTCATGTATACGATCTAAGGGTGGTTGGAACAATAACCCGAACAGTATGCAGTTAAAATATGCTCTTAAAAAAATGCTTTTCAGGAATGCAGTGAAAGCCTCGAAAAATTCTAATTGAATAGATTTTTCAGAAAGTTTTTCCTCGGGAATAATTCCAATTTTCCATATGAGAAAACACAGATCCCCACTTATTGAAGAAGAAAAGCCAGAAAATGATTCCGGTTTCACCCTAACAGAGCAGCTGCTAGTTGAACAGTTAGCGGAAAGAGGACATTCAGAATTTATGGAAAACATTCTGTTCTACATTAGTGGATTCATAGTAACCAAGTTGATAAAATTAATTGCCTGCACAGCTTGTAGAAGTTGTCTCATTTCAAGTCCTTCATCCCCATCAGTCGACCATGATTACAGCGGTACAAAAACCACACAACATTCTGATACTCCAGCAGCCTCAGCTTTCACACTATTCGTAAACAGAGGCGGTTTAACCATTCCCTCGCAATCAGTCTTCGCCGTTGTCAAGTATGCTGAACATATTTTTAAAGCGTTTGTTGTCAAGGATGGGAAACACATCAACTCAAGCGAAAAACTACGCTGTAAAATGATCAAGGAAGTCTGCCATCATTTTGTCATCAATGAGTCATGTCATTTAAATATCTTTGGCGATCATGATCCCGGGTTGAACGAAGTTGGCTTCGATGAAGACCACAAGATGAAGTTGATCAAGTACACTGCCGACAAGTACTTCACGCTCCGGCTCTTCACGTACGGCAAGCGTTATTGTCAATCTGTTATTCAAAATGGAAAACAAAGTGACAGATTTCAGTTACTAAATTAATTTTGTTTAAAAACCAATGAAATATAATAAAATACTGATATATTTGTACTTATCTTTGACTTTGTTCGCTTTGCTGTTTTATATGGCGTTGTTATTAACATTTAACTGACGATGTCTTGACGGTTGCCGGTAACCAGTTTGTCTGAAATATAGTATTGATCGTTGTCATTTTCACACTTTTTCGACTCCGTCCCACTTCTTATAAGCAGAAGACTTTTCCTAGCTCATTAGAAATACATAAAGCATCCCAAAAACGAAAGAAAAAGGCAACAAATTGTGCAATTTTTACATCGAACACAGCTCGAGCACGCTGACTTCGGTTTCCGGGGGAGTGATAATTCTTTTGGCGCGAACTGGCTTCAACCACTCATAGGGCTTAAGTATAGGAGTTAGCATTCCAGTTATATTTAGTTCACTGGTTCTGCATGCATGTATTTCTAGTACTTTATGGAAAAAAGGCGAAAAACAAAAAAAAATACCAATTTTTTGTGCATGTGCTTCGAACGGTTGAAAATGGCTCCCGCGCGGTCCCGCCAAAACGTCACCACTTGAGAAATGTTTTATCTTTTTACCGGCTCTCCCCCCCATGCAGTATTTCGCGCCATTAAATATGAAACAATGTGAAGTTCCGACACGCTCGTGATAGATCAGGATCTGTGATATATATCACGATCAAAGCAATACGTCACGATCCTTACAGAATTTGATACTCCACATGAGGCGACGTTAACATATCACCCGTCTATTTCTAATGTCTATCACGCATCAATAACGTATCCTTCACTATTTATAATGTCTATCATACATCAATAACGTATCCTTCACTAGAGAAAACAAATATATTATGCATTAATACATATCATGGACAATAATCTATTTTGTCATATTCGGCTCCTCATACTTTTCTTCTACTTAATAGAAGCGCTAATGTTTTGCCAAAATACGCGATTTCACTCGTCATTGGAGTACAATATAGACATTACTCAAAATCAATGCGTTTCTGAGTAACTATTAGACACAGTTATATCAGTTTGAGTAAATTTACTCAAACCATTTGCGTATGTAATTGTTTTAGCGAGCGTTTAAGTTTAATGCGAGAGTTAATTTGATACGAGGGTCGATTCGACATGATTAAGGGTCGATTTGACATGATTAAGGGTCGATTTGACCCGATTGAGGATCTATCGACACAAGGGTCCGTCGATTTGACATGAGGGTCGATTTGGCAATAGGATCGATTTGACATTAGGGTCTATTTAATTCCAGGGTCGATTTGACATCTGCAAGAGCCGTTTCGCGATGAAGAGCCAACTAGCTCATTGGGGGTTGATATGGCAATAAAAAACGGACCCTAACATTGTCCGTTCGGCGTTCGCCCAAACATGCCAAGCTTTGTTATTCCACCTATTTTGACGTCATTGCATATTAATTAGTGTGGGCTCCACCTTACTCCACATTCCTCCACGTACCTCAATTATCTATTGCTCACCCCTACGCAACCTCATTTATCTACTGCTGTCCCTGAACATTTAATAAGGCCATCGTTGCTCAATGCAACCCTGCTTACCCCTAAAGAGTGGTCTCGATCTACCTGTTTAATTCTACTTACAATCTACTTTCTACATTCTTAATATATTTATTGCTACTTTTATTCTTTCTTTATGTACCTCATCATCTATGCTAAATGTATGCTATATGATAATCCTCTCTCCTATCAAGGTTTTCCTGACCGGTGGAACTGTATAGATTAGACTTATAGTTATTGCAGTTAGCTTTACACCTTTCACGAATCTTTTAAATACTTAATTTTGCTTTGTAAATTTGGTGATAAATTAACAAGTCGAATTTAAAATTCACCCTGGTACCCTGTGCTCTCGTCCACCCTCGTGCCCTTCGATCATGTAAAGTAATACCATGTTAAATACTTCTTTGCAACGACTGGCAAAAGTCTCTAAGAAATCTAAGAGATGCGTAATGAACTGTTGTTTCAATGACTACAGATACTTTTCAAAACTTTAAGGGCTTCATTTCTTAAGACAGGTCTAGTCCAGAAGTAGATGACGGAATTAAGGATTGTGTTTACTCCAAGAGCTGCAGCATACCAAGAAATCACGACTCGAAAAATTATTACGTCTTTTTCGAGATAATAAATATTGAGAACCTCGCCAGGGATACAACAAACATAGAATGTGACCACAACCAATGCACAAGACTTGACTAGCTTAAATTCTTTCAAGGAATATTGTTTTCCATTACGATTTGATAATTTTGTGTTTGTTTGATTGTCACAAAGGTTGCTGCTTTCCCGCAGGATTTTCCTTGTTGAATATAGGATTCGTGAGTAACAAAATGTATGAAGCAACATAGGAACAATTGCATAGACCGTGCAAAAAATGTAATAAAATATTGCTGAACCTACGGCTAATGGCACGATGATTAATGTTACCAATAAAACACAGCAAATGTATTTTAAAAATTTTCTCTTTGTAAGGTAAATACGATGAGCAAATGGATGCAAAACGCCCATGTATCTCTCAAAAGTTAATGCACACAAAGATGCTAAAGATAATTCCCACGGTACAAATGCTATTGTAGAAAATAGAAAACTTAGCACACAGTCTGGCGAACCCACAACTTCGCTTACGTGAAGAAATGTAAACAATGGGAGGGTAAGCAATCCAACTGCCAAATCCGCCGTTGACTGGATAAGTACGGTAAAGTGACAAATCTTCTTTCTCAATTGATGACTTTTCAAGATTGTCAGAACTGTAATGCCGTTCAAAAGGATCACAGGAATCATTAGTACACAATTTGCCACAGACGCAATAATTTGGTTGACGACATATTTTCTTGAAGGAAATTCCACAATAATGGGATATGTGCTGCCGGCTATAGAACACACTTTAATGTAGTTGGGTATTGTATTGTTCATTTCTGTCTTTTCCTCCTTGATTTAATGTTGTGGTTTGCTTCAAACGATTACGAGCTAAAGAAATATAATTATATTCGTACATTTCAATCGCTGGTGATATAATAAGCGATAAGTGATTAAGATAATGACATATGTTTGCTTGACTGTGCATGCGCAATAACAACTTAAGCAACTATTGTTTCAGTCATAAAATTTATCAGGATGATAACGTTTTTCTACATTGTAAAATGTTGTAAATAACATTTAATTAATTATGTTAATTAACTAAATGAAGATACTTTGACATTTAAGTTTGTTGTGCTAGTGAACGAAGAGAGGGCCTCCCTGGACGTCACCTAGTGATAATTCGTCGGATAATGAAAATTCTACTCGAGTCTGAATATCAGCTGAAACTTTTCACTGTCACATTTCTGGTCTCCGAGATTTTTGGCAAGTTGTGAGAAGCTCACAATAAACTTATTGCAGGATTGATAACTGAAAATACTTCATACAGCTTATTCCAACACTTTTATCGTTCTGCAATTATTCAAAAACTTGTAAACAATTGTCATCGACAAATTGTATCAACTTGCAGATTAAGACAACATCACTGTTATAACGTCTTGCGAAAACATCTTGCAGGCAAGATGTGATATATTCATCCATTTAATAGTAAGTTTGCTTCAGACCTTTTGGGGGGAGCATCTAACGGTCTATACACATTTTTTTTCCATTTCTACAACTAGCTCATGCGCAAATATATATTATTGTTTTCAAATGAATTGAACAACTATCATATATTTAACAATTATTAATTGATTATATTAGCACAAGCATGATATCAACATGTCTGAAGGCCGGAGTTTGAGTTTGGCATAAACAATGGCCTTGATAATCTTTCATATCCAGCGAAAACCGAATTCAACAATTGTTCTATTATTCATTCAAAAGATGAAAACGGTGGCCGCTTGTTCGTTGTCAGGTTGCACGAACCATTTTAACACTAACTCGGGATCGGTTAAGTTTAGCCTGCAGTGAATACATTAAAACGATGTCTACACTTATTAAATCATACAACAAGCTGCGTTGTGAGATATAGCATGACGTCATAGCGTGCGATAATTTTTTTCCTATCGCTCCCTATTACTGAAAATCTTGTAAACCGATTGCATGAAATGCATGAAATTCCCAGAAATGGTCTTAATACTGACAAAACAGCGGAGTATATTAACTTTATTTTTGGTTGATTTCACGAATTCATTTGTTGGACTGATTTGATTATTTTTACTACCAAAAACGTTATTATTTTAGTCGACATTGGTTCCTCTGCTCCCTGTGACAACGCTTGAACACTCCGGGCCATATACCGTATATTTGGATATAATAATCAAATTATATAATCAAATTTTCCAGCTCATTCAAATCGATAAATCCAGATTCAAAGCAAATAATATAGCCATACATGTATCAAGTATTTTTTCGAATCGAACATCAATAAACAACAAAACATCGCATAAAACTCTTCAACTAAAACAATTTTTAATATACAGCAGTGCAACACCCGCCATATATATTAATAGGAGTCTATTATTAAGCAAGATCAAAGGTGAGGTTTCCAGAGTTTGGAAGCCGAGCTGTTGTTCGTTAAGCCTGGCGCACACGACAGCTCTTGGCTGAAGTAACGACTTCGCGAGGCCGTTTGACCTGCCACACTCTCTCGTGTGCGTATGGTTTTTGCTGAGAATGTTACTTCGCGAAGTCGTGAAACAAAGATCTATAGTTTTTGATACGAGAGTAACTTGCTCGGGTACGACCTCTCCTGGCGGTGGGATCAGCCAAGTGCTCCCGTGTGAGACAGGCATTATTCCAAGTTTTATAATTTATTTCATAATTTTTAGATTGAAGACTCGAACTCGTATTGGATTGAAAACAATTGTCATCGACAAATTGTATCAACTTGCAGATTAAGACAACATCACTGTTATAACGTCTTGCGAAAACATCTTGCAGGCAAGATGTGATATATTCATCCATTTAATAGTAAGTTTGCTTCAGACCTTTTGGGGGGAGCATCTAACGGTCTATACACATTTTTTTTCCATTTCTACAACTAGCTCATGCGCAAATATATATTATTGTTTTCAAATGAATTGAACAACTATCATATATTTAACAATTATTAATTGATTATATTAGCACAAGCATGATATCAACATGTCTGAAGGCCGGAGTTTGAGTTTGGCATAAACAATGGCCTTGATAATCTTTCATATCCAGCGAAAACCGAATTCAACAATTGTTCTATTATTCATTCAAAAGATGAAAACGGTGGCCGCTTGTTCGTTGTCAGGTTGCACGAACCATTTTAACACTAACTCGGGATCGGTTAAGTTTAGCCTGCAGTGAATACATTAAAACGATGTCTACACTTATTAAATCATACAACAAGCTGCGTTGTGAGATATAGCATGACGTCATAGCGTGCGATAATTTTTTTCCTATCGCTCCCTATTACTGAAAATCCTGTAAACCGATTGCATGAAATGCATGAAATTCCCAGAAATGGTCTTAATACTGACAAAACAGCGGAGTATATTAACTTTATTTTTGGTTGATTTCACGAATTCATTTGTTGGACTGATTTGATTATTTTTACTACCAAAAACGTTATTATTTTAGTCGACATTGGTTCCTCTGCTCCCTGTGACAACGCTTGAACACTCCGGGCCATATACCGTATATTTGGATATAATAATCAAATTATATAATCAAATTTTCCAGCTCATTCAAATCGATAAATCCAGATTCAAAGCAAATAATATAGTCATACATGTATCAAGTATTTTTTCGAATCGAACATCAATAAACAACAAAACATCGCATAAAACTCTTCAACTAAAACAATTTTTAATATACAGCAGTGCAACACCCGCCATATATATTAATAGGAGTCTATTATTAAGCAAGATCAAAGGTGAGGTTTCCAGAGTTTGGAAGCCGAGCTGTTGTTCGTTAAGCCTGGCGCACACGACAGCTCTTGGCTGAAGTAACGACTTCGCGAGGCCGTTTGACCTGCCACACTCTCTCGTGTGCGTATGGTTTTTGCTGAGAATGTTACTTCGCGAAGTCGTGAAACAAAGATCTATAGTTTTTGATACGAGTAACTTGCTCGGGTACGACCTCTCCTGGCGGTGGGATCAGCCAAGTGCTCCCGTGTGAGACAGGCATTATTCCAAGTTTTATAATTTATTTCATAATTTTTAGATTGAAGACTCGAACTCGTATTGGATTGAAAACAATTGTCATCGACAAATTGTATCAACTTGCAGATTAAGACAACATCACTGTTATAACGTCTTGCGAAAACATCTTGCAGGCAAGATGTGATATATTCATCCATTTAATAGTAAGTTTGCTTCAGACCTTTTGGGGGGAGCATCTAACGGTCTATACACATTTTTTTTCCATTTCTACAACTAGCTCATGCGCAAATATATATTATTGTTTTCAAATGAATTGAACAACTATCATATATTTAACAATTATTAATTGATTATATTAGCACAAGCATGATATCAACATGTCTGAAGGCCGGAGTTTGAGTTTGGCATAAACAATGGCCTTGATAATCTTTCATATCCAGCGAAAACCGAATTCAACAATTGTTCTATTATTCATTCAAAAGATGAAAACGGTGGCCGCTTGTTCGTTGTCAGGTTGCACGAACCATTTTAACACTAACTCGGGATCGGTTAAGTTTAGCCTGCAGTGAATACATTAAAACGATGTCTACACTTATTAAATCATACAACAAGCTGCGTTGTGAGATATAGCATGACGTCATAGCGTGCGATAATTTTTTTCCTATCGCTCCCTATTACTGAAAATCCTGTAAACCGATTGCATGAAATGCATGAAATTCCCAGAAATGGTCTTAATACTGACAAAACAGCGGAGTATATTAACTTTATTTTTGGTTGATTTCACGAATTCATTTGTTGGACTGATTTGATTATTTTTACTACCAAAAACGTTATTATTTTAGTCGACATTGGTTCCTCTGCTCCCTGTGACAACGCTTGAACACTCCGGGCCATATACCGTATATTTGGATATAATAATCAAATTATATAATCAAATTTTCCAGCTCATTCAAATCGATAAATCCAGATTCAAAGCAAATAATATAGTCATACATGTATCAAGTATTTTTTCGAATCGAACATCAATAAACAACAAAACATCGCATAAAACTCTTCAACTAAAACAATTTTTAATATACAGCAGTGCAACACCCGCCATATATATTAATAGGAGTCTATTATTAAGCAAGATCAAAGGTGAGGTTTCCAGAGTTTGGAAGCCGAGCTGTTGTTCGTTAAGCCTGGCGCACACGACAGCTCTTGGCTGAAGTAACGACTTCGCGAGGCCGTTTGACCTGCCACACTCTCTCGTGTGCGTATGGTTTTTGCTGAGAATGTTACTTCGCGAAGTCGTGAAACAAAGATCTATAGTTTTTGATACGAGAGTAACTTGCTCGGGTACGACCTCTCCTGGCGGTGGGATCAGCCAAGTGCTCCCGTGTGAGACAGGCATTATTCCAAGTTTTATAATTTATTTCATAATTTTTAGATTGAAGACTCGAACTCGTATTGGATTGAAAACTCTTCAATTTTATTTTCAATCATTTGTACGTATTATGGTTGAATGCTTCCTGCGTTTCAGATTGTTTATATATAGGTCGCCTGTAAAAGTGTCAGTCGTTCAAATACTGAGACATCCATGGAACTTTAAATTAGCTTATGCTTCAAGTCTGATAACACACTACTTGTACACTCTCCTCCGCAGAGGCTGTGAGCTATTAAAAATAATTAGTCGTTTTCATTAGTCTTACACGAAGTTTGCAGGAAAATTTGAGCGCGCGGGGAAAGACGGGAAGGAGGAAAATTATGAGGGAAGCCTCTGCCATATAATGTGCGGTTCTGTGAACAAAGTAGCGGTTCTGTGAATACAACATGGCGGAATCAGAGAGCGACACGGAAGATCTTGAAACGTCAATGCAGAATCTTAGTAGGCCTATAGATGGTAAGTTAGTATTGTTTGTGCTATTTAATATATTCTTGATGTGGAGTTGATGTAAATGAATTTTCTTCGTATAATGACTTTGTGGTTTATAATTTGTGTATATAGAAATGGGCTGCGATGTTGAAGTAGCGAGGGCTCGAAAATTCGATGCATGATCTCAGTATAGAAGGTACGTATAAAAGCACTGTTTTGTTGATATTACACCAGCGAATAAATGAGATACGAATGCTCACACATTTATATAGAGGCAGAAAAGGTTTTGACGACGACGATGTATGTAATTATTTGAAATATTTGCGACAAACTTGACATGAAAATATTGAACATTTATGAATACACGTGCTGTGGCATGTGGGGAAATTATTTCAAATTAAGCCATTGTTGCACACAATTTCAATCTTTGAAGTGCCTGTTTGTATGAATAAAACGAATATTTTAGTCTAAAAATGATTGAGTGTAACTCAAAATTACGAAGTGACTAATGGCTTTAAATGAAAGGCTAGCCCTATGAGTATGACTGGTTTTCACCTTCCCTGTGTCTTGCTCTTGCCTTCCCGCACGGCTGCACCTCAAGTCCTCAACTGCCCTCACCTCAACTGCTGTTGCCTCAACTCCTTAAAACTGCCAGCTACACAGGCTACTTGCTATGCTGGCCTCCCTTAAGTAATCAGTTCAACATTAACTGGTATTACCTTACCACTGTAGAGTAAAATTGTCTGGGGTTAGAATGAGTGGGGTTAATTGTCTGGGGTTAGAATGACTAAAGTAGGGTGCATCTGGGCACATTACCAGCTATAGTAATGGGTTAAATGGCTTCCCTACAAATAATCTATTTTCTTATGAAGTTCAAAATCATATTTTGTCCAAGAAAATTATCATCGAATGACCAGCAAACAATTGAAAATTGTTCTGAAGCTTCATCTTCACATAGCAAAATTAACAAAAATGACTTTAAAAAGTTAACAATCAGCAATGTGCCAAGATTCACCTACTTTAGCATTTTACTCTGTAACACCAGACATTACTTCAATATTTAACATTAATGCACTTGCACAGTAATAATTTTCAAAACTGTCATTCAATGGTCACTCTGTGTGTGGGCTAATGTATGTAACCTTGCTAGTGAATCACCCAATGTTTACAAAATCCTTTTCAGTTGCTTCTGTTGAGTAAAATTCCCAAAACAACATACCATACTCTACTTTCTCCTTTTTGATTTGGAGGTAAAAATATCTACAGTAGGATTAAAAAATGTAAAATCATCTCGTGTTAGACAAAGAAAAATGATGGGTGTATTGCCTGTTAATGGGCTGATCCTTTTTAATATTTTTAATACGACATTTGCAATTAGATGAGGATGAACTACCTGTACTTGATGTACACAAGATCCACAAAAGGGTCTGCAAAGTTATGAAGAAGGTTTTGAGAAAAACACAACATTCTCAGGATATACTGGCCAAGGGTCATATGCATCTGGTAAGTTACTTTTCTTAGTTCTTAAATAATATGTACATCGTTGTTGTTGTTGTTCGATCATTGACTATCTACTAGAAATCTGTTAGGCGAGTTTATTTTATTATATTAAAATCATAAATTGCTTACAAAGTATTCTATTATTTTTCAAGATTGTGGTGTTGTGAGGGAAAAACATGTGGAAAACATGCTAATCTAAATCTAAAGCATTGGCCTGGACCATCTTGTGTATCCCCCGATCTTTCAACTTGGACATAGCATGGTGTACCTCCAAAGGGGTCTCAGCAAGCCACAGTGCAAAAGAAATAGCCCATATAATTTTGCTGCCTCTCTGCAAGAATGTGATGCAATTGCCATGGCTCTTCTTTTCCATCATTAGTGATGATTGCAATTTGAAATTCTTCATATTGAATACTGGCACTGGCTAGGCTGGGGTCTTTGTTCTATATATTAAGTCATATAAAGAAAGTTGTTCACCACCATGAAGCAACAATAATATCAGTCCTTAAATACGGATGTATTAAAGGCTCTTTCCTTGATTTATTTAATAGCAGCATTACAGCTTTATATTTACACCATGGTCATGGGAATTGAGGAATTCTCAATTTGACCAATGAATCTGACTCATAGATGGATTTTCTGGGGGCTGCAGGGGTGCTACCCCCAAATATTTGTTTTCACCCCCCAAACGAAACGTTCACCCCTCTAAAAAAATTTTCAACTCCCCAATTTTTGCCATAATAAATAGTCCAACATGCAACCCTATAGAACCATATGGGGGGTTACAGTGTCACTTAACTCTCTCAAAGGACCTGCCAAATTCATTGACTTGACAACTTCATAAACCTTAGTTTTTTGCTTCGAATGACTTCTGATGCACTCTAGAAACCTTCCCCTTTCCCACGCACCAGTGGCTCCACCCCTGGACCTCACTGGGGGCTGAGCCCTGCAGCACAACGTTTGGTGACGCCTTGTGTTACCTCGCCAGCTCACCCCCCAAAAATTTCTGGCACCCCCCTAGTAATAAATATGAAAATCCGTCTATGATCTGACTAAAATATTTTATAATTTTACAGATATTTTTATTTATAAACTCGGATAATATCCTAATAAAAATACTCCTAACATTTGAAGGCGTGCTTCGGAAAGTTGTTTTAAAATTCTATACGTCTCCTGGCCATGAAGATCTTCAAACAGCGTCTTACAATCCTTCGTGATTTGCTAATTAAACACCACATTGCGATTGGGACTAGGGACTGTTGCATCACTTCAAAATAAAGCACCTTCGAAAAAAACTTTATTCCAGCATTGCTTTTATAGCACTCGGCACACGATATTTTGTTTTGTTCTTTCACCTCTTGAAACGGTCTATTTGATGTCGACAATATGCTATTTGCAATTCCTTCATCCATTATTCATATAAATACTCACTCTCGAATTTATGCAAATGTCGCCATCTTCAAAACATTATATGGCAGAGGCTTCCCCGGTTTCCTCCTGCCCTTCATTCTTTGCGCTCCCCCACCCTTCTCAAAACTTCGTGTAAGACTAATGAAATTGCTCGAGACCTCACTATTAAAAACGACTAATTATTTTTAATAGCTCACAGCCTCTGCGGAGGAGAGTGCTACTTGTAGTAGACATGTGTCATTTACAAATGACAACAACACTATTATTGTTTAACCACGGAGGACATTGTTGGCAAATTTGTATGTTAACTCTCTCCTGTCGCGTTAGTTATATATTTAAGCCATCGCATTCATCGGTTCTGAAAATATTCAATAAATTATCCTGAGAACGACTGCTATTGATAAAAAAGAAACTCTGTACCTTTTGGCACTAGAAGCAAAAGATTCTAAGTTATCTTTAAATCTTTGTTCATTCTAAAGCGCATTGAAAAAAGTGTGCTTCAAGTACATTTGAATGCTATATTTGGCTAGTGGAACACAATGGGGAAGGCAAATTCATGGCTAAAATAAACAGAACTTCTTGCGGGGCCCAGGAAATCAGGAATAGGACAGAGTTAAAATATGTATCAAGCTGTACGCAATATAGCAAATACTACTTCGGTCCATTCAATGACGAATCCCTATATATATTTAACATTTCGAATATTTCTAAAGAGATGAAAGGGGACTGCTTTTCATGTAAAGCATAATTATTTTTGAAACTAAAAATACCGAGCTTTAAACTTTTCTATTATACTACAACCCTAGAAATTAAAATAATATATTTTCGTGTTTAACATGCACTAAAACATGCAATAAAATTTGGAAGCCTGTACCAAATGCAGTACCGAAGCATTTGCATTATTTTGTAGTCGTTTATCTAAATATGCTTTATCTAATCAGTAGCGTAGCCAGCCCGCCAATTTAGTCCCGCTATGCAAATTTGTTCGTGTTCATTGACGGTGAAAACAATCAATTTCTAAAGAAATGAATAATGATGATTTGAAATTTGCATAGCGGGACCAAATCGGCGGGCTGGCTACGGCACTGTATCTAATTAATCAAAAGTTTGACTTCTTCAAGTCAACAAATCATTCCATAGTTCTTAAGAACGATTTCGAAAGGGCCTGATGCTCTATTCAAAATAAAATAAAAAATTAACTCTACTCTGCGATGGGTCTTTCTATTTTATGAGTTCGAGTTAGCGAAATCGAGTTACGAGTTCGAGTTCAGAGATTATAATGCCCATTTTTATTGTTTTTGCTTTTTCTAAATTCCAATTACTTGAATCAATAACAACTCTTCGTGTTTTCATTTATTAAAAGGTCATTGATGACAGTGAAAACGTAAATAGGAGCGAAAGGTATGGAATATAGTATTATAAAATACAGTACAACGGTGACTCCGATTATGAACATTTTTGATTTTATATTCTAGCTTTCGACTATATTTTTAAGTCATCATCAGGAATGATGCTAGGTTATGCTACAGTGATATTTATTATATAAGTGGTTCCCATAATTTTATAGTGTTGTAATATCTTTAAATATTATAATAATATGATACAATAAATATCAATAAAAAACATTATATATTAAAAGTGTAGAATTAAATATGTTTGGTCTCTTAGGGACAGGTTATTATTGATTGTAACCAAAAAATTCTAACACACAGAGGCGGGGTAAAAATAACCATATTCTTCCACAATGCCAACAGAACCACCTACCCTACCCTACCTACCATACCCACCCCAATTAGGGATTCAATGATCCAAAACAGAATATATACACAAGAATAAGGTGTAGACACAAATCTTATTTTCAGCCAACAATATTATACAGTAAAGCCCCGCATAAAAGAACCAGTGAATTTTGACTTCAGGCTGAAGTGGTTCTTATATAACAGGATGCATTAATAAATGCATGCATGATGTGGTTGAAAGACATAATTCCTGCTAGTAAGATTACAATATTTTCTTTTCTTCCCGGTACCTGCTTACTAATTCAGCTAAAAGTTTAATAAGGTTTTTTAAGAACCAGTTTCATTTGTCAGCCTGAAGTGGTTCTTGTATTTTGGGTGCTTAATTGCCCAAATTTCAGGCTGGTGGTTCTTAACCCACTGGTTCTTTTATGCGTGGTTTTACTGTATGTCAGATTAATGTGTTAGAGTATCGTCAATTTCTTTCCCATAGGAGTTTTGCCGAGGTAGTGAAAATGGCAGTAAAGATAAAAGAAACTGAAATCATTGTATTGGATTCTGATGAATCCGAAGATGAAGCCAACAAAGGAACCATTGGCAAAATCAGATACATGTACTAATAAAATGACAAAAATGCATGATGTAAACTGGAACAAGGTACATATAATTATATATTTTTCTCAAATTCTTATGTACTACAATTTATAGGGTCTTAACAGTTCTAACTAAGTAAATCAGGCTTTACGTTTTATAAGTAAAATTGTTATCTTTTTATACAAGGATCATTCTAGAAAAAAACGAAAGTGGCAGGATTCCAAATTTGAATGGTGGGATGAAGAGTTCTATAATCCTGGAGACCCTATATTACCTCGAGAATTCCCTGCAGCTCTAAACCTCAAAGTAAGGCTAGTTGTTGTTCTGTACTCAGATGTTGTATTGCACAGACAAAATACGCACCAGAAGGGGATAATAGAGTATAAGAGGAAGGAGCCAGGACTCATATCTCCTATCAGTAGGGTTGCACATTCAACTCTTAAAACCATTTTCAAATTCCAATCTAGCTGCACTCCTGAAGAACAACAATGGTATATGATACAGCTTTCGGAGTGCAACACAATCTGTTAATGCAGAATGTGTTGGGTAAAGGGAGGGGCCACTGTCATTTCCAATATTGAAGTTATTTTACCAACTGCAACATGCTCTTTGATACACAAATAAGTCTACAATTAACACATACTGGCATGCTGTGTTGTAAAATTCAAGGAGAACCACTTCATTCGTGCCTAAATACAACAAAACATATCTTAATGTAGGTTGCCTGCACTTTGCTTTGCAGCCATTTCCAGTTCAGTGGTCGATTTTGCAATCATAAGAAAACACATTGTTCTGTATGGTAACAAGTGTTTAATGATATAAATGACGTACTTGACACTTGGGAATCGCTCTTCAATGGGGTACTTGATATTCAATGCCCTTGGGGAGAAAAGCGTGTTTCGCGTGTCGTTCAACCTCAATGGATCACTAATGACGTGCTTAAGTACTTATACCTAAGGGACAATTACCTGAAAATTGCTAAAAAGTCTGGAGATCCAAATGACTGGAGTAACTATAAAATCGCCAGAAATAAAGCTGTAAACGTACTCCGTAATGCGAAAAAGAAATTTTATGATTCGACGTTTGAGAGTAATAGAAACAACCCTAGAGAAATATGGAAAACTGTAAAGACACTAGCTGGTACAAAGAAAAATAAGTGTGATATAAATATGATCAAAATTGGCGACTCTGTTTTCTTAGACAAGATGCAAGTAAGTTGCAGAGGAGTTTAATAAGCATTTTTGCGGAATTGCCGACAGTATTAAAGCCATGTTACCGGATTTGCCCTTTGATATTTCTAGGCTCCTCAATTTCGTAAACTTGAAGAAAGATCCAGCTGTTTCATTTGCTATCCCTGATATAACAGCGGATAAAGTATCATCTATTTTGCAAAGCATCAGTACAAATAAAGCGACTGGTGTTGATAAAATAGGTGCCAGAATACTTCGTATAGCGGCGCCAGAAATCTCACCATGTTTGGCTAAGATAATTAATTATTCCTTTTTGAATGGAACATTTCCCGAACGGTGGAAAGTAGCAAAAGTAACACCCTTGTTTAAGAAGGGAAATACTGATGATATGTCAAATTATCGCCCGATATCGATCTTGCCTACGCTATCAAAAGTCATTGAGAGACATGTACACGACGCTTTGTATGCCTATTTATGTGAACATGACCTAATATATTTACGCCAGTCGGGTTTTCGTAGGTTACACAGTACAGAAACAGCGCTGATAAGATTGATTGATGAAATTTTATTCAACTTGGATGAAAATCGGATTAGCAGTTTAGTAATGGTGGATTATTGTAAAGCGTTTGACATGATTGACCATGAACTGTTGATGTACAAATTAGAGGCATATGGTATGAACAATTTCTCACTTCAGTGGTTCCGATCGTATTTAACGGATAGAACTCAGTTTGTCACTTTATCTGGAAATAATTCTAATAAAACCATCATGAAACATGGCGTTTCGCAGGGGTCAATTCTTGGACCGTTGATATTTATAATATTCATAAATGATTTACCGCTACATGTGAGTTCATCGATTGACCTTTTTGCAGACGATACAACGCTGATTATTCCTGATAATTATGATTCTATACAAACTTTGGAAGAATCGTTAAACAAATCCGTTGGGGAAATCGCACAGTGGGCAACGACAAACAAATTACCTCTGAATGACGGAAAAACGAAGGTGTTGACTATTACCGGGAAACGTTTGGCTTCCAGGATTGAACGACTGCCTGATGTATTTGTAAATGGAAACTCACTTGCTAATGTGGAAAGCGCAACACTTCTGGGCTTGGACATTGATAGTAAATTATCGTTTGATAATCATGTTGATAAATTGTGCAGTAAAGTGTCACAACGTATAGCTGTATTAAGGAAAATTAGATCATACCTACCATTACGGCAAAGGAAATTATTTTATAATTCCTTGATTCGTCCTATAATTGATTACGTGAGCACCGTATGGACAACTTGTAACAAAGAAAGTCTACAGAGAATACTACGGCTTCAAAAAAGAGCTGCCAGAGTTATCCTTTTTGCTGAGCGTAGATCACCATCAAGACAACTTTTCAGTGATTTGGGATGGCTGCCCTTTTATGAAGATGCCAACATTACCAGGTGTTCCATTGTTTTTAAACATTTGCATAGAACATTACCATCGTATCTTGATCACCTGATTACTACGAACAGTCAAATACACTCTCGGAGTACCCGATATTGTAATTACAACGTTGTTTGTCCGCGATATGTAAGGGAAACTGATGGTGGTAGAACATTTAGTGTCATTGCCAGTAAGTTGTGGAACAGCCTGTCTTTGAATTTGAGGAAGTCGTCTTCTCTCAAAAGCTTTAAATGCAAAATGTGGAAGTCTATCTTTGATGGACTAAACTCTTAACTAATTTATAATCTATATATTGACAGTAACAGTGTTATCATATATTCTATGAACAATTTTTAATTTTTATATATTAGTAGTATAATAGTGTATAAGTGCTTCTTATAGCCTATTTTTAATATTGTATTATTTGAGGGCCACAAGTTTATTAGCTTGTTAGCTATTATGTGTATTTTACCCTCTTGAAATAAAGATTTTACTTTACTTTACTTTACTTACTGTAAGCACTTAACAAGACTATATTTGTACTTTAATAAGCAGGGGATGCTTATACTGTGTTCAAAAATGACATTTATTTCATACATGTAGGTTTACCATTCAGCATTTCTTCTGTGATTTTTTATCAAATTCCTTTAATTTTAATTTAATCTTTTAATTTAGTGTAATGATGGTAATGAAAACAACAACGAGGTAAAGGGACAAAGCAATCAACAAAAGGTACAACAATGTACATGGTGTGAATTGTAGTGGAAAACAATTGGACTTACTAATAAATAACTTTTTGTTAATAATAAATGACATTTTATTAATAATTTCACCTTTAAAGGTGACATGACACGAAAATTATTATTGCATGATTTGAAAGTACTCTTAACATAATGTGCAATATCAATTTACAGCTTTTCCACATTTCATCTAGTTCTTAAGATATTAAGACTCATGTGATATTCAAATGAGATAACTTATGGCTCGTTAGTTTCTAATGAACATATTGGAAAATCGTCTGTATCTTTAAAATTATTGAACAAAATCAGATGTTGCTTGTCTTTGATGTTCAGTTTCATGAACTGTAACAATATGGATTCGAAAGTTTCAGGCGATTTCGTCCAATAATCATAAAAATAGACAAGGATTTCGAATATGTTAACCATAACTTATCTCACTTCAATATCAGTAGGTTAACCCGCCTATATAGCGGCGGAAGTAATTAGTATTCAAAATGGCGTCGCGTGCGCACGGTATTAAATATTAGACAGTTTTAGATAACACGACGCGACGTCGACGAGGACGCGAGATTACGCAATATGGCGTGTATTTTGATAATTTTACTTCCGGTTGAAAATTCCGACGTCGATTTCACGACGCGAAAACAAAGATTTCACGTCCTCACGAAACGTCAAAGTTTTTGTTGAATTTGAAGATTTTATTTTGGTTGAAAGGTAAGTTTTACCGTATGCAGTACTTTTAAACATATGGAATTTTTGTATAAAAACTTAAATGATCCTTTGAAAGTTTTTTTGTACGTTAAAAGCTAGTTTGTTTTGGTGCTCTATTTTTAGCCAAAAATGACGAAACATTGTAACTCGCATTGTAAGCATGTTTGTTAGGTTTAACTTGAGGTTTTGGAGCTTTAAATATATAAAACTTCAGATATGAAAGACAAAACGATAGGCTAGATTTTTGCTGAAATTATCGTATTGACAGCGGCATGTTTGTCCGAGGTTACGGAAACTTGACCTTCGTGTATATTTATGTAACATTACTAATTTACAATATAAACAAAGCTCGTATCTATATGGTCGCAGCAATTATAACTTCCCTTTAACTTACAAAGCCTAGAAAACAATACAACTTTAAAAAAACTTTATAACTGTAATTTTTGCTCCATGCCTCCATGTCCAAGATGTGATATATATTTTAATTTATTTCAGCATAGTATGGAGTGTGAACAGCAGCTTGTAGTAGCAGAGACAAAGAAGAAGTAAGAAATTTAAATTTTGAACTGGCAATTAAAATGCTGTATTTATATGAAAAGTGTATATACAATATATTGGCTAATCAGAAGAAAGTAGTGATGTATGTGAACCCATATAAACCCAAGTAAAATAATTATAACCTACCCAATTAGGAGACAATTGATGGGATTTAAACCTCTTTAAATGTTTGAAATTGTAGGGCTTCAGTAGTGTGGAATGAGAAGAATGACATTATAATGTTGCGAGAAGTGGCAGCAGAAGGCCTACTTCAACACAAGGCTGGATCTCGAGAGAGAGGAGCTGGATGGCAGACTGTTGCTTGTAAAATAAGTAGTAGCGTGCCATCAGGCTCTGAATTAACCTCGCGAGCAGTTAGGGATCATTTCACTATATTAGCCAAAAGGCATCAAGTTAAGGTGGCAAAAGAAGTGAGGGAAACTGGCACTGGAGGAGAAGAATTGACGGAGAAAGAAGCATTGTTGGAGGAGCTGATTGATATTCGGGATGAGACTGAGAGGGCAGTAGAGGACGAAGCTGGCGTAAGGAAGGTGAATGCAGAGGCAGAGAGGGCGCAGGCGTTGGAAATGAGGGAGAGGGCTATGGAAAGATATGGCGAAACAAGGCAGATATTGCAAGGGGGATTGGGTAATAAAGAGAGCACACCACCAGAAAAAAAGAGAAGAAGTTCTTCTGACATGTTCGAATGGCTGAAGGAAAAGGCAGCAAATGAGAGGGAATTGAGAAAACGAGAATTAAATGGGAAAAAAGAAGAGAGAGGAGATATCAAAGAGGAAAGAAAGATGTTACTGGATCAGATGCAAGCATCACAAACCCTGTGGCAGCATCAGTTACTACAATCACAAGAACAGCAAAGGCAACAAAGCCAGCAACAACAAGAGCAGTTTGGCATGCTTCATCAACAAATGCTGTCGATGATGCAGCAGCAACAACAACAAACTCAACTATTGGCTTCTTTATTAAGAAGCGGAGAAAAATAGTTTTTTAATACTTTTTAAAATAGAAAAATTGAGTATAATTTAAGTATAATTTTTCAATTTTACTGAATGTTTTATGCTATTATCTTTGTATAATATATGAAAAGTGAAATATTACATAAACTATATTTATATAACAACACCCATGTATCAGTATAATTATACAATATTTTACAATATAATCTTATAGGAGGGTCATGAAGGGGGGTACCACATCCCAGTTCCCAGCCAAATTTTCCCCCAAATCCCAGTTACGAAATCTGAAATCCCATTCCCAGTCAGGCTATTTGCAGACAGATAATGATTTAAAACCACTGATTATCCCATTTGAATAAACGTACCGCCACTTACACTGAAGAAAATGACGAATTCTGTTCATATCAAGATCCCATCTCATATATTGTTTTTATGTTTTCGAGATTTCATTCGCATGGCAAACAGAAATTATGAGGTCAGCCCGCCTCGTGGAGTAAATGACAAGCTGGCCCAGCTAAGGTAGCCAGTCCTACTTGCCGGGCCTGCTCGTTTAACCAGGGGTAGGGTAGTACATTTTTTGTGCAAATATTATTACCCGTCAGTTACATATAAAACATACTGGTGAATACTATGCAACACTACAACAGTTAGTCTGTGCACAGTTGTAAACAGGCTATACAGCAGTAGACAAATAAGCTGTATTTGTTTGGGGGGGGATGTCAAAATAAATTTATATAAGGGAGACAACAACAATTTAAAATATCATTTTTCAGTTGTGCCGGTTTCCCTGTAATTAATTAAAGACCGGTACCTAGCATCTTGGCAAAGAACGAAGCGCTGGTAACCTTAATTTAGAATATGTTTACCCGCACAGTATATAAATTTGATAACAATCTCATCGAAGCAAAAATTTAACGAAATTTAGAGATTTTTGTAAGAAACTTTTGCGAAAAAGAAGGATAAATACTGATTTTGTGTATCTGCTCAGGTCTCTGGACCAATAAACAAGAAAAATCCCATTCCCATTTCCAAAATTGTTTATCCCATTCCCAGTGGTTAATCCCAGTCCCAGTGCAGTGAATCCCATTTTCCCAGTCCAAAAATAAGCAAATCCCAGTTCCCATTTTACCCCTTCACGATCCTCTTATAGAATCATGATCAGACATGATAACAATTACCAAAAATATTCATCTAAGGTTGGTGGTATAAGTTCAAAAAAGGATAAAACAATGTTACCATAAAGGCAGGTGCGAGTGTTCTCGAGCAAAGAACAAACATAATACATCTTACCAACTGCACTAAGATTTAGTTTGGTTTGCCTCTTAAAGTCAACAAAACTAAAAAACTTTGTGATGTTACCAAACATCCACTCCACAGCAACCCTGACTTCACTCATTCCTTTGTGGTAAGCTCTCATTTGGGGTGTGAGCTGTGCATCCTTGAATGGTCCTTGAAGGTGAACACCCAAAGGATAGGCTGGGTCGCCATATATACAGAGGGGCTCGTTGTCATAAAAAGAAACACGTCTGAGGTTGGGTAGCAAGCCAGACTCGTTCAACATTGTACTGTCGTGTCGTTTGCCTTCGTATGGGACAGGCAGATTAGCAATTAAGCCATTGGGTAAAACTATACTCTGAAATTTCATTGAATGCACTCGTTTGTGCCCATTATACATCATACGTTGGTGGTATTTTGGTCGAGCTATTCTACGTACAGTCCCATCGACAAACCCAAAACAATTCTGCAGAGGAGCGCCACGCTGATGAACTGCCAATGCACAGTTGTGGAGATGGTCTGCGGAAAGAAAAGGCTGATCCCAACTTTTAAGGCGATGCTGGTGGGTCTCATAGACAGTATCAACCACTTTGTTGAAGATAAGACACAACTCCGTTGGGTTTCGTCCAAATCGATTAGACAGATCTACGTACCGGCACGGGTAGGCCAGTCTTTTCAGCAGAATGCATAAGCTTTCCATTCCATCACACACAGTGCCTTGTTCACAAACTATTCGCTCAGGAATTTGGAGATACCTCATCAACAACGGCAAATCATTTTTATCAAAACGTAATTCCGCGCGTGTCTTGACTTCGTCCCAAGTTTGAACATTAAATTCTTCATACTTCCAGTACGGGTAAATGGATTTCGACATGTTGTAATAAAATAGTGACGCAAATTCTACGTCGTCTATCAAATGGTCTGCATATGCAAACGTTAAAGCATCACGGACAGCTTGAAGACCACGGACAGCCATGTTTTGCTACTTGTATCTCGACTTGTATATACTTAAAACTGTAAAAATCACGACATCATGACGATAGCGGTATATAATTTAAAGAAAATACTTTATTTTGTTTAACCATCAATTTACAATGATAAACGAACAAAAATAAAATAAGATTATATAATATTGTCTAAATTTTGTCACATGCTCAAAAGTCCGTCTGTCCGTGTACGACGTCGAAACATATTTACATACTGTATAAAAGTCTTGTCAAAATCCAACATAGATAAATATTGACTATTCCTTTGCTTCCAAAACTTGCAGTTACCCATCTGGTTAAAAAACCATTAAAATCTCCTATGATCTATCAATAAAATATTTCTGTAAATTCGAGAACACAAAACATCGTCGTCCTCGCGAATCTAAATCACATTTCATTCAGAACGCGACGGCACTAAGATATGACGTCATATTACAGTATAAATACTTACGGGACATATTTAGCGAGTCCCGTAGAAGTATTTGCGGGACCTTGTTGCGGGACATATTTAACAAGTCCCGCTCGAAGGGACGCGTTGGGGACGTCTTGCGGGACATATTTAGGGCGTCCCGGGGTCCCGTTCGAAAGAATGTATAGGTATCGCCATGGAACAGTCTTACTGGACGTCGGGACGCGTTAAGATGCGTCCCGTAGCGACGTTCCGGGGTCCCGTTTGACAAAATGTGTAGGTCTTGCCATGGAACAGTCTTACGGGACGCGTTAAGATGCGTCCCGTAGCAACGTTCCGGGGTCCCGTTTGACAAAATGTATAGGTATCACCATGGAACAGTCTTACGGGACGTCGGGACGCGTTAAAATGCGTCCCGTAGCGACGTCCCGGGGTTCCGTTTGACAAAATGTAGGTATCGCCATGGAACAGTCTTACGGGACGTAGAGACACGTCTACAGGCTTTTGCAAGGACGTGTTTGTTCGGCATAATCATTAAAAACTGTGTACCCTGAAAAGAGAAGTCATTTCCCTCCATGCCACGAACGCGTAAAGACTGTCCTCTGTGCGGAAAGAAAAACCTTTGCAAACTATCCAATCATTTGGCAGACATTCACCGGTTATCAAGTGAAGAAAGACGTGTTTATCTGAATAACGTCAAGTCATCTTGCGCAGATGAAGAAGACCACGACATTATGCCCAGAGCAAAAAGAGCTAGAATTGGTAATTTCGATGAAGGGGCATCTACCTCTTCTGAATATCACAACGGCGATATTTTCGATAGTGATGTTGTAGATACAACTACAACACTGTTACACACACCAACAGAGAATTGCACAATACCAAAAACATCTATTGCCCCTCTCATCGGTTTAGTTGTCTTACCTTCATGTACTTTATGTACTTTCGTTTACGCACTTCACAATTTTTCAGCCGGTCTATCGTTTAAAGCTATTTTGAAATTATTTTATTATTAGGGAAGAATCTTTAGAAGTGTCAGGAAATTTGCTAGATGAGGATTTTGACTCTGACTCTGACTCTGACTCTGACTCTGACTCTGACTCTGACTCTGACTCTGACTCTGACTCTGACTCTGACTCTGACTCTGACTCTGACTCTGACTCTGACTCTGACTCTGACTCTGACTCTGACTCTGACTCTGACTCTGACTCTGACTCTGACTCTGACTCTGACTCTGACTCTGACTCTGACTCTGACTCTGACTCTGACTCTGACTCTGACTCTGACTCTGACTCTGACTCTGACTCTGACTCTGACTCTGACTCTGACTCTGACTCTGACTCTGACTCTGACTCTGACTCTGACTCTGACTCTGACTCTGACTCTGACTCTGACTCTGACTCTGACTCTGACTCTGACTCTGACTCTCGCGGAGGTGGGACATTCCAGTTTGGCTCATCAGGGAGCTAGGAACCTTGATCTAGTTACAGCTGCAAAAGAAGACATCGCGGAGATGGTGAGACTCGAGGTTTCCTTACAAACATTTCAGTCAGGAGAATCAAAACCTGGTAATGGTTCTAGCTTTTAACAGGGAATGTGCAAGTATTATTATGAGCAACAGCGCGTTACTAAAGAGTTTGGTGATCAACTTTGCTCTGGAGCTGCGGAAGGTTCACGATCTATTACACATCTAGTAGATGAACCTGCTACCCATAGAGCAGGTAAAGAAGTCCGTGCAGCACACAAAAGAACAAGGCCTTCTCGAGAGTTGATCAAGTCTTTGGAACTCGCTCGGCGATATAGGCTCTGTGTAACGTCTGTCGATTGCCGAACAGAGGTTAATTGCAGATTTGTCTGCAAATGTCATGACGATGAAATCATTGTTACGATTGCACACAAACCAGTGTGTTTAAAGAATGGTGATATTTGTAAGTACACAAAAAATGGCACACAGGTTTGTAGTCACATATTATATATATATTGCTCAACAGCTTGCGCTGGAAGAGGATGACTATAGACTGAATCAAATCGCTTCTACAACCAGCGAATTGAAATCCATGCTCGGTAAGTTTGCTACCACATCGCCGTCCTGCGTAGTAGTTGGCCAGTCGTCTAGTACGCCAGTACCAAGAAAAGGAGCGGCGAGTGGAAACTTGAAAGAACGCCGCTTCAAGGAGGGCCAAAGCCGAAGTGCAAAGGCTGCGGCAAGCGGGCTTTTAAGACTGGTGACCAATGTGTTGCTGTTATCGGAAAATATACACCAAGTCACAAAGACAGAAACGGCAACCACTTCCAAGTAGACGTATTTTCCGTTATTGCCCTAAGGTGGAATGTGTTTCAAAATCAACTTCAAACTTATCTACTCCCCCGAAAGAAATCATTCTAACAAACGACTTGCAATTGACGCCGGAAGAACTGGACTCTATGCAAAATCTACCTGTTCTTTCTAAGTAAATTTAGAATTTTATATAAGTATAAGATACAGTTAACAGGAAATTATTGAACTATATCTAAACGTTCTTACACTGTAGTTTAAAGCTTTTATGAGGAACCCGCCCGACAGCATGCAGTTATGTATTTATTTGGCGTTCTATATTGAAGATGATAATAATATATCAGACTTTTATCGGGTGATATAGGCTATTTCTAGACATTGTAATAACATGTTTGTATGTGACTACAATGGTGATAAACAATGTAAACCTCCAAACGCATGTTGTTGGAATATTGCCTTAGTAAAAGTTCAAATTTTGTTTTTGTTGAAGTTCTTTAATTTGTACAATTGAAGGTAATTATATTTTTGCCATCTGGTCTTCTCAAGGCTTTGCGTTACTATTTTATACATGCGTTGTTTCTGCGATCACAATTTCAGTTCATTATGACTAGAGTAAGTATTTCATTGTTCACTTCAAAGAAATCACCCTAAATGATCATCGAACAATTCGAAAGAAAATCCTTTATTTTCTTGATGAACTAGCACGTCGATCAAACAATATTTGATGTATATATACAGGGCGCATGTGCATAGAAATAACCAAAAATCAACAAAATAAAATAAAGTCAACAATTTACAAATAGTTTTAAAGATATATTCATGAAACTTAAAGTTTTAAGATCGAACTCGATTTTTCAACTCGAACTCGATAAGGCCTGCTCTGGGATCTTAAATCGCCTTAACTCGCCTTAAATCGCCCTAACTCGCGGATAAAAATTGGCAACAATTCTCTTAAATCGCTTAAACTCGCACTAAATCGCCTAAACTCGCCAACCAAATTAAAATGCTGAAAATAGTAAATACTATATACAGTGTAAACACCCTTTCCCCCGGAGAGGGGGGTTCTGGTTGTTTATTTCAGATATGATTAGGAGGGCGCTTATCCGAGGGGGCTTGCTGGAGAGAGGAGGCTTAGCCGAAACAAGGGAAGTTACATGCTTATTGATAAAAGCCGAAAACACAGTAATGCACTAGTAATTGGAAAGCCACGCACCCCCCTACCCAGGGAACAGCGGACATTAGATAAAGGTTGTGTCCTAAATCATTCTAATCCCCAACCTATACATGGCCTTCTTACTAGTCTGAACATGACTAAAGTCCCCCGCTACCCGGGCACCAAAAATGAAGGCTACCATCATAATTGCTCTTAAAATTCAACAAACTATTCTAAAATTTCCCCAATTTTGATCATTGGAGGCCAAACATGCAATCCAGAGTTTGTCAAAACTTTGCCAAAGTAGGTAAATATTTTGCATTTTGTCTGTTAGCTGTATCTTGCAATTTATACAAAGTCAAATAATACATTATCCTGTAAAAGCTATTTTTAGTAAAACAATGTCTATAGAGTATAGGGTAAATGTCGATGAACAAGGCTTAATAATACATCTTGAACAGACGAATTCCCACTGATTCCCAGCCCATAATCCCTGGCCATAATGACACATATCTAACGTACGCTGTCTAATGCCCTGAGTACCAAAGCATAACAGATAGGCTAATCTGCAAATAAATCCCCGCTATTTCCCGGCATGTCCCGGATAGGGGGGTGCGAGGCTTTCCATGACTGGTGCATAAGTTACATACTATCAAGCTTATAGGTATATAATATGACATAGGAACCCTTATATTCAAACAGAAAAAAGTCAGGATGGCAAGAATCAGTCTGTTTTTCAACATTTTATCTATTTCGATAAGTATAATTAATATGCCAATATTGTGATATGAACTTCCAGAACAATTCATAAATTGTTTCGTTTTCCTTTATTGAAAATAGTGTGGGGCCTATAAATTACAGGGTAGAGGGCTTATCAACTTTCGAAATTTTAAGTGACGGTAAACTGATACTTTTAATAATTCCGACGGCCTTATATACAAGTGCTGAATTGCCGTGCCTGTAGTGCACAACATTTAATATTTTATATCAACAGTGTTCAAACTTACATAAATTGATAAACCACAGCATGATCCTGGTCAACTTTTATAGTCAGCATTGTCCGGTTCATATCGTCTTATATAAAGATCCATGATCGTTTTAATAACCGAGGTTTAACATTTTTAGCGTACGATCTTGGGTCGATAACAAAACCTGGCATTTTCATTAATTCATTTAAATACTTCATGTTAGCCACTGCGGGGAGGGAGCCTTCTCTCAGGCTATCCAGCGGAAATTTATTATTCAAGTCTGGGAAAGTTTATATAAACTAAATTTTAACATTAGTGAATTTTTATAAATACTGCACTTTATATATTGAGGGGAATTAAAATAAATACCAATCAATGTTGAGTTTTACTTATTAAATGAACACATGGAAATGAAATACTATATTTGCAACGTAAATTCAAGCTTATTTGGTAAGTTTAACACATATGTAAATTCGTTTGAATATTAAACTACAATGTATTGCCACATTGGAACATGCATGGTCACAGTTTTAATATATTCTGTACCCTTGGAATTTCCAAGATATTGTCAAGGCATTCATGCATTTGGAAATTCTCAAAATATAGGATAGCAACCCCATGGGATGCACTAAATCTTCTCTTTCCTACATTCCAGCCACAACCCTGATTTTTTAGATTTCCAATTGATTGTGGTTCCAGGACTGAACATAGTAATAGGTATTAGTATGCAATTCAATTTAAAAATACATGTTATTATATACTGGTTTATGTTCTTCATTGTATTAATTCCAGCAATTTGGTGGTATAACCTTAAAATTAGTAATACGGCAAAATAACAAGCTAATTAATAATAAGTTTCAACTGGGTCTTGTTTACATGATAGTCTAACCAGACCCCTGGGGGTGTGAGGGGGGGAGTGGTGCACTTTCAAAATACATTTACTATGCGCTATTAATTATGTGTTATTACTGTATTTTGCTTAAAGTACAATACTTGCATATTTAATTACCATGTATTTTTTCTTAAATCGCCTTAAATCGCCCTAAAACGCATTACCTAAAAGTTGTGTTTTTTCTTAAATCGCCTAAACTCGCCTTAACTCGCATTATCTCGCGGCGAGTTAAGGCGAGTTAAGATCCCAGAGCAGGCCTTCGATATTAGAACTCGAACTCATAAAGATTATGCAACCTATTCAAAATAAAAAAAAAATTAACTCTACTCTGCGATACACTTACTCTGCGTTTCGAATTTTTTACGGGCTATTAGATCTGTCTATTTATTTATTGATGTATTTTAGCGATGGGGCAGTTTAGCTTATTTGATTCCTGTCTCATTTAAAATTTCCTTCCATCAACGGTTTTATTCAAATAAAGACTAAAAAATCGTTCAGCTTCGTTGATTCTCAAAGCTATCAAATTTACTAAGAAATGAATTGAGTCAAGGTAATAGCACAATTTTTAAAATGAGTGCAGCTGTTTCTGTGTATGTTCCATGGAACGCACATCTTTTTAAATATATACTTGGAACTTGATACTTGACAGGCTAAACTTTACTGCGCTTATCATGTCGAGTGTCAGTGATATGATTTATTACTTTCCCGTTGCAAAAAGTAAAAGAACTGAAATGTCTATAAATGAAAATATCCACTAGTGTTGTTATAGTAATCCGATATTTTATTGTTTTGTTATTCTAAAAGGTATAAACGTTCAGTTACTCCAAAGTGAATAATATGTTATGTTTGAAACTAAAACGTCCTATATATTATTTTACAGCCCCAACAAAATGTCCAAACATTCTGAGTCGAAATCTGGTGATGACAGAGCTATTGATTTTCCGCCGACATATACGCTTTCAGCGAATGCTTCTCTAATTTTAGTATAATTAGAGCGCAGAAAATTGCACATATTCCTTCAACATAAAACATTAATCATTATGAACTTTCATATCATTGGCTAATATATTTGAAATTGCGTGTAACTTAGTACATTGAAAACACATTAGATTGAGAAACTTAATTAAGTTCTCGTTTAGGTACAGTTCACACACGAAATAATACTGACCTATTCCACACTAATTGTACTTTCCTTCTATTACAGTTACTGTCGCGACCGTAATGCAGTTTAATCGGCTTAATGGACTTCTTATCGCAATAAGGCCAATTTACGAATGAGAATAATTTATGACAAAATATGTTTTTACCAATCCCGTACCCCGAGCCCGCGATCCTCAGTTGGAAGCGAGGATAACAACACCATATAAGGTCATGACTGAACTAAATTTAGCATTCAAACTAAATTTAGCAGTTCGCTAGTTACAATATGTGTTAACCTCATGGCCAAGAACACGATTCATAAATCGAACATAATCTGTATAAAAGCTGTCATGAAACTGAATAACTGATGACCTATCTTGATCACTCTCTGTTTCATTTAACATCGTAACACCCTGGCAACAGTTCTTAGAAGAACTAAGGTCGAAAATTTACTTTAAAACATTGTTTACGCACCGACGTCGAGCAGAATCGTAATGTACACAACGTGTGTACCTGTGTCGCTCTTTCGCATATATTTAAACAAAATTTTCAAATCTACCAAACATTTTTATCAAATAAAAATCATTTTTGGTGAAAAAAGGGGTTTTTCACGATTTCCCAAACGTTTTGAGAAGTTTGAGGGTAAATTTAACCTCTGGAATAATTAGTTGAATACTAAAGTGGGAGAGCCACAAGTCACATGCGGGCGAGGTGAATTTATGATCAGACAACTACAGTTACAGAGGTGAAAGGCACATGCACTAACCACAGTTCTACCTTATAAATAGCATATGACAGTAATAACACAATTGTTGTGAAGATAAATAGTCTAGATTTTAATAAAGAATATAAAATGGCGGTTTTAAAAGTCTAAATTTATTGTCCGTAGTGCATGGGATTGTATTTTGCCCAGGGTCCATGAAACTAGTTCGCTACCAGAGATTAGGCCTCCCTCTCTTTTATGGCGCTTATGTCACGGATGGAACACAAAATATTACTACAAGTGCATTCCAACCTATATTCCTGCTTGCGGAAGCTCACTAAGTGCGATGCACACTAGATTAAGTTAGGCTAAGGCCATGAGCAATACTCCGCATTCAGGGACATTGCTTTTCAAGTTTTCGAAAGGTTCTATTTTGGCTAAAAACTACGAAGAAATGAAATACAAAATGACGAAATAGGAAATAACCACCAAGCCACTTTGAATAAGCAACATTAATAAAATTATATAGGTCATTATTGAAAATTCTTGCGCTACCTAGGATTAATAATAATCACCTAAGCGTTTTAAGGCGCTTTTATCGTAAATATTCAATTAAAATATTTTTGAAATGTGCATTTTTTATTTTTTTCCAAAAAATCACTTATGTAATTTACTAAAACAATTATTCGCCTCAGGCTCGGTGAATGTCGGGGAAAATATACGAATATTGATTTATTCACCGATATTCACCTCGCCTTCGGCGAATAATTGTTAAATAGTCCAGGCCAATAGTCATTGCGGAAAAAACCCAAAAGAATCTGTTTTCGGCTGCAATGCGCTAAAAAGAAAACCATAGGAAACGCACACATCAGAATAGATTAACAATGCATCCAGGTGTCCTAACAGCTTTAAGAATGACAAAATGCCGTAAAACATGTTCGATCATTGGATTCATTTGCGACACACATTTTGTCCTGAACGTATTATACTTAAGGTTAGATAGTTATACCTTACATGTAACAAGTTGTTTCTATAAAGAGGGATATTTGTGTTCCGCAATTTGTAGACTAAATTTTCGGGTTGTCTGCATTGCTTTTTTCGACTTCTTGTGATTTTTTTCTTGCAGGAAGACATCTTTGTTATTGTTTGATTTCAAAAAAATTAAGGCCTATTTAGGCTGCTTAGAACGAATTATTTTTGTTCTCAGACGAGCGAGCGATGTTTGTTATACATCAAAGCAACAAGCAACAGCATTTTTACTTTTTGTTTTATTTTGAGCAGGTCGAATGTTGCAAAAGTATTTTTAGGGGCCGATTACATTCACCGGACTGGGCCGCTTTACCTGGCTAGCTCGCTAAGCCGGGCTAGCCCACTTACTATAATAATCTTATATAAATTTTGCATTTCGAAGCCGCGATAGCCCGCTTTGGTGAGTCTTGCTTCAGTCGCTTGTTGCCAGCGGGCTAGCCTGGTTTACCGGTGGATGAAAATCGTCATGGATTATTCAACAGTTGAAAACATTTCGTGTTAAAGGGTTTATTTCAGCCCGATTTACCTGGCTAGCCCTGTCCACGTAATCGGCACCTTGGTAAGTACTGGAAACGTTTTGATAACTTTTTACTCGTTGGGAAATGATTTGCCAATTCTATAAAAAGTAATGTATTGAAAGATTGACTTGACCTGCTATAAACCAATCTCATTTGAACAAGGAAGCAAGGTAAGCTTTTTTAAATACTGAGCAAATATCCTGCAACAACTGCATTATTTGTGCTTCGATTTGTATGAAGTTGACTTATAAAATCTTAAAATCATGCGATTTGCAATTAATTGGTCGATTGGTATTCTCGCACTATTTGCATCAAAGCGACAATAGCACATGGACATTTAATACTGTAAATATCATTGTCCATTGGTTACAAATTTTCCATTCTGCGTGGACTTGGTGTCTTTGCCTTTAAATGTAAGCCACGTACCTCAACGATCTTTCGCAAAATCCAAAATTAAACTTCCTAAGACACATTATAACCATAATCAATATTGTTATTAATCGCACAGGGTGACTTACGCCTTTTAAAATCGGCAAACTATAGTCTAAATTGCATGCCAATAGCAAGTATGGAATTGGAAAATAAACACTTACCGTGTGTTTTTTCCTTAAATTTAAGCCATGTAGCTCAACGATCTTTATCAAAATATAAAATTAAACTTGCTAAAATACCTTATAAGCATAATCAACATTGTATGAACCGCACAGAGTGACTTACGCTACGCCTTTGAAAAGCCGCAAACTATATTGCATGCCAATAGCAAGTATGGAAAATAATGTACACTTATCCGTTTGAAACGCTTCAAAATTCAAAAATCTTGCCGTTTTTGCGTCTTTTGACTGTTTTTTTCTTCGTTTGACTAATCCTCTTGCAAATTTTCATTAATATTGTTTTGTGAATATGAATATGACTTTTTAAAATATCCATCTTATGTTAAAAATACAATTGATTTACATGCTAGTATAAAAAAATATGAAATTACAAGATTATATTTACAGTACAATAAAATGCAAACTTGCAATAATTAGTTAAATAAATGTATCACTTTAAAATGTCATAGGTATTTACAAGATCCAGCAACAAAGATTGTTTATTTCTCTCAGTTCTCGATAAAATGACGCAACTTCCTTGTCCTGTTTCTCTTAAGTTATAATTATTATCTGTAGGCTCAGGTAACAGAACATGACAGGGGTGACTTGGTTCATCCTGAATTCGTCTAACCTCACGTATGGTAGCGATATCTCTCCTGTCACTTAAGATGGTAAGCTATCCCTATCCAAACCAAGGATTCTCAGACTTCTTAGCTGTACACGTTCTATTTCGTTCTTTAGGTATGCCGGAAGATCTCCCCAGACAGGAGAAGCATATAACCCTAGTATTTATCTGATTTTAGATCTATAGGTCATAAGACCAATCTCAGCTGGTAGTTGAGATTTTCTGCATTGTCGGAGATGATATAGTCTCTTATTCGCTTTACGTGTAATTTGGTCTATGTGATTATTCCACTTCAGGTCATTTTGTCACAGTTTTCATACGGTTTTCATACGGTTAACAGGTATGCATGTATGTATATAAGCAAGTATACCTCCACCAGGGGTAGGTCTGTCCAAACGAAACATCGTATAGTCATTTCCGATATGCACAGCCTAATCAGGAATTCTGGTAGATAGCCAAGACTCGGTAATTACAACTTTAGGATTGTTAATTGCAACAACGTCACATAATTTATCTATTTTGTTTGTTATATGGTATGCTTCGTTGAAATTCGTTTGTTTACATTCATGATATTACATGGCGGACAAAAAACAAGCCACCAAGCGCGCTGCGCAAAATTTGAATAATACTCACCTATGTACGCCTGTTGAAGCAGTCAAAACTAAAATAACCAAACCCAACACACCAGAGACAAGAATGGAGGAAAAAGAAGGAGAAAAAGACGTAGATATGCGGCAAATTCAACAGATGTTTACGACCATGATGACGAAATTGGAGAAGCTTGACGGAATAGAAACAGACATGAAAGAGATAAAACACTCTTTAGAATTCGCACATGCTGAAATAGCTGATTTAAAAAAAGAAAATGAAGCAACTAAAGCCAACCAAGCAGTGACGTAGCCAGGATTTTCAGTCAAGGGGGGCCCGAAAAAGTACTAGGGGGGGCCAACATAGAGATTTGTATTAGTCTAAATGTTTCCTACGGGGGGCCGACACCTTCGCCAGGGGGGGCCTGGCCCCCGGGCCCCCCCTCTGGCTACGTGTCTGCAACCAAGATAAAGCCACGAACAGGGACCTAACGTGTGTGGGGGGGGGGGGACTGGGCGTCCTCCCCGCGATAATTTTTGTATTTTTGAGTTTCTGTGGCTTGATTTCCTGCATTTTGAGAGACAATTGTGATACCTAGGGATAACATTGGGAATTTATGGCCTTTTTGGTAAATTTATTTAAATTTATGAAGAGCTGGGGAATTCGCTGTGTCCAATTTCGCTTTTCAAAGCGTGCGTTTATTCCTCGTGTATGGAGGCAATGGAGCAGTTTTTCGAAAACATTCGAAACTATTGTAAACAGTATGTAATGAAATCGACAACTTGACCTAGAGGATGTTGGACAGCAGATTGCAAAGCATCATGGGAAATGAGGGTCCGATGGGCCCTCATCGATGCGTTGACTCGCGCGAAGTAAACATCTCCCTGGCCTGCCCTGCAAGATGGACGCTTTTGAAAGACATAATTGTCAGGCTACGATACTTGATCAAAATAGCCTGATATACCTTTATTGCTGCGATCCTTTTTTGATTTTTGATTCCGTCTGAGAGAAGGAATTGTGTTTATATTTCCAACAGCAAGGCACTTGTTTCGAAGTTGGATGGTCTTAAGTCCCCATGTATCATGAATGTGAAAGCAAGCACATTATTTCAGGTTGGTATATAACTACAATGCATTTACAATTAACTTGTTATTTTGCCAAAATTCACCGCTTCCTTCTTTTAATCTTGTACAGTATATCTGTATTAAAAGTCGAATTCATTTGCTATAAAACGCTTCGTATATTTAACATGTAGTTAATTGACCCTGGTGAGCAAATGGAAATAATTCAGATGATGAACATTGGCTCTCAGATGAATCTGAAATTAATGTGTGTGTAATACAGAAATACAGTATTTTTTATCTATTCTAAAACTACACCCGAATGACAGACGAGTAACAGACGAGTACAGACGACTACAGACGAGTCAAAACTCGCGTGACGCTCGCGCGCGTGCACACAAGTCTATTTGGTCTAATATATTTATCAGTTATAGACCTGGAGCGAGGGGTATTCCACAAAAAATTACCCTGCGGGATGTTCAAACCAGTGTCAACGGTTTTCCAGCGACATACCAGAAGCACTGCAAATATGGAATTGTGGGTACCAAACCTCAAATTAACAATCACAAGGAGTGGACTTCAGTACACTGGAGCATATTTTTATAATATGTTGCAAAACTTTGTAGCCTTTCAGAAGAGTGCCTACAATTTGGTTCTACCAAATATTGCAAGCTATCTTAAAATAATATGTTCTTCAACTCTCCAACTGGAACACATATAATGTTTGCCCTTGCTGGACCTCAAAGGTCAGCAGTTTAGACAGAACTCGAAGAAGTATCCAGTATATGTATTGGAGCACATACTGGAGCACATTGAGGAGGTAAAAGTGATGTTCACAAATTAAAGGGATCAATCTTGACATCGCCATGGTGTCCCAAAATAGCAAATTTGGATATGGCAGACTTTTAATGGCTTTATCTTGTGCTTGGGGCTCACAGGAATCAGGAAAAACAATCAACCACAAAATTCGTCTGATAAATATTGTTCTTCACACTTAAGTTTCACAATGATTTGCATGTATAAATGAGACCTGTACTGTAATAATATAAATATCAACATATCCCAGTTCTCAATTTTATATTTTAATATCCCTTTTTCTTTTATCTCTATTAAAGTGCATGCAAAACTAGAAAGAATCTTTTTAGACACCACAGTTGTCCCAGACATTCATAGCTTATCAAAACAGTGAGAATTTGATATGAAGCTAGCAAACTGAGAACTATCACAGTGTGTATTCTGTCCTGTGCGAAATTAGGACAGCTTAGCTCCACCTGGATTCCAAAAAGACTACCTGATGTGCTCCAAGAACATGGATACTGATACGGGCCCCAAGGCTAGGGCGCTCTCACAATATTATAAAGTTGGCCATTTTAAGTGCCATTTACTTGATTCCCCCTAGCACCCTTCGGAGAGCCAAGCCGACCCGACTGTGAAACGAAACCAGCTTGATATGTCACTGTATTTTAATTTGCGCATAAACATGTGTACAAAATAATAAAAAGCTTTCATTTTATATTTGTACAATTGTGAATTTAAGTTTTCCAATCCAAGCCCCAAGGAAAGGCACTGAAGTGCATGACTACAATTGTTTAATGCATTCCAATATTTACCCATTAACCCATGTGGCCAGTGGGCTACTGTCTAGTAAGTAAATCACAAAGCTGCAGCTTAACCGCTTTCAAAGGCTATGGGAAGTTAATCACTCCATCACCATTTCAAAATTTAGTCCATATATGAGCTTGAAATCCCAGGTCCTCTGCAGCAGCACTCGTGTGAAAGTCATAACCATCTATGTAGACCATGTAAATCAGTAAAAAATAGACTTGTATGGCAAAATATATTTCCTATAGTATTAAGATACGATTTGCATCTTGTCTTGTTACCGGCAATAGAGAGCAAAAAATAGAGAGCAAAAAGTCTAATGATCATTGGCTACATCTTCATCTGAGTCACTGTCAGTGTCTTCGAGTAAATCCCTTAGAACAACTTTCGTGCAATATATCGACCTTATGTTGACTTGTTTAGAAAGTTGTAGTTCAGATTTTTATAGATTGAAATAAAATGTTGTTCAGAAAGCTTTCGCGAAATTTAATGCCCATTTTTCTATTTTCCCCTATCAAAATCGCGAAAATAAAGTCTCGCGAAATATTGCCTCGAAAAAATCGCGAAATTAAGTACGCGCGAAATTAAGTACGAATAAGGTATATATCCTTTTGGAAATATTTACTCCAAGACTATCCAAGAGGCACAAAACCTTCAGTTTTCGACAACAAATGACTCGAACCGACCAAGTGACCAGTCAACAAAAAACTGCCCAAATTGCATCCAAGATCCTCGCAAACTAGTTTTTCCAAATAGAACACGATCGAACGGGATTCGAAGCGGTGGAACGATGTAAAATACGAAAACTATCGATTTTCCTGTAGACTGCATTGGTTTTTTGCCCGGTTGAGCCGCCATCTTGGATTACTCATGCTGGCGAGCGTCAGCAATATAGGATTATAATTATTACAGTCAGCAATCTAGGTCTCCTATATCTATGGGGAGCACCCCCAGACTCCCATATTCTTTTTACAAACCAGAATCGTGATTATGGCAATGTCCAACTTCCAATGTTTCGCAAACGCCCCTTAGTAACTATATATATAAACTTAAAAGTGCCCTTGGAGGAACATCTGCCCGCCTTGCCCTCTCGTCGTTCCGGCTTCCCTGCTTATACATCTATCTATACCTTCCAAAGCGTGGATTTATTATCTGTAATCGTCCATACAATACAATACAATACAGTACGTATGCATGCATGCTCCTATCGCTATAGCTGTATTATGCTGCATGGCAAATACACCTTTCAGGGGCGAATCTATAAATTTTTCGAGCGTATCTAGAAATTTTCCTACGTTAGTCAAAATTTTAGATATCATTGTCAGGGGGATAATTCAGTCTATATAGATATTTCTACTAATATCTTAAGCGATACAAGTATACATTTGCTTCGTCGTGATAAAAGTATACATTTGCTTCATCATTTGTCTATGTCATGCGTGGACTAAAACAGTCTCGTATAAAATAAACAAGACTTTTATATATCAGTCAGAGAAATTGAGCCAATAGGAGTAGACATATTTTTTGATCAGCCAATCATAAAGCTCATATATGACGTCATGATTGCGCAAACCGGTCAGACCTCCACGAAGATCAGTAAAAATGGCGGATCTCCATGGAAATGAACATCTTGACCAATCAAATGGCTAGAATCGTTCCACAATTAGTCATAGATTCACGCAGATAACCGCTATTTGAATTTTTTACAGAAGGCTCAGCCGCTGGATGAAATTTGAAAACTGTACTCCTTTTGAATATTGATTATCTCTGCTGCCGGCTGACAGCCTGACGCTGCATGAAAGATAAAAGCTGGACTATTTTTGCATATCAATTATCTACGCAATTTTTACCTCAGTCGCGTGACTGATTTGATGACCCCTAGATCCGCCCCTGGTACCTTTGGTAACTGTATCGAGATTATCGATCAAACAGAAATCACATTAAAAACTAAAATGTCAGCCCGAAACATTGAAAAATTTAATCAAAACATTAGAAATAGAACGGTCCTCTAAAACACCATAAATAAAAACTACAACATAAGTCTCTAAAAACAAAAGCAGAGATAAGAAAAATCATCACGAATGGCTGAAAACTTGTTCAAAGTCGACAGACAAAGTGTCAAATTGTTACATTTACATTTGCAAGCATTAAAGCATTTAAAACTTAAAGGAAATAAACATGAAGAAAAGAACGTAGATCCTTGATATTTCTTTATAGATTGTCCAACCAATCTTCAATGGATTTCTCATGTTTCGCTCTCCATTGGATATTTGTAACGACTGTTTCAAGGAGCTGTTCCCGGGCTAGTGTTGCTGAGCTTGATTGTGGATATTTCTTGAAGAAATTCACTAACTGTAAGGTATAGATTTTATATAGGGTGTTACAAAACAGTATAATAATACAATATTATAACAGTGGTTCCATACAAATGTAGGAGTAGTGACTATTGTTGTCGCGTAGATTTGGAATTGTTGGTGTGATGATCTGGTGGTGTTATGGTAGCAGTTGTAATGCTATGGTAATGTTAATGGTAGTGGAGTTGATAATGTTAGTGGTGTGATGGGACGATAATGCTGATGGTGGTTGTGCTTGTGGTAATGATGGCAATGGAAATCTGGTGATGTTGATGGTAGCTATATTGATAGTGGCGATGATGGTATAACTGGTAATCTGATAATACTAGAAATACATACATGCAGAATCCCCTCGCCCATTTGAACCAAACAATTTACTCCCCAAACGTTATTGTAACATGAAATACTGAGTCGACCAGTGTAACCATGGTAACACGCAACACTGTATATTTATTTTATTTTACTGTAATTTGTACAAAATATTGATATTTTGTACTTTAATTTTAACTATAAAATTATCATTTGCCCAACTATATAAAGCAGGTATGCTATTATGTACTCTTTTAGCTTTGATTTACTGTAACATTCAACGTTAGACGTTCACAAAATGTTTCGAAATTTTCATAAAATTTCAACTGCTTTTCGAGCAGTATTTTCATACTTCGGCACTTGCTTTTGAAATGAATTTTTGAGATTTAATGTTTTCTATTTTTCTATAAAGTATTTGAATCAATACTAAAATACTTTTAAAATCAATCAATGTTATATTGACCACACAGAATGATCTACGCATTTTCAAATTCACAAACAATACTGTATGTTATAAATCGGCAAAGCAAGTATGGCAAAATAGACACTTACCCTTTTAAAACGCTCCTTTTTCGGTCTTTCGACTGTTTTTCTACTTGTTGATTTGTCCTCTAAATAATTTATCTTGTTTTCGATACTTTTTGATTTGTATTTATTATGTCCTGAGTGCAAAACTATTTTTGAAAATTTTTTGCAAAATGGCAGTCTTCTTCTCTCGGTCTGAACTCGCGTATGTGCATAACTTAAAAAACCGTCCATGACAAAAAAATGGCGGACAACTTTGCATTCTGCTATGTTTTCACATACCCGGGTGTAAATATTCGAGCGGAATTAGTACCCTCGCACGGCGAAAGGCTCGGGGATTAATGGTAATTGGTGACTATGTTGATATGAGGTCATGGTAATGATTAGGATAATTGAGCTGGTATTGGTAATGAGTGTAGTATTCATAATTGTATTACCTCATCAAGTTCCCATGGTGTACTGAATCCGGATGCCACACCCTCTAGAATGTCAGTAACGGAAAAGTCAAAACCTTCACCATATCTATGTAACAGACAATGAAAATTTAGGAGATTTTTGAGTATATGATCTCCAATAAAGTAGCGCTGTATTCTGTAAACTGACTCCTTCTTATGATCCGAATATTTAACGAGGACAACTTTAGTCCATTAGTTAATCTATCCCAAGAAAATAAGGAAATAGAAGAAACGAGAAGTGATTGGGAGTCGTATACTTCAATTGATCCAAATACATTTTTACTGAGTTCCCTTCAAAACTATTAGCAAAAAGAGATACCAAACTCATCGTACATTTCTATTATGGCAGGCCACATTTCCTTCAAGAAGTTCCAAACAAAATGACGCCCAATGGGATTAGCGTTAGCAATGTTGGATAGGACTTCACTTGTGTCTTGGCTCTTGATTTTTGTCTCGTCCAATGCATATTGTAAATATCTGAAAGCAAATCAGACTTTACATATAAATGTCCCGAAATGACATCATTATATAGATCATTGGGTTAGAATTGAGTGTGGGTAAGGATCAGGATGAGGTTAAGGGTTAAGTTGAGTGTTAGGATCAGTGGTAGGGTTAAGGTAAGGGTTAGGAATAGTTTAACGGTAAGTAATCGCGGTAGTTTAGTTATGATTGTTAATATAGAAATTGATCTGAAATTCAGTCATGAAGCCAATTTCGGGACATTGTATTTGGTGTTTCTCTCAGGGTCAGATAAACAATAACAAGAGTTTCAACGTAGAACACTCCCATACATACCTGTTGATGATCCAAGGCTCAGGTGTTCCTGCTAGACCATGCATCAATTCAAGTCGTTCAGATGCTACGTTAGTTTTCTGCAGTCTCTCAAAAGTTATATCCCACTCCTTCTCTCCGCTCTGTGATATACCGTACAAATATACTGGTGATCTCAGATCTGGCGGAAGTGGACTAATATAATATAAATAAAAATATGCGTTGTTACGGATTCATCAATAATTAGTTATTAATTACGTGCCGTTTCTTGATATTAACATAAATTATGCAGCGTCACTCCTTAATCGACGAACATATGTTTTTAATAGCGTGTTGACATTGAAAGATATAGACTTATTTGATTGATATTTGATGCTTTAAATCGCCTGGCTCATCTGCTGTGGAACAAATATCTGAATTACCTAAACATGATTAAAGCACAGAAGCACTTTAGAGGTTGTGACTCCGTTCTATCACACAGTTTCCAAAATTTGAGTCATGAGTATGTAATATACAACCAGTAGCATTGTGGGTCGGGAATAAATAATTTATTGGAGTCACTTGATCATTTTGTGTTCCAGCGGCCGGTTGTGTACCCGTCTTGTAGTTAAATTGTCCCCGAGCAGGCGCGAAGCGCCGTGCGAGGGTACTAATTCCGCTCGGATATTTACACCCAGGTATGTGACAACCGAGGGTACTAATTCCGCTCGGATATTTACACTAGGTATGTGTGTCATCCGCCATTATGTCATGGACGGTCATGGACGGCTTTCTGCTTTATGCGCATGCGCGAGTTTAGACCGAGAGAAAACTGGTAACTAGAAACCTCATGATTGGCTAAGACGAAGAATTTATTTTTTAATGATACGTCAGAAACTTAACTGCCATTTTGCAAACTTTTTTCAAAAATAGTTTTGTACATTGTTTTGTACTCAGGAGTCGGGGAATAATAAAGACAAATAAAGTCTTCAAAACAAGATAAATGAAACTTTTTTGGAGGACGTTCGCTTGTTAAAGTCAACAGGAGGAAAGCAATCGAAAGACTGAAAAAAGGAGAAGATTTTCGAGTTTTAAAGCGTTTTAAACGGGTACGTGTCTATTTTGCATACTTTGCTTTTGTCGATTGTCATGCAATATAGTTTGTGAATGTGTAGGTCATCCTGTGTGGTTAATACAACATTGATTAATCTTAAAAAGTATTTTAGCATTAATTCAAATACGTTATAGAATAAGAAACAACATATTAAATCTCAAAAACTGTGCGAAGACGAAATATAAAAATACGAAAATTGCGAAACGTTTTGTGAGACGTCTATTCGTCTAAGGTTTAACTTTACAGTAAATCAAAGCTAAAAGAGTACATAATTTCATACCTACTTTATACAGTTGGGTAATTGATAATTTTATAGTTAAAAGCACAAATCTTATCAATATTTTACCATTTTGTACAAATTTACAAAGGAAATGTACTAAGTCGGCCGGCCAAGGATAATAAAAGTGCCTAGAAAACACCTTTGATGGCATTTCGTGTTACAAGCAGGCAACCACCACCAGCTATTTTACGCGCTACAATCTTGCTTGAAAATTCCAAGTTAATTTCCATAGCAACAACTTCGTTTTGCCTCTTTCTTGTGATTGGCCTGGTTACAATAACCCAGCCAATGAGAATGCGTGAATCAACACATTCCCCGGCACACTGCTTCCGGCAGATTGCATGCAAATTCCTTCGATCTAAATATTTAGCGAAATCAAGCGATATTTTGGAACGATCCACAAGGAAAACAACACAAAGTTTGTATAATATTTAAAATTTTATTGTTGCTGGGTGTTGACAGGTTTATGTTGGGACTTGGGTTCGGGTGTTGACAGATTGAGATTGCCGATTCGACAGGATTATATTTATTTTAAAGTGTGCTTAGTTGAACAAAAAAGCTGCTAAAATAACTAATTACAAAATGGCATCGGGTTCGAAACGTAAACCTCCGAATATAGTCCCTGTTACGGTTTTAGCAAAGAAGAAGGAGTCTTTAGATGCTTGTTTGTTTTGCCAAACTGGAAATGCCAGTGACCTGCGTTGTTCTTCTGCAGATGGAAGAAGCAAGTGGTCCAATCTGTGATTGAGAGAAAAGAATACAACGACGTTACATTAAGTACCAGTAGCATTATCGATAGGGCACTTAGTGTAATTAGCAATAACCAAATAAAGTGGCATCATGCATGCTATAGTAACTTTACGCACCAGGGAAAGATTGATAGACTACAAAAGAAACATGGGTGTGTTCTGGACACATCGGATCTCATTCCTACAACTACTAAACAACCATCTACACGTAGACAAATAAACCGTCCTATCTATGAAGCTTATCTAAATATTATGCTAAAGTGGAACTTATACTGGAAAGCATAAAGGAAGAGTCCTGAAAGGCTGAATCCAGAACATCAATATGTTAATTATGTTCCTCACATTGGCCAATTGTTGAGAATCCAAGCAAGAGACAATCCTGCAAGCTACATGCAGCTCTCTGAAGAAGGATATATTCAACCACAAAGACAAAGCAGCAATCTTATGGACAAAAACTGAAATATATATCAAGACTAATATAAACGCTATCGAAGAGAATACTTCTGTTTGTTGTTCCGAAGCTGGTCGCTGTGAAAAGTCCTCTGCTGCCAACACAATTGCGGCAACGATTCATACATTGTCTGCAAAAAAGCTTCTCTCAATGAAGATAACTACTTCTCTGATTGGATTAGGAAATAAAAAATAATTCATAAGAATCAAATTATTGCTCGAGAACGAAAGCCAACATCTCAACGATAGATTGTCTGAAAGTACTTCTCGTATTAGCTTCGATACAAGTATATAAAGCGTAAACAAATGCGGAAAACAAAAATATTATTAAACGAAATCAGGATAAAATATAAAACGTAAGAATAAACACACATTCATCTTTCCAAAGTTAAATTCTTATGTTTAAAATGGAAGTCATAACCAACAATAATTCAGTTTGGTTTACAAGTTCTGACTGTGATAATGTTAATATATTAAAGATCAACACGGGAAGATCCGCTTGTCTTTAAAATAAATGTAGCTTGTTGTATCTGCAAATTACCGAAAGCAACTATAGCACTTAAGAGTAGGGACATTACCGCAGCTGCCAGATCCAAAAAATATATGAAACTTTACAAATTTACCTTACACGAGCCTTCATTTGAGGTGTTACATTTTGTTTGGCATTGTGGCCGATGCGAATTACGACGTCCGACACGTCGCTCGCTCTGATTGGATAACAAAAATATTAGCCAACCATCGTAAAACATTACGACCTATTTCACGACTCCCCCGAAATTCCATCCATCGTCAAAGCGGCACATCAAAGCCGAAGCATTCTTTCTAAAAAGCCGAAGCATTCCCGAATTACGGATGGCAACCCCCCAAACCTTCTAAATGAACACTATTCGAAGCGATTTAGCGCGGTTGCCTGCTTGTAACACGAAATGCCATCAACAGTAACATTTCAGATCCTTGGCCGGCCGTCTATACAGTGTTGTCGTGTTGATTGTGTTGCGAGTTACTATGGTTACCGAGTGATCGGCTCAGTACTTCATGTTACAATATCTTTTGTGGAGTAAATTGTTTGGTTCAAATGGGCGAGGGGATTCTGCATGCATGTATTTCTAGGAGTTAGGTCTAATATAACTTAGACTTTCGCACTAACCACGGTTAGCTTTAACTACCTTTTTACACAACCGGCCCCAGGTGGCCCAAGAAAAACTTACGGTGTTTGGTTTAATGTAGCGCAAAAACTACAATAGATATCTCACTCAAAGCACTAACGTAAATTTTGGTATATAACACTTGAATTTTGATGCAATATTGACCGAGATTCAGATGTTTGAAGTTGCAATAGTTTTAAAAATTCGTGAAAAAACGAGAAAGAATGGCTTATTAAATAATTTGAAATTAGTTGCCAATCTATCACGAGTATTGTCAACTTCTATGAAGTTAACTCCAACTTCAGATTATTTCCTAGTCCCCAAGCCGGCGCGAAGCACCGTGCGAGGGTACTAATTCCGCTCGGATATTTACACCCGGGTATGTGACAACATAGCGGAATGCAAAGTTGACCGCCATTATGCAATGGACGGTTTTCTACGTTGTGCGCATGCGCGAGTTCAGGCCGAGAGAAATCGTGGGGGAGTAAATTGCGTGGTTCGAATGGGCGAGGGGATTCTGCTTGCATGTATTTCTAGTAGATTTATTATTCTGTTAGTCTTTTGTAACCCTTGAGAATAAATTAAAAGTGGAATAATAATACACATGCATTGACAGAAAATTTAGTTGAAAACATTGAAGACAGCTTCGTGAGGCAATTATTTTGGCATGTGAAACTTTCGACGAAGAACTGATCCAGAATTTCTTTGATGGCATGGTTTCCAGAGCAAGACGATGTATTCATGCTCAAGGACAAGCTTTTCCAGATCAATAAATCTTGATCTTTTGAACAATAACGTTGTACATGCGTTCTTTATAGAGAAATACAAACAGTAGAAATATTTATCAAGTTTAACCAAATAGATATTTGATCGGATCGTTTTACGCCAATTTTTGGCAATTTCAGAATGCTTAATATTCAACTTAAAACATATGTAGGTCAATACTGCATCAAAATGCAAATGTGATATACCAAATTTAAGTAGCCCTTTCTTAATATAATAAAACTTATTTGAGTGAAATACCCGTTGTAATTTTTGTGCGACATTAAATCAAACACCGTAAATTTTTTGAGGGGAACCCGGTATATATTTTGGGACACCCGGTATATAATGAGAAAATATATATCGCAATACGGTAAACTTACTATGATTCATTCTTGATCCATTTATGAAATAATTCCTTGGTCTTCTCCATACACTGTTCATTACGAACACCGCAGAGGATTAAGATTGTTTGGAAGAACAGGTTAGAACTTATAGAGGAACTCACCATACAGTAAGCTTAGTTTAGGTTTCCTCGTGCAGTAACACTGGACCTAAAGGATATCTCTAGGACAATCTAGAGCTCAAAGAACTACACAGTATGACTAAAGTTAGTTTAATTAGTTAAGTTTAACGCCAAACTATATAACATTCATTTAGAAAAATCTTTGCAGCTATTCAAAAGTACACACTAGTTATTTCGACGCCAATCGCTTTTCCAAACAAATATTTCACCTAACCTTTTAATTAATATTATCTGTGTTCTTCGTGTGTATGCGCAAGAACCATAGGCTCCAATTTTCTTTTGTGAATATTCTTAATTTTAGCTCCCCTGTACTTTAGCGCAGTAGAGCTCTTGCAATAGTCTGCCGTCCGCGTCCAGAGCAGATGATAAGGTGAATGCTGAGATGCTACTTTTCATTTGATATATTATGTTTAAGTTTAATATTTACTATTTGTCGCAAGAGTACGGTGTAAAGGCCATTTTCCATTACGGCCGCTTTGCCCGCGCGGGCGGAGCGATCGTCAAATGCGCATCCGTACGCCCGCTTAGCCCAATCTCCACTGTCATTGGTCTGAATGCGGAATCGCGGGAAAAACAAAATCAACATGGCGGCCATAAACCGGAGAAGACTCGTCTTGTTGATTATCTTGAGGCGCAAACAAAGAAGAAACAAGTACAAAAAGAGATTCTGGATTCGAGAAATCTACAAAGAAAGGAAAACGAAAGGAGAATACCACACTCTGGTACGAGAAGCGATGCTTTTTGAGAGCGGATTTTTTCCCGCTTGTTTCGTATGTCACCAACAAAGTTTGAAGAATTACTTGGCTTGGTTGGCCCAAAAATAACACACTTCAGTTACACGAGGAAAGCTATTGGTGCTGGTGAGAGACTTTCTGTTACATTACGGTACTTGGTGACTGGCGATGCCTTCTCAACTATTGCAGCAAGCTACCGATTAAGTGATACTACTGTAGGTCGGATAGTTAAAGAGACATGTTCAGCCCTGTGGGATGTTTTGAGTGCCAATGGTTTTTTACAGGTTCCAAAAACTGCTGCTGAATGCGTAAAGATTAGTCAGGAGTTTGAAACAAGATGGAACTTTCCCAACTGCGTTGGAGCAATATATGGGAAACATGTTATTACTCAGTGCCCTCCAAGAGGGGGTTCCATGTTTTTTAACTATAAAAAGTTCCACAGCATTGTTTTAATGGCTGTAGGGGATGCTAGATACCAGTTTACCATGGTGGATGTGGGTGATTATGGAAGGCTGAGTGACGGGAGTGTCTTTTCCAGTTGCAACATTGGTATAGCAATGGAACAGAACCAGTTAAATTTACCCCATGCAAGATCTCTACCCGAATCAAATAAATGTTATCCATATGTGATTGTTGGTGATGATGCTTTTCCGTTAAAAACATATCTGGTCAAACCATACCCAAAAGCGGACATACAGTTTCCTGAAATTATTGCAAACTATCGAATTTCTAGGGCACGAAGAATTGTGGAAAACGCATTTGGCATTGCGACATCACGATTCCGACTGTTTAGGAGAGCAATTACAGCTGATGTAGAGTAGCAGTAGCAGCCACCAAATCCATAATTGCACTTCACAATTACTTGATGGCAGATATGTCCTCCCCCCTCTGTTGCTCATGACAGCCCCCCCCTCAACAACCTACAGTAGTACTACACCCAGGCAACCCCATATCACTGTTTCATATTTTACAGCTAACAAATATGTTACACCCCCACTATTTCCATCTCCCCACCCCTCCCCCCTTACTAAATCATGACCAGTCCCTTAAAAAGAAAAAAAAACAGTACTACAGTGTATTTAACTATTGCAATGTTTAATTTGATAAAATACATGCAATTTTGTTCAACAATTAAACTTTTTCAGGAACTTTCTCTGAACTATATAATACAATAACAGTTAATTGTAATAATATTACAAAAATAAATAATCAGTATATATGTTAAGTACAGTAAGGTTTGCATACAATAAAACATTTTAACATTGTTAAACTTTAGTCAATGTGTAAAAGAAATAGTTTTCTCATTCATCAAGTTCATGAATCATCATCAAACTCATATTTCATTAAAACTTGCTGAATTTCAACCCTTGCCATCCTGTTTTTCTTTGCTGGCAATTTGTCAAAGATTTCAACAATGCTTTCGCAAAATAGGTGGTCTGAGGATTTTACACCAGAAGGACTTGTTGTTGGTGGTTCTTCAGATTTAGATAGAGCATTTACAAGCAGCAAGTCTATCTTTTCCTGACGATCTTTTTTTATATTTAAACGACCGTAAGGTTTTGTCTTACATGCATCATCAGTTAGGTCTAGTCTTCTTTTTGCAGTGTTCTCTGTAGGTGTAGATGTCTTCAATTTTTCAGGTTGTTTCAATGGTTCTGGGCATGGTTGCTGATGCTCTGGACTCTCAAATATCAAATTATCTGCCCAGTTATCAATTCCTGGGACCGGTGCTAGACTTATGTTACTATCTGTTACTATCTGTTACTCGGTTTGAGATAAAGTCTCGAAGAAATAGAAGCTGATTGAATAGCTTGCATGTCGGTTTCTTAGATGCACCTGCACCAGACTTCTGCCCCTCGTTTATTTTCTTTAGGCATCTCATCATTCCATCTCGAAGGTTTTTCCATCGGCGTTTAAGCAAGTCACCTACAAAATAACAAAGGGTAGTAAATATCCCTACTTGCAAAGTACATAAGTAACTTATAGACAAAAGATAAAGTCAGAAGTGCTTGCGTAGCTATAATATGTAAGAAATATTCATCTAATGTTGATCAGTTTCAGCTGACACTCTGAAGATGTCAAAGTTAAGAAAAATATTGTGATTTGTCAGTAACTCGCAGATCAACTATTTGGCTCCAGTGATAAATCTCAATATTTTGCTCAACTTTTTGTTCAATAATTGTATATTTCGCTGATGAGTTAGTCAGTCGCTTAGAACTTTGTCTCAGAAAATGTATGAAATGCACTCCAAGACCTCCAAGGGTTTCGAAATTTATGATACTTTTTATGAAAATACTCTGGAAGTTAGTGCATGGCTGTTATTTGTTGTGATGTTTCTTCAGCAGGGTCCATTTAAATGCCTTGCCCTTGATGCCCAAATTGATAAACCAGGGCAAATAAAGTTTGCAAGACAAACAGCTGTGTCACAACAAGTGAATTCAAAACATACATGTATGAAACAAGAAATATTAATATTAAAACAGATTTACAAACTTATATTTAAACACAAAGCTGCCTTAATAATTCAAGTAGAAGTATGTCATGTACTGTATACAATATTTTATACATACTATTTATATGTACGTACTATTTTGGTTCAGACGGCCTGAAATCTCTGTCCATACCAAATTCTTCTTCGGGGTATCTTTGTAGCCCCGTGCCGATGTGTCCCACAATATTCTGTACTTTCTGACTTCTTCGACCAGATATTCGTCAAATCCTTCCTCAGGATCGAACGTATTCGTTTCTACAACGCTCAAATTATCATTTTGAACCTGCTCGTTGATCTGACTTCGCTCCTCAAACGCTGCCATGTTGTGTAAACTTTTGAGAGCATGCGCGAGTTCGCTTGGAAAGTAGAAAGTATTTCAACTTTCATGGCGTGTCCGCGAGCAACAAAGCGAACCGCGAACTGCTATGCAAGACGCCTACCGCGCATGCTCAAACAAGTTCGCTCCGCCCGCGCGGGAAAAGCGGCCGCAATGGAAAATGGCCTTAACAGGGGGTCTTAACAATGAGCGATGTTTCAAAATGGTAAGGGCAGCGTTAAGATGTTAAATGTTCAATATAAACAGCTTTACAACAGAAGATATTCCCAATACTAGACACCCTTGATATGTAATATGACAATACTGTGCCATTGTTGCACAAATTCAATATTAAGTGGAGTCTGCTTGAAATTTCTCTAATGATAACGCCAGTGTTAAGATGTTAAATCATTAGCATAAAGGTTAATCTTAAGATGTCAAATAATAAGAATAATAGTATGCCTTTTCAGTGACTTATTTAAACCTTCAGCTAAAATATGATTTGTGCATGTGATGATAAGGGGGCAGTGTGCTTCGAATTCATTTAACAACAGATAGGTGCCAAAATCGCCTAATGCTCGCCTGCACATGCATAGTTATTTTAGCAGGTGTAAGAAAGAATCCTTAACAATTCTTAAAAATTTGATGTGTAAATTCGGTTTATTTGCTATTATATCTTCATTCGCAATGGTTTTTCCCAAATATGTATTTTCATATACACAATTCATTGAAATTCATTAAGCAAACACATGTACTGAAGACTGCATTATAACAACACGATATTTTATCATTGACATTGTATATTCCCTCGCATATTCTATATGCTAGGTGCTACATAAATGCAATTATCACTTAATCACTAAAAATGCATACTATTATTCTAACTTAACACTGACCTTATCATATTATGCTAACTATTTAACATCCTAATTAACATTGACCTTATTATTTTATGCTAATGTTTAACATCTTAACACTGGCGTTATCATTGCAGGCGACCTAAAAAGTAAATGTTTAAAAGTTGAATGTAAAACATAATCTGGCCCCTGTCTACTTCAACTTTTAAGTGATAATTGTATTTATGTAGCACCTACCAAATAGAATATGTGAGGAAAAATACAATGATAAAATCTCGTGTGGTAATAATAGTCTTCAGTACACTTTATATATGTGTTTCCTTGATGATTTAAATGAGTCGTAAAATGAATTCAAATGAAAATACATCTTTCGCTAAAACCACTACGAATGAAGAAATAATAGAAAATCATTCGAATTTAATCGTCGAATTTTTAAGAATTTTGTCGGTAAATCACTACAATATTCATGAATAGGTTGAATAGCACGATATTCACGTAGATGTTTTATATACTGCAGACAGTATTTTCAAACAGCTGATGAATACAGCCATTTGCATCTCTATTTGCATGTAAATTGCATGAATACAAATCTCGCTTAAATAGAATAGGCTGTACTGTACATTAATAACACATCTTCATTTTCTTCCATTCTTCTTTTTAAATATATTCTCTTGCTTTAAAATCATGTCGCCTCACGGCTCGAATTTTGTTTATCTCGATTATGGAGCAAGCTTTGCCTGCCGGGTAATCATCGCAGGTATCAGCGGATGTAAGTAGTGCGTATTGCGGATATAGTCCGTAGCTGAAGCTACAGCTGATCGCAGGAAACAAGCAGGATACGTTCCTTTCGTAGGATATCTATGGCGCTTTAAAAAACAAAAAATGTCTTTCTTACACCTGTCAAATTTACTACGCGGAGGCGAGCGTTTGGTGACTTTGGCACCAATCTCTAGTTTCATATAACATTTCTATACTCACTCTCAAGCCTTTGTAAATTTCCCCAGACTTGGGCAGCGTGGCAGTCAGGGAAGACAGACTGGAGTATCCCGCTTCCCAAGGAATAAAGTTTGTCTCTTTATCCAAATATCTTGTCAGGTTAAGAGCATATTTAAACTCCAGTAGACCAGCACTACAGCGAAACAAAAACATACAAAATACAAAAAAACTTATTAGGGAAGTGTCGACATTATGTTAAGTGATTACCAGTGAAAATATAGAGGCACTCATTTAGACGCTTTAACTTACCCTGCCAAAGCAAATGCGTCACGGATTAAGCCTGCTCTGTCACCAAGTGAGAATATCTAGGCAACAGACACAATAAATCCATATTTAAATGTCATTTTGAAGTCGGTAAACAATAAAAAACCTCGTCCTCGCACAATATACCGACATTACCGTCTTTCCGTACTAGCATCCTCAAAACTATTACTAATTCTTGCAATCCTAATCCACAACCTAATCCTAATCCTAACCCAAACCTTTACTTAGATCCTGACCCAAATCCTCTATCCTAACCATAAAAAACTTAAACTTAACCATAGTATCCTAACCCATAATCTAACCATAATCCTAACCTTAATCCTAACCCAAATCCGAACCCTAATAAAATGCTAACGGCCTCTAATCCTAACCGGCTAACCATATTACGAAAAATTCGTATCATTTCCACATGTGAAATTCTGTGTGGAATTGGAACATTTTACAGGTGAAAATGGACATTTCACATGTCAAATTCAGAGTTTTCATATGTGAAATTTGTGTTTCACATATTCTTTCACATGTGAAACTAGAGGCTTATATGTGAAATTTCTGTTTCACATGTGGAATTGGAACAGTGAAATTTTTGTAAGTACCATTTACAACATGAGCGGCAGTGTTGTATCGGATATACAAACTCGAGCCGAAGGCGAGCGTTGTATATCCGATACAACACTGATGCGAATATTGTAAATAGCTTGTGAAACGTCTTGATGAGAACATTCGTATTCTTCAACAATTTAAAATAAATGAATGATATTTGGTGAGAAAATTGAACTTAAAGTTTATGTAAATCAGCATGATTCTGTATCAGATATACAAACTCCTTCACGCTTATGATTTATTTTGTGTTTTCTTCATGAATTATTAATGAGTTTTACAAGGGTACATATTACCCCTGTAACGACACTTTTGCATAGTAATATTGCAAGTCACCCTGTCTTTCACGGTATACAAACCGCATGAAAACGGTTCACACTGGATGAACATGACATCAGGATTTGTAAACAACTTACGGAATGGTTATACTGTAACTGTTCAGCGAGTAGTGCCCAGTTTTCTTCGGGATAATTCACGCGGTAAAATCCAGCCTGACCGATATTTCCCTTCACCCATTGCTTGCTGGGGTCCCATTTTGTGTTAGGTACGGTGGATTTATCTACATGAAGTAACCAATTGAGATTATATAGATCAGCTATTTTGTTATGATGTAGTGCCGCTATTCATTTTCATACAGTATAGCCCATTTTGGAGCCATTACGTACTGTTTAATAAACGAGCAGGTTTAAAATTATTAGGTTTAAAACCACGAGCGCGTAGCGCGAATGGTATTAGGCCTAACAAAACACGTACTGCGAGTTTATTGAACAGCTATATAAAGAATAGGCTAATGAAGATAAGTTTTATCAGGTACAAAGCCATTTCACGTGACATATTATGGTTGACATGATTTGCCAAAAAGCTTATGAATTATTCATGAGTTTTTGAAGAATGGAATATGATACCATGCACATATATTGGATGGCATAAGTAAGCGCTAGGGTGCGCGGATGGTGGTCAACTTCGAAAATGTTGACATTTATACCTCTAGGTTCATTCCATCGGCTGCCAAATACAAGGCTACTATATATGATTAAAATAATTAAATGGTTACTGGTTACTGGTTACTGTCACTTCATCACCATCTGTTGCACGATGATGACTCATTACAACATTGAGTTGTCAATATTAGTGGTTACTATGAATATTTTGACAAGTATTCCAAAACATCACCTGATGTCCTGTTCATCCAAACAAGTTCTAATCCGGTAGTTTTAACTTCACTATTATCCTCCCTTCCACCTGTTGCGATTGTGAATGGAATATGCCATTTGTACCTGAGAAAATGTTTGAAACATTATTTTTGATTAATAGCTGAGAACGTCAGTGTTTCAACGTTCTGTGGCCTTTGGTGTTCTAGGCTTCTACTTTGTGTACTGGATACACAATTACGCAAAAGTTGGTTTGTCACTGAATAGAATTGTTTCCTTCTAAAATTCACATATATTTATCTCCGTCCATAAAGGCAATATGTTACACGGGAAAATTTTTGCTGCAACTTGCAACGCAATTTCTGCACATAGCCATGTTATGTAGAAATGTACGCACAAAAAAGGCAGTGAACATGACCCGCGTTTCACTTCACCGATATTATCATTCTCAGTCATTTCTTTATTTCTTTCTCGGCTTGCTTAGCAAGAAAAATATCTGCAATGTAAAACAAGATTAATGATCAAAATATCTCTGCCAATATACTTTTTTATTTTATTGGTTTTGCCTACTAGAAACCTTGATAGGTTCTTACCCTAGTTATACATATTTATAACATAGTTAATAGAGGGATGGTTAGGTACCGCGCCAAACTTCAAAGGCAGATCTCGTGCTTGCACCAATGATGTTGAAAAGTCAATCACGTGTCAATAATGGTGCACACAGTTTCTTCAATATGGTAGATTCTCACGCCATTAATTAATGACTATCTTTCTGGTGACGATTTTGATGCCATATTAAGCACTTTAGGAGAGGATTAACAAGTAATTGCCGATGTAAGTGTCATATTGTTATTAATGCGTTGTTTATTTAGTAACATTTACCTGAATTGTGTGGCCGATTCGATTTTTAATATGACCGGCCACTTTTTTTTGTTTCTTTAAACACATAAAAAAACACAGTCACAGCTTCATTTGTTGCTTGTGCTTGGTTCTAGTTGTTGAAAGATAGGCTGTACAATATGGCACTAGAGGAACAAAGCCCTGAAATGAAAACATGCAAAAGCTGTACAGTGATTTTCAATGCAGTGGTAAAGTTGAGAGCTGGGCATCAGTACCTTGGTGGTTATGTTTTCCACAACCTACACCGGAAACTAATTCCCCGCAATCACTATCCTTAAAGAAGCTCGTGTTACTAACACTGATGACCAAAAGTTGCTTTCATGTTTGGATCGTGGTGATTTGTGGGCTATATATAAACTCATTACTTCAGAACATTATACTTAAAATTGAACATTTGTTCAGAGACTTTACTGAAAGTATAGCAGGGAAGAAGATAGATATTGATAGTATTGTATCCAAATAATCATTGTCAGACCCAAATATGACTGAAGGTCAAGAAATACAAGACCAAATATAAAGTATTAATGGTACAGTATGCCTCTCAAGTCTCAATAACTACAAAAATTAACTGAAACACAGCTAGTAAATAACAATAATGTTCTTTGTGGAAGTTTTCTCATATCATGTTCGCCTATTTAGTCAATTGTGAAGTTTTGAGTCAACCTGGTATTTCACAATATGGTGACGTCACATGTAGTACATGTTGCCAGCTATTTTCATTTAACCCCTTTAATGCCACATAGTGAATGCAGCACACTTCTATTATTAAATGTAAATTAAAGTGGCTCCCTTTACTCACCTGGGATGAAAACGTCCATCAGTTTTGCCACGATAAAGGACAACAAAACATTTTGCAACATATGGACAAAAACTAAGAGTGTTTTCATATACTTTCATGTGCAGGCATGAAACTTGGTGCTTCGAAACTTAAGCCCGGCGCACACTAGTGCAAGTTGTACGCACAGATGTCATTCGTGACCAATTACGTGCGACGAAAATCCTAGTGTGCGGGGAAAATATACAGGATTTTTGTCACTCGTGTCGTGAACAACAAATATCAAACGTGTTTGATATTTTCTGTCATTCGTGACAAAAATTCCTCGCAGCAAAGAATGTATGTTTAGCATTATATATAGTGGTTTATTGCAATTGCATTCAGCGAGCTAGTCGGTGGCGTATTGGTTTAGGGCGTGCGCTGGCTACAGTTTCTTAGAGCGGCTGTTCAAGCCCGGTCAATCCCGGCCAAAACTTTTTTCTCACTTAAATTATTTTTTCTTTCAAATAATTTTTTCCGACTTGTTTTAACCCCAAAATTCCTTTTCAGACATTTCTGGTTAGGGTTAGGTTAAGGGTTGGAGGTGGGAAAGGTTTATTTTATAAGTATTTGACTTAACTATAGTCAGGCAAATGCCCGCCGCAATTCCTATCGCTAGCTGCAAGCGTTTGTTCACTATCCGCCATGTTGTTTTGGGAAATAACACGCATGCGCACTTCTTTGCTGCGAGGAATTTTTGTCACGAATGACAGAAAATATCAAACACGTTTGATATTTGTTGTTCACGACACGAGTGACAAAAATCCTGTATATTTTCCCCGCACACTAGGATTTTCGTCGCACGTAATTGGTCACGAATGACATCTGTGCGTACAACTTGCACTAGTGTGCGCCTGGCTTAACAGTATATGAAGCCACCTTAATTAATTGGCTTAAATGTGTTGTCTTGCTCTGAGTTGCTCTCTTTTTAACTTTGTCTTCGACCCTTACGAAAAATTCACATATCATTTTCACATGTGAAATTCTGTGTGGAATTGGAACATTTCATATGTGAAATTTCTGTTTCACATATTCTTTCACATGTGAAACTAGAGGCTTATATGTGAAAAATTATTTCACATGTGAAATTTCTGTTACACATGTGGAATTGGAACAGTTCACAGGTGAAATTTATGTTTCGCATGTGAAATCATATGTGAAATTTTTGTTAGGGGGATTCATTCTCCTAAGCCTATTCTGTATCTCTACATCCTCTTGTGTCACAACTGTTGAAGGAAACCTCTCGTTGAATTCGCAGTTTGTTGGCATTGTATCCAAAAGTAAAAATATCTGGATTATCAGATCGACGATCTAGTTTTCGTTGGTTTCCAAAGTACTCCTGCACAGGACCTTGCCAAAACCTTTCAGTTAAAACATACTCGACACATTCAGATAGCAAACATTTGATCACTTCAATTGCTGCAAAACAAGTTATTTCCAAACCTTCATAAGTTAAAAATATGTTATTTTTCACTCAAAATTTCAGATCTCGACTTGTTAACACTTCAAACCTTATTCCCTACATCTATTTAAGTAGTTGATATGATTGTTCTAGCTTCTAATATTAAATTGCCATCGAACGTTTTAGAAGCATACTTTGAGCAAATGGCCGGCCGACTATTTTTTTAATACTACTATATCATTTGTGTAAATATGACATATGACCTCTAAGTTAAGCAAGCATGGATTAAAATATGCACGTATTATATATATTTGTGTTCTAGCCAACGGAACACCAACATCTTTTTGTTTCGCCGACATACGTGAATGAACATGACTTGCTCGACAACACGTGTTTTTGTGAGTGAGTTCCGCCATTGCGAACGCCAGGCCTTGAAAGCTTCGTTTTTCGGCGCTGCATGGCAGTTTAAAAATTCCAATCCCTTTCGTTCTTCGAGATGTGCCACAACCAATTACAGCACAATTATCACCAGACATTTCAAAAAGAAATTAATTTATAGGCAAAAACAACATTTATTTAACCAGAATACGACCGAGAGATTGACTTAGCAAGTAATATATACTGGCGTCTCGGTCACTAACACGTGGCCTTTGAAGTTTGCCGCGTTTCCTAACCATCCCTCCTCTATTATCTATGTTTATAATTACAAACTATGTAATGTTAACAATAAATCAGTTCGAAGAAAATGTTTCAAGAAGAGAATGGATGAAATTGTTTAGATATATTATTATTAGCATGACAAAATTACTGGATGCTGATTGGTTGAGAGGAGTACAATTATTTCATTAATTGTACTGCAGTACAATTAATGATTTTCCCAAAACAAACAAAATGGCGGAAATTTTGTCATGCTAATAATAAACAAGTAATCATGCGATGTTGCTCGTACAATTAGGGATTAATAGTATATACTTGTGATGTTTGACCCTAATTGTACTCGCCATCGCATGATAACCTATACTAATATAGATATAGCAAACTATGCATGTACAAACTATAATTACACAAATAAGAGGTATGGTGTAGAGATTGTAAAAGGCATGTTTGTTATTGACTAGACAATTCACAGTTGTAGGAAATATCTTAAAAATGTGATAGGATTTGACATTTTTATATTGGATTCAAAGTCGTTCCAAATGCCAACTCCTTTGTTAGATAGAGTATGTTTTACACAATTTGTTCTTTTGTGTTATTTATGGCGTTCTGAAGCATTTCTTGGGTTATATTGGTGTATTTGATTCTTTTCTGCAAAATGATTTGTGAATATCTCAGGTAAATTCTTTATTTAACAATTATTTACCGATGTCGAAGTGATTATCGGTGAATATTCACCGAGACGAAGTCGAGGTGGATATTCACCTATAATCACCGAGACTGAGGTAAATAATTGTTGTAGTATAATTTCAGTAGTAAAATATGCATAAAGTTAAATACAACAACATGCGCTTCCGTTATGAATATAATTTACTTGCTTTTTAAATACGTAATGTCTACTAAAATACCCAGAAGTTCGTTAAAACAACAAAGTCTATGGCCGAATGGCGCTGAAAGTGCTTAAAATGAAAGATCATGCAGGATATAAATCAAACAATTTAAAACGCTTAAGAAAAGTTAATTGTTGCCATGTTCATGTTAAATGTGAATGAACGTCCTTGGCAAGTGCAATTTGCCGCTCTTTGCGTGTCACTCGGAAGTTTTAAATTTGTTAAACAAATTGTTAATAAATTAATTGCAAAAACATTTCTTACCTTTAAAAAGCTTAAACCCATATTTTGTTGCTGGTTTTGTGTTTTTTTGTGGAATTGCATTATCCTTTATTTCTTTAATTTCATGGAGAGAAGTCACTACAAAACGACTTTGGGAAGCCATTTTGAAAAAAAGTATTATTTACTACTCCAGCTAGTAAATAATGCCTCAGATTTACTGCTCAGCCAACCAATCAAAACACTTGATAGCCATTATCTACTACTGAAATTATACTAAATAGTAATAACGAAAGATGAATAAGCTAGTTAGATCATCATTGACTTTATAAATGTTCAATATTTTAAGATCATTAAATATTGGTTCAGAGCGTTCCAAATATGATTTAAATTTCCTTAAACGCACAGTCTTTTTTTTGAAATTCATTAATTTTTTAATTCGGTTTTTGTATGTGTAACCCAATACTAAATTACTATAGATTAGATATGAATAGACTAACGCATAATAAGGCATCTCATTTAGTAAAATGCCGTATTCTGGCTATTAAACCAGCTGATTTAATAATTTTCTTTCATATCATATCAATATGATCGTTCCACGTCAAACATTCATCACTTATGATACCTAGAAAAGTTGTGGTTTTAACTTAACGTTTAATATTTTGATTGTTAATTGTAATTGTTATGTTCTGCATCTCCTTTTTCCGAGACGATTTAAATAGAATAAATTTTGTTTTTGTTGTAGCTACTTATTGATAATTTGTTGACATTTAACACCTATTTTGTTAAATTTCTAATTGAATATTTATGTTTAGTGTTTTAAGGCAACTGTAGCTATAAAATATATTTGTGTCGTCTGCAAACAATATAATTGAAGTAATGTTACTGCAATTTTGAATATCATTTATATACAGAAGAAACAGAAGTGGTCCCAAACATTTTTAATCTCATATTTCTTTAATATCATACTTTTAATATCATACTTTTTAAATATCATACTTTTTAAATATCATACATTTTACTTTTTATCTAACGTCGCTCTTTTCCGAAATTTCGTTGCAAGTTGCAGCAAATATTGCCTCTTGTAACATGGCCTTAAGTAGACAGGGATTTTTAAAGGAGGTAGTTCTATGCCGTGAAAATTCCTATGTCAGGGACACGTGCTAAGAAGAGTCGTTTCCCCATTTAGATTCAGCGGTTGAGTTGTGTAAAACTACATGAAAAATACAATAAGAACTTCGACGTTTCGAGCGAAAGCCCTTCGTCTGGAAGTTAGTAGAGTGGGTCGGGGAAAAACATGTGCTTTTATAGTGAATACAAAAGCGATCACGTGATAAAAGATAAACCAATCAGATGGATTTATAAACAAAATATGGAAATCACATTACAAAATATATTAGCATGCAAGGAGAAGCGAACAAAACAAGAATGTCATTAAAAAAAAGAAACTATGTATGAGATGAGGTGAGATGTAGTGTATCTGCTGATCGCAGGCATAAACAGATAATGCCGTGAGGATGAATAATGCCGTGAGGATGAATAATGCCAAGTTGGGAAATGAGACGCATTTCTTGCCTTTTACGGCTATCATTGCTGCCAGAAATGGGACACAGAGCTCGAATTTTCATATCTGAAACACTGTGATTGCCAATGTTGAAATGTCTGGCAACAGGTTGTTTAGCATCATTGTTACGTTTACCACAGCACGGCGATGCTCACCAAACCTTATCCTTAAACATCTACCAGTTTCACCAATATAGAGCATCCCACATTTACTGCATGAAATACAGTAGATGAGATGAGAGGAGGTGCATGTGAAATAGTGCTTAATGGTGTACTTAGATTTTGGTGCCGAAATTGTAGTTGAGGAATCTATATACTTACAGGTTTTGCACAGCTTCACACCACAAGGAAACGTGCCATTAGGTGACGACGGATCATGTGGTAGAAAGCTGTGGACCAGGGTTTCACGGGTATTTTTACTATGTCGAAACGAGACTAAGGGGTTATCGGTGAAAATGGAAGATGTTTCAGGGTCGTTTTTCAAGATATGAAAATTATTTCTAATGACATCCCTTACCTTAAAATTGAAGGAGTGATAACTGAGAACTAGGGGTATTTTGTTGTTGGGAACATTAGACACAGGGTCTCTAAAGGTTTCAGATCGGAGAATATTGGAGGCCTTCGAAAAGGCAGTATCTAAGAGAGGCATTGGATAACCGCGTTGGACAAAAAAGTTTCTCATTTCCTGTCTTTTGATATGGAAGTCCTCATCTTCACTGCAAATGCGGCGAAGGCGAAAGAACTGAGAGAAGGGAATAGACCTTTTAGTCTGGTTGTGGTGGGAATAGGTAAAGAGAAGATAGCTATGAAAGTCAGTCGGATTGTAGAACACATAAGTAACAAGTCTATAACCATTGATAGATACAAGTATATCTAAGAACTATACACTAGTCTCACTGATCTCCAACGTGTACTGGAGTGCTGAGTGGAAGTTATTAACAAAGTTAATTAACTTCTCCTACTCTCCGCTGGAACATGATGCTGTGCCAAGACAGTCATCAATGTACCTACCAAGGTAATCAGGTATGGGATCAGTGTATTACTCGAAGATCTGCTTTTCCACAAAATCAACAAATAAATTCGCATAGTTGGAAACCTATGGTGTCCATTGGTGTCCTTGATATAGGATGGATGCCATATGATGGGTGACAGATCGCTCGCTGGGACAACCGCAAGCAGAGACAATGGGTCTACTTGGGTTGTCGGGTTTGTGGATTTTGGGTAAGAAGTACAAGACAGGTGTGCGAGATTTTGTGGTTATGAGATGTTTGAGCTCATCGACAATTGAGTGACACCACTTTTTACAGCAGAATTGACGATGATTTGACTTCTACCAATCAAAATACCATTTCCAACACCACAATAACTTCATCGCCTCTGGTCATCTTCCTGAAACTGCCAAGCATCTCATAATTAACCACCACACTTCGCAAACCTGTAATGTACTTCTTACCCAAAATCCACAAGCTCGACAACCCATGTAGACCCATTGTCTCTGCTTGCGGCTGTCCCACCGAGCTTATCTCCAGCTACCTCGATCGTGTAATGGCACCTTTGGTTGAGGACTTACCATCGTATTTCAAGGACACCAAACACGCTCTCCAAATCTTTCAGAACATCCAATTTCATGACACTCATAAATTCATTTTCACCATGGATGTCAAATCCTTGTACACTGTCATCCCCATCATGACGGTTTGATGGCTCTTAGATAAGCGTCCTGACCAGGAACCGTCTATCACTGTTTTGATTCGTTTGGCTGAGTTAGTGCTTACCCTCAACAATTTTTTATTTGACTGTGAGCAACACCAACAAATAAGTGGTGTAGCCGATGGCTCCCAACTATGCCAATATATTTGTTGTTTTTGTGGAAAAGCAGATCTTCGAGCAATACACTGATCCCATACCTGATTACCTTGGTAGGTACATGTGCATTGATGACTGTCTCGGCACAGCATCCTGTTCCCGCGGAGAGTTGAAGAAGTTTATTAACTTTGTTAATAACTTCCACCCATCAATCTAGTTCACGTGGGAGATCAGTGAGACTAGTGTATCGTTCTTAGATATACTTGTATCTATCAATGGCAATATACTTGTTACTTCTGTGTTCTACAAGCCGACTGACTCTCATAGCTATCTTCTCTTTACCTCTTCCCACCACAACAACACTAAAAGTTATATTCCCTTCTCTCAGTTCCTTCGCCGCATTTGCAGTGAAGATGAGGACTTCCATATTAAAAGTCAGGAAATGAGAAACGTTTTTGTCCAATGCGGTTATCCAACCCCTCTCTTAGATACTGCCTTTTCGAAGGACTCCAATACTCACCGATCTGAAACCCTTAGAAACCCTGTGTCTAATGTTCCCAAAAACAAAATACCCCTACTTCTCAGATACAATGCCTTCAATTTTAAAGTAAGGGATATCATTAGGAAGAATTTTCATATCTTGAAAAACGACCCTGAAACATCTTCCATTTTCACCGATAACTCCTTAGTCTCGTTTCAACCGAGTAAAAATATCCGTAAAACCCTAGTCCACAGCTCTCTACCACAGGACTCGTCGTCAACTAATGGCACGTTTCCTTGTGGTGTGAAGCTTTGTAAAACCTGTAAGTATATAGATCCTTCCACTGCAGTTTCGGCACCAAAATCTAAGTACACTATTAAGCACGATTTCACGTGCACCCCTTTCATCTCATCTATTGTATTTCAGTAGTAAATGTGGCATGCTCTACTTTGGTGAAACTGGAAGATATTTAAGGATAAGGTTTGGTGATAAATCATCGTGCTGTCGCAAACAATTATGCTAAACAACCTGTTGCCGACATTTCAACACTGGTAATCACAGTGTTTCAGATATGAAAATTCGAGCTCTGTTCCCATATCTGGCAGCAATGATAGCCGCAAAGGGGAAGAAATGCGTCTCATTTCTCAAATTGGCACCATTCAATCTCGCGGCATTAATGAGCGCTTCTCTTACATTTAACTCCTATCTGGTTATGCCTGCCATCAGCAGATACTCTACACATCACCTCATCTCATACATTGTTCCTTAATTTCAGACTTTCTTGTTTTGTTCGCTTCTCCTTACATGCTAATATACTTTGTAATGTGATTTCTACATTTTGTTTATAGTTTGTTTTGATTAAATCCATCTGATTGGTTTATTTTTTATCACCTGATCGCTTTTGTATTCACTATAAAAGCACATGTTTTTCCCCGATCCACTCTACTAACTTCCAGACGAAGGGCCTTCGCTCGAAACGTCGAAATTCTTATTGTATTTTTCAAGTAGTTTTACACAACTCAACCGCCGAATCTTTGTTATACTCTACCCACACTGGCACCGCACGTTCGAGATGTTTCCCCATTTACTTTAATTTCCTCCCAACTAATGGAAATTTGCCAGACGGGTTAAGAATACCGCACATTGAGTAAGAGAATAATATATCACATTTGTTGTAAAGATAAATAGTCTTCGTTAAGTGCATAATATAGGACAATACATGGTCTAATCAGCAAGTTAAATGTCATGAATGGGAAGTGAAAAGTAATGCAATAGGTGGGTCTCAATAAGTGTGACAGTGCAGCACATAGTGGTCAACTATGAAAGGAAAGACAATTATCATTCACTATGTATATTGACCTCGTTATTGGTTGCGAATACATAATTATAACTGATGATTTACTGAAACATATTTTTGTCTGCAACCTACCCATAATCCGAGGTGAATTTCGCATTACTTTGATTAGCATCGGGGTCAGCCAAAAAACGTTGTTGCGTCAAAACAATATCTCCTCTAACTTCAGTCACGTTAACCACAGGAAAGCCCATTTGTAATGTCCAAGTATCCATGACTTCGCCAACATCAATATATTTACCAACGGATTTACTTGCCTTTAACGCATGGTAAATTGATTTAGTTATAAAATATTTTGAACCAACTATGAACATTTAACTCATTCATAAGAGGTAAGACGGCTCTAGAAGCGTGACATATAAATATTAATGATTCATGCTTTGAATAGAGATGACAGCCGAATTACTTTCACGATCGAACGTTTCTAGGCTCTTCCACGCTAACGCCTCGACAAGAGTATGTCCACCTTCTTAGGCGGTCACGTCATCCATCGAATATAATGAGCCACGTTACGGCTTTAAATCACCAGTAATGAAGGCACTATAGACTGGAGTATGGAATTAAACGTTGGGTCATCAATGCAATTTGCATACATTTGCTTAAACCAGATCGACTAGCCAGCAAAAATAAAAGGCCTGGTACTCCATCTGCTTGCCGATAACGGACAAACTTCAAAGTATGTTTGCTCTTACCATGGTAAGGGAGTCCCATAAATCTTTTGTCCTAGCATTTCCATATTTATTAGCGTTGAGGTAGTTCTTGGAAGGGAAAAAAATAATTAAGTATTGTTTAACGAACGTTCAAAGAAAAAATATGGGACTGTTCCCAATAAGCCAAATCGGAGTTTCGACTGCGCATCCAAATGACGCGTTCTGCGTCATAACGTGTAGCTAAGCATGGAAGCATTATAATATGGATATCAAAGTATTCAACTGTTCAATCATTCATTTGTTTCACACATAGCCACAATAGAACTGTCTTCTGTGTAAGCAAAATAGAGTAAAGTGCACTTAAGGGAATACATTTTCTAACTTAAAGCGAGTCAACCGTGAGGAAACCGTGATGATTGAACATTAAAGATGCTGGAAGCGCGAACAGGATTATTCATAATGATGTTTAGAAACGTTCTCTGATCCTAAATATTTATTTTAATACAACCTTTCGACTGCCAGTCTGCAGTACTCGACGGGTAAAGCAATTTGATTACATGGCATAAATCTAAGCTTAAGGACTGTGACAACGGTTTACAGTTACAATAACACATATATAAATAGAATTGATATACAGGGTGTCCTAAAAAATGCCCTCCACTATATTTTGTACTATTACTATGTTAGGTTGAAGGGAGGTTTCAGGCTTTTATATTGGATGGAATAACTATCATATCATGCCATTGCATTTTTATTTGACTGATCAAGATAGCCAACTGTTTACGTTCTAGAGTTAGTTAAGGTGGCGACACCAAGTACTTAAATACTTTCAATACAATTTAATAATTGTGGTTCCCTATAAGCAAGATTTCGTTTCATGTAATAATTAGTAAATAGGAGGCACAAGCCTTGGTAAGGTGGGGGAAATGAAATGAATGTTTTTTTCTCCATTAATTTTGTCCCAGAACAGCAAATTCAGTGCATTTTCCTTTTCGTGCCCAGCCTCATTGTTAATCATTTTTACAGCAAACGAAATGTGTATGCTAGAGATATCAAATCATGAGTTTTAGAGTAGATAGTTTGCCATTTGCTTTGAAAATTCTTTCTTAAAGTCTCGAAACAAGTTGAGTCTAATTTCCATAACTTGGAGAAGTCGCAATATTGATATCGCCACATTAAGTGGTTCTAGAAGGCAATTGATTTGTTATTTTGATCAGTCCAATATTGATGTATGACATGATAATTATGTTTGTTTTTTAATCCAGTGCGCAAATTTAAATATTTGGTTCACGCTATCGAAGTAATACCACAAAATATGATCGGGGGGCATTTTTTGGGGACACCCTGTACAATGTATGTGTTCTTTTTGAGTAAAAAACGATATTGTTCTGGTAAATGTTTTGAATAAAAAAAGTCGAACAATGTAAGAATGGTTCAAATATAGCCAAACATGCTTGGACCAACGATCATCGAATCGACTTTGACAGCTGTAAGACAATCGACAAGGCAAACTACCGCCATAGCGCAACATTGGAATCCTGGCACACAGCAATAACGCTACATTCTGATAACAATTCAAAACATTTACCAGAACAATATCGTTTTTTACTCAAAAAGAACACATAAACACTTATTAACTAGAAATACATGCATGCAGTAACCCCTCGCCTATCTTGCGACTGATAAACTGTGATAACTAATTTCATTTTGTATGATGTTTACATGCAAAGAAAAAGCAATTCGTTTTTATAAAAAACGCATTTCATTAGCAATTTAGTATGATAGTCATAATTCCGTCAATGTATTGGAACCAAAATGGAATTTCTATATAATTATACTCAAATCAATACACAAAATCAAGGTCGTTTAAATGCAATGAAAATTTCGATATCGGGATTCTTTCATTATCTGAAAATTTCATCTTTTCCGATCATATCAATACCAACCTTGTTGAAAAATTCCAAAAAAATTTGGATTAAAGTTTGACTATGAAACTGTCGAGAGGTATGATGACGTATGCAGCGTGACACAGTGCGCTCTTTCGATCTGTAAATACTATAAACATTGTAGCTTCGTCTGGGTAGAATTGGGATTTTGAGAGATTTTGAACAAAATCCAAATGAATCTACTTTGTGTAGGCGCGATGCGTGGAATAAATCAATACAATGATATCACGACACGACGATTTGTAGCATATAAGCCGCCGAAATGCGACGTTGTTGTAGGTTTTCGCTTGCTAGATTATATATGCGGTTTGGATTGTCGTTTATCGTGCTATATATTGTAGATAGCTTAGATAGCTGATATTATCGAGTCGTTCGAACTATAATGAATATGCAATCCAAAGCTGGGCTTGCATCCCTTATAGAAGCAAAGTGGTTGTCATTTATGAAGCATGTCAATAATGAGCATGATGTGCATCCAAATGCATTGTATGTGTCATCATTCTGAACGTGTCATCATTCTGAACTTACTGAAACTAAAAAGTGGATTGAAGTTGGTTAGTGATAATATGATACATTCCATCACATACAGGGGTATGATATCCCACCTGGAAAAGAAACTATGTTAATGTCTCAATGCCTTATTATTCAATTTTTATAGCAACAAAACCCTATCAGAAATTCAAAAATTTCCTGACAAAGACAACCCTGGTCAAAGATGTCAAGAAACTTTCACCTGTTGTCCAAACCAGCTCCTTGGAAGGATTTCATTCAGTGTTGAACCATTGGCATTCCAAGATGATATGCTTTTCTTAGTTAGGGACATACTGCAGGTCAGTGTACTGCAAGTTAGTAATCAGCCTCATTACTCATAAGTATGCTCATTCATGATTTGATACCAATATCCCTTACCAACTCATTTAGAGGAATTTAACTATATCATTGATAATAAATTTTTTACCCCTAGGCACATCCTAGCATGCCTGCACTTTAATGAGAATGTCCATGGCGAGACAAAGGTGTCTAAGAAAGGGACTCCATATAAAAGGGTCACCTACCCAAAATTCAATTTAAGGAAGCAATGATCAGAGAGATTGTTGTCCCAGCCACATATGGTATGTACTGTATATACTTGAGTAAAATGTTTGAATCCTTGTATAAATGCTGGTACATGTATGCAATATTAACTACTTACTAACAGTTAATAATTTAATAACAGTTTTTCGAAAATAGCAGAAAACAACTCGGAAAACAAGCTGCTAGTTCAACTCATTTGATAAGTCATTTTTAGTTTACTCTTTTGACTTTAAATTAATAAACAAAAGCAGACTACGAAATTAGTTAAAAATACCTAACACCGTGTCGCTGTTTTAAAGTTATCCTTTTTTTCAAATGTTTTAAAAAAGTTTAAAATTCCTTCTGGCTTATTACAAGCGATTTTTTTAACACAAACAATTCTCAGCGACTACAGTTGCAGAGTCTAACAAAGTTGTAAAAATTTACCTTTTTTCGATTTAAGCAAACCAAACTTGATCATAGAATGCTAACCATTGTTCAATTTCCTATTTTTCCATTCGTGGTTGTTATTTTCTCCGTTTTATAGAGTATTTAAAAAGAGTTCTTGAGCTCATTTTCTTGTCTAAAACTCGCCTTTTCTTCGCAGGGTAATAAAAATTGCGTATTGCCCGTGGGTAATACGGGAGAATCCTTCCTCGTCAGCGACCAATCAGATTGCGAGATTCACCAAAACAAGCACTTGCCATATAATAAATTTTAATTAATGGAATTTATAACATTTTCTGTAGGATTTATATATTAAATGCGTCAAAACTTCTGTGCAATTGCATTAAAGCGGATCTAAAGAAGACATATGACACATACAAAGCGAAGGAACCCAATTCACTGACAAGCCAATTTTCTAATCGCAGAACTAATTAAAGAGGAAGCTATTAGAAACCAGATACAGAGAAAGGGAAAAATAACAAAACTATTTCCTTCAGGTAAACCATCGTGTATATTTCCTATTTAATTAAGATACTTCATGTGTCATACTTTCAAAGGGGCTATCCATAATTATCAACATTCTCACATCTCACAAAAGTACAATTGAACAAACCTTACAGAGAGGGTGGGCAGGGGATTCATGGCCAATGTGTACTTTATAAAATGTTGATAATGCGCCCATCATAATTTTACCCAAAATTCTACCTATGCTTGTGAAAATGTTGTTAAAATTGTGGATGATGCCTTAGTGATCATATTCTTTGTTTAGTTGAAACTCAAGACCAACTGATAACAAAAGAAAAAGCAAGCACTGCCAACAAAACAGAAGCAAAAGCACAAGGCACCTTGTTGCACAAAATGTGGGGAGCCAATGAAAGGATACAAAAAAGCAATTGTCAATTGAATGCAGCCGGTCAACAAAATATTTAGTGTCTCCAGAAAACATCCACATTTCAACACAAAAATGGAAAGTTGTCAATATAAATATAAAGTAAATATACTGTAAATTCTCTACTATATGGGGAAAGGCTAAATAGAAAAGGGGAGCTTATTGGAAGTGGGGGGAGCTAAGTGAGAAATACAGAAGATTGATGTGAGCAGTTTGCGGGGCATTTTTAATAGGGGATGCTTAATTAATACTGGATTTACAGTAGGAAAATTCATATTGACCAACAAATTATTAAAAGTATATAAATTGTTTTAATTGTTGAAATAGAATATAAACCTTAAATCAAGTTCTCTGCTGTGCTGATTTATATCCAGTGGTGCTTGGTGATGGATATCTCTTTCTTTTTCATTATACAGACATGCTGGAGGTGGTCTAGAATTCTCCCATCCCAGCATGCCAAATATCGATCTGACTATCCACCGATGATATGCCACTGCACGAAGATATCTAAATAATCAAACACTGATTCGTTAACTTAATGTGTGCACTAAGAATGTAGTAATCAACCTCAAAGGATGCAACCAAATCAATATCCTTGCAAAATTTGCAATCTTTCATATAAGTCATCATATACAAAGGCAGATAACAAAGATTACATGTTGGCGTTCCTCAAACACGTTTAGAATACAGCTTTTGACAAATATAAACAAAAATACTGATGAAAAGACACAAAAAATTCAGTTTGACTTACTCATTTTGCCCATCTTAGGTTCTGCTTGTTGTTTGACGATATTTTTTTCCTGACTTATCAGAGACAAAAGCCCATGCAGTCTCTAATAAGTAGTCTCGTTTGTAAGCAGCTGTACAATTCCCCAGCCGATACTGTTTTTCCTTCGTTCTGGCGGTTTCTTTCTGCAATATTTTTCGCGTTGGTTCCTTTCATTTAGCGAGCCTTTTTGCTTGTTTTTCTTCTTTCCTTTTATCTTCAATATCCCCCTGGTTTATATTTTCACTGATCGGCATCTTTCTTCATTAAAATGGCGTTATTGTACAGTTTTTCTGCGTATTTTCGTCACAAAATTTCGTCACAAAACCGTCCATGATATGTTTTGTTACATTTTGACAACTTTCATTTCGCTATTGCTGGGGGATGTTGTGCTCGGGTGTAAATAGCCCGAGCGGAATTAGTACCCTCGCCCCGGGCTTCGCGTCGTTGTCTCGCGAATTAGAGTTATGTCGGCGGAACTATTTATATATGTGTTATTGTAATAGTAATCATATTGCTTTACCCGTCAAAGACTGCAGACTAAATTAATTAAAATAAATATATTAGTTAAAATAAATATTTACGATCAGAGAACGTTTCTAAACATGATGATTGAACAGTTGAATACTTCGATATGCATATTTTCATTCTTCCAGTCTCAGCTACATGTTACGATTCAACTGAAATTTTATCCCGAAACTCCGAACTGGCTTATATGTATTCAGATGCAATTTGAAAAATAATTCGGATTTGACTGCAATTAGGTAACATAAGTACAACGCTTTGACAACATGCATTTACAAATTATTCTAAACTTAGTTCCCAAGTTTTATCGCACGATGTTTGAAATCATGAGACAAGGATCAATGTTCCAAATTCGATTTAAAACATCAGTAGAATAAACTTACTATCAGTCCCTTCTTGAAGATGTCTTCCGTCAAGAAATATTGTAACATCCTAATAATTGTAGCACCCTGTCAGAAAAAGTATTTAAAACGTCACAACATGTTTTTTGGTAAAGTGACTGATTTTTTTACAAAGAATAAGTGATAAGTTTAGGTAAATATATATTGGTGGGCGTCAGCGTAACGGGACAGCAGGTGGGAGTTAACTTCTATCCTTACCAAATCTTTGTCTGAATGCAAAATATTTCTCCTGCCATGTGATCAACGTACCTTGTTGTAGGTAATCCTGTCAAATATTTGATTGATTTCATCCGGATGATTAACAGACAGCAATATTGGATGTGACGTGACTAATGCATCTAATGCAAAGGCATGGTTCATGGCAAGATTAACAAACACTTCGTTCTGAAAAGGAAAAGAATAAAGCAAGTAATTAATAATAATGACGCGTACTCACTGATTAAGATCAACTGCTAAAATCAATCGCGCATGCTCAGTCATGCAAATTTGATCCCACAAAAATTTGAAAGTCGTTCTTTTGCGGAAAGAGCAGTGAGACGAATTTTCTCGCTTATACTTTATAAACAACGATAAGAAGGATCGCATTCCCAGAGGTATGAGGTCGCACTTATTCTATAAATACATGTGTCAAGGCTGCGGAGCCTTGTATGTCGGTGAAACAGTCCGACACCTTCATACGCGTGCCTCAGAACATATGGGTTTTACACCAATTCTTAGTAAGAAGCAAAAGAATCCATCTCATAAAGCCATCTTTGATCATCATTCTGAAACTGGTCACCCTATTTGTCATGATGATTTCGAAATAGTTACTTCTTGCTCCTTTGAATCTGAATTGGTTCTTAGAGAAACTCTCATGATTTCAAAACTTCGACCATCTTTAAATGGTAATATATGGTCAGCTCCGCTATATCTCCTTTAATATTCTTATCCTCCCCCGACCTCTCCTTCCTTAATACCATATTGTAATCCTATATTTTGTATATATTATTTTGCATCTATTCTTATTGGTTAATTGTTTTGTACGTTAAGTTTAAAAAATTTGTAACAACGTGTAGTAATTTAGTCTCTGAAGATGTTGTAGTTACAACGAAATGTTAGACATGTAAATAAGTTTTTTCTTTTAAAATGCTGTTGTTAAAAATTTTTTGCTGGGCTTAATTTTCATAACAAGAATTCGTTTTCCCCCTGGGAAATCACTCGCTAATTCCAGTGCATGTATAAGTGCAAATTAGTTTAATAAATTATCATATATTTAATATTTTTAAATTAAAAGGAGAGCAAAATCGTTTTCACTGGAGAATTGTCTAATTTGAACGAACTGATTTCATTTCTATTTCAAACAAGACGTTTATCGGGAAAAAGCAGTTTAGTTTCATGAACATTTCGAAACCTTGTACTGAAGGGAAGGTTTAATTTCACATTAATTCGAAGCATATAGAATGCATAATAACATACCTACGTCATATATTTCGGAATTCTATGGTTAAAATAATAATCTTTAAATTGTATTTGCCGCTTTGTACCCTATTTTCTACTGTAAGTGTTATGACCCGTAATGACAGATTGACCGTGCTTCCACTCCTTTGAAGTTGTTTTTTCTTCCATCTAACAAAAATCTCCGTCCTAAAATATCATAATTCATTCCAGTTTTCCCTCCAAACAATAGATTAAATTTCTTTCCAATTTTTTTCCAAATCTTCTCTATTTTTTATTTCGAACCAGCGTTCCGTCAGAGCAGCATTTTGCCAATTAGCATTACTTCATGTTGAAAAAATGTTTAGGAACTATCATTGTTTAGCTGGGCGAGGGTTTGGATGCATGTATTTCCAGTATAATTCAAATGGCTTCGTTAAGTTTAAGTAATACCAGCAACAAAATGTTTGCAATTAACTTGCAACAAAAGCAGATTCCCACATTTGTCGGTTATTAATGTGTCGCATATTGTCTCATCAATTTTTTACTTATGTGTTAACATTTTTCCTTCGCATATGTTGAAATAAGCTTTGAATAAGAGTTGCGCAAATTTTGTTGCCCGCATTGCTCCACATTAGCACCCAAGACTCTACTGACCATGTTCCATTCAGGATGGACACTGTTTATCCCAACATACTCCAGAAAGCTCGCGAAACCCTCATTTAGCCATAAGTCATCCCACCAAGACGGAGAGACCAAGTTACCAAACCACTGAAATATAAAAAACGAAGTTATTCAACAACTATATTATAAACTTTCACACGAAAGCAACGAAGGAAATAGTATCATTGGCACGATTTATTCCAGAGACAGGTTATCACTCAAGAGACATCATTCGTCTGGCATATCATGACAAACTACTCGGACGAACTAACTAAACTAGCGCGATCTATACCGGTTAGGCTACTAAAACTAATCATGCTAACCATCTTTATTTAAATTATTTTGTTTTTGCAAAATTGCTTAACTGTCACGCAAAGATGGATCATCCGTGAAGACGAGCTATACGCACGCAAGTTCGTTTAATTTATACATATATAATATATATTTTGAGGTAAGCGAAAATATATATATATATATACGTTTAGGTAGGTCTATATATATATATATATACGTAGGTTTAGGTCTACGAAACGCAAAGAGTGCTCGACAACATATAGTTAGAGCAAATTATAGATTTTCGCTTACCTCAAAACTTGTCTGCAACAGGCTGTTTCATCTGTAAAAGAATCATCAGGCAGTTGATTCTTTTACTGATGATTCTTTTAGATATGAAACAGCCTGTTGCAGACAAGTTTTGAGGTAAGCGAAAATGTATATATATATATATATATATATATATATATTGATATTTTTGTAAGTGTTTGTTTCACTTTACTAGGATCTATAGAAAAGCCCCCACGCAATAATCCTTTGGTTAGGTGGAATGAGGACGATCTAATGGAATGAATACCGTTTTCCCCTAGTATTTTGTAGTAGACTAAAAGAGTGCACTAACCGAAGTGTGCTAATATAGTATGGTATTTAGTGTTTGTTTCACATAACATACGTACCTCAAATAACATGGATATAATTTCCTTCCCCTCGCCAGCTATCTTAAATGAATAAGACTCCAGCCCTTGAGACACTGGATGGCGGCTTAAAAGGAGGAAGGAATATTTGATGACATTTATTCATCTACATGAGTTTGAATATGATAACATTTTTACTCAAACATCATTGTTCAAAATGTTCTAGAACAATTTACCCACGCAAGATGTAATTTGAGATATGACCTGCTCAATTTTTACATGATTTATTCATGGCGTCTATACAAAGAGTGCACTAGCCGAAGCGTGCTTTATATATTGATATTATATATTGATATTATATATTATATATTGATATCATATATTGATATTTATATATTGTTTGTTTGTTTTATTTTAGTGCACTCTTTCAGTCTACTACAAAATACTAGGGGAAAACGGTATTCATTCCATTAGATCGTCCTCATTCCACCTAACCAAAGGAGTATTGCGTGGGGGCTTTTCTATAGATCCTAGTAAAGTGAAACAAACACTTACAAAAATATCAAGGTATCCACTACAGCCTGTTTCACGCAATAAGCGATCATCAAGTGACGAGGGATTTCGAAAAGATTTTCCATTCTTAAATAGTATTGGTCGAAACGTGGGCGTGTGGGCGTTCAAACGTTCCATGCATTCCTTTACTTCTGTAGGTTTTTTATTTTAAATCTGCTTTTGTGTCTGCATGTTGAAACTATTTCCGATCTTTCGTTCAGTAAAAATTGTTTGTCTTCTTTCATGATACATAGTTTTTCCATAAATTGCATTTTTTTTATCCTCCCATATACGAAACTGCTTGCTTTAGGGTTGACCACGTTATGGTGAAATCTTGTTTGTTTTCTTTCAATTTCCAAATATATTTCGAAAGTTCGGTGTCATTTGAGTATTTTTGTGTCGAAAATATTTAATGTGGTTACGGTGTCGCTCTTTAAAGGCCCGTTTACACTACGCACGATTATTGGCACGGCACGGATAAAACTGGTACCCGTACCATTTTTATCCGTGCTGAGACTACCTAAATAGGTAGTCTCAGCACGGGTAAAAGTGGCACGGGTAACATTTTTATCCGTGCCGTGCCAATAATCGTGCGTAGTGTAAACGGGCCTTTAATGTGCTTGCAGTCATGTTAATGTAGTGTTTAGTATTGTTTAATTCGTGTTGCTTGTGGAGACAGTTGCCTTGCATACTATGTCATTGGTCGTACATTGTTTCTGAAGTGGGCATGTGTTCTCATCTCTGCAATTTCAACTGATTGCGTCATTGCTAAGTGTCTGTGGCTGGTTTTTCCTAATTATGCGTGCATTGTGCCTAGTGATTATGGACTTGACATTGTTCATGCAACTATAGCTGACCTTAATTGTGTTCCTGTTAAAATTTTATGTAGTTTCTGGTTAGGTGGAAAATGCTTGTCAATTAAGCTGAGGAAATTGCGTCCTATATTGGTTCTGACACTCTTACTAAATGGAGGATTAAACCAAATGATATTGCGGTGCCTATTTCTGCGTTTTTGTTGTGGAGGTTGATGCGTGTAGTCAAGTGTGTGGTTGAAATTACTGTGCCTTAGTGCATTTTGATAAATTGGTGCAGATTCTCGAAAGGTGTCCTCGTCAGAAGAGAGGAGTGAAATGCGCTTGTTGATTGATGCTGGTAGCTGCTTTGTGATGCATCATGGATCATCATTAGGCTTCCTATATGGTTTGTATTTTTCAGTATTAAGGTCGAAAGTAACATCTAGAAAGTTTACTATTTTTAAGTTTGTCTCAGCTGTGATTTTTAGGTCAAATTGTTCCAAAATCTTGAGTCCAAAATCAACGAGTTCTTTTCTCGTTTTATCTGCTAAACGTGCTGACTTGCCTTTTATGATTGCCATTCCATCGCCTCTATACAGGCCAACATTTTCTTTGCCAAACATTTTTCCTAGGTGTTTTAAAATAAAAAGGCCTACAAGTTCGCAAACTTCAGCACCGTCATAGCTACCCATGGTGACGTCAAATAGATTGTTGCTCTTTTTATCCAAGGTTTTCCGTCGTTGAAAAGGAGTGGGTTTATGGCATGTTTATTGTTGAAATTTCGTCTTTAGAAATAGTTGTCAAATTTGTCGCCCAAGATATTGCTTGGTGGAGTAACTTTTCCGAAATTGATGGATAGAAATCAACAATGTCAAACGAAATAAAGGTGTGCCTGCTTTTTTCTTTTATGTTATCAAACCATCCGATTACCGTTTGCGTGCTCCTCCATTGGTTTACTTTTAAAGTTTCTCTTAAATTAGAATTGATTTTATCAAGAATTGTTTTATTAATTTTTCCGGATTCAACACCTTTATTTCGTTTGACATTGTTGATTTCTATCCATCATTGATTTCGACCAAGCAATATCTTTGGCGTCAACTTTTACAACTATTTCTAAAGACGAAATTTCAATTATAAAAAGACCACTCCTTTTCAATGACGGAAAACCTTGGATAAAAAGAGACAGCAACAATCTATTTTACGTCACCATGGGTAGCTATGGCCTGTATAGAGACGACGGAATGGCAATCATAAAAGGCAAGTCAGCACGTTTAGCAGATAAAACGAGGAAAGAACTCCACAAGATTTTCGAACAATTTGACTTAAAAATCACAGCTGAGACAAACTTAAAAATAGTAAACTTTCTAGATGTTACTTTCGACCTTAACACTGAAAAATACAAACCATATAGGAAGCCTAATGATGATCCATTATGCATAAATAGACATTCAAACCACCCACCATGCATCACAAAGCAGCTACCAGCATCAATCAACAAGCGCATTTCCACTCCTCTCTTCTGACGAGGATACATTTCGAGAATCTGCACCAAGTTATCAAAATGCACTAAGGCACAGTAATTTCAACCACACTCTTGACTACACGCATCAACCTCCACAACAAAAACGCTGAAATAGGTACCGCAATATCATTTGGTTTAATCCTCCATTTAGTAAGAGTGTCAGAACCAATATAGCACGCAATTTCCTCAGTTTAATTGACAAGCATTTTCCACCTAACCACAAACTACATAAGGTCAGCTATAGTTGCATGAACAATGTCAAGTCCATAATAACCAGGCACAATGCACGCATAATTAGGAAAAACCATCCACAGACACTTAGCAATGACGCAATCAGTTGAAATTGCAGAGATGAGAACACATGCCCATCTCAGAAACAATGCACGACCAAGGACATAGTATGCAAGACAACTGTCACCACAAGCAACACGAACTACACTAAACACTACATTGGCATGACTGCAAGCACATTTAAAGAGCGACACCGTAACCACATTTAATCTTTTCAACACAAAAATACTCAAATGACACCGAACTTTCGAAATATATTTGGAAATTGAAAGAAAACAAACAAGATTTCACAATAACGTGGTCAATCCTAAAGCACGCAGTTTTGTATACGGGAGGATAAAAAATATGCAATTTATGGGAAAAAAACTATGTATCATGAAAGAAGACAAACAATTTTTACCGAACAAAAGAGCGGAAATGGTTTCAACATGCAGACACAAAAGCAGATTTAAAATAAAAAACCTACAGAAGTAAAGGACGTTTCAACAATACTATTTTAAGAATGGAAAATCTTTTCGAAATCCCTCGCCACTTGATAATCGCTTATTGCGTGAAACAGGCTGTAGTGGATACCTTCCACTACAGCCTGTTTGTAGAGCGCTGCACCGGAATCGCAGGGTCGTGGGTTCAATTCCTGCCAGAGGACCTAGTGTCGCATTTTCGCAACCGTTCCTGGTTAGGACTTAAATTGTGTATATTTCTACTCGCTTGGATTATCCACCAAACCCAGTATTCTAATATATATATTTTTTATTTTTTTTTGTATACTTGTAAACTGCCTGATGATTCTTTTACAGATGAAACAGCCTGTTGCAGACAAGTTTTGAGGTAAGCGAAAATCTATAATTTGCTCTAACTATATGTTGTCGAGCACTCTTTGCGTTTCGTAGACCTAAACCTACACGTATATTCGCACCCGTATATCGGTTGTGCACTCTTGTTTACGTTATTCATTTCTATTTAACTTCAAAATGCGGCAATTTCGATTTGACTATTCACTAAAGAATATCCCTATACCATCACAGGACGCTTATTTGAAAAATTTGATTGAAAAAGTGGAAAGTGTAATAAAACGTATGAGATGGAAAGCTAATTTCTTTCTTAACAAAAACAAAAAATGTGAAAACCAAAACAACCATTTCGGCCTTGCGTCCAACAAAACACGTCCTTCTATTCCGGAAATGAAACCTTTCAAAGACGACCTTATAAAATTAATCGAAAATTTACAATTTCGGCCATATCGGAACCAATTTCAGAAATCTTTGACTAACGATCTAAAGAAAATCAATTCGTCTCCCAACATTTTCATTTTTGCAGACAAAACTAGGAATATTTATGAAACCTCGCTCGACACATACAACAAGCTCTTACATGACAACATCACAAAAACATATAAGCATGGATCCGAGGACACTATAGATGAAATTGATTCAGAACTAAAAAACATTTCGAACAATTTAGGAATCGGCGACAGAATTGAAAAAATGAAAAAACGCGAAGCATTTATATCTTTAAAAGATCACAAAGAAAATTTCGAAAACAATCCAAAATGCCGATTCATTAATCCCGCTAATGGAGGAATACAAAACAAGTTATTCAGTGGTTTGGCAATATAAAAGATAAGGACAGACACAGTTTTATTTCGTTTGACATTGTCGATTTCTACCCATCTATTTCTGAAAAACTATTGGTCCAAGCTTTATCTTGGGCTTCAAATTTGGTTACTATACCTGAAAACGATATTTCAATAATAAAACACGCTAGAAAATCTCTCCTTTTCAATACCGGAATTTCATGGATAAAAAAAGATAGCCATAGTTTGTTTGACGTTAGCATGGGCAGTTTCGACGGCGCGGAAATTTGTGAGTTAGTAGGCCTTTTCATTTTAAACCACTACCTGAGTAAGAAATTTGGCAAAGAAAGCATCGGCCTATATAGAGATGACGGTTTGGCTATTATAAAAAGTAAATCAGCACGTTTAGCAGACAAAACAAGAAAAGATCTCCACAAAATTTTCGAGCAGTTTGACCTAAAAATTACCGCCGAATCAAATTTACGCATTGTAAACTTTTTAGATGTAACTTTCGACCTTAACAATGGAAAACATAGGCCCTATAGGAAGCCCAATGACGATCCACTATACATAAATATGCACTCTAATCATCCACCGAGCATCACAAGGCAACTACCTGCATCAATTAACAAGCGCATTGCACTTCTTTCATCAGATGAGCAAACTTTTCAGGAATCTGCACCCATATATCAGAACGCACTTAGGCATAGCAGCTTTACTCATGAACTTAGCTACACTCAGCACACACCGCAACAACAACGCAGGAATAGGCAACGCAATATCATTTGGTTCAACCCACCATTTAGTAAGAGTGTTAGCACAAACATAGGACGTAATTTCCTTAGTCTAATTGACAAGCATTTTCCACCGCACCACAAGCTCCACAAATTTTTTAACAGAAATACAGTTAAAGTAAGTTACAGCTGCATGAACAATGTCAAGTCAGTAATCACTAAACACAATGCACGCATATCTAGGAATAACAAGCCACAGGATAGGGACACTACCAATTGCAGTTGTAGAGAAAACACCATTTGCTCGCTTCAAAAACAATGCATGACTAGGGACATAGTATACAAAGCAACAGTCACAGTAAGCATGCAACACAAACACGATCAAAAATTTCATTGGCATGACTGCAACCACATTTAAAGAGTGATTGGCCAACCACGCTTAGAGTTTAAGGTTTAAGTTTTTAGAGTTTAAGAATTGCAAAGAACAACCTTTTTGAATTAGCTATATATTTATATATATACGTGTAGGTTTAGGTCTACGAAACGCAAAGAGTGCTCGACAACATATAGTTAGAGCAAATTATAGATTTTCGCTTACCTCAAAACTTTTCTGCAACAGGCTGTTTCCTGTAAAAGAATCAAACTGCCTGATGATTCTTTTACAAATAAAACAGCCTGTTGCAGAAAAGTTTTGGGGTAAGCGAAAATCTATTTATATATATATATATATATATTTACTGATTTTTGCTCGAAATTTCTATCAACAAAAACTCTTAATTTTCCAATAACCTCCAAGTTCGTCGAGACAGATCATCCGCGTCTAGTATAAAACGACTTAATAATGGGTAGTATGCGACATACCATATGTCCCAGTTCGTGAGCAATTGTTAGGGCAATGTCCTCTCTATTGCTCTCAGATGATTGGCCCTCTTTGAACAACATCCCTGTTTCGCGGAATATGATTAGTCCCCAGTTTTCCATAGCACCGGCCTCGAAATCTGGTATAGCAATCATGTCTATATATTGTCACAAGAAGGAATGATATTGCTTTATTAAATATCAATAAATTTTACCAAGATTGGAAAATATTCATAATTATATCAATATAATACAATACAATATAATGTAATTCAACACAGTAATCTCCCACGCTCTTTAACGTACATGTGAGTGACCTCGAAAATTCAGTTCCTCAGTACGGTGCTGTGCGGTGCGGTGCGGTGCGGTGCGGTGCGGTGCGGTGCGATGCGGTGCGGTGCGATGCGAGGCGGTGCGGTGCGGTGCGGTGCGGTGCGGTGCGGTGCGGTGCGGTGCGGTGCGGTGCGGTGCGGTGCGGTGCGGTGCGGTGCGGTGCGGTGCGGTGCGGTGCGGTGCGGTGCGGTGCGGTGCGGTGCGGTGCGGTGCGGTGCGGTGCGGTGCGGTGCGGTGCGGTGCGGTGCGGTGCGGTGCGGTGCGGTGCAGTGCAGTACATCAAAACACGAAATAATGCAAATTCAATGACAAACCTGCTTTTGGCAAAGGATATGAAATGTTAAAATACTTTTCAAAATGATTCAGTAATTTCCCTCCAATGTCCATCGCATAGTTCACTTGATCAAGTTGTCCTTTCGTTGCATAGTAACTCATCTAAATAGTGATGATGATAGTATGTAAGAAAGACTGGTTCGCCTAGCGACTGACGTCACGAAATATGTTATTGTCCTTAGTTAATTCGAGTCACGCAACGACTAAAGGTTGTGGGTTGTACAAACATTGTTCACACATATTGGAGTTGGTATAATTTTCCAGCCGATAAAAAATCATATTTCGATTGATTCAAGAAATACGTTTGAATGATATATATATATTGGATGGGTCGTATATATTTTAAAAAACAAATGAAATAGTAGGAATAGGAATATAAAGCCGAAATACAAGGATATCTACAGAGTTGCGCACAGATCTTTCATACAAATTACTTTCTGACGATATTTATCAATGTATGTTTAAAATATATCCCGCGGGTATGCTTGATGGCATTATCATTATATTCGTTCTATTTTTGTTTTGAGTGAGACAAGGAACATACGTCGTGAATCAACCGGAAATACCATATTTTATTTGGAAATGTAATCAACTCCTGTATAAAAGTATATTTGCTATAATATTATACCTCAACTTCAAATTGTCCAATCAGAAAGCTCAGTTTGTGCCACGTGAGCATGAAATTAATCGCGATATCACGCCTTACGTCATCACTTAGCGAGCCTGCGTTCCTTTTGACAATGTTCCACCCAATGTTCCCCGGGGAACATGGGGTGGAACATTATTCGCGTAGACCACGCGAGACAACACGCACGACTCAATGCGTGAAAATGGCGGGAAAACAATATGGCGTTCGTAATTTGTTTGTAATTTCGTAAAAGATTTATTCATTTAAATGACGATTTTCAAGAGGTATGTTACCTTCAATGATCCAAAGGATACAAGCTCAAATATTTTAAAGGGAAAACGTCAGAAACTCAGGTAAAAATAAGAAATTAAACATTGTATTCGCTTAGTTATTCAGCAAGTTTATTCTCAAGTTAAGTTAGTGGGTTCTTAACGTTCTTTAACTTTCGGTATAATATATCATTTATAGACCCCCCGCTCGGGGGATTCGGCAAAATATTACCCTCAGTGATGATATTTCCCTCGGGACAAAGCCCTTCGGGAAATATCATCACTTCGGGTAATATTTCGCCGAATTCCCCTCGCTCCGGGTCTATAAATGATAAATGTTCCATGAATGTTCATACAACCCATGCCCTTTAATCACGAACGTTAACATCATTTGCCGTATTCTGTGAAGTTCCCCAGCTAGCCCAACCAGTCTTTTTCTATCACCCGTGGTCATAAGTAGATAATGAGTTAATCAATGTCAATTACACAGGGTGTGGTAACTTAATTCACCTTGAATTCACCCGAGAAATTACCAAACCTCAGTAAATCCTCAACCCTCGGTGCATACTAGCAGACATAACGCAGTGGTAAGGGGCAGAACGTTAATCGAATCTGCATTCCGCCAGTGCTCTGCATGAACACAGATTGTTAAGTGAATGAAAAAGAGAGAAACATTATACTTCTAATTTAGTGGGATTCAAGTGTAAGCAGCGTTGAAAAATGCTCAACAAATTGCCTAAAGGGTGTAAATACCTGCAAATATAGAAAAATAATTCTATATTTTTCAGGTAGTTCCGTAGTTACAATCTTCAGCCAATTCTCGAATAGTATAATTATTATAAGAACGATAGAATGGAACTTGGAGTTCAACATAATTTTTAATGAGAGAAAAGAAAACATCGTGCATATATAGAAAATATATTTGGGAGAACTGATAACACCATGTTGAAGAAAAACGCACCGTGATACTTCTTATTGTATTTTTCATGTAGATAGATACAAAAGACACGGAGTAATTTGCATAGGCACTACCTGCTGGCACCACACGTTCGAGATATTAGCACAGTGACCCATAAATAACTTACCGATGTTTTATTCTGTTTTCCAGCATAAGCTTTTAGGTATCCAAAATCACAGACGATAAAAGCCAAGAGATATGTAGGCATTATAACGGTCTTCTCATAGTAATCAGCAACCATATTGTTGCTTCGATCTTCGCTTTTAATCTGAGGCATATTTGATATGGAGATCATACGTTTTGGTCGGACTATTGTCACAGTGAAAGTTGCCTTGAGTGCTGGTTCATCGAAACAAGGGAAGACCTTTCTTGCATCTGTCGCTTGGAGTTGAGTCGCGGCTACAGTGCTAGTAAAGGAAAATAGAAGACATTCCATGCAGGATTGTGTACAACATCATTTTGCTAAACAACAACAACAACAACAACAGCAGCAGCGACGACGACGACGACGGCAACAACGACAACGACAACGACAACGACAACGACAACGACAACGACAACGACAACGACAACGACAACGACAACGACAACGACAACGACAACGACAACGACAACGACAACGACAACGACAACGACAACGACAACGACAACGACAACGACAACGACAACGACAACGACAACGACAGCGACAACGACAACAAGAACAGCAAGAAGAACAACAAGAACAGCAAGAAGAACAGCAACAACAACAACAACAACAACAACAACAACAACAACAACAACGACAACGACAACAACAACAACAACAACAACAACAACAACAACAACAACAACAGCAACAAGAACAGCAACAACAACAACAACAACGACAACGACGACGACGACGACGACGAGAACAGCAACAAGAACAGCAACAACAACAACAACAACGACGACGACGACGACGACGACGACGACGACGACGACGACGACGACAACGACAACAACAACAACAACAACAACAACAACAACAACAACAGCAACAACAACAACAGCAACAAGAACAACAACAAGAACAACAACAACAACAATAACAAGAACAACAACAACAACAACAACGACGACGACGGGACAACGACAATGACAACGACGACGACGACGAGTATATTATTTTCATACATTTCTGTCCTGTTCTTATTCCTGTAAGTACTTCTATATAATCCCACGAGATCATTATCCAGTTTACCAACGAATTCCATCTCAATTACATAGACACCTGAAGTCAAATTTAGTTTTGCTTCCATCACATAAAATTCGTTCTCCCCGTACCAAAAATGTCTTTTTAGTTCTATTTCTTTGCCTGTAATATAAGAAATAAGAACAGACAACTTAGAAATAAGAAGTAAAATCACTCGTCGTATACTATGCAATATAATTACAGGATAACTTGATTATCAGCTAAGCGCAGCGGTCCAGTACGGCCCATCCCTTTTTAGTATACACTCAACCATGGTCGACTATTACAAATCCTTGCGTTCTGATTAACTACTCAATCATGGACCATTACGTAGCGGACCACGGTTAAGAAAAATGAAAATAAAGCAGAAAAAAGATGGCAGAAAACTTTCATTTTGCAAAATCTTCAAGGGAATTTTCTTTTTCTTTCCCTGAAAGAGGCAAAAAGGTTACAACGTATGGCCTGACGACCTTTAGTAGTAAGGAGCAAAATCTAAACCGTATTTTAGTAATAATCTGCTTTTCGTGCCACGAAGACAAACGGAACACTAAGCACATTGTTTCTTCATATTAGTATTATTACAAGCAAAACCGCTGAAATTGTGACTAGTTCCCAGTCTTTATGGCGTTTTCTTATTACTCGTGCACAGGCCTTTTGGCCGGGCACGAGTCTCAAATGCAAGTTTTACTGTAGTCGCGAATTTTGAAGAAACTGTCCAGAACTTCCAGTTTCCATTACGTCAGCTCGGTTTCAGCTCGCCAGCGTTATTTTCAAAATTTTCATACTTTTTTCAACTTTTCAACTTCGCCTCAATGGCAGGGAGTCCACAACAGCGTCAGCCAATTACTGTGGCCCCATTGTTAGTTCCTAAGGGTTAGTATTAGAGGGAGGAAACCGGAGTACCCGGGGAAAACCCTCGAAGCACAGGAGAGAATCTCAACTTACATGAGTTATTTGAGCACACTGCCGATCTCATGCGAGTCAACAGTGACCTCGACCTGTTGTGAAACAAGCTCAACTCAGTGGTAAGAGGCAGCGCGCTAACCGCTTCCGCCACCCGTGCTATACTGACACATACTGAATTTCTTGCGTACTTCTAAAAGCGAAAGAAGAAGAGACCGACATAATGGTCGAAACATTGAGATATGAAAGAAGCAAGTATTTGATAATCCATTGTTATCTAAAGATTATTTAGTTTGGATGAAAATTGCTGCGGAAATTTAACAGCAGGGGCTGAACAGAACTGAATGCGAACTGAATGCGAGAATTAGAATAGACCCTTGGCCTTGCCTTGTTAACGTTAACTTATTATTATACAAAATATGTTCTCCATTGTGATTCGACAATGCATATCACAATAGCGAAGCTCTCTTGGGAGCTTTAGAAACCCTTTGTCTGCCAGAGAAATGTAAAGAAACGCTGGCGGAAGTATGAAATCTTTGCATGGGTGCACTCCAGTTACAGTTCAGTAAAACCAGCTCATTTTACTATTAGTAAGAGTTTCTCGCCACCATAAACTTGGTTACATATCTTAATATATAAGCAGATAACCGCGAATACTGTGTATACAAGCCCAATTGGCGAAGGTAAATTGCTTTTATAGATATAAACAGTGGCAGAACAAGGTTTCAAGTTAATACTTTTTAGCCACTTCTGCCGTGTTTTTAAATCATTGTATATGTATAAATTCAGGAGTACGCGGTATGCAATTTGATTGGGATAATAATAAGCGTGGATCTAGTACACCAGTACAATCTTGAGTAGCTATTATGTGAGCAAAGGAACTATAATACTTCATGTCTGTGGTCATGCACTTGTAATAATTACTTGATTGTTAAAAAGTGCAGTTCAGCTAGCTGTGTTGAATTTTACTACATCTCCTGAGTGCACGAGCAATCCTGCAAGCAGCAGGGTCTTGTTTTAAATGTGCATGTTTATAGCAGTAATATTTTAAGTTTTTTTCCCATACTGTAAATGGCACTTTTTGTGTGCTTCCGCGATTTTCAGCTTGAAAACAACTTTCCTTATGGCTTATATAGCTTTTGTCTATATAATTTTATGCATTTCAGATGATAGTTATGGTTTTCGCAGTTATTCTTTAAAGATTTTCACAGATTTTAACGACATTAGGATTGCCGGTTTATACGACTTTTTAACGTAAGCTAGAGCAACATTTCGAGTATTGCGGGGAGGTATATTGTTTACAATTTGAAAATATCTAAAGTTGTGCACATTTAAGACTAATAAAGTCTTGTTTCCTCCCCTTATAATACCAAAACTTTGCTTGTAATTTCCCTTGTTATCATCCGTTACAAGACCTATTTTAAGATATTTTAAAACCCGCAAGTCGTATATTTGTAAGGAACGTTTCGCCGGGCTGTTCGCAAACAGTAAACAAAAAGCCGCAGGAAAAGCGGGCGAAGGTTGAAGGAATTATTTACACGCTTTGAAATTTTAAATATTTCCTTATTCTACTTACAGTCTGTACATAGAGTGGGAGTGTATACTAAAAAATATTAGACAACTCGGCCTCGTTCTTATTGTTAAGTGGTCCGTTGTTACTATCCAGATGATCTGGGGAAGAAAGCTTAGCCAATCAGCGCGCAGCAAATCAGCGAGCCCCGAAATAGAAATCCATACCGTGCTGCAGCGCGCGCTTGAAAGCTCCAAGAATGGGTAAACATGGCGGAAAAAATCGTAGCTAAAAGTTGACAGTTTGGACGAAATATACACTTGTATATGTTTAGTACTTACATTAATATTACTCTTCATGCTGGTTTTGGACTCTTTTCCTGACATTTTTAAGTAACCTGTACTTCAAAAGGTCGTGAAATCGCTTCTCAATGCCACCGAACACTTGAACGATGTGTTGCAGCCTGGTCTGGGGATCGAAGGGTGCATGTTCTTGCTCCATGTCTCGAAGCTTTAAAATAGCAAGTTGTGCTGCACGAACTCGGGTATTCATTGCAAAGACCGATGCGAAAGGCTGATTGAAGCGATGGTATTCTTTCCAGATTTTGCTGCAGATTTTCGAGGTGAGTTTGGTGATGGAAAGCAATTACTACCCGTGCAGATCGACTCTTAATAACGCTGGTTACTTCTTGCCAGGTAGGAGCTTGTTGTGATTTACTCTCAACGCTTGGGGGACCAAATACATCAGCTGTTCAAGACCCCATTGGACAACTGCATTCCCATGACTTTATTAAAGCAAATGTCACTTGGATGGACTATCAGACGTGTTGTGTTGGATTGATATCTTCTCAGTTCTGCAACTCATGTAAAACTTTACCTCAAGCTTTTCCTTCGAGACACGAGGGTCAACCCTCTTCCACAAAATTGACTTGGGACCATAGCTAAGTGTCGCTGACTCCAGATGAAGAGATAGGATTCCAGCTCGACCTTCCAAAGACTGCAGGTTTCCTTGTGTACAAAAATTACTGGAACTGGATTTGATTTACCATATTCCCACAAGTCCTGTGCAAGGGCTTCACATTCTTCAGATGTGCCATCTGGGACTTTAGCACTGGCAAGGCTTGCAATTTCCTCAGGACCAATTTGCAAAGCTGGGATATCCACAGGATCCTCCGTGATGATTTCTTCCATGTCTGGAGCCTAAAAAAGGATAACTTTATGAATGATTGTTTGGGATCTTTAGTTTTTGGATTTTATTATACTATCCATGGATTGGAGTTTTTGAAATACAGAACAAGTGTTACCAAATCGTCTGCATGAACACTTGCTTCTGATGGTCCAGGATTTGCTTCACTTAGCTCAACCATCCATACTGCTATGCTGCAGCTATCGTCAGTATCAAAAGGTAACTAAAAAGTACAGATGTAATTTTTGAATAATATATGGTTCCTCGGTAAACTTTGGAACATATTAAATAGTGTTAGATTATATGGAGTTGGGTTACATACAGGGACCAACTACCTAGGTGCAGTTGTCCACTTAGGTATTTCAATTACTCTGTCTAACACCAAACAAGTTTACTTGTCAAAGCACAAAGCCTTGGTTATATATAAGTCAAGGTTAAAATGATAATATTCATGACAAAAAGTACTTCCTGTTTGAAATTTAGTTTGCCAAATATTTTTTATGCTAAGCTTTGTTTCTTCCATTTCTTTAGGAACAAAGGAAAGAAATTCATGCTAACAGTTAACACTCTAGTCTGACTTGTGGAGAATATATGTTTGACTGATAGATATTGCTATTGGGATTTAGTTAATTTGTACCCTTTAGGGTGGGAGACACAGAGGGACAAGGTGCAGAGACAAATCCTTTGTCTTTGTAATGGTCACACATGGGACATGTCACAGGGACAAATCTGTTTATATACTGACAAAATTTGTTCTTGCAACATGTATCATAAGCTGTTCACTTGATGCGATGAGCCCCATACATTCAAATTTGTCCGTGCCACATGTCCTCAAACATGTTGTGAGGAAATACAATTAGCACTTGCTCGCAGAAAAAAATGGGGGGAAATTACCATAACCCTTCTTCTTTTAACATCCTGCATCTCTGAAGCATCTGGGTTGCCGTTTCTTTCTCAGTTGATTTCCTTTATCCCAGATGTGGTAGATTTCATTCTGAAAAAGCTGGGTAAGAACACATTTCTGATACCCTAGAACATCTGCGGGGCCATCCCTTCCACCGCTGAAAAGGAAGTTTCCTTCTTTCGGTCGTTTGTGAGCTGTTTCCATAGTGGCATCCGAGATATGCTTCAAAGTAGCAGGAAGGCCAACTTCTTTACCATCTGCCAGAGCTTTATCGATGTAGAAGGGGGTGTATACCACTACTTGTTTAATTGAGGGGGTTATAGGTTTTACTCCAAAGATGGTGACTGCTTGAAAACCAAGAAGCACTCTAGCCAAAATTTCATAGTCATTTCCGGTTAGAGTTGGTGGTGGGTGTAGTAAGTTTTGAAATACATCGCTTAACCCAGACGAGAATGTAGTAAGGACATTTAGGCTAAAATGCTCGAAACCGGCAGTAGACAAAACATTGGGTATTTTGTGTCCAAAGGAAAGAACGCCAATTTCATCAAATTTGACTGTCGAATGACTATTCTCTATTTTCACGAATCTAGCTACCTGCTTCAGAGAAGTAAACCACTTTTCCTGTGAACTAGCTAGTGGCTCCTAGATATGCATGAAACAGACATTTTTTGCTAAACAGTGTTATCTTTGACTCAATGGTAGGCTGTGACTAGGTTATTTGACTATACAACCTACCGGTTAACTGTAAGGAAAATCATCTGCAGTTAAACAAAGTAAAATAACAAAGTAGGGTGCATTAAATTGCCCCTTTTGTGAGTTAGATCATGAAACTACATGCACTTTGCTTTATTATTTTACTCCCTAATTCCAGGTGATTTACTTTGCCTAGAAGGGGGGAAATTTTGGGTGAAAGTGGGGGTAACTCACCAATTGAACACATGCCAATTTGAACTGACAAAGTTTCAACTAATCTAATTGCCAAATGCATTGTGCCAGGAAAATAGTTCTGCATATCACAGGTTGTCAGATTTACCCGCCTTTGGCTGCCCAGGTTATTTTTAGCAAATTCTGATCTCGGTACAGCCTTTTTCTCTTCCAGTTGACCATACTTCTGCTCCATATCTCTTGTGTCTTGATGGGTCCAAACAGGGCCCGTGGAAATTACTAGCATGTTACCTAGCAAGCTGGTATGTTCTGGAGAGTCAGGGATTGGAAAAGTTGATGAGCTATTACTAGAATCAACTCGGCGGTGTTTCCCATCAGCGCAACACGGCTATTTGTATATGATTTGAACTACGTACATACACTAACAACTCACGTGATTTGAAGGAGTTGTAATAATGGCGTATTAAATTATTGTCCGAACCATAGTCTTTCATACATTCAGGATTTTCACAACGAAAATTGCTAGAAAAGGTCGCCATTTAACGCTATTTTAAAATCTTTTGAAGATATATCTCAGTGAAAGAAATGAGAGGTTTGTAAATCCCGCCAAAAACCCCAACGTTCGATCTCGCAGCTACCCACATTGCACGTAAAGTACAACATAAAACCCCATATTTTTACTTTTAAAAACCGATTTTAGAGAAAATAAACACACAACAAATTAGAACCGTGTAAAAATGTATTAGAATAACCTAATTTTACAGAAATCGGCATCATATAAACCTAAAATTTGTCGCAATTTTACTCGCCTGCGCCAGCGTGTTCATGTCCACTACAAGTTTGTCAATAACGATGTCCTTCAAATCATAGTTTTTTAAATCAAGATTAAAAATATTCCTTGATACTCGTTGCTGAACGCCATTCTTCGACAAAAGCACAAAAGATCAACCAAAACAACACTCGCTCATCAGCTGTTTATTTCTCGACGCGAAAATATTTTTCTTAAAATGCGCTCGCAAGGCATACTGGTATGGATTTCTATTTGCAACGGAAATCATGCTTTGCGCGCTTGGGGCGAGATCACCTGGATACAGGAGAAAACCGAAATATCTTGAGAAAACCTGCAATGTTTAGTAAAGTCAAAGTTGAAATGCTCTTCTCACATGCGACTGAGTCGAAATTATTATCAGAAAGTATACATACGTAGCTAGGAATCGAACCTTGGTCGCCTGAAAGGTGAAAGGTACATACACTAACAACTCACGTGATTTGATCCAAAAGGAGTTGTAATTCAGAATTTCAGATCCGCTATTAAAGGAGGGATCAACCATTTATCCTGGGATTATTAGTTATTTTAAGGTGCAGTGATAACCAATTTGTGCAGTGATAAATCAGATTTGTGCAGTGATAAGTGAGATTTTGTGCAGTAATAATTTTAAAATAGGCCGGTGTTATGTTATAAGTAAAGAAAAGTACACATCTCATAACCAAGCATTGCTTTTGTACCTAATATTCAGTCTCCCAGTTATAGAGTGTATGGAATATATCAAAAATGTTTCTGAAAATACAGAAAATCAAGATTCAGGCACATCTTTCTTCAGTTTTGGACTAGAAACATTCGATTTATTACTATTCAATTAAACACGTTAATTATAGAATACTGCCTATACTGAACCCCCATATCATGGTCCATTACTTACCGTTTCTCTTCAGCTTTGGACTAGTGATGTTCAGTCTTTTACAATGTAGATACATATATGGAGTTTCCTGTGACAAGGTAACATTGACAATCACATTGCCACTGAATATCAACTTCTCCAGATCAACAAGAAGTTCAAGATCATAGTGATGAGGTTTAAAATAGGAGGGGAGGCGAATGTTTGTCCAAGGACCAGGGTCATAGTCTGATTCTCTTGTAGGCGGGTGTGTGCCGGGGACATTGGTGGGCGCATTGGTGGGGACATTGGTGGGGGAAACGGTTTCATTACCTAGCAAAGTCAAATGGAAATTTATTAGAGAATCACGTACATGTTATGAGAGCGCTGATTGGTCAATAGACCTGTCTTTGTTAGCCTCGAGCTCTCGGGCACTAGTACCATTCTATCGTGTGCTCTAAAGCAAATTCGAGTGGTGCCTATTACTGTTTTTTTGGATACAAAAGTATAGTTTGTTTGTTTATAATTACTTTGTCCCGGTTCATATTACATATCCAAACTAATTTGCATACATGTTCATAAATTATCTAAAATTTTTACAATTATCCCCGAGCCGGCGCGAAGCGCCGTGCGAGGGTACTAATTCCGCTCGGATATTTACACCCGGGTATGTGAAAACATTGTGGAATGCAAAGTTGTCCGCCATTTTTTTTGTCATGGACAGGACGGTTTTATAAGTTATGCGCATGCGCGAGTTCAAGCCGAGAGAAACTTCCTTTTTGCAAACTTTTTTCAAAAATAGTTTTGCACTCATTTTATAAGCAAGTTTCTATGTAAGTAAGTAAACAAGATAAATGAAAATTATTTGGAGGACAAATTAACAAGAGGAAAAACAGTCGAAAGACCGAAAAAGGAGCGTTTTAAACGGGCAAGTGTCTATTTTGCATGCTTGCTTTGCCGATTTATAGCATGCAGTATAGTTTGTGAATTTGAAAATGTGTAGAGCATTCTGTGTGGTCAACACCACATTGATTGATCTTAAGAGTATTTTAGTATTGATTCAAATACGTTATAGAAAAATAAAAAACATATTAAATCTCAAAAACTTCATTTCAAAAGCAAGTGCGAAGTATAAAAATACTGCTCGAAAAGCAGTTGAAGTTTTATGAAAATTTCGAAACGTTTTGTGAAGGTCTAAGGTTGAATGTTGCAGTAAATCAAAGCTAAAAGAGTACATAATAGCATACCCATTTTATATAGTTGGGCTTTTAGTTGTGCAATTGATAATTTTATAGTTAAAACAAAATAACAATATTTTGTACAAATTAAAATATAAAAAATATACAGTGTTGCGTGTCACCATGGTTACATTGGTCGACTCAGTACCAGTGAACTATAAGTAAACTGGAACGCTCCTATGATCAAGTCCTATTATTCTTTGAAGCCAATGTGCGGGAATTTGAACTTTCAAAAGGACTGAGGAGAGTTCCGAGGAGTGAGAAAAATTCCGTCAAAAGTTTGTTTTTGAGCGAAAATTTGCAAGAAAAATACTTTTTACATCAGAAGACTTCAATGTTTGGGATTCAAATGTAGTTTTCCGATTAGTTTTGACTGTTTTACATCTATCTGCAGCAAAAATGAGGGGGATCGTTATCGTATATGGAAAAAAATGCCAAATGTTTGAACGTGCCGAAGCAAACTTTGTTCTTTAACTCTAAAAAAATATCCTAGGAAACACTTCGGCAGCCCCCGAATTGATTTTGCACTATACTCCAGGTATTGCTTTTTATCTTGAGCTTTTAGGCCTTGCTTTAACCCTTCTAAAATATAAACAAATTGACGATTTTCAAGTGGTGCTATTTTTGTCTTCGCGCCTTCTTGTTGGTCATCAGTGAGCACTTTGAATATGACGGCTGAGCTAGCTTCTATAATCCTCATTTTAACTGTCAAAAATAAGTTACTGCATGCTTGAAAAGCAATTTTTTAATGTATCTTATATTTTTCCACATAAATTGTATCATAAAATCTCTTAACTCTTTTTGGAAAGTCTCATAACTCAGAAAAACCAAACATTTTCGCGCGGTTTTTTGACAAATTTTGTTTTTTTCCAGTAATATTTCAGAAACTGAACGACCTTTGTTCATTGTAAGTACTTGAGTAAAAAGTTTAATTGTTCTAGTGTAGTCAAAGATAAATAGTGAAAGTATAAAAGGAAATTAAAAGTGTAAAATTTTGCAATATAAAAAGTGTATTTTTTGAAAAAAATATGTTAAAAGGGACTGGCACTACCTACAAAGCACGGCTTCAATTTCCCCCCCCTGAGTTAGCGTTCCAGTATACTTATAGTTCACTGCTCAGTACTTCATGTTACAATAACTTTTGGGGAGTAAATTGTTTGGTTCAAATGGGCGAGGGGATTTTGCATGCATGTATTTCTAGTTGTTGAAATAAATCGGAATTGCCAGAGCAGGATTTATTCTTTTCGAGCAAGTGTTACCACACAAATTGTAGCTCATGTAAGTTTCATTGCATTTGAAGAAGAACAATTTTTTCTTATTTTTTGACAGTCGCATACAAAATGCCGAAATCGTTGAAATTTAATTCCCGCACGCGAAATAAATTACGAAATGCCATATAAGGTCAGTGTTGATTGCTATAAACCAATGAAAATCCGCCATATAGGCAATGACAAGACGAGGAATCGATTTCCAGCACTTTCAATGCGATAGGGTGCAAGGTCACTGAGATTTAGCTTTCCGAACTTGTGCGAGCTTGCGCCGACAATACCGGCTTTCGCAACAAATAAAGCATTTTCATGAGAATTGCCGTAAAAGGGCTAGATTATGTCCTATGATTATTTAGCTTCGCCAACTAGGGCAGGGTCACCAAACAGCATGTGCTAATTACTGTGGGCCCTTTTACCTAACCCACCCTGTCAACTTTCCCTATGGGGGGAAACCGGAGTACCCGGAGAAAACCCACGACTTTCGGCAGAGTCGCATTGACTTGAGGACTGGGTTCGAGTAGCATTGAGAAAGTTCTCACTGAGACTTGAACCCGCAACCTTAGAGGTGAAAGGCAAGTGCGCTAACCACTTCGCCACTGAAGCCCCTTATGTTATAATTTATTCATAAAATTAAGCCGTCGCTACACGGTGTCTCACGCCTAACTTTGAATGGTATTGAGCACTCTTTATTCTACTACAAACAAATCAAATTTCAATTTATATGTATATTATATATTGGTGGCTATAAACGATAATGCAAAAAGCTCACTTCCCTTGTGGTCGTTTGAGCACTCTGGCCCCAAGACACTTCACGCATGTCTGGATGCGCATGTGTCCGAGTATTGTACCACATGCGCTTGGTGAGAGCAAGCGTATGGTGTATAAATACGAAGCACTCGCATCTAGACTGCGTTACAAGCTGCACTGACGAGCCGTTGAACGGCGAAACATGCATGGCTGCAGATTTGACTATATATATATATATTTTTTTTATTATATATATATATATATATATATTGACACTGTATTTTATCTAATTCAGGGCCCCACTGAAATCGCTATTTGTGAGTTGTGTTATTGTCTTAAATAAAAATAAATAAAACATCGCCTCATCGAAGTACGAGATCGCCTGGAGGAAGTATTTGGGAACAATCGAGTCATAGGGTTAGGACATGATGTCGAATGGCCACCTCGCTCACCGGACTTGACACCGTGCGACTTCTTTATGTGGGGGATACCTCAAGAATAAAGTATTCTCGACCCCACCTCAGAATATTGATGATTACGACAGAAAGTTATCGACGAATTTACTGCTCTACGATAGCAGCCCGACTTTATTATAAACGCGGTGCGCGGTATGCACAGGCGAACCACACTTTGTATTGCGCGAAATTGGGGAACACGTCGAAGGAGAAGGCGCTTGATGATTTAATTGTTGATAAATGTAACATAAATAAGAAATGTTTGATGCACGTAATGCGCTGCGTTAAATTAATCAGTACATAATTCAAAAGCGTTTAAATAACTTCACAAAATTCAATTCTGTTTAACTTAGTTCAGCATAGTAATAAGGCATTCAAATCCAAACAATGGATTCATTTCAAAAGGTATACTTTTTATTCGGGACACCCTGTAGAGATCTTACGATGTGGCATAGCAACGCGACGATGATTGCCAAAGCAAACTCGTTGAAACAAACGATTGTGAAGAAAACTTGTCGTTTATTATAAATAGTATGAATTTAATAGAGGAGGTTACAACAAGGGTGTTTTGCTGAGAAGAGTTCAACCTGAGTACAGAACCAATTTGCTGAGTACCACATCTCGCCGCTTGAAATGCAGGCGTTGCACACAGGACGTGAAAATCTGTGGTGTCGTTGTAAACAGAGAGAGAACGACGTCTAAAACTCCAATGGGATATTAATATTAATAATATCTTTTCTAAAATATTATGAATTTCATTGTATTAGTGCCGCCGTCGTCATGTTGCCGTCCTGCATTGTAAGGTCTCCAATAGCCGCGAGAACGAGACGTGGACCACGCATCAACAGGATGTACAAATTGTCTCATAAAATCTGAATCAGTTTAATTTTCCCCGTCGTTTGCATCAAAGGATGAACAGTCGCAGATATATAAACACTGTCTATTTTTAGAGGATTTAATATGATCAACCAATCACATTTAACTAGCCTCACATTCAACTAAATTTTCCTATGCTCGCTGTAAATATGAAAATGCGATCAAGTGTCCATCCTTAGAAGCAAACGACGTTAGCTGTTGGCGTTTTTTGTTCACAAAATGCCAAATAGTTCTCGATATTATATACTGTAGATAGAGCAAATATATAGTTTTCGTTTAGCTCAAACTATCCACTTCAACCTGCTTCATGCATTGAAGCAGGTTTCAGACAGAGTCCACACGAGAAGTGCTTCATTGCATGAAACAAGCTGTAGTAGATTCCTTGAGGTAAGCAAAAACTATAGATATCCTCCAAGAGGAGCCAACCCTTGCTCTGGCATGTATTGCCTGCGTATTCCCAATTGTTTTACCGCGGCATATACGCGAAAATTGATATTACGATTTACCATCGTATTAGGTTATTTCCCAATATAGTGTAAATAAGACAACCAAAACAGGCATTTGTTGCATAACTTAAGAGATAGTTTGCATTCTATTCAGAAATCAGACAAATATTCCCATGTGAGCAAATGGAAGCGGATAAATTTTCGAATTCGTCCGGTCTTATGTGAACGTACACTATTTTTCGTCGCGGTTTCGCTGGATGCTTATTGCACAGTATGGTTCTTATCTTCGTAATAGCTAATATAGCCTATACAACGTAAATTCCCTAATAGAACCAGTGGCAACGCATGTAGAAAGAAATCAAGCATTGCGTAATATACAGGGTGTATCAAAACAACTGCAAATACCATAATTTGTAATTTTGTATGCACGAGATCATACATTAGAATTTCAATGGCTGTGCAAATAATTACGCTTCTGGGATTTGAAAATACGTTTCCCAGGGGTATCAAAACAAGCACACAAAGTGAATTAAACTTATGAGTTCGATTACGAATGGCTCAGTTTACGAATGACTGCTGTCGAGTTTTGAGTTTGGGCGTACTTTAAAACAAGAAATACTCTTTGCTCTGTTGTTTAGCTGAGCCATTCGTAAGCGAACTAATTTTAATTCACTTTGTGTGCTTATTTTGATAGTACTGCACGTGGAAACGTATTTTCAAATCCGTGATCTCGTGCATACAAATTATGGTATTTGCAGTTTTTTTGATACACCCTGTATAGTATGACCTATTTATACTCTCATTGTTTCGCAGAGATTTTGAAGTATAATAAATGGCACCGAGCTAAAGGCAAAGACCAAGGATTATTGTAATCTTTCAACGCAGGCTTTAACAATGCAAATACTATGCTATTCTTAATTCTGACTTTGGTCTCAAACTGCAGTGAAAACAATCCAAACTGCAGTGATAACATTGCAAAAATAAAGAAATTCCATAGATTATCTGCTCTATTGAATATCGCCACTTTGAAGTCGTATCGAAATATGAGTGTGTGACGTAAACCTACATGGCACAACAGGCCACACAGGACTGTACGTATTTAGTTCTTTTATACCAATTCGGCAAATAATATTCTACAGCTAGGAGTAGACTAACGGAAACTCTGTTCAAGCGAGGCCCTTGAGTTAATTGTACATCACTGTACGATGACGTGCTAACAGCATGGAGTGTATATACTCATGGAATATATCATTCTTGTCACACTAGTTCCCTCATAATGGTTCGTGGAAAGAATTTAGTTTGTTCTAAAACATACGAATTTGACCATGCACTCGGCATGCAGCGTACTGTCATGACACATGCATCCATACACACTTATATTCCACTGTCTACTCACCCTGTATAGCATCAGCATTGCCCTTGCAATCGTTATAGCGACTCCTTTCGTTTACAAACAATGCAAGGAATATTATAACCAGAATAATAAGAATAACAACAACGACAGCCAATATTTTTACGGTCTTTGACCGATTACTCTGACTAAATTTAAACTCTCCTAATGAAGCATTGTCTTCTTCGTCTCTGTCTAAACGAATCGTGTATTTCACATCAGTTTCTGCCATTCCGGACTCTCAATAACGAACATCAACAAGATCAAGAACACTTAGGGACGACCATTTTATTTTTAATGCCGGGGGGGATCCATAAAAGATATTGCGCAAGCACTTCAAATTTCGCGCAAGGACAAACTGACATAAAAAAATATCGACATAGAAATTTTCGGCCTGTGGCCTCGAACGGATTAGTCACACCATAATTATTTAATTGTTGTCGATTTTTGACCAAAACGTTAAGGCTAACACCTTTACTTTTTGGCCAAAATTGGCCACTTTTTCAGTTTTCGGAAAAATGGTCAAAAAGTAGAGCTTACCCCTTTTTATGGCTATAAACCCCTTTACTTTTCGGCTTCAGTTTTTGAAAAAGTGGCTAAGAATGGTCAAAGAGTAGGCAGTCTTATCGCTATGGCAATAAGTACTTTTCTCATCTCGAAGCCCTTCATGGAAAAAAATCATAAAGTGCCCCTGAACTACAAGTAACATATTTGAGAAAGAGCGAAAAGAGACTTCGACGTATTACAGCATAGTCGATGATTACAGGAAATGAGCCACCTGGCATACCAATACTGATCGACGTAGATGATTTATTTTAGCAACAGAAATAACATCCGAATTTTCAGCATACACAACATGACGTTAAAGATCTTCATGTCGCTTCGATGATTTCCAGCTTCAAACTGAGTTTGTTGGCCAATGTAGAAATGATAAACAGCCGCACCCTCTCGCACGGCGAATGCGTAAAATACAACCGGCATTTTCGTTGGATGATTTAGAGCAACGCATGCAGGCGTCTGTGGAAATATACATCTGTCATAGCATTTAATAGCCAATTATGTTCCTTGCTTTTCTAAAATTTTGTTATTTTTTATTCTTAAATCCCTCTTCGTATTTTTGAACCACGACATCCAGGGCTACTGGAATTAGATCGGTATAAGCAAGAAGAATTCAAACATGCTTTTTGCATGACAAAATTTATATTGTGTATGTGTTAGGTTAACTTGCGTGACAGTTTAAAAGTAAATCAAATACACATTTTTCACATCTATCGACAAACTAATTTTTAAAGTGGATCTAATTAAGAAAATCGGTATCACGTTCCAATTAGCTGATTGTTGTTCGTCCAAAGGTACATCTCTCAGCAGCATTTTTGTCCTGCCAACACACCAAGCAGATGTCCCCATCATTCTGATCTGTTTACCGAAAGCCGATATAGTGCTGAAAAGACATTCATACACGACTCCCATCTAAATTATATTGCGCTAAATTTTGAAATGAGTTGCCATGAGTCCGCGTTGAAAACATATATTATTCTACAGAATTGACAAATTGAGTCAAGTAACAATTTAACCGTCACATCAGTCAAACTAATGAAATGTTATAATTGCCAAATATAACATATCAAGCAGATGTCGCATATTTGTGAAGTGCTCAGACCCGTCTAAATCAGCATCACTTTGATAAAATTACCTTACCAGCTATTATAGACGAGCAAATTTCAATTTTAAATACAAATTTGCTGCAAGTGAGATATGTACATGAGCAAGGATAATTTGTCAAAGAAATGTTTTCAAACAAATCGGAAATTTCTTTTTCCTTTTTGGATTACAGTCCTCGTGGCCAGAAATCACGGACATTGGCGGCATGTCTCAGGTTTCACGCAACAATGGCTGCCCAATGCCCTATTTTTATTATTATGGGAGCAGAGTATTTTCAATATAGCATCTATATAAAAATTTTGGAACATTTGCCGAAATTGATGCTAGAAGTTGCGGTCTTATAGTAACACATTCTTAATCTGCTTTTCGCGATTAAACATTAAAATATTTTACCTCACTTTAGATAGGTATTTATACGGGATTCCTCGCCCAAACGGCCATATCTCGTGAAATATTCAATTATCGACAGTTGCCGAAATCATTCTACTTTGATGAATGTATAGCCCTGCTTTTTTGTTTTAAAATCCGCAAGCCGGTGCGTTAAATGAGCAAGCGCCTTTCACCTCTGAGTTGTGGGTTCGATTCTCGCTGGGGACTCTACTCATGTGAAAAGAGTCAGTCAGCGCTCTACCGAAAGTCGTGGGTTTTCTCCGAGCACTCCGGTTTCCTCCCACAGGGAAAGCTGACTGGGTGGGTTAGGATATATAGATTAGGAAAGTAATATCACAATTGTTGTGGAAATATATAGTGGTGGCTAAGTACGTAATATAGGTAAGCGAAATACTTGATGTAATCGGTCACTGAAAAGCCCCGACGGGGAGTGAGCTGAATAATATATGTATATGTAAGCGAAGCCATAATATTATACTTCGCGGGCAAAAAGTTATATTTATCCATGTCGCTTGCTAAACTCGAAATATTGATTGCCTTACCACATGTTTGATACCAAAGTACTTGTCCAAAGCTTCTCTTTTTAGTTCTGTAGTCGTTGTTGGTCCGCGATCGTGGGACGAAATCCGCGATCCGCGATCGTGGGACGAAATCTATTTGTCGACGGCCCCTAATGAATAAGCATTAGCGTTAGTTGTGATTTATCAATATTTTCTATAGTGAGCTACTAATTGTAATGCATCAGTCAAATGCAAGCATCCCTATTCCCGAGCCGGGCCACTGCAAGAATTGCCTGCCTAGCACTATCCCAGGAGTGGGGGATTTGCTGAAGACTTAACTTCAACTGCAGGGTATTTTTACATACATTTCATCCCCGCCCCCGAGAATTTACCTCTTATTTAACATATTTGTCAAAAGCCAGGGTGGGATGGGGACGCTTGGATTTGACTGATGCATTAATTAAATGGCGATCTACAGAGTAGTTCATGTACTTCATGTCTGTGCTTTATCAAAACCAATTTCATGCTGTGAAGGGAGTGTGATATAGTGATTTTATTGAGATAGTGAGATAGTCTTTTGGCCAGTTAAATGTTCGCACGTGGAAGCATATGACCCCAAAATGGCCCAAAATCTCCAAGAGATATCATCACATTTTTCGACTTTAGGTCCCAGAGTACGCCTATCGTAGGTGCAGGATCGTATGAGCTGACCTTATTTCACAGGTTGCAAAGGAGTCAATTTCGATTGGAAAAATAAAACTGGGGAGAGAGGAGTGGGAAAAGGAAAACAGAACAAAGACAAAGAACGAGACGAAACTGAAGTCGAAGAAGTGAGTGAGATAATAACAGCACTGTTCTTGCCTTACACATAACTACAAACGTTACTTCAACAGACTGAGCTTACTAGTTGTTTGAATCTCCTTTTATAGGCGTGCGTAAGACCGCTGAGAATAGTACCTTATTCTCAGCAGTCTTACCCGCTCCTTCTGTTGAGATTGGGCACCGGCAGTCTCTGGTTGCTATGTCATATACAGTTAACTTCCGCAACCCCCCCCCCCCCAGCCATACCTGCCAAAATACCCATTCTCAAGAAAACCTATACCCAAAACCGAACCCAATCTCAACCAGGAAAGGCTGAGATAAAGTTTTTTAAGCGGCTAAGATCTGAGTATAAATCTGTAGCAGGAGAGGTGGCAACTGCTTCCGAGGACAGTACGTCAGAGGGACTTCCAGTTCGCAGAACTTCAGCTAATTTCATATAATATAGCGCTGTCCCTTATTTGTCCAACCTACATGAGACATGATATCCGCTAACTGCGACCCGGATAGAGCCAAAGTAATCGCTGAACCGCAACGAAAACTATGTAAGGTTTCACCCTCGTCGATGTTCGCCTGTTTCAGGTAACATTTTAATCTAGCATCAGCGGTAGAGCTCGTGAAAGGCTTGTTGACGATATGCCCTTGAGAGTTAGTTGGTCGAAAAAGGTATCCTGTAGTAAGTGTGACTCGCAACTTAGAACAGATCGCAACATAGGTTTCTATCGCTTGGACGGGACATAGCTCAGGATTGTGGTGTCTTCTTATACCAAAAACATTTGAATCTCCATCTCTCAATGTTTTCCCCCATGTATGGTGAAACAAAAATCCATCATATTGAGGAAAACGTAAGATTTCGCTAGTTTTTACTAGGCCAAGATCCGAGCCTCGATCAGCACTAAAGAATAGCGTTTTGAAGAATGCTTGATCTCGAGCGAGCACAAAAAGGCTGGAAGGAGTAGGTACTGGCTTTGACATTTCTCTGTTCCAAAATCTGGCGAGGAGGAGGAGTTTTGGCACCGCTTGCCTTGGAGTAATGTGAGCTCGTAACTGCTCCTGCGTGACAGCTTTCAAATATTTTTGGAGTTCCAAAGAATCCGCTGGATTTCCGAAACCAAAAATATTATTCCATGCGCCAGAGCGACCGGCTTCCTTAAATATCGAACGAAGTTTCCCAATATAAGAATCGATAGTTTTGAAAGCTAAACGTTTGGGGCAATCACATTTGATTTTATCTTGGAGTGTGGGATTAGGGCAGGTGTTTGTGTGAGTTACTGTCTTGCCATGACGATCTTTCCACACGAGAAACCGTAAAACATCTGATGGAGTAGCCACCTGAATAGATTTGGAGGTGGGAAGGGAAGATAAGAAAACTTCCAACTCGGTCCGTAATGACGATTTTAGTTTGGAATAAGAGGAACTCTGAATAGAATCATTCAATTCTTGTAAACGCGAGTCTATGGCATCAATGTCTATTTCAACCCTAGGTAAATGATGGCTAGGAGTATAATGTCTCTGGTAACCACACATTTGACAAAAACGAAAAACGTGGTCGTTAGGATAAGAACAAGAAGGCATGATAATGCTGGTATGGATAGTCTTGGAATCGATTGGAGATCCTAAAATAGATGGAGCGTAAAGCACTAATTAAGGAGAGGGTAATCACGTGAGGAACATAATTACAAAATAAAATATGAATTTCGACAACGTTAGCGTGTCATAGAAACGTTTGACTGTGGTCGTACTGTTCCTCACTGAAAATTTGCAGTGTTCGAGAGTCTAGTTAACAACACGAAATGCCCAGAGATCCCACGGTATTGGCCAGGTATCAGTAAAGCCATGTTTTGTTGGGGTGAGAAGTGCTCCAGAGCTACCCTTGGTTGCTAACATGTAACATGAAGGCGATGTGGATGATAATAGTGGCCACCCAAACTGTCGCGGCGACACGTCCGGAATAACAACGGTGTAGGTAAGGCGCAAACCATTAAGGTATTTGAGGACATGGGGGATGAGACAAATGGGTGGGAAAACATACGGGTTAGCAAAAGGTTCTGGTCGGGCTAACGTTGGAGTTTGAGCAAAAATATTCACACCGGCAGATTCCGGCATAGGACACTCGGTTGGACATTCGAGGGCCTAGCTAGCCATAAGATCAACTGAATGTCCTTTTATACCCCCGTATAAATTTTGTACAAGATTCCATAAGGCTGGGGCAAGCTTAGAATCTTGCAAGGAAATACGTCGAGAAGGAGCATCGGCGAGGTTCTTATGGCTCGTAACGTAATAGAGATGTAAATCAATATTCAAATCCATGATAGTCTGGAACAAAGTTTTCAAAGCAATGGTCAAAGTATGAGAACGCGATCCTTGGCTGTTCCACGAGTGAATCAATGCTTGGCTGTCGACAAAAGCATCTACCCACGAATTTCTAACGTGATCAGCAAACGCATAGAGGACATTGCTAAGTGCTAACGTTTCCTTAGCGGCAATGTCGCGAGACATCGTGGACTCACCCCAATAATCAGAAATATTTGCATTGACCACACCCGGACTCAAGATAGTACCTCCCCAAGCATATGATGATGAATCGGAATATAGCTGGATTTAAGTGTGTTTTTCGCATCGCCATGGGAGAAAACCGTCCCAAGTTTCCAAGAAGAGCCAATGTTGCAATTCCTTGCGTAAGTGTTGCGAGACGACAATTGGTCGGGATGAACGTATAGCACGAGATATTGCTTGGTTGATTTCATTGGTGTACAATCGAGCACCCGGAACAGCAAGCGAGAGCGCCCACTTAGCCTTTGTAAGGTGACTAAATTGATGGTGTTAGACGACAGGGCATGCTTCACAAGTGTTATAAATATTTCTTTCTTGCGCGATAACAACGTGAAGGCTTGCTTTTCAGAATCTGACAAAAACCCAAGATATGGGACATGCTTTGAAGGTATGAGAATGGATTTTCCCAATCCAATAAAATAGCCATGCGAAACCAGGATGTAACATGTAATGAAAATAGTAGCATTGGCAAATGCATAATTAATAGCATCTTGGGAAGGTAAAATTTGGTAAGTCGGAGGTAAATGCGTTGATGGTAAAGTGAGCTGTGAATTATGTCTGCCGTCAATGTAAAGGGACGACGGGATCCTCAATGAACGTAAGTAATGTGCTGCAACCAATCCTGTCGTATGATATATATAGGCAGACGTTTTCCAACCAAATGGAATGGAGCAGTTTACAAAATGCCAACCACCCCATTGAAAGCCGAAATAAGTACGACTGTCTGGCGTGAGTAAAATATGGTCATATCCGGACTTGTCATCGCATACGGTTTGGTAGAAATCTTTCCCGACGTACTTTGGAAGCTGCTGAATACTATCAAGTGAAAAGGGGCAGTCTTTAATCCATAAATTAAGGAAACGATTATCTTGACACAATCTCGGTTTGGACGGTTCCACGGTGAGTGGCATGACAAGATGTGGTGAACACTCACCAACCTTACCCCATAGCGAAACGGCACCTGATGTAAGCATGATTGTATCCGAAATAAATTGGGCGAATGGTTTGCACGATATGTTGTTCATGAAAATTATAGTAGGGGGAGTATCACAATCATAGTTAACGCCTTTATAACTCCCTTTAAATGGCATGACGAATTGCTTTGCATTTATGTAATTATCAATCCAATCGAATACATGAGCGAAATCATGATTATCGAGGCTTTTTGAAAGCGTAGCCCATTGATGCTTGTGTTGGTGGAGGTTTCCAGCGATAAAATTCTCAGGATCACGAAAGGCCAACATAGAGACATCGGCTAAGGTTTCCCCATGAATGACTAAATTAAGAAATTCTTGTGTAATATGGGCATTGTTTGCCATCCCCTGGGCCGATGAGCCATCATGTTTTATCCAAGAAACGGTATTTTCAGAGGCCGACGTACGGTCAAAATTTTGGGTCAATTCCCACTGATGACAGAAGTTGGTGGATGACTGAAGAGAAAGAGAAGGAAGTAAGAGTATGTAACAGACCCAGAAGATGGCAAACTCAGCCCCGGTAATCCGAGAGGGAGATTTAGATTCCCTTTGAGGATGCCATCCGCATGGGAGGGGCGAAAATGAAATTTGATAGATGGGAGAGATAAGAATAGTAAAAAAGTATGATAAAGGATAGGTAGGAAATATAGAATGTGAAACAGGACGATAAAGCTAACAGTCGGGCTAACAATCGGCGCTTCATATAATGTTTATTCCGATAAATTAAATCAATGTTGAAAACAAACGTAGATAGAACCCAAATTAAGGAAATTAACATAAGCCGTATACAATAGAGCAAGTAAGTCAACATTACAAGGAAGGGAATATTATCTTAATGAGAGATTTATTCATAAATACAAATTATTTATTCAATAATACAAAGTATATTATCCTTGCTTTGGGGGATTGGGTTGGGAACGATCTGGACGGGACGGTGGGGGGGGGGTTAAATGGACGTTTCCAGCATTGTGGGGCCTTGTGACCACATTTATAACAAATGATCCGCGACTGATTTATAGGAAATCTGCCGCGTCGTGGCTGGAAGTTGTTGCGTGGGTATGGGGATGCACGTTGAAAAGATTTATCTATCTTAAGCCGGTTTTCCACTAGGCGGAATTTTGCGCGCGGAGCGGAATTTTTCTTTGTCTTATGATTTCTCGGGTGGAACTAATTAGAAAAGACAAAGAAAAATTCCGCTCCGCGCGCAAAATTCCGCCTAGTGGAAATCCGGCTTTAGACACTGTATCAAAAATACGTGAAAATTCCTTGTCTGCCAGGAGAGCTAAAAAATACGCTTTAAATTGTTCCGTAGAAACAGTAACTTTGTCACGTAAAGTAGATGCAATTATTTCATATGTAGGAGCTTTTGCATGCCCAGATGTTTTAGCAACAGAAACAAGATCCTCCGCCAGTCGTGGGGCTTCGTATTTATCAAAATCTTCTACTCGGCGGGTACCATAGTTAGTAATGCGATGGATGAAAGCATCTACAGTGGTTCCTTGCGCTTCCTCTAAGATTTTGAAGCGTTGTTGTAAAGCCTGTTGAAGTTAGGAACAAACGGTATGTAAATTATATGGCAATTAAATGTAGTAAAACAATAGACCATTAAGCCAAAGTCATATTAGGCGTTTTTACAATCATATGGTAGGTCAATCACGAAAACAAATAAATAATAGGCAAATCATGTGGTAATAAATTATTTTGTTATAATAATAAATGCTTTCCTGTGTGCGAAAATGAAGTATGATTTATTGTAAATGACGGCGGTTCGAAATACACATGCACTGCCTGAGAGCATGGTCTTAGTCTGAATAAAATGATTGAAAACAATGGAATAACATTGAGAAATATACTAATCCGTAATGCTTAGGTAGACCACGTTTGAACCAGGTCTAATAAATAATATTCCATATAACCTTCACAATGTACAAGCCCGCAAAGTTAAAAAATAGCACGTTAAACCGGGGCTGATTGAATAAATTTTGTGTACAACATTGACAAATGTATTAAGCCCACAAAGCTATAAAATAGCACGTTTAAAGCAGGGCTGAGAAAATAGAGTTCTGTAGAGCATTCACAAATATAGTAAGCCCGCAAAGCTATAAAATAGCACGTTTAAAGCAGGGCTGATCAAATAAATTTCGGTATATAATTCACAAATGTATTAAGCCCGCAAAGCTATAAAATCGCACGTTTAAAGCAGGGCTGATCAGATAAATTTCTATAACATGCATTCACAAATGTATCAAGCCCGCAAGGCTATAACATAGCACGTTTAAAGCAGGGCTGGTTGGATAAATTTCTGGATATAATTCATAAATGTATTAAGGTCGCGACTATAAAATAGCACGTTTAAGGCAGGGCTTATCAAATAAATTTCTATATGACATTCACAATTGTATTAAGCCCGCAAAGCTATACAATAGCACGTTGAAAGCGGGGGTGATCATTGATAGACGTTAGTTATACAGGGTGTATAAAAAAAAAGTGAACCCTTTGAAATTAAATACAATAGGGTACAATAGATTATTTGAAAGAAAATGCAAATATGAAGTTCAATTTCAAAAGGTTCACTATTGTATTAAATTTCAAAGGGTTCACTTTTTTTTTATACACCCTGTAGTATTGAACGATTTTCGATTAAGAAACCTAAATCGAGACAATGGATGAATAGAATTGAAACCCCGAGATGATCATACTAAAATATAACATCACTGGATTGATACGAAGATGAAGAAATAACAGAGAAGACTCATACTAACATGTAATCTAAATATACGGATAAGAATAAGAATAAGAACAGTACGAACCTCTAAAGAAATCTCTTCGTTGGTTGAGCTTGAAGTCGAAGCCACGGGAGGGGCACTTTGTTGTGGCTGTTGTACTGGCGGATCTTGTGTTTGGTTTGGTTGAACGGCATTCGTATTCTGTGGACGATCGTTGACGGCCAACACAGCTTGGGCTGCTTGTATGTTTCCTGTTGGAATTTGGATATCTGCTTCTGCCATGCTCTTGCTACGACGTTACTTCTACAGACTGAGCTTACTAGTTGTTTGAATCTCCTTTTATAGGCGTGCGTAAGACCGCTGAGAATAATAGAGTAAAGGGAAGAAACAGCCGTCGTGATGATATTGTAGAATTGCTATAACTTGCTTAATATTTCATAAAAAGCCACAATTTTTGGTGTGCAATCTAGAAATCATGTGTTCTAACTATCTTATAAAATAAATTTCAATAAAAGGACGTTAAACCTACATATTTGACGACCGATATTCATGGATTAATTTCGTACGATGTGTACCGCAACACCCTATGACGGAAGTGACGTGTGATGTAAACACGTGGTGTGAGTTATGGCAAATATATCAATATTATCCAAAATATAATAGCCCCAAAAAGGTTTAATGACAAACAGAACATCAGAAATGTGCTGTTCGTCTACTCTCAAAGTCTTTAATAACTTGAAATTTCATACTCTTCAAAACCTTTGGCATACAATCCATACATGTACGCAGTATTTTGCAAACATATAAAATCACCTTGTATTAATTTGTTGATTTCATAAACGGTAAAGATTTACATCACTGAAACATTTTAATCAAATTCGCCAAATGCAAAATTAGATAAATTTTATAAAAACATGACTGTCTCAAAGACTCAAACATGCTGTTGCAAATAATGTACTGAGTTAAACAGGGCAAAATATTAATTGCATGATAACAGTTAAAAGTTTAGTCATATTTACGTTTTTATCGCTAACCTTACGTACATGTCTCTCGCCAAACTCAAACGGCCGAAGATTTAAAATGACCTTGAATCTTGATCAAAACACGGAATTAATTCATGCAAGTTTATACTTTCCGAATATTTTTAAACTCTATTGATGCAACGGTTAAGTGAGGTCATAGCGAATGATCTTCTGGTTTTATTCACTTCCGTCATAGGGTGTTGCGGTGCACATGCGACGAAAGATCATAACAGTTTCCTCCCTTTCTCAATTTATTATTCGTTATCCTCTCGGGCTGTTTTCGTGACCTTTCCGGAAAATGCAAGTCCACAGTAATGCAGACAGCGGAGTATATTGGCTGGTACTTCATTTTCGGTTGATTTTCACGAATTAAAGATATGTATTGAATTTATGTATTTGTTGGACTAATTTGTTTTATGCATTATATTTCACTAATTTTATGAATACTATCAACGATTATAAGTAACAAGGTAAGGAGTTATTTTTCTAGTCGAAATTGACTCCTCTGCACCCTGTGCTTATTTCGGTAATTAAACACTGTACATCCATTTTGAATTGGTCAATCGGAAAATGTAATCCATATGTGTTACCTAGTATTCCTGGTGCCATGAACATAGAAAAAACTAACGGTTTAATTCTGACATTTCTTATAAAATTGAATTTGAAAAAGTTTCCGCATGACCTGACTACTTCTTTTAACAAATTTCAACAAATATCGTAACAATTCATGGAAAGTCAATCATCATACCCTAGATAAAACAAAAGGTGAACATATTTAAAAAAGCTATTATTTTAATAAACCATATTCTATAAGCTTTCAAAAAATGTATAGTTCGCCCTGTAGTTATTGCCATTCACATCCATTTTCCTTGCTGAAACTATAAGTTAGTAAATTCAGCAAAAGGCTGAAATATTCGGTAAACCAAGAGTCATAAACCCAACGCTTATGTATTTTTACAACTCTCTTGAAATCGCATGCCATTGCCTAACAGTTGAATATTTTTCTCAAATAGCCAAATTAATGATGAAGCCAAACTATCGTGCAACATACCTGAACAATCCTCTTTCCCATCTCCAATATAACCACTACGACACTAGCAGTTATATGAACCTGGATTGTTTGTACAGTTTGCTTTTGGGTGGCATTCGTGGGTCCCTTGTTCACACTCGTCAACGTCTGAAATCATCAAAATGATTATTCAATGAATTGAATTCTCCGATTAGCAGAATACAAAAATATGGTAATGGTTTATTGACACATTTAGTAGCAGTTACAATGTGCTTACAATACAAATGTAAAAAACTTACTAATCTAAGTACCTATTTTATCTATTTACATCGTCCATTAAATATATGAAAACTTACTAATCTATACCCATTCTATGCCCACAAAATGCTCACTGAAATACATTGGAACTTCCATATTTCAAAATGGTGTCCGTCCGTATATAGTTTTAAAGTGCCCGAAGTTAAAATGAAACGGGACCTAAACTCAACGTCCGTTGTATGGGGTTGTCCCTTGTACATATACATGTACAATTATTCTTTCCATCTCCATTGTATCCGCTACAACAATGGCAATCACATGAACCTGGAATATTTGTGCAGATTGCTTTTGAATGGCATTTTTGGGTTGTGTGCACTCGTCAATGTCTGAAGTAATGAAAATTTTAAAGCTAAACTCTATACTATTATTGTCGTGTTGTCAAGGCACTAGTTTTAGCCCAGTTATCGCAAAGATCTTCCTTTTACAGTTGGTCGTATATAAATTGAATTTTTCTGCCTTTGGTATATATTTATTTTGCATTGCTTGCCTATGTCAAACCACAATTTTTGCTTAACAGCTAATTCTGGGTGTAAGAAATCGTCGAAATAGAAAAAAAAGCACCAAAATGACGCATTAACAGCCCAGGAAACGCACAAGCTAAAAATTTTTCATTATCTGCAGTATGTTGTGGAAAGACAACTCATTTAAGTCCCACAGTACGTGTGCATATTTTTCGATAATTTTCTATCGAGATGCAAACCCTAAGAGAGCTGTATTAATTAAAATAGTATCATGCACCGGGTACCCCAATAGATAAGTTTTTAGAGACGAAGAACTTTTCGGCCTTATTCTTTGTTTTAAGACGGTTATACTGAATCTGCATTTATAGGAATTTAACTATCCGATCAACAGCATACGAAAACATAACAAAGCGTTGCCTCAAACATAGCATACCTGTGCAATTATCTTTTTCATCTCCAATATAACCACTGCGACACTGGCAGTCATATGTGCCTGGAGTGTTTGTGCAGTTAGCTTTTGAGTGACATTTATGAGTCCCGTTTGAACACTCGTCAATGTCTAAAATCATTAAACGTTAATTGATCACTCTCATTAGCAGAATACAAAAATATAGCACAACGTTCACTGAAATGCATTGGAACCTCCGTATACGGGACACTTTTGTGTAGACGCTTGTTGCCCTTTGTTTCGAGGTGTCCGCTGTATAGAGGTTTTAACAATAGCTGCAGGACAAGATAAGATGATAGCGAAGCTTTTTGTTACCTTTTTGTGTAGATGATTTCAAATTTCCCATGGTATATATATGAGCCTATGTACGCTTATGAAAAGTTTTAATTCCGTTTCTGGAGTTAAACTATAGCGCTCTTGGAAGACGTATCCTCGTCTGGTAACCAGCACTTGTGGTGTCGTGGTCACCACGCTTGCCTTTCAAGCTGGGAGACCCGGGTTCAATCCTTGGTCGGACCTCTACTCATGGTCTTAAAATAATTGAGGAGAAAGTGCTACTTTTACATTGACATCAGTAAATGGTTAGACTTTCGCGTCTTCTCGGATAAGGACGTTAAAATCGTAGGTACCTCGGATCCCCTATCAATTGGGCAATAGCCTGTTGGGAAATCCGCTCACCAATGAGTGAGAAACTCAATAAACTCAATAAACTCAATAAACTAAAAACTTTTTAACTATTTCTACATATTTAATGTTATAAACACAAATTCATTTGACGAATGTCATTTATGATTTCGCTTTTGTAACATTGAACAACTGTCTGTGTAGAAAAATTTAAAAAGAAGAAGATATGCCTTACCAGCGTGCTATGATTATTAACTCTTTTAATGGCTTAATGCCACCTACGTGGAAAAATGGCTAAGCATCGAGAATGCAAAAACACTTCAATTCGCTTCAGCCAAGTCAAAGTTTTCTATTGATTATGTTCTACATCAATCGCCATGTAATGTATTATTATGGTTCTATAAATTTAAGTGGATTCTTGTCCCTTGATTCCAATTCAGTGACACAAAGTCAAAGTTCCAAGTTAGTAATAATATGTATATAATGCAACAAACAGTACTGTCTTTAGTAGGACTATAGTATTTAGAATATAGTATACTTTACATGGTATATTTTCATCCTTAATATGGAAGACAACAAAACCTTTTCATAAATGCTATAGCCATCCCTGACTCCAATCTTGGAAACAGACCTAAGAGTTCAACCTCTGAAGTACTAGCCTTGCACTAAGCCCTTACCAGAGCTATAGTTTCGGGTTAGTACTCCAAAGGTCTTGCACAATGCATCCTGGGAGTCAGGATGTTCTTCTGATAACTACTAATGACCAAGAAAACTAATTAAACATCAGTAAGAGCATTTCTATTCTTCAGCATAACATGTGATGCACAACATAACATGTGATGACATAACATGTGATGTACATTTGTTAAATCATTACTGGCAATGCATATGTGCCCTCTATATTACTAACTGTATGGCAATGTCACTTGATTGTCCACCAGCACCACCGCACAATTTTGTTTACAAAAAAGAGGCATTTGCGTGGTACAAATATGTTGATGGTGACCAATTCTCCATATATAAGCATCATTTGGATTGTTCTAAAGTTGTTTAATTAATGAATTACCCTTATACAGCATAATATTTATGGATATCAAGCCAAATCAAAATCCTAACAACCCAGTCTCCAGTTATATGAATGAACATGTACAGTCTGTGATTCTTGTTCACCTCAAGTGTTTTGGCATGTTAGTACCAATCTATAATAAAATGTATAAATATAATTTACCATCACGAGCCTTGTTGTACGTCGCTTTTTCTGTCCGGCACATCCAGAAATACTATTCGAGGGTCCATTTTAATCTTTAAATAAATACAGACCATTTGTATCTTGAAAAACATTTCAAATGAACGCGAAACCGCTAGTAGCTTCGTTGGAAAAATTGACTAAAAAAGCATAAATATTACATGAAAGCTCATAAGAAACAACTTTACCTTCAAATATACATCTTCTAAGTCGTAACAGTACCACTCTTCTAGCATTTTTCTACAAAAATTACCGAGTTTTTTAAGAAAATTTTATGTTGAAACCTGCACGGCACAAAATAGGGGCGAAAAATTAAAGTAAAGAGGGGCAAATAATTATTCCGGTCGGGTAATTACACTCCTGTTGATTTCCGAATGCTGATTGGATAGCTTGGTCAATAACTACCGGAGAATCATCACCTCGGCATTTTGAGTTTCCTTGCCAAATGTAAACAATAAACGAATGAAAATATTTGTATATTTTATATATTTAAAGATGATGTAATATCCGTTCTGCGCATAAGTTCTGCGCGTAACAATGTATTCTTTACGTTCTGTAATATAATTTTTAGATTTCCCGTTGTATTATACAATTACTTTATGGTTTCCGTGTTTGGATGGCCTGATCCAAACACGCGGGTATGTTGCGAGAGTTAAGAAAAGCGCGCGAAATCTCGAGCCGAAGGCGAGTGATTTTGCGAGCTTTTCTTAACTCAAGTCTTTTAATATTATTGTGATTCTTAATCGTCCTGTACGAGCCCATTGAGTTGATTTACCTATACATGCTGGCGTTAAATTTTACGAGCATTAAAAGACACAACATTTTGGATTTTCATGGTCTAAGCATGGACATCATAGTTAATACTGTAGACTACGTCGGTCTTCGGCCAATTTTACAATAGAAGTACTACGCCATAGCTATTAAAATGGTTTTCAAAATATAGTTTTCTGTTTGGCATAAAGCCGTAAACATGATATTGTACAATGAAGTAAAACGAATTACCTCACGAAAGCTTTGAAATGCCATCTTTCAATATTGCCCCCAAAACAACTTGCTGTTTGTACGCCTTCGGGTTTGTTCGAAAAATATATTTACTCAGAACCCTTTTTCTTTTGCCAAACAATTCGGTTGCCAGCAGTTTTAATTTACAAGTTCCCATTTGCTTTTCTTGAACATCACAAGTTTTTGCACATCTAATGCCTGCAGACTCGGTGTATTAATAACAAACATTGTTTTTGAAAGCTGTAAAACAACTTTGCTTTGTTAACAATGTTTTGTTAGGATCTTCTGCAATACGCATGCGTTGACAATTGTTTTTCAACTTCAAAAAAATGGAATTTCATTTGATTGCTATAAAATTCCAAAATTTATGGCTTATAATGAGCAAATTTAATTTTATATGTTCTATTTCTCATTTGTTTGGTCTATATAAACGGTTTTGATCAAGTATTATATATTTTATCTCGGAACTTTCTAAAATGCTCAAATTCATGTCTGAATAGTTCAATTTCAGTTGCTTCATGTTTTGACGCACGCTTTTCAGCCAATCAAAAACGTTCTTATATTAGATATATATTTCAACATAGATTTATTCTTGGGTTAAATGTCTTAACCCAGGGTTAACTAATCGCACGGTTATCGACCTTTGAGCGACGTCAAATTAACCTAGGATTAGCTAACCCAGGGTTAAGGATTTTTAACCCTGGGTTAACGCTAATCCTGGGTTAAGTTAGCCGGCTTTTGAACAACCGGTCCCTGGGGCGGTTCAAAAGACGATTAACGCTAACCCAGGGTTAAAATTCCCTTATCCAGGGTTAACTTTTAACCCAGGGTTAGTTTGCGTTGCACAAAGCTCCATTAGTCTAACCTAGGGTTAAAGAGCGGGTTAAATTTAACCCACCTCGCTAGGTGGGTTAACTTGTTAATCGGCCGATTAACTCGTAAAAATGGACGTCGAAAGGAGTGGAAAACACGTTGACAAGTAAAAATCTCGGTGAAACAAACAGTGTACAAAGATTTTATGGATGAAAACCAACCTCAAACAGTAAATTCTAAGTCTATGAATACTACTTAGATTCTTATTCGTGCTGTATATGAGCCTATTGAATTGATTTATCTACGTAGTGCTGGCATTATTATACGAACATTAAAGACATAACAACTTTCTATCCGAACATTTCTTTTGGATTGCCATGGTCTAAGCATGGACATCATAGTTATAGCTACTGTGAAACTACTTCAGCCAATTTACAAAAGAAATATAAACTACATCTACACTATAGCTATATTAAAATGGTTTTCAACATATAATTTGGTATATTAAAAAGCCGTAAACAAGATTTTGTAAAGTAAAATGAATTACCTCACGAAAGCTTTGAATTGCTATTTTTCAATACGGCCACCAAAATCACCCTGCAGTTTCTAAGCCTTCATGCAGGTTTAGTCGAAAAAAATATTTGCTCAGAAAGCATATTTTTGGCCAAATAATTCGGTTGAATTTGAATTTAATAAATCAGACACGAATTCTTGCACATCTAATGCCTGCAGATACAGTGTATTACTGACAAGCATTGTTTTTTTAAAGCTGTAAAACAACTTTACTTTAGCTTCTTTTTCTGTTTTCATGTTTGTCAGAATCTGCAGACACGCATACGTTGAAAATTGTTTTTCAACTTCACAAAAATTGGAATTTCATTTGATTTGCTGCCATTTATATTCAAATTTTGTGCTCAAATTTATTGCTTCTATTAATAATAAGCAAATTTAATTTTATATGTTTAATTCTATTTCTCATTTGTTTGGTCTATATAGACGGCTTTGATCAAGTATTATTTATCTCGAAACTTTCTAAAATGCTTAAATTCATGTCTGAATAGTTCAATTTCAGTTGCTTCGTGTTTTGACGCACGCTTTTCAGCCAATCAAAAACGTTCTTATTTTAGATATATATTTTAACATAGATTTAATCTTGGGTTAAATGTCTTAAACCAGAGTTAACTAATCGCACCGCTAACCGACCTTTGAGCAACGCCAAATTAACCCAGGATTATATAGCTAACCCAGGGTTAAGGATTTTTAACCCTGGTTTAGCGCTAATCCTGGGTTAAGTTAATCGACTTTTGAACAATATATAGGGCGGTGCGACGACAGTGCATTCGTTGGTCGACGTGCGATGGGACAGTGACCTGGGACGAGCATGTTTTCGCGCGAAAATAAAAAAAAAACAGATTTTCATTTTTTGACAGTTTTTGGCGATTTTTTCTCACTATTTTACTTGTGAGAAGAAAACTGTTCAGGTCTACAAGTAAAATATTGCTTTCCCTATGGATACGTTATATTTTTGGTGTAGAAATCGTTGTGAAAGAGATTTAATGTGGACTGCATGTTGTCCCTGCTCGTTGCCGACTTCCATGGCGGCGAAAATATACTTTTACAACGACGGTATCGCTTCTTAAATATTTAACAATTATTCGCCGAAGGCGAGGTGAATATCGGTGAATAAAAACCGAGACGAAGTCGAGGTTTTTATTCACCGATATTCACCGAGCCTGAGGCGAATAATTGTTTTAGTAAAATTACATAGGTGATTATTTGGAAAAGAATAGAAAATGCACATTTCAATAATATTTTAATTGAATATTTACGATAAAAGCGGCTTTAGGTGATTATCGCGTATTAATCCGAGGCAGCGCAACCAATCAGCGTTGAAAATTTTCAATAATCACCTATGTAATTTTACTAAATGCTAATAACAGCACCTTAGGATGTGGGTATGTTGAGTTTATTTGCTTAATATCTCACGCTTATATTTTATAAAGTTTGTTTCAAGTAGAAGTCTATTCTTAGGACATATCCGGGCTGAAAACGAATATTTTTAATGTAAAATATTTTCCAGTAGACAACCGTCCACAGTCTGAGAACACAACATATAGTAACAGCAGATATATAGTTTAATGCCTTTCTTATGGCATTCACAGCAAAGTAGTGAGCTTTTGTTGTCAAAAGCATGTGTTTAGTTTGAAAAATAACATGCATATAACCATTGGCCTTAGTTAGCGTTCGATAGAAGAAACATTTATAGCTTCCACAGCGTAGTCCAGATTGCAAAAAGGATAGCGCGGAAGAATCAACCTCAAAATGCTATATTTAAGCAAAATTTATCGCCTATCTCTCCCAAAAAATTTACGGTGGGGGAAAAGTTTTAACCAACAATGCGCTCAGCATATTTGCGAAAATTGGATTTTTAGTAAATTGAGCTACATGTATAAAGAGGATCAGTTTGGAAAATACTGTACTAATCCTGTTTCAACAGTCGTAAAACTTAAGCCACACATATATTGAGCTAGCAATTTCAAAAGAACCAGCGGCTAGTCAAATTATCAGAACATCTTTGCTGTTGTGTGAAAAACAATTACTGGTTAACCGTCCTGAAAAGAGGCTTTGAAAGGGTCAAATTTCAGCCATGATATCTCCTAAGAATCTACTCCGATATTAACGATTATTTTAAGATATAAACTTGAGATAAGAAACTTCAACACGCCTTAGTTTGTAAGAGGGGGGCAGCAAATTGACAAAAGATATTCTCATTTGAAATTCATTCTCCATTGAAGTGATCAAAGGCAAGCGCATTATCGATAATTTATTTTTTTCTGACAGCAGAATTATTGCTAAATCCAAGCATTTTACGTACTCAGAGCGATACTATACATGTACATTCAATGAGTTTATACTAAAAATTGGCACATGAACTAGATATGTCAAAATTCTCTTTTTCTTCAAATTTCACCAAGAACGTGCTCGCCCCAGGCACTTCCATGACACATCGATCCGCCCGCGTGCTCCCGTTGCACCGCCCTATATATAAGCGTCCTGGTATAAACGAAAAATTGGTTCCGCCGCTCTTGCTGAAGTTCCAAAAAGCTATTTATAAGTTATGATTCGGACTTATTCAGACTATAAAGCTATTTATAATTCGCCCAGAGGATTACATTTAAATCACTCTGGCAGTTTGTTGTTACAAAATAATTTTAAGCTTGCTATTGCAAATTGACAGTTTGAGAGTGTGAGTACTGATTCTGGAGAATTTATCTCAAATTTAAATCCGAATTTAATTCCGAGTTGTCTTAATACTAGGGGGTTTAAAATGGCATTACTTAATATAGTCAGTCTTCCGAAACATGTTGATGAATTGCGCATATCTAGACTCTTTCTCCATTTTGATCTGCTTGCTCTGAATGAAACCAGACTGGATTCATCTATCTCGGATGGTCTAGTCAAAATTCGTGGCTACGATATCGTCAGAAACGACAGATCACGTAGAGGGGGAGGTGTTTGTATCTACCTCCGTAGTACTATCAGTAAAATCCGAAATCCTGATGATATTGAAGCAATTTGTTTGGAAATTTCTAAACCAAATTCTCGAAACTTTATCGTTGCATCCGTTTATCGTCCACCGAGCTCTACATCTGAGTTTTTCTTAACATTTGAAAAAATGATTGATGACGAAAATAAAGAACTTCACATCCTAGGAGACCTAAATTGTAATATGTTGGCGAATATTTCTAATCAACCAACTAAAACACTTAAAGGAATTCTTGAAACATATCAATTATCTCAGCTCATTACTGAGGCTACACGAATAACGACTAGTTCCTGCACTCTTATAGATCATTATATAACATCTATGCCAGAAAAAATTGTTCAGTCTGGAGTAATACACACAGGAATTAGTGACCATAGCTTAATCTATGGTATTAGGAAAATAAATCCTGTTTTAAGTACCCGAAAAAAAGGTCGAAGTTAGAAACATGAAAAGATTTAATGAAGAGCGTTTTAATGAGGATCTTCTTACCCAATCTTGGGAACAAATTGTACTAAAGTCAGATACAGATTCTATGTGGGCCTGTTGGAAGGAACTATTTCTGGAAGTTCTTGATAAACATGCCCCAATTCAACATATTAGAAAACGGTCGTCTAGTGTCCCGTGGGTTACCGCAGATATTAAAAAACTTATATTTGAAAGAGATAAAAAGAAACGTAAAGCAATGATTACTAAACAAAGTACCGATTGGGATGTGTACAAAACATCCAGGAATCTGGTCAATATTGCTTTACGACATGCTAAGGCTGAATATTATCGTAACAAAATAGCTCAACAAAATAATAATCCTAAAGAGGCATGGAAAACAATCAATGATTTATTAGGCCGATCTTCTAATGAGACCATTGTAAATGAATTGAAGATTAATGATTCTAAAATTACTTCTAATGAAGAAATAGCTAATGCCTTTAATGAATATTTCACCAATATTGGCCCTAGCCTGGCTAATTCTATCGACGAATCCAATACCTCGTTTAAAACATTTGTGAAATCTGCTGAATCTAAAATGGATCGTTTTAGGCTGGTGTCAGTGGGTAAAGTAGTTAAGCTTTTGAAAGGCTTATCAAATTGTAAAGCAGCTGGTCTTGATAAAATATCTGGTAAAATTTTAAAAGTTGCTGCTAATACTATTGCCCCATCACTTACGTATATTTTTAATCATGGCTTGATTTCAAATTGCTTTCCATATGAATGGAAAATGGCAAGACTTGTACCAATTCACAAAAAAGGCCCGCGGAATTTAACAGAGAATTATAGGCCAATTTCAATCTTGCCTTCAATTAGCAAAATAATGGAAAGAATAATGTATGACCAGATATACCAATATCTTAGTGACAACTCTTTACTTTCTGAACACCAATTTGGCTTCCGCAAATTTCACTCCACTGCTTCGGCACTACTAGATAGTACGAACAGTTGGTATGTTAATATGGACCGGAAAAAGTTTAATTTGGTTGTTTTGTTAGATCTTAAGAAGGCATTTGATACAATCGACCATGGTATTCTGTTGAGCAAATTAGAACTTTATGGCATAACGGGAAGTGCTCTGTCGATGATACGTTCATACTTATCTGATCGTAATCAAAAATGTCAGTTGGGTGACCTTATGTCAACTGAAAGGCGTGTTACATGTGGTATTCCTCAAGGGTCTATTCTTGGCCCTCTCTTTTTCCTTGTATACATAAATGATCTTCCAGAATGTTTAAATCAGGCTACTCCTCGGCTGTTTGCCGACGATACTAATCTTACAGTAGCTGGTGAAAGTATTCAGGAAATTGAGTTGAACATGAATAGTGATCTTGCATGCATAAATGAGTGGCTTTTGGCCAATAAACTGAGCCTTAATGTTACAAAAACAGAATTTATACTCATAGGTTCAGCTCATAAACTAAACAACCTTGTTACACAGCCAGATCTCAAAATTAATCATAAAAAAATTAAACAAGTCTGTAACGCTACCGTACTTGGAGTAGAACTTGATGATAAATTATCTTGGAATAGACACATTGATAAAGTTGCTAAAAAAGTTACCTCGGGAATAGGAGCTATCAGAAAAATTCGTGATTTCGTTGATCGAGACACTTTGATTTCTATCTACAATGCCTTAATTAATCCTCATTTTGACTATTGCAGTGAGGTATGGGATACCTTGGGTGTCGGACTTTCAAACAGGCTTCAAAAACTCCAAAATAGAGCTGCTAGAGTCATAATGAACTTTGGAAATGATATTTCTGGACCAGAAGCAATAAAAGGGTTAGGATGGGAAACTCTTGAGACTCGACGAGCCAAGTCAAAAGCAAAAACAATGTACAAGGTTTTAAACAACCTGGCTCCGAGCTCTCTTGCGGAACTGTTTGAACAAAAGAGAAATATTACTCAATACGACCTCAGGGGCTCTTCTACCTCGCTGCAGTTGCCTCAACCAAAAACTGAAAAGTTAAAGAAAAGTTTCTCATACGATGGAGCTAGAGTTTGGAATTCTTTACCTGCAGATGTGCGTAATTCGGATACATTGACAATATTCAAAAACGGAATTCGTGCTCATACCTCCTAAATTTTTTTCTAAATTAAATTCTATTCTTCTGTAATTCAATTTTTAAATTTATGCATGCCTTATCTGTCATACTTGTGTTCAGTATAGCGTATCGTAGATGTGGTTCATTGTCCTATATAATATGTATGTAATGTATATAATTGTATAATATTATGTTCTTAAATATGTTATTCACACGCCCCTCGTGGAAACCAGCTTTAAAGTTGACGAGGCTAGCGTGTGACTTTTAAATAAAGTTTTACTACTACTACCAATTCCACTCCTTACAATTCGCCATACTTTTGAGATCAGTGAGATGACCACCCATGACACCCATGACACGTACCCATGAAACATAGCAATGTGCCCGCCAAACTTTGATGAACTTTAGACGTCGCTAGCCGAACTAGTTCTCTCGCACACGCGCTTCGCGCGTGGCTTGGCGACAAAAGGTGAAATTTAATAGAGGCAAAACATTTAGACTTCAGTTTTCATTAACTTAGCCAATGTAACTATAGCATGGGCAACCTGGGTTTTATATATATATATAATTATGGAATTTACTTGAAATGTTTCTTTGTCCCTACTCCGAGTTTCACGCATTACTGCGATCATCAGGAGACATTTTGAATATATTTCCGTTACTTTTTCTTTGATTGATGGTGCGAGTTGTTGATGTTGCTTTTCCGCGGGCAGACCACATTTCCCGCTAAAAATTGTTTTTGATGGACGCACTTCGAAAAGATTTCTGATTTTTTGTTCAGCAGATTTCCGTCGTGAGATTTTAATATTAGTAGCTTCTCTTGTAAGCACAGGTTGCACCTTGTTTTTCCACTTGCGTATGGGGCAGCCTTCTTAAGGATGGACCAAGTGGTGTTAAAAGGTCTTCCGCTTCTCTTTAATCTCCAAATATGCTTCGATAGCTCCGTTCATTCGCGTACTTCTGAATTTTGAATGATTTTTTGTGGTTTCTGTACCTGTCCTTAAATTTGCCGGCTGTTACCTCAATGTACCACCAGGGGCGTAGCGATAGGGCATTAGGGGGGCGCGGGGGGGGTGCTACACCCCCCCAATGATACCTCCGTCGGCAAAATTGGATTCTTGTCAAATTTAAGGTTTAGAATATTAATATGTTATTTCGGAAAAATTGAAAAACAATTTAAGAAAAAGGCAATAAAATGTCGGGAAATGAAAAAAAGGATGATAAAATGCCGGGAAAATGGAAATTAAAAGACGATAGAATGTCGGGAAATGAAAAGGACGATAAAATTGAAAGGTGATAAAATGTCGGGGGAAAGGAAAGGGCGACCTAAATTGTAAACTGTTTAGTTACATCTGTCCATTTTGTGTTGTTCAGAACGATCTTATATTATATAATAAAATTACCTTGATTTATTATGAAACGATATTTATGAACAAATCATTGACCACGCCCTTTGCCACGCCCATTCTGTCGGCAAAATTGTGGCTTGGACCCCCCCAAACACAAAGCCTTCGCTACGCCCCTGTGTACCACTTAGTGTCGCCGTTGTCGCAACTCTTTACTTCGGCTTGATAAACTATAGCCTTGGTCAAACAGTTTTCCTGGAGGGGCATTCATCTTTCTTGCGACATATATATATAAACAATCTTGTTTTTTCGTTATAGACAAAAGAGTGCTCAATACCACAAATATTTAGCAGAGCGAATTATTTTATCTTAAAATGAATTAATCTATCGCTACTTCAAGTTTCATGTCACTTTCAGTGTCAATCTTCAGGCGATTAAATTCAGTTCGTTAATGATGGCGTGATCGATAGTTTCCTGACGTGCACCGTCACTGTTCGCGCGCGCGCTCAAACCTTCCCGCCAGGGCGCTTATATATAGGGCGGTGCAACGGCTGTGACTTTGTTGATCGACGTGTGATGCGGCAGTGGCCTGGGGCGAGCATGTTTTCGCGCGAAAATCCAAGCAAAACAGATTTTCATTTTTTGACAGTATTTGGCGATTTTTTCTCATTTCTTTACTTATGAGAAGAAAATTATTCAAGTTTAAAAGTAAAATATTGGTTTTCCTATGGATACAATATATTTTTGGTGCAGAAACCGTTGTGAGAGAGATTTAATGTGGAATATATATTAATGTCCTTGATAGCTCTTTGGCTGCGAAAATATATTTTTACAACGATGATAATAACAGCACCTTAGAATGTGGGTATGTCGAAGTTTTTGCTTAATATCTCATTGCTTATATTTTAAGAGTTTGTTCCAAATCGAAGTCTATTCTTAGGACATATCAAGGCTGAAAACGATTGTTTTTAATGCGAAATATTTTCCAGTAGACCACGTCAGTCTGAGAACACAATGTTCAGCAGTATATAGCTGTGTCTTTTTAATAAAATATTAGCCAAACTGATCGATTAAACTTTTTAATGACTTGCCTATGGCATTCACAGCAAAGGACTGGGGTTTTGTTGTCAAAAACATGTGTTTGCCAAAACTATAAACACGCATAACCATTGACCTTTGTTAGCGTTCGATAGAAGAAACATTTAGCTTTCACAGCGTATCCCAGATTGCAAAAAGGATAGCGCAAAGCAATCAAATTCAAAATGTTATATTTAAGCAAAAATTAAGAGAAATACTTGTCACCTATCACTCCAAATAAAAATTTAGAGAGGGACAAAGTTTTAACCAACAATGCGCTCAGCATGTTTGCAAAAATTGAATTTTTCATAAATTGAGCTACAAAGAGGATCGGTTTGGTAAATACATTAATCTTGTTTCAACAGTCGTAAAACTTAAGGTGGTCCAATACCAAATTTTAAAGGAAAATCCTATTTTGAAATTATCCATATTATGCATCATTAATGATCCCTTTTTCGTTTTGTGGTGTTAATTTTTGTATTTGTTTGGCGTAAAATGGATAAATAGGGGAAAATAGCAGCTTGTTTGAAATTTTGTCCCGTAGCAACCACCATAGCAACGACATGTTATTGGAAAATCGCGAGCATTGGAGCATTTACGAAAAAGTTTTTCTCTCCAAATGAGTACCCAGCTACCCCTCCCTAGCTATATAGTGATTTTAGACGATTTTATTTCAAATTACACCAAGTACAAGTCGGTTATATTTAGGCGGGAGAGGCATTATAATGGCGTGAAAGCAAATTGTGTTCATGCTATATATTTTGTATAATTACGGTTCCACTTCAAGGCTATGACTGATTGAGGACATCATGTAGAGTCCGACGAAAGTCGATCTGCCATAACCTTTCAAAGAACCGAAGGGTTAAACATTGGTGTCTTTTTAAAGACGGCAACGGCGGAAGTCACGGCTGGGAACCAAACTTAGGTGTTGAAATAGTACTTGTTAAAGATTTTTGAAAAAATATAGCATGGCATTTTCATGATATATATGCCTACCTCTCCCGTTTAGGATGTGTTTGGGTATGTGATTTCGACCCCGAATTAGTCAACGTATTAGGAAGAATAAGGGAGCAAGTAAAGTTCCTTGTGGGACATCAGCATCAATTTCCTTCCAATCAGATTTAATTTTACCCATTTTTGCTCGGAAATAACGGTGTTCTAGGATATTTGCACACCAGTTCAATAGTATGGGGGGAACATTGAGATTTGATAGTTTTTCTAGGAGGATATTGTGGTCAACGCGATCGAAAGCTTTGGAAAAATCGATCATGCAGGATCTTATGGAGTTACTAGGTGTTTTGAGTGCAACTAACCAATGATGGATAAGGTGAATTAGGGCATGTGTTGTGGAGCTATTCTTGATATTTCCGTATTGGTAGTGGTCTAAATGCGGCCAGATATAAGGGCTCAGCCAACGGAAAACAAATCGTTCCAGTATTTTACTTAGGACAGGGGTAAGTGATATAGGTCTTAGGTCATCGACGGACTTTGGATTGGGTACTTTAGGTATTGCTAGAACGTCGGCACTTCTCCAAACGTTTGGGAGAAAGCCTTGGACGATTGAAGCATTAAATATGGAGTATATGGGATCACTGAGGATAGGCGCACAGGTCTTGGGGAGCCAATTGGGTATATCATCTGGTCCAGTGGATTTATGTGATGGTGAATTCATCCGGAACTGAGAGGATTGGTAATCTGGTAAAGTTGAGTGGTGGAATATCTTTCGAAACTTTGCAGAAAGATTCAGCGATCGTATCAGCTAATTCAGCACCTCGCTTAAAAACCCCTTTATGGAAAAGACTGGACACGCCATATATATATATATAATATACAGGGTGTCCCAAAAAAATGTCCCCCATCATGCTTTGTGGTATTACTTCGTTAATGTGAACCAAAGATTCAAATTTTCGCAATGGATTAAAAAACAAACATATCATGCCAATCAATTAATATTTGACTGATCAAAATAACTAATCGTTTGCCTTCTAGGACCAGTTAAGGTGGCAACACCAATATTGCGACTTGTCCAAATTATGGAAATTAGCCTCAACATATGTTTCGAGACTTTTAAAAAGGATTTTCAAATCAAATGGCTCGCTATCTGCTCTAAAACTCATGATTTGTTGTCGTGAGCATAGACATTTCGTTTACTGTGAAAATTATTAACAATGAGACAGGAGCCTGAGCAGGGAAAGGAAAATGCATTGAATTTGCTGTTTTGGGACAAAATTGATGGAAAAAAGCACATTTTTGGCATTTCCCCCACCTTACCAAGACTTGTGCCTCCTATTTACTAATTTTTATATGAAACGAAATCTTGATTAATATAGGGAACCACCATTATTCAATTTTAGAGAATGATAAGTAGTTTTTCTCTTAAACTTCTTGTGAAAGTATTGAAGTACTTTTGACCCAATTTCCATAACTTGGACGGGTTGCAAAATTGGTGTCGCCACCTTAAGTAACTCCAGAACGCAAACCATTGGCTATTTTGATCAGTCAAATAGCAATGTAATGGCATGATATGATAGTTATTCCATCCAATATAAGAACCTGAAACCTCCCTTCAAGCTAACTAAGTAATACTACAAAATGTAGTGGGGGACATTTTTTTGGGGACACCCTGTATATATAAACCGCGCGAGAGGTCTTTATCTGATTTAAAACATCGAGGCGAAGCCGAGTGTTTTAGATCTGGTAAAGGCCGAACTGCAAGGTTTGTATATGACATCTAAATATTGTACGCTCACTGACGTTGGAATTTTGAAGATTGATGTTATCTACGCTGTAAAATTTGAAGGAGAATATTTGAGCAAGTCTATATCAAATATATAGATCCGCTACGGTCATGAGTTTCCTTTGTATTTTGCTTATGAATAATTAATGAATTTTATAAGTAATATACTCTAGTGAGCGTGTTTAGTTTGGTTCACGAAATGCCAAAGAGTGCTCGATATCATATAGATAGAGCAAATATAGTTTTCGCTTACCTCAAGGTATCCACTACAGCCTGTTTCACGCAATAAGCGAACATCAAGTGGCGAGGGATCTTTCGAAATCCCTTTCTTTCCAAAATCCCTCGCCACTTATTAAGCAGCAGCTAAAAATTTAGACTGTTTAACAATTAGATTATTAGCTCAAGATTTCTATGAGGTGATAGTTGATGAAGGCGAAGCCCGAATGAACTATCATCTCATAAAAATCGAGAGCGAATAATCTAATTGTTTTAGTAGTAACCAGCTTTATTAAACAGAAATGAAAAACGCCTGTATAGTTACATGCTATTGTATTAAAACAATTTCAAGTCGGTATAGTCCGCAACTTACATGGCGAATGGATATGACTTAGTGTCTGTTCACGCTGTTGGATTGGCACCAGCTCACCTTCCGCTTGAGTATGAACTTCACTGTATTATGAAGTTATAAGCATAAATATCAAGACCCACAGCACACTTGAAACATATATTAACTTAAAATCATACAGTTAGTTGAGTCATTACCTGAAATTCCGCCCTTACAATTCGAGCCTCTTCGCCTTGCGGCAAAGAAGTACTTGGTTGTGCGCCTGAACGTGCGGCTAATTAGAGGAATGGCACCTTAGCCGCCATATTGAATTCTACCGCGCTGGATGCTGGGATCCCATGATTTGTAAATTCATCCAGAAAATATTTTGAAGATGAAATGTTTTAATTTCCAAAACAATTTTATAGTTACTGCTACGTATCAATGTGTAACTTCCATATCCAAATGGTTTTAGAATACCAATAACTGCAATCGCAAAACTGAAAACTTGAATACATAGTGCGTAGATTGCTACATTATTCTGTAAAACAATGTTTTGAAAATTTAAAGAGGAACGAAAGGGAAAGAACTGGATATTATTCAGGGTGTGTAAAGACTGTAAAAACATTTGTTACCATTTTTATCACCTGCTTTGCATCGTCGCACGCTTAGCACAATCGGTTAAGCTTGGGGTCACCCAACTGTAACGCGAGTGAACTTGTAAGTTTTGCATTTCTATTTTTTTCTCGTTAAAATGGAGTTATCAGGATATATAATTTTCTTTTTCTGGTCGTCATTTTATCTGCGATAAAAAGCTAAAATATTTTCTCAGTGGAAACAACGCAGAATTTATACAGAACTTGTAATTTATCTAACTAAGAACTAGATCCCAGACTCCACCGTTGTAGAATTCAATATGACGGCCAGGGTGCCATTCCTCTATTCAGCCGCACGTTGCGCCTGATCCGTCGCCATTTTGTAATACAACACGCTATTGTTGCATATATTAAAACTCAAATGGTCGGGTCCCGACGTTTGGATTGTGGAAATGCGCAGAACGTACGCGCAGAACGTACGCGCAGAACGTACGCGCAGAACTGACTTTACCGCATCTTTAAGTCGTAAAAAGTTGTAAAACTAAGAAGTTCGGGCCATCCATAATGTCAACCTACAAAGCAAGATATAATCTATGAAGGTAATTGAAATGAACTTATGTTGTCATCATATAAAATTTTACTTACTAATATATATAAGTTAATGGGCTCCACTGCATGCCAGTTAATGTGCTGTGCTGTGCTGCGCTGCACTGCACTGCAGTGCACTGCACTGCAGTGCAGTGCACTGCACTGCACTGCACTGCACTGCACTGCACTGCACTGCACTGCACTGCACTGCACTGCACTGCACTGCACTGCACTGCACTGCACTGCACTGCACTGCACTGCACTGCACTGCACTGCACTGCACTGCACTGCACTGCACTGCACTGCACTGCACTGCACTGCACTGATTTATGTGTTTGTTAGACAGTCTGTTAGACATTGTCCAGAAATGCAGGAAATGGCGTTCCCCCCAGTGAAAATTCCTTTAAAAAGGCACTGGTACTTTACCCTATGAAATACAACTATATAAAAGAGCGTGTTGTTCCTTCTAATATGTATTTGTTAGACATTTAATAATGCCAAAAATATCTAAGTTTCCTTCCATCCTTCCTTCCTTCTGCACTTAAAGGACAGATTCAGGCCGTTAAAACATACGGTATTATTTATCGGCTGTATTTTGGTTATAAAAAAAGCATTTCATCAGGCTATAATATCAATTCTATCAATTTGATACTTTCAAAAAGTTACTAACACTTCATTATTATTACAAATAAGAAACTTTATTCCAAATAATTAGGTCATTATTAATGCTGGGTACGGTAGGGAGCTGAAAGATATTTTTCTCAATACCCAAAGTTTTGGGTCCCTTCATTTCCAAACAGGTTATTTTTAATACCTCCCGTTATGGTTCAAAATAATTCATAGCCCACCATACAGTTTCGACATGCAAGAGGTATAGAACACACAGGGATACTTTTAAGACATTGTCAGTGTAAGGGGGAGGGATCAAGTGAAAGGGACTTGTCGAAGCGGTGGTTCACAGGGAAAGTTCTGACAGGTGGTGGGCTATGGTGTCCTCCAGAAAATTTTGGAATAATTGAGCATCTGGGGTAGCATTCTCAGCGGGCATCTCTATTTATGTTCTTAGAATTTTTTCTCGTCCTCACACATGTCACCCCTACAGAAATGCCTTCGGAGAAGGCTGATCTGTGGCTTGATTTCCTGCATTTCCAGACACATTCTCTTGGATATACTCAATCTGTACATACTCAATTTCCAGGACAATTCTTTACATGTCCTGAGATTTATGGGTTCTGAAATTATTGGGCCAAACATTGTTTATGAATGACTGTGATAAGAAATGTAGGAAAAAATGTCAAAATCCTAAGCCATTTACAACACCGTTTTCAGTAGTATTGGTTAGACCCTAAGTGGACTTGGAATTACATTCAGAACGCAAGTTTCGGCAATAAGGATATTAAAATAATCTTTAGAAATAAGTTACTCTTCCCTAATCTAATGATGGGAGACAAAAGAGTTTACTGCGGGTAGATGGGGAGTGCATGGGAGGGAGCCGGTTCACCTTTAGCTTGTATGTTAAAAGAAACCCTGAAAAGTGATCTCCTTCAAAAGAGCGTAAGACTGGAAAATATGCAAGTTTCAATTGAATCCCCACTTACGAATGCAGTAGACTTCCCAACAGACAATCCATCTAGTGAGGATGACGAACGTGACAATTTAAAAAAACACACAATTATGTATATTGAACTTCAGGTGTCACAGTACGTTAATTGTACAGTTCATTGTTCAGTGTACCAGCCTTATTCTTTATATAATTTATACATGTATATAAACGTGAAGCCCCCTTTAAATTGTCAAAAAAATCTACCCCCCCCACGCTTTGATACCCAAAACATTTTAGTGCCCCCCGGAATCAACAAAATGTTAATGTTGAAATTTTATACCAATATTTATCTGACACTTCTAATTGTGTTTATGAAGGGAGTTTTTAAACCTCTTCTTTAAATTGGAAACCCTAGTTCACGGAACAAAAAGTTAAATATAGTTATCTAAGATACACAATAGGCGTTCTAAAGCATTTTGTAAAATGTGCAAATACGTTTTCGGTGGGTAACATGGCTTTTTCTACGAGAGCATTCGCAGTAACGTTGCCAAGCAACAGTTACAGGTTAAATAATAGATAACTTGTGTGATTGAACTACCATGCATATTACTTTTTTCACAAAACTCTCCTTCATATCCTTCCTTACATAGGCAGGTGAAAGGTTTAACTGGATCCCAAATTGCTTTCCCGCCATTATGACATTCATTGACTTCTCCTCTGCAAAATGCCTGGGAAATTGTTCATTGCGTAGTTATATTTTACTGTATATGGAGTAACTATAGAATACCCCGACAAATCAGAGCAACTATTTAAAAACTTGACTACGATCTTTACAGGTCTGTAACAATGGTGCCAGGTGCATGTTCAAGGTATGCAAAACGTATATACAGATAAGTATATACGGTAGTGTAGACGTGCAATGTTTATACAAAGTGGTCGGCCATATAGTTACTTTAGTTTGTATTCACTGGATTATTTATAGTATACACTTTCTGCTCTTTCACCGAACTAATTTATTGTAAGTGTTTGATCTTCATTTGTTATTTTTTAGGCATTTAGTGAGCTTTATTGATTGTGTTCTACTGTTTCATATTTTATATTGAATAATGGTATCTTCATCGTTGTTTAATTCATTAATATAAAACATTTGTATTTAAACGCAACAATCGGGAAGGTTATCTTCAATTGACTACCCTAACCGCGACTAATGTAACCAGTGTAACGTCACACTGTAATTTACAAAGTACAACGTTTGAAATGGTTGAATGTTTCTTCCCTTGAATCTCGCTTATACCTGCTTACTGTGAAGTATACAACTACCTAAATACCTTACACTCTAAAAATGTACTTAATTAATCTAAAAATGTACGTCAGAATATTTTAAGCCTAAATGTGTCAGAGAAGTAGAATACACAGCCTCAGTATAAAATTTTCCATATACCATATTGGAAGGGTATTTCGCAGTTAAACATTAATATTAATATTGTCTCTCTTAATATATAGATAGTTCAGACCAAGGAGGTCCTAAATTAAGTCCTACCATCTAGTTTGTCCGAATAGTGTTCTTGAAGTTTATATTTTAATGAATGCACAGATGGAGGTGATTTCATTTCATCCTACATGTTGAAAAATATGAGTTCGAAAGATGTTGTTCTACAGAGGTTTGGTCGGTATAAATCGGTAGAGCTAAAGCGAGTGTGATGATTAGTATATATTAGTCTTCACATGTTAATCATAATGCCTAGCTTTACATGTATATTTTACGAGAACACATATCATGTCGTTTCATATAATTATATTCTAACTTTTAATTTCTAGGTTTTCTTAAATGAGTACAAAAATGATCAGATCAGATATAAATTTTGACGTCAAACTTTTGTTGTTACATCATTTTTCATTCAAAATAGATCCAAAACATGCGAAATTTTAATATATATTTAGGGTTGTTTTGAGGTGATGCTATTTTTCTAACATTAGTAACTTATTAGATGATGCTACTCTGAGACGCTCCATACAGTCATATAATATCATTTTCTAATCCCAAATTGGCTTTATAGAATTAACATCAATAACGGCTTTAGATATCTTTTTGAATATCTTTTGTTAATATAGATAGAGTTAACTTTAGAATATGCTTACCATTAGACTTCTATCTGCATTAACCTTTCGAAACGTCCAAACTCGGTCCTTTTTGGCGGCGTTTTCGTCAAATTGTTGTTCAGTCGTGTTGGTCAATTGGCAGTTCGGGTCATTCCCTTCAACTTTCTCCTTGTAGTTGATCGCAACACAGAAACGTTGTTCTGCGCAATGATGAGCACAAAGCGTATAGACAGGTTCTGTAAATTGAGCTATGATGTTGATCCTTAAACTGGACACATCTGAAAAGTGTGGGAAGAATTATTTCCACATAATTCTAGAAGAGTAACGTTTTCTATTGGCTGGCATGGATTTCCGATAAGTCAATGTCCAACACCAGGTGAGAGGGGATAGAAAGACTTGTCAAACTTGAAGATATCCAATCGTATATTTCGCGGCGAAAATAGACATGTGAAGGCACAAGGAAGCTTGCATGTCAATTTCACTCACTTGTGCATATACGAAGTTTGAATACGATCTATAATATCTCCGTATTGCATAATACTTTCGATTTCTTTTTCGTTCGATCAATTTGATAATCATTCTGTAAAATTACTTGCATGCGCGAAATCACAAGATTTGCATTTATTATGTATTACTGTATAATTATGTAAAATATAACCGTCATTATATATAAGTGATCAATATTGTATATGTTGGAAGAATAATGAACCCTATCAAGTATTTTTTCAATATTGAACAGCGTCCATTATAAGAAAAATATTTGATATATGGAAATGGAAATCTAATCAATTATTGTCACACATCAGCTAGGTTTTGAGTGACAATATGTCTCAATCAACCTGAAAGGGTTCAATTTAATTCAGTAAAGTTTGCCATGCAGCTAGGGTAGAAATACGCCCTGTACCTCGCAAATGATCTCATAAAATGAGTGAAATTCATAAGCTCCATTAAATAGGGTTTGTTATCTCTGTTCTATGTACAATTATGACAAACTTCCCAGTGTTCTGTACAGCCTACACTTAGCTCCGAAGAGCAATCATTTTATACTCGTTAACTGATTCATAAAAAGTTTGCAGGAGAGGTATTGCAAAAATGCCAAAAAGCACATTGATTTTTAACAAAAGCATTTTCCTCTGTGGAACATACGACGATAGCAAAAATTTATATATGCATGCGCCTTTGATCGAAAACAAACCATTTGAAAACCAGTGTAGTTTTAACTTTGAGACGGCTCTAACCGTAGCCAAACTCGTTCATTTAAAACGTAATGTGTATTCTACTCTTGTAAAGCGCTTTTGAACTTTTTAGGAATAGCGCTATATAAATGTAAAATTATTGTTATTATTATTATTATTAGGCTACGTATAAATGTCGTTTCTCGCGCAGGACTCGAAGAGTCGAACTGACGTACCCCCTCGGATTTCTACGCTGCATCTACCCTTTGCGTTAACAAGCCTACGTGAATTGGAAGCAAGTTTATGTCTAATTAATTAAGATGCAGGAGATAGTTTTCTACCATTTGACCTCTCTTTTGGAGGGTAAATTATTTCAGTTATGTTGCAGAATATATAATTTACAGGGAAATTGAAAACTTTAAGTCTATCCCGCTCGAAACAATAGATTTTTAGTTATTTTCTCTGAGATCAGAATTTGTTTTCACCATAAACTAAAATAACTATATAGGAAATGTTGAATAGCATGTAACGCAGATAGAAACAGCTAGGAAGCGGCTAAGAAGAATACTTCTATTTACCCTCTATAACACAACGTATAACTTAACTCGCAACTGTAATTTTCTCTAACTTCTCTGTAATTTTCTTTTTACTTTAACTTCATGACTTGAGTGATGAATTCTTAAATGAGTCACAAGTAAATCGTAACATTACAAGATAAACAGAAAAGTTAATAGACTTACCACGACGTATTGCAGGAAATATATGATCTGGCATACAACTGTCGACGTAAATGTGTTCTTTTGATGTAGCTAGATCAAGCAACATGAACAATACCAGAATTTGTAGCGTAAATATATTTACACGAAAAGCCTTCATCCCTTGTCAATGATTATCAACTTCAAACTGAACGTTTACACCAATGTAGAAATCGTATAGGCCGATCCTTCTCCGATAACATCTGCATAAAATATGACTGGGCTTAATTGGATGTTCGTGCAGTAATACAAACCTATCATGACGTTACATTAGTCAATAGATTATGTTGCCGAATATATTGGCCATGCTTATATAACATATTGCATGGCCTCATAAAGTTTCAATTTTCAAATTTAAATTCCCTCTCAATGCCCGACGGATGCTTCGAATTTTATGCAACGGTGCACTAGAAAATCTGTTCTTTACTATAATGCCAGGGTGCATATACTATAGAAAATTTCAAAAGGCAGCTGATGGCGATTGTACGACTAGCCTTTTTATTTAAGCATTTTAACAGGCTGGTTGTTGAGATATTGGATTATTTTCTTTTTACTTCGGGAGAACGAAATCACAACTTTAAAGGCTTTTAAATGACTGTATCAAGGTAAGTTTATGGTGGCTTTAATTACCCATCATTAACAATAAATGTATTTCATTAAGGCAATCCGTAATTTTATTCATGCACATTCAAACTTCATTAAAATGCAAAACTCAACAACTCACAACGATAAATTCATTAGCAACGCATCGTTAAATATGCAATATTACTGAAAGTCAATAGTGAAGATGGAAATTCAAGAAGCATTAATGTTACAGTCTTTAAAACAAAACAAAATACTATTTTAACTGAATAGAATTTCAATAAAAGAGAATGTATTGTTTGGCAATCGTTATGTCACGAACCTGTGGTTTCTCTGAAGTGGGACGTCGCAATTTTGCATGGATGGATTCTCATTAACGTCAACTATTCTTTACAGGAATGGACTCATCGTTGCATCAACTTTTATATTGTTGAGTCCTTTTTGAGGTCGTTGTTGTACTGTATTCTGCATTTTTGAAAATACCGGAATATTATCCTCTGGCGGTTGAGTGACTTATACCCATTTCTTATACCCAAGGTATCGGCCAGTTCCAAATTGTCCTGGTCTTAATTATGTATAATTGCCAATGCTACCGAAACGTAAAAGCCTGTATCATTATTCGAACAAAGAGGATATATAAATGAAAATACAATTCGCATGAAAAAATGAGATATATAAATATGGACTTATAACTGTGTAATAATGTTAAAGTAATTTGAAACACACTTGATATGTAACTTAAAACAACAACCAATATTAAAAATAGACGAAGTATTATCATCTAATCTTGCTTTGCGATTTACACCCGCAAAAACGAGATTAGCCGAGTTCAAAGTTCATCAATGACCGTGGGCGCATGGTTATGGCTTACCGGTGGACCTTTCACGAACCTTTCGCGGATATCGCGCGGGTTTTTATTCAGTGTCAGGAGCGGAATGAGCGAGATTTTAAAAAGATGAGAAATATTATTGAACGGACGGTTGAATTTTACATTAATATGAAGATTATAGAATGCATAATAACGTACCTACATGATATATTTCAGCATTCTATTATTAAAACTACTAATCGTTTAACTATTTTTGCCGGTTTTGTAGCGTTTTGTACCCTAAAAACTGTGAAAAGAGATTTATCTGACTGATCGTGTTGTCATGACCACAGTGCTTCCAATGCTTGAAACAAATTTCCATTGTTTATCCTTAAATAATTTTCCCATATATTTAAATTTTCTTCCAGTTTTCCTTTGTTTTCCTTCCAAATAATTACAGTAATATGATTGAAATTTTCATCGCACATTTGAGATGAACGGAAACACTTAATATTTACGTCAAGTACTATATTCATATTGCGATAGCCTTTGGAGGGGGGAGTGGGATTCAATAACGTTTTCCCAGCCAAAAAAAATTCTGAAACCCAGATACCAGATTCAGCCACTAATTTACCGAATGCCATTTCCAGCAGGAAAAATGCTGTGCAACGCCCGGAAGGATGTTGATGGGTACGTAGACAGAGTCTACTTTTCCTTCCTATCCTTTTCCTTTTTGCTGGTAATATAGGCTAATCCTCGAGCACGGCGCCAAGCGCCGTGCGAGGGTACTAATTCCGCTCGGATATTTACACCCGGGTATGTGAGAACATAGCGGATTCCAAAGTTGTCCGCCATTATGTCATGGACGGTCATCGTTTGTACTTTATGCGCATGCGCGAGTTTAGGCCGGGAGAAAACTGGTAACTAGCGTTGCGTCAGACTAATGTTGCGTCAGAATTTTAACTGCCACTTTACAAACCTTTTTCAAAAATAGTTTTGTACATTGTTTTGTACACAGGAGTCGGGAAATAATACAGACAAATAAAGTCTTCAAAACAAGATAAATGAAATTTGTTTGGAGGACTTTCACTTGTTAAAGTCAACAGGAGATTTTCGAGAAGAAGATTTTCGAATTCTAAAGCGTTTTAAACGGGTAAGTGTCTATTTTGAATACTTGCTTTTGCCGATTGTCATTCAGTATAGTTTGTGAATTTGAACGTGTGTAGGTCATCCTGTGTTGTCAATACAACATTGATTAATTTTAGTATTGATTTAAATGCGTTATAGAATAAAAAACAACATATTTAATCTCGAAAACTTCATACAGGTGTATGTACCACAGAATACCAAGGTACCACAGAATACCAGTCTTATTTATTGATCTTATAAAATTTGGAGGAAACATACTGTATACTTTATTTTTGTGAATATATAAAAAACAAAAAAATGAATACTTTCATAAAAATTCTTTAAAATAATCAGGATTAACAAAAAATAACATTGTACGTTTTTGATACTTTTTTACGATTCGAAAGTTTAAAAATAAGTTTGCAAACCAGTATAATTTATGTTGATCACTACTTTTTCTATGCAACACAACATTGTTACTATACAGGAATGACACCGAGGAATCAATTTTACCATTGAAAAACTGAATTTTTCAAAATTATTGATAAACCTGGTATACTTTGGTTACACCACTGGTATGCTGTAATGATTTTAGTGTTTACCGTACCTTTCACGAAATTAAGTTAGCAATATCAGTACAGTATTATCACACAAAATGACACACCAAATCCTGGTAAATTTGATAAACCGTTGCTTATTTATCTCCGCACTGGTATTCTGTGGTACATTAGAGTTTGTTCCACAGAATGTTCAATTAAAAAAAATACTGAAGTCTATGAAATCTGGCCCAAAAAACCCCAGGAAGAAAAAATATAGCGATAAACTATACTAAAAAATATTAAGAAGCCACATTATATATATTTGACAAAAGATATGGAACGTGTAAATTTTTGCGGTATTCTGTGGTACATACACCTGTAGTATAAAAATACTGTTAAAAAAACAGTTGAAGTTTTACGACAATTTCGAAACGTTTTGAAACGTTTTTATTGCTCAAAATTCCAATTAGCAAACGTAATAATAATTTCAGCAATCTTACCACCATTACGAACACAAATTAAAACAACAGATCCATCTCTAATTTTCATTGTGTCTCTGATGCAAATTTTGATGTAAATCCAGCAGCCCGTAACGGTCAAATCAAAGGTCGATTTAGTGAGGGACTAATTCAAAACAATGACCAGTCAAGAATAAGTATTATAAAATAACATGAATATAACGCGTGCTCTGATTGGTCGAAACCCGTGTTTGGATCAGGCCATCCAAACACGGAAGACTATCGTGTTGTTGTTATTTTATAAGACAATTACTTTATGATTTCCGTGTTTGGCTGGCCTGATCCAAACACTTGGGAATGTTGCTCGAGTTAAGAAAAGCGCGCAAAATCACTCGCCCTCGGCTCGAGATTTCGCGCGCTTTTCTTAACTCTCGCAACATTCCCGCGTGTTTGGATCAGGCCATCCAAACACGAAAACCATAAAGTAATTGTATAATCCAATACTTAGTGAGCCTGGGCGAAATGGATTTGATACTATCAAAACGGCCCAGTCGTATTGCAGGGAAAAACCATTGAGCAATAGCGGGTGCAGGGCACCCAGCCTACAGGTCAAACCCAACTAACCTAACCCAAACGAAACATTTGCGATTCAAGTTCGAATCAGCCATCGATCAAGCCAATAAGGAAAGTATGAAACTGAAATCAACATTTCTTAAAAGAAAATTGGAACAGCTTAAGTCTAACCCGAACCCTAGAAAGTGGTGGGACTAAAAAAAAGGGCTTGCAGGATACCCCAAGAGAACCCAAATTTCGACCTGTTTTGTTTACAACCAAATTCTTACTGGAAGATTGCTCGCAGATAAAATAAATGACACATTTTCGTCCGTTACCCAACATATTGTTCCCCTCAACCCAGTTCTGAATTTAATGAGACCGAATTTGTACCAAAGTACACTATTAGCGAAGACGAAGTTTACAAGAAACTTTCTTGTTTACGTTCTACTAAATCGCCTGGACCAGATAATTTATTAAATTGGATGCTCAAACTGTATGCACCTATTCTTGCCGCCCCAGTAGCTTCTATCTTCAACGAATCCATACTACATGCTAATGTCCCTATCCGATGGAAGCTAGCTGACGTTATTCCTATTCCAAAAACTGCGAGAGTTGATTATATAACAAAAGACCTACGTCCCATCTCATTACCAGCAACGCTGTCTAAAGTTTGTGAACGTTTTGTCCCAGATTGGCTGATGGAGTCCATATGGATAGGATAGATAAAAGACAATTTGGTTCGGTACCCAATTCGTCTACTTCCCATGCACTAATCAGTTTCGTCCATCACCTACTAAGTGAAACCGACGGAACTAAGAAGGCAGTAAGAGTGTTTTTTTCTCGACTTTTCGAAGGCTTTTGATCTTATCGATCTCTCTGTTCTCCTTCAAAAGTTATCCAACATGAATGTTCCACCTACGTTCACTAACTGAATCAGAAGTTTCCTTACAGATCGAAAACAACGTGTTAGATTAAAAGAATGTGTTTCTGAATGGCGAACAGTGAACGGTGGGGTTCCGTAGGGAACTTTATTAGGTCCGATACTTTTCCTCGTGATGATTAACGACCTTTTGTCTAGTTGGACAGACCGATGGAATACGTCGACGACAGCACAGTTTCCTACAAAGTCTTGTTAATGAGATCAACGACTGGACTATTCAAAACAAAATGAAACTCAATGTTACTAAATGCAAATAATTAATCGTCGACTTTTCAAAAGAAAAACGGCTGTTTTTACCATTGGATATTGGAGGAGTTTTGGTCGAAAGAGTCAAATCTGCTCGTGTACTAGGACTTACTTTCCAAGACGACTGGAGATGGAATGAACATGTTAATAACATCGTGACGAAAGCAGGGATTTTGGATTACACGAAAATGTTAACTTTGAAGGAACGCCGGGATAAACTGGCTGTTAATTTTTTTAGGAACAATCATAATAATTTGAAGCTCCAAGAATTTTTACCTGATAGAATATTAACTAATTATGAACTAAGAAGTAGTGGATTTTATAATCATTATTTTTGTCGTTTTTCCCTCAAAGTGTTTCAAGATGTAATTGGAAATAGTGTGATATAATTTGTAAATCTAAATTTAAAAATCGTTTTTTAACAAATTATAATTATATATATTCTTTCAACAGCAATTTATGTAAAATACATTTGTCTATTTTTTCATGAAGGCCAGGAGCGCTTTAGCACTCATTCCAAGGCAAAGCAGTGCATGTGTTCCCTCGCGACGTTATCCTGGGGGTTACAACACGAAATGTGTGCCCAGCCTTTTCCCCAATCTATCTATTGAGAACGTCGAGTTTGAGGCAGCACTTCCTTGCGATAGTAACTCCTAGTTATAAAGTTAAAAGTACAAACCTTATCACTATTTTGGCATTTTGTACAAAAAACAAAAGAAATATACGGCCGATTGCGTGTTACCATGGTTACAGTGATCAACTCAGTACTTCATGTTACAATGACTTTTGGGGAGTATAATTGCTTGGTTCTAATGAGCGAGGGGGTTCTGCATGCATGTATTTCTAGTAGACCTTTAATGAGGAAGTGCAGAGTGGGGGGATCAATTTCCGGCCATATTTATCAGTTTTGTTTTGTTTCTGTTGAATAGGAAGGACTCCATGGTATCAATTTTTTTCTCAGTAAGTTGGTTGTGGAAATGCCATAGATATTTAACGGGCGAATGCCTCTACTTCTATTCGGCGGTTCTCTATTCGGCGGTTCTCTATTCCCCACTTTCTGAGTTTGATTGCCACCATATTTTTACTTTAAAATACAATTGCAATTACTGTGACTTTAATACAGGGCAAGTGGCCAGCTGAGGCGTTTCTACTTGCCCAAATAGCTACAACACAAGCAGTAGTTTGGGGTGTAGTAGAAAAGGGGTGCGGGCATGCAGAAAGGCCACTTTCTACGATAAAAACTTTGGTCGCCATGCCTGTTTAGAGTCACGTATTGCATGGTATATACCAACAGAAAGAAGGCGTTACTTGAGGAACATAAATTATTCGAAAGTTTTAGTTTAAACTAATCAGAGATTAGTTTAACCCTACTCCGTGATGGTAACTTATTTCATAGGACCCTACTATATTGCACGTATTTCATACAACACTAGCTATATTGCATGTATTTAATAGGACACTACGTAGTCTGCATGTATTTCATAGCACACTACCTATATTTCATATATTTCATAGCACGTTACCTAACACTAACGCCAACGCCAACGCCAACGCCAACGCCAACGCCAACCCTATATAACCCTAACCCTAACCAACCCTAACCCTAACTAATTCTGCAACCTGGTTGGTTAGTCTTCGAGCGAAATTTATTCGGGCGATAATAACTTATACCACTTATACCATTTTAAAATGAATAAGAGTGTTTGGTATGAAAAATAAGCTAAGCGGAATTTTATGACGAAATCAACGGTGCACAAAGCTTTCTGTAGTAAGATATGTCTTTTTCGCAAATCGGTTTATTTGAGAAATCAGCTGTCTATTAAGTATATTGAAACCCTAATACGGAGTTAAGGTTTTTTATTGAGAAGGGCAGACTGTGGTACCTTATAGAGAATTTGAAGTAGAATTCGATGATGCTTTCGGATTTCTCGTCTACCGTGCACAAAATTCAGTGTCCATTATTGAATTACTGAGATTTAGTATCCATTATTGAATACAATTACTATGAGATATATCGCAAATCAAAATATTATTATCTTGTGTTCAAGGGCGATATATTTAGCTGTAGATGTTCTTATATGATATCAAAGGCTAAATAGGCGGTACGTAATAATGCGAATTACTAAGATTTGAATATTTATTAGTGTATGTATTGCGCTTTTAATTTGCTATTGTTAGCTAGCCAATGGCTATCCTATTGTCAGCTAATTTCACGACAGTCAACCAAATTATTTGAACAACATGTGAAATAATTTATCAGCGGTCTTCATAAATTATATTAAGATTTTTCGTAATAGTAGAATGTTTTAGTAGATGGAACGCTCGAACGGAAATTTATATACATTTTAGACCTAACCAGGATCAGTTCGAAAAATGCAGTTTAGGTCCTCTGGCAGCTTCTGTTTATATTACTATTAACACCCCAAAATTCAGGGTGTCATGTGACCAGCGGAAGCCAGTGCTATTTTCGCAGACAATCCAACTGCGGAAGCAAAAAGCCCTGAGTACGACGTTCAACCTAACCAACCCTAACCCTAATGCAATTGCAAAACACAAGTGCAATTTTTCATTAATACTTCGAGAACAAGTGCTATTTCGTATTAATATTATTATTAACAATTTGACGAGAACTTGGTGACAAATATTTATTAATTTAAAAAAAAAAAAAATTAAATACCACATGTGGTATTTTCTCCCAAATACCCTACCTCCTCCTCAGGCCCTTTTTCCCGCGGGCGGGTGATATTTTGCATCAGGGGAAAGAGTGACGAAGGGCCTGCCATATAATGGTCGAAAATCAGGCATAAATGTCGACAATCCAAAAAAATCTGCCTGAAATATTGCCCATCACAGCGTAAAACGATATATTTTCGTGTTTTCCATCTTAGATGGATATATTTTAAAAGTTATTGCTGAAATATGATCCATATTAATCGAAATATGAAACGTTGAATCAAAGTGTTTTTGTCCTCAGTCTCGATGGGCGACAACACCGAAAAATGCACTCAAAATGCGAAGGGTTCAATTGACTTCAGTGCTAGTGATGTCGACATCATTAATGTGTCATTCAGTATGTAGTATGAGTATGTATTTGACTACGAATATGTATAACTTGAAAGGAAAATTATATGCAAAATAATAACAAATATGTATAACAAATCTAAAAGTATATATGCTCATTTATTTTTGCCATCAGTAGCGTGACAGTTAGGGCAAAGTACTTTCCCACCTTCCTTAACCTTTTGTAAGAGCCTACGTTCATAAGAATCATTAACAAACTCTTTCTCCGGACGATTATAGTCAAATAAATGGTGAATAGCTTCTGCCATCTTGAGAACATTAGTCAGCAGGCGCTTCTCTTCGCCTTACCCGCATTTTTTATGCCGCCCGTGCGTCCCTTCCCTAATTTTCCAAGCCCGCTCCAATTAATAAAGCGCCTGTGGAGGAGGTAGCCAAATACCCATAGTAAAAAGAATTAAGAGAAAATTTTGATGTTCTTAGCCAATCAGAAACGAGGAAAATTGTTAATAATGATATTAAAGAAAAAATATCAATAAAAAAGGGAAAACAATATAAAAATTACAAAATTAAAAAAAATATTGAAAAAATTGAAAAAAAAAACACAAAAAGAGAAAATATGAAAAAAATTATAAAATAAAAAATTATAACTCACTTCACTTCACTTCATTTCATTTGATTTCATTTTATTTTATTTTATTTTATTTTATTTTATTTTATTTTAATTTATTTTTACTTTTTTTTACTGGACCTGATAACATCTCTCCTAAACTTTTGAAAGCAACTGCCCACCAGATTGCATCTTCACTAACCCACAGGCATCCCAAGCTCACATTTGCTATTTAATTTTTTTTTTATTAATAACTTTTTATTATTGCTGTTTGTATTTTATGGTATATTATGTGTATGTGTTATGTCTGTTATGTTATGTGCCAGAAATGGTATGATGGAATTAAATATATATTTATTATTGATGGTTAGGGTACTTCATATTAGCAAATTATAGTAGACTTAATAGTCAAATATATATTGTCAAAAAATTGCTAAAATATTGTGTCAAATGTAGAAATAAAGTTACTTACTTCTACTACAAGTTGCAATCGACTTTTCGGTGTTGACTTGGTGTGATTTTAAATCCACTTTGAGGGGATGGTATTCTATGTAATATTAAGGAGAAGGCAGGTAAATATAGCTCCAACGAACTCGCATCGGCTTCACAAATCCTTCTCGCGTCGCATAATAATGCATCGAATCGCCAAAAAAACAACAGATCCATAAAGCCCATTACATTTCACATCACATTCATCGTCTTCAGCAAACACAAGAGATTTTTTGTCGGTGAAAATCCATAATTTGTTCGATTTTCTGACAATCTCAGGCTCCGTGGCTGTCGATACCCGGGGATATTCAGTTGAGAGCTCGCGAGTTCGAATTACACTCTCTATTGTTATTGGTTCATTACATTGTTGTCGCGTGAACGCGATTCGAATCAACCAATAACAATAAAGAGTGTTATTATTCATTGTACTGTGTTATCGTTTTCTTATTGGCTAAAAACTTGCGAATTATTATCGATATCTGCCGGTGCCCGCGCTATTTTCAGCGGAAACAGTAATCTGCAGAGATAATTGGACGGCGCCCGGAATATTCCAGCGGTATATCGCATAAAATTACAAATAAGCGGGAAATTTTGAAGTTTGTTTTGTCTTCAAGTTTTAATATTTACAATGGCTAGTGCTCGTTTCGCAACGTTTTCAAACGAAGAAATTGAGAAAATAGTAGAAAACAAAGACTCGGCAAACACAAAAAAGGCACAAAAGTGGCAAGAGATGTATTTTTGAAATATTCTCATATTTCTTCTGTATTGATATTTATGAACAGTAATAAAATCTTTGTTTTCAATATTTGCTTGTTCTATTCGTCAATGCATGTTACAAAATGAATAATAAAACAATTATTGAATTCGGCTTACGCAGGATATCGATAATTATTCAGACCTCGGTCAACGTTATCCGCCTCAGCTTCGCTTCGGCAGATAACGTTGACCTTGGTCTGAATAATTATCGATATCCTGCTCTGCCTCATCCAATAATTGTTAATAATTCGAACTCGCGAGCTCTCAACTGAATATCCCCGGGTATCGACAGCCACGGAGCCTGAGATTGTCAGAAAATCGAACAAATTATGGATTTTCACCGACAAAAAATCTCTTGTGTTTGCTGAAGACGATGAATGTGATGTGAAATGTAATGGGCTTTATGGATCTGGTTTTTTTTTGGCGATTCGATGCATTATTATGCGACGCGAGAAGGATTTGTGAAGCCGATGCGAGTTCGTTGGAGCTATATTTACCTGCCTTCTCCTTAATATACATAGAATACCATCCCCTCAAAGTGGATTTAAAATCACACCAAGTCAACACCGAAAAGTCGATTGCAACTTATAGTAGAAGTAAGTAACTTTATTTCTACATTTGACACAATATTTTAGCAATTTTTTGACAATATATATTCGACTATCAAGTCTACTATAATTTGCTAATATGAAGTACCCTAACCATCAATAATAAATATATATTTAATTCCATCATACCATTTCTGGCACATAACATAACAGACATAACACATACACATAATATGTATAGGAAATAGCACGAGTGCTATTTCGTATTAATATTATTATTAACAATTTTTACTCAATTTTTACTCAATTTTACTCAATTGACGTTGCTCAATTTTTACTAGGGGTATTTGGGAGAAAATACCACATGTGGTATTTTCTCCCAAATACCCATAGTAAAAAGAATTAAGAGAAAATTTTGATGTTCTTAGCCAATCAGAAACGAGGAAAATTGTTAATAATGATATTAACCATAAAATACAAACAGCAATAATAAAAAATTATTAATAAAAAAAAAATTAAATAGCAACAATGTGAGCTTGGGATGCCTGTGACTAACCAAGCTATTTAATAAATCTGTTAGTTGTGGAGTTGAATCTGATGATTGGAAGCCAGCAAACATTGTACCTGTGTACAAGAAAGCAGAAAAAGATCAAGTTGAAAACTACCGCCCATTTCTCTCCTCTCTATAAGTTCTTGAGCGCTGTGTACTTCGTAACATCCGAGATCACTTGGCAGCCTTGATCAACAACTCCCAACATTGTTTTATTCCAGGAAAATCTTGTACTTCCCAGCTGGTGGAAGTGCACGACTATATAGGATCTTTACTGGATGCTGGTAAACAGACTGACGTGATCTACATGGATATGTCTAAAGCTTTTGATAAAGTTAACCACCAAATTCTTATTCATAAACTTTACAACTGCTTTGGCATCTCTGGTAGTTTACTCGGTTGGTTCTCTGGTAATTTACTTCCTCTTTCGCAATCCGAATTGCAAAACCAACACTACCAAATTTCTAAAGTGAAAGTCTCTTTTTTTGAGTGGAAGGAACGACAAGTGTAAGTATTTTTTCTTTATTAAATGTATATAAGTGACCCTAGAACATAGTTAGTTAGTTTTCAAAACGTTATTTCATCTAAAAGGTATAATAAAAATGTAACTATATTCATGAGTTATTTATTAAAATTTTCTACGGCATTCGCCGACGGCCTACGATCGACGATCGGCATAAAAGAGCACATACTGGTTAAAAATACGAGAAAAATAGAAAAGAAATCATAAGAAATTCTCCAGAAATTAAACGAAGCATTTTTTCTTGAAAAGATCTATTGCAATATGGTTCGTCATGTCTTTCTCTACACGGATGTCCGACTTTGATCTTAACAGAGCACAAACTGGTAAATGTTCTAAAATTTTGGCATAATATATATATATTTTTTTAACATTAAAATTAATGTGACTCACTTCAAAGACACTGAATATTATTCGTCAGGTCATTCTCTATCAGCATGTGTAACTTTAAGCTTAACAGAGCACATACTGGTTAAATTTTATAGATTATGGAACCGTGTCCTGTTGAATTGGTTAATACAATATTTGCAAACAATTTAGCCTAAGATGAGTTCGACATTGATTTATATGCGTTCAATCTGAATGTGGACGATGGGCTACATGACATTTTAACCAATTTAATTGGCTTCAACATAACCCTATCGACCGCAAAATGAAGACTCTACCCTTCGAATTAAATACTGGATGCATCAACGTTTTGCATTTCACACTACCCATCAATCGTGCTCCTCCCCATCAATCGTGCTCCTCCCCCACATGGAACAAATAGAATTGAAAGCCACCATCTGCGCAGCGATTCGGCGGAGAAGACAGATAGTCCAAGAAGCACAACCAGAAACAAACTTTTTGAGTGTCTGCCATACCAAGTCAATACCTACTTCGCAATTTGTAAATGTGCTATTGGAATGTGATGTTGAATACATCCGTATCATACATTTTGACACTAAAATACCATTCAACTCGTATTTCAATTTGGATGAAGCTCTGACTGAGTAAGTTTAAAAATGTTCACCGTAACCACCTAGAACAAAAACGATAATTAATTATTTCCTTTTTATTTCCTCAGATGTTACGCCACTGAAAATAATATTCTGCCGTGGAACAAATTTCACATCTCAAGATCAGTTCAGGTACCTCATATTTTCGCCATCAAACTTGTGCCTCATGAACAAAACTTTGAATACGACGCATATACCATATTCAACCCCTAGACTCTAGACCATGCCCCGATAGAAACCATGGTGGTAACGTTACGTTAAAACCCCGCAACCCCCACCCTATTGAGGAGGTAATTAAGGTTTGTAACCTTATGTACCACTACCTCCGTGCCCTCCACGCAACCAAGCTTGTTGCCCCAACCCAATCCACCCGACAAGCTGACTCCTACCTAGAAACAATTGAACACATCTTACAACAGCTCACTAGGTATGCTGACAACATTGGCGGAATAAGAGTGGAGACGTGTGTAACAGGAAAAACAATGGCAATCGCTCTAGAAACATACCAACAAGCAGGTACATACAAATTTATTGATTTTATCGCCCCGTCCATCCTCCAAATAAGGTCCATGCCTGTTGAATCATTTTTGCGCAACTCGTGGCGGTTGTACAATCTAACAAGAGATATTCTTCGCCAAAGAGGTGCTTTAACCCACCATAATGCGCCCAGAATGCTCCAGGACATGGAAAAGCGTATCCTCGGAGATCTAAAACTCTTACTCGGATTCACGCACGCTGGAGGAGTCCACACGGACGCTATTATTGGGTCTTCAGCAAGCGGTCACCCCCCCCCCCCCCATATATGTTCAACAAGGCCAGCCACCGCGGGGAAATCACCAACGAATGTAGTGGAACGAAGAACAAGACCGGGCGCTTTGTCTGCATATACGACCTTTTGCGATAAATGGTGGACGCATTTCTTGGCAGAGAGTGTATGCTGGATTCAACAGAAGATTTCCTGGCCACCACCCTTTACAATCGCTTCAAAATAGATGGAAGAGACTAAAGGCCCGTTTACACTACGCACGATTATTGGCACGGCACGGATAAAAATGTTACCCGTGCCACTTTTACCCGTGCTAAGACTACCTATTTAGGTAGTCTCAGCACGGATAAAAATGGTACGGGTACCTTTTTATCCGTGCCGTGCCAATAATCGTGCGTAGTGTAAACGGGCCTTAAAACACACCCAACAACACCTTCCATACTGGGAGTAAAAATATCATGAAACTAACCTTTGTAAATATTCTATTTTATAAAAACATTTCGAACAGTAAATTACGGTAATTTGTTTTAAAAGGTTGTTGTATATAGTATGTAAATAGATCATTTTCATTTTGTTAAATATTTAAATTGGGATTGGGTTTAAAAATATATGTTTACATTTGGCATTTTAGCGTCTTTTTTTTAATGACCTTGAACGACTTTCACCTTGACCTTCACAATAATCATTAATTTCATGTAAAACCCCCTTTTTTAATGACCTTCATTTTGACCTTGACCTTTAACTTGACCTTGACCTTGAACTCAGCATTCAACATTGATTAGTGTTAATACACTAACTTAATGCTTTATTACAAACCTAAGGCCCGGCTCATGTACACCTAACAGTAAAATCACCACCCTACTCTGAGCAGAAGCTTACCTAAGCATTTTTTGTTGAACATATATTAATAAAAAGTGTAGTATTAGGTACTGCGATGCTATCTGTCCTGGTAAACTTTTTTAAATATCGAACACTTAAATTACAAAAAGTGGATTTCCCCCTGAAATATTAACTTTTTGTTGAAGATACATTAACCAATATTGTAGAACTCGTCAAAATAAACCGGGAAGGTCTGCTCAGAATGTTGATATCTCTCTTTGGTAAAAAGTTAAAAAATCATAATTTTTCAAAATGGAGCTCTGCCTTTTACGAGTCGAGTGGCACCACTTTCATCCCAATCGGTTGAATAGCACCAAAGTTATAGCCAAAGGTGCGTCACCCCTAAACGCTGATTCTATTTTTAGCAATTTCGTCATAACTTTGGAACCAAAAGAGGGACCACACCCAAATTCTAATACAATATACTAGACACATAGGGCTTTCATTTAAAGTAATCAATCCTCGCTTTGGCAGATCGAAAGTAATCAATCCTCGCTTTGGCAGATCGAAAGGTGCGTTTAGGCAGGGTCCTCTAAACCCTAACCCAACCAACCCTAACGCTAACCCAACCCAACCCAACCCTAACCTAACCCATGTAGGTTTACACTTAGGGTTAGGGTTGGGTTAGGGTACAGAACACTAGCTAGCCTTAAACCCGAAATTTCCCAGGCTCTGAACTCCCTCCTTGAGGAAATCGATGCTACCGACGAGGCGGAAGTCCTCCGCACCGCCTTTCGGCGCTCCTCCCAACATCGTGAGAATCGTAGTTGAGTCCTCTAAACCAACCAAACAACAAATCGCCATCAAGGGAACTGACGTCACCTACTACAATTCCGCATGTCCCAATCCTAAAGAAAACCACATCAGACGCACCCAGGCGCACGTCCTTCAAGCTCCACCTCCCTTGCCATTGAGCCACGCCCAGACTACTCCAAATCAGTCCGAAATCTGTCCCGCCCACAAGTTCTAGAAGCGGCGGCAGGACAAGTTCGCACACTCAATGACACTGCAGAACCTAAGAACTTTCCCGCCATGAACATTTTTGCAAGGTTCGGTTAACACATACTCCCGACACAATGGAGATCCAACGACCTACCCATCTTTGTAACACGTCACCACTCACGCCTAAACAAATATCGTCTGTATCCGTGGATCCAGACAACATTTTACCCGACAAAATACGGCAAAGCTTCCATTACCTCTTGAAAACCCATGATGAGGTATTCAACCGTTGAAGCTGTGGTTAATATGGGACGAATCCAGCCTCCCCAACGGAAAGGTCGTCTTCCACAGTACGCCCGCAATAAATTAGTTGAGTTGCAACAGAAACTTGATGAGCTGGAGGCGCCAGGGGTATTCCAACCCCCCGACGACTTTTAAATAACAGTAGAATACTTAAACCCCTCCTTCCTTGTTACCAAGCCAACTCGAGGTCACCGCTTGCCACAGCTTTTGCCGACGTTGCGCGCTACAGCAAACCCCATCCATCCTTACTTCCTGACGTCGACACAACACTACGCTCTATTGCCCGGTGGAAGTATATAATCGTGACTGATCTAACAAGTGCATTCTACCAGATACCACTGTCTAAGAGCTCAGTGAAGTATTGCGATGTCGCTACACCGTTTCGTGGGGTACGAGTTTATACATGCTCTGCGATAGGAATGCCAGGTTCAGAAACTGCACTGGAGGAATTAATGCGCCGCGTGTTAGGAGACTGTCTACTGGACGGAATCACAGCAAAGTTTGCAGACGACCTCTACTGTGGAGTAGACTCTCCCGAGGCTCTCCTCGAGAATTGGCGTCGCATCCTACAAGGACTCCAGAAATGCAACCTACATCTTTCACCATCCAAGACCATCATCTGCCCCCGATCCACTACCATACTCGGTTGGGTATGGACAGAAGGAAGTTTATCGGCCAGCCAACATCGCATTGCCACTTTGTCCTCGTGCCCTCCACCTGAGACCGTACGTGGCCTTCGTGGATTTATCGGTGCATATTAGGTTCTGAGTCGAGTTCTACCCAAGTTCTCCCACATCATAGCCCCGCTCGAAAGTGCTATCGCAGGTCAACAGTCTAGGGAGCGCATACAGTTGACAGATACGTTGCGCGAGCATTTTCAATATGCTCAAAACAGTCCACACGAAAGCCCATGACTTTGCCACGACCATCCGAATAACTGTGGATTACCACTGACGGTTCTGTCATTAAGTGTGGCATTGGAGCCACCTTTTACTTCACCCGCAACAACAAACTTCACCTCGCAAAATTCGTTAGTGCAAAGTTACGCAAACATCAAGTTACCTGGCTACCTTGTGAAATCGAAGCCCTCAGTATCGCCGCCGCAGTCAAGCACTTCAGCCCATTCTTATCCACTCTACCCAACAAGCATGCCTACTAACGGACAGTAAGCCATGTGTTCAAGCTTTCGAAAAATTATGCCGCGGGGAGTTTTCAGCTAGCCCTCGTGTTATTTCTATCCTTTCGATTGTCAGCAGGAACCAGGTCAACGTTTGTCATCTAACTGGTTCTGCCAATGTTCCATCTGACTTCGCCAGTCGCAATGCCCCTGAATGCAACGAACCAGTCTGAATGCGCATACTGTAACCTCCGACGAACACATGCCCATCTGAAGCAAGGAGCTCGTCCATCCAAAAAGGTGACCAATAAAAGACGTTCAAATATGTCTTAACGTTGCTACCATCGCAAGAGATGGTTTATTGGTTGTCCACCGTAATACTGCTTTCACCCTCCAATTCCACTGATTTGATTATCGTTCCTCGCTCCGTACTGGACGGACTTGTAACTGCTATACATATAAAGCTATCCACATGGCGAAAGTAGTCGACCGTGTATGTGACACGTGCCATACATGCGCATAGTTACGCAAGCTTCCAGATCCCCTGGTGAAGCACACTACGGAAGATCCACCCGACATAGTTGGCGTATGCTTCGCAGCAGACGTTCTTAAGCGATGCAAACAAACCATTCTGGTATTACGCGAGACTACCACATTTTACACAGCGGCATCCATCATATCCGATGAAAAGAGCGCAACACTCCGTGACAATTTAGCACCTTTGTGCATAGGATTACGACCACTGAGTGGGCCACCCGCTACAGTAAGAGTCGACCCCGCCCCGGGCTTTGTCGCCTTAAAAGATGACTCCACGCTTCAACAGCTTGACATCTCGGTAGAAATCGGTCGCATCAAGAACGTGAACAAAATCCGGTAGCTGAAAAAGCTATTGCAGAAGTGGAAGATGAGCTTCTTCGACAGACTCCTAATGGCGCCGGACCAGTTACACAACTTGGCCTTGCCATCACTATTTCGCGATTGACTCCCACCTGTGCAGGGACGGCGTTTCTGCTCATGAACTATGGACACAAAGGAATCAAGATTAGTAATGTCAAGTTAAGTTACATAGCTAGCAAGATCGTTCATATTAACAGATATAGTTAGTACTAGTGAATTACGAACTGGCGTAGAACGCACGTAAGAAGAAAGAAACCACGCCACAATACAGACAATGTTGGTCAGGTCATACGAAATACAGACACTGATGGTCAGGTCATACGAAATACAGACAATGTTGGTCAGGTCATACGAAATACAGACAATGTTGGTCAGGTCATACGAGATACAGACAATGTTGGTCAAGTCATACGAAATACAGACAATGTTGGTCAAGTAATACGAAATACAGACAATGTTTGTCAAGTCATACGAAATACAGAGCTTTAGAGCTTGTTGTAGAGAGTTTGTTGTATATATATACAAGGAGCCAGGGGGTGGGGTGTGTCAGTATCCATTATAGCTCTATAAGATGAAGAACTTACCAGAACAGCATTGACAACATTAACAACAACAACAACAACAACAACAACAACAACAACAACAACAACAACAACAACAACAACAACAACAACAACAACAACAACAACAACAACAACAACAACAACAACAACAACAACATCTACAGTAATTTAAATATTTTATTTTTATAGTTTTAAATTATTTACAGACAACTACAACACAAAGCGCTTGTTTTGTTATTTCTAACCACAATACACACAGCAGTATACGTACAAGGACAATTGCAGAGCGAAGTGGCGTGTATTATAGTGGTTTGATAATTGGCGTCCTAGATACAAATATGTCTATTTTCGAACAATTAGTAAAAATTACAATTATCTTTATACCCTATACTACCCTGTATATAGGCGTCCGCAGATGTAGGCCCATGCGCTTATATCCAAAATTTGGGCTAGACAAATTAATGTTGTATCAAGATACTTTATAGATTCAAACTTCTTATGATAAATGATTGAAAATTCTGCCAAAATATAATTATTAGTGGCATAGTTGTACGAAAAGCGACAATGTTCGTTTTGCGTCTATTCTTTCAAGATATCCTTTAACGCTCAACTTGAATCGCTTTATTTCTTCGCCCTTTTCACTCTATATTGGCATAGAACTTCAAATCCAATATTGTTTCGTTTATTTTTTATTAAAAATTGTAAATGTTTTTTGAAGTTTATTATTGTACAACATGAAGTAGTAAGGCTTTTATTGGTAATCACTGACTTTGTCGATGTCATTCAACGTTATAAACCCGGGCAAAGGTTCTTAGAAGAAATAAGATCGTATTCCGCTTGAAGCTGTGATCAATTCATCGTCATGTCCTTGAACGGCAGCCATGTCTAATAATGAATGTAGGGCGGAGTATATGGCCTGTTCACAAATGTACTGATTTTCTTCAAAAATTATCTGGCTACCCCGAGCCTGGTAGAGCTCCTACTGAGGATCGCTGGCTCAGGGTACGAGAATGGTTTCTCACCAAAATCATTTACATCATCTATATTCACAGTTATGACCACATCCTGTAGGACAACTGCGATAATTCTTGAACCAGTCTTTAATGTGTCGTAGATGGCCACCGTGACCACATCCTTGGCACCAGGCTAACAGACCACGCACCGTCGTATTACTGGTAATACAGAACAAAACAGAAACATAAAGTAAACAAAATTTTGCTAACATTTTTTACTTAAAGGGCTTATGCAGCGAAAATTCGGTTCGAGTGAAACTCTCTTATTAAAGAGAACTTTTGAAGTTATGAAGATTGACGTTTGCAGCTTTTCCATATCCCACTTCGTTCTTGAGATATTAAGATGTGTTTGATATGTAAATAACATCACTGTGACATCACACTGCATAATGAAATGTTGGAAAATCACGAATATCTTTGAAATAATTGAATTAAATCACTTGAAACTCTGCATGACTTGTGTGGTGTCCTGCGATAGGCAGAAACAAATGACAGTTTGAAGGCGATTGGTTAAATAATCTCAGAGGTATTCGTGATTTTCCAACAATTCATTATGCATTGTGATGTCACAGTGATGTTATTTACATATCAAACACATCTTAATATCTCAAGAACGAAGTGGGATATGGAAAAGCTCCAAACGTCAATCTTCATAACTTCAAACGTTCTCTTTAATAAGAGAGTTTCACTCTAACCGAATTTTCGCTGCATAAGCCCTTTAAAATTTTGTCTTGTAGTAAGCATTAAAATAATTATATAGTTAGTCGAATGCTTGTTTTAGCTGTGAATATGATTAACAACTGATGGTACCAGCTGTAATATACTCAAAGTGATCCAGTGTGGTAAACAACGATTATGAAGTGCCTTCAGGCACTTGAAAATCCTGGCAAGTATTCAACAGTCTGTAAAGTGGGCAACTAAAGTTAACTAAACAGGAAAATGGTAAAAAGATATTGGTTTGTTATGAAGAATGACGAATATTACGTTACGACTGATTTAATCAGCAATTCGTTCTCTATCAAAGACAAAGGGGAAATGCAATAAAACATACCAAAAATTATTGCTTGTTTCCAAGCATTTAGGTCAGAGATATGGTGGCGTTTTTGCTAGAATACGCATTATTATCTATTTAAAAGAATTGATGATTTCTGATTTGCTAACAGCCAACGGTGATCATCATATCAACGCAATGGCTGACCAAATACGAAGTTGTGACATCACATTTGACATCTTGACGTGCGACATGAAAAAGAATTATCGCACGCTATGACGTCATGCCAATGACGCAAGGCGAGCCGAAGGAGGGAAGCATTGTTTCACAACACAACTTGTTGTCTATTTAAGTCTAGACATGGTTTACATTTATTCACTGTAGCCTAAGTTTCACCGCATTAGAGTAAAAAGGGCTTCGTGCAACCTGATTTCTCAAGCGTTTAACAATATCCAAAAATCTATTGGTGGTAACAAACAACTTAAACGTATCGTACAACCAGCCACTGTTTTCATCTTTTAAATAATAGTAGAACAATTATTGAGTTCGGTTTTCGCAATAGATGAAGAATTATCAAGGCCTCTGTATATATGTGTTACTAGCGTCAGCCTCCGTCTTCGGTTGATAACACAAACTTCGGCTTTCATATCGTGCTCAAACTCGATCAATAATTGTTAAATTAAATATTCAATGTTCAGGGCATAGAAATGACAGGATTACTCAAAATTATAAAAACATGGCAGTATTCATGGCAACACGTGCAAATCTGAGTATATTTTAAGCATGATGCATGCAAAAATGGGGTTTGGATATACAATCATGTTTCCACTCTATGGTGTAGCCCATAAGGACTAACGTAGTATTCTTCTAAACAATACATACCATATAGAACAGGCTGGAGTAAGACTCTTGCACTTGGCACAACTCCAACCACATTTATCAGGCGGTAGTGGTTTCCTACATCTCTCATTACTACATAATGTGTGAACTGTCGTTGACATCTACGATATTGAAATAAAAAACACAGTTAGGCGACAAATGTGATGATGTTGTTTCCTATAAAGTCATTTATATTATCTAATGCCCGTCTACCATCTTTTACCACAGACCTAAAACATTTCATTCATGTCTATTATAGGGTATATTGATTAATCAACCAAGTTGAAAACAAGGTTGAAACAAACGGTATAAACACCATCAAATGTTGGAACAACTTTGTAGCAAGTTCACTGCAGACGTAGTTGTACGAAATTGTGCATACTCGTACAACTACGTATATATTTACTTTGTACATATTTGTGTACTTTTATTATAAATACTAATGCACATGAAAGGTTTTCTCTCTTGTTGTACATAATACAGATGTAATAAATGACTAAAGAGGTGCTTTTTCGTATTCGGTGGATAAAAATATTCGAGGGGCTTTTGTGGCGCAGTCGTCAGAGCAAGCGCCTTTCACCTCTGAGTCGTGGGCACAGAAGAAAGATATATACAGAAGGGCCACTCAGCGGTGCAACGTGTCCTCGGTTTTTTATGCAAAAATATGCAGTTTACTGGCCAGGAAAATGGCGGATCAGCCAGTTCAGCGTGCTTATTGGCCAGAAAAAGCAATTGACTGGCCAGAGAAATGGCGGCCAACATGCGTAATGCGATATGCGCGACCCCAAAAAATTCAAAGGTTCCCAAGAGAGTGAACCCTCTATATAATATTTACTCTATGTCGTGGGTTCGATTCTCGCTGGGGACTCTACTCATGTGAAAAGGGTAAGTCAGCGCTCTGCCGAAAGTCGTGGGTTTTGTCCGGCCACTCCCGTTTCCTCCCACATGGAAAGTTGACTGAGTGGATTAGGATAATATAGATTAGGAAAGTAATATCACAATTGTTGTAAAAATACATAGTGTAGGCTAACTACGTAATGTAGGTACGGCAAGCGAAATACTTGGTGTAATCAGTCACTGAAAAGCCACGACGGGGAGTGAGCTGAATAATGTATAAAATTCTGTAATAATGTGTAATGAGCTAATTCAGTCCAAACAGTGGACCAAGTTATGTTACATTACTTTAGATTCGGTAAACGAAACAGGACGCCCAATAAAAAGACTAATTTTAAACTTGGTTAGAAGTCAGAGAACGTACAGAAAATATTAGCAACGGTATCACGGAGCCATAAATGTTGTATTTTACACAACTAATCTAAGGAAGCTTTAAAAGTTACATGCTGCAATTAGCTGAGAGATTTTAACTTGCAACGTTGTGCATCAGTGCATGTTCTCGTCGAGTGTATGATAAAGTGAAAACATGCATCAGTCCTCGAGTAGGACCGATATTTTTAGAATTAATAGTGCTTGTATCTTAACTGTATTAGCTTGGTACTCCGTAGTATCTAACCAGCACCCATGCACGCAGTCTAGTACTTGCCTGATTGAGCTCCGTTAAGGCAGGCAAGTTTGAAATATTTATGATTTCAGCTGAAATAGTCCACATTTGTAAGCGGCTAAGCAAATCTAAAATGAAAAAGTTCACCAGTGTTATGTCTTTACCCTCAGAAAATAAAGCCTAATCTAATCTAACCTAATCGTCGGTTAATACTGAAAGCCCTGCAAATAAAGTTGCATGTTTGGCACTATTTTTTTTCATTTTCAAGAGGGAACCTAAATTAGAATAGTGATAACTTTTCATCTGGAAAAATGCATAAAATGACACTGCGAAAGAGTGAAGGAAATTAGGCAGTTCGGAGTTTCGACTGCGCATACAAATGACGCGTTCTGCGTCGGGATAAAATCGCAGTTGAATAATAACATGAAGCTGAGACTGGAAGAACTAAAATATGCATATCGAAGTATTTAACTGTTCAGTTGAATATGCAAAAGTTGCTCGAAGAACAATTAGTTTCCCCACGGTTGACTCGCCTTACTTAGAAAATTTATTCCCTTAAGTGCACCTTTCTTTATTTTGCTTTACACAGAAGACAAAATATACTCGTACAAAAATGTTTGAATGACAGTTCTATTGTGGCTATAATTATGTGGAACACAACTGAATGATTGAACAGGTGAATACATTGGTATGCATATTTTAATTCTTCCAGTCTTAGCTATTGGGAGAATTAGAATCTCCTTGAAACGTAGACCATGAAAATACAAAACAGATTTAGAATTGAGCTTGTTTTCAAGGAGTAATAAGGCAATGAAATTTGAAAATTTCAAATTTTAACGGCTAAAGTTTTTGAAACCGCGAAGGTGGGAAACTGGTAACTAATACGTCACAATAGGAACCCATTGCCTACTCGGATAAGTGAAAAGTATATAAATGCAAAGGGCGAATCGCGATCAAGCCCGGTAAAAAATGTCGTAAACGAGTTCAGATACAGAAAATAATAGTTATTACCAAAGCGATGACTCCGACTGGAACTATATTCCCGGGCAGTATATCAAATCGAGAAATCGAGTGAAATCGATGAAAACACCGTTGACGCGAAGTCAAGCAGCGATCACGAAAAAGACGTCGGTCCCGACGGTCCGTATATAAATAATGAACTAGTTGCTGACGAAGAATCGCTCGCAAAATACCGCGAAAAAGAGCAATTGAATGACGAACGTCTCAAGGAACTACATGCAGCGAAGACTTGATGGTATAGAATAAATGGTAAATATTTCACTTTGATTTTGTTGCGTAACATGGATTTCGCGACTCGTGTATTTGCCTTTAATCTTGCCACATGTACAATATTCAAATTACAAAATTAATATAATATTTCAGGTGTAAATGTAGCAATTGTCGCATTGAGACGCTTCATATGCTAAAGAGTGTCAATGTTGTATGGAAATTGAGGAGTGCGTAGATTATTTAAACAGTGACATTGTCCCGCCAAGTTGAAGTCCCGCCATCATGTATAGTCAGGCATCCTTGGTTTAAAATAGCTTATACTCGATACCTGGGCCCGCCCCTCCGTTTAGCAGCAACGAATTTACGAGCAAGAATATCGTCAAACAAGCACACAAGAGTGGTAAATAATGCTTTATTTGATAACAACACATTGTCATTGAATATATACTGTATACAGTATATACAATTATGATTATATATATTTATACATGTCAACACGCAAATACACGTTTTATTAAAAAGAATTAAATATTTATTTGTAGATTCTTACGGAGCACAGCAAATAGAAGCTTTGTGTGGATGGTTTATGAGCGTCTAGCTTTTAATGCCAGCACGCGCGTATGAGAAAATAAGGAGGCAGTTTATGCCTGCTCTTGATGAAGACCTTGTAGGATTTGTAGAGGAGGACAGCTCTTAAGATACCATAGACTATTGTTTTAATATACCTATTTATGTGTATATACCTTTTTATGTGGTCTATGAGCCACATATACTTTATGTGGTCTATGAGCCACATATATATTATTGATCTTTTATGTGGTTTATGAGCCACATATACTGTATATTTTACTCTGTATATAGATATTGTATCTGAGATTTTCCCTGCAGTGCGTGCGTATAATCTGTGAAGAAATCTGAAACATTATAATAATAATAAAAAAGTTTATTTAAAGAGGGTAACAGATGACAATCCGCTTAAAGACTGATAAACTACTGGCCCTCAAGCTGCGCTATGTACAATAGTATTCAAAATAAGGAAATCCAAATTGATTAACATATTGAACAGTTAAATAAAATATGTACCTAATTAGTGTTTCTATATCTATTAAATTTCCTAGAGTTACTATGCACTAAACGAACGCCGTTCACCGCGGTCACCATCAGGACCCTGGGGACGAGGTTGCTAAAAACGTTGATGGAAGGTTTCTGACGAAGTTCTGTAGGTAAACCATTCCAAGTTTTAATTCCTCATACCGTAAATGATCTTCCTCCTTCAGTCTCACGTTTATATCGCGGGCAAACTATATTAATATGTCCATGTCTAGTGACTCTTGAATGTACGTCAGTGTTACGTAGAAACATATCACAGTAATATACTCAGGACTTTCTTCATTTATTCTTTTGTAAATAATTGAGCATTTTATGATTTCGACTTCATCATTAGAAAGGGATGCGAGTTTTCCCTGTATAGAGCGTACAAAATATATCAAAACACAATAAAATATTGTATGTACGTTTTAAATTATTTTATAATCATTGACATTGTATCGTAGTTTGCTTTTGTTGTTATAAACTTGTTCCATGTTTTTCTTCCCTTATTAAACAGGTATAACCAACACAACAACTAGGCTCAGTTGAAATATTATTCTTTTAAATAATCAACGAGCACAAGGTCAATGAGAGTTTTATCATTTACTGCTGCGTCATATTACTGCTACATTACCGTTTAAAATAATACAGTATACACTTTGTACATCCTTTGACGACGCAACCAAATGGTTTTGACACGCTATTTCACTCATATCCTCACGATTTTGTGCTATTCCTATAGTTACTAAATTGGCTGTGGTCATTTACATCTATTGCGTGACTATGACAAACACGAGCAGACTGCATCGAAATAGCTTCTTTTACAACCTATTTAGATAATATATTTGTGACTAAAATTGGTCATATATTAAAACGATTGACAAACGAAATTTGCCCTTAACAGAAAAACAAAATAGAATCAGAAATTTGAAAGTATTGTACCTATCATTCTCTTGGCTCTCGGAGATAGAGATTTGTAGTACTACACATCTATTCGACATTTTTCAGTTTCGCGATTTTATTTGCACTGTTGCCTTCTAGATGATAGTACACGGAATAGTGTTTTCTACATTGTTGAGTTGGACGATTCCTATTGTGAAGTCACACGCACAATTCCGTTCCTTTTACAACACGAAATTCAATAACTTTTAACTATAAATCCGATTTCAATTCTGTTCTAGAACTTACGTACTGATTTGAACCATAAATTTCAAAAATGCAAAGTCTCATTTTATGACATGGGCACTTTAAAGGTTACAATTTTTTTGAATTATTCATATTCAATATAATTCACATTTCATCCAAAATAAGATGTGATAAAAGTGTAGCTATACTGAAATTACTGTATACATGGCGTTGGCAGTGCAGCGGTTAACTGTATGCATGCATGTACATTTCCTCTCTGAGTCAGTTGCACTATGCAACCCCGCAGACTCCCCGAATACTTCCGTAACTTCCTGTAATAATGCACAATTAAAGGTTGAACAGTTTCGAACTGGAAGAGATGTCCAGTATAAACATAGTCGAAATAAATCAAGCTCAATATATTACAGAGTTCCACCTGAATGACTGCTTCTTGCATGAAACAGGCTGTAGTGGACACCTTGAGGTATATATATATATACAGCCAATTCAAAAAAGGTTGTCCTTCAAAAATCTTAAACCTTAAACATTGAGCGCGAAAGGGATGATGGATAACTTCCTATTTAGAGTCTTTAACTCGGGAAATGCGCTTTTGTAACAATGCAAGGTCATATAATAAACACTTACGATGTAGGGATATTTGGTTTACTAAGCTAATGTTCCATCCAAATAAGTAATACCCATCATACCTTGCGCGCTCAAGGTTTAAGATATTTTGAAGGACAACCTTTTTTGAATTCGCTGTATGTATATATATATATATGTAAACGTTTTGCATGAACCACGCATGTGGTCACATAAAATGATACCTTACCTATATAGGACAACAACCACTGTTCTTGTTCTAATTCATCTATCTCCGCTCTTATTTTATCACCAAGCACAAGTAGAACTGATACACACATCTGAATATCTCCCTACAAACGATATATAATTTATATAACAAGTGTAACCAAATCTATACAATCACGTGAAACGGTAACACTAATAAAGAATGCACTGCCAAATGAGGCTGACGAAGAACTAGGCAGACCATGAATACAATGATTATTGCAGGTTCCCCCAAGATATACGGTCAACCCGCTAATAAAAAAGACCGAATAGGAAATTTGATGGCCTTATGGTGAACATCTGGGGCCGGTTGTATAGAAGTCTTAACTACATTTTGTAGTTAAATAGTAGTTAACTGTAAAATTCGCGATTCTGATTGGTAACTTTCGCACTAACTATAGTTAACTTTAACTACTTTTTTATACAACCGGCCTCAGAAACCTAACGAGAAATTGTGAATACGAACAAATTAAGTACATTTCACCCCAGCTGTGTTACCCTAAGAATAATACCCTTCCTTAAGAGTGAATGACCAATTATTGTTCTTTTAGCATAAAATGTCCCCGATGTCTTGGAGTAAAAATTCTAACATGAATTCGGTGGCATTTAGTTCCATGTTCCACAGAGCATACCTTGTTGGCATAGTACTTCAAGCAATCTTTCACGACATCTGAACAATCCCATTTCGGGAAAAGCTGAGAAAAGAAATATAATCTATAATCAGTATTTAACTGTCTTAAGATCACTTTATACTGCTTTGTCTCGACATGTTGAATATAAAGAAAATGCAAATATAACTGCAAAATATATGGCCGTATTCAACCAGTGTATTCAACCCATGCATGCAAGGGAAGTCACAACACCTTATTTCACGTAATTGCGTGGCGTTCGCCATTTTGGATGGCAAATATTTAAAATAAATTAAGAATAAGCGTGGCTTCAACTGGTATACAGCAAGGCTGCGGTTGTTCCATTTTTTTCGAGAATTCAGCAAAGCCTGGTTCAAAGCCTTCTTAAGACCTGAATATATAACTCTAAAATATTGATCGGGAAGTATGTCTCGAATAGAACAACGAATATACTTTTCCTACATTGTAATGTAAAACCTTAAATGAACATGTTTTCTGGTTAGTTTCAAATACACAAAATTGATCAGTGCCTGTCACTCATTCTTAAGAAAAATTATTGATAATATTATTGTGTTTATAAATGTTATAATCGACCAAGCAAAAATGCTGATATAGTATACTATAGGTTCGTATAGCGGTCCTCTGATATTCTTTCCCGAAATCATATCATAATCAAGATCATTTGAAGGTTTTGATCTCTTTGCTGAATACGTTTCCTAAAGTTAGTTTCACAGTGTGCATATGCATAATAAGAAGTCTAGCATAATTACAGAATACATTGGAACCTCTATACTAACGGACACTCTGTATAACTGACATCTCAATACAACGGACCTGCCTCGTATCCAGGCACTTTGGTTTGCTACTTTTGCCACTGCAGTATAACGCCCACGCAGCAGATTAGTAAACCATGGCGTCCGAGTACGAGGCAGACAACGGGCAGTAAAGTTCAGGTCCCGATTGTTTTTAATTGAAATCTTGATTATGAACACCTGTAAACAACGGACCACGGACACCATCCTGATTACAAACAGACTATATGCATGCAAGTAAATACAATCTCTATATAACGGGCAGTTATAAAAATCCGTATATAAAGAACAAACTACAAAATATGCATGAAAACTGTATCGCACTGCCCGTACCTGTTCATACGCGTGTATAATGTAGAACCTGCAAATTTGAAAACATATACTCAAAAAGCTACGAAAACACTTTGCTATCACCGTATCTTGCACGCCTCTCTCGTCAAGCTACTGTCGCAAAACCTCTAACCAACGGACAGTCCCTTCGGCCCCAAGGTGTCTGTTATATGGAGCTTTCACTGTAACAGAATGAACCAATATTACGGCAAACAGTTACTAGTACGTACCACTGCTTTCATCTGTTCGTTGTTTGTTAACGATGAATCCACAAAGGAAGTCTGCTGAGTATATGCACTTGTGATGTCAGAATCTATGGCACTATAAAGACAATAAATTGAAGTGTTACTACAGTACCACTGATATAAGCTATAATACAAAGCTCACTTCCCTTGTGGTCGTATGAGCACTCTGGCCCCAAGACACTTCACGCATGTCTGGATGCGCATGTGTCTGAGTATTGTACCACATGCGCTTGGTGAGAGCAAGAATGTTCATCTATATTCAGTTGAATTCAGGCGTGCTTGGTTTGGCATCTTGTTAAAAACACGCAAAAAACACAAGTTTTTTGGTTCTCTGATTTCAAATTTTTGGGGGGTTCTGTATTATTAAAAGACAAAGACTTTTATCAGGATTCTTAATCATGGAAATGGGGATGTTGTAATCTTGCAATCTGATTGGTCAAAAATAGTGCGATAAAATTCCCAAATCGCACTATTTTGAGCTTTGCTCGCATCATCTTGAGTATTGATCGCATCATTTTTAAACCAATCAGATTGAAGCTCTGCACCACAACAACCACTCAGATTGAATGATAGAATTCAACTAGCCAATCAATTTAAAGAAAAATGTGATGTGGCAAATGACCAAATCTGTTCACCATAAATTGTCAATACTCTAGACTGCATTACTGCAGTTTTTTTCATAAAAATCAACATAAAGGCGAGTCAAACTTAAAAGAATATCAAATAAATTTTCACAAATAATACTGGCCAAATTATCAACAAAATTTTGAATGAAACATAGTCAAAATGTCAACAAAAACAAATTTCATTTGAGCAACAGCAAAAACTGAACAAAAAGCCACAAGGTATTAAAATATGGAATGATCAATCGTAGTGTCGATGTTTGAATGCACAAAATCACAAGAAACGTTTATCAATTTACACGTAAAGTCTACGATATCTTTAAACTTACTTTTGCGGTCTTTATTTCTAAAAATCCACTCACATTTTGCTTGTTTAATACTGAGTCTTTTTATTAAATTAAACTATTTTTGTCAATTTGTGAAATTACAATTCATGTTGTTGCTATTCTACGGCATTTTAGGGAGTATCGTGGGTGTGTCAATTGTAAACAAAGACTAATAAAATACCGCTTCCGGTTTAAAAAAAGTATTTAGATTTCAAAATGAATATAATAAAGTAGAAATTGAACTTCGTGTCGTGCAATTTTGGTCTGAAATCAAACTTGTGATTACAAATCGCACTCCCGCTTCGCGGTCGTGCGATTTTGTAACCACGCGTTTGATTTCAGACCAAATTGCACTCCACTCAGTTCTTGTTGTATTTTTTCCAATGCTTGATACTTCTGAAGAACTAATGATTAAGGTCATAATCATGGCCCTTAGCAATGAAATTAGTTTTTACATAACAGACGTGTCACATTCACCCTGACAAATGTTTGAAAAGTAATAAAACGAATATTGTATGGTCATTACGATTATATAATATGACCATTGGTCTAACTGCATACCGGAAAATCATTACTATAAAAACTAAAGTATGAGTATGTTACACAATAACATATACTGACCTTATTGGGGTATCTGGTCTCTCTTGGTCTGGCTCTAATGATGGTGGTCTATAAAAATATATTGTTTAATGAAGAAAACCTATAGGTGAATAAGTGCTCGACCACAGTCTAAGGTCCTCCAGTCTAAGGTCCTCCAGTCTAGCCTCCCCAGTGTGCGATAATTCGCGTACTTACGCACTCGAGGTACGTCCATATTACTGTAGGGTCTGGTACGATGATGGGAACGAAGTAGAAAATCCTAACCTTCGTCGTTCCCACCATGCATCATTATTTTTTCGACATCATTCATGGACTGGGTACGAGTCAGCTACTATGTACTGTAAGTTAAAAGTGGGCGGACTTGAAACAAAAAATATCTTACTTTCCCGATCTACAGTTCAAGTAACCGGATGTAAGTAGTAGTGTAGGTACCGTTCGACCCCCTTTTTTGAGGGTGTGCGAGGGTGTGCGAGAGTTTTGAGGGTGTGCAACATCATTAACATAATTATGTATTGACGTCATAATGATATACAAGGTGAGTTTGGGCGAAACAGTCATTATGTTGAGTTTTGAGGGTGTGCAACATCATTAACATAATTATGTATTGACGTCATAATGATATGCAAGGCAAGTTTGGGCAAAACAGTCATTAAGCTGAGCTCAGCATATTTTGTGTGCAAAAATATATGGGTTTGTTGTCGCGAGATTTATAAACTCCTTCAATCTCGTATCTAGTGAAGTATTTCTTTCTGAGTCGACCAATACTAATAAGTTTTTAAGCGTTTATTTAGTAAAGCCTGTACAAGCGAGATTTACAAACATTAAAGCGTTAGAAACATAAATATTTTGATGCTAAGTTAAACTAAAGACACAATAGCTTAACTCATTAAGGGATTAAGTCAAAAGGCTTGTTTGGGCGAAACAATCATTAAACTGAACCATCACAATAGCTAGACCTTTCCTATATATTTTGCCAAGCGTTGTGTTCCAAACACAGTCCGTTTCGACAAAGAGTAAATATATTCTCGTATCTAATATCACCTTAAACAAGACGGCTTAGACAACTAATATAGCGACGCTTAACCTAGTAAAATATTATGCGAAATAATAACAAGTAGAAATATAGCGTTCTAAAACGAGAAAAGTCTTATAGTCTAAGAGAGGTCTAAGATCTTATAGAGCAATATAAATATATGTTTGCCAAGCGATTGTTAAAGGGATTTAAACCTTACCGAGTTTCAAGCGTTTTAGATGTAGCAGTGATTTTTAAGCGAGATACAAACATTGTATGCAAACACAATTCTATGCGGTTTGTAAGTCATTTGTAAATCGTTAACAGTGATTTGAATAAATTTAGAATATATCATAGGACGGGAAAATATTGTACAATGTACACACACAGAATTCGTTTTAAAACATATTTATTGCTTAAAATTTCTTTTACAAAGTGTCTTAAATGTCATCTTGGGAATATTCACTGTCCGAGTCATTTTCGTCGCTACTTTCATCATTCCTTATCCACCTTGTTGGTCTTCTATCCTCATCGTCTATATTGAAACACAGTCTTTTCCTTTTGGTGGATGGTATATTACTGCGTGAATTTTTTCGTCTCTTATTTCCTCGGCCTGATTGTCGTAGTAACGTCTTTGCTCCCTGTTCGGCAAAGTCTTTGACAACTTCCCGTCCACGAGACTTTATTGATTTTGATACATTTTTCCCATCGAGTACATCTTGACCAACTTCCGTTGCTGCTTGTAACGCTCTTTTACCAACTGTTTTAGCGCCTTGTTTGAATAAAGGTATTGCAAATCTAGCAAGGCTTCTGAAAATACCCCGATTCCATATCCCTCTGCATTCTTGCTCCATGAAATCCTTCAATACTACCACCACGCTGATTTCTTGTGTAATGTTCAGTTAGTAGCTTTACGTCAGGATAAGTACACCCTCATCTTTTATGTGTCTTGGTCGGCTTCCAATGTTCAACTGATGGGAGGATGCTTCACTTGTGTATTTTATTTGAATCATAAAAGTGACTTCTATTTGTACGGACGTCTAATATTTCATCACAATAACAATGTGAACAACACGCAATCGTATGTGTGAAATCATCTTTGTTAAGTGTACAATCACAAATCATACAGTGACATCCGGTAAAACTGGAATAAAAATCCGTCCATGTACAGATAGGGCATGTACCCAATTGACATATCTGTAAACAATTTTCACAATTGTTACATTTTATATCTTCAGACGAATCCTCAATATCTTCATCTTGCCGTGACTCCATCCGTGCTAGCATTGCGAGGACCCGCCCGTTGGTGATAAGACTTTTATCAATTTCCAATGCCGCAAGACCTTTGAGAAATATACTCAATCCATAAGGTTCTGGAATATATGGATGAAAAGGCCTCGTGCAATATTTTAGAATGTTTACAATATCAGTTCCACGTATATCCTGTCCTCTGTAGACGATCTCTCCTTTTGTATTCCACGTCAAAATGTCCGTAGATGTGAGAATAGAGTGAAGGATTTCTTCGGCGCCATAACTATTTTCATTGTCAAGATAATGAAGAATGTCTTGAAGTCGCCACTGTTCAGAGATGATCTTTTGGTGCTATCCATGGTTGGAATGATGGATATGAATTTAATTTTGATCATTTTATACCAATTCTGCAAGTCCTTCTAAGATTGGAGCCAGTACCAATCCTAGAAAACCATTTCCATGCTGAACAAGTATCTTCCTTTTTGTTTTAACACTTTTATTTTTGTTAGTCAGATGAATAATATCGTGTTCAAAAGGTCTAAGTTTATCCATTGTGTGTTTAGGAAGTGCGAGGTTCATAAAACTTTTCACACAATTACATAGAAACCGAATCTGTTCATGAGATGTAGATCTCAACAGAGCTTGTTGTTGAGTTGGATAAGAAGTACATAGGAGCTCTATAAACGATCTGTGCTTGGGAAGGTTAGTCATATCTGCTCGAAGGTCAACAACGTAATGAAGACCTGATTGAAAAAACGTGCATATATATGAAGATATGGTTCTTACATCTTAGAGCTCGATATGGAGCTAAGCTCGCTCGATATGGAGCTAAGCTCGCTCGATATGGAGCTAAGCTCGCTCGATATGGAGCTAAGCTCGCTCGATATGGAGCTAAGCTCGCTCGGCTCGGAGCTAAGCTCGCTCGGCTCGGAGCTAAGCTCGCTCGATATGGAGCTAAGCTCGCTCGATTTGGAGCTAAGCTCGCTCGGCTCGGAGCTAAGCTCGCTCGGCTCGGAGCTAAGCTCGCTCGGCTCGGAGCTAAGCTCGCTCGATATGGAGCTAAGCTCGCTCGATTTGGAGCTAAGCTCGATTTGGAGCTAAGCTCGATTTGGAGCTAAGCTCGCTCGATATGGAGCTAAGCTCGCTCGATTTGGAGCTAAGCTCGCTCGATATGGAGCTAAGCTCGCTCGGCTCGGAGGTATGTTTATAAGTCATAAAAGTTTAAGTGGGAATTCATTATCTATCAGTCCTTCGTAGAGTAAACATGTCTCATCTGTGTCATATCTGTGGAAAATATTTCTCTAAGTCGTTCAATCTACATCGACATCGAAGGGCGGTCCATGGTCAAAAACCAACAGAGAATGCTCGCATATTAGTTGATGGATCTACAGTTCTGCAACATCCCTTTACTTGTATCGTAGCAGGATGTACTCAAAGTGGCAAAACTGTATGGGTGAAAAGTCTATTGGAGAATGCCCAGAAAACCATAAGTCCACCTCCTCAGCGTATCATCTGGTGTTATGGTCAATGGCAGCCATCCTATTTTGATATGAGAACAATGCCTGGAATAGAATTCAATGAAGGAATACCTGAAGATATTGACAAGGTAGATTACCTAGATGTTTCTCAACGCAATTTGATCGTACTAGATGATCTCATGGCACAATCTGGCAAGGATAAACGTATAGCTGATCTTTTCACAAAAGGGAGTCATCACAGAAATTTGTCCGTCATCTACATTGTCCAAAATATATTTCATCAAGGCAAAGAAATGAGAAATATTAGTCTCAACGCTCATTATATCGTGTTGTTTAAGTCACCGAGAGATAAGCAACAAATCTCTATGCTTGCAAGACAAATTAATCCTGGCAAAGTCGGAGAGTTTATGAGAAGTTATGAAGACGCTACGAGCCGTCCTCATGGGTATTTAATGTTGGATTTAAAACCTACAACGGATGATCAACAACGACTCAAAACAAATGTATTGCCAGGCGAGGTCTTAGTCGAATATGTACGGAAACAGTCTTATCGTCAACCACCCCTTCTAAATGCGATGTATAACACCGAGCAGCGAATGAAAGAGATCATTAAAGCACCACAGCTTACCCCGGATGAAAAAAGCAAGCTGTATTCTGACCAACTAAATCGATTTCTAACTTTTAAAAACAAGATATCCCAGATATTTTAAAACCCCAGATATCGTTGAACCACCAACCGCTCCTGAACCTATGGAGATAACACAACCAACCACTCCTAGATCTATCGAGATGACACAACCTGTGCCTGCTACTCCTAAACCTGGCTTTCTCACACCACCACCAACACAAGGAGAACGACCCAAACTCAAACACAGCTTTTTCCACAATTGGGTAGACTCGGCTGATTGGAGACCTAAAGATTTAGCAATGATGACTCCAGAGCAACGAGAAGGTTACGAACAAAGACATCACTTTGTAAAAGAAATTTTAAGCAATAAATATGTTTTAAAACGAATTCTGTGTGTGTACATTGTACAATATTTTCCCGTCCTATGATATATTCTAAATTTATTCAAATCACTGTTAACGATTTACAAATGACTTACAAACCGCATAGAATTGTGTTTGCATACAATGTTTGTATCTCGCTTAAAAATCACTGCTACATCTAAAACGCTTGAAACTCGGTAAGGTTTAAATCCCTTTAACAATCGCTTGGCAAACATATATTTATATTGCTCTATAAGATCTTAGACCTCTCTTAGACTATAAGACTTTTCTCGTTTTAGAACGCTATATTTCTACTTGTTATTATTTCGCATAATATTTTACTAGGTTAAGCGTCGCTATATTAGTTGTCTAAGCCGTCTTGTTTAAGGTGATATTAGATACGAGAATATATTTACTCTTTGTTGAAACGGACTGTGTTTGGAACACAACGCTTGGCAAAATATATAGGAAAGGTCTAGCTATTGTGATGGTTCAGTTTAATGATTGTTTCGCCCAAACAAGCCTTTTGACTTAATCCCTTAATGAGTTAAGCTATTGTGTCTTTAGTTTAACTTAGCATCAAAATATTTATGTTTCTAACGCTTTAATGTTTGTAAATCTCGCTTGTACAGGCTTTACTAAATAAACGCTTAAAAACTTATTAGTATTGGTCGACTCAGAAAGAAATACTTCACTAGATACGAGATTGAAGGAGTTTATAAATCTCGCGACAACAAACCCATATATTTTTGCACACAAAATATGCTGAGCTCAGCTTAATGACTGTTTTGCCCAAACTTGCCTTGCATATCATTATGACGTCAATACATAATTATGTTAATGATGTTGCACACCCTCAAAACTCAACATAATGACTGTTTCGCCCAAACTCACCTTGCATATCATTATGACGTCAATACATAATTATGTTAATGATGTTGCACACCCTCAAAACTCTCGCACACCCTCGCACACCCTCAAAAAAGGGGCTCGAACGGTACCTCTACTACTACTGATGTATATCTACACTTACGAGTATCTCAACGGCTTTTACCAAAACGTAAATTTATTTAGCTTCGCCAACTAGGGCAGGGTCACCACAACAGCATATGCCAATTACTGTGGGCCCTTTTACCTAACACACCCTGTCAACTTTCCCTGTGGGAGAAAACCGGAGTACCCGGAGAAAACCCACGACTTTCGGCAGAGCGTTCACTTTACTCTTTTCACTTGAGGACTGGGTTCGAGTCGCATTGAGAAAGTTCTCACTGAGACTTGAACCCGCGGCCTTAGAGGTGAAAGGCAAGTGCGCTAACCACTTCGCCACCGAAGAACTACTGTACTACAATATTAGAAAAGCATCGTTGGTGATTACAATAAACGAGGTTAAACCACGGTTAATAGAACTAGATGGTTAGGCTAGCTGGACCACGTGACAAATATGTTATTGTCCTCTTTTTATTAACGTCACGTGACGAGATAAGGGGGCGCTTGTTATGGAAAGTGTTGACAGATATATTGTCGACGTCGTGTGCGTATCAAATATCTTCGACATTGTTTGACCTAAATTACAAACTTCACAAGTAATATATTGTAGCCATGCCTTAAAGAGATAGTTTTGAGGTATGGTCGGTCACAATTGCGCGTTGTATGGCTGCTCAACTAGCAGAACACACGAAGGACGTTCGCTCTTCAAGATACCCGTTGTTGGCGCTGCAGACGGAGAAGAAACGGCAGCATTAAAGAAAACAGCTCGTGAAGAATGGCTTCGTCTGCTGTTGAGAACAAGACAAGTCACAGCTGATTTGAGAAAACGAATTGAGGCGAACAACATCTTCTTTTGCGACCTTCATTTTAAGCCCGAATGTATCATTTCGCATAAGTAATTATAATATTATTCGTTTGCGTTTTGTCTAAATATTATGTATTATTCTGCTCGTCATGGGTCACTGCTCACATACGCGTCATTAATTGTAAATGATAATATAGAGTTGTTTTATTTTTTAAGATCCCAAAAGAAAGGTTCTTGCCACTGGTAGCGTTCCTACGGAGAACTTGCCAACAAAGAGTCACGAAGTTGAGACTAAAAAGCGTCGCGTTTTAGTGAGATCTTCGACTGATGACGAGCCTAGCACATCAAAGGGCATATCAACCAGTCTAAAGAAAGGTTCACTCTCCCTGGAAAAGTTCTGGAAACATATACAAAAAGACGAAGTTCTCGGCAGTTGGAAAGTAGAACAGGAAACGAATGAATACGAGATCAGGCGAGAACTACACGACGGCTGTCACATTATTCCAAAGTATACTATAATTATAGACTCTGGTTTTACGTTTACGCTTTTTGTATATAATTGGCCTATCCCCGATGAACACGCGATATACCAAAAACGAGCTCGATCTGTAAGACCTGAAAGTATTGGAGAACTCTTACGATCAATCGAATCTGCACAAATATGCGAAGGATTACCTGAACTTACAGAGGTTAAGGATATTGCGTTGGACCCTGTAGATGATGCTCGGATACCAGGAACAATTCTTCGCCATTCTCTTCCAAAATTAGTAACTAATAATGAAGCATTGTTTGAAGTATCGGTTTCATTCAGGTCAGTAGCCTGTTCACTTCTCCAGGAAAACAACACAAACTGTGACAAACCTTGTGAGCTGTGTTCAGGTGCACTGAATGCAATCAAAAAGTCCAGTAGGAAGAAGTCAAAATCTGCTGCTACTCCGGCCAAATGTAAAGCACCACTTTCTGCATGTGGACAAAAGTAAAGCACCACTTTCTCCATGTTTCTGCTCTCCTCCAGTCGAAGAAGATGGCCAGAAGATATCATCCACAGGTGATTAGATTTGCCCTTTCCATTCATGGCAAATCACCAGCTGCGTACAGGGAACTTAGAGATAGCGGAGCACTTGTACTTCCCAGTGAGCGAGTCTTGAGGGATTACAAGAATTATTTTAAGCCGAAAGCTGGGATCAATACGGAGAACATAGAATGCCTAAGAGAAAAAATCCAATCTTTCTCTGAAGTGCAAAGATATGTGGCTCTGGTGATGGATGAAATGAAGATCCAATCCAATCTTGTCTTTGACAAATACTCGGGGGATCTAATCGGTTTCATTGATCTTGGGGATCCAATTGTCAACTTTGCATGTGTGTCATGCTCTGGCATTTCTGGTAAGAGGAATGTGTACTGACTTGAAGCATGTCATTTCATATTACTTGACTGGAGACCTCACATCATTCTAACTGATGCCACTGTTTTGGCAAGCAGTATCTGTGTTAGAGCTATCTTTGCAGTTGTATGTGTGTGCAGCTGTGAATGATGGTGCTTCGCCAAACCGAAAGTTCTTCCGCCTACATGTTAATCTGGCAAAGGATTTGGAGTGTGATGTTGTTTACAAGACACCCAATGTCTTTGCAATATCACGCTTCATCTGATGAAGACAGCTCGAAACTGCCTCTACAACTCGGGGTCTGGTTCTCGCAGCCGCTATATGTGGAACAATGGCAATTACCTCCTGTTTTCCCACATCGCTGATCTATTTTACGGTGACCAGGAATTTGGGCTTCACATCCTCCCTAAATTGACGTTGGACCACATTGTACTGACATCATACAGCAAGATGAAGGTGAAGTTGGCAACACAGGTAATACTTGCGCACTTCTTTTATACACATCCTGTGGAAATTATCTCTCATTTCAGGGCTCAAGATTTGCAGTATCCCGATATCCACAGGATACCAGATTTTAATTTTGGATATTAGATATTGTAGGCTTAGTATCCTGATGGGATAGTATAAAAATTTTGAATTTCCAATCGAAATTACGAAGTCTGTACATTGTAGCGAAATGTTTGACAAAATAGCTCTATTTTGGCAATTTGTTTCTTATTCGGTGTATTTTTTGTTTGTTTGTCGGTTTATAATACTGGTTTAATTGGTTTAAAATACATATTTCCATAATCATTGTTATACAATTGTCAATTACATTAATAATGATCAGCATATGGATACTGGCAAAAAATTCAAATCTTGAGCCCTGATTGATGCCAACAGTGCAGTGGTGTGTAACCCATTAAGCTGCATTGTGCTGTAATAATGCGCCCTATTTTGTTTGTATACCCTAACTAATGCCAGATGACTTTACTAACAGACTAACATACGCCAGACAAGGGGAATGTCTTGCACACTAATGGGTTAAATGTCGTTTTTCTATCTATATCTATGTAGGTTCTCAGTAAGTCTGTGATGATATAGCCCTTCAGGAAAAGGAGAAAGAAGAAGTCATGGAAACTGCAAAGTTTTGTGGCATGATGAATGATTTCTTTGACTGTACTAATGTTCGGTCAACCACTGAACATATCAGGAAAAGAAATCCATTCATCAGGCCATATACATCACCTGAAGATGAGCGGTTTTCTTGGTTGCTTGAGAAGTTTATCAAGTACCTTGATGATTGGAAGGAGAGTATCTCAACGCGTCCTGGTGAATTCTCGGAAAACAGCAAGATGTTTTTGTCATTGCAGACATACGAGGGGCTTAAGATCTCGGCTTTTTCCCATGTTGAAGCCATCAAATTTCTCTTGGAGCAAGGATTCCAGTATGTCTTGTCTGAGCGATTCATGCAAGATGTACTGGAGGATTACTTCGGTCATCAACGCAGCAAAAGAGGAAGATCGGACAACCCAACAGCTCAACAGTTTGGCTATAATGACCTTACAATTGCAGCTCAAAGAGACATTGCACCAGTGATTCGAGGAAATGTTGGGGAGAGGTATGAAAAGAAAAAGTGATATAAAGTCAGTGATGAACCAGTGCACAAGCGGGAAAAGGTTACTAAACATTCTGATGGTTAGATAGATGTAGTTTCAGATTATCCTATACCACAGTATATACACAAATTAATTGTTTGGGTGCACATTAAACAGTCACACAAGTTTGATCCTGTCAATGATTATTCATCACTTATATATATTGTTTTGTGTGCATTTAAGCATAATTTACAGATGTTTCTATTAGTTCATTAAAACATGTTAGAGGATTTATGTATATATTTTAATGTGCAAGGTTCTCTCCCCTAGTAGGGTAAAATTATATGAGATGCATTTCAGCACAGTTTAAATCATATGCCACATGGTGGGTAATGCTTTAACCACTTTGATGCTTTAAACCATTAAGCTGCAGTCCGTACTACCACAGGTGTATATTCTTTTACTCTGTCTAATGCCAGAAGATGTTACTCATCACAGGGTAGTACATTTGCTAATTGTTTTACTAACCAAGGGAGAACCTTGCATGTTAATTGTTATAACATTTGGCTCCTTCAGATGTGCAAAACTAATGTCGTGATACTTTGTAAATGACTAATTGTTGTTGTTGTTGTTTAGGGACTTATACCTATTAGGGGATTGTATAACATTAATAAGATATTGGGACCTATTCGATTAGTCAAAGCTAATGACTATTGACACTGTCAATAATTAATTGTACTTAATTTAATAAGTTGTTGGCATGGTGATATAATCAGTTTGTTGAAAACACAACGATTATTTATTTACCAAATTTATTTGGTTAATAAATAATCATGGTATCTTCCACAAAAATTCAATTAATAGTACTTGTTCACTTTTGGAATTCTTAACACCTATCAATATTAGGTCTCAGACATAATGTAAGACTTACAATTGATAGGGGCTGATAATGTAAATACTGTTTTGTAAATATAATAATTGTGAATACAACATTTACCACATTTGAAGCAAAATATGAATGAAGTTGCAACATGGTCAATATTGTCTGATGTTAGAAAGGAATTACTGTTAAGGTTGTGAAGATTCTGTGTTCACTGTCCTAAAACTCTAGAGCTTTTATGAATCTTCCCTGAGCAGAGCTGGAGAAATTTAACCCCTTTAAGTAGCATTGCACCCCAATGCACCACATGCTACTTTATTTAACTCTGTTCCACCGCCAGTAATTTTACTCATCAAGGGGAAAGTGCTGGCACTAAATGGGTTAATCAGACTATCTGCCCATGTGTCTTGTTAACCTTTACATGGTATTGTGCCCCAATGCACCTTACTTTGTTATTTTACTGTCTAATGCCAGACGATTTTACTCATCAATGGGAGGGTGCTGGCACTGAATGGGTTAAACATTAATTCCCCCATATCATGTTATATCCAAAAGATGGTCATTGTGTGAGAATTTCTATTTGAAGACATACAATTACAAAGATAATAGAAAGCAATTTAATACATAATTTTGATATATACAGTGAAATATTTACAATTGCAAAGATGATAGCATCACTTTCTTTTCAAATCTGTCCTTGGGGCTTTCTTTTTTAGTTGCTTTGCTTTTATATTATATTTAGTGATCAAATCTCTAGCATAAGAAAATGAACGAACTCTTACATACAGTTTAATAATATTTTCCAAGCACAGTTTCTGTGCAGAACTGGACAGTTGGCCTTCTGTTGACACAATGTTATCCCACAAGGATTTAACAATGGGTGAGCTTAGGGTTAAGTTTACTATCGTTTCAAGAGGGATATTTCTCAGAACTGTATCACTTTGGTCGACATGTTCCCTGAAACAAATCTCTGTAATTTCTACTATCTTTACCAAGTCCCTGCAAGGTGTAACAAGGCCTCCTCTTGTTCTAGCAGAAATGTAGTTGTTGGGCTCTGAACTTTTAACACTCTGCAATAATCTCTGTAGCTCCTGGCTGTTTTCTCCTTTCTTGGTTCTACTCAGTTGGTAGAGTTTTGCAATTACATACCCTGCAACATAGGTGAGAGGTCCATACTCTGCTGGGCCAAGTTGTGCCTGTTCCTTTGGCATGCTTTCGGTCAAGGTTTTACTGCTGTTATAAAACTTTATCAAACGTTCTGGGAGATGAATCATAATCAAGTTGGCTACTCTGTAATCTTGACAAGACAGTAGTTCACAGGAGCGTGGGATTAAACCATAAAATAATTCCAAAAGCTTGTCTTGATTCTTCTTCCTACAGAATGTTTGGTAGATTGGCAGCAAAGCACTGAACAAAGCTTCAGTAGAAGATACTGTGTCCAATCCAGAAATTATTTCTGCACCACAGAGTTTCTCCTCTATTATCGTGTCTTTGATTGCTTTGACAAAAGTATCACTAGGATGACTTCCTGAAGACCCCTCAGGCTCAGAGTGTTTTGAATTCGTATGTCTTGTCAGACCACCTTTCGACTTGCAAACTTTGTCGCATAAACTACAAGGAATAGCCACAGATACCTCAAAGTTAAATAAATCATCATAATCGTATGACCACTCAGAATACGCCATAAAATCGTCTTCGTGTTCGCCTTCATTTCCCCGTCGTAAACTACGTTCACTGTCGTCAATACTTGTCTCACCGACCTCAAATTCTTCACGCAGCTCTTCTGCTTCCATATTGCCCTCCATTACAGTAAAAAACCTTCGAACGATCAGAAAAAAGCACTTTTGATAGCTGTAACCTGATATTCTGCTAATGTTTTCCTACAAACGCCACTCATCGCACCCCCGTATCTCGTCACGTGATACTTTTTTCCTTTGATCCCCAACATCATTCGCCGCCCCCTTTGAAGTTTCGCCGCTAGCCTAACCATCTAGTTCTATTAACCGTGGTTAAACCAGTAGATGTATAGGACGGCCGATAGGTCTCCGGTCAAAATGACCGGTCAGCTTGATTTTAGCTCGGTCAACATCTGTTTTTGACCGGTCACTAATACGCATATACTAACAGTGAAACAAATCATAAGAATTTGTTCAGAGACATCGCTTTTATTGTTTCACAGTGACGTTCTAAACGCTCAAGACGTTAGCAATCACCGTGTATTTAGGTGAATAGGCTACGTTATCAGTGTTACTGTAGTGCTTTCAGGTAAATCTTTATCATAAGGATTTAAAATTCTAGCGGAAGGCATGAAAATGTGGCCGGTCAAAATGGCCGGCGAGGTTTAAAAGTGACCGGTAAACGGATATTTTGAGCCCCGCTATAGTAGATCGATACATAAAGACAATGAAAGAGAAACTTGGAGCAAGTCTAGTCGCTTCGGTTCAGTTTTGAACAGAGATTTTCCGAAGTTGACAAGTCTCTATTTCTCGCTCCGCCACCCCTCGCTACGTGATGTTATTTACACATCGATACAGAAAGACATGTAATGAAAGAGAGACTTAATCAGACGGGTTCGTTACCGAGACAAATTTAATCGTACAAAGTCCTGCATTTTTCAAATAAGATAATTTGAACCTTACCTATCTTCAATATCTTGCCTAGGCTGAAATGCCTCCTACAAATTAATTAATTAACAGTATTTCAATTAATTCTGAGGGGGAAACGTTTAAAATGTTGAGTTACCAACGATCAAACCATTGAGTAGAGTACTACTCAAATTTTGGACATTTAAGAGCTACTGTTCTTGGGCATAACATTATCATGATGGAGTAACTCAAGGTATATATATATTAGGCAGAATTATACAGTTTAGCCACATTTGCGGCAAAACTTACATTAGCCAACGTGTAATCTTCGAGTTGCATTTCTGCGCTGATATCCTGAGAATCAAATTGGAATTCCTGCTCTTCGCTAAATACAAAATCTGAAAAGATAGCAATTCAACAATTAGCTCTGTTTATTTGTTGGATGACTACCCACATTACTAAGATATGTCAATCAGTATTTTACCATTTGCATAACATTAGACAAATGAGGAAGTTCTTATCGAACGAAACCACTAAATTTCTTGTGCAAGCAGTGATAATGGCACGCATTGACTACTGCAATAGTCTCTGCATGTACGGTTACCAGCTGTGCATCTTTCCAAGTTACAGCGTTTACAGAACACTGCAGCACGAGAATATACACCCAGAATCTGCCATATAACGCCCGTATACTATATATGCATTGCATTGGCTGCCTGTGAGGTTTCGAATCTGTTATAAAATTGCTGTGATCACCTTTAAAGCTATTCACAATCTAGCTCAAGTGTACTTAAAGGAACTCATAAACATTATGGATAGAGTCTATGCTATAACATGAGGTCTAATACTGGTAGAACTCTGCAAGACTCAACAGCTAAGTTCAAGCTGTTGGATTTGGAACAATCTACCATGCTCTATGAGAAATGAGGAACATTTTTAATAAGTTTAAGAGCCTCCTTAAGACTCATTATTTTAGGGAGGCATACATGTATTTGACCTATAAATCTATTGAGATTTTATTTTGTATTATTTTATGTGGTTGTATATAATTATTTTAGTTTTATAAGTAGGTTATCTTAGCATAGTAATTTTATTCTATATATAATTATATATACATATATTTGCATTAGTAATGTAATGCGCATTTGATCATATTCAAATGCTAAAATGCGCAATATAAGTATTAAATATTATTATTATTATTTGTTTGTAGGAAATTTACGTATTACTCAACGAGAAATATCTATCTTTGACACTCAATAAAAAGCATTCCTCGAACGCAAATTTGTTTGTACGGTTTCTGACCAATTGTAATAAGCAAATACATGCGGTAAAGACATTTAAGAGATAAAATTGATTTCACTTTTTCGTCTAAAACTTTTAATATTGAAATTTATGTATTGAATATTAAAGCTCTAAATTGTGATTATACTTGTAAATTTAATAAAAGTTGAAGATTTCTATAACTAAATACAAAGCATGAAGAGTTAATGCAAGTATATATGCAGATCTAGAAAAGCCAGACAATCGTTTAGCCTTAAACTTGCTCCAAGTCCCTCTTTTGTCTGGGTACTGTGTCGATCCACTATAGTGTGCATAACATGACGTAGCGGGGTAAGAGAGAGCGAGAAAAGGGACTTTAGCCAATGTTCGAGTCAGAATTATAGTCAGAATTGTATAGTTTTTCTGAAAGGAAAAGTATATATCTGTCAAAGGAATAAATTTGTTTAGTTTTATACGTTTTTATTCAGTCTTGTTTAGTCTTGTTATCTTCAGAAGAAATTTATTGAGATCTATCTGAGACGTTTTAACCAGAGATTAAAAAAACAGGATTGTATTGTGTTAGCTTACATCCGGACCGAATATTGTTGACTGTTGGGATTCCTCGCTCCCCCTCGCGCGGTACGTCATGTTATCCGCAATAATAAGGTAGGCCTACTTGACAAACAGAGACTTGGAGCAAGTCTACTTTAGACTGAAACTCAAAGAAATCCTTATAAATAACAACGAACATCACGACGGGACGAATATTTGCCATTGCTTTTAATCTAGGGTGCACCTTAGTGATTTATATTGCATTTATATCGAAATGGTACAAACCTTTATCGCCAAAAAACGTCTCACTCTCCGTAATATCATCCCCGCTTCCTGACGAATCTTCTGCAGAACATAAAAAGTAAACATTACACAACAAGAAAAACATACGCACGTTTACACAATAAATTGGAAGAAGTTGCAATATTGTACTCGCTATAATTTTCTAAGCTAGATTCCCAGAGTTGCAAATAAGCTGCGGGTATGAGGGGTACCATCCGTGAGGAATGTTTACTGGCATTGAGGAAAGCTGAAAGTGAAACACTGCAAAAAAAACATTGCAAAGCAGTAAATATTAGACTAGTCAGGCTAGAATTAGTAGCAACAGTCAGTACTGCAATGGCCAACTCGGAAAATTTCCAGTTATTTTGAGGAAGGTTGGGAAAACCCAAAATCCTACCCAGAGGAAGGTTGAAAAGTTTTGCAACTCTGTAGATTTCCATTCGATTCACTCATTAGATTCTTTGTCCCCGAGCCGGCGCAAAGCGCCGTGCGAGGGTACTAATTCCGCTCGGATATTTACACCCGGGTATGTGAAAACACAGTGGAACTAGAAATACATGCATGCAGAATCCCCTCGCCCATTTGAACCAAACAATTTACTCTCCAAAGTTATTTTAACATGAAGTACTGAGTCGACGAATGTAACCATGGTAACACGCAACATGTATATTTTTTATATTTTAATTTGTACAAATATTATTTTGTTTTTAACTATAAAATTATCATTTGCCCAACTATATAAAGTGGGTATGCTATTATGTACTCTTTTAGCTTTGATTTACTGTAACATTCAACCTTCGACGTTCACAAAACGTTTCGAAATTTTCAAAAAACTTCAACTGCTTTTCGAGGAGTATTTTTATACTTCGCACTTGCTTTTGCAATGAAGTTTTTGAGATTTATTGTTTTTTATTTTTCTATAACATATTTGAATCAATACTAAAATACTCTTAAAGATCAATCAATGTTGCCAGTATTGACCACACAGAATGATATACACATTTTCAAATTCACAAACTATACTGCATGCTATGTTAAAAAATCGGCAAAGCAAGCATGCAAAATAGACACTTGCCTGTTTAAAACGCTCCTTTTTCGGTATTTCGACTGTTTTTCCTCTTGTTAATTTGCCTCTAAATAATTTTCATTTATCCAAACTTACTTACATAGAGACTTACTTATAAAATGTGTGCAAAACTTTTTTGAAAAAAGTTTGCAAAATGGAAGTCTTCTCTGGGCTTGAACTTGCGCATGCGCATAACTTACGAAAAGGTCGAGTCCATGACAAAAAAAAATGGCGGACGACTTTGCATTCCACAATGTTTTCACATACCCGGGTGTAAATCTCCGAGCAGAATTAGTACCCTCGCACGGCGCTTCGCGCCGGCTCGGGGATAAAGTGGAATCCAAAGTCGTCCGCCGCGATGTCGTGGACGGTTCAGGGTTTTCTACGTTATACGCATGCGCGAATTCAGGTCGAGAGAAACATACGGATAAACATTTTTAAAAGATTTACGGATAAAGATTTTGTTATTCATCAAAAATGAGTTTTAATACTCGGGCTATTGGAAAAACATACCGATAAACAGAGTCTTCAAAACAAGATAAACAAGATAAACGAGAAGGAGTCGAATGGCTGGAAAAAGGACACTGTCTATTTTTCATATTTTAGTTTGTGGATTTGCAAAAGCGTATGTCACTCTGTGAGGTTATTATAATATCGATTAAACCTAAAAGGTATTTTAACAAGTTTAAATTTGAATTTTGGAGAAACAACGTAATGTCAAAAACTTCATTTTAAAGATAAATTAAAAAATATATACTCAATTGTCAAAAAACAGTTGAAGTTTTCTGAAAATTTTTGACGTTTTTGTGAAATGTCTAAGGTTAAATTTTACAACAATCAAAGCTAAAAGAGTACGTAATAACATATCTACTTTATATAGTGGGGCAATTCATAATTTTATAGTTAAAAGTACAAATATTTATATTACTCTTTTATCATTTTGTACCAAAAGTAAAAAAATTGTGTGTTGCTATGGTTAAAATGATTGACCGAATACTTCATGTTACAATAAATTGTGGGAAGTATAATTCCTGAGTTCGAATAGGCGAGGGGATTCTGCATGAGTGTATTTCTAGTAGGCCTATATCTAGCTCCATCAACAACGGCTCGGTATTAGAATACGTAAAGACGGTAATCGGTATTAGAATACCTCGTATATGGAACCATCTTGTTGACAAACAGGAACAACGTTTGTACAACGTTTAAATCGCAATTTAGCTTCTTCTTTGTACACGTACATGTTATAACGAGGGATTCTTGAAATAATGCACCTCTTTTCGTGGTCTCAGAAGTTCAATTTCGCGCTTTACAAGAGCATTTCGTTTCTATTTGCTTTCGTGAAAAAAGGTTGACCGAGGTTTGACTGAGGTTTGACCGAGTTTAACGTAGGTATGACCGAGGTTAACCGCGGTTTTTGTTAGGTTATTTCTGGACATATATAACATGGTACTTGTATTTCAAATTTAATGTTTCTTTTTGTATTCACTTGGCCCGCAGTTTCGGATTCCCTTCCCTGATATAGGTTTGTGTATAATAGTATTAAAAATATACATAAAAATATTACTCGACTGTGATTGGTTGATTTCAGTGCAGTTAATCCAAACAAGCAGTGCAAAATTCTGTAACAGCAGTGCAAAAATATGTAACAGTGCAAAAATTTGTAACAAACTCATCTGAATGGTCGAAAAAACAAACATTCCTAAAATCAACCAATCAGTTTAGGCAGTTTCTGCCCGCAAATGACGGCCACAGATTGCTCCAAAACTAAACAAATATGGCTAAACAAAGTTGAGTTCTGGCCGAAAATATGGCTTCTATATTTATTCGAAATTAACAAGACTTTAACTTAAACAACTTTAACTTAAACTTGCTTGGTTATGTGAAACTTTCAAGCCGTTGCTGATTAAAAAAAATTTATAAGAAGCGGTGAAAATTTTATCGGTAGACGGCTCGACGAAACTTGTATTAAAGTTGAAAGTGCAGTTGTGTCGAACATTTTTATGTATATTATTAATAAGTATAGGCATGGTTTCTCGTGAAATTTGGATAAAGCATTCACTCGTGAGTTTTTCAAAGACATCAAATAGCACTCTCTATTTTGAGGTCTTTGAAAAACTCACTCGTGCATGTTATAGCCAAATTGCACTCGAAACCATACTATTACCTACACATACAAGACAAATTACATGACGAAGTAAATATAAACACGTTAAACAGTACATAGACAAGAAGTAATATCAGTAAACTAAGCTAAGATCTCAAAAAACCCAAATACGGCACACCTGAAGCTTTGGCAAGTAAATAATCGTGGTGTGTACCGACCATAAAAACAAAACAACTACATTATATTCATGGACTATATGTATAATTATAATTATAATAACTACTATTATGTATACAGTACCAGGTTGTTGATCTGTAGGTGTGTCTTTCTTACTCAATATACTCTGAACTTCCTTGTCGTCAGCACTGAATGATGCTTCAACAGCCGGACCTAAAATAAAGTAAATGTTTTCAATATGACATATAATCGTATAGCAATAATTCAAAAATCTGCCAGTCCAAGGAGAAAAAAATAAATAGATTGAATCGAACTCAGCCATTGCTATTTATAAAAGTTAACTTCTATGTATATTTATTTGTATAAGATTCCTGAATGATATATTGATTTTGGGCAATGGTTTTTCATTTAATGTTTGCCTCAAACGAAAAATATATTATGCTTTTATTCTCAAGTTATTCTTGAAAGCAAATCAATAAATAACCCAATTTAAATTTGAAAGCAAATACTGGTGTATGTACCACAGAATACCACGGTGCCACAGAATACCAGTCTTATTTATTGATCTTATAAAATTTGGAGGAAACATACTATATACTTTATTTTTGTGAATATATATTAGTTTTAGTTGACATATAAAAAACAAAAAATGAATATTTTCTTTAAAATTCTAAAATTCTTTAAAATAATCAGGATTAACAAAAAATAACATTGTATGTTTTTGATCCTTTTTTCCCGCATAATGCCTGTAAATTCGAAAGTTTAAAAATAAGTTTGCAAACCAGTATAATTTATGTTGATCACGACTTTTTCTATGCAACACAACATTATTACTATACAGGAATCACACCGAGGAATCAATTTTACCATTGAAAAACTGAATTTTTCAAAATTATTGACAAACGTGGTATTCGTTGGTTACACCACTGGTATGCTGTACTGATTTTAGTATTTACCTTTCACTAAATTAAGTTAGCAATATACTACAGTATTATCACACAACATGACACACCAAATCCTGGTACAATTTGATAAACCGTTGCTTATTTATCTCTGCACTGGTATTCTGTGGTACATTAGAGTTTATTCCACAGAATGTTCAATTAAAAAATAATAAGAAGTCACATTATATATATTTGACAAAATATATGGGGGGTTACGACCACTTAGTGAGTTCGATGTTCTAGGGGATCGGGTTTATGAGGGCTCTATGGAGATTATTACTCCAATGGCATTCCCGAAGTATGGGGGACTATTTCCCCAGGACAACAACAATAGGGCTGTAATGAAGGTTATAATTGGTTCACTTCACCCCGATCTCTATCTCCCACAATAATTTTGTGTGCGATCTTATATCTATCTGGTATTTTTCATCTATAATATGCTTGGATCATGAAACCAAAAAAACAACACTCTGTCCAAGCTCGCTCTAAAGTGAAAAATCAAATACTGTCATGACTTACTATTTTGGTTGACAGCTTCTGTGGCTGCCGGTGTTGCACTGGCTGGTGAACAATTACTTTGCACAGCTTTGCCAAGGCTCGAAGGACTTGGTGGCATTAGCTCAGAAAAATTACACGAATACATGACCTTGATTATATTCCATGTCTGTGCCTCATGACGAAGTCCAAGCTTACCACATTGCTGAAAAATAATTAAAATAAATTATCAGCTTCTCTCTGAGACCTCCAATGGCAAAAAATAATTTATGGAAAAACTGCAAACTACCCTGGGGAAATGTTGGCTGCAGCTACAAGCTAGACATAATAAATATTTGCATACAAAATGAAATTACCGTATTAAATGGCGTCACCAAATTGTACTTTACATTTACAGGTTATTCCATCTGATGGTAATATAATATCATGCATAATAAATAAACAGCACATTCTATTAATGAAGCCTATCATACCTTAGCATTGTGGTCGCACAGTTCGCCAAAAGGTCGTCCACTAAGAAGATAATTTTTGGCCAATATCTTGAAACGCTCCAGGTCCTAGAAATATTGAGAACGAATGATATTATTGATATGAAAAAACTAAACCCCAGCTGTGCGAGCGTAATACACCCTTTCGATAATTACGTCACGAATACTTCCTTGGCCTGGGAGCCTCGCTTTCATGAATCAAGAAGAAATGCAATTCGCTCACGATTCATGAGAATGAGGCTCCCAGGCCAAGGAGAGATTTGTGACGTAATTATCGAAAGGGTGTATTGGGGTATTTTATTGTTCGTGCATAATCATTAATTGATATTAGGGCCATTTATACGGGACAAAATAAGACGCGTCTTATGTAAGACGCGAACTTGTCGTATAAAAGGCACAAAATTCTTGTTCGCGTCTTATCTAAGTCGCGTCTTGGATAAGCCACAAAAACCCTCGTATCTTTTCGCGTACTTTTCGCGTACTTTTCGCGTACTTTTCGCGACTTACATAAGACAAATGTAGAAATATTCTAGCTACGTATGCGTGAAACTCTGTGCGTGAAAACTGGAACAATGGAAAAAGGCTCTAGCTCAAATTATTAAAAATTAAGATGCGAATGATTTATACAATACCTTCGCGTCGTATGTAAGACGCGCTCGTATAGATAGTAAAGTTCGCGTCTTACATAAGACGCGTCTTATGTAAGACGCGTCTTATTTTGTCCCGTATAAATGGCCCTCATTTCGGAATTTCCATATATTGGATTACCAGAATGTTGTGGAAGTGCAGATACAATTATATAGCTCCAAAAACTTGTATTTGCTGTATTGATTTCTGAAGACGTACATTACGACTTACATTTTGACTGTCAGCAGTAAAACTATACAGCGTGCTAGTAACTGCAGTGACTTCCTCAACCTTGGCTGGCTGCTGAATACGGATCGCACCCAGTGAAGCAGTCAAATGCGCATTAAATTTCCTGAAATGAAAACGAGAATTACACCATTCCGAGAACGTTAGAGTATACCTTAAAGACTATTGAAGTTTACGACGCTTTTGATACATTTAAGGAAAACATCGATGATAAAAGTTGCACATGTACTATGAATAATTCTGCCAAGTCTGGACTTAAGATCACTACTAATGAAGATCCTAGACTGGAGTGTCGAAACGTTTGGTCGTGAATTTGATCTGTTCGTGGTTTGGGTTCGTAGTAGTGCGAAAAGAGTAGCGAGCAATTTTTATCGAAATTGAACCAAAATTAAATCAATTTGTTTTTGGCCTATGGCCATTAGCTCCACAAATTTTCATATTCAAATATTTGATATTTATTGAGTTATTGTACTCAGAGACAAACAAACAAACAAACAAACAAACAAACAAACAAACAAACAAACAAACAAACAAACAAACAAACAAACAAACAAACAAACAAACAAACAAACAAACAAACAAACAAACAAACAAGCAAGCAAACAAACAAACAAACAAACAAACACACACACACACACACACACATGTACTTGCGGAGATAACAAAAAAACATACTGTTTCGGTTTCGGCTCAGGTGGAGTAAGTTGATCACTTTTGGCAAATGCAATATTCCCAGTCGAGCTGAAACCAAGTGCAACAGGAGGGGCATGGTCTGCAGGTCGATAGGCATCAACGAACCAGTTTTGACAAATCATTGAGTCCTTTCCACATGAGAACAATATATTGGGGTCTTTGTGCCAGACTATTCCTGCGGTAAAAAATATCACAACGTCTTCGGAAGAGAATCTACAATGCTTTTACACTTATATTGATGATAATCATGATAATGATCATACTGATTATGAGTTAAGGTACGTTTAGACGCTGCGATTTGTCGGGCCGAATTCAGATGCACGTTAATGATATTTGAAAAATACGTGGCAAACGTCATCTGACAACATCACCAACTGAAAATATTCGTCATTAACATTCAGAGAAACCTAAAATCGGGCCGACAAATCGCAGCGTGTAAACGTACCTTTAGTTGATGTCGATTACACAGGGTGTGGTTGCCCAACTCACCCGAGCTATAACCTCATGATACACGTTCTATAAGGGTCAGTTTTTTTGTGAGGGAGGAAAACTGGAGAACCCGCAGAAAAACCCTCAATTATGATTTGCTATGAACCATGATTTGCTCGCAGTTCGTGTTCTAAATGTCAGGATTTCAATGAGCGATGACTTAAGAAACTTATGCGTAGATTTCAGAGAAGACTTTGGAGCAAATCTTCCGTGGCGTTCGTCACAACATTCGAATTTGATAGTCCCATGAACAGCAATGAGTAACTTTTCATAATACTTTTCATTACTCTTATCTATTTAAACAGTACTTCCACCTTTTTACATATTATATTGTTTTTAAAAGTTTGTTCTGATAAATATATTTTTAAAAATTGATAAACAGAAATGTAGGTGTTTTGTCGTATTTCAGTAATTGGGGTTTTTTGTCGCCGCGGGGATATTGTCGTCGGGGTTTTTGTCGGTGGGGGTTTTGTCGGTGGGGGTTTAGTCGGTGGGGTTTTTGTCATGTGGGGTTTTTGTCATGGATCCGGAGTTCTCAAGTACATAGAAATTAGCCAACTGACTGTAAGTAAATCTCCTACCATAAGGGCAAGCTAATTGACAATTTGACATTGGTGGTGAAATTTAAGCTTACGATATTTAAGCGTTACAACACAAGGTTTGGGCCAGAGCAAGTGCCGTATTATTGCTAAAGGGAAATCATGATTTAATAATGATAAATATTTCATACATAGACATACAGTACATGAAATAGTTGCGATAGAAATAGGAATTTTATGCATTAATTCCAATTGGATTGTTCCCTTGTCTCAGGTATATCAGCTTAATATTAATAAATCGGATATTTCATGCAGTTAAAATTAGATATAATTATTTTAACGTGGGCATCATTGTAATATTTATCTTCTAGCGGGCAAGGTAGGAAAGTACATTTAAATATGGATCGTATACAGGCATGCAGGTGTTCCTGCTTCACCAACACCTTGGTGAGCAGTGGTTCTGACTATGGTGAAGTTTGGCCGGAGAAGGTGTACTATATTCTGATCTGCTTATTGATGTGTAAGTCTTTCATCGCTGTTATGTTGTCGTTGAAAGAAACTATATACTTATAGGGGTTGTTTTTAAGATTATACGTTACTGTACACTGTAACTTCAAATACGAAGAGCTGTGGATACATATACGATGCATGCATACCTGTGACGGAGTCCTGGTGTTGAGTGAATTGAGCATGTGGAAGGTATGGCCTGCGGATGTCCCATACACTAACACAGTTATCTACCAGCAAGGCACAACTACAAAAATAAACAATGGTCAATCAAATTATTATAAATGATTGAACAGGAAGCATGGTATTTGTCAACAATACACGTCCAGCAATCAGCTGTTTAAGGTTCTATAGATACTTCCAGTAGGGGTTCAACTGTATTATAAAAATTCCAAAGGGAAAAACCCAAACCTCGCAATATGATATTTTATTGCTGGCCTCCATTTAATACGAGCAACCTCAGCAATAGCTCGAATTTGATGCGTTTCTGTCGGCTTGTGCTGTGTGTCCCAAACCTAGAAATGTTTTAAAGAAATATATTCCATTATTCGCCTTTTAATCTATTTACCCAATTACTCTTTATTGAGTTTTTAGAAAAAGTTTTACGTCAAGGAACTAAAACCCTCTCGAAGGTTTTCCGAAGAATGAGTGCTTCTGCAAAATTTTTCAACTATGCAATCAGAAAATGTTACTTTACTTTATCTAATCGTTTTATAAGAAAGTCGTCCACGGCGCGTGCATAGTAAGATTGAAACATAATTCTCAACATAATGCCTTGTTAGTATATACATGTAGGCCTAATAGGATAATGTGATTTTATGCCTGTCCCCAGCCAATTAGATCACATATGTAATGCTTTGCTCCAATCTTTGCTTACAATATTATTTCGTCCAAAAGAAGATGCGAACAAGAATATAAATTCCATGCAAGACACCTCCCTTAACAATACTATAGTTATACAACGAATATGATGAAGCAACAGAAGCGAATGATGAATAATATGGATTTATAACTCAGTTTTACATAGCAGATGGAGACAATGTCTTGTCGCCTCTATTTTGAACGATTTACTTCAAAGTTTAGTCTAAGAGCAGTCCCACACGTGTACACGATATCAACAGGTCGTAAATAAGTCCTTTACAAACGTTTTAAATGGCGTTAAACTAGAAAAACTATTTGGAGGAGCAGTGAGTATGATGTTGTTCCAAAGCTTGACAATGCGGTTGAAATATGATGCTTGAAAAGTGCTGGTTCGACATGCAGTATATGGTGTTTTTAGCGTTCTCACTTGCCTTGACCTGGTGCGGCCATGACTTACAAAAGAAACAAAGTTGGAAATATTATCATAACAGTGGGAATAGGCATGTGAGTTGGCCGAGTAGATGTGAAATATATACATCGAGAATTTTCTACCATATACCGTTCGTGATAAAGTAAGTGCAGTTACACATTTACCATTTACTGATTTAGGTCATGCGCTCAATGTTGAGCATTTTAGACCATGTTAGAGTGCAAACTTTTGGCAACCTACTTTAATTAACTTATCTCTTCCAGCAGTGCCAAGCCAATCAGGTTCCTCGGAATGCCAGTCAATGGAGAACACTGGACCAATGTGTGCCACAAACTGCTGAACACAGTTATCGGGCTTGCGTATGTCCCATAGCTGAATGAAACCAAAAAGTGAGGTGATTTTACTATTTAACACTTTGTACTGAGGATTACTGAGGGGTATATAATGTTACCCCGTTGTCATCGGTTACGAAGTAACATCACTCTTTTTGGACCGCGTGCTGAGATTTTGGTCTATAATGAAAAGCCACGAACAACGAACTTTGCCACTTTGTATTATAGCAAATAAATTTCTATCGTTTGCAAAGTTTTCAAAATTTTAGGATTTTAATACTTATCAATTTTGACAGCACAGACACAGCGAATGAACATTTAATATATCGAAGGGTTTCGAACTCGCCTCTTTGAGAATCTGGCGCCCCGCTCTTTCAATGAACTATCGATTCAAATGTAACCTGGCGAGTTTTGTATAATTATTGGTTTGTTATTTTCATTTATAATTTATGAAGAAAACACAAAGGAAATGATGACCGCGAAGGAGCTCGTATATTTGATGCAAAATCCTGCTGATTTACATCAACATTAAGTTCAGTTCATTTTTCTCACTCAATATCATTATATTGTATATCTTATACAACACGGCCGCTCGTGCTGTATATATTACTAACCACTGAAATATGTCGACGACGTTTTCAACTAAACCTGGGTGTTGTATCCAAGTTGCTCGACATTGGATTCAAGTAAAATTTATACAAGCTACACTATGATGATTTCCATGTTAGGTTTTCACTTTAACAATAAATTATCCATATATTTGTGTTACTCAGCATCCACATGGGCACATGTAGAATAAACTTTTATTTACAAAAACTCCAGTAATATAACACCTCCTTAGTTTACAACAAGAAATCTCTTCCTAAAACTATGCGAGGCGCTAGGCGGTCATCACGCTCGGCGCCAGGCCCCGGCCGCTACGCACGCGTACTTAGTGAGTAATTAACAATGTAACATTTGCAGGACAAAATAGCTTGGTTGATAGCACGAAGTCAAGAAAATGTATTTTACCATTTACATTGATTCTTTTAAATTTCTATTCAAGAATACCTTACCTGAATTTCTCCAATTTCCATTGCCGCCGCAAAACACTTCCCGTCGGATGGTTTGAACTAAATTATACAAAATATATCTTCCATAAGATGAAAGACGGTAACACGAGTTTAAGAACTAGTCCAACGGCAATAGTAATTCAAATACCACCTGCACTTTAATATCAGTGACAAGAAATCGTTGGACAGTCAAATAAATATATGTTATTTACCGGCTGGGAGGTCCGTACTGGAAAAATATTTTCCCGAAGTCTCAGAAGCGGCCCGAGACCGAAGGTCGAGGGCCGCTTCTGAGACTGAGGGAAAATATTTTTCCAGTACGGACCGACCAGAACGGTAAATAACGTGTTTATTTTTTCGTGTTTATTTCTTCACTCCTTTGTTTGTTTTGGCGCGAAAAGTTGCGAGAGGTCCGTACTGGTGTGATACGGACCTCGTACTCAGCCAATCAAAAGGCTCTATTTTAGTTACGGACCTGAGTTACGGAGTCAATACGGACCTCAAAAAAAATAAATAATCGTATTTTAAGTTCGTGTCAATCAATATGCATTATTCTTGCCTCCCCCATAAACAATGCAGTTTGAATATAGTAACCCAGCTTAAGCGCAGCTTACTTTCATCCACACAGAATGGAGGGGAGGGGGGGGGGACAACGGAAGGGGCTAAAGGGGTTACATTTTTTAGATGGGTGCTTCCTGCCTTTTATCAGTTCATCGGTCAATTCTGTACACAATTTAACCAACCATGACAGGTACCATTCGCTAAAAATCATTTATACAGCATGTAATTGTATCTTAAATAATTTTCCGCTTTCAAAACTTTACACAAACTTACAGTTCCTTTTTCTGTCAATGTAATATTGTACAGTACATATAACGAGACCAAACACCGTGCTTTGACGAATTTTCTAATGATGCTTGAGTAAACGATGTTGGTAATCGATTCACGTACCTTAACATCCCGGATGCTGGTGTTCTGTGACTTTCCTTTAAAAGTAGACACTGACACTGTATCTGGTCTACGAAGATCCTAAAGAAGAGAATCCATTTCCAGCCGACAACTTTAAGAAATATATAACAAAGCATACCCTGAATGGAAGCATCTTGTGCGAGGGATGTTGTATTACTCTGAAAAACGCGCACGAGCACTACAGCGCGGAATTAAAGGGACATTGTTGACCCGATTTGGGAATTCTGAGAGGAGATTTGACATTTTGAAAGGAAATTTGCTGATTTTGCTAGAGATTTAGAGATTTTTCGTCATTTTCTGAGGGGGGATTTTAAGGATCACACACTTAGGCAGGATTTCAGAATTTTTGAATTTTGGAAGATTCCTTTAGGATTTTGAGAAAGTCTACGAGAATGTTTTTAGTAGTGCACTCCTCGATATCGTGCACTCAAGATTCACGCAATCAATGACTCAGTTGATGAATAACTACCACCATGCATGTGTTAGGTCAAACTCGTGATTAACAAGGCTAGCGTCTTATCCTATTCAGGGGAAGGTTTTAACTCAATACTATGAGCCATTGCGTGGAAAATTGTGTAGTATTTAGCGAGGAAAAAATCGTAATAATTTATAGAACCGCAATAGGACACCAATTTCAATCATTGTCGATTGTGTAAAATATTGTACTGAATAACAACTTAAGAGAATCATCGTACAGTTCCAGTAGCAAGTCAGCTTTTAATATTAATTGTGCACCTATTTTAAGAATTTCCTGCTATATTATAGGGTGTATCACTTACAAAACATCTCATGGTGCCGTCTTGAGAGCCACTGATCAAGACATCACGATCAGTAGGATGGAATGAAATTCTATTCACAGTTCTCTTGTGCTCGGTTATATCTGAATGGACATTATGTACAATACTATTGTAGCTATTGTCATAAGTAAAGTACTTTACTTACATATAGATCTATGATCTACCTAACTTAGTAAGATTAGCACCAAGTGTACATGTTTTTAAATCTAGACTGAAAACACACTTGTTTAAACTTTATTTCTGTTCTTAAATGAATAGTCTGGATGTACATATTTTATTAAGAGTTTTTAACAGATTTGTATTTTTTTTAGTGATTGATGAATGATGTAATAGCTGTAATTCTTCTTAATTCTTCTTCTCGTTGAACTATATACCATTGTAAAGCGCATAGATTTTTTCTCTTTTATGCGCTATATAAATTTTTGATAATAATAATAATAATAATAGGTAATTACGGTTGTAGCAAAACTACTAGTCTTAACCTGGCATAGGTCTACTGCTATTTGCTGGCCATAACATTTGTTTTTGCCGTATCACGGAATATAACTTAAATTTCATTAGGCGTAGAAAATAACTATACCTCTTTTTCCGCAGTTTACTTGTCTGCTATTCTTTGACAGATTCACATTCCACACCAGGATGGTTCCATTGCCTGCTGCAGTCGCAAGTCTTTCATCTACACGATTCAGATCAATCGCTTGCTAGTTTACTTGTATTTTCATGAAATAGCTAGTGATCGAAACATGCACAAATGTCCCAATCACGTTGCGTATAAAAGATAATAACTTTTCGTATAAAAGAAAAACCCACACGAGAGCTCTCTCGTTGACGACTAAATTCGTCGGGTGACATAATGCGAAATTCTTTATTGTCCCATTTGGAAGAATCGTTTACGTTACAGTATATACTTTATCTTTGGGTATAAAATTCAGTTTTATATATTCAATACTAACAAATTTAAGTTATTTCCAATACCAATAAACACTTTGCATAATGTGCCATCTAACCCTTAAAAGTGTAAGTGAATTTTTTCAACAAAATCGTTCGGAAAGCTCCATACAGTACTGCCTAGAACTTAACACTGCTGTTCGGCTGCGGTTCGTTCGGTTAGCGATTGCGGTACGTGCGGTTAGCGGCTGCGATACGTGCGGTTGGCGGTTGTGGTTCGTGTGGTAATTTGACTTCAAACATAAATAATAGCGTCGTTACCCGACGCTTTCTGACTATACAATGCGGTTATTGACGCTATACGGATTTACAGGCAATATATCTTATAAACTCCGGAACATGCACCAGTGATATTATGTTGCAAACATAAAAGAGTAAGGTATTAATGAAACTCACATCAACATATTTGTATACATTTTAACTACAAGAATTAACCATGAGAGACGAGTCAGTCCGGCTAGGGGCCTGTTCATTTGTTGCCTGAAAGAGATCTGCATGTTGTGTGTTCTTAGGTAAGATCTCGCCTCGCGCTACCCGCAATCTCATGCAGTCAAGTGGAATGAAATTTTCATGTGATTGCTTAAATTTCAAGATGATGTTTTTCTTCAAAATTTGGTTATTTATGCAATGCCTATTGGCAGAAGGCTCAAAGACGAAAAGACCTCAAATTCGATTTATAAAATACATTGAATTTTTGGTTGCTAAAGACCATTTGGAGAATTACTGGAACGTACTGTAGCATTATACACCACAGCCTCGACTTCATTCCTTGATTTATTTTTAATTTTATTCAGTTTTACGTAAAGCTTCAAGTTTCTGCCTGTTTTCAAAAGAATGAATTCGAAGCAATATATGCGTGTATAATGCTACGCTCCAATAATTCTACAAATTGTCTATGCGCTGCACAATTTTGCCTGTAGAGGAGTTGCACCGTCACGTGACAAAAAACTGGCTGCTTAACATATTATGTTAATTAGTAGTAATGATCTTAAATTGAAAATTCACAACTCTAAAATGTGCTTAGCCTGACCAAACAAAACCAAACATGATTTTAAATAGAGCATACAATTCTCGCAATAGCATGCATTTGACATTATTTTCAATCAATACTAAAGTAAATATCCGGACGCTTACTCACTGAAAACGTTTCCATACAAAAGCAAAACTCTTTAAATGCACAGTTTTCCCCATTTCTGTCTAATTTTATTCTATTTAACCACCATTAACATACTGTTGTAGATAACGTTTCAAAACTATAACTTACTACTGTACATGAAAATGTTATTAACAAGTAAAATATTTCTAAAACTATATCATTGAAATATGTAATTGATATTCATAATATCATAGTGTTTATAATTATATTATGCACTTTAAAGGTTCCGTTTATGTTCAAGCCTGTCACTTCTGAAATATTTAACTGTTCAACATAACAAAACCCTCATTAGATCCTTCAGTTCTAAGTCACTGAATTCATTGCAAACGTTCTTGCGCTAATCTAGATTATACCGTAGAATATAGAAAAACAGCCTGTCGAAACGTTGACATGTGCCAATTATGTAAACGCAGAACGTTTATGTCAGCAAATGTCCAAAATATTCAGAAATCTACAATTACCACTTACTATATACATGTAGGCAGCTACTTACGTTTGTCGCGCAGGTTTTAGAGAAAAAAAATGTTCATACTGTATCTGCATGTAGACTAAAGTTCTCTTAAATGAAGATGATGCTTCCATTTCTTACGATAGCAAGAGGACCACTTGGATGGGACGCGAGTTTATGAAATTCATAGTCTATTCTCATACATATGAATGTTGAGGTTTCGAGTTCGCCTGCTTCGGAGAAACACAGAAGGAAATATGAATCTTTTTCCTCTACATAGGTTAAGACCATTATTTTACCAATGACATAGTGAAATGCCACACTCCATACCTGGTGACCTTCTGGTACAGTTAAGGTCGACTTCAGATTTCCTTCCTCTTCGTAGAAGTGAACAATCTTGTGATCGTCTGCTGGTATCATGATTTCGTTTTGTTGGGAAATACTCAAATGCCATCTACGTAGCCAACCTGACGAGTGTCTTTCAAACTTGTGTTTCAATTGCCCAGTATTGTCACAGACGTACACATTGGGTTCATCACATTTGATGATGACGATATTATTGTTTTTGTTTATAGCGATCCTTACCGAATACAAATCTGTTGCCTCGAGAAAACCCAATGTGCACTCATGCTTTACATTGTAATTCTCGTCCAATACAGTCAACACGTAACTTTTCACGTCGCCGTTTTCCGTCCGTACATCAAGCAATCTAACAAAATAACCATTGTTATTGTTATCAACAGCAAGTCCTACAATAAATTGCTCGATAACTTCACCTTCTCTTGGGTCAGGTAAGTTAATCGCCTTGCTTTCACCGTTTCTGGAAATAACAGTGATTATGTTGTCACGATTCCCTATAACAAAAACATCCCCATGACTGTTCACAGCAGAATGATACGGATTCATTGTTCCATAAATTAACAGTCCGTTGGGATGTTGGGTCAATTCTTCGCCCATAGACTTTCTTGTCGAAACCTCCTTCCAATATAATATAGGGTTGAAACTGCGGTCAGCGACTTCAATTGTTGGCCAGGTGAGCACGAAAGAATATTTACTGCTGAATTTCGAAACATATCGAAATACAACATAGTTAATCAACATTACGGACTTGACGTATTCCACTCGTTCTGCCTTTTTTAAGATCGATTTGACTCCGCCGTTGAGATACACGGAAAATATACCTTGAATGGCAGGTAGGCTATGCAGATTTTTCAAAAACGACAGACACCCTGTGATTGCGGTTTCAGGACTATCGAGACATTCTAGTATTTCCGAAACTATTCGTAGTTTCGCGGCGAAGATTCTATCTTCAATAATTAATGCCTCATTCCAGAAAGCATGGGTTGCTGTTTTTCGCGCTTCCTCGAATCTTTTCTTAGCAGATTCAAACTCTTTATCTGAGTTGACTTTCAGCTTTCCCATGGCGTTCGAAAGTTCCAAGGCTTCGCTTAAGATACCATGGGACTCAACACCGCACGGCATTCCCGATGTTTCACCGCGGTCGTTTTGAGTTTCATTCAGCAAAGATTTCTGCTCGAGCTTTGATTTATCAAGAGAAACATTGAGTAAACCTACTCCTTCCTGTAGAAAGTCGTAGCTGCTGAGTAAATTTGCACGGGAAAGACCATCAATTCTCGACTTGATATCGCTTAACTCGCGCACGACAACATTGCGAATTTCTGCATCTGTAACATCGCCGTCCTTCAATTTAGCTGCAGTGGAGTCACGAGCTTTATTCCATAATAAACCCACTGTTGAACTTAAAATACTTGTCACGATAGACGACATACCGAACTTTTATACTCAAACAACAAAGTGATGGCTGAATTTAAACTAAATAGACAATATGCGAAAGCACATTCACTCACGGAATATATAGGACTTAGACTGCGAATTTTCTAGTTGTATTGATATAAATATATAGTGTCTATATGACGTGTATTCCTGTCAATTAAAAGGGTGTGTTTGAGGATGATGTTTACAAATAGAAACAGAGAAAAAAGAAACTTTGTCTTATTGCGAATTATTTTCAAGAGAATACGTAAATCCACGCCTTCCTGCAGCAAACTGTACCTGTTGAGTAAGTCTTTGTGCAAAAAAGATCAAGTTTGCTCTTGTTGTCGTTTAATTCTCGTAAATATGCGCTTGTTGTATAAATATATATTTAACTTATGTTAGTTAAATATAATAGTGCAGTGTTTTACAGTGTTCTGTTTTATATTTTTACATTATTTTACCTAAAGAAATGTTCTTTATTTAATGAGGGTGGTACGTATAGTGCTGAAGCACTAAATAAATAAACTTTGTTCCGTACCGTATATCCATATTCCATAGTTTATCAATTCGAATTTCGAGTGTTGCAGCGTTTTTAAACCGGCGATATAAATCCGTCGAAATTCGATTTGCAATAGATTATATTATGGAAATGCAAAGTAAAGCGCGTTCTGTACGAGTCTAATATGAGTCTGATACTGTCAAAACAGTCTTATACAGTTATAACGTTTCGGCTACGTTACATGCATGGCTACTGTGATAAACATGGGTTGCCTGCTTTGAGTAAGTTTATATCATGAAACTTCTTGCAGCAAATTAAAATAGAATTTCATGTTTAATAGAAACATTGGCATTGCGCAGCTGATTTTACCACGGAAATTATCCAGTTAACCAAAGCGAATATGTGTACCGCGTTGGATTTTCTAGATGTTTTGTAAACATTCGGCTTTTTTTACATTTATAGTACTTTTCAGCAGAGCGGGAAGCTCGACTTTATTAAAGATAAACACTAATTTGTCAGCATTGAGAACCTTCGTGGGAGATTCATGCACTTGGCGTGTCTATAAACAAGCAAGAGTTATATAATAGCAATTACAATTTACAACCACAGGGGGCCCAACTACGGGTTATGTCTGTAAACAAGTGTAAAATAATAAAAAGAATAAACTTACTTGGAAAGATTTACACAAACAATTTTGATATTAATATGTCGGAAAAACAGCCAACAATAATCTATATGAAGTACTGTAGAGTCCTCAGCAGGTAAGTAATGCGGGCACATATGGAATTAATTGCTGTCGAGCCTCAGCGAGGCAGCACCCTAATAGACTGGAACACTAACGCAGGGGGGGAAATTGAAGCCAGCTTAATTCAGTTTTTCTGAGTTTTGAGTTGAAATACTTAACGCCGAACATTGGGCTGTATATGAAATTGAAGCTATTGAAAGGTTCTATTTGATATAAAAACTTCAAGACTTTAGGTAAAAGGGAAATACTTGCCGTATTTTACAAAATTGCGGTTGTATTTGTATTTTTTAACTTATTTTTTAATATATTATCAACTGTTTGATAACCATATTTGATAGTAAACAGCTAAAATATTCTCCGAAAGTTTATACTTTTGCTCTTCGGCGCGAAAATGGCAACTTAAGAAGAAATGAGCCAGCTATTTTCGGCCAGCGTCGATAAATTGCCCACCTGTTTGGGCAGCACAAGGGCAGCACACTATTCCATTCTCGTACCCAAAATAATAAATCCAAATCAGAAACGAATATGATTGGCCACGCCGAAGGTTTTTATATTCTTTCAAAACATGTCAAAATAGCATTTACTTTAATTTTTAGAAAGTGTGCTATTTAGAGATTAAGTTGGCTGAATTAGCTGGCTTCAATTCCCCCCCCCTGCGTTAGCGTTCCAGTCTATTATAGTTCAATGTTTATTATAACGCCTGCTACGGGCGGGACAGGCGGTGCAGGCTAATTTCACGTGCGCCCGCATTTTTTATTAGTTTACACTTGTCTACAGACATAAATCGTAGTTGGCCCCCCTGTGTTACAACTCATTGATTGAGGCAATGAGGAGGGTTTTCCCTGTAAATAGTGGCACGCTATTGCTCAACTGTCATGAAGTATGCTAACTGCTGATTGGTTAAGAAAGGAATGTTCTGCTCGGGTAAGCAGACGTTAGTTGGCAACTAACGTCTGCGAAGGAGGCCACGTCGAGGCCGGTGCTCTTTAAAAAGTATTCTGCCTTCACAACGAAAAGTTCTGGAGAGAGAGTTAAACGACAGTGCATTGAAATTATTTTGATTATTATTATTAAAATTCTTTACACACACTAGAAGGAGTTTATTATAGTGATTTGAAACACCGAAAAGTGTGTTGAAAAACAAGGCGCTAGCCGAGTTTTTTTACATACTTTGAGGTGTTTTTAAATCACTATAATAAACGACTTCGAGTGTATGATATATAGCTTCTCAAACAAACCAGTATTTAAAGAGAAGTTCAACGCGAAAGTTGAGTCAATTTATGGGTGTTTATTATCGTGGTATCAAGACAACGATACGGTGGTGATTTCCTTTGTGTTTTGCTCATGAATTATTAATGAGTTTGAGAAAAATATACAGTACTGATTTTCAAAGGGCCGTGTACACAGTATAATTATATTATATCAAATATATGGTAAATAGAACATCGCATTTACTAAACTATATGTACATACGAATATCAACTAACTATAAAAGGTGATTATCAGCAATTTCACTAGATAATTCGTTCCATAATTTTGCAGCTCTGTACGAAAAGCTTCTTTTGACGAAATTTGTCTTAGGTTTTGGAAGCGCCAGTTTAGTGCTATTTAACAATTAGTCGCCGAAGGTGAGGTGATTACAAGCCTATGAGGTCAGTTGAAAAGGCTATAGGACAAAATTCAGCGCTTTTCTCAGCGGCCGGTTATTAAAAACATGCCGGCAAAAGACGAGTGTCAAAAACATATCGAAGCGAAACAAAAACAAACAATTTCGTGAGAAAAATACTTTGGAAGGGCTCAAATACAAAGTAGAATGGTTTTAGAAATATATCACAGCTAGGTTTTTGCTGAATATAACGATATAAATGAGGATAAAACGAATTTTCAAAATAAACACTTGAGTGGTTGAGCCGTACGGAAAAAGTTTTATACATGTACATTTCAACAGCGAGAAAACGCTGCGGCCTTCCATGGAAGAAAAATAGTGTATTTGTTATCGCTTACCTTTAAAAATGTCAAAAATATATCCTCCTTGAATTTAGCGGTAGTTTTTTTCATTTAAAACTTTGAATCAGGCTCAAAAAAACGATTTTTGTTTTAAATTCGGCAGCTTGCGAAGAAGCCATTTTGAAAAAAAGTGATAGTCACTGGGCAGTGACTATCACTTTTTAGAGGCTCAATTTGGACCAATCAGAATGCAGGAAAAGCAACAATTTCTACTAATACTTCTTAGACAGTAATTATTGTTTTCGCATTTTGTAAATAATTCTGCAAGATAATCCGGTAATCGCCCGGTTAATGCTTTAAATGTCATTGTTATTGTTCGATTTTTTAAGGTTTCTTCGATTGGTATCCTGAGTCAAGATTTTCTAGAATTTGTGTTGGAACGAACATCATAACTAGAGTGAGGCAACACTAATGCGCTATACATTTTTATTACTGTATGCCTAGGAACATATGGTCTTGCTCTTTACTCTTATACTTACTTTAAACTTAAAAAACAATGTAGTATAATAAATGTCTGAGTTTGATGGACGATTGACATGTACTTTCAGCTCGAACAATTCCGCCTAACGTTGCTTCGGTTAAGCGCCGCGTTGTTGTGAATAAGTGCGGCGCTTATTTGAGGATGGCGTCTTTAATATTTTTTTATTCCGGGGGGGGGGCTTAAACGAGTAAATGCGATAGTTGATATCTAACGATAACGTATTGTGCAATAAGGTACAATGTGACATAAATTTGCTTCTAATGCACATCAAAAAACCTCACTAAGGAAGCACGAAAATGTGTATACAAGAAGTTACTGTACAATTTTGACGGTTCATCAAATGGGACAAAAGATATTTGCGTCATGTCACCTAAAGGGCTAAACTAATTCAAAGTGTACTATTACAGCTACAGTATTTTAGTGTAATAAATTAAAAGCATAATCGGATTTTAGTTATCTGATAATAGTACCCTCCTAGCAGAAGTAACAGGGTATGATTACCGAAGACAAAACAAAGCAAATCAATTTGGCCATTCGAACAAGAAAACAAATTTATTTAATATATAGATTTTTATTATTTTTTACCTCCAGCAGGTTCCCATCGTACATCGGTCATACTGTAATCCAGACTCATCTTCCTATTCCTGCCACAAAGGTTGGCCACCTCATAAAACACATTTTTCTGAACAGTCATGATTTTTAGCACTACAGGAAAATAAGGACACAAATTGAAAATACGCAACTTTTGAAAAAGTTTAAATTACTTAAGGTTACAGGGCACCTTCAAATTCCAACGGTAATAATATAGATGAAAAAATTACTCAATTCTGATTGGCTAAGAGCAGTGCAATTATTTTTGAAAGTGCAATTACAGCAGTGCAAATTAACAAAACAAGATCAGAGCCTGGAAATGAGGTAAGAAAAATCAACATGGCGGCGGATTTAGCAATGTAAATACAACAATTTAAGTTCAAGGAGCACATAGACTGAAAAAGTTTGCTAGCAAGCAACGAAAACAATGCTTAAACGGCGTAGGTGAGTGCACAAGTGTTATCAAAGCGTGTAATTTTTTCATGTATATTATTAATAAGTAATAGTATGGTTTCTCGTGAAATTTGGAAAAACAACACTCGTGAGTTTTCAAAGACGTCAAATTGCACTCGTCCTTCGGACTCGTGCAATTTTGATCATCTCTGAAAAACTCACTCGTGCATGTTTTTTCCAAATTGCACTCGAAACCATACTATTACATATACTAAACCATATCTAATTTTAGTGTGCAGTGATAACCAATTTGTGCAGTGATAAATTGAAGTATGCAGTGATAACATTTGTTGTGATAAATTCTTAAGTAATAGAACCCACTAAACGTTTCGAAATTAATTTACAGTACATCATTTATCTAAATGTCCTATCGAGCTCAAAAGATACCAAACAGAGTTTAATGTCTCTCCTCGGAGTTTACATGAACGTCGCCCTGGTTTATTTCATTAAAAAAATCCTTGTCATGGATTACTTTTAATGGGCAGGCATGGTCGTATTTTCAGTCACTCTAAAGGGAATCGTCACAAAAAAAATTCTGGGGGGTATCAGTAGTCTCCGGCGGGCAGATTCCCTATTGCTTATTGAATGTGCAGTGTCATAAAATTAGGTTTGCGGTAAACTTCATACGGTGTGCCTTCTAGCGCAATGGGGCACTTAATTATCTTATACTGTAATTAAAAGCCTCTGAGAGAGTTTGGGGCTCTCTGGGGGGAATCGTTATTACTTTATCTATAATGAAATTCTTGTGAATATAAACGCATACAACCTGTCCAATAACGCACCCAACCTGTATAGAGGATGATATATGACTTGTGGCATATGATACCAATACATGATGATAAAACGACATCATGGCTTGACAAACACTTACTCTTTCTTCCAGCTACTGCAATAAAAGACGGCTCTTTTGTTGAAATGTCCATGGCGGTAATTGGTTCTGTATCAAAAACATTGCAGCCACTGGATTTAAGTGTGCCACCTGACAGGGTAGACCCTAAAGCAAGAAGCAAAAAATAAAACAAATATATATAATAGTTAAAGTAATAATGAATTATATATCTTTAATTGTTGTTTTGTTTGCTTGTTGGGTGTTTTTTTTTTGGGGGGGGGGGGTTAGTTCACAGGGGGGGGTTAGTTCACGTAGCCCACAAATGTGTGCAAATCTTGCTCTGGCATCTTTTGTACAGTTTTTCTGCATAAGAATCTGCTCGCCTTCAGAATGTCGTGAGATGATTTGCGAATGTGAAATGTGCTAATTTTCTCCCATAAAATCCTAATTATGCAGTTCTGTAGTATGTTTTCTGTGTCGATGCGGCCACTCAGATGAAGATGCACTGGAGACGGAACAGAAAACCTCCGTTGTCATACGATAAGATCAGTGCATTCATTAATTGCTTCATTAATTCACAATAAAAATAGCATATCAAAGATATATTATCAGCTTAAACTCAAAATTGTCATATAGGATTCACAGCCTGTGAAGCACAGCACTCTGTACATTCTTATATAATCTCTAGTGCAGTAACGAATGACCTAGATGAACTCCTATGCGCAGTACTCAGCATTCTGACAATCATAGTACGAATTTCGTGGGAATAGAAAATTTAAGTACTTAATACTACTAAGGTCCCGTTTACAACATGAGACCGGGAGAAGGTAAGAGCCGGACGATTTCGACGTTTCGTTTCGGCCGTAAACTTCTTTCACGTTTTGTTTGGGGACTATGCATATTTTTGTTTATTGCTCAACGAAATGTCGAAATGTTTCAAGACGTACAGTATGGAATTCTCAGTTTTTTCAATTTAATATGGATTTTTTTTAGAAAAACAACGCAAAGAATGGGAGGTTTTTAGATTTAGCCCTGGGAGTGTGGAATTTTGAAGCTCGTCCCCCGAGACGTCCTTTGAGACTGGGTTTTACAAGAACTAAAAACGGTCCAATTATATTCATCCCGCTGGCTGCACCCATGCAACCAAGGTGAACCAACCATATCCAGACTGGTCTGAACTTTGGAATAATGCTGATTGTAGAATGCGTTCAGTTCGAAATACCTGAAAGAAACTAAAATGAATTTTCGTACTGATCCAATGTAAACATATACTACATACAGCAACTGCATAATTTCCACTTGTCCCACTCCGACTTTGTCCGGTCTCATGTAAACGGGGCCTAAGTTCAATGAAACATAATGTTCCACTTATGCAAGGTGCTAATGAGTAATGAGTATGTGTCGATAATATGAAACGTAAGAGAATAGTTTTGTTGATACTTGTTTTCGTGTTCACGTCCCTGGAGATAAATATAATTGGACATTATTCATTTGTCATCTTTATTAAATAATATAGAATAGATAAAATTAAGATATATAAACATAATATTATTTAACAATTATTCCAGGGACACATCAAGACTGAGACAGTCACAGTAATATTAAAATAAATGAAATTATGAAAATTAGATAATATACAATCAGGATTCATACATGTAGTTATGAGTCAAGCACTCTCCGATTGTAAATTTTTATTTTAGCAAGCATTCAAAAGGTTAGCAATGCGGGAGCATCTGACTATAAGTCTGAAAATTGCTTATATCAAGCACTTCTCAGGAGTGTTAAAACTTTTCCTTAAAAACTCAGAAGGTGCATGACATTGACCAAATCTATAATATGGGAAATTTCTCCAACTTAACAACTTACTACAGTTTGAGGGGCTATTTAATATGTAGCCTGGTTGACTTGCATTTATATGGCCACTCCAACTTAGACTTTATTTTCCTGATAATAGGTCACCCGCAGTGGCTGACGTACACTTCGCGAAATATTGGGGGTGCAAACTTAGGTTGCGAACATATAACCACCCTTTTGTTCCTGCAAATATCAGTTCTTAAAACCTTTTTGCTTTACATTTCATCAGTGGCGGACACTTTGCAGAATATTGGGGGTGCAAACTTAGGGTGATATACTGTAACCACCCTTTCGTTACTGCAAATCGCAGTTCTTAAAACCTTTTTGCCTGCACATTTACTTAAATTATAGCCTATCAAGGCTTTCGTGGTTGTAAATTCATTGATACAGCTTTGTTACACAGTTAATTAGCTATCATTCAAGGATTTGAGAAATTATTGGGCCCCTTGGCCCCCCTAGTGTCCACCACTGGCCACCCGCACGCAATATGGCGGAAGGTGATGATTTGTCGAGCTCAGTTATTCGAGATTTGTCGAGCTCGTTTATTAGACCTAACCAGGAACAGCTGCGAAAAATGCAACTATAGGTCCCTGCGTATAGAATTTACACTCGATAATTTCCATCTACAAAAACCCTTCAACTATTATTCAGTCGAGTGAGATGCCAACAAAATTTAATATTTACCCATAACCTAACATGGCATTACCATCATATATATACATGAACTTGTGGTTAGAGCTCGACAGCTGGACTCTGTAGCTCAGTTGGTTAGAGCGCTGCACCGGAATCGCAGGGCCGCAGGTTCAATTCCTGCCAGGGACCTATAGTTGCATTTTTCGCAACTGTTCCTGCATGGTTACGTCTAATAAACGTATAGAATTTACACTCGATAATTTCCATCTACAAAAACCCTTCAACTATTATTCAATCGAGTGAGATGCCAACAAAATTTAATATTTATTTATTAAGGTCTCTTTTTTCAATACACCTTGTATTTTACGCTTCCGTGGATTCAGCATAATATGCTCAGGCATACAAATTATTACAATAGGAAAATTTCAAAAGGTATACTTTTTTTCGGGACACCCTGTAGAGCAACGCCCAGACAATGGAATAATTTCTGAAACAAAGGCTCATGAATGAATGGGTAGTTTACCCCTAATTGAGATGTTCACACAACAACCGTGTAACGAATCTATTACAACAAAGCCCCTAAGGACTGAGAACATAATTGCTAATGATGCCCTCTACTACGGTAGAGCAACGCCCAGACAATGGAATAAATTCTGAAACAAAGGCTCATGAATGGATGGGTATACATCCCAATAAACGCCCAAATAGAACCCATTTGCATCGTTCTCCTTCTCCGAAGCGACGTCGGAAGAAACGTTTGTTACGGCAGCCGTTCCGTCCTTTGAATATGAAGGAATGGCAAGATTATCTCGACCTTGTAACTCGAACAACGAGAGGTTATTAGCAACTAGTTCATGTCGTGCGATTACAAATAACACGCAGAACAGAATCCCGGTGCAAATTACACCTCGCGTACATTAAATCCAACATTGGGTTACTTTACAACTGTAGACGAACTTAACAATCCTGCATTTGAAGCGCTCTGGTTATATCTTTGCCCAAACAGACTACCCCGAGGCTTTTCTTGTTTCATTATCAGGGTACTATACCATCCACCACAAGATGATGATGCTCTTTGTGCGGAATACCTAATTTCGTCATTGGACACGGCTTTGGTTCAGTTTCCTAACGCGGGAATTTTGTTGGTTTGCGACTTTAACCGCCTGGATTGACGATCCCTCTGCGATCATTTTAACCTACGACAAATTATCGTTAAAGATCCAACCCGCGGGAATGTAACTCTTTATCTTATTTTTACGAATCTCTCGTGTTATTACAGTGCGCCCAAAATTTTACCCGGCATCGGTTTAAGTGACCATAATTCCTTAATTACCCGCCCTTCCACAACCGTTCAAAAATATATAGCTGCAAAAGTGCTTAAAAGATCTATGAAACCAAGTTCGAAGACCAGCTTCGGAAGATGGGTTTCAGGTACAGATTGGGACTTCGTGGAAGTGTTGCCCAACTGTGCAGAAAAACTAAATGCATTCAATTCACTGTTACATTTTGCTATTGGTAAGTTCTTCCCTGTACGGAGGTACAAGCAACACCCAACCGATAAACCTTGGATCACTTCCGAATTAAAGAGTCTCATTGAACAACGCCAACAAGCAATGTTTGAGGACCCATCTACCTTTAAAAGATTAAGGAACAAAGTCAATAAACTAAACAACAGACTTCGGAACTCCTTCTTTGAGAAGAAGGTTAAGAATTGTGATAATTCAACCTTGGAACTCTCTGGCCGCCCAACAAATAAGACTTTATCTAGTATGATCGTGTCAGGAAAAGAGGTCCACTCGAAACAACTGGCAACGCATATTAACCTCAGTTTCCTTTCTCAGTACCACAAATTCTTTGCCACCTTTACCCGAGCTCAAAAATAACGTAGCCAATGTTATGGATTATAATCTAAAGAAATACTATATCTCTCCACAAGATGTTTACAAGAAACTATCAAATCGAAAAAGAAGTAAAGCGCCAGGCCCTGATAATATGCCAAGCTGGATCTTAAAAGCTTTCGAGCTTTCTTCACCAGTTGCCAAATTTTTAACGCATCTATTCTTAGTTCCTGGCCTATGGAAGGAAGCTGAGGTAGTCCCACAGCCTTTCTGAGCAACCTAACCAGTGCATAAGAATCCTGCTGCTGGATTTTAGCAAAGCATTTGATAGAATAAATAATCATATCCTTATTAGAAAAATGGAAGGAATGGAAATAGATCCAATCCTCATTGCAGTGGTAAGAAATTTCCTTACTGGCCGGAAGCAGGGAAATTTGTTTCTAGTCTGGAACCAGTACACGGAGGTATTCCTCAGGGGTCAGTGTTGGGCCCTATTTTGTTTATTATAATGATAAATGATCATTATAAACTAGATCTCATTGATTGCAGTTAATATTGTAGTATATATGTGGGCGAGTTTTCGCCCGAATATTTTCTGTAAAGTGATTCCTTCGGCGGGATGGTTCGAAGGTTGATTGCAGTTAATATTGTAGTATATATGTGGGCGAGTATTTCGCCGGAATTAATATTTTCCGTAAAGTGATTTCTTCGGCGGGATGGTTCGAAGGTTGATTGCAGTTAATATTGTAGTGTTTATGTGGGCGAGTTTGCGCCAGAATATTTTCTGTAAAGTGATTCCTTCGGCGGAATGGTTCGAACGTTGATTGCAGTTAATATTGTAGTGTTTATGTGGGCGAGTGTGCGCCAGAATATTTTCTGTAAAGTGATTCCTTCGACGGGATGGTTCGAAGATTGATTGCAGTTAATATTTTAGACATATGTTCGAGTTTTCGCCAGAATATTTTCTGCAATGAAGAATGATTCCTTCGGCGGGATGGTTCGAAGGTGATTTCAGTTAATATTGTAGTATATATGTGGGCGAGTATTTCGCCGGAATATTTTCTGTAAAGTGATTCCTTCGGCGGGATGGTTCGAAGGTTGATTGCAGTTAATATTGTAGTGTTTATGTGGGCGAGTTTGCGCCAGAATATTTTCTGTAAAGTGATTCCTTCGACGGGATGGTTCGAAGATTGATTGCAGTTAATATTGTAGACATGTGGGTGAGTTTTCGCCAGAATATATTCTGTAGAATGATTCCTTCGGCGGGATGGTTGGAAGGTTGACTGCAGTTAATGTTGTGGTATACATGTGGGCGAGTTTGTCGCCAGAATATTTTCTGTAAAGTGATTCCTTCGGCGGGTGGTTCGAAGGTTAATTGCAGTAAATATTGTAGTGTATATCACATATGTGGGCGAGTTTGCGCCAGAATATTTTCTGTAAAACGATTCCTTCGACGGGATCGAAGGTTAGTTAATATTTTTAGTGCATATAATATATGTGGGCGAGTTTTCGACAGAATACTTTGTGTGTAAAATTGTCCCTTCGGCACAATGGTTCGTAGGTTAATTACAATCAATGTGGTTGTGTATATGTGGGGACGCATGCATGTGGGCGAGTTTTCATCAGCTACCAGAACAGCTATTTCATCAGAGCTGCCAACGTATGGAACACTATTCCTCCTTCTATTAGAGATACAACTAAGTCAATAGCATCATTTAAAGCTTTACTACGGAAACACTATGAAGATCTAATGATCAGTATCTACAACCCTGATGACCCGAGAACGTTTAAGTCTGTCTGTGTGAAATGTCACACAACTCGTCCACTACGGTACTTATTATCAAAATCATGTTGTTAGCTCAACTGAACTGCATATTGGTCACTTCCCTTATTGCGTAGCCGTATGCATCTACCATGATGCTTGCGAATGTTATTCTATTTTATGTATCTACTTCCATCCGAATAGCATCCTGGTGGTTGTGTTCGGTGTGCATAGTGGGGGGTTGAGCAGCCATTAATCTCTTTTTTATCTTTCTCGATATATGATCAAACTTAATTGCTCCAAATTACTCTCATTATAATCAGGTCATGAGTTCAGCTTTTCGTTATGAATTAAATTTAGGTTCGAGTTTATATATAGTCAAGTCCGAACCTTCATTAATTAATTTTGTTCATATAGCGAGAAAGTGCTAAGAATATGTCGTTTGTTTACTCTTCGTTTGTTGTTTCACTTTGTGGCCTGTTAATTTGTTTGCTTGCTGACTATCTGTCAGACTATTGTGTCTAAATTCTGTTATGTCTGTGTAAGTTTATGCTGTCGTCTGCATGTTGTGGAACCCCGTTATTGGAGATTTTATCTCTGTGTGGTCATTCCAGCCATTGTGTGTCATTCATGTTTAGTTTATATTTACTGTAAATAATGGCAAACTTATAAAATAAAATAGATATGCATGTTACGTCACAAACAGTGTTACAAATCCCAGTGACAGGGTCCATAGCTGACTGGCTGAATCATTGCCTTTGGATTTTGAAATGATAAATATTGCCGATTACCAATAATATGACAAATATATACTTTGTCAGTTGAACTTGTGTTTGCTGTTTACTTAGTGTTAATTTGATTTTGCTCGCCGTACCAAACGTTTTTATGTTTCATCATACGCCACTCTTAGCTATCCCAGAAAATTTACACCATGCCAAACAGTCATTTCTACACATCGTCTATCTGATACGCCAATATGTTTGGCGTAACATACGGTGATTCCACTATGGATGACTGAGAGGGTTGTAAATAGAAGACTACTGACATTTCACAACCCTCTCAGTCATGCTCAGTTAAATTAAGGTATGGGATAATAGCCATGTGTAAGCCATAGCCGGTGTAAGCCAAGCTTGAAAAGCATGGTTTAGGGGTGGTGAAGTTTTACGACCCACGTAAATCAAGAGTGGGCTGGTGGGTGGGTCGTTTTCTTTTCTCACTTGTCCCCTGGAAAGAAACTGGGCAAAACTAGAGGATTTCCCCAGTATTTATGCCCACTGCAACGTAATATACATGTGTCTGTACTTAATCAACCGTTACAGGGTAATTTATGGCTTAATTTTTACATTGCATCTCATAAGGGTTGCGATTGTGAATAGAATACCAACAATACCTTTCTCTACAGCACGCATGGCCATGTACTGTACTGTTCTGTTCAAGCAAACTTCAGTTAATTTAGTGAGTTCTATCAGTTAATTTAGTGACTTCTATCATTGCAAATGAGCGCATCCATCGTTAGATTCTTCGTCAAATCATTTTTGTATTTTTCCATTTGTGAATCCATGTTTTGATCATGCTTTTGATCCAAATTTGATCGTCAAGTGTTTTAATTTTTCTGTTTTGATAGTTTTCTTAACCAATACTTCATGTAAAACAGGTGTTTCGGACTCACGGCAATTCACGGCTTTGGAGTCTGGGATAATCCATAACCGGAAGTGAATATGATTGGTTGTTGATACGGAATGGAATGTAACTTCCAGACGAAGGGCCTTCGCTCGAAACGTCGAAGTTCTCATTGTATTTTTCAGGTAGTTTTACACAACAGTCAACCGCCGTATTTGCTATACTCTACCCACAATGGCAACGCACGTTCGAGATCGATATTTTCAATGTAGCAATTAACCATTAACCAGGTAATTTATAGATATGCAATAATGCAAAATGGCTGCCGTTTAGGAGCGTGCGAAAATTGTTTTTTTGTATTTCAGAGTAATTTTAGCAGTGATAATACCAAAATTCTTTTTAGTAGAGCTGCTAAGACAAAGAATCCTTCAAATTGTGAAACTTGGCACAGATACTCGTTAGGACATTGCGAATATGGAATGACTTAAGCGTTGCCCAAAACTTGAGCAGGGGAAAGTGCCCATTTCGGCCTTCAAAATGGCCGGCATTCGGTATGCGCCTTGAGGAAAATTATCGCATTTAATCATCGCATCTGTGGAAAAATGGACAGTTCTAGTAAAAACACATGCGAGAGAAGGTCTAAGAAAGTTTTTGCACAATATTATATGTTGCATAAATTAAGGAAATTTGAGGAAAATGGTAGTGCGCATGCGCAGTCGCATTATCCTGAAATTTAAATGTTTTTCCTGGGTATATTTTATCCGGAATATATCATATAAAGGGTAAAATGTCATATTAAGCTTGCTATCTGTTGGTGCCATTTATTTTGGAAGCAAAAAAGATAATATTTTAGCAACTTACACATGCATACCTCAATTGTGGCCGGTGACATTTTGCGAAATGTTGCGGTAGCTCCTGCTACCAGCCTCGTACCCAGGCGCTTTTAAGGAAAAGAAAATTTACGCATTCAGCTAATTTATAGAGATCAGTGGCTAAGCTGAGCGAGCGTGCGGGGGTGCTTGGGGAGGTCGCGAAACGCGGGGCATCTTGGGTATGTCTTGCGCTCGCTCAGCTTAGCCACTGATCTCTATAAATTAGCTGAATGCGTAAATTTTCTTTTCCTTAAAAGCGCCTGGGTACGAGGCTGTCCTGCTACCAAAAACACTCATTGTGCGGTCTCCTTGGTGAAAAATAAATCTCGGCAACGCTCACAAACGTATGCGGACCTCACCCACAAATATAAAGGAATTTCAATGTCCCAAAGGTAGGAGCTATATACTCATTTAAAGATCAAATTGAAATTCATTTATGTCTGTGAGCGAGGTCAGCATACGTTTGTTAGCGTTGCCATGATCAATCAATTTTTAACCAAGGAGACCGAAGTCACCGAACATGAGTGTTTTGGCAGTATCTAACATTTCGCTTGACATCCACACAGCTCTGTACACTTCAACCAACTCGTTTTGCATCTGCATCTACCAACAACACATTTGGTGCACCCACAACGAATCAGCGCTTCGGTCACTTGGGATCAGTGAACTCCATAAATTTCTAATATCTGGAACGATAACATTCAATCATTCAGGCGGAAAAAAGTGAAGCCTAAATCCCAGTCCTTTTACGCGGTCCGTACGTCAGTTTCAGTCCCTCAAAAGTCAATTTCACGCGGTCCGTACGTCAGTTTCAGTCCCCCACAACTTACTTACTGCGCGGTCCGTACGTAAACTCTATTTTTGTGTTATTTTTTGGAAAAAAAACCCAGTTTTTTTGCAAATCGAAGTAGTTTCTACTTTGTAACTGGCTAAAAAAGATTACAGAAGGAAAACTAGGAGGAAAACATATCTTTGTCACTGAGTGACTGAAGTAAGTTAGTTTTCTCAGTGTTTTTGTTCAAACAGCGAAAATATTTTGTTTTTTGTCAGTCGTATAAGGCGTATAAGCTAGTTTGTGCAAAAAGTTTATGAAAGCCATAAAAATATGGGATAAGATAAGCTATCGTGCAGGTTTTAACAGCTTTCCAAGTTTTTTTTCTATTTTCGTGAACTTATTTTGAACTTGGCCGTTGTGAAATCAATCACGTTTGATGGCGTAGGCACTGTTATTTTGGCTTCACTTTTCACCGCCAGTTATCGTTCCAGGTAACCAAATTGAGTTCACTGCTTGGGATACGTCGGGCATGCGGCTCCAGACTGGAAATCATCGCCATCCTTCATCCATCCCCAATTTGTTGGTTCCAGTTCGACTCTGGTGGCTTCGAAACAGTTGTACCACTTTCGTGCTTGTAACCCAGATCGTTTGACGTGTTCGTTCAATGTCATTCTGCAACTCGAGGGCCGGTCGAACACATCCATAATCTTTGTCTTCCAGATGTTGCGTCAGCGAAGCAGATATAGCAGTGCCATGCCACAGATTAAAGATATACAGATATGGAACTCTCGCGGGATCCTGTCCCCACTTTTTCAATGCGCATGCGCGAGCCTCTGGCAAGTGTCATGAACATTTTTAATCAGTAAATAGATAGGAAAACCCCGAATTTTGACAATAAAACAGCGATTTAAAGAACAGCTACCGATGGATATTCATTTTGTGGATTAATTTTGAAAGAAAACGTTATTCTGTGTCTTTTTAGCGTTAAAGGAATGCACGAATACGGTTCTTCACGACAGAAACGAGGAAAGACAAGAGAAAGGAGTGCGAATTATCGCAGCATGCTGAAGAATCCATAGGTTCGAACTTCCCATTTTAAAAGTATATATATGCATATACTTTTTTTCATTCTGGAAAATAGGTCAAGATATTTTGTGAAGTGTTGTGTTGTTTCAAAAGACTGTAGATTAAACAGTTGCCTAGTTTTGATACGTAATGTGTTTATAAATTCATTTAATCATGAAAGAATTCATGACAAAAAAAGACGATTACTCTTTGAGCTTCGAATCTCTTTTGAAAAGTATGGGAATAACTGGCTGGCTTGACCAACCTACCCCAGTGACCCAAGAGATTGATCTCAATTTAACTTATATACTGTATAGTTACAAATTCTTTGGGTAAATAATCATTCAATGAGGTCATAAAGAGTATGGTTTTTAATGTTCTTGCAATTCTTACTCAAATTGGACATTGTCAACCTAATTTATGGGTCGACATTTTAGGAAACATCTAGAATTGTACCACTGAGAAAATCCAAAGAATGTGAAATCTCTACATATCAATATATAGACAGATAAATATTTATTAATTTAAAGTATGTTCTCTTTTAGTTTGAATTGCTCAGCTGGTGGACATTATTATTGGTATAGCTTACCACAATGAAGAAAATTTAACAACATCACACTTTATCCAACGAAGTCTCATGGATTTATTGGATTATAACTTCGCTCTTATTAAGGAGTAAAGGCTAGGGGTGCACAGCCTGGAGACAAATCTTGTAACAGTGTGCACAGGGGTGATGGAAACCCCCCTTAAAATCACCAAGAATACAAAGGTGTCATTATTTGCTGCCTAAAATGCTAAATGAACAAAATAGGTTTCTGCATGTTGAATCTTTTCCAAAACATTGAAAATGACATTTCAGAGACTCCAGATTTTCAAATTTTACCCAGAGTTTGTCTACCACTACCCACACAAACCAATTTCCCATGCTGCCACAAAGTTTGCATTCATGTTAAAAATATGGGTTCTTCAAGGAAATTGCCTTTAGAATTTTAACAAATTGTATATATAGTGGCATAGGAACTGGGGCACCCCCCCCCCAGTTGTCTTCAAAGTGCCCTTTTCTCTAGTTACACCAATGGATTGAGAAATTGCCCTTTTCTAATAGGAAAGGTTCTTTCAAGACAAAGTGCCCCCTCAACTTGAAGTTGCTTCCTATGCTAATGTATATATATATATATTTTTATGGTTTATATGATGAACACCTGTATTATATAATAACTTGAAGTGATTGGCTAAACTGAAAAGAAGGCATGAATCTTGTATGAATCAAATAAACTACCCAGCGGCACATCCACTATCCAACCCGTCTGTCCAGGTACCCCTATCAAAGGCAGATACACACAGTGCTTATTTAATACTAAAAAGTATCCATATTATAAACCTGTACTGTATTGAAGAAATCATTCACTGTTTTTGCAAGTATTATAATTAGTGTACATGTACGTACATAAACGGACAGTAATATATCACTGTAGTACTGTACAAAAAAGGTGTTAAATAATAGGTATACCATTTTATTAAAATGGCAAATTAAATCTTGTACTTGTGTTGATATAACAATCTCTTATATGCATATGATGGCGTGTACAAAACTTTGACTTGTCTAGTGATTTCCGAGGTTTTTGTATGTAAACAAAATAATTTCATAGTTTGTTGAAAAAAACTCGGAAAAATACAAACGGCGAAGGTTTGAAACCGAAAAAGTGCAAGTATAAAAAATAAGCATAATTGAATTAATGTAATTTGCAAGTCATGGAAGTTAAAACAATTCAGTCGACGACGAAAATACGCAAAAGTGGGACAACTTGGTGCTCAGCTTTTAAGTGCAACAACAACAAAACAAAAAACAAGGATACTTCATTTTTCCGCTTCCCAAAAGACCCTAAAAGGTAAGTTAATATGTTTGAAAGGTGAAGCCGTAATGTTGTTAATTTTTTCAGAATCAAAAACCCGATAAGACAATGTTTAAACCAAGTTATATTTCGCGAATTAGGTCAAAAAGATGGGCAATAAATACCAGGCGAAAAGATCTGATTAAGAAAGATGCCGGATATCTTTACAGAAACACAAGATTGTGTAGCGCCCATTTCGAGGAAGGAATGTTTATAACAACCTCCAAAAAGAGTTTGAAAACAGGGGCTGTGCCAACCTTGTTTGAAGTACCGAATCCTCCTTTGCGAGTTGGTATGAAACGGAGGCTTTTGAAAAGAGAAGAGACGGAGCACATCACTAGTGAGATATTTCACAAAACATTTTTATCGAAATATTTACAGCATTATTAAGTACATATAAATTCATGAAAACAACAATATATATTATGATTTTACGCTACACTTATGTAGATAAGAAAAGGAAAACCAGCAACAATAATACACAACAGAATTCGTCACAAACAGGTACTGTAATAGGAAATTTGCCTTACCGCGCTTGCGACATTCTGTCAATTATTGTCTTATTAATTCTGTCAATTATTGTCTTATTAATTCAATATTATTATTGTTCTAACAATTTTAATAGGTTTTGATATAAATGTGAGCATACCAGTTCCGGCAGCAATGTTCAATATTTTACCAGAGAACAATCAAATTAGTACACCACCAGACGAAATGCGAGGTAGAAAAGTTTTTCCAACTATGGTTTTCCAAAACATACAGCCTGATGGGGTGCATAAATTGGATCATAATACTCAGACTGCAGGGACTGTCACCACAGAAATATTGCACTAATTATGGTCTTTTAATAGGCCGTAGGATGAGCATCCAAAAGATGCTTAGAAAACGGATTCCGTTGCACCCCTCGTGGAACTACATAATTTTCACATGAATCAATAGATAAAAACTTACTTTATCAGAATCCGTTGCTCCCCAAGCAAAACAGGTGCACAATTGGGAAAAAAATCCCTCCAAAGTTTGCTATTTTCGCGCTTCGAAATATTCGAACCGCCATTGTTTTGGTAGCAAATACGCATGCGCAGTCAGCAAAACTCGCACTGCGCACGCGCACAAACACGCACATGCTTCGAAGTGGAAACCATTGAACTATAAGTAAACTGGAACGATAACTCCGGAAGTGGAAACCAAGCAATTGAGTTTTTCTGAGTTTTGAGTTGAAATACTTAACGCCAAAAATTGGTATATCATCAAAAATTGACTATAAGTAATGCAAAAAAATCAAGGCTGAAGAAATACTTAAAACTTTGAATTTGCCAGTTTTACGCATTTTTAAGTTTTGCTTTGTTTTCGTACTTTTTAAGTTTCTTTTTGCCAAGCTTGAAAGCTAAATAGTTGAACTTAAAACTCAAATAGAAATCTTTCGGACTGAAATATGAAACTAATTCGAAACACGCTTCCTTACTCATATTATAGGGACTGTTGTATTAGTTAGCGTTCCAGTTTATTATAGTATACTTCCAGGAACAACATTAGTTATACCAAAACAATCATGGCTGAAGATATTTATAAAACTCGAATATCCTCATGTTTTATGCATTTTTATGGCGTTACGGAGCAACTTTGCAAAGTTACACGCCAAAGGCTTAGAGATTTCTTGAGTGTAGGTCTAAATAGGCCAAACTTAAATGTCAACAAGCTGAAATAGCTAAGAAATCGTACGAGAACATCGATGACGGATCTGTCAATTCATAGAATGGTACAATCATGAAATGCTCGAAGAGATTTTGTGATGAAGAGAAGATCCGTAGACAACAGAGAAAAGAAGAAAAAGGAGAAGGAACTAGCTCTAAAACTGTAACTTCTACCGAAGAACCACATGTGGAAGTGGAGCCAAATAGCCAATAGAACCAAGGCGAAAAAGTACACGTCAATCGACTCAATCAGTCGTAGAACCTAATAAGACCCTGCCTAAAAAGAAACGAGCATGTACTCCCAGAGATAGGTATTAGTTGTGGAAGAGACGCCTCGAGGTTCTCACTAGACAAGGTATGGTCATTTTGACAGGTACATACTACTACTAGCGCAATGTGCACAACATTCTCGGGTTTGGTTTTAAAATATCTTGAATTGTGATCAATTAAGTTTATTTAGGGTAAAGTAGTTTCTAATGCTACAAACATCCAACCTTGTTATTAGCAGATATTTAGTTTAATAATTTTGTTTTACACCAGGTAACTAAGAAGAGAAGAAGAACCCCACTCATGTTGGCAGAAACAATTGATGCTGGTCTTCTACGTGCAGCTGCCGAGAGTAAAGAATGATGAACGGATACTTGTGCAAATCCAGGGGAAAGACTGTGTGCGCTATCACAAAGTTTGCTACTGCAATTATACAAAATTTCTCACCAGAGAGACGAAGAAGCAATCGGAGACTGAAAGATCTACATTAGTTTACGAGAAGTCTTATGATGTCTTCTGTAATGCATCAGTCAAATCCAAGCGTGCCCATCCCCCGGGCCACCGTGGGGGCATTTGACACTTTGGCTCCTCCCTGGGGTGGGGGATTTGAAAGCTAATGTTAGCCCGGGGTAGGGCATTAGAAAATTTTCTATTTTGAACCTAGTAAAACCATTTGGCCAAATAGAAAGACTTCGGCTTTGTGGTGCCAGTGTAGGTAAGTTTCGAACCGGGGGCCCTTTATCTGGAAGCGTAGGCCCTTTGTCTGGAGCGGACGAAGGGTCTCCCGCTCGAAACGTTGTAGTTCTCGTTGCTCAAAGCTTAGACTTAATTTGGCTGCAATGTTCCACATTATTTTGCTCCTAACAAAGCATGGTTTGTTCATACGGACACAATGCCAATTTGATATAGCTTTTTAACATACAGTACATGTGTAAAAAATTATTAATATTTGCTATGTAGTTGTTTTGCCTTGTGGAATAAGGTTCCCCGGGGTGGGGAATTTGCCACTGACTTGTGGCCCCACCATGGGGCATTTTCACTTGTTTGTGACCCCACCGGAAGAATTAGCACCATTTTTACAAAATTTGTCAAATTCCGGGGATGGGCATGCTTGGATTTGACTGATGCGTAAGAAAGTAATCGAGACAGGGTCATCGGAAATAAGCAAATAAAGTATATGAAAGATTTGCTGGAGAAATTTGTTATCATTGCTAAGGACACTGAGAATGTGGATGCATCTAAATATAGAGATTTTAAACTCAAGCAACGACTGATGAAAAGTTATCCCCAACTTGTGTTCTGTGTACCGAAAATGAGAAATGTTAGTGAGATTGTATAATTATGTGGAAAATTTGGATTCTTCTGAATTGATTGAGGAACATATGTCAAATAAGTCTGAAAACAACAATGAAGAGAGCTGTACCATTGATGATGATGATCTGAATTCCAACACAGAAACGGAGGGAAATTCTAAATCGTTCCTTGCTATTCTAGATAGTGGCTAAATACCAACTTATGTCACAATATAATATATGTAATAGTTCATATACGAGAAGTAGAACTTTACCAGACAAAAGCCAGGACAGCTTATTGTAGAATACATGCAATCTCGTTTTGAGTGTAGGCCCTTGGCCAGGATCAATAAGTGGGATTTTATTGCACTGATGAAAATCTGGGCTCAAGGATGAAAACATTTCTTTCAATTATAGATAGTTATGATGAAATTATGGATTTTATATTTCCTCCCAATTGATCTTTTTTATGATGAATTTCGAGTTGGTGCCGGGACATGTTTCTTTCAATTAGAGGTTTTCCTAGGAGTTTATATAAATATCCCTTAAAGCCCGGGACCAACTGGGAAACATTGTTGCGCAAAGATATTTGTCATATTATTTGTCTTACCAATGTTTCGGTTTGTCATATTGTCCTACCAGCGTCGGAAAACGGAGAAAGGGTGTTTCATCAAATGTTTCTGAATTTGGTAGGAAATATTTTTGCTTTCTGGGAAGCAAATTTTGTTTCTGCAATAAAAGCCAGATGTGGGAGACAGGGAAACATTTGAGCAAATATTGAAAATCACGAATATTTCCGCGACAATGTTTCTTACGTTTGGCCAAGACTTTAGTTTAGTGAAATATTTAATTTGTTCCTTGATCGTGTGAATTGTATGTATATTTATATATTCTCTGTCCTGTTTGATACAGGTGGGTTTTTTACCTCACACAAATTTGTATTGAATTAGGATGTTGATAAGTAGAATTACACGTTAAAACGGTATTTTGAAACAACAGCCAATGAATTGAAGTGATTTAGCATATGAGCAAGCAAAATGTACAATGTGTTTTAAACAATATTTAATGTGTGTGTATTTATTCGTTAATATTACAAGGTTTGATCTCTATTCCGTGATTTTATTTTGTTGTTTTTACGGGGGAAATCGGGGAAAACCCACAGGGAAAATCCATTTTTCTGTCTGCGCGTGCGCAGTGCGAGTTTGGCTGACATGCGCATGCGTATTTGCTACCAAAACAATGGCGGTTCGAATATTTCGAAGCGCGAAAATCGCAAACTTTGGAGGGATTTTTTTCCCAATTGTGCACCTGTTTCGCTTGGGGAGCAACGGATTCTGATAAAGCAAGTTTTTATCTATTGATTCATGTGAAAATTACGTAGTTCCACGAGGGGTGCAACGGAATTGCATCTTTTGGATGCTCATCCTACGGCCTAAATTCTTGATCGTGAGAAGGGCACCTGTCGATTCTTCTCTGACACTATTCAAATTTCTTCACAATAGGTTCTTCTTATAATGAAATAGATCCACATGTCAATTGGAGTGATGCAGCAGATCAAGGTCTTGATATATAATTCTAGATAGAAATCATTGAAACATTTAAAGTTAGTTCAATAACATTAAAAAATTAGGATTTCACTCATAGTAGAAATTACATGTCTTTTTCAGTGATAGCAGTCATAGTGACATAATAGTCAGACTAAGTTTCATAGATAATATTTTATAAACAGCTGTATTTGTTTTTGGGGCACCTGTCCATTCTATGACACTCCTCAAATTTCTTCAAAATAGGTTCTTCCAACAATGAAGCAGTCACACAATGTCCACACATCAATGGGAATGATGCAGCAGACCAAGGTCTTATATCTAGATAAAATTTATTGAAACATAAAAAACAATCAGTGATAATAATCAGTGACATAAGGGACCGGTCATAAAGTATGTGTACTGGGGGGGGGTGGAGGGTAAGTTGGGGGGGTACAAAACAAATTATCTAACCTTTGGGGGGGTATGAGACGAATTACGACATTTGTGGGGGGTACGAAACAAAAAAAATGAATTTAATACTATGTCTATGATTAAAACTACAAACTTTAATACTTTAATAAAATTGAGTGTATGTTCTTATAATTAAATTGCAATGTAGCACAGTAGCGTTTATCGGAAAGTGTCTCGATCGGAACCTATTAGTTTGACATCTCTGCAACCTGAACAGTCTTTGATTACGTAATTTTACCGTCGGGTAGCTCCCCTACTCGTTTAGAATGATTTAAATATTGAAAAAGATATGAAATACGTCACGACATTCTGTTGATATATCCCATAAATAATGCGCATGGCCGGGACCTCTCAAAGACTCTATTATTAGGTACGGAAAAGATAGTCAGGCAAGTCCTATTAATGGAATACTGGCAAGCATACAAAAGTACGGATTGGATACATGTGGTGTAAAAGAGCACTATTAAATTTATGGAAATGCTCAAAACTTGGATTAACAATAACAATTTGCAACAGATTATGTTCTTGGCATTTATATTTGTTTCATGTTTTTTTTGGGGGAGGGTGATTGGTTGGGTGGGGGGGGGGGGGTAGAAACATTTCATGGGGGTATTAAATATTTTTCGACTCTTTTTGGGGGGGTACCAAATTTTATGGTAGTATTTTGGAATAACCTCCACCCCCCCAGTACACATACTTTATGACCGGTCCCTAATAGTCATACTAAGTTTAATAGATTTTGATTTTTGTTCGGCATCTCCTTCGATGAAACTAATAGTTGAGGTTGTTTGTAGATGGAATAATCTACAAACAAATTCCAATATAAGTTTCATAGATAACATTTTAAAAACTACTGCATTGTTTTTTGAAATTCCTGAGAAGAGGAATGACACTATTTTCGGCTCAATTTCAATATTAACCTGTTAGCTGGCAATGCACCCATATGTGCCCTACTTAGTATTTTACTTTGTCTAACACCAGACAATTTTACTTGTCAGTGGTTGAGTACTTCCAGTTAATGTGAGTAGTTTGAGTACTTTCAGTTTTTTACAAACTTAATATCATTCCTATTCTCAAACAGTCTGCTATATTCTTCCACACAGGTTCTTCCGACAATCAAACAGATCTACATGTACATGCCAATATGAATGATGCATCTTATGAAGGTAATCATTTGTATAAAAACTGTTGAAGCAACACATAATTATTATCAACAAGTATTGATAATGGTATCATGCAGGGAAAAAGCTAACAGCTACTGTATAACCTAACTTCAACTCTAATCCTAACCTTAAACATACAGTAATTCTAACCAGTAATTCTTACCTCAACCTTAATCCTCAAGTGACAAAATTCCAGTAATATGGAAAGTAAATTTTATTCTCTAACAGTCTGCAATTTTCTTCCAAATAGGTTCTTCCGACAATCAAAAAGATCTGCCTGTACATGCCAAAAGGAAGGGTGTATCTAATGAAGGTAATAATTTTGTATAAAAACAGTTAAAACATGTAACAAGTTAGTTTATGAACATACATGACATTACATGTACACATAACTATTATTGACAGGCATTGTTCATGTAGGGAAAAAGCAACAGAAGAAAGAAGCAAGGCAATACAACATCAATGTAAAGCGATATAAGATGACAATAGCAAGGCAAAAGAAACAACTGCAGCGTCTTCGACAAGCAATGAATATGAAGAAGAAAAGATCAATCGACAAGCACACCGCACTTGAAAGCTTACGAACGATGCTGCCAGAAAACATTGTCCATTTTATATCCCTACAAGTCGACATCTGCAAGAAAAAGAATAAAGGACAACGGTATACAAAAGAAATGAAGTCATTTGCTCTTTCCCTTTTCCATATTAGTGGGAAAGCATACAGGTTAGTCAAGACAAAGTTCGGAAATTTAGCTGGCAATGTGCCAAGCTGCGCCATACTTTAGCATTTCACTCTGTCTAACACCAGATGATTTCACATGGCAGTGGCACGGTACTGTCAGTTAATTGATTTAAACTGTTATCTGGTACTGTGTTTTACAGATTGGTTGCCAAACTGTTCCAATTACCATCAAGAAGCAGTTTGATGAAATGGGTATCAATATTCCCAACATCGTCTGGACTGCCCAAGCACGCAAAGGAAATGATCGGTTCCAAAGTCAAGTTGATGAATGATGCTGGAAAGCTATGCTCCCTTACGATGGATGAAATATCGTTAAAAGCAAACCTCCAATACGACCAAACTAAGGACGAGGTGATAGGTGTGGAAGATTTTGGTGAAGGTGACAGGACAGCAAAGGTGGCAACCGCAGCGTTGGTGTTTATGGCAAGAGGAATCAAGGAAAATTGGAAACAACCGCTTGGGTATGTTCTTGTGAACGAGGCATGCCCAAGTGAGAGAATAAAGACTCTTCTCTTCAGCATTATTGATGATCTGACAACACTCGGTTTGAAGGTAGAAACAATCATTTCAGACTTGGGATCTAATTTCCAAAAACTGTTACGGGAGTTGAACATAACGCCAGAAACACCATGGTTTTTTCACAATGGCAAAATAATTATCTATCTCTTTGACCCTCCTCACCTTATCAAGGCAGTCAGAAACAATCTTCTGAAATACAACTTTCACTTCACTGACAAAGTTGCATCCTGGGATGACATCAAGGTAGTCTACGAGCGGGACAAACAACAAACACTTCGGTGTTGCCCAAAACTAACAGAGAAGCACATGAATCCGAATGGCTTCACAAAAATGAAAGTCAAGTATGCGACACAAACAATGAGTCAAACAGTGGCATCTACTATCACAACATATATTTCACTGGGTGCACTGCCTTCATCTGCATTAGGAACTGCCGAATTGATCTCCAACTTTGACAATATATTTGACTGTCTGAACATCTCTTCCCTCAATAATCCTAAAATATACAAAAGAGCAATATCCAAAGATTCACCACATCATCAACTTATAGTCAAAATGGTACAGTTTATCAACTCAATCAAAGTGATGGACAAACAAGGTGTGACAGATGTAACCTCACAACTTAAGTGTCTCAAAGGCCTTAGAATGACGTTGAATGGCATCATCGCACTGTGGCATCACCTGAGTGAAGATTGTTCATTGGAATTCCTGCTGACAAGACGTCTAAATCAAGACCCGTTGGAAAACTTTTTTGGATTAATCAGGCAGCAAGGCGGGAATTGTGACAATCCCATCCCAATACAGTTCACACGAGCGTTCCGTAAGTTGTTTGTAGACAACTTTCTTACACCCCTATCATCTGGCAACTGCGCCGAAGATTTTGATGTCTTTTTGATCAACTCTCGTGAGAATTCAAAAAAATCAACAGTCAGCAACAATCAACCATCAACCACCGCACCAATCGAAACAGTGTATGAGACAGACTTCAAAACGACTGACATTGAAAAAAATTTGGTCTCAATGAATGCACTGACATATGTAGCAGGATACTTGCTTAAGAAGTGCCTGACCAAGCATGATTGTGAAGTATGCCGTCATACTTTAACAACCAATAGCATTCAAGACAGCAGTCAATTGTTCTGTTTCTTCAAATCATATGAAGGTGTTACCGGACTAACAATTCCACAAGATAACTTTGTTAAACATATATCACAAATGGAAAGTGTGTTCATTACAGAATTCAATCGCTGCATTGAAAGGGCCAAGATAGGAAATCACCTACGTTCAATAATGCCCAAGCTACCTACACATATAGCAACTTGCCAAGCCTTTCCTGGTACATACCTGGTTCAATTGTTCATAAAAATGCGGCTGCATTATGCTCTTAAGTTTGGAAACAGAGAGCTGACGTCTAAAAAGAAGAAAAACAGAAAATACCTGAAGGTCCAACATTTATGACTTGATTTTGACTTACTCTAAAATAGGGGATAATCACATATAATAACTCATATGCCTAGTTACTATTGTTCTAGTTTGCAAAAAAACAATGAATAGAACAAAGGTAACTAAGCATCAGAACGATGTAAACAGCGTTCGCCAATTGTGTCTATGAAGGTTGTCACAGACAATAGTCAAATATACAATATGAGCGCTAAAATAATGATGGGAATAATCATGGTTTTAAATCAGTTTGATACATCTCTAGCCTCATGGTAATTATACAAATATAGTATAAATATACTACATTGTATTACAATAAGGCTAGAGATGTGTTAAACTGATTATTCCCATCATTCTTTTAGCACTAATATTGTATATTTGACTATTGTCTGTGACTACCTTAATTGAAATAGCTGTATATTATTATAATAGAACAATACTGTCTATTCATTACCAATTAAATCATAAATATTGACTTCAAATTAATAGAGTGTGCAGTCAAGTAATATTTATATCAATGTTAAATAAATTAGCAAGGAGATGTAGTATTTAATTTAACTGACATTGATCCCACACCTAAATCTCAAAGGTTGAGGAACTGATGAAGGTACAAGTGACTGATGCAATAATCATGATTAGTATCTGACTATATTCTTGTTATTTTGAATGAGAGAAAGCTAGTTTAATACTAATTATTTATAGTTACAAAACTTTAAATGAAAATAGATTCATGTTATTAATAACATGCCAATTTGAAATGATGAATTATTCCAAAAAAATCCACGCCTCTATATGGAAAAAATTAACACCTATCTCCTAGTACACCTTACTATAATCATTGGTGAATTTCCCCCTTTTCCCCTAGTTAGAGACGAATTTCTCCCCTTCCCCCTCCAGGCTCCAGCAAAAGATTTTCTCTGTGGCGGATCCATATAAATAATACTTTCCTGAATGACCCAATGCAAACTTTTAAGTATACTTTACATTTGCCGATCTGCTTTCGATTTTGTTCAACAAAACATTGCCTATCTGCAGTGGCACCGGCAAGGCGAACTACCCCCCAATAATTTTTAGATTGTGATTTAAGATCCATACAATTCGTTTGCGAATTCGCTCCAGAAAACGCCAAAAATGCAGTCCTGGAGCTTCGGAAATTATAAAAAATTTCTGGGGGAGGACCACCAGGCCCCCCTATTTTTAAACAAGTGTGATGATTGTAATAGACCTTTTCTGACAATATATTGTATGGGAAATCGTTTGTTTGAACGGAAATATTTCTTATATAAAAAATATTTTGCTCCAAACTGCCTTCACAATTTGCGTATCAGAAAATGCCGTTTCAGAGAAGTGCCCCATTCAAAACAATTTCCTGGTGGTGAATGTCCCCGAACTTTCCTAGGGATGCGTCGTTACAAGCAAGTAACGTACCGTATATCGCCCCCTCAATAAAAAATCCTTCGGTGCCTTTTCGCTATAAAATTGCGAGGCTTGCAAAATCCGAGCAAGACCTTCGAAGACCCGTCCTCGTCCTCGATTCGAAATTTCGAATACTACAAGTTTCTTGACTTGCAAATAAGTGCATTAATCATACTTATCTTTGTTTTGAAACACGCTTTTGTGTCTTTTTGCTGCTTTAAAAGGCAGAAAAACAAACCCCTAGTCTAAATACGTTGTGAAATGATCGTTTCATTCCTAATACCCTAGCAGTCTTATAGTTTATAGCCCACCATGCGGCCATAGCCATGCATCGTGGTCTTGCCGACAAGTCGATAATTTGTATTTTCCTTCTTGCATTAAACCGTAACATACAACTTTTTCTAACAAGATATACACTTACCATTTATCTTTAAAATTTATGACCCAAAATAATAATAGCTTGCGCCAATCTTGTAAAATAGCCATTTATGACCTTCGAAACAGTGTTTCTCCTATACTTTAGTTAGGATATTCGACGAGCGACACTTGCCAGCCACGCACCAGAGCAATTTGCGTGGCGCGTGGAATTGCGTCATCGTGGCAGAAAGTGGGGACAACAACATCAAAGGGTTCCGACTAAAGTTCCATATCTGTTAATCTTTAATCTGTGGCCATGCCAAGAGTCCTGTGCTGTTCTGGAACTGGGGTTATGGTCGATATTGTCCACGGCATGTGTGGTGAAGAAATTACTTCCCAATGAGACAGGACATACCAATCCATCTTTTTCAAACTGTTTCATAACACTATTTCCCAGTGCCCCAGTGAGTGAAGTCTGTCTACCAGGTCCTTGCTTCTTGTCTTGGAGTGGATTATATATATGGCTACTGGTTTCATGATCTGCATTGTTACGAAAATCTCCAGGGCCGGTTGTTCAAAAGCCGGTTAACGCTAACCTAGGGTTAAAATTCCTTAACCCAGGTTTAAATTTTAAACCTGGGTTAATTTGCGTTGCACAAAGCTTGATTAGTTTTAACCCTGGGTTAAAATGGACGAAAATTTTAACCCACCCAGCTAGGAGGGTTAACTTTTTAACCCTGGGTTAACTGCAAAATATCATTAATATCATGGCGGATATTTTACAATTTGTTGTGCCAATACAGAATTTCCCACGCAGAGAACGGCGATATCGTCATGATAACTTAAATATTCAAGGTTTAACTGACTCAGATTTGCGAATTCGGTACAGATTTGGTAGCCAAGCAATAAATTATATTACTAATTTACTATACAATGACCTTGTTCGTGACACTAACAGAAATTTTGCACTAATTCCCGACGTCCAAGTCCTCATCACCCTACAGGTTATCGGGGACACATTTGGTGTTGACAAGTCCACAGTATCACGAGTAGTACGAGACGTATGTATGGCTCTTTCAAACAAACGAGATCAGTTTATCCGTTGATGAAGAGAAAGAGAGTATTAAAAATGGGTTTTACAATATGGCCCGTTTCCCAGGCGTTATTGGTTGTATACACTGCACGCATATTCGAATCCAGGCGCCACATCTCCACGAGAATTTCTATGTGAATCGGAAACGGTATCATTCCATCAATGTTCAAGCAATTTGTGATGATCAAGGTATATATTATACACTGTGTCCATTTTATTATAATTGCTATGGTAAGAACAAATGCTAAATTGTATATAATATACTTCACAGTCATTTCATTTCTCAATACTAGGAAAGTTCATAAATCTGGTTGCCAGATGGCCAGGAAGTGTCCATGACAGCCATATATTCCGAACATCTCAGATACAGGAGCATTTAGAGCAGCAGCACACATCACTAGAAGATGGAATCATGTTGGGAGATAGTGGTTATGCTTTAAAACCCTACCTTATGACACCCTACTTGAATCCTGCCGCAGCAAAGGAAAGGGCATTTAATCGGTCTTTGAAGAAAACACGCGTTTTGATCGAGCAAGTATTTGGGCGATGGAAAAGACGGTTCCACCTACTACACTCAGAGATCAGGATGAAACCAGAAAAAGTCTGCTTGTTGATTGGTGCTTGTGCAATCTTGCAGAATATTGCAATCATGTTTAATGAACCAGAAGAAGATGAGGATATTAATGTGAATGAGCCTGAAGTTGAACCACATGCTGGTCATGACACAGGAAGGCAAATCAGGGCACATATCACAAATAACTTTTTTTAATTAATATGGCATGCATTATAACACCAGACAACAATTGTTAATAGCTTACTGAACACTAATAACAGTTTATGCAAAATAATTAGTAAATTACCATAAAATGGATAGAATTGGTCATTTGGGAAATGTGGCCTGGGGAAAATTGCCTTAGTTCACCACATTCTATAGTAATTTACTACAATTATGCACTTGTCAATTGTAACCCCCCCCCCCAACCTTGGGGTATGGTGGGGACATGGGTTTTCCTTGTCACCATAATGCTCAATGCCCCCTCCCGCTTAGGTAAAAAGATGACTAATACCCCTACCATGGTGAAAAATTTAACTTTTAATAGCAACACAAATAAAATAATTGCCATGAAAATATTTTGAACAATGAAAAATATAAATGATGTATTTTGCTACTAATAAAAATACACAAGTGTGTTACTTTATATCAAATATAATAGTATTGACACATTAGTAGCAAGAAAGCTCAAAATAAACCTCAAAATCCCCCTCCCATAATAAACCCCAAAATATTTATTATACTATTTATTATTTATACTATTTATTTATATTATATCATATATATTATATCCCCCTCCCCCATATATATATAATCTCAAAACCCCCCTCCCCCAAAACCCCCCTGTATAAAGCTAAAAAAGATTATAACTTATAAATAAATAATGTAACATATCAATATTAAAGTAAGGAAAATTTGTTATTAAAATTACAAGTTTTCTATGGAAGACATTAAGGAATTGCAAGTTGCTTGTCCTTTCAACTGGGCTACCTGCAGCTTTAGTTTCTCATTCTTCAGTAATAGCATTTCCTTTTGCAGCTTCAGAACTTCCAGCTGCATTTCCAACACGACTTGTTGTTTTGGGTGTCTGCAGGTAGGGGTGTGGGTGAAGGTTTTCTATGAATAATTGGTGCAAAAGGTGGTGGGGTCATTCTCAGGTCGTCGTCGCTCTCAAAGCTTTGAGCTTCTTCTGGTACTGGCTGAATGCAACTGCTTTGCCCGGTAGAAACTTCATCGCCCTGTCCTTGTATAAACGTCGCTGATTCAACTATGCAAAAGGCAAAAATTACTATATTAATATTGACATTATTGTGCACAAAGTTACGAAACTATTTGACAAAAAATGCAAAGTATAATGGAAACTAAAACTTGTCGGAATGGCACCGCACAATGGACTTTGACAAATTCGGCCAATATTTCGACTTATATTTCGCCTTGGTACATCATGATAAAGAAGCCCCAATCTTGGAAACTATATTTTTATTATAGTAAAACAAAAATCTTTCTCAGCTTTTTTATTAAGTATGTGATGTCTTTCCGTGTTTATCAAATCAAAATTCGGCCATATTTAAATAATATGAAATGATTTCTCGTTGTCATGCGCATGAATTGACCGAAAATTTGGGAGACTGGTTAAGGAAACAAACATGCTTAAACTCGCCCAAAAGTTGTATTTTAACTTACCGCTCGTTTCAAAACCATTTATTCCGGTGAAAGACGGAGTCTCATGATCTTTTCCGTAGCTTCCTTTGGCTTTTTACACGGCGGGCCACCAACTGTCTGCCCAAAGCTTCTTTTCTGTCGCGCAAACTCCTTCTTCGCCGTGATTTGTAAGTTTTTCCACTTTTCTTTGATGTCTCGTACGGAGCGGTGAGCCACCCCAATGGCATTAACTTGCCCGGCAATTTTCGCCCATGTCTCTTGCTTTTTTTGGTTTGTGACAGAATTTGTAAGTTTGGACTGAATCATTTGAAGGTTTTCTTCCACTAATTCTGTTATTTTATTTATTTCTGACGCTGAAAAATTTAATTTTCGCTTCCTCCGAAAAATTTAATTTCCGCCATTTTGTTTTTCGCGCGCTTTTTAACCGTGGGTTAAATGTCTTAACCCAGGGTTAACTAACCGCACCGCTAATCGACCTTTGAGCAACGCCAAATTAACCCAGGGATAGCTAACCCAGGGTTAAGGATTTTTAACCCTGGGTTAACGCTAATCCTGGGTTAAGTTAACCGGCTTTTGAACAACCGGCCCCAGTTGTTTACCTCTTTTTAGCCGAGTTAAAAGCGAGCAGCTGAGCCAACACTAAGCAATGGACAACTTGGATGAGTCTGCGTCACATGTGCTCTCAAATCCGGTCAACATATACATTAAAGACAAGAATACTTATAGTATTTAATAAATATTAATCTGAATAACAGCTAAAAGCTGAAATATACAGGATTAATTACAAATTGTAAGTACAAATAATAAGAAACTCTTAATAATATATATACTACATGAAAAGTTTTAAATTACATAGTAAAGAAACTATTTAGGAATGTTAAAAACAATGAATGTTAAATAATACTATCCGAATTATAGAAATCGCTAAAAAGTCAAATTTAATTTAATGAGTCATTATAAGCTAAAATGCTTGAAGGTAAAAATGAATTTCGAAATCTATTAGTTTTACAGTCAATTTGATTGACATGATTATTGTTACGAAGGGTATAATTGACTAAGTTCTCACGTCTGTCAGGAACGAGTTCGTGTAATATGATAGATCGGGATATATTATTCGTAAAGCGCGTTTTTGGATTCTTTCAACTTCTTCTTTTAAATAATCTGGAGCAAAAAACACTTGGATCAGAGAATTCTCTCCAATTCCGCTTCGTTTAAGTACTCGGAGAAAGCAAAGTCTCTTTGATGCTTTTGCTACAATATATTCGATATGCAAGATCCAGCGGAGATCAGACGAGAAAAAAAGACCAAGGACTTTGCCGATGAAACCCGGGAAATACAATGCTTTCCAACGAAGAGTGGACGAAGGTTTGGTGTATCTTTAGCAAACGAAATGATTAACATTTGGCGTGGTTAAGTACCATACGTTCTCTGTACACCATTTCTCTATATCGTCAATAACAGTTTGTAAATTACTTTGTTTACCTTTGATGATTGTTTCCGAGAGACTAGTGTCGTCAACATATTTCCATCGGTTGTTATGAGTGATGGCTAAATCGTTGACCATAATGAGAAAAAAAAGCGGGCCAAGAATTGTACCCTGCGGTACGCCACCATTTATAAATGACCAATCCGATAACATGGGGCCCAACTTCACCCTTTGTCTTCTTTGCATGAGAAAGTCAATCACCCAATTAATTAAAGAATTATCAATGCCGAGTAATCGCATCTTATTTATGAGGATTTGATGATTGATTCTATCAAATGCCTTACTAAAATCTAATAGGAAAACACGTACAGTTTCGCCATTGCCATCTGTCTCTGAAAACCAACAGTGGAACATGCTAATTAACGCGTCCACAGAAGAACATCCTTTTAATGAACCAAATTGTCTTTGATCCAATATCGGATGAATACCATCCATGATCCTTCGAAATTGGAACGATTCAATAATTTTTGATAATGTAGCAGTTAGTGATATAGGTCGAAGATCCGAGGATATATCTGTTACTGGAGTTGTCTTTGGGACTGGAATAACATTTGATTCTTTCCACTGCCTTGGGACATATGCCTGTTTAATAAAGCTGTTAAATATAATTGTCACAGGTTCAGATAGCTCCATGGAAAACGTATTGAGAATCCAATTCGGTATGCCATCTGGACCAGGTGCTTTGTTGGATTTAATTTTCTTTAGATGGGATTCAATAGCAAAGTCAGAGATAGTGTAAGGGTCCCTGGATTCTTCAATAGGAATTCTTTCATACTCTGATAGGGGAGGTAGTGGTTGGGTGGCAGCAATAAATGCATTGTTAACTGCGGACGCTAGTGCTTTTCCTTGTAAGATGATTCCATTGGCCTCAGCAGAATTGAAAACTGCTTTTGAAGAAGAGCCAGCTAAATTTAAGAATGCCGGAGACACTGACTGTTCTTGACATTTATCTCCAAAGTGACCAGTAAACGTTTGTTTTCTGTCCGCTAACTCAGTTTTAATTTTTCTGGCGAGCCGGCAAAGACCCGGCATAACATCATTAGCTTGAGACCGACTAGCATATTTCAAGGCGGCTGCCATATCATCTTTGTACGAAACATATATTTCCTTCTTGTCCGGAACAGCTTGCAGGTCACTGTCTAAATCGAGGATCTTATCTTTGAACCGTGTAACATTCACATTCATTTCCTTGCCAACCAGCCTATTTAAACTGCTATCATAAAACTTTCTAATGTCTGATAATTTGATTGATGCCGGTATGTCAATGTGTCACTCACACTAATGGCCAGAAATACGCGACATCCGATTGCGCAACACCTTGCAGCTTATCGAATTTACACAATTTGTACATATTAAGATTATATAGGAACACACGTATTTGTTGAAATAGACAAAGTATATGTCTTGTTTTTTAAAATGCGAAACCAGATCTTAGTAAGGCAAATATTGAAGATCATTATGAGCTAAAAATTGGACGCTGCCGGTAAGTTTTCGGTTGTCCCTACGAAAATTAATAAAATGCTGCTAGTTTGTATGGATTTGGATTAGGTTAGTACGAAAAGAACAGCTAGTTAGATATTTAAAACGGATCGTGAAGTCGAAGCATGTATATTATCAAACATGCGAAAGTGTAGTTCATATATAGAATGTCTGAGGATTCCTCTTGTAGTGATATAGTTGGCAATTCTCCCTTACGTTTGGCTTGTCCTTTCTTGTTGTATTTTAGAAAGCGTAATAATGACCAGAAACGACTGGGCTATACACATAGAATCTTTGCGTTTAAGAATTGCCATAACTCTGCGAGATCACAGTGAAACCCAAAAACAGATGTCAATGTATCAATAAAATATGAACACGACAAAACAGTACAACAAGTATTTTAACTACAAGACCAAAACTATTGACACAAGAAAGACAAGTAAAACAGGGTGCACAAAACAGAACACAAAATGGTTATGACAGAACAAGGAGATTATAATACAACATTTTAAGGAAATTTCAAAATTTCAAAACGCAAATAAACGATTTTGTAACTTTTAAAACGATTTAATTTTGCAAACTCTAAAAACAATCGAAAAACTCATTTATAACTTTTAATAATCAAACAAATTTGATTTCTTGCAGTAAAATTGACGAGAGAAAGTCAACGCGATGATAAAAGTTTCTCGATGAAAAAGGTCTACGAGTTATATTATAATTAAAGGAGTAGAAAACTTTCACGTGTGTTTCTAGCTATAACTGTATAGCAACTTGGAAAATGTTTTCTATTTCTTAAAAAGTAAACAAAATAATAATCACTGTAAAAGAAATATTACCATTGCATCTTGTATTATCATACCGACATGATATTTCGAGCTTGTTGAACTTGACTACTTGACAGTGCTTCCACTTTGGTAAAGTAAGATTTCTCGTTTTTGTCCTTTTTTTTCGCAGAATTTCCTTCCCAAAATCCTAAATTTCCTTCCATTATTCCTTCCAATTTTTTTTAAAATAGTATAATAAATTTTGTATTGTACTGTACTCCCGATGTAAATTGAAGGTGTACTGCAGTATTTTTTGCTCTTTTCGCAGCTGCTTTTGGGCCAGGCACTTGTCCTGCACGCTTTCTACCCGTTTGCAGTTGACAACTACTTGAAGCTTCATCTTCTGATGAGCTTGACTCAGAAGTTGACTCAATATAAGCCATCATAATTTACAAATTACTTTTTTTTGGTTTAGAAATTACAGTTTCCCTTTTTTCGACTGTTTGTTTTAGTTTATAAAAACCCGAGAAAAAAATTGAGCCCGCGTTATTTATGTACAAGTACTCTACTCACCCACTGAAGACCAGTTAAGTCCCAAATTACCCCCATTCATCCTTGATGGTTATGTAAATATTCGATGTATTATTTTTATACATGTTTTTTAACTCAAAAGTTCATAATAAAGTGTTTAACCATTATTAAATTACTAGAAATTACTGAAAAAGTTTAAATTGTAAAATTTCCTTCCCTTTTCCTTCGAAATGGCCAAATTTCCTTCCAATTTCCTTCCAAATCTCATTTCCTCTTATTTTTCCTTCCAAATGCCAAAATATCCTTTTGGAAGGAAATTTCCTTCCGAGTGGAAGCTCTTAACTTGAGTAAGTTGAGTTGGGACGAGGGATGATTGCGAGCACTCGGGAACGTTTAGGGATATTCGCATCTTCAAAGAACTCAAAATTCAAAATGGCGCTTATGGCTTTCATCGGTCGCCACTTGTTTCCATCTACCAAGTAAAGTTTGTAACTGACCCTAACCCTAAAACATACCCTTACCCCTAACCCAAAATCTAACCCTAACCTTACCCTAACCAATTTGATGAAGAAAAATCAAGAAATGCAAATCTTTGAAAATCGGGAAAATTGCGTAACGTCAGTTTGATAGATGGAAACAAGTGAAAACCGCTTTGCATCATGGCTATCGATACAAATATCTTTATATGGCATTAGAAACGTCAAATAAACGCTTTTAGTACTCAGGCTACGCTTTTAGTTATAAGATGGGCAAACGATTTTATCAATACCAAGGTACGTTAAAGAATTGTGTTTTTTTCTCGAATCAGATGATAGATACTACATATCAGTGTGAAATTCGAACATTGTTCGAATTTATTATTGGTTACACAATTACATACATGTATTTTTTATGTAGCTATTATTTGATGTATTTTCGCATATTTTTTTGTCCATCGAGACTGTACAATATAAAAGCAAAGTAAAAAATAGGTACGCTAAGCGTACATGTATCTGCTCATGGCGATGCCACAACCACAGTTGCCCATGAAGGAGTAATATTGAATAATTCAACAATAGGCAATTTCGCAATTACGGACGCCATTTAGCAAAGTGTCAACGGGAGCAAACACAATAAAGTAACAATAGCATGACTCTAGGGACAAGTATTCCCATTGGGACGAGGTGTATATAGTTACTATGGCTGGCAGAGCAAAGTCGACGTCGTGGCTTGTTTGGGGTGTCACAAACTTGCACTTCCACAGTCACCCAAGTAACCCGCACAAAACGCATGTAATTTTCTTGTGCGCATCTTAGAATAATTGTGCATTTTGAGTTAGGTACTTGTATTTAATTAGTTAACCAGATCAATAACGTATCAAGGAAACAATACGATAAATACAAGTGCAATACGAACGAGAAACGTACAAATCTTGCTGATATTCGTCACGCACTGTGTAAAATATTCGACATACTTCAGTGAGTCTATATGAGGGATATTATATTTCCAACAACAACATTGCGCCTTCAAGACTTGAAGATCGTAAAGCGCATCGCTCTAAAACATCTATATTCTACAATAGTTTTAGCGTACCATACGTGGGTATTTATTTGTATTTGTGGAAAACTAAAGAGAAACTAGAATGTCTAGGAATCAGTGTTGAATATAATTCAGGCATAAACGCGCAATAACGAGCTCTATTTATTAGAGTTCAAGCAAGGGTCAGCTGTCACATATTCTTGATAATTATTACGGGTTATATGCCGTGTAAGACATCACCAGCTACGTCACCAGTGGTATGCTCTCGACGGTTAGGTTCCGTATTGAATAACACCAGTGTCGACATGTCGACAGGTTTCGACTTCGAGTTTGCTTGGTTTCGACTTTCGAGTTTGCTTTTGGATAACTAAACTCTGTGTCGACAGGTCGACAGGTTTCGACTTCGAGTTTTCTTTTGGATAACTAAACTCTGTGTCGACATGTCGACAGGTTTCGACTTCGAGTTTGCTTTTGGATAACTAAACTCTGTGTCGACATGTCGACAGGTTTCGAGTTTCGAGTTTGCTTTTGGATAACTAAACTCTGTGTCGACATGTTGACAGGTTTCGACTTTCGAGTTTGCTTTTGGATAACTAAACTCTGTGTCGACATGTCGACAGGTTTCGACTTTCGAGTTTGCTTTTGGATAACTAAACCCTGTGTCGACATGTCGACAGGTTTAAATTTTGTGTAACAATGAACTGAATGTCGACATGTCGACATGTTCAAATTTTGTTCGTATAATCAAACTCAATGTCGACATGTCGACAGGTTTCAAGTTTTGCCGTATGACTGAATTAATTCATGTCGACAAGTCGACAGGTTTCAATTTTGTATATAAACAAATAAAATCAGTGTCGGCATGTCGACAGGTTTAAATTTCGTAACTTTGACTCAGCGTCGACGTACATGTCGACAGGTTTCACTTTCACGTTTTGTGCGGTATATAACTATATATAAACTCAATGTCGACATGTCGACAGGTTTAAATTTTGTAACTTTGACTCAGCTTCGACATGTCGACAGGTTTCAAGGTTTCAGGTTCTTTGTTAACTTTATATATAAAATTTATCATAAAGTAGAATATCTTTGACGTTCGAATTTAGCATTAATTAGTTTACTGGTAATGGCATCATTCGGTTCGCTTCACGCCTTGGCCCTTGGCCCTTGGCCCTTGGCCGTTGGCCTGGGATAGTGCATGCCAGAGTAAGTTTTGCCTATACGAGTAACGAGTAACGACGTGCTTCAAACAGGGAAAGCAAATGCATTGCCATTGATCATAACTCCGATATTTTTAGGTATTCAGTATTTATGACTTTCCATGCAACTTAAGTTTCGGAGATTATTGTTGAAATGTGTCAATATCACAATATGGATATAAATAATTTAATAAGTCGTGCAATCTGCATGCATGTTTTCCTTGCAGAATCCAGAGTTGACTATTAGTGTTAAAAAATGATGGATTTGTCTATTGGTGTGGACGTAATGATTGTAAAGTCATGGTCTACCCACACATATCTGTTTGTAAATATAACATGCCCACAAACGCACGTCATATACATAAGCTGATTATAAAATTTAGCGACCTTGATTCGTCAACAAATACTTGTTGCGACTTGATATATTATAGAATATAGGACGTGAGTCCTAAGTATAGATATACTAATAATTTCTACCTTGATTTCGATCTTCAATGCTATAGTTATTTGTTCTTATTTTATTTATTATTATTATCATAGTTTTTTTTATTTTAGACAGGCCTATGTTTCCTTCGTCATGCATGCGTTCTAGATAGATTTAATCAAGTGTAGGTGTATTTTTTTTTGGACGTGATTATGGAGAATGTGGCCTGTTATAAAATACTTGAGCGAATAACGTAAAATCGTTTCCTGCCTTATTCTAACTATCTTGTTTATTAGTCAGCAAAATACATTTTGGTAAATATTACCTTGGTCATAAGTTCTAGAAAAATAGGCGTGCACAAGACTGTGGTTAACCCGTTGGCACAGTGCTATTTCCTCAATAGTTTTCTATTTCCTAATTTGCATATTGTCCGCTACGATATCACAAATTTTACATAAATTGAGTCGATATCGCGATATTTTTATTCCAATTTCAATTGTGCAGCCTTACAGTCAAGAGCAAGACTACGTCAACGAGTATTGAACGCCACTTTCAACTTAAAGATTTCCTTTGGAACGTCAATTTTTAATCGTATCGTAAAATATTTTGACAGCTAAAAGATTGATCTTTATTGGCATGTAAAATAAATCTATAAACTAAGACTAAGTAATAAACGCACGACAAAATGGTAAACTTGGATTACTTTTTTTTATACACCCTGTATATTTCTATGTTAGGAAAATGAGATAATCAATGTTATAGACACGTTTGCTTGTTGTGTGGTATTTGCGAAAGTTTTCGTAATTTTCTCTTTATATTTGTCTATTTGTCAACCTGCAAGTATAATTGCTAGAACTTTTTTGTTGTAATTTATTAATATTCCTAGCACCACTCAACATTACCTGCGTACCATTCACTAATTACTATTAAGATATAAGTGTTTATCTTAATCCGATATAATTTGGAAAGTCTATACAGCATAATTAAGTGCGGTATCAAAATACTTCCATGATTATCGTATTGTACGTGGTTATGACTTATATCAGCTTAGTCTTAGAGTCTGTAAAAATATGATTCCGGGTTTCTAAGACAAATACCCTACGAAAGACAAGACTGGAAAACTGGATTACACCACATGCAGATCATATATGAATTATGATTCTCAAATTTCATTCATACGCACGTTTTCATCTGCCTCCTCGATAGGCTCTGACATCATAAATCAGTGGCCAACTCCCCCCCCCTGGAAATCAGGTCGCGCCCTTGAATTTACTTCAAGCGACTGGGGACGAGGTAGCATTTTCATCACTATTGCCTAGGCCTTTGTGTCAATACATATAATCAACTGTGATTTAATATATATAAATTAGGCAAAACACAATTAATTGGAGCCATTGAAGGCAGTATGCATGTTATATATTAAAATATATATGATTGTCAGTATCGTCAAACATATTCTATGTCGTACTTATACCACGCCTGTGTACGGAACATTTACCGAGTTTACACATGCCATATTATCTATACAAGGTGTATCGGGAAAAAGTAGTTTTCAACAAAATTCCGCAACTTTTGTGAAAATTTGTGTCATTATTTATTCACTTTTTTTCTAAACATTAATGATCGCGAGTGCAAAAGAGCTGCCAACCATACGGCTTAAAGTAAAAATGTGACTTGGGTTGATGAGGGTCAAGTTTGGAATGTGCTGTATGAACTATCTAAGCAAAAAACAATTAGGTATGCTTTAAGAATCCGCCCGTGCGCTAAACCTGAAGTATTAATTTGCTTATATGAATCGTGCATGAAGTGGTCATGTCGCAAAATAGTGCAAGTTTTAGACTTGGCCAGTCCGGGAAGGACTTTAATGTTGAGGACATCTTTTCCCCTTCAACTGTCCTGAAACCACATTTCAAGCTTGCCCCCTATGAACCCTTTATATTTCTGCGCAACTCATTTTTGTGTAATGTGCGGAAACAGCCATTTTGCTTTCAGAAATATAAATAAATATTGGCAGACGTTTTCGTGTTAAAGAAATCAGAGGATCATTAACAACCAAAATGCAACTGTTGCCAGCACTCCTTAACTTTTCAGTTTAGAGGCTATTTGAAAATTGTCTACCTTTTTATACACCCTGTATATTTAACGAAACTATTAAGCTTCATTTCCGCTCTATGCGTTTGATACCTAACTGTTAGTATGCTTGCGTTTGATTTGTCTGGCCCACCTGAGCATTAGTTTTTCATATATAGAAGTCTCGCAAAGACGTGCAGGCTTAAATATTATTGCGATTAACAACTTGACGGATTTCAGAGCACACCACAGAAGCAAAACAAACAAAATTTCGCGCCACTCGCCCGTGCAGGGTAAATGTTTAGTCTTCAATTCGAATTTTGACAGTTCACAGGTTCTTAGTTGAATATTAATATGTGTAACATGCAGTAAGAGCTGATCGAGAGGTCTCAAAATAAGGGTGGAGCCGGAGGTTTTGTCACTTTCAAAACCTTTAACCATATATTAATTTTAACCTTCGCGTCCCAATTTTAAACTGCACCCCCTCCCTCTCCTCCCTCTCGTGTTGGGGAAACCATTTCTTTTGCACCCCTCCCCATGGAATTGTCAAAGAAATTAAGCCTCAACCCCCTTGAAATTCCAATAAAATTCATGTCAGACCGCTTTGAATTGCATGTTATCTCCTCTGGAAATACGCAAATATGCCCCCCCACCCAATAGAAATTTCACAAAACTCGAAATTTTTCTATGACCCTTCGGATGCACGAGGCGGGGAGGGCAGCTTCCCCCTAGTAAAATTGAAAGATCGACAAGTTGGGCAAATTTTCAACCCATGTCGGGAAAAAAATATGGGGAAAATAAATGGAAAAGCAATCTAGTCTCTATGTAATGTGGCAATATAAGTATTATTGAACAACTAGGAACTTATGTCGGGAGGAGAGGGGTCAGTGTCAATTGGGGAAAATGTTCTCTGCCCCCCTCCTAAAAATTTGGACACGTACGCCTATGCAGATGGAAATTCCAAAACTATGTTTAACCCTCTTCCCTCTTGGAATTCCAAGGTTTCCTCAACAAGTGGGATATGGATTAAAATTGGATTAGCGCACTGAGTGTCTGTTGGGTAATTTACAGAACTTTACAATATTTCTTATGCAATTCTTTGGAAAATACGAGGGGATCGAAAAGCCATTCGATAATTACGTCACGAAAACTTTCTTGGCGCGGGAGCCTCGCTCTCATGAATCAACACGAAAGGCAATTCGCTCACGATTCATGAAAATTAGGCTCCCGATCCAAGGAAGAAACAATAATTTTGCACACGATAGCGATAGTGTATGTTCTAAAATTGGTTACAATGGCAAAGATAATTAAGAATATTCATTTTCAACATCTAAAATCGGTTCTTTTTTATAAATCAGATGTCACAAACACCAGCTCCTAAACGAGTAAAGCGTTCACCGGAAGCAGCTGTCGATGATATATACTGCCGAGCGAAGAGAATCCGTTTCTATGGAATGAGGCGGCACCAAATAATTTTGTCATTTGGCTGGAAAAATTTTCCAGGGCAAGAAATGTCGTAAAAGAATTCGTGATTTGGCCATTGCTCAGTGCCATTTCCGCCCTAATCTCGCCGATAACCAAGGTCAAGACTTCGAGCCTTTACCCAGAGTCGGTGAATATTTATACCTTGTTCCTGGCCGAATCTGGTTCAAACAAGTCTAGCACCATTAGCCTTGCCGTGGACCCAATAATTGAGTATGTGGAGGAAAAACAAGAAACAGTAGTTGTAATCGAAGATTGTTCGAGAAGTGGCTTGTATGAACATCTATCATGCAATGGTCGCGATAATGGTAAAGAATTAAACAGTGAAATTCTTTGCAAGTTTCACGATGGAAAGCCGTGGCTAATGACAAAAGGAAGGCAAGGGAAACGAGATGGCCCGAAGGCAACCGGCGTTGCATTCTGTGGAGCAAGCCAACCACGCTCTTTCCTAAGCAAAGGAGTCTTTATAAGAATGGCGAAAGCAGGGATGGTCTTTTGGAAAGAATAATAATGGCAGCATCAATGCCAAACCTTCTTCCACCACGAGAGGTTCAACAATATATAGAACAGTTAGAAACAACTGGAGTAAAGGAACTGTCTCGAGTCTTTGATGGCATATTTACGCAACATCAAAGCGGAGAAGCCAGGATATACGAACTGTCGGTCACTGCTAAAATCGTGTACAACGAGTACTGCAGCCAGGTGGTTGAAGAACAGAACGCAAGATTCCAAGGGGGCTCAGCTGAATCTGTACAAAGTACCTCGTCATCGAAAGGCACAAAGCATGTGTTACGACGTTTGGTCCTTCGGCATGTTCTCTTCCACGCCATTGACAAGGCACTGGGGATTATACCACCGGCATCAATACTGTCGTTACATATATCCAAAGAAAACGTCCATAGAGCAATCGACATCAATGAATATTCAGTTGATGTGAAATCAATTTTGAAAGAGGTAAGACAGAAGCTTGTTGTACATATTTCGCTAAATATTGCATCTTGAATTTCACGACTCACTAGCCAGCAACATAACTGGCTGCGACAATCGTATTAAATATTTTTAGTCGAAGCATTTTTATGAAAGATTGTCTGCCATATATTATGTGAACACTTTTTCACATAATTATATACTATCTCGAACAATTTGGAAAACACATACTCGTGAGTTTTTCAATACCTCACATTGCAACCCTTCCTCTCACTTGTGCAATTTTGAAAGTCTTTAAAAAAGTCACGAATATAATGGACTGCTTTCAGTCAAACCATGCTGTTTTCTTTACTTATTAATTAAGCCATCATATTTATACTGATGTACTAATTGGAAATCTATTTATATATCCATGCTATGAATCCTAGTAGCAAATAGTATGGAAACGGCAATTAGCATGAAAAATATACAAATTCCGTACTAATAGCCATTTTCATACTATCAAAATGCTATGGAATAGAAACTTCCCGAATTTGCTTGAGTGCACATTAAACAATAGCTTGAAATCGAGGCGGATAATCCATTGTTAAATAAGCAGTTTTCATTGCCAGAAAGCAAATTCGGGAAGTATCTCTTCGCTTTTTGAATTCGGAAGTATTAGCAATCAATTTTTTCCCGCTGCTTTTGGGTGTTAGTAACGCATTAATAATTATTTATAGATAAATTAATTAATCCATTCTTCTAAACTAAGGTTTGTGAAATGGATTCATCCAGTTTGGATACGGCAAAAGTGTTCAAGAAGATTCTTCTTCATCCTGGACAGTTTGTCTTGCCACGGCGCATCTACAGAGATTGTCGTAGTTTAGATTCAGATGGAACTTTAGCGAGGATGAATGAACTGGTTGAAGAAGGTCTTGGTACACTAGTCCAAAGAACGCAACAACAAATGGTTTTCTATAAGGCATTGCCGGTGTTTGACATTGAAGATACTTTACGGAGCTACGGAATAACCTTGGACGACTACCGCGGAAAATTCTTTGAAGTGGACTACAAAGTTATCGAAAGCCACAGAAGGGCCATTCACAATGTTAATCATGAGAGAGATCTTATTCCTCTGCTTAACGAAGACGATGAACGTGAAGAGGAAGGCTACATCAGTGATGCGGAAAGGGATGCGAGAGAGAGAAGTAGAAGAAGAAGAGAAGAGAAGAAGAAGAATGTCAATTGGGGCTATGCTCTGTTCAGCCACCTGTTACCTCTATTTTTCTGGTAATAAAGTGATAAATGTAAGAACAAGGAGAAGAATGACGAAGAAGAGGAAGATATTATACCCGTCAGATATTGGTCCAAGCAGAATGGATTACACTCCTCCGGCAGCCATGCTGGAAAATGTTAACAAGTTTTTGAAGAAATGGAAACATCAGAAACACGAAGAAGACCACGTTCTGCCTCAACCTCGTACCCAGGGTTCTCTTAGGTCGGCCGCGCGTGGGAGAAGAGAACCCTGGCAAACACTGCGCACGTGGCGACAAGAATTACGTACTCGCCGTATCTGTCCCGGGGGGTTACCAACATCAAGACACAGATCAAGAAGAGCCTGTTCGCAGGCTACTATCAAGTGAATTCCGATTATGAAATTTTTTATGATTTATAAAACCGATTTAACAGACGTTTAAAAAAGGCACAATTTTATCAAATAAATGCAGACGTTGGTTAAAATGTTCCTATGAAATGGGGTTGAATGCTCAAAGGATTGGACATCTCAAATTTATGTTCAAGACTTGTATTTAATGGAACATGACTGGAAGCAGTGAGTGTTCTACATTCATCAAGTCTCATGGCTTTATTAAAGTGAGTGAATTTATATAAATACATTAGTCATTACTATCCTACATTTATACTGTTCTAATTTTTTTTGGGTCCTTGTTGATGTACTGTAAGAAATCAGAGGTATGAAATATGCACAATTCATTTCAAGAGGGTTTGAGTACACATATATTACACATGACAATTAATATATATAAATCATATTGATGACCCAGTGGCCCTAGTATAAAATGTATAATTTAATAGTGTATTATGAATCAAAGTTCACATTTGGGTACAAGTGATGACAAGACCAGGATATTACAGATTATAATAAATGATCAAAGTTAATAAGTTATACTGTTTTGCTTTTGGTTAAAGTTATTTACATAATGTGTTCTTATTACTTCATTTATTGTACTGACAAACATGTATGTCAACCAGGCATTATGTTGAGGTGTTGTACAAAGACAATGTGCATTGCAAGTTCTTCTATTATGATGCTCTTTGTTAAGAAGCCAAAATTAGTATTAGGCCCATTGAGGCGTGGGGCTAACCACTGAGATTTATAAACAATTATCTTACTCACTTGGGCTGGGAATTCTACACTGACAGTTATTCCAGCAAAAGAAATTTGATAGTACTCAATGTGAGGATTCACGATATTGGTAGAACTTTTTCAGTAATCATGCCTGTCCTTCTTGCCCTTTTCTGGGGTTCATTGACTGTTATTGCATGAGTATACAAGTAAACTGGTACCAAGTGTGTCCAGGTGTGGAAACTATTTTGTTTTGCTAGGTTCAACTCCTAGTGCACACTGACAGTATGGTGCTGTTTCTACCAACTATTTTATATTTTCGATATATGCAGTAGGTATACATACCTAATTAATCATGAACTGCTATTGTATAATGTACAGTGCTATAATTAGTGCATTTTCTCAAAATTAACAGCTGTATATCAGTTATTTTAATATTTTTACACATAGTTATATACTGTAGCTGTACTTGTAATGCAATTAAGTAGCACAAACATCACTGATAATTTTGAAAAAAGCTTGTGCATGTGTGATTTCCCATATTTCAAATTCAGCAAACAATTCTGTAGCCGACTTGATCTTGTCACAATTTGAAACAATTAAGTCTATAAGTTCTAATGTTACCCCAGTACTTATGTCAATTCCTCCAAAGTTTGCACCAGATGTGCCTAACTCAATCCTATACTTTCTTAGTAATGTCTGGATTCTTGCTCGCTGCTCATCTGTAACAACACGAATTGGCTGGTGTTCAGGTACTTGGCATGGCTTTGTATCACTATCAGGTTGTATTTGTAACTTCTTACTTGTTGAGCAAGTCAAGCATTGGCAAATCTTTGAGCAGTTACTGCAACAACAGTGTCTGTCATAATTAATTTCACTTCCATTGGATGCAGATCCCAAAAAAAACATAAGTTCCTTTCTCAAACAATTGGTTTCTTGTAAACAAAAATTTCGCATTGCAGTTGTCATCCCTGGTTTGTTGCTGGAAATATCCTGACCATTAAAGAACAAAGAGGCTTTTGCTGGTTTCTTATCTCGTCCAGCTCGGCCAATTTCTTGGTAATAAGATTCCATGGTCCTTGGCACACCAATATGTATGACATGTCTGACTTCAGGAATGTTAACCCCAATTCCAATCGCAATTGTTGCAAAAACTACACGAATGATCCTATCTTCATTATTTCCCATTAGCTGTTTCATAATCTCGCGCTTCATGCTGTCAGTCTGTGGTGAGTGAAATTGTGCAAAGAGACAATTTTCTGGGCTTTTTTCCGTCTTGTCAGATGAGGGGAAATAGCTTGCCTCCCCAAGTTCGTCCATGAATAGCTTAAAAGCGTAGCCACACCACTTCAATGGGAGATATATTAACGTAAGAGGATATGCTGTTAAACTTTTTTTCAAATCTTTTGCAATTGGATGAAGTATTGCTTTATAGCTCTCCTCTCCTGTAGACGATGGCTTTCGTTTCTCTTTATTAAAGTAAATGTTTGGACGATCTAGGTTCGCTACCACCACGAGAGGATCGTCGAGAAGAAGAGAACTCATTAATGATTCTCTTACATATTTTGGAGCAGTTGCAGTAAGTACTAAGAATGGAGCGGAAGGGAAAATAGAGCCTAACTGCGAAAGTTTTCCAAAATCAGGTCGAAAATCAAAACCCCATTCTTCGATAAGGTGTCCTTCGTCAACGACACAAGCAACAACACGCATTTGTAGGACTTCTGAAAGTAGTATTTGTCTACCTTCTCTACAAGAAATAAATGCCTCAGGGTGAGCATAAATTAGTTTAAACTTTCCGCCTGTAATGTTCCTCTCTGTTATATTATCAAGTGATAATATGTTCAATTCTCTAATTCCTTCTTCCCTTTCGCTGTCAATGTATTTTTCTATTTCGTCTTCATCTTCATCTACACCGACTATGTTATGTTTCTTAACTGTATTTAGAACTACAGCTTCGATTCCATGACTCTTTAGAATGGATAACTGATTTTCAATCAATGCATTCAGTGGTGTGATCACCAAAACGATAGACTCGTTCTTCACATTCGTGTGCTTGGCGTTACGGTAGTCGAATATGAAGGGAAGCAAATGAAATATGACAGATTTTCCATAACCTGTTGGAAGGACTCCGATTGTGTCCCTTCCTAAAAATAACGACTCGAGTACTTTGTATTGTTTGACTTTTAGAAATAAATTTTGATAATTTGATACATCCAAAGCGTACCGAACAGCGTTTAAAAAAGTATTTAGCGAGTACATGTTCGTACTAGTGATTTTGTTTATCTGACAATAACGTTAAAAGGCGAACGCGGGAAAAGTGTACGTAATGTTACATGTCAGGGGAAACGCATTATTGAAGGGAAAAACCCCATTTAATGGCGGGAAAATCATAAAATCATGTCGTCGAACGAACGAACACCTCGCAAGAGTCATTACTCAGGAAATAAAAACCTTTGTTGTCTTTGTGGAAACGACAAACATAGTGGAAAGTTCACAGACGTATTTAGCAACGTGGGTAAAGCAAAACGGCTAGCAGAAACAATTCAGGACGTCTTGGGTTTAGTATTCGATGACATTGACGGACAGCCAACCAAAGTCTGTCGAAGTTGTCATACAAAAATCGACGGGTTCTCTAAATTTAAGGCTTCAGCTTTAACCGTACGCAAAACAATTCTTGGTCAAGTGACTTCCAAGAGATGCCTTGTGTTTTCTCTGTGCGAGTCTGGTCCGAATCCGAAAGCCAGTTGCACATCCGCCCTGTCTGATGTGGGGTCTGAAACGAATGCTGACCCAATTAATGAAGTATGTAATTATGACTTTGAATTGTATCATAGTTACACAACAGATAGCTGTTCGATATTGCTTAGTCTTGTTTTGTTTTGTTTCAGCTAGGAAAGTGTATTAAATGTTTACTTTAGCTGAGAAATATCAGCGAGACTATAGTAAAACAAACTGACATCATTCATATTACCATTCATTTTCATTCAGGTTGTACAGCCACCTGGAAGTTCCCTGAGTGACCAAGATTTAGCCAGTCTTTCGAAAGCTATCGAATCTGGGTCACCATTGGTGATTGCAAGCACGGTAGCTGACATTAATGCAATAAGACAGCAGTTCATTGATAAACTTTTATACGAACTCAGGCAACGGTGTATAGACCTATGCGCCAGATCATCACCATCCGTACTGAGAAAAAACGACTTTTCTGGTATGACTAAATTTGACTGGCAGAGTTTGGTATCAGAGATGTCAACTAATTGTCCATTACTGCTCGATGTTATGCTGGCTGTTATGAAGAATGCACCAAATAAAACAATCAACGATATCGCTCCTAGAATTGGCTTGTGCTATGCTATCATGATGCAAACCAGAAATCAAGAGCTAAGCTTGGTACAGCGATTGAATACAATCCTGTTGACTGAAGGAAATGCCAAAAAGAAGGTTAGTATACTGTGGTTCTATTTGTCAGTGTAGGTTACTTGTATTTTCCCAGCCGGAAATACATCAGGGAAACGCTCTTGGACACTGATTTGTCCATGCATGTGGTACCTTGACAGATTCCTGGGTACGAGGTTGAATAATACTGTGTATTTGGGTGTCTCACCTAAATGTAATTTAATCAACCTACTGACTATGTAACGTTCGTAACGTTTCTTCTTCTGATTCTTTGATATCCGTTTCACAAATAAAAAATTGACATTCGTTCTGCAAACAGGTACAATACGTACTGACATTTTCACTGCTTATTATTTGTTCACCCATTGCACATCATGTACAAAAGCTCTTTGACACCTAATGAGACTGTAATAGCAACTAGAAACAAATAAACAAATCAGTGAAAAAAATCATTAATTGATTATTTATATATTCGCATAAAGCGTCAAGCTTCCAACATATCAACCCAACATATTGGGAAAGATCTGTGTGTCAATTTGATTTATAAATATGACGTTTTTACAGCTTTTCAGGCAATGCCAGAAAATGGGCTTCTCGTTGTCGCATCAGAGCAAAACAAATCTCTTGGACGTCGTAGGCAATCATTTTGCTGATGCCTTGATTGATGAAATCAAAGCTGGCAAAAAATTGCAGGGCACTGGTGACAACTGGGACCTACGAATTCATGTTCATGAGATGCAGACGTCTAATCAAAATGTTGATTTGCATTATTTTGCATCAAGCTTGATTGTTGAAAGAGTACCGTGCAAAAACCTCTCGACTATTGCGCCTCGGAAAGACGTGCGAACTCTTCCTAACTCAGCATTTATTCTGAACAATTGTGAATCAATTAAGCTTAGAGAAGATTTCAAGGTGTTAGTTGGACGAGTTCTAATGGAAAATATACCAGATCTGTCCTTCATGAAGAGCATCATCCCATCGCATATTCCACAGGATTACCAGCGAGAAATGGCCTTGAAATCAACCATTGTTCCGTTGTCAATGCAATTAAAAGACGAGAAGAAATACGATGAAGTTGTGGATATTCTCGACTATTATGAGCAAGAATTGGAAGACATTTATGCTAAGGCAGGTGTCATTCAAAAGCCAGCAGCAACAAAAGAAGTGCAAAAACCCAAATCAATTGTAGGGCTAACTTCAGCAGCTGACCAGCCAGGAGCACACTTTAACAAGACGCACGAAAACGATCACATGAACGCCATCGCAGTGCCATTCGGAGGAGATCAGATGACTCGAGTCAGGTTTGCTGGTGCAAAAGATTTGCGATCCGGAGCACACACTGCAAAAGAACGACTCGACCACTGTAGTCCATTTTTCTCATCACCATTTCACACAAAAATGGCTTTTGTACAGGTATAGTACAGAATATATTCAGTCTTCAATCAACTATAGATTTCAAATCGAATCACAAACTCCATCTTGGTAATTCCTATGTTGGGAATACGAAACAATTTAAGATGCATGATGGAAATAACAAAAGATCAGTCGTGTACATACCATCCACATTTTGTCAAGGATTTCTACCCATTACCGTCACAACACACCAAAACGCAACTAATTATAAAATACATTAGTAAGATATATTACGTACAATCAGTGAATTTTTTCGTTAAAACACTTGATAGTAAGTTACACAACATTAAAAAAGGGGTAGGGGAAATTATAAGGGTTGAAGTACCTGTCGTTGTATCGTTTTATCAACGGAATGTAATATGAGCGCTATCGATCCACTAGAACCGCAAAATATGTAGGATCGAACAAAGCAGGCTTACGATTCTGCGAATTTTAACAATATCAACTTATATTTAAAATATTTAGTTCATCTACAGTTTACTTCATAAGCCCGGGTCTGTAAGAGAAGTTGGAACGCTGAAGTTCTTCCGCGAGAAATATAACCGCAGAAATGTGACACCAGAAAAGGTAACCAAATCGTACGAAGGGTCAGAGGATTTCCTTCTGAGTGTTGGCAAAGCTTACCTTCTAGAAGCGGCAATGGTGTTTTGGGGAATGGAAAAGCTCGATGATCACCCAACAGAGTATGTACCACCAGCTGGAATTGTCCACATGACCAAGGAGAAGAAGAAAGAATATTTCGATCTGGTTGTCGGAAAATTTGTGGACGAGTTTGTGATACCAGATCCTGACAAAGAAAATGAGAAACAAAGAAAGAGTGCTGAAACAAGCTCATTTGAAGCAGACAGAGTGAGGTAAGACTTACACAAAACAATTATTAAGATCAATATACATAATATATTGTGGAAAATACCATGATTATTTACAAATTGTATCTAGTTATTTATTTATTTTTTACTGATGAAGATTATGGATCGATAATTTTGATAAATAAATAATCATAGTACTTTCTACATCAGTCAAATTAATTAAAATAATTATTGTCAAATAACGGCAATGAGGTAGCATAAACTATAATAAATTTCTGGATATTGGTAGGCCTCCAATGTCAGAACAATAATGTCCACATGCACATCATAGCATCGGATGGTATCCATAATTGATAATGATACTAATATACTGTGTGTTTGACAGATTCTATGGATTGAACATGCTTGACCTTTATGTATTCCTAATGCAATTGATTGACACAACTAAAGAAGGTAACACTTGTATTTAATTTGAGAAATGCAGTTTGTTTTCAAAATGAAACCATGCAGTCAACTATATAAATAACCTGTACATAACATATCCACTGGCTAGAGCTAGCTGAGACCCGGACTCCTGATTGAATATGATAAAATTGCTCTACAGTATTTAATAATAAAACAAAAAATAAAACTGACAGGTAATTATTTATTCGACATGACAAAAATAAAACAATGTCATGGTAAAATGTTACTGTAAATTTATGATGCAATCCCTCTTTTACTTTGGATGTACTAGCGGCATGTTATAGAATCATAATACCGTACATTGTATGTCATTTTCAAGGTGATGGGAAAAGGAATAACATTAACAAAAAGCGACTCTTAATGTATTTCAAGTCGTCAAGTTCTTGCCAGAACTACTCTGTTGAAATGTTCACCAGCATCGCCCAAGTTGAAGCTATGTTGTCTGAAGAGATGGCCCACAGACTGACATGGGGTCAGTTTGTAAACTGGAACGGTGGTCAAGGCAAAAATATAGCTTGCGATATGGCCCAGGAGATATGCAACAGGGTGAGCAAGGATGTTGTGAAAGGAATGGGGGCAAACAAGACCACTAAAGCAATGGTAAGGGCATCAAGGGCTGCTGCAGGTGTCCGACAAATCGTGCAGGCAATGGACGAGGCATCAAACGTAAAGCAAATGTCCAAGAAGCACAGCCATAAAAAGTCAAATGAAGATGAGTTGCTGATGTTCCAAGACTTGAGAAAGCTGAAGCCCTTCGCCATTACAACTGGTCGATATCACCACCATTTTCCTGATATTGCTCTTTCCCCAACAAATAACATCAACATGAGTAATTTCTTCGCATGGCTACAAAAGCACAAGAAACAAATTTCAATGGGATGTAAAAAATAGGTAATTACCTAACTTGAAAATCATTGACCAAATTCATTGCCATGACACAGAATGTTTGTTTTGAACTTTTTTACTAAAGGCTGATTAGCATTTATATGCAGCAACTTCTGGCTAAGTTTAAACAATCAATTAAACACTGTTATTTTACACTGTACTGTATGCTATGTTGATATCAATTTATAGTTGTTTAAGACATATAAAACTCATGCATTGAGCATATCAGATGCACATATAAAAATGTGAATTGTAATATATATTGTAATATATTTGTAATAATTGTAATATATATTTATGTTAAATATATTTCAGTTTGGCAATAAATATATATTGTAAAACAATGAGTGTAGAAAAAGGAGAAAACTATGTCGCTACAGATATATTAGGCAGAATCTTAGACAGATTTTAAAACATAATTTATAAGCTTATGGCCAACGACAAAATCCAATAAGATAAGACAGATACCTTTTCTCACGAACTCACACAGTTAAACACTAACACACGCTACATGATCCAAAACAGTTCACATATGAGATAATATACTCTTCTCTGATGCTCATGTTGTGGCTTTTTATCCATTTGTACCGACCAAAAAGCAAAAATATTATAAAAATATACACAATAATTCTATCAACATATCGAAAGTATTGCAAAACAACTTCTGTCGATGCGGTACAAACGCCCCCCCTGCGCATATAAATCACGTGACAAAATAATCCAGAAATCTTGGATTATTTTGTCGCCACGTGCGCAGTGTTTGCCAGGGTTCTCTTCTCCCACGCGCGGCCGACCTAAGAGAACCCTGGGTACGAGGTTGGTTCTGCCTAGTCAAGCTGTCGAAGAGTTAAATAAGTTAAAAACACATATAAAAAAAGGATGCTTATCAGACATTCCACCTTCAGGAGGAACAAACAGAAACGAAGCATTGCACAAAATATTACGCAAAAATATTTCTAGGCAAAGGATTGGTGTGCAGTTGGCACTGGCACTGCTTGGAATATCATTTTATATTTGGAATGAGAAGAGAAGAAATTCAGAAACTAAAAAAGTCAATCGTTCTATTCAGACTTACTATTCATCTTTTCTAGCCACTTCTAATACATCCACAACTGAAAGATTTGGAATCTCGGCTTCAGAGAAGAGCGAAACGACGAGTGAAAATCAGGGACTGGGATATTGTTACGACTATTCTGGTGATCTCGATGAAGTTTTTAACAATGAAAATCAGGAGAATGACAACAAAGAGAGTGAAAGTGATGCTGATAGCGATGCTGAGTGTCTTCTTCATCAAACCATTTCAGCTGCGTCTTCTATTTTGAATACAGTGTTTCTGAAAATGCATGTTGTTTTAGACCAATCCAAAAAGACGAACAGTAACCCGCAGAATTTAGCCAAAGACATACATTTTATGAAAAGTGCGTTGTTGCTCTTAAGTAATTCAAAATTTACGCCACGTGAAAACACTAGTGTTAAAGTGGATGCAGTTTTAAAAGCATATGGTCTTGAACGTGTGTCGGTTGCCAAAGACGGGAACTGCTTATTTGCATCAGTGTCGTTTTCCCTCCTGCAGTTCCTAGCAGGTGATGGTTGTTCCGTAGAATTGCGAGAGCATCTAAATTCTGTTGGTATATTAGGTGGCAAGCCCTTGCCTGAACTTATTGCATTACTAAGAAAGCTAGTTGTTAATGAATTCCTCAGTTGCAACCTTGAAGAATACTCCTCCTTTCTCTTATCAGCTGAACATTCCTCGTGCGAAGAGACTGCGAAAAATTTTAATCAAGTTAGGAAACGCGGTTATTTTGGCTCTGTCCAATATACTTCGCACTGGTTTCGTCGTACCTCCCTTGAAAACTATCCAATCATTACAATAGTTCCCAAAAATGAGCCTGTATCTAACGTCCCTCTTTACCTGGCATTTGAGCAAATCGGGCCTGGTCATTACGATGGTGTTACTGAAAGTAGAACAAAAGAAGAATGCGTCAATGATAGAGAAACCAAACTGAGACGGAAACATCTACAGAAAATATTCAAACAAACCGTTTAGAGAAAACTGTTTGTCGATGCGGTCAGGGAGGGGCGAAAAATAAGCTAACAAGAAAATTTTGCTCAGAATACAAATCTGGTTGTAAATGCTATCAGAATTTGAAGGGTTGCACTTCCGACTGTGGGTGTTACAACTGTGCAAATACGTATGGTTCTCGAGTAGAATCTTCTGCCGAAAGCCGTCCAGGTAATCCTCAGCCCAGAAAAAGGCGAAAACATGGTTTAGGGAAAGAAACCGGGAGAGAATTCATGATTGGAAGGGGAGAAAACATAGCGGCTTCTCGTTGGACTTTATTTGAAAAGCTTCTATGCATGGAATGTGTCCATAACATGGAAAATAGTGATGACCTTGACAGACTAACCGAGTGTTACAATAACATAATAATTTCTTTGAAAAATGGAGCTTTGAAATGCTCTGATGAATTTTTAGCTGTTGTTGGTCTTCAGGCGATTGAAACAAAGGAAAGCAAGTCTGTTGAAAGCCTTCTTAAACGATTCTGTGATGAGAACATGGCGTTTAATGAAGCAATGAAACAACAAATAGAATTGAACGTCCTGTTACTGCAGACAGTGACAAAATGTTTTAACACAACAGATAGTCAAGTCAGTAACTATATCAAGCAGTAACTGTTAGGTCAAGTAAAAATAAATATACTTGTTTGTCGTCCGAACTTTTCAAAAAAAGAGGATGCGCGAGATGAAATGACTTCACGCTATATATATAAGGTCAAGTAAAAAAAAGATACTTGATAAGTTGTTTATCGCTCCCGCCCGCATCCATATGCGGGCGGGAGCGATAGACTGCGTTACAAGCTGCACTGACGAGCCGTTGAACGGCGAAACATGCATGTCTGCAGATTTGACTATATATATATATATATATATATATATATATATATATATTCCAGAAGGAGGGTTATATTTGTGTGTCGAGAGTGCTCGATACCATTTAGTAGAGCAGATATAAATTAAGATGACACGGTGAGTCTTTTGACTTTCGGTTATCCACTGACGAGTGCAGGTTTGCCCTGTACGAAACAGAGCTGTATGTAATAAAGTCTCACCGTGTCATCATAATTTATATATATATAAAACGTCTTGTTTTATAGTATTATAAGTTATAACTTTTGATTAAGAGTGTTAATACTGTTATTCATGCACAATTATTATTTATTATTATTTAATATTATTTTAAAACGGTAACTCTTCACGGCCCTACGCACCTTTTTTCAAGAGGCCGTTTGATAGTAAAAAAAATACACATAACATAAAGTTTACAATACAAGTTACACTCAAGCCGATTACTTACTTATATAGGAAAACTATTTACAATAATATAAATAGTTACACAATACTTGAAACCTGTCGACATGTCGACACTGATTTTATTGTTTATATACAAAATTGAAACCTGTCGACTTGTCGACATGAATTAGTTCAGTCATACGGCAAAACTTGAAACCTGTCGACATTGAGTTTGACCATACGAACAAAATTTGAACCTGTCGACATGTCGACATTCAGTTCATTGCTACACAAAATTTAAACCTGTCGACATGTCGACACAGAGTTTAGTTATCCAAAAGCAAACTCGAAGTCGAAACCTGTCGACATGTCGACACAGAGTTTAGTTATCCAAAAGTAAACTCGAAAGTCGAAACCTGTCGACATGTCGACACAGAGTTTAGTTATCCAAAAGCAAACTCGAAAGTCGAAACCAAGCAAACTCGAAGTCGAAACCTGTCGACATGTCGACACTGGTGTTATTCAATACGGACAGGGGCGCCGGAGCCACGGGGGCAGCGGGGGCAGCTGCCCCCGCTGCCCTTATAGTACGGGGGCACGCGGGGGCAACTGGTTGCCCTTTTTCTTAACAATAAAGTGCATTGAAATGAATAAATTATTATTATTGTGACCGGGCTAGCCCTCGTAGGTTTATATAAATTGGAAATATACAGTTCCTATATAGGTTTATATGAACTGGAAATCTGAATGTATGATTTATATGTGTATCATCTTAAAAATGTGTAGACTTTCATCCTTTTGTGTATTTTATATTGCGTTTTATAATATCAGAATTATGTAAAATCTCCACTCAAAATGCAGGAAATGGCATTTCAGAGTGTAGATTCAAAAAATTTCCGGGGGAGGATATCCCCGGACACCCCTACAAATTTCTCGCGCCCTTTTCATGGGGCTGCCCCCGCCGCTTCGGCTTCCTTCCGGCGCCCCTGAATACGGAACCTAACCGTCGAGAGCATACCACTGGTGACGTAGCTGGTGATGTCTTACACGGCACATAAGCCATTATTACACTGCAAACGGGTCAAGTTTTTACAAGAAAACCGAAGAGCTTAGTTCTCCCTACGTCTTGCAATATTTTAAGATGATCCTATAGCTCCTCATTATTATACATCGATTTGACCCAAACGCTTGAACAGACTCGATATAAGTATTAAGCGAGACGCATTCCTCACGATAACAGTGCAATACGCAAGACATTTAATCGCGCGCACGGCGCACGTAACGGTCAAACGTTGGCAGACCCATTCAAATTAGTAACAAATATATATACCCATTCATATTAGTAACAAATATATATATATATATATACGTGTAGGTTTAGGTCTACGAAACGCAAACAGTGCTCGACAACATATAGTTAGAGCAAATTATAGATTTTCGCTTACCTCAAAACTTGTCTGCTTTGAGGTAAGCGAAAATATATATATATATATATATATATATATATATATATATAGGATATTAGGATAGTTATGAGTAGCAAAATTTAAACTCTATAGGTTTTAGAACAATATGCTACTTGCTAGTTCTTACCTTGCCTCCTGACTCAAATGTTATTGATATTCAGCAGGTCATGTCATGTTTGCTCTGTTCAAAATAGTACAGAACATAAAGATGCTGTTGTTTGATGCATAATTTTCATCGTAAAATTCAAACTTCCTCATGTTTACAAACAATGCTCGCCCTTCAGTAATCAAAAGAAGTAAACAAATATAACCACTGAATGTGGAAGATCTAGGCTGCGAACAGGCAAAACTTTTACTCGAAATTCCTCTCGTATTCTTCTATCCTTGCGATATAAAAGTTGGCCAGATCAGACATGAATTGAAGGCAAAAATTCACGTAACCGTAAAGAAGTACGTTTTACATGGATTCCATCAATGCGCGAAGGACAAAAATCGTTCAAATCAGGACAGCTCGTGCGAATTTTGCTAGGCCTTTTCGCTTCGGCGCTTCCTGCCCCACCCCAGTCTCCCATGCTTCTGAACTGAATCCCGGTCAACCTGAAATCCCCGACAAACTACCACCCTAGAATAGTCATGCGGAAGCGAAAAGGCCAAGGACATAGAATATGGAGACGAACCAGAAGGGACACTCCTTTGATGTTAGGCGGTCGCGCCGACAGTTGCCTCATACACCCGCGAGCGAACGTCGGCCATGTTCTGGGGTAGTAAAGTCAGAGAATTTTACTATAAACAATATGGCGAAAACCGCACTATGATTAATAAAACTGCTCCTTTTGGAATGTAAGTGGACTATTTTCGTCGGTTTAAAAGTCTGGTAACGTAAAAAAAAATTTTCTGGTACAATTTAGCTGCGATAGTATTCACTCATCATCTTAGGTAATTAGTATGACATCATAGGGTGTGGACACAAAGGGGTGTGCGTACTAAGGGGGTGTTCGTATTATGTGCGTACTAAGAGGTGTGCGCACAAGGGTGACGTCATCAGCGTACGTACGTACAGAGCGTACGTACAGAGCATACGTACAGAGCGTACGTACAGAGCATACGTACAAGCGTACGTACAGTTGAGAGTATAAACTGTGGATATAGATATATGCTGCTCGGCATATTGTTTACACAGCTTTCACAGAGAGAACATTGCTGGATATATTTCTTGTGAAAAGACTTGTTTTGGTATATTGTAGACACAACTTTCACAGAAAAAACTTTACTGGATATTTGACGTTTCGCGAGACTTGCTTTCAATTTTAAAAGACTTGATTTCAACTCTAAAGGGTAAGTGTCTAGATTTGTTTGACAAACTTTGCGTGAACTTTATCGTATGTGAACAGATAAGCTTACGCAAAACTTTTTTCTGTTTAGACATGGATTTGGCTGCTAAGATTGCCGAATGTCAAACTATTGCAGAACTCGCTGCGTTGGAAAACCAATATATGCTGAACGAGTTTGAAAAGAGTCTTGCTTTTGAGAATAAAGTGGAAATTATTACCCGTGTACTGGAATGGAGGGCGGAAAACGAGCGACTTGGGTTGACAGCGAACCTTATGGATTCCTGGACACCAAAGAACAAAGGCAGCAGTTTTTGCTTGAATGGCAAGATGACGAACCTTTTCAACAAATGTATGAGGATTTAACTCGTCAATGTTCGCCCGAAGAGAACTTTTGTCATGACGAACTGATGATTCAAACTGGTCGTGGACAGAAAAGATCTATCCACGACGTAGACGACGGGGCAGGGACATCTGATCAGGTTAGCGATAATAACTATTTTACTGTAACAGATGTTAAATTAAACAAGTTCGAGTGAAAAAGTTCCGAACAACTGGTATCGATTACACTGTACAGTTTACGGACACGTTTGCTCATTTGGAACTTTCTCAGTATCATAATCAACTACATGAGATATTTGAAAGTTTATTGAATACCGTCACTGAAGATATTCCTGAGCACGATCAAGTCCGTTTTGTGTTCCATTCCTTCCTCTTCACCAACTTACAACCGAACGCGTTTTAGCTCAATTTGAGCGCGTTATTCAATCCAATCAGGAATTTCGATTAAATGATTCTGTACATGTGAATTTGATTCATGTAGAAATGCCCAATGGTGGTACCGCAACAAAACGTTCTGTAATTAATTTAGAAAAGCATTTGATCAATAAAATATCTATTGTTCGCATTCAAAACAAAGATGAAATTTGTTAAGCTAGGGCACTAGTTGTTTCGATCGCCAAAATTGAAAATGATAGTCGGTATGATCACATAAGAAATCATTGGAGACCACTTCAAACACGTTTAGCTCATGAATTACACGAAAAAGCCGGAATTCCTATAGGTTCTTGTGGTTTAGACGAAGTCAAACAATTTCAAACGTATTTGTCTGATTGCCAAATTAATATTGTTTCGAAAGAGCACCAAAACTCTATAATTTTTCCGGACCTGTAGAACAAGAAAAAAGGATTTATTTGTTTTTGCCTGACAGCCACTATGATGTGATTAGTAGTATGCCGGCCTTTTTTGTTCGTAAAAGGTATTGACGCACCTGTAAAAAAGCATATGAGAACGTTACGGAGCATTTATGTCCTAATGTATGTAAATCGTGTCGTTTTCCTAATTGTCCAATTGTTGCGTGGACTCCTCGTACTGATTGTAATCGTATTTTTAAAAGTCAAGATTGTTTCGATCGACATAAGCAACTTCTCTTGTTTTATTTCGAATGCCGTCAAGAGAACGGAAACCACGAACCTAACTTTTGTGTGATTCAGAACGAGGCCGGTGACGAATGGGTGTTTCAAGGAGATAATACGAGAAACGAGTTTTGTGAATGGCTCTTTACGAAAGAACACAAGGGTTGTATTGTACTGGCACACAACTTCCAAGGCTACGACAGTTATTTCATTCAACAACACTTACACGAAAACAACGACTCTTTGAGTTTCATACCGATGAGACTGGCTGATTTTCCCAAAACCTTTGGCATCAACGAACTCGCAAAAGGCTATTTCCCTCACCTATTCAACAAAAAAGAAAACGAGAATTATGTTGGACCTATACCACCTAGTCCATATTATAATCCTGATGGAATGAGTCCTGATGAGAAGAAAAGTTTTTACAATGGCATAACGGTTTGAAAGAGAACAATTACGTGTTCGACTTCCAACAAGAAATCCTCACTTACTGTCGTTCGCATGTTGATATTTTACGTCGTTGTTGCCTTGAATTTCGCGAACTATTCCGTGATATCACTGATATTGACCTGTTCGAGAAGTGTCTTACCATTGCATCGGAATGCAATCTCGTGTTTCCGACGAATTTCCTCGAAGAGAATACCATCGCTATCTTCCGTCCTCACGGTTACCATCCGGAAATCAAACAATCCATCATTTCCCTGAAATGGTTATCTTACACTGCAGAAAAGAATGACATTTACATTCAACATAAACAGAATGGTGGAGAGAAGAGTGTTGGCAAATATTTCCTGGATGGATATCACGAAGGAACCAATACAGCTTATGAATTCCAAGGATGTTTCTGGCAGGGTAAGTTATGGTTTTTTCATTTAATATTTCCCTGAATAAACGCTTCTCTCAAGTGAACGACGCTGTATTAAATATTTTTTTGCAGGTTGTAGGAATTGCTATGCTAGGAATACAGTCAATGGTGTCAGCAAAACCATGCACGACTTACATCAAGCCACCGTGGAGAAGACTTTGTACCTTAAAGATCGTGGTTTCAACGTGGTCGAAATATGGGAGTGTGATATAAAGAAAGAATTGGAACGTGATGACATTATGAAACAGTACTTTGACAATTACGTTCTGATTGATCCGTTGGAACCTCGTGATGGTTTCTATGGTGTACGACCTAACGCTGCCAGACCTATCCACGAGTGTAAAGATGGTGAGAATAGATCTAACCGATCTACAGCGAGAATAGATCTAAGAACGAGTCTAATTATGACGTCATTTTTTCCAGGTACGTAGATTTCACCTCGTTGTATCCCTGGTGCAATAAGATGACAAAAACAATCGTTGGTTGTCCTCGTGTTATCACCGAAAACTTCGACGACATTTCTGCCCATTTCGGATTAATCAAAAGCACGGTACTACCACCTCGAGCTATCCAAGGAACCTGGTGCAACGTGGAGTTGGAGAAAGCCCTGGAGAAAGGTTACCAAATCCTACAAATGCATGAGGTATGGCATTTTCCCGAAACCTCCGACGAGTTGTTCAAAGATTATGTCAACACCTTCCTCAAGATCAAGCAGGAGGCGAGTGGTTATCCTAAGAATTGTACCACGGAAGAACAAAAACAGCAATATGCTGAGGGCATACAACTAGATCGAGGGAAGATTGAGTACAATCCTGGGTTATGTGCATTGGCCAAGTTGATGTTGAACTCATTTTGGGGTAAGTACGCTCTAAACACTTCGTCACAGCATATTTTATCTTTTCTAGGCAAGTTCGTACAAAGACCGAGTGGAAATGGTTAATAATGTTCAATCGTACTTTGAAACCAATGAGAATTTCATCGTTCACGTAGCGCTGTTTCTGTCCGTTTCTTTTGAAAGAACAGGAACAACGTTAAGTGGACGAATGAAGGGTATTCAGCTGGATCGAAGCAATATTGAACACAATTCATTTATGCAATCTCCTTAGTTAGCGCTACACCAATTAATGTTGAATTTCAGATACTTAATTTTTTTCGTATCTTTTCTAGGTAAATTTGCGCAACGTTCCAATATGACCAAAGTGGAATTGATCAGTTGCGTGCAAACCTACTTCGACTATTTGACCTCGGATGAAATCAACGTTCTCGACGCGAGATTCGTGAGTGATGAAATGATCAAACTTCACTATGAAAACAACGAGAATTTCATCGAGCCAGATCCCAAAACCAATGTGATCATCGCTGCTTTCACCACAGCCTATGCTCGTCGCATGAAGCTGTACGATGTATTGGATCAACTACAAGAAAGACCTACGATACCGATTCTGTCATATTCGCACCGTTAAACCAGTTAATGTTTCTAATATGACTTGCGTTAACAAAATTGAATGTAACGTCGAGTTATCTATAAACGTTGTTGGTATCATATTCGCTTGTACCAAATATCGTAGCAAATCCAAGATTGCCAGTTGGTTACAATATCCCTCCAAGACATACTGAATATGGACTATTCTCACTGCCTATAGAATAACTTTCATCTTTTCAAGAAACTTTCCCATTACATCATAATCTTCAGAAATATATCCGTGACTAATACATGCGTACCAAACCTTTTCAATAAACTCTTTGTTATTAAATGTTTTATAATCGTCAAAAAAAGGAACCCATTTCTCTGGCAACTCATTCAAGATTATATTCTCAAAATTAGAACAACACATATTGACACGAAGCACAAGTTGATTCTCAGCCAGGAACAGCATGTCGATAGCCATGTTGCGTGCACAAACTGATCAAAATCGAAGGTGATACAGTGTTTTATAGGGATTGTTACACTTCCTGTTCAGTTACAACAACTTAAAGATCTCTTGTTTTACCACCCGTCTCTGATCTGTACAAAAGACAGATTTCCAATCATAACATGCATACTTGAGCATTTCAAGGCCATTCACTCTAGGCTTAATACGTTTCTGACGATGATGAAGAACTAATTCTTTATTGTCAATGTCGAAATGTTTAGACGAACGAGACATGATTAGCTCTTTACTTGACGAATATCAGAGAATGTTTGACAGTTTTTCGTAAGTTGAAGTTAGACGTCTTATACGATTAATTTTGATTACGTAATATCAAAAACCACACATACAAGTCTGGTATCTTCAGAGTAAAGTAGAAGCCACCGTGTAAACATGGGTCACTCATAACAAACAGAAAATGTTTAGAATAGGTATAAGTGTTGGTCGCAATTATCTTAATCTGGAGGGACATTTACAGATGGGATACAACAGTAAAACTATCAAAAATTATAAGCCTGTTGAAAACGATGCTTTGACAAATGATGAACCCACTAACAGTATTCAAAATGTCGAACACACTAACAGTATTGAAAATGTCCAAGAATAAAACAGTTAATATTTTGGGATGTTCATTTATTACATGCGAGACAGCAGTGCGTGAACACGGACGACTACCTGTCTAGCGTTTATTACAATCCAAAACGTTCAGGAGGATTTGGTGGTGTAGATCGTTTGTATGATGACGTAAAAAAGGAGGGGAAATTTGATATTAGCCGTAAGAATATTAAAGAATGGTTGATGAAACAATATGCATACACTTTACATAAACCGATCCGTCGCAATTTTAAAAGATCGTGGGTGGCATCGATCAGCAATGGCAAATGGATTTAGCGGATACGCAGTCCATCCAAAAGTTTAATTATGGGTATCGATATCTGCTCGTTTGCATTGACGTGTTTTCAAAATATGCCTGGGTAGTTCCATTGAAAAATAAAACAGGTCCTTCTCTGGTTGACTTTCAAAATCATTTTGTCTTCTGGACGCAAGCCTGAAAAGATCATGACTGATCAAGGAACAGAGTTTTTAAACATTTTCGAGCGTTGGTGAAGGAAGAAGACATAGAACTGTACAACACGTATAATGAAACGAAAGCCTCTATCGTGGAACGTTTGATCTGTACTCTGAAGACGAAGATGTGGCGATACTTCACAGCGAAGAAAACTATGAGATACATTGACATGTTGCCTGATTTAGTGTATTCTTACAATCATAGTGTTCATCGTAGTATCAAAACAAAACCAGCAAATGTTACTGTTGAAAACAAAAGAAAGTATGGCACACTTTGTATGATGATCATAATGCTCTGAAAATGTAGAGTAGAAATTTTGAAGAAAACGTGACAGAGGCAACAATGTACAATATCTTGGTTAGGGTACCCAAATAAGTTTAATTCGTGGGTACCTGCTTCTGAAATAAATAAGATTTAAACCGTTGAAAGTGTAGTTTCTTTGTTATTTCCATTTGTAAATCACAATGAGCGAAACACATTTTTATCTTACGCTTCCTAGCAATGCATCCCTAAATATCTTTCGCGATAACAAAACGACCGGTTATCTTGTAAAATTACCACAAACAATTGATTTGAATGGCGATTGGGAAGTTGGTTTGTACTCCATATCTTACCCTAACACATGGTATACCCTACAGAAGAGCGATACGCACATATACTACAGTGATGACGGCGTTCTTTTCTTAGTCGCTCTTATGGATTACGGCTACTACGAGACAATGCAAGATCTTATCAAAGACGCCAATAAAGCCTTGGCGAAAGATGTTAACGAAAACATTCAGTTATCGTTTAATGCTCTAACTGGAAAAGTGACAGCAACTTTAAAAGGAAATCGTCAGCTAGCTTTAGCCAGACGACTGTCGATTGTACTTGGGTTTGGAGGAAAAGACACAAGAATTACAAAAACGACCGAAAGCCCTTACGTGGCAGACTTGTTTGACAATCTACATTTATTGCAATATTGTTCAGCCGCAGATCGTCGGAGATACAAACGCCCAACTACCCAGAAGCATTCCCGTTGAGGGAAAGTCTGGTGACGTCATTACTAAAACTTTCCCAAACATACAGTATGTGCCCGTCCAAACTAAATCATTCGAAGACATGGAAATTATTTTAAGGGATGACACAGGCGATCCTGTGCCATTTGAATACGGGAAGGTGGTGACAACACTGCATTTCAGACAGCATACTTATTTTACCTAAAGATGAATAATCCATACGTACGTTATTACCTTGATCAACAGCAAGGACGTGGGATGCCTGTTTTCAGAGGCAGTCCATGGCAGGTGGCTCATGGGAAAATGGGCTATGGACTTGGTGGCCTGTTTCGTAGCGTTGCAAGAGCAGTCATGCCCATGGTTAAAAGTGGAGCAAAAGCTATCGGTAAAATTGCTTTGAATGCTGGAGCTGATGTGCTAGGAGACATTGCTTCTGGAAGAAATCTAAAAGAAGCAGTAAAAACCCGAGGGAAAGAATCTGTAAACGTCGCAAAGGGAAAAGCTTCAATCGACTTCAAACTTATGCTCAAACAGGAAGTGGAAAACGTGGTGCAAAACAGTCAGCAAAGCAAACAGCTAAAAAGAGAAAGGCATCTGCGTCTGCTACCAGAAGCAATCAGACCAAGAAGCGGAAAACAACACCTGACATATTCGGATAAACATGAATTTCGTACATTTCAAATCGCAAGAATACACAAAGACCGAACTCGATATATTCTCTGTACACAAGTCAGTTTGGAAAACGGCATGCGCCGCAGCCAATCTTGGTCTCAAGGCAAGATATGCGTTTAGCAAAGAAAGTGGAATTGTTGAAATGACTGGACCTATATTCAGCGACGTATTTTTCACCGAACGTCTCCTGCTAAGTTTTGTCGATCTGAAAGCTATTCTGAATCGCAATAGCAAAGAGTTCTGTCTTGATGGCTGATCGATGCCTATCTCAAGATACGTAAGGTGAAAGTTAGCCCAAGCATTTCCGTGGCTCATGAAATTGCATTGAAAAAAGGACCGGCTATCTATCCTATTCATTGCGTTGAGTGCAAGAGTTTCATTACTCCAACAGGAAATCCCTCCCTGAGAAAAGATAACATCTTTAACGAACTTGTACCGAAATCGTTTGTCTTTGCATTGGTCGATAGCGAAGCGTTTAATGGCGCATACAAGAAGAATCCGTGCAACTTTCAGCATTTAATTTTAACGTGCCATCCAATGGAATAACCGTGAATGGAGAAGATGTGCAGTTGACATCAAGTTCTCTGCTGCACCAACAACAGTTGCGAGTCTCGTCTGTTACGGGGAATTTGAAAACCTGATTCAAATTGATTCTGAGAGAAACGTCATTTACGATTACTCTGGCTAGATGAACACTGCTCAGATAACTCATGCACTACAACAAGATCCTGTAACAAGCAAGAAGTTTTGCGGCGTGTTTCCTAGTGATAAGCTACCTCAGACTGTCGATAAATATCCGTGTGGATTCGTCGCCAACACAGATCCAAGCAGTGAACCTGGAACACATTGGGTGGCCTGTTACTTTCCATCAGAAGAGAAAGGAGAATTTCTCGACAGTTATGGACAACCACCAGATTACTACAGGAATTCGTTTGGAGACTTTTTAGAGTCTTATGAATGGAAATTTAACACTCGTAAACTGCAAAGTGCTTGGTCAGATGTGTGCGGCCAGTATTGCATATTTTACCTTAGCCATAGAGCACGAGGACAAAGCATGAATAAAATCGTGCAGTTATTCAATAACAATACTATGTTAAATGACGCGAAAGTGTATCAGTTTGTTAAGAGTCATTTTAAAATATTGTTAAATCGTTCAAGTGTTAACCTTAGTCAATTTAATTTAGTAAAAAGATGTTTCAATAAATATTTGTTGTAAAATCATGTGTGTGTCTTAATCTGTACTGCCCCCAAAACGCAAAAATGACACGAGGAATTTCTGGCAGAAAAAACATGGAATTTCTGGCAGGATTTTCAAGGGTACTTATGGAAAGAATTACAGATCACATAAACAGTGTCGCCGTTTTTGGTATCAGCGCGGATTTTTATATCCATCTTACTTTGATTAATGGATTAAGAAAGCTTCAAACTATCGTTTAAGGATAGTCTCGTTTTGAGGCTCTCGGCTAGATTTTTACAATCTGAAGTTGAAAATTTGGCTTTTTCTTATTTTTCGCAAAATGGCGATTTTTCCCCTACCAGTCACAGGTTTTGATAATAAGAAAACAATTTCAGTAATTTTTGTATAGAATTAAATTCAAATCCACCGTAAGTTTAACTTTTTAATTTTATCTGTTCTTGGAGCCAAAACAACTAGCATCTTCGAACAAAGTAAAATTTCGCTCATGTTTCGTCGTACAATAAGTATAGGTTATCATGCGATGGCGAGTACTATTAGGGATTAATAGTACGAGTGATGTTTGGAAATTTTGCCAAAATTGGACGAGCCGCCGGGGCGAGTTCAATTTGGCAAAATTTTCAAACATCACGAGTATTATTAATCCCTAATTGTACGAGCAACATCGCATGATTACTTGTTTATTATTAGCATGACAAAATGTCCGCCATTTTGTTTGTTTTGGGAAAATCATTAATTGTACTGCAGTACAATTAATGAAATAATTGTACTCCTCTCAACCAATCAGCATCCAGTAATTTTGTCATGCTGATAATAATATCCTTTATAATTCTCTGATTTCAGTCCAATTTCTTTCGTCCTGTTTATTTTGTCATAAACTTTGCAGAAAAGTATTATAATACTGATAAATCCACTGTTTACTGGTCGAAAAAGACACTTTTTTTTTGCTCATTTTGCGTGCGCCCGCAATTTGTTGACCAATTCCCACCTGTAACCAGTGGTGTCATTATGGCGTCAGAAAATACCAAAATCTATGGTGTCACATCCCCGCCAAAATTCGAACTTTTCATTTTAGATACAACTTTTTAAATTTGACATCCAATTTCTCGTTTTACATACAACTTGTTGCATTTTATATACAACGTTTTCTATTTTATACACAACTTTTTCATTTTATACACAACTTTTTCCATTTTATACACAACTTTTTCTATTTTGTACACAACATTTTCTATTTTATATGCAAGTTTTTGTATTGGCAACTTTTTATTTCCAACCGCAATCCAATAAGTAACTGATACTGCGGGCTCAGTTTTACCACTGACCAGAGTTCTATGGACGCTCCGCCGCTCCTGCTTCTTCCTTCTCTTGTTTTAAAAGAACCACAATTGCGCGCCAATGTTTTTGTGGTTTTTACTTTTTAATACTGACGGACATTTACGAATGGACAGATCAAAGCTCAACGAAGTACGGGCGACGTTATTAGGGAACTTTAGATTTGACGACGGCTACGAGAACGACTACGAGATTTTCCGTTAAATATCTGCAATACAAACTTGTTATCATCCTCTCTTTGACACAGCACATCTTTATAACAATAGTTGAGCTAAAGCGAGTACAACTTTGAGTTTGTATTAGCAGATATTTAACGAGAAAGTCTCGTAGTCGTAGTCGTTCTCGTAGCCGTAATCAAATCTAAAGTTCCCTATTAAGAGTTGCCAATAATATATCTTCGCTTGCATCCAACAACAGCATGACTAATTTGTCCTCAATTAGTGCATCACGTAAGCAGTATAAAATTGTATAAATTCTGCAAATATATGTATATTTATGCGAATATTATTACAATAAATATTTATTCTATTCTTTTGAAACAATGCGACTACATTTTCTTCGGAGATTAACAGGTGTTAACACATGATGTCATGAAGTGGCAAAATAGACAAATTTCAAATATTGAATGTAATAATATTCGTATAAATATACATATATTTATAGAATTTATAAAATTTTATACTTCTTTATACGCGATACACTAGTTAAGGACAAATTAGTCATGCTGTTGTTGTTGAATGCAAGTGAAGGTATATTATTGGCAACCCTTAATAACGCCCAGTGGCGTACTGGCCGTGGGGCAGGGGGGGCACCTGCCCCCCAAAAAGTTGGAGATTCAAGTCATTCGGGCAAATGGTTCACGAATATTCGGGGAAAATAGAATTATGTAGTCTGAACTTAAACAAAAACAGAATTTTATAATTTAAAGTATTGTACATTTATCTGGTTTGCGTGGTGTTGGAAAACAATAGTATAATTTGAACATTTCTGTAATTCAGTTGCATGCCATTGCCTGACCGAAGAAGAACTGATTGGCCCTAGCTCTAACGAGAACGGCTATAACGAGAACGGCACATGAAAACCTATCTTCGCACAACAATAGACCAAGAACGCTTGCATTTTATCGCTCTCATTAACATTGACAAGCGGGGCCATAGCCAACGGTGAACGGAGAAACTTGTCGCACCAATTATTTCACAGAAAATAATTTTTTTCTTTAAGAATTAGTCTGAATAATGATTTAGTAACTGATAATCTGAACCATTATTTAATACTATTATTGAACCACGGCAATGAGTGTACGCGATTTTGAATGTTTATTATCTGGGTATCAGAGTGGTCTCAGAATGCACGAAATACCCTTCAGAACCCTCATATTTTCAAAATTTTCCAGGGGAGCCTGCCCCCGGACCCCTTACAAATTCTCGGCCTTTTGGCCTCGAAAAAATTAGTCGCGCCAATGTTAACAACGCGGCCCAGACAAGCACGTGCCAACAAAATTATTAAGAACGACATGATAAACCTGAAAATAATTTACACTTTTGGTCAACGACATGGACGATATAGGTATTTTTAGTTATGTAACCTCCTACTCATAGACAGTTCAATTTGTAAACGTTCATTCTGAGTTCACGGAAGCAATGCACAAGTTAAAATTCAGCATATGGTTATTATTGTTATCAATATGTTATTATCCAAATTCGGGCATTTCGGGTAAGCTTTAAAATTCGGGCAAAAATTTGTTTGCCCTCCAAATTAAATTGCGCCCGTACGCCTATGATAACGCCGCCCATACTTCGCCGGTTGAGCTTTGATCTAGTGGGAAAGTTGTGTCCAAAATAGAAAAAGGTGTGCATAAAATGAAAAAGTTGTGTATAAAATAGAAAAAGTTGTGTATAAAATGAAAAAGTTGTGTATAAAATAGAAAACGTTGTATATAAAATACAACAAAGTTTTATATAAAACGAGAACTTGGATGTCAAATTTAAAAAGTTGTATCTAAAATGGAATTTTGACGGGGGTGGGACACCATAAAAATCCGCCATGTTTTTGCAGACACTTTTCTGCCTGGCTGACATTAGCGTCACGTCCTCCAGATCATATTAGGCAGCTTTAGCAAACACAACGCGACGTCAAAGAGGACGTGAAAATGGCGTAAAAATAGCGTGGGCACATCATAGATGGGGCACATCCATAGATGGGCATATCACGTCATTTTTACGCCATTTTCACGTCCTCTTTGACGTCGCGTTGTGTTTGCTAAAGCTGTCTATTAAGCTCAGTGGGCCAGTGCCATTTTACTCATGGCTCTGGGTACGAGATTGATCAAAAACAATATGGCTGACAATAGCTCGCAAAGCGTGAATATTGACAACATTAAAGTGTAATACCTCGAAGTTATTGAGGCATCACAATGTTTTTGATTTGTTGTTTACGGAACCGCAGGAAACAAAGTAAGACAATGTTTATGTATACAGGGTGTATCAAAAAAACCGCAATCCTCGATTCACATGTCGATTTTGAAAATAATAGAGCAGTAAAGCCTATATGTTTACATTCATTTGAAAGCTTAGCCATTCAGCTTTCCAACGATGGGTTACTTTTTAAATTTGAACAGTGGGTTCGCGAAATATTTTACTTTAAGCATCTGAGATTGGAAAGATGAAAATTCGAGATGCAATAATAAAGCGGCCCTGAGTAGCTTATCCCATACATCCAGCACCGGAAGTGATTACTATTCATACGCCTGGAAGTAAGAATAATAATGAGGTGACGTAACGTAAAGCGTTGCGTAACATGAAGCGTTGCGTAACATAAAGCGTTGCGTAACGTTTAAATACTAAAAGCGTTGCGTAACATAAAGCGTTGCGTAACATAAAGCGTTGCGTAACATAAAGCGTTGCGTAACATCCATACCGAGAATATAAATTGAGGACATAGATGTATTCACGCGTCACGCCTGGAAGTAAGAATAATAATGAGGTGACGTACCCTCTGAGGTGTGAAAAAGTTTTGCACGACGCTGTACGGAATGTTTGTTGTCGAGAAATAAATAACAGCAGAGAGTTTTGTGTTTTGATTTTATTTAAATTACACACAACAATTTAGATGTTTCTCTTAATAAGTTTTGGCTTTATTATTCGATAGCCATGGTTTCTTTAACAAAGGCTCGGGCCGTATTAGACCGTTTGACCGAGTTTAATCATCGCTTTCTGCGTCATCGTCTTCCTCATCAAAATCATAATCCTTTAAAAGTCTTTTTATAAGAAACTTTCTCTTATCAATAGCTGCTTCTAAAGCTTCTTCTGGATCAAAGTCATCGCTTTCCACAAACGCGTCCTTTGTCTTCATTATTTTTCTATGTACGGGATCTTTCTTTAGTTGTTTCAACCACAGGAGACGTTGCATATAAATATTTTCAAGTTCCTTCTGGAGTTCAGGCAGAATATTGGTGTAAGCTTTGTCGGTAGCAGATTGCTCATCAAGACCGCTGTTTATAAGGCTCTCTTTCATTTCCTCAAAAGCTGTATTACTTCTTTGCTTTGCTTCTCCTATCATTGGTATCCAAGGATCCATTTCTTCTGCTTCTTCAGTTTCTGACTCATTATCAGACCCATGAGTTGAAGTTGTCGAAACATCGTCTTCGGAATCCATTATCTGACTTTCTGTTTCTGACATCTCTTGTTCGCGTAGTGGACAGTATTCCTTTTCGTGTCTGCGTAGATTATAACCACGGCTAAATTGTTTTCCGCAAAATTTGCAGCTCATTCCGTTACCACTAACTGTCCAGAAATGACTTTCTTTTCAGCAGCACGGCACTTTTATGAGCAGATGCTTCCTTGCGCTCATAGGTGAACCCCCAGGGGACCCCTACAGAACCCCCCAGGGAACCCCGAGGGAACCCCCAGTGAACCCCGAGAGAACCCCTACAGAACCCCGAGAGAACCCCTACAGAACCCCGAGAGAACCCCTACAGAACCCCGAGAGAACCCCTACAGAACCCCGAGAGAACCCCTACAGAACCCCCAGGGAACCGCTACAGAGTTCCCCCAGAATCCTTGCAACCCCTTAAAGCATTGATATATAGAACTGAATTTATATATAAACTTGATTCATTTGCGGGAGCAATCATGCCGAGAAGATTTCCTCGGACATGTCCGACATGCGGCCGACCTAATTTAAAGAACATCAGTACACATCTTTCACAAGTTCACGGCTTACAATCCAAGGAGAGACAACACGTTCTTCAGCAAGCCCAGGTGACATCATGGCAATATCAATCTCCATATCCGGACCCCGAAAAGCCAGGAGAAAAACGTGTAAGCCGAAGTGCACACTCATTGCCAGCTAAGAAACCAAAAGCAGTACAAGCTAAAGCATCTTTGACTATCAAACCTTATCCGGATTTCAACCTCCGCCATAAATTCTCACTTTTGGTTGTGGGACCGAGTCAAAGTGGAAAAACATATTTTGTCCAACAAATTTTGGAAAACAATCGTGTCGTGTACGAAGAGGAAAAAAGTATTCGCATTTTTTGGTACTACAACCAGTGGCAAGAATGTTATGACGAGTTGAAAAAGTCTCTCGGGAAAAGCATCCGGTTTGAGAGAGGTTTGCCCGAGCTGTCCGATGATCTGAGTGAGATCAATACCAAGTACAACAACATAATCATACTGGATGATCTGATGGCCGAAGCGACAGACAGTCCTGTGGTAGCTCGATTATTTACCCAGGGTCGTCATAGAAACGCTAGTGTTATCCTTTTGCTTCAGAACATGTTTCCTAAAGGGAAATTTAATACAGATATTAGCCGAAATGCCCAATATATTGCTCTCTTCCGAAGTCCTAGTGATAGGAAACAAATTGGTATTGTTGGAGAGCGAATGTTTGATAAGAATAGAGACCGCTTCATGACTGCCTATTATAAAGAGACCGAAAAACCGTTTGGATACTTATTGGTGGATAACAAGCCTGACACACCAACCGATAAGCAAGTTCTTGGAGACCTATTTGGTGACTGCCATGTTTATCCCTTCACCACCCAAACTAAAGTGACTACACCCACACCGGTCTCTGGCGTCGAAACCAAGCCTGGAAGAAAACAACCTAAACATCGGTGTATTACCTGGTCGGATGCAACTATCCCCGAGTGGCTAAAATACACCGAAAAAGCCGATACCGTTCGTGTCATTCCCAAAGGATATGCTATCATAGAGATGTATAAATCGTCGCGCAATAGTGTTTATCCTAGCCGTCCGGGTGTCTACCGCAACGGCGAACATTATTGGCCTGTCAAAATAAGGCACCAATCTATAGGCCTTATAAAATGGGTGAATCTGCACGAAGACGAGTCTACGGTCCGAGACTTTGCTAAAGAAACCATGGCTATCGAATAATAAAGCCAAAACTTATTAAGAGAAACATCTAAATTGTTGTGTGTAATTTAAATAAAATCAAAACACAAAACTCTCTGCTGTTATTTATTTCTCGACAACAAACATTCCGTACAGCGTCGTGCAAAACTTTTTCACACCTCAGAGGGTACGTCACCTCATTATTATTCTTACTTCCAGGCGTGACGCGTGAATACATCTATGTCCTCAATTTATATTCTCGGTATGGATGTTACGCAACGCTTTATGTTACGCAACGCTTTATGTTACGCAACGCTTTATGTTATGCAACGCTTTTAGTATTTAAACGTTACGCAACGCTTTATGTTACGCAACGCTTCATGTTACGCAACGCTTTACGTTACGTCACCTCATTATTATTCTTACTTCCAGGCGTATGAATACTAATCACTTCCGGTGCTGGATGTATGGGATAAGCTACTGCCCTGAATAGACGAACTCATTTCGTAAAAATCCCCGAAACTATCAAACCTTTTTCCTGACAGCAGATTAAAATCAAGTAACCACGGCTTTCTATGCACCATTTTTAACTTTTACTAACTTTCCATACACAACGGTACTGGTTTAAACAGTTTAAGCTTAATTGCGGCCACTAACTTGCCAATTTCTGTTTACGTTACAATTATGCAATTTCATTAAATGTTATTTAATAGTCGCATTTGGAATTCTTGAATCTTCTTGTTTAAACTTTAATACTGTTGTTTTCACGCGAAACAATGTACCAAGAAGTCTTTAAAAGACGTTTTAAAATATGTTGAGCTGTGTAATTTACTTTGTACTCCTAAATCGATCCCAAAAAGTAATAAAAACAATCGCCGTGTATTGCCCGTCGAACAACGCCGTATGTTAATTGTAACGTAAACAGAAATTTAGCAAGTTGGTGGCCGCAAGCTTAAACTGTTTAAACCAGTAGCGTTGTGTATGGAAAGTAAGTAATAAGTTAAAAATGGCGCATAGGAAGCCGTAGTTACTTGATTTTAATCTGCTATCAGCAAAAAGCTTTGAGAGTTTCGGGGATTTTTACGAAATGAGTTCGTCTATTTCAGGGCCGCTTTATTATTGCATCTCGAATTTCCAATTTTCCAATCTCAGTTGCTTAAAGTAATATTTTTCGCGAACCAATCGTTCAAATTTAAAATGTAACCCATCGTTGGAAAGCTGAATGGCTAAACTTTCAAATGAATGTAAACATATAGGCTTTACTGCTCTATTATTTTCAAAATCGACATTTGAATCGAGGATTGCGGTTTTTTTGATACACCCTGTAGAGTGAACAATAGTGAACTTGCTGAATCATTAACCAACATGTTCAGCAGTCAGCACAAACAACAACTTGAATTATAACCTCAGAAGTAATGAAATAAATTTCGATCTCCCAAAACCGAACACAAACTTTAGTAAAAAAAGCATAAGCTATTCAGGGGCAATGCTATGGAATAGTTTACAAAAACATGCAAAGGGAGGGGACATTTCAAGGGGGCAATGTAATGTAATGTAATGTAATGTAATGTAGTGTAGTGTAGTGTAGTGTAGTGTAGTGTAGTGTAGTGTAGTGTAGTGTAGTGTAGTGTAGTGTAATGTAGTGTAATGTAATGTAATGTAATTTAGTGCATGCAAACTGCCCCTTGTAAATCAGTCGCGTAAGGGCACTGAAGGGTTCTTAACGTTTTTAAATAAGTTTAAATAAATAATAAATAAATACGGTGGCCCAGAGGTGCAATACACGAACGCAAATTCAAAAACACGAATGCAAAATCAAATCCACCAACGCAAAACCAAACACACGAACGAAAATTCAAATACAAAAGCGCAAAACCAAATACACGAACGCAAATTCAAATACAAAAACGCAAAACCAAATACACGAACACAAATTCAAATACACAAACGCAAAACCAAATACTCGAACGCAAATTCAAATACACAAACGCGAAACCAAATACTTAAACGCAAAACAACAGGAGGTAAGTAGGTAAGGCGGGCTCAGAGTAACGTGACGAGGCAAAGCAAAGATGTCTGCTCAGCAAGTGAATTATGCAGGCAAATCTATTGATTTGTCTGTCTTGATTATGGCCCATATCTGGTTTGCTTTAGAGTTTAATCTAAACATCAATAATTTATTTTTCCAATTTTTAATTTTATAGTTGGTCAATATGTTCTGGGACGTTGGACAAATCATAAGTACTACAAGGGTAGAGTGAGTGCTCTTTCTCAAGAAATGTTTAATGTCCAATTTGACGAGGGCGACAATATGAGTTACCAACTAAGCGACAATTCCGCCATTATTCTTGATACTATTCCTTCAAGTGTAAAATACCTAGACCACGTAATTGCTACATGGAAAGGAGGAAAGAAATATTTCATTGGATTCGTCATAGAGGTCGACCAGACACTTGGGTACAAAGTTCGTTTTGATGATAATGACGAAGATTGGTATTCAAAAGATGATCTCAGACTATTTCCTTATGTGCCCTCGCCGTATGCACGTAAGCTCATAATTATAGCTACTTTTTCTTTTAGAAGGCAATGTTTAGACGATTTTGCGATAATTGGGGGTGTATTTGCCACTGATTTGTTTAGGATTTCATTTTTTTCAGGCTATTTTAGAGTATAAATATTTCCATGTAAAATTTGTATCTAAATTCGTAAATTAAACATTCAAGGAAATACACTATAGCTGTTAGTGCATTTTTTCAGAGCTAACCATTTGTGCGGCATGCCACCAATTGCATTTTGCCGAATATATGAAACACTCCAAAAACTTTGTTTCTGCCCCGAAAGCGGTTAACTTGCCTACAGTATCTACCAGGTGGCATTGATATATTTGTTGATTAATTGTTCTGTTTTATATATCTTCATTTTAGTCGGTTCCAGGGTTCTTGCACGCTGGACGAATGGACTGTATTACCGTGGTTTTGTTACCAAGGTTTCTCCATCGTCCGTCAATATCAATTATGACGACGGTGATACCATCACATTGTCGAAGAATGATCCATCTGCTGTTATCGCCGATATCTTACCAGCATGCAATGACGTACAACTTGGGCAGCATGTGATTGGCTTCTGGCCAGGAAGAGTAAGATATTACAGTGGCACTGTCTCTGCTCTAAATTCTGAGTATTTTGTTCAGTTTGATGATGGAGACAGTCGACGGAATGCAATATATGAAATACGCATCGTTCCAAAGGCATTGTGAAGAATAAGAATGTTTGTTTCAAGTAACTCAATCTTGTGTAGAATAAGAATGTTTGTTTGAAATAAAACGTGCTTAAATTTCAATAGAAGTATTTTTATTAGTACATCTTCTGTCATAGCCATATTTACATGTCACACAGTGGCGCCGGCAAGGGGGTTGAGGGCGCAGGGCGGCCGCCCCCCCGATATTTTTATTGTTTTAATATTTTTATACACCTTTATAGTTTGCTCCAAAGTGTCCACGAAATGCAGGAAATGCCGTTTTAAAAACACAAATTTCAAAAATTTTCAGGCCCGCCCTAGAAATGTGTTGTCAATTTGTGTTGTCAAAATTTATTTGAGCGCAAATTAAACCGATCAGTGTTTATTTAGCCCAGTCTCATCCTCCAAAGTTAATCTTAACCCCTAATCCAAAACCTAAATGTTATTAACCTTAAAATTATTACAAATGTTCTCAGTAAAATATATTACAATGTCAATCACCTGGTGAATACCAAACTTCTGGATGGAACATATTCCCGTATCATTTAAAATATATACGAATAATTACACTTTGTTTAATAGGTACCTAAACATGCATTAAATGAACAGTTCAACTTCGACATGTGTATGGTTAAATATTTATTGTCTCCGTTGTATTATGCACAATTTGCGTAATGCTTGCAGGGGCGCACATTAGGTGGGGTGTGGGGGTCGGTCCCAAATTGTAAAATTACACTACTTAATTCGGTCCGAGTTGGTCCGAAACATCCTGTCTAAAAAAACGTTTAATGAACGATACAAAAATTCTCAATAGAAGAAATCAACATTGCAAAACCCAGAGATATATTTTCGTCTTGTAAGATGTAAGATGATACTCAAATGTAAGATGACATAGCCATACACGACTGCGCAAAACCTCTTAACTTTTGCTATGCCGCATTGTACGTTCTATTTCCACGTCAGTTCTCGAGTAAAATTAAGACAACTCTGTTGTAAAAATGCAGTTTCTAATTGGGTCTTTATGATGTTGAAGGTTATGTTTTGGGGGGCGTTTTCTTTAAATAACTGCATTTAAAGAAAATTGCAACGAAATATTTGAATTCGAAACTGGAGTGTTTGAAATCTTATATATATTAATGAAAGGGCCTATAACGAAAGAGGTAGAGAAGACTCTGAAAATGCAATTTCCGACGATCTACAGACTCAAGTTTTCCTATATATGTTTTAACAATCCTTCTACACCCCTAGCATAGTAGCACTACACATATTTTTACATTAACTCGTAATACATGTTTTGATGTGGTCAAGTTAATCTGTCGAAACTGATATGATTAAATAAACTAGTCAAGTTGAGTCATTAATTTTATAAATGTCCAAAATTCTTAACCCTTTAAAAATTGGTTCGCTATGTGCTAAATAAGAGTTCAATGTCATAAGGCATACAATTTGTTTTGAATATTCATTAGTTTTTTTATGTTAAACCGCTACCTATTGATTAGGTAAGTAGTATAGAGAGTGGGGGTTCTGGACCGGGCAGAGCGCCTTGCTCCGCCCATGACGTCATCCTATGAATAATGAGATGATGTAACCCGCAGATTCAATTCCTGTCGGAGGACTTAGAGTTGCATTTTTCGTAGCCGTTCCCCTTCAGGTCTAAAATATTCTATATATTATTTTGCTCGAAATATCCATCCACCTAAACCTTCTACCTTGTAATATATTTACTTAAATTTATTCATACGCGGCATATGTCTTGAGTTAAGACGAAGCGTCACTATATTAAAACTATTATATATATTATATTCATTTTGAAATCAATGGCATTTCTTGCAATCTGATTGGTCAAAAATAGTGCGATTAATTCCCAAATCGCATCATCTTGAGTATCAATCGCATCATTTTTAAACCAATCAGATTGAAGCTCTGCACCACAACAACCAATCAGATTGAATGATAGAATTCAACTAGCCAATCAATTTAAAGAAAATATGCTCTGGCAAATGACCAAATCTGTTCACCATAAATTGTCAATACTCTAGACTGCATTTACTGCAGTCTTTTTAATAAAAATCAACATAAAGGCAAGTCAAACTTAAAAGAATATCAAATAATTTTTCACAAATAATACAGGCCAAATTATCAACAAAATTTTGAATGAAACATTGTCAAAATGTCAACAAAAACAAGTTTCATTTGAGCAACAGCCAAAACTGAACACAAAGCTGTCAAAGGCACAAGGTATTAAAATATGGAATGATCGATTGTAGTGTCAATACATGTTTGAATGCACAAAATCACAAGAAACGTTTATCAATTTACATGTAAAGTCTACGATATCTTTACACTTACTTTTTCGGTCTTTATTTCTAGAAATGCACTCACATTTTGCTTGTTTATACTGAGACAATTTGTCAAATTACAATTCATGTTGTTGCTATGCTACGGCATTTCAGGGAGTATCGCGGGTGTGTCAATTGTAAACAAAGACTAATAAAATACCGCTTCCGGTTTAAAAAATTATTTAGATTTCAAAATGAAGATAATAAAGTGGAAATTGAACTTCGTGTCGTGCAATTTTGGTCTGAAATCAAACTTGTGATTACAAATCGCACTCCCGCTTCGCGGTCTTGCGATTTTGTAATCACGCGTTTGATTTCAGTCCAAATTGCACTCCACTCAGTTCAATAGCGTTGTCTCGACGTGACGTGACGTCACGAATTCCGACCCCCCGCCAAGACTCAGACAAACATTGGCAACTCTTAATAGAAATTGTATTATGATTGAAAGCTTGCTGTGAGTTATTTTGATAATTTGATAGTTTGTTTAAAGTTTATTTGTGCGGAATCATACACACGTTGTACTTTTTGCTTTAGTCGAAGTGCCAGTGTCGATAGTTTTGCTTTGGTAGTTGTAATATAGGCTATTTCATCGCTTTAGTATGGACTATTCTGTCGCTGCTATAAATAGGTCTACTACCCTATATAGTCTATTTAACAATTATTCGCCGAAGGCGAGGTGAATATCGGTGAATAAAAACCGAGACGAAGTCGAGGTTTTTATTCACCGATATTCATCGAGCCTGAGGCGAATAATTGTTTTAGTAAAATTACATAGGTGATTATTTGGAAAAAAATAAAAAATGCACATTTCAAAAATATTTTAATTGAATATTTACGATAAAAGCGGCTTAAAAACGCTTTAGGTGATTATCGCGTATTAATCCGAGGTAGCGCAACCAATCAGCGTTGAGAATATTCAATAATCACCTATGTAATTTTACTAAATTAATATATTGTTGCTTTCGTGTTTATACTAAGTTTGGACGCTTAAAAACCATTTTTTGTCGATTTAGTGCCCATTATTTTGCTCTTTTGGTGTTTTATATTCGCTTTTATAGTGCCCATTATTTTTAAAATTTACTATTTTGTCGCTGTATTAGTATCCACTATTTATAGTCTATTTTGTTTACCTTTTAGTTTTAATACTATAAAAGAAGCTAGGTCTAGGATTGTCTACTATTCTATCGACTATATTCTATCGACTATATTCTATATTTAAAATACGGATTTATTTCAAATGAAAGATTAATTGTCACTTATACGTAAAATAATTTCAAATATAAACTCTTTTCACTGAGGAATCTTCCGTTGATAAGTAAAACTATTTTGCTTTGACAATAAAAAAATATGTTGAAAAAATATTTCACAAGCCGGTTAACTTATTGATTTAATAGTCTTTTAAATATCAGTTCTGTAAAAGAGAGAACCGCCCTTTGGCGCTGTGTCTGGTTTAAAAATGAATTCCACAACTAGTGCTTCTCCGATAAATTTAACAACTCTGAAAACGACGGCGTTCCCGGCTCATATTTTGAGCATGATCCATCAGATTATACTGTCGATCAACTCAAGCGGTGGTTAAAATGTAGAGGCTTGAAGCAAAGTGGTAAACGCCGAAGGCCCTTTACCACTTTGGCCCTTTATCCGTGGGCCCTTTTTCGCCTGGCCAATGAACTGCACAAATATATGTGTTCCTATTTATCATTGATACATCAAAGTTTTTCCGCGAACATGCTGAAACCCAGCGACGAGACTTTTCAATTCCTTGCGACGGTTTTGGAAAAGGAATAAATAGCTTTTGCCCAGAACAAAGGCCAGAAGCCCTCATTTCCTGAAGCGATTTCGGCAATTTTTCTGGATATCTCGAATCACTTGCACACGTTCCCCAGCAACAGTGCTTAGTACTAACCATGTTCTAACTTTGGTGTAAATTTGAATGAGTTTTAGTGCAGATAAAATAAAAAAATATGCCAATGATAGTTCGCTGCTAGTATAATTCTATATTAAATAGTAGTTTGTTTGTCTGAGTCTCGTGGGGGGTCTTAGCTGAGGGAATCTATTTTTAGCTACGTGAGACAACGCTATTAAAAGAAAGGGGACAAACTAAAAAATTCATGACGTCAGCGTGGATAGGCTAGTCGTGGTACACATATCGCGAAAATGGCGAAGAATGCTTGCTCTTAAAAATCATTTAGTAACAGGTTTATTTATGTTTTTTCTTTACTGGCTATCTTTGTTCATCAACGAGAACACTAAATACGTAGTAAAATAATCAAATTAAGTTGAAACGGTTAAGTTAGAAGCATTTAAAAATGTCACGTGACTTTTGTTTCATCCCTTTCTTCTACTTATTATAACGCCTGCAAGGGACAGGCGGTGCGGACTAATTCCACATGCGCCCGCATTAGTCAGTTGCTTACGATTGTGAAGTACTTCATATAGACTAAACTTTGCTGTTCTTTCTCCGCAAAATATTAATATATATATTGTTCATGGAAATCTTTCGGATTCTTTTCCAAGTAAGTTTATTATTTTACACTTTTTTATAGACATAAACCGTAGTTGCCCCCTGTGGTATTATTAGAATGTGTTTCCCGCCTGAAAATCACTCTTCTCTTATGTTAACATTTGACGCTGATAACAATTACTGAGATCATAACTAAGTACATAATTTTGCTCGCTGCAGATCGGTGGGGATGGATGATGGGTCATCGTCTTAGCTCTCATAACCACTATAGTAACCAGGCGAGGAGTCATAGAGACCTCCCAACCAATGGTACGTCCTCCATCCCCATCCGCGACAAGTCACCTGTTTGGCACAGGGAAGATAATATTAACAACTAACTCTAACTACCCACCAATGTGTACTCTTACCTGTAATCACGATGAGACAGATGGCTCTAGTTTCACATTCGCAGCTCTACATTCACATTCGAATGTAGAGCCAGACAGGAAATTTTCATAGTAAAACCGCAATAACTTCGGAATGGTTTAAGCAATAGAAAAAATATTCAAAGCCATTCTTCATTAATATTAAATGAATCGAATAAAATAGTTTAGACTTTTTTAGCTTATCAGGTTTTCTCTGGAGGCCTCGCAGAATATAACGCACCGTCATGATCGAATGTAGAGCCAGAGTTGTCAAATTCACGGAAAAATCCTTATATCTCAAGAACGAAAGAATTTACAATAAAATCATTCAAAGCCATTCTGCATTAGCTCTTAAAGTATAAAATAAAAAAGTCTAGAAGTTTGTACCTTGCAAAGTTTTCTCTCGAGGCCTCGCAGACGGTTTGTTGTCATACGACGTAAAAATGCCGTCATGCTGAAGCAGACATCCAAACATAGAAATAAAATCGATATATTTTTAAAACGGCTAAATGTATCGCAATATAGTTTAATGCCGTTCTTCATTAGCATTAGGAAAATTCAATCAAGCAATCCAAACCTTTTCAACTAGTTCGGTATCCTCTGTAGGCCTCGCAGAAGAAGCGTGTCATTATACGCTGCCATGTGTAAATTTGAGACACACATAATCTTGTCGCGCACATATTGTGGTATTTCTCCAAGACGACGTGACTAATTCCTTAACGGTTTCATACCGATCTTGATTAATATCAAAGCAATAAATTCTATCAATTTCCGACCTTCCAAGTCATTCTGTTTTGCTTATATGTCGTCCATAACAAGTCTTGCCGATGCGCGTCAGCCTGCCACAAACTCGAAACTGAGGGAGGACGTTCGCATACGAAACAGAATATCTCGTCAACGCAACGCTGTTCTTCTATAATATTTCGTGCCGTTCTTCGTTAATACCAGGAGCATTGAATTTGTCAAAATTCGTTCACCTTTCCTGTTTAGTTTTTAGTGTAGAGCGAACAAAAGCCAATAACATCGCTACGCACCCCCCTGATCCGCCTGTCAAAACAAAACTGCATTAATCCGTTATTAATCCCCGGGGTTTTCCCAGAGATAAATATAATGTTGTCCACAACAGCGTTCGTGTCGTCATTAACAAATTCCTTGCATGCAGTTTATCCGAACTTGTGTGAAGGATTTGCAACAGAGCAAAATCGTGCGGGTTGGGATAAAACACGGATACGGATGGCACGGATACGGATACGGATGGCACGGATACGGATACGGATGAGGGGATAAAACACGGATATGGGGATAAAACACGGATGGGGGGATAAAACACGGATGAGGGGATAAAACACGGATGAGGGGATAAAACACGGATGAGGGGATAAAACACGGATGAGGGGATAAAACACGGATGGGGATAAAACACGGATGAGGGATAAAACACGGATGGGGGGATAAAACACGGATGAGGGGATAAAACACGGATATGGGGATAAAACACGGATGAGGGGATAAAACACGGATGAGGGGATAAAACACGGATGAGGGGATAAAACACGGTTGGGGATAAAACACGGATGAGGGGATAAAACACGGATATGGGGATAAAACACGGATGAGGAGATAAAACACGGATGGGGGGATAAAACACGGATGAGGGGATAAAATACGGATGGGGGGATAAAACACGGATGAGGGGATAAAACACGGATGAGGGGATAAAACACGGATGAGGGGATAAAACACGGATGAGGGGATAAAACACGGATGGGGGATAAAACACGGATGGGGGGATAAAACACGGATGAGGGGATAAAACACGGATATGGGGATAAAATACCAGATAACCGATGGAGATTTGTTGCTTGTCAGAGGAGTTTCCATTTACGCGGATCTGATTATAATTAACTCGCAGTGCTTTGTTTCCACTGTTTATGCGGTAGATTATTTTTATAATGCAACATGAATTTTGTTTGTATAAGGATAACACTTTTTAGTTAACCTTAAAATTAAACTTGCCACACTCTCATGAGGTTGTATTCCCACGCTTACACAGCCAATTCAATTAAGGTTGTCCTTTCAAAAGCGTAAACGATAAACTATGAGCGCACAATGGATGATGGGTTATTGTTTATTTAGACCAGTAAACTCGAAATTTTTTCTTTTAAACGATGTCTATAGGCATATAGAAAACTTACGATAGAAAACCAACTGCCTTGCTACAAAAGCCTTGAGTTTAATGACCTAAATAGGCGATATCCTATCATCGTTTGATCGCTCAGAGTTTACGGTTCACGCTTTTGGAAAGACAACCTTTATTGAATTAGCTGTATATACAACATAATAATCTACGCCATAACACGCCGGCAGATTACAAGGCGAATTTATAGTTTGATAACCACAAAAAGTACGCGTTTGTCATTTAATTTATGTTACCGGGTTAAATGACAAAATGTTCAGTTTCTTACAATAAATTTTCACATAACTTTAACGTTTGCAATACGTGAATATGTAATATCAAATAAATGTCAAAACAAAATTAGTAATGATTTTACTGGAAATTTCAACTTGTAGACATCGAAACGTTTTATTTTATACAACTGAGGCTGCACTCAAATACTACATTTTTCATACGTACGTACATTTAATTCCTTCTAATTTTTATTTAGCTATAAAATACGTGAACAAATATATACTAAATCATTCAAAGTACTAAATGCTACACAGTCATTCATATGGCTGTTCGGCTGTTCCATAAATAACATTAACTCAATTTAGGCTTTCTTGTGTAGACATACGTTTGAAAAACGCAGCACTGGAAAGCACCCTTTATTAACTATAAATAACAACATTATTAAAGTTCATGTATATTGTCTACATACTTTGACATATTTGACAAGGTTAATAAAGTCTATACCCATAGATCGTATAACTCAACAGCACTATACAAATGTTATGCAAATGTTAGCAAAACTTATGTTAAAATCTTAGCTAAAAATTGTGGATACATTCAAAGCATTGTTTAAATTTATTAAATGCATTTTTGGTAAGCGGACAATAAATGCCGACCGCGTCAGTTTAAACCAAGGGCAACAAAACAACTGTCAGGTAGAACATGAGAAGCCTTTAATTTGCAACACTTGTCATCAGAAGCCTTTGCAACATTTGTCATGAGAAGCCTTTGCACTAACACTTCACATGAGAAGCCTTTGCAACACTTCCCATGTTTTGGCATTTACTCAAAATCACCTTATTCTGGCTATGATTTGTATCAAATATATAAAATTTCTTGTCGTAGATATTAAACTGTATGCAAAAAAACATAAATGACAACGCGTACTTTTTGTGGTTATCAAACTATAAATTCGCCTTGAAATAAGCCTTGTCATGCCGCTTCCCATGTTTTGGCATTTATTCAAAATTACCTTATTTTAAGATTTGTATCAAAATTCATCACAAAATATCTTGTCATAGATATTAAACTATTTGTAAAAGAAAACATTTAATCCGGTAACATAAATGGGAAACTCCTCTGACAAGCAACAAATCTCCATTGGTTATCTGGTATTATCTTTATATAAATAAAAAGTATTACCTTATATTATCTTCTTCCAACAAATGCGCGCAGAAGTTAATTCGCACTTATTGAATGCGCAGTCTACGTATATCAGCCTTTAGAAACTTTAGTTCTATGCTAGTCTACGGGTTCCAGTTTTATTGAGAAGAGAGTATCAACGTTTTATTTGTCAGTACATTTAAATACTAAAAAATGTTGGTCAATTATTATCTCATCCACAGAATAGGAAACTCCCTATTCTGTGCCTCATCCGTGTTTTATCCCCATATCCGTGTTTTACTCCCTCATCCGTGTTTTATCCCCCAATCCGTGTTTTATCCCCTCATCCGTGTTTTATCTCCCCCATCCGTGTTTTATCCCCTCATCCGTGTTTTATCCCCCCATCCGTGTTTTATACCCTCATCCGTGTTTTATCCCCCCATCCGTGTTTTATCCCCTCATCCGTGTTTTATCCCCCCATCCGTGTTTTATCCCCTCATCCGTGTTTTATCCCCCCATCCGTGTTTTATCCCCCCATCCGTGTTTTATCCCCTCATCCGTGTTTTATCCCCATATCCGTGTTTTATCCCCAATCCGTGTTTTATCCCCTCATCCGTATCCGTATCCGTGCCATCCGTATCCGTGTTTTATCCCGACCCAAATCGTGCTAAGCGTATAGCTTAATTGCTAATTTACGGTGGCCCATAGTTGCCACCGAATTTAAAATCAATCACAGGAAAATAAATTTGTTTCCTACGTTTAGAAATTCATTTTTGGAAAATGAAATGTGTTGCCACAAGTCGGGTTAAGTTGGTCTAAAGTCGGTGTAAGGCATGCTAAGTGGGTGTAAGTCGGGTTAATTCGTCGAAAGGTAGTTTAAAGTCGTGTTAATGTGGTCTAAGTGGGTCTAAGTCGGGTTAAGTTGGTCTAAAGTCGTTGTAAGGCATGCTAAGTCGGTGTAAGTCGGGTTAATTCGTCGAAAGGTAGTTTAAAGTCGTGTGGTCTAAGTGGGTCTTAGTCGGGTTAATGTCGCCCTAAGTTGGTCTAAAGTCGTTGTAAGGCATGCTAAGTCGGGTTAATAATGTTTTACGTTGGTGGGCTAATACTGTTTTGTATCCTTTAAAGTCGTGTTAATGTGGTCTAAGTGGGTCTTAGTCGGGTTAAGTTGGTCTAAAGTCGTTGTAAGGCATGCTAAGTCGGTGTAAGTCGGGTTAATTCGTCGTAAGGTAGTTTAAAGTCGTGTGGTCTAAGTGGGTCTTAGTCGGGTTAATGTTGCCCTAAGATGGTCTAAAGTCGTTGTAAGGCATGCTAAGTCGGGTTAATAATGTTTTACGTTGGTGTGCTCATACTGTTTTGTATCCAGAATAGGATAATTATATACGGATCCATAATATCCCTGCAAGACAAAGTACTTACCCTGTAGTAAATAGAAAACCGCTGACGAAAAATGAATTTCTTCAATTTTTTATTGTAATTTTCTATTTTTCTATTTTTATAAATTTTAATTACGCGAATTTTTAATTATTAAACGTTGAATTAAAATTTTGTTGTCTTTTGATATATTTTAAATTGTGGCAACCCATTTTATTTTCCAAAAATGAATTTCTAAACGTAGGAAACAAATTTATTTTCCTGTGATTGATTTTAAATTCGGTGGCAACTATGGGTCACCGTACTAATTATATATTTACCCTTGAAACGAGAATGTTAGTTAATCATCAGTCGAGAAGTTTGAAAAGAAGCAAGCGCTATGGCAAGCGTTCACGTAGCTTGTCTCCATCAAAAAATTTAAAACGCAGAATAAATGCAAGAAGATTGGTTGCGTTTGTTGAAGAGGAAAAGATATTTAAGGAAAACTGGCAGTTTTTTAGCAAGGCTTGCATCGGTTTGCGTGGCGGGGCCAAGAATGAAAAGAGAAATGTCGAAATATTGGATCAAGCAAGATTTTTTGCGTCCATTCGATACGCAAAATTGCTTGAGATATCAAGTAAAAAACATTTTTGGAAAACGGTGGCTCGTCAATACTTTGGTGACCTTAGAGTTAGCAAAAGGAAAATTGGCAAATTGCGTTTATTCTGGCGAAGAAACGAAGGAGGAGTTCGTGAAAAGTTTAATAGAAGCCATCAGGATGAAGATGAGGCGAATTCGAAGCCTAACACATCAACAAAATCCGTCGAGACTGAAGATCTACTAACCCAGCTTCATTTTGATAGCGACAATGATTCTGAAAGTACAAGTGACGACGATGTCGTAGGTTCAAAAATTCAAATGCCAGAAAAAAGAAGTACCATGGGCATAAATAAGCGTTTCAATCGCGATGAAATGACGGAGTTTCTTGGCAATGTCATAGGAAGTACTATAAGCTCAGTCTATCGTAAAAATTTCATTGATCAAACTGAGTATCAACCTATCAAGAAACCCACACCACGATCGCAAGATCATTTCTGTTCTAGTGAAAAGATGAATAAACCTTCATCATTTCATTCTGCCTCCCAGTCCAAATATAATATTGTAAAAGATTTATCTTCCGATGACTGTCTTAGCTACGAACAAGTAAAGCATACTGACGTCCAAGATAACAAGTTTCTCAATATTCCGAACGTTTCAGATGTAACAGCTATGTCATTATCAAGTAGCAATGTTCCTTCATCCGGTACTTTTCGTGCGAAACTCAGCAAAGACGTATCTCTTGTTTCACTTCCCTCGGCGTGGCGTGATATAGGCATAAAGAACATTACAGACAAGAAGCGGGGAATGTCTCACAGGGCTTTTGATGCTGGTTATACGTCGTTTTTTTCTGACATTTTAAAACAGTTTAATCCTTACTGCTGTTGGATCTTTAAAAGAAATTATATTAAGAAAGAAAATTCAAGAAAAATATCGTCCCCGTATTGGTGTGGTATGGCAACTTGCAAATTCGGCGATGTATCGGTGCACCTAAAGATTGAAAACCGAGGAGAAGGCATGTTGGAAATTCGTTTTACTGGAGATGTTTGTCATGATATAACATCAGCGAAAGCAAAGAAAATAACTGGTAGCGACCGCGGAGAACTTATTGAGCATGCCTGGAAGTCAAACCAAGAACCATCAAAAATGCATCGCGACCAACTACTACGAGTTGACTCAGACTCTTTCTCTGCTGGTATCCGAACAGGAGCTGGTCTTACCCACGGGACAATGAAGGGTATCAAATCCGAGGCAAAAGCGAGACATCAGAGTGACCATCATTTGACCAAAAGTTTATCGGAGCTGCATGATTCGATTGCAAAAGAAGAAGAAAACAAGGCAATTAGCCTTGGACATACATGGAGAAAATTCTTTGGATACATTCAGATGTGTAGCATGTCTCCGGATATAAACATCGTTTTGTTTAACGAAGCATCGGTACGGCTGTACCACGAACTATCGAGACACGACATTATTTACATTGATGCAACTGGAAACTTGTTTGCGAATGAGAAAACACACAGTAGGCTTCTATATTACGCAATGGTCTTACGGAATCCGTTTCCTCAGAATTCTCCTATTCCAATAGCGGAGTATATAACTAGTCGTCATACTGCAGACTCCATTGGAATGATGATACGTAAGCTAAAAGAGCGAGAAAAAGTCTTTAGCAAAGAGGTAATCCCAGTTCTTGTTATGAGTGATTTTAGTATGGCGATCATAATCGCATGTCTGAAAGAATTTAATAACGGATCGGTGGAAGAGTACTTCGAACGAGGATACCGGATTGTTACTGGAAAAGCAACTCAAAAACAAGTTCATAAAACCATACATCATGTATGTTCTGCGCATATGATGCAGATAATTAAACGTCACGCTAGAACTTTGTGCGAAAAGGGTTATCCAGCTGGAAGTCAAATCCACATTGCAATGCGATTTTTTGGGCGTCTTGTTTCCGCATCGTCTCTAAATGAAATGAAGATTATTGTGAATTTAGGTTATGTTATTTTTAAAACGAAACATTTTTGTGCCACTTTGACAGAAAAGCTGGAACAATTTTCGGAAAATATACGTACATTTAATACACACAATGATGATATTGATGAAGAAAACGTATCTGATAATGAAAGCCATCCAGAAGAAAACATGGAGCTTTCTGATGACGAGTGCGATACGACGAACGATGTTGTCATTGGACCATGTTCAGTCAAGCAATTTTGGGAAGAAGAGTTAGTTAATCTTATAAAAACGAGCTCTATAAAAGAGAGTGGTGATGATAATAATAAGTACTATATGCCAAGATTTTTCGATTATGTTGCTAAAAACTATCTTCCATCTTGTCTCCTTTGGTCAAATTTGCTACTTGGTGACCTAACAAGATATAATTCTGAATATTCTTTACCTGCTAATTTGTTGGCAGGGCCTAAAGTTCGAAGCTATTTAACCGACAACCAAACCAATGGGGAAATTGAAGACTTTTTTAAAATTAAGAAATATTGTTCATTCAAGGGACAGAGACATCTTCGGCTAGATACATTTATCGGCGAGAATTGGAAAGATAATTTAGCGTTACAAAGAGAATTTATTGATGCAATTATCAAACAAGGTATCAACATTAGAAAACCAACTCTGAAGAAATTACAAAATCTTTGCTCCTCGACGGTGAAAGAACCTCCTGACAGCCCTGATCACGAATCAGCATCATCGTCAGAAAAGTCGACGATGTGGCAGAAACCCAGCCCATATCGGTCTGCAAAAAAGAGAGGAAAATATTTGAATCCTTCCGGTAAAAAACTAAATTTTAACCCGCTTACGCCGCAGAAAAAGGAACAAAAAGTTAACGATCCAGGTCCAACGAGTTTTGAAGAATACGAAAGATCGGTATGGATCGACGTTTCAAGCCGAGTGCATGGATATCGAGATATAAAGAAGGAAATAAAGAAATTGTGGTCGAAATATCAAAAAGAACAAAAGAAGCCAAAACAGGAAAAAATGGACGGTGTAAATAGACGTCGGTCGAAAGATCAGGAAGATTTAATATCAGCTACACATTGTATATGCCGCCAGAAAAGAAATACAAGCGCTGTTTCTTGCAACTTGTGCAACGAAATATTCCACTGTGATTGTGTCGATTTTTGTACTGGTCTTGCAAAACTAAGTGATACAAACTACTTCTGTACAAACTGCATTTACAAAACGTTTGTTCCGTTTGCTTGTTATATAGTTCGTTCCACTTTGCCAACAAGTCACTTTAATAGAGAAAACGTCAGTAGGTTTTACGATGAATTTTCGGTTAATGTCTCCCATACTGGTTGTTCTAATAGCGGCGACATGAACGAACCGGGTATTGGTCATATGATGGAAGGCTATATTGATATTCCCTTGCCTGTTATTGCCGAACCAAATGGTGGAATACGAAACACCGAATCTAACTGTTGGCTAAGCAGTGCTCCTCAATGTCTAGCTACAACTCCATTGTGCGAGCGACTTGAAAAGTATAGTAAATGTTCAGAAGAAACATCAATGTTGATTTATGATGCCGTACGTACTCTTAAATTTCTCGCGAGTACCAGAAATAGGAATTCGGTACTGAGATTAGAAAACGGACCAGGCAGTATTGCCGCAGCATGTGGTATGATTCCAAATAGGAAAGAGCATAAAGATTCTAGCGAGTTCTTCAACCTCTTTTTAAACCGGATTTATGACCAGCTTCCAGTGGAAGGAAAACAGGAGTTAGAACGCCTTTTCAAATTGACCACATTAGAACTGAATAGATGTTTGGTGCCAACATGTTGTTCACTGAATGGAAAAACCAATACAGTGTGGAATATAATGTTGCAAATCCCCATATCTCTCTGCTCCATACGCCTGCAATCATTACTTTGGACGAGAATTTATGGCAGGTTTTCAACAGAAGAAGATGAAGTATGCAATAAATGCGCTGATGGAAAACCTGTTGTGCATCACAGTGAATTAGGATTGTCAATTCCATATATATTCACACTAACTATACATCGCACAACAGCTGACAACCAAGCAAAATTCACACTCCAATCATCTGCGACGAAGTGCTAAATCTGAGAGGAATCGACGCAGATCATTTCGACGAGAAAGATATAAACTATAACCTACGTGCGGCTATTTTGCATAAGGGTCCAAGCATTCGTTTCGGACATTTTGTTAGCTGTGTCTTTAATTCTGACAATACTGCATTTGTGTATGACGATGAAGCGGTGAATGTTGTACAGGCTGAACATTTGGTAAATCTAATGATTTCAGCACAAGCGTGTACATGTGCTTCTACGTTAGACGAGAGGAACGAACAGGGCCAGAATGTGGCAATGACGAAAATGTTCAGCCCGAATTTTACAATGTACCTTGGCAACTAAGCAAACGTGCTCACCACGATGTAGAAAAAATATGGAGTTATAAAAAGGAACTATTCTATGGTAATGATAAAATCTCCTCACACCACCTGAAAACTCTAAGAGATGGCAATTGGTTAAGTGGTGACGTAGTTAATAGTTTTCTTAACAGAATAGGAAATAATCAATGTCCTAATTCACGACTACACATTTTCCAAACGTATCTCTACACTGCGTTGAGCAATTCTTTACGAGAAGGTGGCATAGTTTCCAAAGCATTATCTCTAGATCCGTTAAGCTGCAACATGCTTATGTTTCCAATAAACACTAGTGATCACTGGTCTCTACTGATATGTTATCCGAATTCTTCAATGCTTGTGTACTACGACTCCTTTCTTGTAGTTAATGTTTCCGCCTTTATCAGAGTAATCAGTTTAATAAAAGCTACGTTCTCTGCGCATGGTCACAAGTTTGATTTGAAGCGTTGGCTTCTCCTTGCACCAAAAGACATCCCGAGCCAAGATGACTCGTGTAGTTGTGGCGTATTCATGTGCATGAATGCATACATAATGGCAAAAGACGATGAGCTAAATTATTCTTCTCAGGACATTACACAAATCAGGAAATGGCTTGTTAACTTCTTAGTTCAAGAATCCCTGGCGTCCAGAGAAAGACAATCTAAAAATGATCATCATATTGAAACCAATGCATTAGATGAGGTACCTTTGAAAAGCAGCGATATATTGAGAACAATTCCCACAAACGATGATTTAGATAAATCTCCTTTTCAGAGAATTAAGATTCTTGCACGATCTCGAGCTGTAAGTGAAAGTGAAGATACTCATACGAATGACGTCGAAATAAATATTGATGTACCAACAACCAGCTACGCAGAACCACCGCAACATCCAGGTAATGTAAATACACTCAAACTCGCCTAAAACGGTAAATGTAGCAGAGTGTTTCTCCTTCTATTTCTTCTAACTGGCGTCATATTCGCGTCCTGTTTAACGTTATGTTCTTCCCAATGCAGGTCTTATTTCAATTATTTAAAAAGACTCCATTGCTACTTGCTAAGAAGTTCTCAAAAATGTTTGAATAATATATTAAGTAATCACATGCAGATCTGCTATATGCTTATAGGTGAAGCATCCTTGTTGGATCAAGTAACCCTGTCAAATCAGCGATTCAATTTGCGAAGAAGAAGTAAGCTTAAGGTAAGATTACGGTGGACTGCATGTATATGGACTCTATGATCGCTCTTTCACTACCAATAATAACTAATAGCTTTACCCCTATAACGTCAATTAGTCACACGTTCGAACTATTCTGACCATTTTTCATTTCGGAGCATAAACTACGCGGAAATATATCTATAGCTATATACAGACATATTTTTAATAATATAGAGAAAGTACCGCTCGAGTGAATATGAGTTTGGATCACCTGTATTAGAAGCTGATGATGCAAAAGTTGATAGTAAAGATGTGATGTGGAAATACGATGAAGAAAAGGGGCTTTTAGCCAATCATCCAAATGCAGAAGTGCAGGTCGAGCGATCATCCAAGCAATCTGGGTACAAGCTTTGGAAAGAAGATCGTGTTAAAAATAGACTGAGAGGACGAAAACGTTTGAAGGAAGATCTAGAATCTGGTTGGAAAGATTTGGATAATACCGAAAAGAGGGTAAGTTGACATACTGACAGAATTAATATTCCTATTTTCTACTTCCTAGGATAAAGAATCATCAACTTTATCATTATATGTAATGTTACGAATATTTAGGATAAATCGCGAGTTAATACTGTAATTTTAATTTTCATATTTGCCATATTTCATGTTGTTAGGCATGAAGCTGGTGTACTTGTTCTATTCGAAATTATCATGCCTACAATGTACAGAAATGATTAAATGTACTGTCTTCTCTCTGCAGCATTGGAAATCACTCGCTACAATGCAGAACAAAGGTTTTTCCTTTCGATGGAAGAATATATGGGATGATGGTTTTCCTGGGAAATTGATAAATTTTCTTAAATCCCACACAAGCGATGCTCAAAACAGGCTGAGAAACGCCACACGATATGGACCATCAACAGAAGGAAATACAGATCCGTATGTCAAAATGTGTGCCAGATTTTACCAAAAGTATAACGTACAAACTTGGTGCGAAATGCCCGCTGATAGTACGTGGGAAACAATGTTTTCAAGTTTTATGGAGCAATGTGCAGATCCAGTACTGAAGGACATTGGACTCCCTACCATGATTCCTTCCTCAGTTCTTAATAAAGTAGACGACGAGTTTTTCAATTTAATCAACATGTACATGGTATTTCTTACTCGTGCGCCGCTTGGTCTTGCCCAACTTTGCAGGATGGTTTTATCAAGAAAAGGAAGCCAGGAACTTATTCGCTTATTTAAAAGTATCACTTCATCAGAGCTGCGTGAATGTCTTTTCCATATTATCCAGCATCCGTAGTATCACAAACCAGTATCCATTAGAGTGCATGTAAATATAAAAATTAAGTTAAATGTCACAATAGGCTAGCCTGAATTTCAGACGGCCACTGTTGAGATGTCCTACAGTGGCCGTCTGAAGTTCAGGTTACAGTAGGCAGGCTTATTACTAGTCCTTACTAATAATTCGCCCCTCTCTAATAAGTCGCCCCTTTTATGAAGAAATTTATTAAACTCTTCTCTAATAAACACCCGCTCTGATAGGCGGTGTCTGAAAGGGGTTTTTAAGCTTGCAGTTTTGGTCATTTTACCTTACTTGCTAAAATAAGTTTGCTAAACATATGTTGTTAATCGTGTTAACCGTGAACAAAATTATCACATCATTTCACGGATAACCCCCCCCTTTAATACCCCCTCTCCGCAAAGCTGGAAAATAGGGGCCCCTGGATCCATATTTCCATTAAAGTAGATTTTGTTCCTACTCAGAGTTTCACGCATTACTGCGAATTCTTAATAATCTATTTTAAGTATGAACATGGATATATTAGCTTTACTTTAGATATCAAGTATTGAGCACTCTTTTTACTATATACTCGTTACAAATTATAGTTACGTTTATATATATAAATATAAATTGCACTGATATAAAAGTGACATTTTGTTAATGACGACACGAACACTGTTGTGGACAACATTATATTTATCTCTGGGAAAACCCCGGGGATTAATAACGGATTAATGCAGTTTTGTTTTGACAGGCGGATCAGGGGGGTGCGTACCGCGATGTTATTGGCTTTTGGTCGCTCTACACTAAAAACTAAACAGGAAAGGTGAATGAATTTTGACAAATTCAATGCTCCTGGTATTAACGAAGAACGGCACAAAATATTATAGAAAAACAGCTTTGCGTTGACGAGATATTCTGTTTCGTATGCGAACGTCCTCCCTCAGTTTCGAGTTTGTGGCAGGCTGACGCGCATCGACAAGACTTGTTATGGACGACATATAAGCAAAACAGAATGACTTGGAAGGTCGGAAATTTATAGAATTTATTGCTTTTACATTAATCAAGAACGGTATGAAACCGTTAAGGAATTAGTCACGTCGTCTTGGAGAAATACCACATTATGTCCGCGACAAGATTCTGGGTCTCTCAAATTTACACATGGCGGCGTATAATGACACGCATCTTCTGCGAGGCCTACAGAGGATACCGAACTAGTTGAAAACGTTTGGATTGCTTGATTGAATTTCCTAATGCTAATGAAGAACGACATTAAACTATATTGCGATACATTTAGCCGTTTTAAAAATATATCGATTTTATTTCTATGTTTGGATGTCTGCTTCAGCATGACGGCATTTTTACGTCGTATGACAACAAACCGTCTGCGAGGCCTCGAGAGAAAACTTTGCAAGGTACAAACTTCTAGACTTTTTTATTTTATTCTTTAAGAGCTAATGCAGAATGGCTTTGAATGATTTTATTGTAAATTCTTTCGTTCTTGAGATATAAGGATTTTTCCGTGAATTTGACAACTCTGGCTCTACATTCGATCATGACGGTGCGTTATATTCTGCGAGGCCTCCAGAGAAAACCTGATAAGCTAAAAAAGTCTAAACTATTTTATTCGATTCATTTCAGTAATATTAATGAAGAATGGCTTTGAATATTTTCTCTATTGCTTAAACCATTCCGAAGTTATTGCGGTTTTACTATGAAAATTTCCTGTCTGGCTCTACATTCGAATGCGAATGTAGAGCAGAGCTGCGAATGTGAAACTAGAGCCATCTGTCTCATCGTCCTGTAATCAACCAACATGAAGAAACAATATCCCAGTGTAAACCCTTGCAAACTGATTATTACTATACCCACCTGAAGGTGGAGTTGATTTGGCAGATAGAGTATACTGACACCGGTGAGCAACAAGAACGGATGACGAAAAAAAGAAGGGGGAACAAACCAAGGGGTTGGAGAAGGGCCGTCCCTACGGGGGGGTTTGGGGGGGTGTCACACCCCCCCAGAAATTCTATTTGGAGATTCAGTCGGCAGAAGTGCGATTTTAGTCGGCACAAAAAACAATTTTTGATGACTAACACATAAAACGGAAATTGTGCCTGCACAACGAGGAATAGAAAAACGAAATTTTTGTGTTTAAAAAGGTAATTTATAGACAGGGAAACATTTTTAGACCTTAATTTTAAAGTTTGAAGTGGTTAAATAGCATTAGAACAATGTTTATAGTCCGGAAAAAAATTTTCAAGCCCCCCCCCGTCGACAATAAAAAAAAAGAATTTTATGGAACTAAAGAAATAATTATTTGCAAACGTTACCGACCAAGAAATGAACGAAAACTACAGGCAGTAGTCGGTGCAAGTTCGTTTGGCAGACGGTTGAAAGGACCTTACACCCCCCTGAAAAATCTTCTGAGGACGGCCCTGGGTTGGAGCTGGAGGGAGACGTTGAGAGCAAAAGCATGCTTTGGAAATCCCTAGCTATTTATACGCTCGGCTATCGGGTTCATCGCTGCAGCAAACATTATTAACTTGTTTTTATTGATATAAAATCCATTTATAGATTCCTAAAATATGTTTTGCAGTTCTAAATTATGTTATGCTGTAAACATTACTTATGCACCTCTAAATTTTGTTATGCACGTCTAAATTATGTTATGAAGGTCTAAATTATGTTATGCACTTCTAAATTGTATTATGGATTCCTAAATTGTGTTATGCATGTCTAAATTATGAAATTTGAAAGTGAATTTTGACATGAATAACGCTTCATAGCAATGATGTTCCAATTAAATTCTGAATTATCTTTGGTTTTAATCAGAACCATTAACAGCCCACAGTTTAAAAAACATAAAACAAAACAAGTTAGAATTTATCAAGAGAAAATTCCGCAATATTTCTTACACTACCGACGTCAACTTAGGCTAATGTGAACTGTAACTCGAACTGTAAAAGTTTACTCGAAGCCGTGGGGGTTTGAACTCGTACCTTAGGACTCCGGTCCAAAGTTCAAATCCCGCTCGAGTGAACTTTTACATTCGACGTCCGGCAGTGTAAGAAATCATGTTGGAAATTTTCTCTTCGTGTTTCTCTGAAGATGGTTCTGTAATAGAATTAGAGTTTGTGAGTTCACGGCAATTAGGTAGAATATTAGACATGTTTTGCTCTCTACACTAGTTTAAACAAATGAATGTAACCCCCAAACAACTTGCATTCACAAGCCAAAGTTTCGACCCCTCAGTCTTGTGTCTTTACCAGGGATGGTCTAAGGTCAGCTGCCAAAACACTCGGGGATTGATGTTACCCCCCCAAAAAGGGGGAAATGTTCTAGTGAACGATATAGTTACCATCATTCCTATCCAACAATCGGGGATTGCATTCGTTTACTTAAATCAGAGTAGTGAGCGAAATTCGCCAGCAAATTATGTCAAGTATTCATGCATATATTATACAGGGTGTATAAAAAAAAACTGGACAAATTTGAAATTGCTCTCAACTTCGCGAAGCGGCTCCAGGTACGAAGTTTTTTATTAATATAGATTGTTTGGGTATTTATAATGTAGAATAAACGAAAAATTTCTGAAAGGTAAATTTTCAAAACCCAGGGGGGGTGTCTTGTCCAACAGATCAAAAATGGCTTGCGCACGAATATTTTGAGTGAAAAATGTGTTGGGTGTTGCATTGCTGTTCAAAATTTCAGAACATTTTAAGTGTAAAGGCCATGTTACACGAGGCAATTTTCGCTGCAACTTGTCTCGCAATGTTTGCTGGAAAAAACATTGCAGGTTGCAGTGACATGTCAGACGTACGCAACTTGTTTTGCGACCTGCAATGTTCCTGCAATGCGTATGCACAATTTTACAGCGGACTTCACCAATTCGCGGGTCACTCTGTTTTGTGATTGGTTCTTTTCCCAAACATTGCGAGACAAGTTGCAGTGGAGGTGTCACACGCTGCAACTTGTCTCGTAGCGTTGCGAAAAGTAGAAGCTGCTTCAACTTTCTCTGCAACTTGCAACGCAATTTTTCGTTGCGACACAAGTTGCAAAATAGGGGTGTTACACGAGGAAATTTCCCTTGCGACCTGCAATGCAACGCCGTTGCGAGACAAGTTGCAGCGAAAATTGCCTCGTGTAACATGGCCTTAAGCCCTTCAAAACGTCGCGCAAACTTTCCTAATTTGCATATTGTCTCTTGGGAGTAAAAGCGAAATAGAAATATGCAAATTAGGTAAAGGCGTAAATTAAGCATGCAAGTTTTACCTAATTTGCATATTGTCTCTTGGGAGTAAAAGCGAAATAGCAATATGCAAATTAGGTAAAGGCGTAAATTAAGCATGCAAGTTTGCACGACGTTTTGAAGGGCTTATACTTAAGCAAATTTTCTGAAATTTTCAACAGCAATGCAACACCAACAAATTTTCTACCCACTAACTCAAAATAACTTTTAAGCATTCAAATTTTGTGCGCAAGCCATTTTTGATCTGTTGGACAAGGCACCCCTCCCCGGGTTTTGAAAATTTAACTTTCAGACTTTTTTCGTTTATCTACATTATAAATACCCAAACAATCTATATTAATAAAAAACTTCGTACCTAGAGCCGCTTCGCGAAGTTGAGAGCAATTTCAAATTTGTCCAGTTTTTTTTATACACCCTGTACATAATTATACTAATTACGCATTCAGCTCGGGAAAGCACAACAAACGTTCGTAAATTTCACCCAATTTTCATGCAAATTGAACCAAACTTTTATCGGTTTGTCATTGGCATATGACCATTAGCTCCACAAATTTTCGCATTAAAATGTTTGATATTTTTTAGCTATTGTCCTAACAGACAAACACAAACACAAACACAAACACAAACAAACTTAATAGGTGAAAACATCCAGGAGGCAATAACTTCATAGACATGGTAAAGACAAATTACGAACAACTTCTGCATGGGCGACCATATCAAGGTCTTCGAGTAACATTTTATATCTCGATATCAGCAACAATGAAACAAATCAATTTTCGTATACAATACGCGGAGAAGAAGATGTACCCCGTTTATATTTATAATACTTCGTTTTAATTAAGAGATGGCTTCGGTTCAGTCTTCCAGTCTATAATAACATATGGCCACTTAGTTCTTAAACAGTTAAGAAATGGTCCATCTGATAAGCAAATTACATCTCCCGATAATAGTGTACATACTCCCTCAGAATATACAACCTAAACAGAAAACAATCAGAAAATATCTAAGTGGTTTTAGCCGTGTTTGTGATCAGTCTGATATTGGTGTAGCACTATATACTGTACTTAAACTAGCATTATAGAACCTAATAAAATAGAAATATAATATTAATTCATTTAAGGCAAACATCGAGTCGAGAAAGGAAGGTGTTCAAGATTTTGGCCATCTCGCTCGATAGAATATATTGTTGAAGGTACGATTCTTGCCGGAAGGCCTATATAAGTTGTATTTTTCGAAGCTGCTCCCAGTAAGCTATAAAGTTTCTGCACAAGCAGCATTCGCTACCCTATGCCTATATATATGGGTAAACTATAGTACTGTATATATACATGAACTTGTGTTCAGCTCTTGGCAACTCGCTCAGAGGTCAGAGCGCTGCACCCACTGATCTGAAAAGTAGACTAGATAGCGCAACCTATTAACTGGTGCAGAAAATGTTTAATATTACTAGACAATAGAAATCCGTTATTACCAAAGGACCAAACATATAGGAAAATTGTTTATATTTCTCTTTAAACCGTCTTCGAACTCTAAATAATACCAGAGTACTACATTATTTTAACATATGAAGCATCAAATATATTTCAAGCAATAAATTTCTACCATTACACGCTAAAATGTTGACAGTTGGTACCTTAATAATGGCTGACTTCCGGCTACATTTTTAACACAATAGATACTAAATCCAGTATTATTTTCAGACCAGTGGCTGTACCGCAATCACGGGGCCGCAGGTTCGATTCCTGCATGCCGGAGGGCCTATAGTTGCATTTTTCGCATGCGCCTACTCCCGGCCAGGTCTAAAACATATATATAATTTGACATTTCTATCAACAGAAAACCATCAGCAAAGAAATGTGTTACCTTTTTCCTATTATCTTCCTTTCCACAACACTTTGCTAATCCGTTGTAATGATATACTGGAAAACTCGTCGCAAAGTCAGACTGCTCGCACATGCTATTTTTCTAAATCAGGTGGAAATACATATTATATCCTGTCCACATGTTATGACTAACCGTTAAGGTGACCCCTTAGTATAGCCTCTTAAATCTTTTGAAGTATGGAAAAAAAGGTGGGTTTCACTTGACGTCACAAAATTCGCAAATTTAAGCTACAATACAGGCTGTTTTATAGACCACTTTCATAATTCAGATGAGTTTAAATATTATTTTATGTGCTACTAAATAAGCCTTATCAGCCTCGTTTCTGTGACTGAAATTGAATAGAATTTATTAACCTGAACGATGTCAATGAGGCTTATTAAGATGCACGTAAAAGAATATTTAAACTCATCTGAATTATGAAAGTGGTCTATATGTTCCGTATATCGTTACAACGAGTGTTCACCAAATAGTATTATCAAAGGCTGTTATACACACAATTTGGTTCAAGAATGTTCGGTTAAGGTTAAGAAGTGATTTCTAATCCGCCTTTAATGAATCTAAACATTTTTGCTAAAACTCGCTCTTATTTAAGAATTGGACTTTTGGAAGCAATGTTGGTTGACAATTCTGATGCCAGCATTATAGCTTAGAATTTTGTCACGTCACGTGAAACCCACCTACTGTATATAAAGGAATTTTGTCAAAATTTTAGAATATCTATTTGCTGAACAATAAAAGGTTTCTATTTTAAAACTTCAACAGCGACAGTATAGTATCCCAAAACTTTAAAAGATTAAATTAAGCCAAACCGCTATGAAATACCTCTACAAACCTCTTCTGGGTAGAACATTTGTAAGAACGTGTGAAGTAAAATAATTCCTGAAGAATCTGGATCCAAGCACGTCTCCATAAAACTTACACTATATTTCGAACAGAGAAAAAAGCATGCGATTAATTGTAATCATACAGACAAAGACAAAAGATACAGCGTCATTGCAAAAATAGCATAATAGAAACAAGATTCACGCTTCACTACCAACAGCTTACTTACTAGTCTGGGTCTGACTCCAGTTCCAGTGCTTCTAATACATCTTTTAATTTGTTTCGTTCAATAAAGCCGTTTTCTGTAATGACATGACATATACCATAAATGGTGTATCAAGCTCTCCCTCAAATAAACCCTACTCTATCTAATAACAGTGGTGTAACTTAACATTTTTGACCACTTCCGATCAGGGCAAGTTGGACATGAGAAACGGTTGCCCTGAATATAATTCACTTGCCATTAGATCTAGCTTTGGTTCACATAATAACTCAATTTGAAGCAAATGATTGCAGTAAGCATGATATGTCGATGGATAACTACAATTTGCATTATATAACACAATCTACGCCATTCTTTTATTTTCCTTAAGAACTGAAGTGGAATTTAAGTCGAGTCCGTCGAGGCGTGTTCATGTATTTACATTTTTCAAATTATCTAGCAGAATGAATAGTTAACCGGTCTATATTTTCTTCATTTAATACTGTACTTGAGGATAATAACTTAGAGATGGCCAGCTTTTTCTGGCAAAGCTGAAACAGAAAGCAACTTGCCCGATCGGGCAACCAAGAAGAAAGTTCTACTTGCCCGCAATGATTTTCACTTGCCCCGGGCAAGCGGGCAAGCGTTAAGTTACAACACTGTAATATGCCCCTGCCCCTCCCCCTTCACAACAAAGAAAGACATGTGTACTGATTAGATTTAATAATTGGCCTGAAATTTCAATTTAGTTTACTGCGGTTTTATTTTATAAGAACATATAGAATTTACTATATAAAATATATCTATTAAGCGGCCCTCTGTTAAGCCTGGTTTCAATTTAGTCGTAACTGTTGTGAACATGTCAACGTGATCGATGTAATAGAGTGTCCATATATCTCTACAGTATAAAGACCAGTGAGCTCCATATATATCTGGAGTAAGAACGTCTAATGTTCGACCAATAGGCCAAGTGAAACCACGATGGCGGCAATTGACGTCAATTTATTAGTTCATAAAATCATGTTATTCTTGAAATCGAAGTAAAAACATGAAACGTTGGCACTCTGTGCAGCCTTGTGCAAACAGCGCAGACAAAAACAATAGAAATGGACTGGCACTGGGGACGTCAATTTCCGCCATCTTTGGCTTCACCTTTTGGACGTAAGTTCTCACTCCAGATATATATGGAGCTCACTGATAAAGACTGGCTGGTACGCATATACAGCACACAAAAGACAAGATTGGAGGGGGAGGGGTGTGGTTAATGGAGTATTTACAGTAAGGAATGAAATGTATAAAAGTTATTGTATTTTACATTATCAGGAAATTATAGTGGATATTAAAATTTTCCTACCTTGAGTGTCAAATGTTTTAAATATTCTTATTGCGTTATCGACAGGTTGTTTACGGTCAACGTTCTCCTGTTATGGAAGAAGACCAGTTTTATGTAGGTTATTCAGTCTGTATCACGGTAACATGCAATTCAAAAGCCATAACATGTTCTGATTGATTTATCCATATCGAGCTCAGCGGAACATTGTAAAGTAATGCGAGCAACAAAATTTCTCCAACTTGCAACAAAATCTGATTTCAACGTGTGTTAAGTAAAAAATGTTCACGAATGTTGTGTCGATTGCCAAAACCTATGTGTGAACATTTTCAATTAAGGTGGTCGTATCCCTTTTAACCTTTTTTTTTCAATTTTAAAGATAATAAAGTGAAAATATCATTTTCTGAAAGGGTAAGGTGAAGTAAAATGACCTATGCAAAATTTTTTTCACAAAGTCACTAATTACACTAATTATCCAATATGGCGGCCGCTAATTAGGCCATAATTGCCTAGCGGCGCAAACATCATATCTCATGAACCAATTACCCAAATCTAATGAACGATATATTTTTGAAAAGCTTAGAACCTGATCTAGTGCCTGACACTCTTTATTTTTTTTCAAAATTCTTTAATAAACATTTTAGAGCCAAAAATTGGAATTGTTGCATTATTTGTACTTTTATTGAGATATTTATGATGCAATTTGTGAATAATTCATCAATAATGAAAAATATTGAAATTTGAAGAGTGTCAGGCACTAGACAATGGTACAGGCTATAAATGTGCAAAATATGAAGCTTCTATAATAAAAACCTAGAAAATTACAATGTCACAGGTATTGCTGACTCCTGTCAAATTACAAATCGGAGAAAATCCAGTGCGAAAGTTTCAGTTTGGTAAATGTACCTTACAGAAGGCTTCAGAATGCTCCTGCTTCATACATTACTTTTGTAATTACAAAAGTAATTACAAATTCTAAATCTACAATATTTAAAAGTGACCCAAAATGACACAAAATTTTTTTTTGAAAAAATGACCAGAGAAAGGGATACGACCACCTTAACATTTGTTCGAATCAGACTTTGTTGCAAGTTGCTGCAATTTTCTTGCTCGTATTACTTCACCTTCACGCCACGTTTTTACAGTGCGCTTTGTTGGGCTCACTTAAGATTAGTCCAGTCATTCTGTGGTTTGACCTGCCACTAATTGCAACAGAAGGTTTCTCTTTGGAAACTGGTCTAATAGACTGTCATGAACAACATATAAAAAGTCCTAACGAATCGGAGTTGCGAAAAGCCCTCAAAATTAGGATAATTGATACGCGCGCTCTCCTGTAACATGAAAACGAGGCTGAAACCGGAAGTTGCCTTATTTCGCTCGTTAAATGATCAATGATGATCGGACTTTCGCGGATATATATCTGGGATAGCAATAACTAATTGCTCAATCTATTTTCGTGTGTATTTTATATATTTTTTTAATGGTCATGATGAATTACATAAGATTTCAGATCATGCCAAAGGCATAACTACACAGTACGTGGAGTATTTATATACAAAACGAGTCACTCAGCCAGTGATCAATGCGCTTACATCATCATAACTGAAAAACGGTAAAAGCCAGTAAACAACTATAATATACTCCTATCGGTAAATGAAGCTGATGGGTGATGTCGACAACACGGTTATGGACGTCGCAGTACTTTCGGGGCTGAAGGCACCAGAATGTATTTATTCTTCGTCACTGTCGTCGCTTTCTGGGGTAACGACAGAAGAGTTTTGGCATCCAGAACCTTTGCACTGTCCACACGCCGGCGAACATTCTATACTGTGCTTGCGACAGCCGACAGGAGCATCGCATCGTGCCACATCCAGTAGAGCAGTTGCATCGCACTATGCGTAAAAGGCTCTCTGGTGCTGGCGGTAAATCCGTCATCACAGGGATCACCTGGCCGTCGTTTGACTTCCAACCCCACTCTTCTATGTTGACCTCTGCCCCCCTCCATTGTTGGACTTGTGCGTAGACGCGGAAACTGTGGTACCTGGCTGCAGCGGATGTTGGTGGAAGACTGTTGGGCTCTATCTTGGTTGTTTTCGTCGCCAACTTTTCTTGATAACGCTGATATCGCATATCATCAAGTCGTTGCCCTGGCTTTCCGTTGTAGAGCAGCACAAGAGTACTTTCCCCAGCTGTCGCAATTTCATATTTGCTTGTCGATGATCCTTGGAACGATTGAGCGTGCTCCTTCAGATGAGAGGATCTCTCAAACATTCTTAAGATCTTTCCTTTTCCTATCCCGTGAATGCGAGAGGTGGTATCACATCCGAGAACCGCGTGTATGTAAAGGATGTTCTCTGAGACGTGTCTGCCTAGCTGGTCTTGTGTCTTCTTAATATTCCAGACGCGCCGACGAATAGAATTGCTCTTCGGCTCGAGGATGAAAAACAGGTCATGAGATTCTAGTTCGCCGTAGAAGAGTAAAAAGAATTAGCAGGTCTGTGTCGTCCCCGACAAGTACGGTGGTGTTGGACCTCGCAGACTCGACAGCCGTCTTCACAATCAGCAAGTCCGCGTCGCCATCTGCATGATGCGTCTCACACTTGCGCTGTTGTAGAAACCTACTAAGCATATATAGAAACCTCTGCTTGTTCTTAGAATTTGATAAGAACACATCCTTTCTCATGGTGACTTGCATGTCCTCAGTAAACGTCACAGCTGGCACAACCTTTCCTGATGCTCTTCTCCGCTGCGTCATCTGCTTCGATGACATGCTGTTGGTGTATCCGTCAAAGACAACGATTACCTTTCCATACTTTTTTGTGACATAATCACAATATCTAGCGCAGACTTCACTGAAGGTCGCTGAGGATTAGGCCAGAGTACTCTGTGAAGAAGCGCGCCTCCGTCTAATACAATTTGCAATCCAGGGTCACTTGGGGCTTTCTCTGCTGTAACAAGTTGGGAGAGACTGGACCAGATAGCATCGGCTAGAGCTGGCTTATTGGCCTGGCGTAGCATCAGGGAAGAGTCGAATAATGATGTTGGGTAGCTGCTCAGTTCGTAACGAAATACCGTCGACAGCTCTTCGCTAGTGCTGGATGCCAAGATTAACCGCTGAAACAGTAACTGTGGGTCCACCTCTACTCGCTCACCATCAATCTTGATAGAAGACTTCGCTGCTAGAGTAATAGCCTGATCAACTTTTCTAAAAGTGTACTCTGATGGTGTACGGCCAGTCATAGATGTAAGGATCTTCTCTCCAATCTCTTTTGAGTTGTAAACATTAACGGAACTGTCTCCATTTACTCCATTCATCGTGTTCCTTAAATTTGGATCCGGGAAAAGGGGCTCCGATCGTGTAGTGCTCTTAGAATGATTGTCGTATCTTTCACATCACGGCCCTTTCTGCTTGGGGACAAATCCTTGTTTTGCTCGCTTGAGTTGAAGTTGACTCCCGCGAGTTCTTGCATCACGTCATTTACATCAGCGCATGTGGGCATGGCGAGTAACCAAGTCAGACGCTGCTGTTCCGTCATTCCCCTGCCTCTTGTCAAGCCGCCACTTGTCTTCAGAGTTCTCATAAGAACCTGTTCAATGATGAGGTCTGTGGACAGTCCGCCCAATATCGATCGCTGCGTCTGACCACATGCAACCCAGCCATGAATTTCCGGTAGACTTCTGGGTTATCATGCTCGAGCTTGCTCATGAACTGCAAGTATATGCTCACACTCTTGACATAGTGATTGTGTCCTGCTGCAGCAAGGTACGGTAGCATTTGAGACATGGCTTGTAAATGAAGTTCCCAGTTGGCAGTACGCTCGGCTTTATGAATGTTCTTACAATATTTATCATCTCCATGTACTGCAGCCATAAGGCAGATGTGCGACTTCGCTCTCTTAGGGTTTCTTGGGTAGCTTGGACACGAGCTCGAATGGGCTCCCATACGTCTTCCGCGTTGACCTCTTCCCAGGTTTTCCTTTTCCAACAGCTGCTTAAACAGTAATCGGGCCTTTTCAAGTAGATCATCGCCAGTTTCGGGGTTTACTGGAAATTGAAACGACACAAAATAAGTTTTCTGATAGTCAATAGATTAAAAACGTATGTATGTTTGAATATAATTTATTGAACAACTTACAGCTCGATCCTTCTCCAGGATGTCTACTAGAATGATACAGAACAGCCGTGGAACCATCAGGAATTGGCGGGGGTAGGGGCGGTGGCTGTGCGCTATGGGGGTCACCTGTAGTTTAAAGTAGATGCACAAACATTAGTTTCGAAATCGGAGATCCTTTTTTTTCCTAGGTTCTGGCCAACATCAACAGGGAAGGCTTGAAACTTTGCGTTCTATATCATTCCGATGGGAAATGATTGCATTATTTTATGTTTTGTAAAACTCACTGTGAAGATCGTTATCTGGAAGGCCCGCATCAGCAACGACGGGGTCGTGTTCTGCAGTTGCTACTCAAAAAGAACGCGAGTAGGTAAAGAAAAAAAGTTTTTATTTCATCCCACATCTATCGTAGCTGTTACTCAATACCTTTAACTTCGAGCTGCGGCACAGTCACTTCAAGAGCTTCAGCGTACAGTAAAGCGTTCAAGGCTGCATCTACGAGTAGATGGCCTCATTGCACGTGCAATGGCCTTCCCAGTGAGAATGTGGTCTACGGCATTTGAAGCGTAAACAAGCTCCAGTAGCTCCCTCAGGCCGGATTCTCCCATAAGCTTGCCAATGGCGCCTAGGAAACTCATCAGGTCATGAAGCCCTCCAAGCCTGACAATCATATTTGAAATGGCGCTCCTTCAGGCTCTGTCTGGATCAAGTTGAAGGCCTTCCACCACAGTGGCTGGTCGAACGTGACAATCGGGTACTGACGTTGTGTTTCTGTGCGTGATCTGCTAAGAACTTCAGTGTGGAATAAATGCACGTAATGTCACTTGCGCTCATGTCTATCATGGGGAGAAAGAAAACAGATGACTTTCCTTGGTGGATACCGTCAAGAACTGTCTGCATCATGCCAGACCAGCCCGTGCGCGCCTCATCATCAAATAACAACGACATCTTCCACATGACGTCCAGATTCATAGATGGGTCTGTTACTTTCTTCACTGCTATGTCATTGTATCTGATTTCTAAAGGACGTCTTGGCTCGACTGGTTGCACTATCTGAATATGTCCTGCTGCAGATATTTCTTTCGCATCAACATAATTCCGCGGTACGTGATTGACGTTCTTCGTTCCAGGCGTCACGGCCGCTATCATGCCCATTCCATGGAACGTGTTTCTTCCATCTAGCGTTCTAATGTTATGGTCCACATTATCTGCTGAATACTGTACAAATTCTCCATTGAAGGAAGGAATGTCGGTGGATCGCTCTACTGCAGCATTTTTGCTGAACTTTTGAACTTCAGTGTATGATGAACAAAATCCATGACTATTTAGGGAGTCTATCAAAAACCGCGAGGCAAAGCAATGGTGGAGTTGAACGGCTAATCCAATCTGAAGTGGGGCTATAAGGGCTCGAGGCGTGCCGCCTGCATAACAGCCTGGCCAATTGATGCTAGCTTAAAATGATGTTTTCCCGCAAAAACGATCTGAAGAAACACTTGTAGAGATTGAGGCATGAACGAGACATGTTGGTTAACATCGGCATCGACGTCCGGGTAGGTCGCCCCTGACATTGTTACTCCTTTGATGTCGTGCTTGATGAGTTTAGCCGCGGTCTGGATAATGCTCCTCTTTTCCGCTTCGGGGTCTTTATTGAAGGATTCTGCGTGAAAATCCTGTAGTATAGCATCGGCCGTGGTCTTCATAATAACGACATTTGACCTACCGTTTATTTCAGTGATGATTATTTGGTTATCAAAATGCTTCTTGAGCTTGTCTTTCATGTGAGTACTTCCGTATGCCGAGCTTTCAGAGCCGTCAAGGTACTCTTCCATTTTCGTACAGAGATCGCCAATAGTGAGAAGTTGGTCTTCATCGTTTGCTTTCAAGTAGTTTGCAACTGCAAGGAACGCATCACACTTTTCCATGTTTTGCGGCCGACCTGTTTTTGTTTTCTTGTTAGCGGTTTCTTCTCCAACATAAGCCTTTGGGATTTGCTTCCCAGTACGGAAGTTGACACTGCAGCTTTGGTGATAGATTGCATCTGCAGCAGGTAGATCATGAACATGAAGTATTCTAGCTTGGACAACCTCAGACCACGTGTCTCGTCTCTGCTCGCAAACTCGGAGCACTTCATCCTTGGTTTGTAATGTTGTGACGTTGAAAACCCCGTCTTTCAACTTTCTATGATTCTCAATCGAACTCGCTTCCGTTCCACAATACATACAATCAGTTCCAAAGCTGAAGGACTTTTCCACGGTTCGCTCTAGTGAGTTTCGCCTTTGTGGGATTTGGGGCGTGTTGCGCTCCCTTTTTGCACGTACAATGTTTTGCTCTTTGCAATAAAATCGGCGGCATTCTGTGTGAACTTTTTGCCCTGAAACAACTACAATGTCATCACCTCGCTCTGTGCTAGCATAATTTATTCCCTTGCTACCCCTTTCCGTTAGTACTACTGTGCTCTTCAAATTGGAATCCTCAAATCGCTCTTTGCATATAACACAAGCGGCATCATCCATTTGAGGGATACCTTGGCTAGCGCTGTAAAATAAAGTTTTCATTGTACCTTGTCAGTGAAGTTACTCGTGAACACACCCAGGGCGGGCTGTTGAAATTTAATCAAGGTTTTCATGTTTTCCGCACTGTATTTATGTACCAGCGCGCCTGATACGCCTGTTCAGTATATTTTCACAAAATATCTGAAAAAAATTTCACTAATTACATCGTGATAAACACAATTATAAACAACTCCTGGAGGATCGGTCGGTACTATCTTAAAAAACATAGAATGCTGAAATTTATATGGCAAAAGCTTGCATATGAAAACAATACGCTAGAAACAATACAATTTTTATGCTTTTAATTCCATTAGCAATCAAATAATGCACGCAACAATCACAGCTATAACTGACAAATTCATTCCATGTGCACAAAATGTTCGTGCTATAAAATTCACATGAAATACCAGTCTATGATTGATAAATACAGTATATTTTCGTTTACTTGCATTTCTAAAACTGTTATAATAACTTCTTAATATTATGTTATCGCTTTTTATGACAAAATGGAGCAAAAATTTAAAAGAAATTATCAATAAGCTTACCTCGCAGACAATCCACTAAACGACGCCATGTTTACTTGCCGCTACTAATTCCCATCACTCAAAAGTAGGTATTCGTCATAAAAACTCTTTTCGCAACTAGGATTTCTTAGGACTTTTGATATGTTATAAAGGAATACTTTCTGAGCTAGAAACCGTTGAGAAACCTTCTGTTGCAATTAGTGGCAGGTTGACCCCCTTTTTTTCACAGAATGACTGGACTAGATCTACCTTAATGACATTTGAAAAATACGCGGTAAACGTCATCTGTTGTAGACTTGTAGTCACCGAATGTTCGACATCCAAATTTAGCGAAACATGCAACCGGCCCAATAAATGGCAATGCGTAACCTTAAAGACTGGCTTAATTCCAATGAGTCAAAACGGTCGAGCTCATATCAAGGTGACTGATTAAGGGCCTACATATAGAATCTTGTTGGCGGGATGGGAAGTTTCTATCCTGCCTGGCCAGGCGTATTTATATGGACAAAATACACTGCCGGGTCAAAGTCAGTTAAGTGCTTGACGTAATGGTTTTTGGCAGAAAAGAGATATACGCATGTTAAGACGGGATCCTCATCCTGCCTTGCTGGGATGGAGTGTTTATATGGCGAATTTCGCGTCTTGGCCAGACAAGTCCAGGCAACACACGCCGGGATCCCGTCTAAGCGGGGTAGCAGCGGGATCATATCAACACTCAATAGCGTTTATATTACGAGTGAGATCTCGGTGCCGTAACTGTCCCGTCCCGCCTAGCCGGGATAACTGTCCCGTCCCGCCTATAACACTATATCTGACAATATTATTCAAATTCCTGACTATAATGTAGTACGCAAAGACCGGGAAAATAGTTCACATGGTGGAGTTTGTGTCTTTGTTCACCAAAACATTCAATTTAAGCATTTGGTCGAATTACAATCTCCGAATTTGGAAGTAATTTGGATTAAAATACGGCCAAGACGTCTCCCGCGGACAATTTCATGCGTCATTGTTGGAATAATTTATCACCCTCCAAACTCTAATAATCTTATTTTGTCAGAGTACCTCACTGAATGTCTTTCCACCTTTGAAGGAGACTTTCCCAATTGTGGTATCATGCTGACTGGCGATTTCAATCAATTTGACACCTCGCCTATTGTACGACAGTTCAAGCTTAAACAGCTCATTAAATTTCCAACTCGGGGGAGTAACACTCTAGACAAAATCCTTACAAATTTGAATTCCTTTTATGATGCAAATCGTCTTTCGCCGTTTGGACTGTCGGATCACTTCACAATTACAATTTTCCCGAAAGAAAGAACTAAAACTAAGTCAGAGCGCATTAAAGTTTCAGTACGAGATCTAAGACCAAGTAAAAAAGAACAACTTGGCCGTTTTCATGTTTATCAACCGGGTCAGTCGACAACCAATCTGCCTTATTTGATGATTTGATTCAGCTTGGACTTAATATTATGCCCGAGAAAACACGAGTAATTCATCGGAACGACGCTCCATGGATGACAAAGTATCTGAAAGAGCTAATTGTTAAACGCCAAGCAGCCTGGGCACAAGGCAATCAAACACTTTTCAAGTTTTACCGTAACCGGGTCAATAGCTATCGCAAGCGGTGCAGGCAAATTTATTATAACTCTAAGATACGTCTTTTGAAGGACAGTAAACCTAAAAGGTGGTGGAACGAAGTTAAACGCATCAGTGGTCACACCCCAGTGTCTGACAACAAAGATATACTATCCATCCTTGCACTTGAAAACATTAATATTAATTATTTTTCCCATGATGAAATTGCAAACTTTGGATCCACAGCAATCATATGAGCCACTTGAAGAGTCTGATAAAATCCAGTATGCAAGGTCAGCATCCAGCTGTGACGTGTTACAAGTACACGAATTTGAAGTATTGATGAAATTAAAATCTCTTAACGTAAGTAAATCCCCTGGCCCGGACGGACTCCAACCTTGGTTACTGAGAGAGTTTGCGGAAATACTGGCCTACCCAATTTGCCAAATTATTAACAATTCATTTCAGCAAGAAATATTACCATCAGGTTGGAAACAGTCAAACATCTCCCCCATTCCCAAGGCAAGTAAAATTACAAACGTAAATAAACACCTTCGTCCGATATCGTTAACGCCAATAATCTCGAAGGTGGCTGAGGAGTTTGTCATTGAGAGGCAAGTTAGACCGGACGTTTTGGAAGTAATTGACCCAAACCAATTTGGGGTAGTACCAAGATCCTCTACCACAATGGCTTAAATATCTATGATGCACCGCTGGTTACAGGCCACTGATCAACCTGGAAATCTAGTTCGTACAGTCCTATTTGATTTCCGAAAGGCGTTTGATCTTATAGATCACAAGCGACTTTCTGGCTTGTCAAACAACTTAACCTTCCCCCTTCTACAATAAACTGGATCTTGGATTTTCTTACTGGCCGTATGCAGCGGGTAAAATTAACGAACAATTGTTTTTCCCAATGGAGTGAGATTCGTGCGGGTGTCCCCCAGGGTACCAAACATGGTCCCTGGTTATACGTTCTGATGATAAATGACCTGACGACATCACATAGCGATCCTTGGAAATTTGTGGATGACACTACTATTTCGGAAATTTAAAAAAAAGATCAACGTAGCACAATTCAGTTTAGTGTTGACGAGGTTCAAAATTGGACTGTAACCAACCTAGCCGAACTAAACGAAGATAAAAGTAAAGAACTTAGGATTGATTTTTCTAGGAATAGTAATCTTAGCAACAAGCTAGCCCCGATAATGGTCAATGGCAAAGAACTCGAGATAGTGAGCCATGCTAAAATCCTTGGACTTACAGTCAGTAGTAATCTAAAATGGAGAGCACACGTAGAAGAAATCGTTTCTAAAGCTACCAAGAGATTATATCTGATAACGCAACTTAAACGAGCAAAGGTCCCCACTGAAGATATTATACTGATTTATTGTGCATGTATCCGGTCGATCTTGGAATACGCGTCGCCTGTGTTTCATAACTCGTTGCCAAAATATCTAAACCAAGAGATTGAGAGGGTACAAAAACGTTTCCTGAGAAGAGTATATCCGGACCTCTCTTACGATAACGCTATCAAAATCTCGATGTTATATTCATTGTCTGATCGTAGATCAGCTGCTTGCCTCAAACTCTTTGAAGAAGCCCAAGATCAAGATCATAAATTACACTCATTAGTTCCTCAGGAAAAAGTCTGTTCATATTCCCTAAGACGATGTAGTAAATTCTCAATACCTCGAATTCGAACTGATCGGTATAAGAACTCATTCATAATCGCTAACAGTCTTCAACAATAGTTGTAATTGTAAGATAACCACATTCTAATCTAATTTTTACCTATTATCCCCGAGCCGGCGCGAAGCGCCGTGCGAGGGTACTAATTCCGCTCGGATATTTACACCCGGGGTATGTGAAAACATTGTGGAATGCAAAGTCGTCCTCCATTTTTTTTTGTCATGGTTTTGTAAGTTATGCGCATGCGCGAGTTCAAGCCGAGAGAAACTTCCTTTTTGCAAACTTTTTTCAAAAATAGTTTTGCACTAATTTTATAAGCAAGTTTTAACAAGATAAATGAAAATTATTTAGAGGACAAATTAACAAGAGGAAAAACAGTCGAAAGACCGAAAAAGGAGCGTTTTAAACGGGCAAGTATCTATTTTGCATGCTTTCTTTGCCGATTTATAGCATGCAGTATAGTTGCAGTGTAGAGCATGCTGTGTGGTCAATACAACATTGATTGATCTTTGAGTATTTTAGTATTGATTCAAATACGTTATAGAAAAATAAAAAACATATTAAATCTCAAGAACTTCATTTCAAAAGCAAGTGCGAAGTATAAAAATACTGCTCGAAAAGCAGTTGAAGTTTTATGAAAATTTCGAAACGTTTTGTGAAGGTCTAAGGTTGAATGTTACAGTAAATCAAAGCTAAAAGAGTACATAATAGCATACCCATTCTCTATAGTTGGGCTTTTAGTTGTGCAATTGATAATTTTATAGTTAAAAACAAAATAACAATATTTTGTACAAATTAAAATATAAAAAATATACAGTGTTGCGTGTTATCATGGTTACATTGGTCGACTCAGTACTTCATGTTACAATAACTTTTGGGAAGTAAATTGTTTGGTTCAAATGGGCGAGGGGATTCTGCATGCATGTATTTCTAGTGTATATATTATTAGGTCCCTTTTTTATTGTACATCGTATACAATCCAGTTGTTTTTATTGTAACTGCAAATTACGATTATTAAAGTCAATCAATCAATCAATCAAAAATCATATAAACATGCAGGCAGTCAGGCACTAAAAGAATGTCGATATATTCTAATTTGTAGGTAATTGGAATATGTCTTTTATCTAAACTGCAAAGTTACTATATGTTTGGATCACTAGAAGCCTTACCTTAGTGAACAGGACGGTCAAATGGGTCTCGCTGGCAAGTAACCATATTGGATCTCTTGGACATTTTAAGAAATTACCAACCTTAAACAAAAATATATCTTCAAACTAGAAATCTATCTACATTTTGGTTTGGAGATCAAGTTCTTTATATATACCGTATTTATTCGTTTATGCACCGCCACCGATTAAGCGTCGAATGAGAGCAAAATTATTCAAGAGCGCCGCCCTCATTCGAGGGCGTCAGGGCGGCACTTATTCACAACATCGCGGCGCTGCGAATTTTTTTTCCGTAAGCAATCGAAAACATCCCAAGCAAACGAAAGCATCCCGCCTGCATAATTAATACGTCATTGTTACGACCCGCGAACAGGCTTTCAATCCGGCATGATTTGTACTACAAATTTAAAGTTTTTATAAATATAAACAAACCCCAACCCCAATATTAACCCCTTTCCTAACCCTAACCAGTCTTAGAAAGTCAAAATTATCGAGAAAAAAACTTAAAAAACTTAACAAAAAAATTTAAGAAAAAGTGTTGGGCACGGGCTTGAACCTACAATACAGTATAGCCCCAGCTAACGCACGCCCTAACCCGCTACGCCACAGGCAAGCTCGCTGAAAAGAACGGCAAAAAATACTATTTATATTAACTTACTACAAGAAATTAAAGTAATATGTAGTTTCCTATTAATTCCTACCAGCCTGTTCGCGGGTCGTAACAATGACGTATTAATTATGCAGGCCAGATGCTTTCGTTTGCTTGGGATGTTTTCGATTGCTTACGGAAAAAAAATCGCCGCGGCGTTCAATCGAAGCACGGTTAGACAGAATTGTTCTCTCATTTAACTTTGGAAACGTACATTTCCATTGCAAAGACAGAGAACTTTGCCTGCACAACAAGTACAACAAGCCTAACCTCTTGTCTTCCTCTTTCCATGAGTATCTTTTACAAATAAAATAATTTTTAAAGAGTGCCGCCCTCAAATAAGCGCAACATCCGAGACACTTCACATTTAAAGTCAGAGCGCCGCAACGCTTAAACGAACAAATACGGTAATGAATTATTAATGCTATACTGTACGTGCCAATAATGAAACTATATATTATAATATATAAACCCGCGCGGGATATATACTTACCTCGCAATAACGCATCGATTCCAGTAAAGATAGGAAACCAATTCTTGATTGTTTAGGGATGCCTTTTAATTCTATTAAAAAATTAAGTTGTATAAATATTATATAGTTTTTAAAGTTGCGGGTTCAGCGTCAGTTGCGGTGCAAATAGAAACCGCAACTGACGGTTGATTCAAACATTTCCACGTTTCATCAAACGAAAGCCCTTTGGATTTGCCAGTAGGGCTAGTATAACCACAGGAGGCCCAGGCTCTATTTGCCCGCGCCCGCCTGTGACTTCCTTATAACGAGGGAAGGAAGGAAACATTGAGACCAAAATAGCCCAGACTTGGCATATGTTACACGAAACTATCCTCGATTTCTCGCCTTTAAATGCATTTCTTTCGAGATTAATCGATATCCCCTGCAAGAATGATACCGTACAACTCTCAAAACAACGATGCTTTAATCAAAGAGCTTAAATTCGCTCTAAAATCCGTGAGGGAATGACAAAATTTGGCAAAAATATATCCGCGTGCCTGGTTTGCTGTTAAAAAATCGGAAGTCGTTGAACAACTCAAAATACACTCAAACCTGATTGGACGACGAATATCAACAAAAATTTCAAATTTCAAAGTTGTCCAATCAGGTTTGAGTGTATTTTGAGTTGTTCAACGACTTCCGGTTTTTTAACAGCAAACCAGGCACGCGGATATATTTTTGCCAAATTTTGTCATTCCCTCACGGATTTTAGAGCGAATTTAAGCTTTTTGATTAAAGCATCGTTGTTTTGAGAGTTGTACGGTATCATTCTTGCAGGGGATATCGATTAATCTCGAAAGAAATGCATTTAAAGGCGAAAAATCGAGGATAGTTTCGTGTAACATATGCCAAGTCTGGGCTATTTTGGGCTCAATGTTTCCTTCCTTCCCTCGTTATAAGGAAGTCACAGGCGGGCGCGGGCAAATAGAGCCTGGGCCTCCTGTGGTATAACTAACTCTCCTGACGAAGGGCCTTCGTTTGAAACGTCGAAATTGTTAACCTCTTTCAGACTGAAGAGCGTCAACAACGGTTTCCTGCTGGTGTCTTGACTTCAGTTTACATGCAGTACACAAATTAAGAGAAGAATCTTTTGTATGTTACCTAACACGCGCTCAAAACTATTAAGTATATAATGCCACATGGTTATGACTTCATTCACAATTTATAATTTTTTAATGCGTTTCTGAATCAGCAAATAAACTTAAAAGTAGGATTAGTGCATATAATCAATAAAATAATGCTAAAATAGACATTTTAGATGGTATGCCAAAGAGAAAACGATGTTTGAAGTTCGGTAAGTTTTACTTCATATTAATTGCTGTATCAATATAATAGCATCATTCATATTTTAATTTACATTTTGTTACTATTCTTTATGTTTGTCAACCGCTAGCTAGATGCTTTAAAAAGGTAGCTAACTGTATAAACAAGAAAATATAGCTAAAACAAAGTAATTTTAAGGAGTATACGCCAAAACTATTTTAGGCTTTGAGCGATTTTCATCGATAAAAAATTGCCTTATCCCAAACCAAAAACGCTACACCTGGCATTATACGCAACATAACGCATATTCACTTAAAAGATTATAGAACATTGACATAACCATTTTGATATTTTATAAGGAAACAATATGAGCCTGCCAGAGAAGCGTACGTGCCGCGTTTTTCATACATATACAGACAATTAAGACAGGTCGGAAAAAGCGTTATCAAAATTAGTGTTATCACGTACTTAGTCCACCAATATCTCGTTCCACGTCCCAAACATGAGAAACGGCATATCCAGTTAGCATTAGATTCACCAGACTTTGACTTAAATTAGAGAACATTGAAATTCACGGTGTGATATTACTAATGATACAAGGCTAACAGTTTTTATACATTTATGCGACACAGTTTCGTAGTATCCCGAATAAGGGTCTACTCTACGCCCTGGACAAATGTAAGATAATAAGAGTTTGTGAATCCTTTAATCTTGTCGTGCCAGAAAACCTACATGTAATCCTACATGTTTACGATCTTCGTAAATTTTAACAATTTCCAGGCGGATACACTCATTTACATATACTACAGGTCATTGTACATTGGAAATATCTATTTACTAATCCAGCTAAAACATAATTATATGAACAGACTGTAACACAAGTTGCTAGGGATGATGTTTAATTAAGCATAAACTAGAATCGCCACTCTGCTCTTAAATAAATGAATGCAAAGCTCGGTCGAATTGCATTCACGACGTGGGAAAACTCTAATGTCATGATCACCACTAATCATCGTTATGGCCAAAGACGTTGCCAAAAAGCGTGTCATATGAACATGACTCATCACGTTTTGAATTCGGATGACGGTAGCTTTCTGCCACAAGAGTATCTCCACCTTGTTGGCCGATCACGTCATCCTTTGAGTATTTACGGAGCTACCGACAGTGCTCGTGAATACAAACTCGACAGGGCTTTGCGTTCATTTACTCATACCAGAGTAGCCAGCGAAAACATGAATGATATTAGACGAACGAACAAATTTCAAATTAAAATAGCTCAATTCACCTACCCACCATGCCCATGAACTGGGTCGATAAGAGGACTAGCGAGAGTCTCATCCATCTCGGACTTAATATTTTCAATACCCTATATAGACGTAAGTGAAAAATAGTACTTCATACATGAATTTTCTTGTGAGCAGTCAGAGTTGTCAGAAAGTGGTACCCCGCCATACGCCACAATGCTGTTACAGTCAATTTTGTCTCCTGCACACACAAATCCACTAAAGATATCGTAGCCTGCGTCTATGTTTCGTAGGCTAAAGATATCCCAACACGGTAAATTTTTAATAGGGACAAGCTAGCTGGCGCGTTCGTGATCGTATTAAAGGGGCTCGGCACTAAGTCTTTTCCTTGAACCCACACTGTAAAGTCGTTTCGTTGGACGTCCGTATAGGAAAATATTTCCCAATTATATTATTTTTAAAATTGGATTTAAATTTTAAACTTGGACCGTACGGCCTCATACGGACCACTCGCGTAGCCAATCAGATTGCAGGAAACCCTAGAATATGAATTCGGACCGCCAAAAAATAAATAAAAAGGATAACTAAATGGGTTTCGTGTTTGGATAATACACAACGGAGGTAAACCAGAATTCTTCGTCAACATCGCCGCCTATCGTCCAGAAACTAATTTTAAGGCATCCACCCTGGAGTAATAAACCCCATCTCATTGTGTTGCACTGATGCTAAACTCTCTATTGTGAACCTATCACATATTTTTGGTTGAGTACAATATGAATATGTAATTACCTTGCTTAACAATATAGAATATAGAAATAATAACACTCCAAACGTGCCCTCGAACTGATGAATATTCCTTATAATGAAGTCCTCTAAATGCTCCGATTTACGGCACGAAAACTGTCTAAACAAAAATACAAGAGAATTTCTATTTACACTGCCCATTCAATATATGCTAACATATTGCCAACTGGGGTAGACGTACTCTGCTCGAATGTTCTAGTCCCATGCACAAGCAACAATACTTTGTTTCTCCCTTCCTTCCTTCCTTCGTTCCACCCTCTATTTCTCTCCCACGTGACACAGAGGGTTAAAAGCTAAATAGATCATTCTCAGAATTACTGAAGCGCAGCATGATACACACATAGCCTCGACTTCATTCTTTGATTTCTTTTGAACCTTATTCAGTATTACGCAATGTTTGAAGTTTCTGTCTGTTTGAAAAGAATGAAGTCGAGGCTCTGCGTGCCTAATGCTACGCTCCTGTAATTCTACAAATGGTCAATATACACCTGCGGAAAAAAAGTTATAAAGAGTGTGATCTTTTAAGCATTATACATGTACAAGTGATCCTGCAATTTTAGGCGTTTAACGTCGAATACTTTTCGTTTTTAATATTAGATATAGATCATACCTTAAAGCAGAATGAAAAACATCTTGAGTTTCAGATTCTGTTTGTGAACATATGTTTTTATGATAATCTTTGCACGTGCATTCACATGTCTCTTCGCCTGGAAAATGTGATAACGACAGTTTTGGTTATTTGTTGATATGTTGTTATCAATGTTATGCTTATAGCTTGACAGTTATTATTAAAAGGCTTGACAGATAAGACTTTACGAATAAATCTGGAGCAATGTATTCGTGAGTTTATTGCCTCATGATGAGCGGAAAAGATTACTACGGAACCGAGGAGTTCATACTGAACGTTTTAAGCATTGTTTTGTAAAGACTTATCTATCTTTCTTCTTTTGCTCATGCAAGCTGTTGAAGTTCGGGGAAAATTCCTGAGTCCATATGGGGCTTAAACTTGTAACCTCATTCCTATATCATCACACTTCGGTTCCCTAGACACGACACAAACACCCGAACTATCTCCACCTTGCCATTGAGTTTCGTCAACTCAACTAGCAGATCGTTGGGCTACCATTGCGCATGTAGGTTACATACTTAAGACCTGTGTGGGACTAAAGGATTTTTTCTGAGCTTGAAAAGCTTGTACAATCAAAACAAATGATAGATTTTGTTGTTCGCTCCAATTTAGATATTAACATGTGCACTGTAGTCAATTAGCTACCACCAAAGGTAACAAAAGTCTAGCCAACAGTGTACAACTTAGACATTTTTAAACTGTTAGATTTCTATTCTCACACAGTCTCAAAGCGAAGACGTTATGATATAGTAATCATACATGAAAATAATCAACCATCATACACTGTACAACGAAATGTGCATCTTTACACATCATAATGCATGTTTAGATGAGGTTACATAGTAACAAAGGCTAATACCATGGGAACCGCGCGCAGTCTGGGCACGACTAATGCACTCAAGGCGTCGCCGGATATATAGAGGGACTAACAGGCTCATTGGTCATAATCATGGCTAACATACAGTTTAGCCAACTGGGGTAGGCGTACTCTGCTTAGAAAATAATAAAAGCCAAATTCTTCTTTTCTTCTTTGACAACGTCGGTTTTTCTCATTTCCGCAAGGTGCAGAAATTCGGTGGTCAGATCCTGACTGGACATGCTCCCGTGATTCGGACCTGAATCCAAGTAACTCAAATCCCTAGACTATTCACTGACCACGTCTGCACCAACGTCTCCACACGGGTAAGTATGGTGACGACATATATTAACTGTAGGATATAGATATATTGTAAAAACCTTGAGTGGATGACTCGCCAATAGTTTGTACAGTTTCCAATCTTTCCTTTTCACTTCCTTCATTAATATAATGATTTTTCATAAGAACCACTTGGAAATTTTCTGTAGTGACCAATTCCCATATATCGATAAGAGTTTGACATAACACATGTCGTCGATCTTTATCTGTAGCATAAAGAAATACATGCAGTGTTGCTAACCCCTGCGTGAGTTGCACGCAATACTCATCTATGCATGCGGTACTAATAATTACAAAGGGATGTTGGCAGTATAAACTAGATGGTTGTACAATACTGTCGAAACGACACGAGTCTTGGTTTACGAGTCGTGCGAGTCGACAAGTTGTTTAACAGGTCGAGTTGTAACTATTGATTGTAGAGTCAGTTTGGTGTTAGGGTGGGTATAGGACGAATCGACAATCGATTCGATTCGTACGAGTCTACAAGCTGTTTAACGAGCCGTAAAATATAGATGTCGAGTTGTAGCTAGTGATTGTAGAGTCAGTTTAGTGTTAGGGTAGGTATGCCATGCCATGCCATGCTATGCCACGCTATATGCTATGCTGTGGTGTAGGACGATATGCTATGCTATAGGACGAATCGACAGTCGATTCGTCCATTCGTATGAGTCGACAGGTTGTTTTAGGAGTCAACAATTGAAAATGTCGATTCATACAAGTCGACAACTGCACCGTCTACTGTAGCTTCTTGCATAAATAATCAATAAATCAACTAGTGAGTACCAAAGTTAACTTTCGATCACGTTCATCAACTTCTACTCGTGACACGCCAGGAACAATCCACCAGGACATATGCTAGTAGCGATCAGTGAGGCGCTTGCCGCTTGGATCCAGGAATTGCTGAGAAACGAAGGCAGCTTTGTCTTGCCATTGGTGAACAAGAAGTGATTCTCAAGCTGTGACCTTCAATTTAGGTTAAGAAGTAGGACCTGGCGTACATATAGATCACTTGAAAATATGTATGGCACTATGTACTATACTGTTCTCTTACCATTAATCTTTCTCCAATCTTCATTTTCTGCTTTCTTGTATTTCTTAAAAATCAATTGTCGTGCCAAATATGCCTATTATTAAAAAAGTCATATTGGAGCAAGGCTTCATTTCATATATAAAGAGTATATACAGAAAATTAAGAAGGCTTGTAGTAGGATTTTGGACTGATTAGTATTAATATCTGCATGCGTCATTAGTATTCATAACTCGTTCAAAGTAATATACTAAGAACATTACATGGTGGCAGCGAGAAAAATAGGTACGCTAAGCGTACATGTATCTGTGCCAAATGTAATGTTATTTTAAAAACTCAAGTTTTCATGTTTTTGTTGCTGTTGTTGTTGGAGTCGTTGTTAGATTTGTTGTAAACATCGAGATGACTTTCCTGGCAGTAGAAGTCTACTTGTGACTAAAGTGAATTGCCTAATAGTAAAGCCTGTTTATATCGGACCAGCTAGAATGTTTACTGACAACAAAAGTACCCAACCTGTACAGATGCAATAACTGAGCATGGGCCTCCAAAATTTTGAACCAAAGCTGTTGGTTCATCTTCGTTAAAGAAAAACCCTATAAATCAACATAAAATGACTTATGATACTGAGCACACATTGATGGACACCGAAGGGGTTACCCTTAAATAGTTAAAGTCTTTAACGATACTTGTTAAGCAAGTAACTATGTTGTAATGTCATGTTCCTTTTGAATTATTTTATTATTATTAATACTTATATTTTAACAGGATAATACACTTCAGTGAATATAGTCCTAAACTGTTATTAACACGTGTCCTGTGAAGTTCTAAAGTATTAAAATATTACAAAATTATTAAAAGTATTAAAAATTGTCGAAAGTACTAAAAGTATTAAAATGTTACAAATACTGCATTAGGTTAAGAATTCAGTTACATTATTTATAAAAACTTGAAATTTTTCACTGTTTCGTATATATATAACGGGAGGTCATTAAAATATAAAGCCCCACTATAGAAGAATGACTTTTTTGTGGATTCCAATTTTATCTTTGGTAATCTGATCAGTTTACCCTTAATTATTTCTGGTATCAGGCCCATCATGGTGCATTAATTGAAAATAATTGGAAAAATATTCGCATAATGAGTTGTTGAGACCTATAGACCATATCTCAACAACGCCTTTTCACAAATTGTTCTATTTTGATAATCCTAATTATTGATCCAGGATTAGGAGTGTTCCTCTTGATAATTCGCACTGCTCTTTCTTCAAATCTGGTCAAATCATGAAAGCCTGATAGCTTATTTTTCAGGCAAATAAGTATGCATCATCAGATGCGTGGAAATTCTTGGTGTGCATATCACGTCACAACATTCTAAAATTAAAGCTACCTATTTTATATGGTCTGTATATTGTTACTATGAGTGTTCGTCAAAAGTTTTGAGTCCATACAATTATTTTTGCTTGAGTTACCGAGTTTTTAAAAATATTTTTGCTGACATCAGCATTATTTTCAAAAGCTGTTAAAACTATGTTGTACACAAAATGAATTTGAAAATACAGAGTTGTGCCCATATTAGAGTTGTGCGGTTGTGACAATCATCCAACATGGCAGCCAAAAATGGCGGAAAGCTAAAATAGCGGCAGGTTTTACTCAACATGTTTTGATTCTTTTTAAAGTCAAATTAGAAGTCATGTCTTAACCTTAACCAAGAATTTCTAAATTCATTTTTTGAGCAACATAGTTTTAACAGCTTTTGAAAATAATGCTGATATCAGCAAAAATCATTTTGGAATGCACAAATGGTCACACAGGTTTGTTCATATATATAGTACGAAGTTTTGTTTTTGCGATTCTTGAATAAAGCTTAAATTGTGATTACTATATCGAGCCACCTTAACAGAAAAAATATATCAAGGAACTCTTGTAGAAATACAACCTGTGGAACTTCCCTATTTCTTGCTTTTAAAAACGGGTTTTCTGCTCGCGCAATCATTATCGGCCATTATAATTGTGCTGGTAACCTAATAGGCAGTTGCGATATATCGATATTTTCGATAAATATCGATATTTCAAAACTATCGATATTCGATTTTTCGCATATCGAAAATATCGAAAGTTGTACTAAAAACTTAATCTCCGATTATTCGGCAATTATTGTTTTCACCGGTGAAGTATAGACAACGTGTGTATCGCGGCAATTGCGAATTTATGATACAAGTGCGTGGGCAATTGAAATTAAAAGCGGGAACAGAGAAACTGTGACCACAGAAGATCACCAAGCAGCGGCATTGAACGCTTGAAAACAATAGTTTTACAGTATAAACATTATATAATTAAACAATCGTACTGTGAAACCATTAGGCTTGTAAATATATCTTTAAACTTTCATAAACGGATAAACCGTTGTTAATAAATCTTTGAGACGTATACCATGACTGGTTTCGTGCACTTCTTTTTAACTGTTTGTGATGCGTATACATGCAAGTTGACTAAATTACGTTTTCTCATTTGCATAATTCGATATAGTCGATAATATCGATATTTTTTTTTCGATATCGATATATCGATTTTTTACAATATCGCAACTGCCTATAACCTAAGCAAACTATTGAGTACAGTAGTGACAAGTCATCAGTACTTCTGTATGTATAAAATGTAATATATATGTACAGATGTAATAGCCAGGGTGCATTCCATGCACTCCACGCCAGATATATCCTGCATGGGTTTTAAAATTCGTTGGCGTATTAGCGTGAGATCACTCAAAAAGAAGTGATAAGTGTAACCAAGTTTGTGCTTGAATTCATTGTCATATGTATATTCACAGTATAACTTCAAGAATATGATGTTAACAGTATATAAGACATGCCAGGTTAGCCATTTTAACATTGATTTTGTTCCCCCAAAATTGAAAATCTCCAATGTATTGGCGTGAACTATCGTAAATGTCGGCGTATCTCCAGCGTAGAGTTTACATGGAATGCACCCTGGTCACCTGGTGTAATAGTCTAAATAGATGTACGAGTACTAAGTTTTAGCAGTTCAACTACAAGAAGTTAAACTTGAATACATATATCCATTAATAGCAAACAAAAGCTACCTTGTGACCATCGCTGAAAGACATCGTGCTTCGTGTCAATAGACCATGTCAGTGGAAAGACTTCAGATAACTTGGAAATATCAACACTGCTATTCGCCGCCATTTTTAAATTTTTGCTTTCAATCAACTGGCTTCAGGTCGCCACTTGTTTCCATCTACCAAACTGACGTTACGTCAAATTGCGTGAAATCGGGAAACGTAACGTCAGTTTGATAGATGGAAACAAGTGAAAACCCTGGCTTCACTGCTCAACTGCGAGCAATAAACACCATCATTCAGAAGAGACAAAATGAAGCAGGAACAAAGACGATAATAAGATAAAAACAATATATTATCCTACCATGAATAAATCATATCATAAACAGTAATATCCTTCCCCTCGCCATGAAGCTATCAAATAAATTTGACTCCAGCCCTTGGGACACTGGAAGGCGGCTTAAAAGGAGGAAGGACCAGACTGAAAAATCATTCTATATTGTTGTTTCTTGTATAAAGTGTCATTTTTAGTGCAAAGTTTTTAACTTTGCAGTATTGTGATGAGGGGCGAAAATTCACACGAGCTATCATACATAGATAGATACATACATCATAGTGTGTAAACTTTTTCTGAAAACACAATTTATGTTTCTTTTTTTTTTTTTTTCTATCATACATAGATAGATACATATCAGGTGTAAATCTTTCTCTGGGGTGCACACAATTTATGTTTCTTTTAAATATTAACATTTAGTGATTTAGTGCTTCAAGACAGGGCTTCACATTTTTCTTTAAATATTCTTTTGATCTTATGGCGAGTTTACACAAACTATGCTGATTTAGAGTCTTTATATTGAACTTGAAACATTTGCTGAAGACGTTGAATTGACATTAAATTGGCGAACTTTCCCCCGGAACACCCGATTTTTTGTGCAATCTCAAATGCACGTGCGTTATCAAGTGCGTGGCCGCGAGGTGATTGCGAGATTCGTACACGTGCCGTGTAGCGAGTCTAGCGACAAGAACATTATGACAAAATATTTAAAGACTGTATCTCAAATGCGAGTTTGCAGATTATATAAATGATAAGGAAGGTAAATGTGGTAGCAGTTTAAAGGCTATATTATTTCAAATACAACTATAGCCTGATGAACTATAGGGGCAATTCCAATGTGGCAATGTCAATAAACTTGTGCAAGTCGATGGCTGGATATATATAGTATACTGCGTGTATTCGATCTGTAATCTGTATTATGAACTATCAAAACAGTCTAGACTATAGTATCCGATTTATATTATAACAGCTCCATGGTATAAAACGGAATCATATAAACGTGCTGCAAAGCCTGCAGTCCCAATAGTCGTGTTAATTTAAACTTTACAGTATACCTTGAATTGATGGGATATAATTGTATTGGGATGTATAATATTTTAAAATAAATTCTGATTTTCTGTGATATAAATAATTACGTTTGAAGTGTGAACGTAAACAACAGTACTGTTTATATATGCATTGTCATTGACATTGTTAGTTACACAGTATTTCCGCTTTGAAAAAAATCCCCTTAAAAATTGTGTCGGTGTTCTAGTTGAAGGCAGTGGCCGACTATACACCCTTAGTTTTTATACTATTTCACCAAACAATTCAGATTTCCGACTTGGACTTACTTAACTTGGGCTAATATATAATAGCCGCCCATGTGCAAAATTTGAAGTGACAGTCCGGAATTATAGAGTACAAACATATACAGTAGTCATATTACTGTAAACAAAATTTTCAACACAACATTTAATAATATGAACCCTGTAATATTTACAAAACTAAACTATATCATACATGTAACTACTCTTTACTCTTTGTCCTTCTATAACTTAATACTGAGTATAAGTCATAAACATAACGATTAACGAATGTTTTTCTTTCAACACAACGACAACGTAATATTTACTGTAACTATTCATCCACAACATTCATTGCCTTGATGACTTTGTCCTCTCTCAAGATTACAAATAAAATCTTTTTTACTAAAAGCAAAGTTTCAATGATCATTTTCTTGGAAAGCTTGGTAGGGTCCGTCTCTTGTTACAAGTAATTATAAATGGGGCATAATTTGCCTGCGTATGTTTACGCTTGGCGTTAAAAACACGATTTTCAAAAGCGAAGTTAATAATAGGCCTTCGAAAAACAAATGTCATGAGGACTTGACAATCTTGACATATAAATACTGCTACTAGCTATAATTCCATGCATGACTCATCTATTTACGTCAGCAATAAATACGCATACACTTCCCACGGCGAGTTGTGAAATATTCTTTATCTGTAGGATCAAGGAGAGATTTTCCTGAAACATTACTTGCATTACTTGTAAATTATGGTGTTACAGGATCCAAATTAAAATTCAACAAAAATATGTCTTCCCGCAGACATGCCGCAGAGTACTTCAGTGCTTCCATATTAATCTTTCGTTTTTCTTACTGAATTTCCCCCCATTTTCACTCCCATTTTCCTCAAAACTTATAATTATGGCTCTTTGAAACTTTGCACAATCCTTGGATCCCTAGTTCTTGTTTCAGTCTGGTCCTTCATCCTTTTAAGCCGCCTTCCAGTGTCCCAAGGGCTGGAGTCAAATTTATTTGATAGCTGGCGAGGGGAAGGATATTACTGTTTATGATATGATTTATTCATGGTAGGATAATATATTGTTTTTATCTTATTATTTCATTTGCGTACTTTGATTGGTGAATGATTATGCTTACGCCTATGTTCATTCTGGTTAACGTATCTACCGCAATGGTAGGATCTTATTCGTTGTGGGCTTTCGCTCCGCGGGTTTTATGAGATTATATTGTTTGAAGGGGTGTCCTTAAACTATACAGTGTTTACACTTAAAATCCTTGTTAAAGACGATAATACGCCGTTTATTGCCGAGCCTCCTTGTCGTATATGTAAAAACGTGCCACGTTGTGTTTCCATTTTTAAATTAATGAATTCCTATTATTCCTATTGAAAACCGTAAAGATTTGGGTTCTAAGTTCATGTTACGCACACAATAGGGTTAGGGATTGGGTCGGGATTGGGGTCAAGATCAAAGAGAAATATTCTTATATTCGTGACTCGTAACATGGCCTTATAACCAAGATTTGAATGAATGAATGAACGAACGAACGAACGAACGATGGGAAATCTAATGTTCATCAAGTTTTGCGGGCGCATGGCTATAATGAGGAGCTTTAATCAAACTCGCTAAAAATTTACAACAATGCGTTAAAACAAACAAGATATTACAAACAACAAAAGGCAAGTTAGATAAGGGATTAGCCGAATTCATATTAGGGACGGGAAACTCGTCTAATATGAATCCGGGGGCAGACGGGTTTCCCGTTTAACTTTCCCGTCCAACTTTCCCGTTGACGGGAAAGTTAGACGGGAATCCCATCTAGTCATCTAGACGGGAAACTCGTCTTAAATCCGTCCCTAATTCATATTCAGACGGGTTTTCACAGACGAGTTTCCCGTCTAAGACGAGTTTCCCGTCCCTAATATGAATTCAGCTATTCACGAACGGACTCGAAGTCCCAACAAGGCAAACCCCGCAAATAGATAACGTTAACACCTAAATTTACACTATGTCTATGATAACAGAAAATATACATAAAACCTATCTAGTTTATTTAATCCTGTTGGACGAAATACACCATTCTCCTTAATAATAATAGACCCTTCACTGCTTGCCTCTTAAGCTAATTTACACCACCAAAGTTTCCCTAATACAGATAATCACGGTGAAAGTATAACTAACTCATGAATTGATCAAAGGACAAATTTACTTGTTTGAGAAGAGGTAACACCACCGAGATAACAAAAACTTTGATAGTGCAACTAGCCTATATATCTCCTAACAGCAGGAAGGATTGTCAATAGACCTACAATAAGGACATATTGTCTTCCAAGTACTTAGTCTGTCCGTATCAAAAATTTTATTTAGCTTATTAAGATAATGTTTGTATAATCTAGTTTTAAAGGAACTAAAAGTAGCTGATTTACGAATGTCAAGTGGTAGATTGTTCCATAGTTGCACATTACGATCGAAGAAGGAGTCTTTAAATAGCGAAGTACGATAACGGTGAACTGGATACAGGTTTGAACTGTCACTAGAGCTCCTGGTTCTGCCACTTGAGATTTGGATGTAATCTTCGAGCTGTACATTAAATGAACCATTTAAGTATTTGTACACAGAGCATAAATCACGACATTCCAGTCTGTAAGAAATGGGAAGCAGATTCAGAGAAATCAAGCGAGATTTGTAGTTGGGTCGGACATTAGGATCTTTGCTGCAATTCAAAATGAAACGGGTAGCTCGCCTCTGTACACTCTCTAATAGTTTCAAGTCAGTTTTGCGTGACCGAGGAGCCCAGATTTCACTAGCGTAACTTAGATGAGAGCGCACCAGAGACAAATATAGTAGTCTTCTGTGAGTAGGTCCAATGTAGGAACTGCCGAAGTGCCGATATAGAAAGCCGAGAGTCTTGTTAGCTTTGGCAACAACTGCAGAAGAAATATGCGGGTTCCAGGTAAGCTTGTTATTAACTACGACACCGAGATCCTTTGTCGAAGGGACCAAAGCAAGAGGGTGGTCATCAATGGTGTACGGAATAAAGGTGGGGGCTTCCAACAAACTGCTTCGTTTTCTAGATATTCTTAGAACTTCGCATTCCTTGCTGTTAAACGATAGTCCCCAAACTTTAGACCATTCTGACACTGAATTCAGATCTCGCTGAAGAGCAATACAGTCCTCTGGGTTACGAACCACTCGGGAACATTTGGCGTCATCAGCAAAAAGGGCAATATATAGCTGTTGGAGTGCTCAGGACGTCAGGCAAGTCGTTAACGTACAAAAGGAAAAGAAAAGATCCTAATATACTACCTTGAGTTGAGGAACACCAGATGTTACAGGTACCCACGAGGGGAATGCCCATCAATAACAACCCGCTGAAGAACAACAAAAATGTAAACATAATGAAAAATACAGATTTACTAAAAACAAAAAAAACAAAAGTTTGAAATTTGTTGTTAGATTCGCAATGAAAAATACAGATTTACTCACACATACAGTGGGAAAATGCAGGAAAACACACCATGTCTACATTAAATATATAACGTTTAGGCTTTTTTCTTTTCGCTTGTCCTTTATCAGTAAAATGAACAGAAACAGGATCTGAAAATCGCGAAAACATCACTCCCCGCTTCTCCCCGCCATAAAAAAGATTGACCGCGCGCGTAGGAGACTGAAAATGACGCACCAGAATTCCTTCAATTTCCGCCATGTTTGGCTTCACTTTTTTATGACGTCGTAGGGGTCGTAGTTAGAAGTCAGCCTTCCATGTATTATAGTTCACTGGGGCACAGAATAGATAATACACAAGAAGAATATCTTGAGTCGGTGCCTTTGATGTTTTTGTCCGCAAAAAATTTAATTGCTGACGCCAATCCACGCCATCCTGTCTAGTACAACCGGAAGTTTTTATAAGGTTTTGATAGGTACAAAGTTCCGGTTGTACTAGCCAGGATGGCGAACATCGCGTGGTCGGACTTCTTGTATATATTTCTATTCTGTGACTGGAGTGTGATGGGTGGTCATCTCACTGATCTTTGTTAGGAGTGGAATGAGCGAAATATATAAAAAAAAGTATCAGTAGGTCTGAATTATAACTTATATATCGCTTTTTGGGACTTCAGGAAAAGCGGGGGAACGAATTTATCGTTTATACTTTATAAAAGGATACATAGAGATAGATGGTCGAAAAATATGGCAAGTTTCTTATAATTGTTGATGTATTTTAATATAGCCCTAAAATGTTGTTTTATTTTATACATAGCTAGATTTTCATTTTATCCCAAATAAAATATATGCTATATTTTATTTTTTCAAAAAGTTCCAAATTAAAAAGAAATCGAAATCATTTCACGAGAGAATTTGTATATTTTCATCTGATTTCATTTCAAAAACTAATTTATCGGTATATAAAAAGGCAGTTTAGTTTTACAAACTTTTCGAAACGTTTTAGTGAACAGAAGGTTGCATTTAACCATTAATTTGAAGCTTATAGAATGCATAAGAACATACCTACCGCATATATCTCATATTTCTATGGCTAAAACAACTAATATTTTAATTTAAAAATTTCACCTACTAATTTCTCCTGACGCTTTAGCTCGAAAAGGTCTTTAGCTCGAAGGGCTTTAGCTCGAAACGTCGAGATAATTAAAGTCTATAATATTTTAATTATTTTTGCAGCTTTTGTAACCTGTTTAACTGTTTTGTACTCCAGAAAAGAAATTTATATTATTAATCGTGTTGCCATGGCTACTGTGCTTCTTCTTGAAACAAAATTTCCATTTTTTATTCTTTCAAAAATTCTTAACCCAAAATATTATTGTTTCCTTCCACTCTTCTTTTCAAACTATTACAGTAATGATCAAAATTTTAATGGCACATTTAAAATGAAGGAAAACACAGTGATTACGTCAAGTAAAACATTTCACATGGCGATAGCCTTTGAGTGCGTCGTGAAGAGGGGTGTGAGCCAGGGATCCAATTCTGTTTTCCAAGCCAAAATTTCGCTTTGAACCCAGATATCCGACTCGTCTACCACCTTTGCATAGCAGATTTTGTGATGAAAAAGCTTAGTAATAGTAATGTTTTGGAATGTAGTGTCGGTCAATGTTCAGGTGGGGCGAGGGGTTACTGCAAGCATGTCTTTCTAGTAATATTTATTATATGGCAAGCGCTAGTTCCTGTAGTTTACGCGATATGATTGGCTAATCATCGGTCCGTAATTAATTAGGGAATTAAGATAATGGTATTTACAAAGAATATGTGAATTAGATATTACTTTATTAGTATTGTGAACATAGAGATTTAAGAAGTTCATTTTTAAAGTTTGAAATTGTTCAACTGACCTTACATGAGAGTCCAAAGCGTTGTATTCCTTGCAAGCCTGGTAGAGCATTTTTTGCATTCCCCAGTTTGTCTTAGGTTTACCAAGGTAGATATCATCCCTCGGCGTCTGGCGTTATATAAATGGTTAGTTTTAGGCAGTTCGGAGTTGAACTCTGTTAAATTATTTTTAAATTTGTAAATGATTAGTATTCGGTGTAAATGGCGCCGGTGGATAAGTGGATGGCAGTGTAGTTTGTTGAGTGATTCAGTGGAGGAAGATAAATGTGGCGCGTCGATCATGAATGGTCTTCGCAGCTTTATTCTGTAGAATTTGCAGTTGATCCATAATTAAGGGAGGAGTTATTCTTGTCACCCCAAATAATATCTGCGTAGTCGAATAGTGGGAGGATGAGAGCATTGTAGATGGTAATTTGGGCTTTGGTTGGAATGAAGGCTTTAACTTTCTTGACAATCCGATACTTTGGTTGATTTTTGTGGATATATTGTTTACATGGTCATACCAAGTAAGATTTTCTGAGGGAAAAGGATATTCCTAGATATTTAAAAGTACGTTCACGAGCAAGTTGATGTTTGCCGATATGTATGGAGATATTAGTAAATGTTTTCAGACGCTTACTACTACCAAATAGGAGGAATTTTGATTTTGTACAGTTCAATGGAGCAGATTCTCATAAAGCCACTGGGAAATTACAGTTAAGGTCTTCGTTAATTAACGTATTTCTCAATGTCTTTGGCGGAATTGGAGGAATAATATAGGAGAGTACCATCAGCATAGAGTATTATTTTGCAGTGTTTAACAACGTTACGTTGGGCATGTCATTGATGTAAATAATGAAAGGTAAGGGACCCAAGATGCTGCCTCGCGGAACGTCAACTGAAACCGGTAGAGAGCTGGACAACATATCGTTAATTGACGTTATTTGTCGACGCGAGGTAATGTATGACTCAAACAATGGACTCAAACCATCTCAGTGAGTTGTCATCCAGGCCAACTGATTTCAATTTGTGCAATAAAATAGCATGGTCAACAGTGTCAAAGGCCTTGCAGAAATCCAGGAAAACAGAGGCCGTGACAAGACCGTTATCAGCATTTTCAAGGATATTGTCGGTGAAGAAGGCTAAGGCAGTACTGGTCGATAGTTTAGGTCTGAAGATCGACAAATTGTTGAGATGAGAGAATTTTGTTTTCAGTTAGATAATTGTAGACTTGCGTGTGAACAAAACGTTCCAGTATTTTCCTTAATATTAAGGAATTAGAAAAAGTGCAAAGGCGTGCAACAGGATATATAAGACAGTCCAGTGAAAGTTATCCAGATCGTTTATGTAAACTAAAACTGCTACCTTTAATCTATAGAAGATAAATTTTTGATCTATGTTTCATATTTAAGTACATGCATAATAAAGTAGATTTCGATATTTTTAAGTATGCTAATTTCAAGAATTTTCATTACTCTTTACGTGATTTCGAACTTGTATTAGAGAAGAACAGATTTAGAACCAATGTATATAAGTTTTCGTATTTAATCGCATTGTTGACTTATGGAACAATGTTCCTCTGACGATTCGCAAAGTCAATAGCTATGAAATTTTTAAGAAAAACATTATTGGCTATTATACGAAAAAATTTCATGATAGTGTAGATGATTTTTTGTAAGTTAATGTATAATAAGTTAGGTAACATAATATAACTATAGTTTTTATCGATCATATAGATTATTTATTCTTGTAAGGCAGTTATCTAGTAAGGAACTTTCAGTTCTGTATAACTGGCCCTAATGATTTTAACCTTGTAGATTTTAACACCGATCAGTATTTGAAATTACACCCAGAATCTAGAACGTGCGGCAGCCACCCATTGAAATATCAGATCCCTAAGGTAACTAAAGACGTTTTTAAATATTCATATTTCCCAAGAACTATCAAAGAATGGAATAAACTACAACCTGAACTAGTCCTCTCAAGTTCATTAGGCGAATCATTTTTAATTGTATTATATTTGTATTTTAGCTAACTTCGGACCTTTTAAACGTATTTATATGCATTGACATTGTTCATATTTTAATTAGTTTATTATAGTTTTTAAAGTTGGTGTGATCTTGTAGAAGTTTACCGACTTAATAAATTGAGATTGAACTAGAGCGTTTGGGTATTTTCTTAGTAGGTTATCCAGATATTTGCGTTGACTATGATCCTTAAGTATGATATTTTCAGGTTCTCGATGTGATGTTGTGTGGTATATCACAACAACAATGATACACGTAACACTTCTAGGTAATTTATGTGGTCTGAGCAGCATCCAAAGCGCTTCAACTTGGTCCTCGATACATTCTTCAAGTTGTTTACAGGGAATACTATTATGAATGTATATGCACACATTCTTTTGTAAGAAAAGTATACCACATTCTTTTGTAAGAAAAGTATTCATTGTATCTTAGCCTAGGATCTGTATATGAGTTCGTATGCATTTCATTTAGGACAGATAATCTTAACTATTTTAGGGTAAAATGACCATGACGGACAACATGGCGTATGTGCCAAAACCCGAATCAGGGGCGTGAAAATGACCACACCCAGAAACACACTGCCGACATAGCTCTATCTCCTAAACCATTGAAGCTACTGACATTCTGGGGTGCTAAGTAGTGAATAGAACAAAGTTGGTTTAAGTTTTTTAAATGGCAGCTGAGGTTGGGTGGAGAAAATTCAAAAGGTGGTTGCTAAAGGTTGGGTCGATAGGAAATTCAGCCAAGAAAACGTTTCTCTTCGGTGCCCTCCCTGCCATAAATAAAGACCGGTCCCTAATCTATGAGCGTGTTAGATAGTGCAAATATATAGCTCAGTCCACCTGACGAGTGCTTCTTTGCATGAAACAGGCTCATGCATGTAGTGGATACCTTGAGGTACAATGAGCAAAAGCTATAATATATAATCTACATATGAGGCGTTGACAAATCTCCAGAAAACAATACATGACACTCGCCGTGTGTATAAGTGCATGTTTCTAAGCTGGAGCTCTTCTATTTTTCGAGCTATAGTTTTGGTTACGGCAAATACATAGCAATGGTCCAAGATTTATAGACTATATATAGGAACATTCGTGTAAGTATTTCAATATCGCTACGATCTGATGACTAATGATTGTGGGATTAGATCTCGGTTAAAGTATATGAGACATGTTACTCTGAGTGGTTCCACACCTAGTCTCCCTCGCAGCCACTCTTTGTGTCGAGGTGGCCACAAGCGGCTGCTCACTCGAGCACAACATTCCTTTCCTGAAAACAACCAATCACAGCAATGCTTCTAAATTTCGGGAACATGACCTTGGACTTGTTCTATTACGCGGGAACAACATTTATTAAGATATTTACGTCGCTAACTCTGATTGGCTAACGTAAGATAAAGGGAATGGAATGTTGTGCTCGAGTGAGCAGCCGCTCGTTGGGAGAAACCTCGACACAAAGAGCGGCTGCGAGGGAGACTATTCCACACCGGCCAAGCTGAAACATTTCGCGGTCCAAGCAATTTTTCAGATTGCCCGGTTTTGCGCGGCTCTCATTTTTTTGTATAAAGCCCTGGTCAAGCGAGGATGAGAGTTAATGAAAGTTGGCAAGCGAGAGTTCACATGACGAGAGTTTTCACAACTCTAATGCCCGATTAAACGAGAACAAGACTCAAGAGTTGCATGAGAATAATTTAGCGCACGGAAACGGAGCTCTGAGAAGAATTGATAAACAAAGAGTTTACATGTCCTTTTTAGCCTTTCTTATTATAAACACAGTCATTACGTGTTACTTTCTTAATTAAGCCGGTTCTTAGATTATTCAAAACACTATAGTCTGACTATACTTGTTTAAAATCTTATGCAACTCTCAATCTCTCATAACCGGTCGAACGAGCACAAAACTCCCATCAACTCTCATCAAAATTTGAACCCGCTCAAAGTTGATGAGAGTTGATGAGAGTTGATGAGAGTTGGTGGTCAAACGCGACCGAGAGTTGCAACTCCCGTTACGAGCTCTCATCAACTCTCATCTTCGTTTGACCGGGGCTTAAGATATAATGAAATTAAGAATAGTCAAAAACATTGATCCCTCGCGCGATGTTTAGTTAAAGGACTTGCGTAATGATTGTACATCCGCAACATTCAATGTCGTGCATATTGTCATAACTACGTGGGTTTAAAAGCAATGTTCAAGAATTGAGGGGTCAGTTTAAATCGAAAGGTCAAAACAGTGATTTTTCAAGATCTCAAAATGTCAATAAATTTGGTTCTTAAACTTTCTATTGTGGTGTTTCTTACAGTGTTGACTGTGATAATGGATTGATTTGTTGCAAAATCACAAAGCTGTGTAATTGCAGCGACTGCAATTCAGGGAAAAGTTGTAACTTGAATAATAAATGCTTCAAAAAGTTGCTCTGAATCAAAAGATGACGACCCTGCTTGGCACCGTAAAGTTTTTATTGTGGGATTTACGGTAGTTCCGATTATTGGTGCGTGTATATCCATGATTTGTTGTCCATCATGTTGGTCCACATGCGATAATGGAACAGTTACATTCTTTAACTCAAGAGGGGACGGGGGAAGTTGCAGAGGAGATAACGGAGGCTTGATGGAGAATATGATGCGGATGTGGGAGGCGATTGCGATTGTGCAGACTGACATTCATGGTAATCAACAGACATCTGCATGGATATGGACAGTCGACAGTCCAAACGACAAGCGACTTTAAACCCTCATAAAAGCGTAGATGGAAGAGCCTGGATACGAGGTCGACGCTTCAATGCTTCATGGATACACAAAGCCAGCATCTGAAGTACGTGATCACGCGTACTGATAAAGTGGAGCCGCTAAAGATGGCGACAACCGCTTTGCTTGAAATCGCGAACGTGACACTGCATTGATTGCCGTTCTTCATTTCAAGCAAGAACTACTGATGTCATAATTTACGGTTGAACTATGTACGCGTAAATTCCGTGTTGTCAAAAAGTCGAGTGCATATACGCTTTATAATGGTAACCTATTTCATAACGCTCTACTTCTTACTCAGTTAGAATAGGGAATGGGAGTAAATGTTGGTCAGCGTGGTCTCAGGCAGGCTGGAACAGCATGGCTGAGACGGGAGCAGCGGAGTCCGACCCAAGCTAATGGAGGGGCGGGACTTTCTGGGTGGGCCGGGACTTTCTGGGTGGGCCGGGACTTTCTGGGTGGGCCGTTCTCCACGACACGCCGATAATTTTAAACTAAGCAAGAAGGGAGCGTTCTGGCCAGACGCGGTATTTATAGCTATCCAGTAATGCAATGCACGTGTTCATTTGCATTTATTACCATTAATATGGTTATCATTTCATATTCTATCTTCGCATATCATTATGAGAGTTATGAATAGTGATGACGTGATAACTGCATCTTTAATTGTGCAGACTTGAATGCAACATCTTGTACGATTCATGCGAAGCAATTGCTGCATGCATTGTTCATATTCATAATGAAGTGTTGTTTATACAACCATGAAGTACCAGTACCATTACTTTTGCTTAATGACAATTGTACATTTTCTCAAAAACTACTTTTCGAAAGCAACAACATGACAACTGCATCTCCGGTTTTTGTTCAATTTACTAGCATTTTCATCCGCTAATTTATCCGGCGAATATTTTCTCTTCAACTTTAATTTGTTCAACATAGTGAAGGACAACTTTTAAGTGTCAAGAAATACATTTTGTGCATTTGAACCGCAGCTAAAATCTGTATTTAAAATACAGAGCGCGAATATATTTCGGACTTGACGAGAAAAGCAACGTTAACATGCCAAGGTCTATTCTAAATTCTCATAAATTTATGCCTAATATTAGGCACAGAAATCTTACAAAAATAGCTTCACTGGTAAACATATAGTGCTTTTTTCTATCAATTGTAAAAAGCCCTGAGTGGAATTTAATCAGGTTTCGAGCTTTTGAAGAAATATTATGTACGTAATTCAGTCCCTAAAATGAACTTTCTAAATTTGTACAATTGCCTAAATCATTAAAATAGAGGAAAACATGTTATATACCCAAACATTTTGAAGGATAGATTGTCCGTTATCCTACGTAATTTATTGAATTTTTTCATGATATAATTAATAATGTAATATCATGAATTATAGGACCATTGGAAAAGAACTCGAAACTCCACTCGAAATAATGCTACACTACATTATAGAAATTGACATTTCTCTAACTTTCTCTAATCGTATCCACAGCTTGCGGACGTAGATTTACATCAACATTAATGAAATCATATTCTGCTTACCGATAATACAAACTACAATTATAACATTTAATCTACCGATCACATTTCCATAAAGTTGAAAATTTCAAATGCAATTGCAGCATTTGTTTTGGATTCACGTAAAGACTTAACAACATGTCTTTATTTTCGCAAACTTCCCCGGAGTAATCATAACTAACCTGAAAATATTTACGTTCATCTACTGGCACAATTTTTAGTTTTTCTAGGATCAGACCTACATAGACATCTTCTAATAAAAGCAGCGGTTGCTTTGGCACAATCAACATCATATTTTGAAGGACATCTGAACTAAAGATATAACCCATTCCAACACAATATGGTGGATAAGTGTCCCTTTTGTAATCCTGTTTTGATACACCCCTGAAAAGAAAAATATTCATAAAAGGTGGTCAGAAACACATGATACTTGAACTCGTTTCACCTTTTCTCTTGCTTTTACCACGAAAATTCGAGTTTCTCAAACAGCCATTTACCTTATGAAATTTATGTAAGTGTAGAAGGAATGATTTAGCCTCCGTCGCAAGCATCGTCTTTAGATCGGCGGGCAGAATTTGGTTGCGGGAAAATATATTATAGGATTGATTCTATATAGCCAAAATTATTTACACAAAAAAATGACCATCCATGATATTTTCAGCTATGAAATTTTCAAAATTATCGTCACATTTTGCTGGATATTTGAATAAAATTCCATCACTTAATAACGTACGGCAAACCTTTTTAAGCTCCCTTGGCTGATGTATTTCAGCCATGTTTGAGCGCAGGGGGGAGAGGCTTATTGGAGAAGAGGGCTTAATAAAACTTACATTGAGCGCGGTCGGCCGGCCAAGAGTTCAAAATATGCTCCTAAAATATTTCGATGGCAATTTATATGTTAGAGGAAGCAACAACAACCATATTCATACTCAGGTAGATGTAGGAGGTTTGAGGTGTTGTTGAGGTAAGTTAATCATTGAGGAAAATATGATAAATTTCTGCTTCCCCTAAGCCTCGCGCGTAGTTTAACTTCAAACAGTTTACCAAATCCTAACTAGACCGACAGCTTTTGTCTCTATTGGCATTCGGGGCATTGTTGGTCATTGGTTGAGCGAACGCCGAAATTGAAAATCGCCGAACGTCGAAGTCTGGCGCTTAAAAGAAACAAACACAACAATTAAACATGCACAGAAAGAATAAAAGAGTTATAGGGTTATTTAGATTTTATATATATTTTTAATGATTTTTCGTGTCGATCGATCTATATTATTTATACCCATATTTTCTTTGTTTATTTACTGGTTTTAGTGCCTTTGTTTAGTTTGCTTGTTTATTGCTTGCCTATATCTTGTGAAGTCAATAGTGTTTTAATACAGCCAGTACAAAAAATAGTGCAAAAAAAAAAAGCACACTGTCTTGTAAGCAAAAAAAATTTAATTTTTATTCTCGACTTATTGATCGACATTTCGACTTATTGAATCATCAGAGTATTTTTATAGATTCAACTTTTAATTTCAATTTCTTTTACCGCACTCATCAGTACAAACTGGCGGTGTTGGAGTTGCAGCGCTGGTTAAGTTCGGACTGACATCAAATTCCTGTGTCTGATTCGTGTGAAAAATATATGAAATAGAATTTATTTATTATAAAATTAATATATCATTCCCAATGATAACAGGTCTCTACGTATAGAAGAAGTTACTTTAAAAAAACAATAAAATTGGTTTGTTTACGAGGAAGTTATAACAACTAGTTCACTTATATTGTTGATAATTGACAAAAAGTAAACAAATTATATTATTATCATTCAAAAAGCCGAATATGTTTCTAACAGTTAACATTAAAAAAAAATATATATAATATAGTTTCTTAATATAGTATATTTTTTTAATCAAAAAATGTGTTTGTAATTTATAAGCTACAGCGATGAGACAGCTATAATACAGGGCTATAAAGGGATAGCTCTCTGCAAAAAAAATATAGTATATAACAATCATAAAGGCAACAAGCATGATGTAAATGTAGACAATGACAATCAGACAATCAGGTAATAGTTTAGTTATTGTGATACACAATAATAGAACAAGGTTATGGTGGTTATTGGAACAACACATCCAACAACAAATGATGGGGGACAGTATACATATTATAGCTCGAGCATATCAGGCCGGACAAAATAAAACACAAAACATTTCAATTCAGATTTCAGTAATATTGACGGAAAAAAATGTTGTTGCATCAGTATATATATTATTGATCCGCATTAAATGAAAATCACTAAATAAATAAATATCATGTTTATCATATAAAATTTCTTTCTTGTTTTGATGTTGTTTACTTCGTGTGTTGCAAAATTTTGAATAATTTCAGGACCGGCTGACGTTCCAACTCATTGGGCTAATTTCAAACCAACACCAATAGCCAATCAATCACACGCCGAAGCAATATCAGCATCGTTGTCAGTAATCGTTTGAAGTTTTTCTACCGCGATTTCGCCGACAGAGTGTATTTATCATATGTTTTCACTCAAAAATATTGACAAATTTATCTCAAAAAACCTTCATACATCTAAAGTTTCTGAATATGATTGTTACTGCTTCTTAATATATTTGCCATCAGCGAGTTGCAAGATATGACTTGGCCAAGCCGTCTAACATAAGTGCAAATGGCAATATTCTAACTGGTCACGTGACTAAAAAAATATCTCTAATCTGTATCGATCCACTATTAATAAAATAACAATAGCTACGGGGTGGCGGAGCGAGAGAGACTTGTCAACATCGAAAAATCTCGATTAAAAACTGAACGGATGCGGCTAGACTTGCTTCAATTCTCTCTTTCATTGTCTTTCTGTTTCGACCTACTATAGTATAAATAACATGAGTACACTACAGTAGATCGATACAGAAAGACAATGAAAGAGAGACTTGGAGCAAGTCTAAAAATGTTCCGAACTTCGCAAATTCGTTGCGAAGTTCAACAGTTCGTAATGAAATTCACAAGCAGGTTTGTAAACTGAGCATTTGATTGGTTACTTCTTTTAGTAGCCAATCAGGGGCTTTGTTTACAGACCTGCTTGTGAATTCATGATTAACTCAGATGCGTCTTAGTGACTGGATCATATCATAAATGTTTCACAACACTGGCCGATAAATTTAGATAATTAATTTGTCTAACCTTTTATTCCACTTACCATTTGTGTCCCGCTGTTCGAATCACCGATTTATTAAAATCACATCTACCGGTATAGACCCTCTCTCTTGGTAATTGAAACAACCATTTCACTAGTCCCTTGCTATACACAAAAACGTCATCGTCTGTCTTCAAATAATATGTAAAGTTGCAAAATTGGTAAGCCCATTCTATACCAAGTTTTGATTTTAATGTTAAGTTACTATAAGTATCAGTGAATGAACCGAATACTATATCCTTGTAATATTCAGATTCGGTTTGTATAATTCTTTGAGTTATTTCATTAGTTTGTCCAAGTAAAAACACTGTTTTAACAAGACTTCCCACATTAATAATGTTTGTTACATTAGGACCCGTATCTTTAATTTCAGCCCAAGTACTGCGAATTATAGATCTTTGCTCAAAGTTATTTGGCGAAGAAAATACGACAATGAGAAGAAACACTGGCGTTTTGCAACGCGGAAACACTACAGGAACCATGCTTGAATTAAGGAGTTGGGCTTCATTTGTCGTCTTCGTAGTCGAATTTGTTGAGACATAACTGTAATAGCATAGCCAAGCGTAATGCATTCCAAAGAACAGGAGTAAGCTTATACCAAATATACGAGCCACAAATCGCTTCGATCGAATATGTAACATTTTTGTATAATCAACTCTGTCTGACGACTATATGTTAACTATAAAAGATTGTAACTTTACATTTGCCTTTTGTAACGTTTCGTACTAAATAGCTTTATTGAACAAATATATAAACACTATCTCAGAGCTTACAAGAGCAACAACTCTAAAGTAAAGCAATCACATGTTCTGGCAGCTGGACTAATATTAACTACTTCTCGACTAATATTAACTACTTCTAATATTAATAACGTCGCACCCTTTCTTCTTTATAAAGAAAACAAAGTTAATATCAACTATAATGAAAAGTTCACTAATGTCCTCTAAAAAAGAGTCATGTTCGATAATATAAAGTTTGCGTCTATAAATAGTTCACTATGATAATACAAAGTCCTTCAAGTGACTAGGCAATCTGGCAGTTCTCCGCGATCTCGTTAAATGTGATTGTGGTCCTTCATCAGATATGAAAGTAGCTGGCATGTCTGGGTCACCTTGAGGATTTCTTTGCGAGTGATGGCGTTATTTCGTAAATTATTGTATTTTTTGAGTCGGTTAGCGTGAGTATCGGTATTAACAGTTTATGAAGTCAAAATGTTTGTTGTGGCGGCTATATATTCATTAGTTCATCATGAAACGTATACCACATTTGTGTAGCATACGTTTTTATTTCTTAACGATGTTATATTGTAATATTAATAACTTCTTTCAACTCTTGTGTTTTCATTTTGAACTGAAGTGATTACTTACGCATACGAATTTCGAATATGATTGGTTGGATTTGACATAAATTATCATTCTAATTAAGTGGGCGGATATCAAATTTCCTTGAGATTGTTGCAGGCTGTTATTTATACCAAGAGCCTGCCGCGCAGGCTAGTTTTCTTTTGATAGTAGGCACAAGCTTAGGTTTAGGTTGGCAAGAGCGTTCTAGTGCGGCGGTCCTTCTGTTGGGGCGTTCCTCCAGATATAGGACGAGAAACTCGTTATGATCTAAATTAGGAAAACGACGGTTTTACCGTCTCAAACTTTTTGTCTAACTTTCCCGTCTTGGGCGGATGTCCGTCGTGTAGTATGAATTCGGCTATTTAATATTTATTATATGATTATCTAATTTCCAATTTAAACAAATACCAATGTACTCTGAGCCATTCGCTTTATTTGACGTAAGATTATTGTCTCAAGTATAGGAATAATGTTAAGAATTAGCTAATTGGCCACAATTCTTGTTATATTTGCCATTTGATCACTTGCCTATTATTACATACGTTATGTCCATAGGTTAATACACACGAATTATCTTGGATTTAGTGTTTAATAATACGTCCATAAGTGTTTATCGTCAAGTAATGTGAATTCTGTTATAATTGTATTTAATTATGTATATATCATTAGTAGTAGCATTAGTTAGTCATATTATTGTCATTAATAGTATTACTTAGTCACACGACCACATCAGCGTTGCGCTGATATTACCATCGTGTTTAAATAAATGCTTCATTATTATTATTATTATTATTATTATCTGACCCTGAAGTTCAATTTGACCTCGACCCTCCATCGTATCAACAAGTCACAATTATAATCCGTAGAATGAAGGCATCTGGTTCTCCAAGCCCCCTTGATCAGCTCTCTATTATATGTTTTAAACGCTGTCGTTTCCTTAGAACTTACTTAACTGACCTTATACGTGCTGTTTGGTTATCCTGAACAATTCCCTCAGAATGGCAAAAAGCTTGTACGATACTCATTCATAAAAAAGGCGATAATAATGTCCCATCAAATTTCCTACCCATCACACTGGAGAGCATACCATTGAAAGTATTTACTTCTTGTCTACGTAACGCAATGTACTCCTTCCTAACCGCTAATAACCTTACACAACATAATATACAAAAAGGATTCACACCTAACCTGTCTGGAACTCTAGAACACACTGCGCAAATGGCTAACATTATTAATAAAGCACGGATCAAACAACGCGCTCTTGTTATCACTCTACTTGACCTCGAAGTTCATCACAATCTAACCACATCCGTACTTGACTATTTCTGATTTTAAAACTTCAATAATTACATCTGAATTCCGTACCCCCTTCATATCAGTTGGTCGTGGGCCGTGGCGTGCTGCAAGGTGATTGTCTTAGTCCTCTTCTGTTCAATATGTGTTTTAACACCTTTATCCAACATATAAAGGCTGAAAAATATCGTCAATTTGGATTATCCTTCCAGTTTCTCAATCCCATCCACTGGTTTCAATTTGCTGATGACGCTGCCGTAATAAGTAGTCAAGAATCGGAAAATAAACATCTTCTGAACCGGTTCTCTATTTGGTGTCAATGGTCCAACATGATAATTCGGGTTGATAAATGTAGTACCTTTGGCGTCAAAAAAGCTCTGAGAAATTCAATCCAATATCTACCAAAACTCCTCATCAGTAACAAACTAATTCCAGCGATCAATATTGGTTATAGTTTTCAATATTTGGGAAGATACTTTAATTTCAACATGTCTGATGAACAACATATGCTTGAACTAACCTCTCTCGTCGACGAACTAATGACTGATATTGATTCTAAACCACTTCATCCAAAAAATAAAATACTCCTTTATAGTCGTTGTGTTTTATCTAAATTATCCTGGCATTTACTGTTACTAGCTAGTCTGTCGAAAACTTGGGTCACCGAAATTATTGATTCTAAAGTGAACAGTTATATTCGTAAATGGCTTGAAATACCCATATCTGGAACACTTAGCACTGTATTTCTAACCCGAAACAAATTTAGCCTCAAATATTTGTCCTCCATCCATCAAATTCATCCAATGCCAAACCGTTCTCCGCACAGCTCTTAAAACATCTCCAAACCACGAAATCAATCAACTTTGGAAGTCAACTAGCAACAACAAAAATATTCAGTATGATGTCTATAACTACACCAAACAAGTTCTGTTTCGGACTTTCGCTCCGGACAAGAGGATAGACTTCGCAATCATTTAACCTGTCAATGCTCTTTCTTTACTAATATTACAAAGTTCTCTCTTTCACAGCTGACGAAAATGTGGTGTGCATCCCAATCAAATCTGCCGAAAAATATATTTAATTTTACCGTACGATACATAAATAACTCTCTTCCAACGCGCCAAAACCTTGCAAGATGGGGTATATTACCGACGTCAGACTGTTCCCATTGCCTAGCTCCTGAAACACTTTTACACGTGGTAGCGGGTTGCCAGTCGTATCTGGAACGATTCACTCTATTTTAAACTTCCTTGCGACGAACCTACTGACCGTCAGCGGCTCATGTCTTTATGTGGATCTTCCAGGTTACAAAAGCCCATCCATCATCACTGGTGATACCTACCGTCCAGATTTGCTTCTATCAACATCAAGTAGATGTCTATATATTGTTGAACTAACTGTTGGTTTCGAATCAAATCTCCAAAATGACGCTAAACGCAAAAAGTGAAAATATTTAGAATAAATTAGGGAACAACGTAAACATTTTAAATCAGTTAAATTAATAAATCTATCGACTAGCTCTCTTGGTATCTTTGCAAACGAATGTTCGACATTCATAGAAATGCTCAAAGATCTTGGCTTTGAAAAGAATCACCAAAAATTCTGCATCAAACGAATAGAATGACGACGTTTTGTTGTCGAAATAAGGAATGGACAAATCCAGAATTTTAACATTTTGAAATTTGTTCTGTGTATTACATATACTTTGGAAATTTTAGGAGAGAACGGCGGGGGGGTCATCTGAAAATATATAATTATTTAGGGGTGGGCCATGGTAAAGATCTAAGAGGGCACACTAAATTCCACCCCCTATCCCGTCCCCCCTTTCCAGATAACAAAAGAATTGTCTCTTAATGGTTTGAAATGCCATTTCAGAGGGTCTGGATTTCAAAACTTCCCGAGGGCTCATGCCCCCAGAAGCCACATCAATTACCGTTTTGTTTTAGTCGCCCCCCCCCCAGAAAAATAAAGTGAGGAGCTTCGTACGGAGTCTGGTTGCCACCATATTACCACCCTTTCGTCACTACAAATCTCAGTTATTTAACTTTTTGCTTTAGGTTCATAAAAATTTTCTTAATTTATAGCCTACTAAAATGAATACTTTCAAGGTTGCAACAAAGGTATTTTTTGGCTACAATACAACCATTCAAAGGCCTTCAGAAATTATGGGAGAGCATAACGCCCCCCCCCCCCCCTGAGTCAACCACTGTCGTCAGATAAGTGTAAAATCATGTACATAGTTCTAATGTCACAATCATCCAACATTGGTAATGTTGCCTAACAAAACGACAGCAGCTGGCATGAGACATTGAGACAGAGCTACCGTATACTAAAATAACAATGATCGTAAGGGGGTCCTGGACATTCAAAATGAAAATTTTTACTATTGATACTTTGAAACATATTTTTGGTGGATATGATAGAATGTCGATTGCTGACACCAAAACAGTCACTTTTACATGTGCTGTTACCATGGCAAGCCGATGAAGAGAAAAGTAAAGTTGTTTGAAAGAACAAAATAGGTTTAATGTAAAGCCAACATGTGTATCCAGATAGTAAACCTAAAAAAATTAAATATAAATTAATTAAATTTTGTCCAAGACCCCCTTAAAGTGCCTAAACACATTAACCCATTAGCTCGCAATGCACCCATGCAGATGCGCCCTACTTTAGTATTTTACTCTGTCTAACGCAAGACAATTTTACTAGTCAGTGGTAGGGTACTGCAGTATAATAGGTTAACAAGACTATCTGTCAGTGTCTCTTGTTAACCCACTAACTTGCAAAGCGCCCAGATGCGCCCTACTTTAGTATTTTATTCTGTCTGAAGCCAGACAATTTTACTTGTCAGTGGTAGGGTACTGCCAGTTAATGGGTTAAGGCACATTATTGCTTGCATATGTATTATTTGAGATTTCCTCTCAACAAATAGAAATCAAATGGTAAACCTAGACAAAGTTGTGAGGAGGGGAGGGGGAATGGTGGGATTTAGTGAGCCCTCTTCATGCTTTAGAACGGCTTGCTTTTGCATATTGAAACCACATTTCAGTTCAATTGCATTGACTGAACTGTTGAATACTTTGATGTGCAAATTTAATTTTTCCAGTCTCAGCTACATGTTATGATTCAACTGCATTTTTATCCTGACGCAGAACGACTCATTTGGATGCGCAGTCGACACTACGAATTTCTCTCTTCGCCCTGCTTGAGAATTTGAACTGATAGCCCTAAATGGCGTTTTATTCATGGTGGCATGGTCGATCATCAAAGACAATAGGGAGCTTTAGCAGTGACTGCGAGTACGACTCAAAAGCTGGACGACTACGACTTTTGCGAGATGGCATATACAAACAACAAGGCCTTTGGCGCGAAAATGAAGAATCTCGTACTCATAGTCGTACTCGTAGTCATTGCTATTGTACCATACATTACAAGTTACAGAGTTCTTCAAACAACTGTTAAATGCATAGTTTTTAAGAAGAGTAAAACACTGTACCACAGAATACTAACCTATACAGAAAGTCATCTCCATATTGTTTTTGCGTAAGTGCTATTCGTCATCGATTCGCCACTCAGCAAGTGCCCTAAACAGAAGTAGTCACCCCCCTGGAAGTATTCAAAATGGCTATATTTCCAGGGGGGTGACTACTTCTGTTTAGGGCACTTGCTGAGTGGCGAATCGATGACGAATAGCACTTACGCAAAAACAATATGGAGATGACTTTCTGTATTGTATTCTGTGACTATACAGTACCTTAAAGGCTTTACTACAGAATGCCATGAGGGTACAATGGTACAAATCTATGTTATAGATGTTAGACTAGCTCAAAAGGTCAAACTGCAGCTATTCATGAAGACATATTATACGCACGTACCTATTACATTGCGAATTGAAGTCCTACACTCTTAAATTCCACTCATACTGGCTCTTGATGATAAAAATGTCCTTCTGAACTCGTTCTCGGTTCAACATTTTCTTCCAAAATATACTTAAGGAAAGTTTTACCTTAAAACTTGCATCGTAGCACTAGAATTCTAAACTGTCTGGCTACAATCAAGCATGTCCATGCACGAGGCAAACATTTGCATGTTGAACAAAATGAAGTGGGTGTAATGCATCTGAAGCTTAATTAAAATTGTTTGGCAAGTACCTCGACCGTGTTCTGCAGACAATAGAAAATAATGCTCATTGAAGTCGTGTGTTAAGCTATTCAAAGCACTCGTAATTCGCATTTTGTCATATCTCTTCAGGTGCTGTTTCACTGATGTGACCAACCTCGTTCCCAGGGTGCTTTTTTGAAACATGAAAAATTCAACAACACAAAATGGATGGCGACTCCAACAAAAGAGTACTCGGCAAAGGCTTTTTACTCGGTCCAATTCGTTCTCACTGCGAACGATAAATGAAATAAATGATACGTTGCTGATTTCCCATATCCGTATCCTGTTGGCAAAATAGCTGGCGTATCGCGATCCAAAACACTCTCTTAAGCATATTTCTTGCCTACGCTTGAAAATTATGTTTTCGTAGACTGTATTCCTTACTGAAAACTGTAAACGGCTAGGCCTCTTTCAAACATCGCATTTTCCATTTGTCGAATATAATTCGCATTAGATTCGAGCGAATTACATTAAGTTCGACGCCCGTTTCAAACTTTGCATGTGTCGAATTAAATAACATACCGAACTGGTTCTTAAAAATAAACACAGTATATATGTGGCGCAATATGACCACAGCGAAATGGCGCCAAATTCAAACAAGTCGACAAACAATTGAAACAAGTTATCACTATTAAATTAAAAATATATCGAGCAAGATAAACGAGAAAGACAATTAAACCAGCTGCCTTTACATATTTTAATAAGTCGGATACAGCATGCAGTTAATACTTAAAATCTCCTTTTGTGTGTGTATTTCGAAAAAACGCTGCCTTTGGAAAAATAGTGAATTTGTTATCGCTTACCTTCAAAAATGTCAATAATATATCCTCCTTGAATTTAGCGGCGCTTTTTTTCATTTAAAACTTTGAATCAGGCTCAAAAAACAATTTTTAGAAGCTCACTTCATGGGCAGCCAGTGACTATCACTTTTTAGAGGCTCAATTCGGACGAATCAGAATGCAGGAAAAGCAATAGGCACCTCACAATTTCTACTAAATACTAATGAGGTATAATATTGTATTATTTTGTGTTACAAGCTCATTAATACTCTATGTAGAGCATACTAATGAGTATACAGAGCGTACTAATGAGGTATAATTTTGTATTCTTTTGTGTTACAAGCTCATTAATGCTCTATGTAGAGCATACTAATGAGTATATAGAGCATACTAATAAGTTACATAAACCACTACAACATATTAATCACGAAAACGGTACAAACATTAGCAACGAAACCCTACAAAACACACATTTTCGCTCAGAAACATATCAAATTGCACCAGCTGACTAAATGTTTACCTGGTTTCCACACATGTTTGTTTGTCTCATCATATGTTTAATGACTTCAATTGCAAGTGGAGTTTTTCCGATCCAGATAAATCTTGCTTCCAAGTTCTGGTATCATTTTTCTTCAACCTCGATTTATTTTACTTTACCTTCTCGTTGGTGTGACTCTTTGCTCGGTACTTGTAGACCATCGGACGCCGCTATTGTATATTTTCAACTCAATACAACAGCCGCTTTTACTTTGAGCTCAACTTACTCGTAACTTCACTCATTTGCAACTGCCCTGCTGCAGCAGCAGTGAACCAAACCAAAACGTCAATCATGCATTACAATTACAATTACAATTACAATTACAATTACAGGACAAAATGTAAACGACAAATACTTGGACAATAGAACAATGTCCATTTTGCTAGTTAATCCTCGTGCATGGGTATAATCATATTCTAAGGGGTGGACTATTATATTTTTGAAGGGTGGTTGGAAGAATTGCCCTCGGAAAATATTTTTTTTCTTTAAAAACAAGCGAGGCAGGTATTTTTGTTCACCGAAATGGCGAGGCAGGTATTTTTGTTCACCGAAATGCTGTGCATAAATTGTTTTTTTATAATCTTGACCACTGCATGAAATTTTTTTCCTCATATTTCAATTTTTCCCGACAAGTCAAATTGACATATTTCAAATATTTAGAAATTTAGAAATGCAATTTTTACACAGAAATGCAAGAACAGAGGAACTGTCTCAATTTAATTAAATAAAAAGGGTAAAGGAGTTCTATTGCTATGCCTTAAAATGTGTGCAATTTAATAATAGTGTCGGCAAATCCATTTTGTGTTAGCTGTTGGATGAAGTGTGGTTCTTCATAGACAGGGCAAATGGTTATTCAAAATAACAGAAGTGTATTTTCGAATCCCAAACGTTCTGTTCAGCATATCATCTTAAATATGGCGACCAAATACGAATGCGATTTAAGTGTGTACAGACTTGCACATGAAACAAGGCAAATAAATTCCTGTTGATTGCTGTTTAAGTCAGCCGTTTATGAAGTAAAAAACTAGAAAGCGCTTAACAAAAGTTTAAAAAAATTACATGATACGAATCATACAAGTTTAATACATATTTTGACAACATGCCGTGATTCATACCAACTAAGTTCGTCTGAAAGTAAAGACAAAACTTCATCTTGTACAATTTTTTCCCCACACAATCCCTGTACCATTTTTTTTCTTCTAATTTTTTTGTCTATAGAATGATGGCATTATTCATAAATAAATGCACTTTAATGCATCTTAATCATTATGAATTTATGTGTGGAATGATTTTTCATTATTTGTTCATGACCTTTAGTACTTTTCTTACGTGTGCAAGATTGTCCAGTTGTGTAAGATTTCACAACATTTATATGTGCGTCTGTTAATTAAGAAAGACCGAAAGGCCGATTGAAACATTACATGGACTGAAACTTAGTTTAAAACCATTGTAATCTTAGATTTTGGTAGTAATGCATGATATCAAGTATACCTAGAAGCAGCGAAGGATAACGCCGGAAAAATTAGGCTCTGGAACCATTTTTCTAGCTTAAATTTGGCGCGTATGTGACATTGAGATCACTATGGAAACGATTCTCGCGACGAATCTCACCATATTTTCATGCGCTATATGTGCTGTAAAAACTACAATAGCAACGTGTATCCACCAATGTCTTTCTATATGTTTGAAGTTGTATATATAATTTAACACTGCACGATATTGGACGTTTTCAGAACGTTGTAAGTAAGTGAAAGATGATTTTCAAGCAACGATTCTCACTTCCGTGATAAAATAAGCAGTGAGATATCAAACACATTTCTTTAACACAGAATTAAGTAAAATAGTTTATGTGTAGAGTGCATTTGCTTGTATAACGGCATTTTAGACCGAGAAGCGTGCCTGAGAACCGTGTTATGTGAACTATTTGTAATTCGATAAGGGACAATTTCATGAACTGTGCTATGTATATTATACTGCCAATAAACTGTGGCTTGGAAATGCCCGAAATTCTACAGTATAAGTCGGTTAAAGCATAAAAAACAGAATTCTATTTGCTTTTGTTCGTATATTGGAATATTGCGCGGTAAAATTCAAACGAACTCCATAGGAGACATCGAACTCCATCGGAGATATGTCGATCTTATTTCACTCTCCCATTTATGAGAACAGTTTTATATCATGAAATTAGCACATAATTTTAAGCATATGTCATCACACTTTGAACAAGCTAATGAAGTAGGCTTGGTCATAATCATCAATATAAATATGTTGATTAAGTATTATAATAGCACGTGTATAATTATCGGCGTTTAAATGCAGTAATAAAATCGGCCAATCCCCCCTGGAGTGAATGATCAACCAAAAACTACTGCCCTTGTCAGTGTACTATAGAAATGCGAAACGTGCCTTTAGGCGCTAAACTGAACTAAGCCATTAAACGCCTCAATTTTATATCTTGTTGGTCACCTGGCAGATTGTAGTTTACCCATAGGGTAGTGAGTGCTGCCTATGTAGAATTTGTCGTATAATATTTTGGATTACAAGAACGAAAATTGCATTAGTATTCGTGTAACGTCATTTTGCGTACGTACGCGTGCGTACAGAGAGAAAATAAAGAACAACAGAGAGTTTTGTGTTGGATTTTATTTAAATTACACACAACAATTTAAATGTTTATTCTAATAAGAAAGTCGTTTTATAGTTTTGACTTTATTGTTCGTTAGCCATGGTTTCTTTAACAAAGGCTCGAACCGCATTAAACCGTTTGGCCGAGTTTAATCATCGCTTTCTGCGTCATCGTCTTCCTCATCAAAATCGTAATCCTTTAAAAGTATTTTTATAAGAAACTTTCTCTTATCAACAGCTGCTTCTAAAGCTTCTTCTGGACCAAAGTCATCGTTTTCCACAAACACGTCCTTTGTCTTCATTATTTTCCTATGTATTGGATCTTTCTTTAGTTGTTTCATCCACAGGAGACGTTGCATATAAATATTCTCAAGTTCCTTCTGGAGTTCAGGCAGAATATTGGTGTAAGCTTTGTCGGTAGCAGATTGCTCATCAAGACCGCTGTTTATAAGGCTCTCTTTCTTCCTCTATCAATGGCATCCAAGGATTCATTTCTTCTGCTTCTTCAGTTTCGGACTCATTATCAGTCGTCATCGAAATTTCAGACCCATGAGTTGAAGTTGTCGAGACATCGTCTTGTAAATCCCTTTCCTGGCTATCCGAGTCTGTTTGAGACATATTTCTTTCTTGTTCGCGTAGTGGACAGTATTCCTTTTCGTGTCTTCGTAGATTGTAACCGCGGCTAAATTGTTTTTCGCAAAATGTGCAGCTCATTCCGTTTCCACTGACTGTCTGGAAATGCCTTGTTAATGAGCAGCACCACACTGTTATGTCTGCTCGTGAGCTATAGCTTAATCATAATGATCTACATCGAAAAAAAATTGATTAAAATTCATAGCTTGTCAATATAAAAAAAAATAATCATTATGACATCTTATAAAACGTTTACATCTACCGAACCGGACTCGAACCGGTGCCCCACATCGACCCAACATCGACCTCACATGTCGTCGCAAAAAAAAATGTTGTTGAAACACTTTATTCTCGGTCATTTATGGTTGAACTTTCAAAGTGTCAACATGCCCTGTAAGCACAAAAGAGACTGTCCTTTCTGTAACAAGCCTGGTCTTCGATATATAAGTGATCATTTGCGTCAAGTACATAACTTATACGGAGATGAAAGGAAAAAGTGGCTAGGAAGGGCGAGGTTCACACCGCATAACCACAACTCAAGTTTACTACCTACACGACCGTCACATATACTAAAATAAATGAGATGCTAAAACCAACATAAACCGTACCGAAAGTAACAGTATCTTTGATTACTAAGCTCTATCCGGAATTCAACTTCCGCCATAAATTTTCGCTAATGGTCGTGGGTCCGAGCCAAAGTGGAAAAACGTATTTTGTCCAACAAATTTTGGAAAACAATCGTATCATGTACGAGGAGTAGAGAAGTATTCGCATTCGTTGGTGCTACAATCAATGGCAAGATCGTTACGATGATTTGAAAAAATCCCTTGGGAAAAGCATCCGGTTTGAGAGAGGTTTGCCCGAGCTGTCGGAGGATCTGAATGAGATTAATACCCGGTACAACAACATAATCATACTGGACGATCTGATGGACGAAGCAACAGACAGTCCTATGGTAGCTCGATTATTTATCCAGGGTCGTCATAGAAACGCTAGTGTTATCCTTTTGCTTCAGAACATGTTTCCTAGGGGGAAATTTAATACAGATATTAGCCGAAATGCCCAATATCTTGCTCTCTTCCGAAGTCCTAGTGATAGGAAACAAATTGGAATTGTTGGAGAACGAATGCTTGATAAGAATATAATCCACTTTATGAACGCCTATTACAAAGAGACCGAAAAACCGTTTGGATACTTGTTGGTGGATAACAAACCTGACACACCAGCCGATAAGCAAGTTCTTGGGGACCTATTTGGCGACTGCCATGTTTATCCATTCACCACCCAAACTAAAGTGAACAGTACTACACCCACCCCAGTCTCTGGCGTCGAAACCAAGCCTGGAAGAAAACAACCTAAACTTGCACATCTTCGGTATATTACCTGGTCGGATGCAACTATCCCCGAGTGGCAAAATTACACGCTGGGAGCACAGGAGGTCCGTAACATTCCCGATGGATATTCTATCATAGAGATGTATAAGTCATCGCGAAATAGTTTTGATCCTAGCCGTCCTGGTGTCTGCATCAACGACGAACATTATTGGCCTGTCAAAATAAGGCATCAATCTACAGGTCGTATGAACTGGATGAATCTGCACGAAGACGAGCCTATGGTCCGAGCCTTTGTTAAAGAAACCATGGCTAACGAACAATAAAGTCAAAACTATAAAACGACTTTCTTGTTAGAAGAAACATTTAAATTGTTGTGTGTAATTTAAATAAAATCCAAAACAAAACTATCTGTTGTTCTTTATCTTTATTTTCTCTCTGTACGTACGCGTACGTACGCAAAATGACGAATACTAATTACTTCTAATCCTGTACGTACGCAAATGACGTCATATGGCGGGAAAATTACGATGGATGTACGTTGCTTACGTCACTTCCGTCCCTGGATGTATGACGTCATTTCTCACTATGATGACAGAATACTAATTACTTCCGGTCCTGGATGTACGGGATTACCTACTGGCCTGACAGGTGAAATGTTGAGTTATGTTATCCAAATGTTGAGTTATGTTATCCAAATTAGTAGTCTGACGTAATGCAAAAAGACACAAATGCATGATGGGATTATTCCCTCGTGCTGTGAGTACTTTGTTAGGAGTTTATACAAGAAGGTATATTAAAGTTGTGATATTGCTCAATAAAGTTAAAGAAAACGGTTATCTATCAGTGTATCTATTATGAGTTCAACAGGTTATGGGCCCAGCATGGAATCACGCTGGTCAAGATTGGTTTTCAATGGAAACGAAAGCAATTACGAGCTGTGGGAAACCAAATTTCTCGCTCACATGCGGTTGTTGAAACTGAAGGATACTATTTTACCGTCACGAGGCTGACGCAACAAAGACGAGGCTGACGCAACAAAGAACGAAGAATGCTACGCCGAACTTATACAGTGTTTAGATGACAAGAGTCTGTCATTGGTAATGAGGGATGCTACCGATGATGGCCGAAAAGCTAAAAATACTCCGAGATCATTATGCAAATCAAGGCAAACCAAGAATCATAACTCTCTACACGCAGCTAACGTCACTTGAGAAAGCACTCATTTCCACCTACAAATTGAAATAAAATATTTGTTCAGAACGCAGGAAATCGTGACTACGAGGTCCTAGATATCAAAATTTCCCAGAGGAGGATTCCCTCGGACCCCCTGCGAATGGGTGTCCTACTGCATCAGTCGTCCTATTCTGCTGGATGCCCTGAGTTCAGTAAAAACTAAATATGAAACTTAACTTATGCAAGTTGAATTGTGCGGCTACTCATACGCAAGTTGATCATGAATTGTGCGGCTACTCATCCGCAAGTTATTGCATTCTATTGTATTATAAGAATAGGTAATAGATAATTAATAAAAACTAACAAAGCCCGGACGCTTGATAAATATATGACTATAATTTATTATTGATTAAATTTAATAATTCATTATTCACACCAGCGAACATATGAAAGATAAGCCGTCTTAATCAGCTTCCACTCAAAATTTTCACTATGATACTAGCGACACCACTCAAGTCTGCGAATCCTGTCCCTAATAATTTTAGCACAGGTCTAAGAGTTTTAGCACTGACAGCACTGTGTACGTAATTTCTAAAAACTAAAGGCAGTATGACATGAACTCTCATGCGCAGTACTCAATGTAACTGAAAGTCAGAGAACAAGTTTCTGCTCAATTTCCAATTAGTGTAATTAGATAAAATTATATATAAAAACTATTTTTTATACAAGGTGGTCATTAGTATGTGTGTACATATTTTGTTTATTTAATTGTGTTGCCATTCAACTTATTGGAGCAGCATACGTATTTTTTCAATTGACTTTTCGATTTAGAATTGGGGGGAGGATGAGAGGTCGGTCTGAATTGATGAGTCGGTCTCATTTCGAAAATTCACTCCCCCCTAGCCAAAATCGATAATGTACGCCCCTGCTTCTCACATTGTTACTACTGATATTTTGAAGCGGGTTGACGAGACAATTAAGCCATCAAAACATTTCATCGAACTGGCTGATGTGACACAAGCAAGCAATATTGCATTGAAACGAGGGGATGCTGAAATGTTTTTGAAAGATACAAATGGAAAATGCGTGAAAATAGTACTTACCATCCTATCCCCAAGATATTTTCTCAATGAAAGCTGCTACATCAAATGGAGCTGAGCGTATATTTGCTCAGGATTCTGGTGAGCTAATCCTTGAAGATGGTACTATAGTTGAAATTGGAGAGCATGGACAGTTGTATTATACTACTTAACATCTGTAGACTGTTATGAGAACTATAGCGTAAGTGAAGTAGATAAGATAAATCTTTCGTACGATATTAACACATGGCATGAAATTGTGACGTGACTAATTAAGATTAGCAATACAATAGTTAGTCCTGGGTACCCTGTTTTGAGAAATAGTCACGTGAACAAAAACACATGTGTGTGTGCGATTTTGCACTTTCAAAAGATTATTTTGTGACGCAATAAACCAACAAAAATGTAGTATTTCGCGTAGTAATTGAACGGGTAACATAATTTGGAGCCTTCGGACAGATTCTCGAAAGACGTCGAGAGAAACTGTACAACCAAAAGAAACTGGACCAAAAGTTATAAGTGGTGGTCAGTCAAGTCCTTTTACAGTTTATCGTAGAGAATTGAAGATTGTTGGCGTAGTAGGAGCTGAGAGCCAGAAAGACAGATTGTCTTTTGTTAGCTTAACTCGTCAAGTTGAGTCAGGGAAAGCTAGGGGATATACTGAAAGCGAAGTGATCGAAGCAGTTATCCGAGCAATAAATCCAACACTCAAGCTTAGATCTTACGTGGAAACAATGGAAGTCCGCCCCTGCATGTTCATATGCATTGATAAAACAACAATTTGACTGTAAAATTCGACAGACGTACGTAAAGAATTCAGCTGTTCGGAGGAGCAAATATTGGACACACAGGAATTCGAGAGGAGCAGTGACGATTTAAGCTCTGAAGCTGAAATATTTGAAATCAAATAGCGAAATTATTGACGAGGATTTTGACAATACGGACTTTACAATAGGAGAGTTTAGAGCAATGGCGGTCACGTTGTGTGCTCGGATCGTTCTATTGGTTTTTATTGCAATTTCCGTGAAGAAGCCGGGTTTCTTAAACAGTAATTCTGTTTGCTATCATTCAAATGACAGCAGTCCTATATTATTTGAGCAGAATCATTTATATTCTTCAATATGGCAATATAAACAAGAAAGAGGCCTCTTTGTATCGCAAAATGTTGCTTTGAAGATGTTATTGATTCTTGCTGGGAATATAGAGTTATGTCCAGGTCCTAACAAGGCAACATGTAAAGATTGTTTGAAAACTATACGAAGAAATCAACGACGGGGAGAATGTGAACAGTTTAATAGCATTTTACATCTTAAATGCTTAATTGATAGCACTGAGAATCACGTTGAGAATTTGATTTGCCGTGGTTGTGTAGACATGCCTATGGAGAACCATGCTGATGATTTATCTGCCGTGAATTATGGACACTTAAACGATTTTCTTCGTTGTCGAGGTATGAAGTTGCTGCATCAGAATATAAACGGATTATATTCAAAAATTGATCAATTGCGTGCTATGTTCGAAGGGACGAAGAAGAATATCCATATTCTCGGTATTACAGAGTCTCATGAAAAATAAACATTTGTTGGATGATCAAGTGAGTGTAACTGATTATTCATTGGTTAGAAAGGACAGAGAATCTGGACAGGGAGGTGGTGTTTGCTGTTATATAAGAAATGATAATATTCTCTTTATCGTCCAGTCGCCTTGCGCCGTAATTGATCGGTTGTTTCAAATGTAAATATCGCCAGACGTGTTTATTCTCTGGCAACAGGACACGCGTCATTCGATAGCTTATGACTTCCTCTTTAAAATTATATTTAGTTTGTCCCGGTTCATATTACATATCCAAATTAATTTGCATACATGTTCATAAATTATCTAAAAATTTTACAATTATTGTTGAAATAAACCTGAATTGCCAGAACAGGATTTAGAATTTTCGAGCAAATGTTAGCAATTATAATCCCAAAATTGTAGCTCATGTAAAAAGGAATATTATTGGAAAGTTTCATTGTATTTGAAGAAGTAGAAGTATTTTTTTATTTTTGAAAGTCGCATACAAAATGCCGAGATCGTTGAAATTTGATTCCCGCACGCGCAAATTAATTACGAAATGCCATATAAGGTCAGTGTTGATTGCTATAAACCAATGAAAATCCGCCATCTAGGCAATTACATCAACGCGGAATCGATTGCCGGTAATTTCAATACGCTAGGATGCAAAGCCGCGGAGATTTAGCTTCCGAAGTTGCCCGAGCGTGCGCCGACAAAACCGGGATTTCGCAATTAGACGGGATTTTCACGAGAAAAGTCGAGAATTGTCATAAAATGGCTAGTTTATTTAGTATGGATATTTAAATACATCCTTTCGAACAGGATTTTCAAGAGCTATCCAATGGTCACACTTAGGAGTTTGTAGCGTGTAAACCAAAGGTAGGAAAGCGAAATGAATATATAATTAGTTTGTATTATTGTTAATTTGTAAACAATACAAAGTTCAGAGGTGTTTGAAAGGGGCTAAATTGGCCGCGTAGCATTGTAAACAAACACAAACTTTACTTCTCTAAAGACATCGTAAAACGCTGAATCGAACGGTGGTATTTTCATCTACATAGCATGCACTGAACCGAAGATATGAACCTGCAAAATTTAAGACGATATCGTCTTAAAAACATTAGCACCTAACAGTACCGGACGATAAGGAGTTGGCAACGGAGAACTGATTTGGAAATTGACGGAATCGAGTGTCTATGGATAGAAATTCTTATTCAAAACGCGAAATCGTTCTTGTTTGGCATTATTTACCGCCCGCCTGAGCTCTCTGCACATTGACAAAGACTTTGCCGCAAAGTTTTCAGACATAATAGAGTCTACTGTCTGTGAGAACAAAGAAGTAATCTTGTGTGGGGACTTGAACTGTAAGGGGCGGACCATTAGAAAAGTGATGGGGGGGGTGGGGAAAAAGCAAAAAAAAAAATCGCGCAGGGGAAACAGAAAGAAAAAAAAATTCGTACGCCAAGAAAGTTTGAAAAAAAAAATTCGTGCAGACTTTACAAAAGGGAAAGCTATAAGGTGGAATTTGCTTTGAAATAAAAAAAAAATTCGTGCAAGCGATCATATTAAAAAAAAATTATCGACACAAGCAAAAAATTAAAAAAAAATATTCGTACAAGTTAAAAAAGTCCCACCCCCCCCATCACTTTTCTAATGGTCCGCCCCTAATTACCTTGTTCCGAGTGACCATAAACCAATTAAAGACATTATCTCATTGAATGGTTTTAAACAGATAATTGACCAGCCTACACGTATCACGCAATCATCCGAAACCTTAATTGACATTTTTGCTACCACTCATGAATTAAATTTCACAAAGAATATTATATATGCTTCCTCTCTGAGTGATCATGAACTGATTGGCATCGTAAGAAAGATAAACTGTAGAAAGTTTGCTCCTAGAAGAATTCAATGCCGTAGTTTCAAAAACATTAATACGATCAACTTTCGAAATGACATTCATGACAGTCTTGGTAGTCAATCATGTATAGAGTTTTTAAAGTCAACTGATCTGAATACAGCGTGGAATAAATTTAAGTCCCTAATTATCGCTTTGATTGATAAACATGCCCCTTTGATGGAACGATCTGTTCGTGGTAGGGATTGTCCGTGGTTAACTTCGGAAATAAAGCAGAAGATTAGAGAAAGAGATTATTATTTAAGGAAAGCCAGAAAATCAAGCACTGAGAACGCTTGGTCAACTTATCGACGGTTACGTAACTCGGTGACTAACGCAATAAGAAATAGTAAAGCCAATTATAATAGAACTATTCTCCGTGAAAATATGAATAATCCAAAAAACTTTTGGAAAACAATTAAAAGATGCTACCCTTCCAAATCCAAACGACCAAATCCTACTAAATTATTTAACATTGACGGGGAAAAGTACGGTGGCCCACAAGGGCCATCACTTTAAAAAGATGATTATAGAAAAAATAAAATCACAACACGAGTAAACATAATCACAACACATATGAAAGAGTCGCATCACATGTAGAATAATTTACTATGCAAGTAAAAATATTGCAACGCAAGTAAAAGAAGCCACGACGCAAATAAGAAATCTCACAACGCAAGTAATAAAAGCCACAACGCAAGTAAAAAAATCTCACAACGCAAGTAATAAAAGCCACAACGCAAGTAAAAAATCTCACAACGCAAGTAAAAAATCACACAACGCAATTAAAAAAATCTCACAACGCAAGTAAAAAAACTCACAACGCAAGTAAAAAATCACACAACGCAAGTAAAAAATCTCACAACGCAAGTAAAAACTTGTAACCGGTATAGGTAAAATCCGATTCATTCACTGAGTGGTTCACCCCGTAAACAAGATGGCCGAAAGAGAGATAATTACTCAATATTTTCATCTTGGTTACCCAAATGACGTTATTAGAGAGTTCTTATCGAACTATCACGGCATAGAAATGAGTTTAAGGACTCTAAAACGCAGACTGCGTGATTTTGGCTTGAAAAGGAATACGAATATCAACGAGAATGTTGAAGACAGAGTAAGGGAGGTAATTGAAAACGAAATATCAAATGGATCAGGTGCATCTTTGGGCTACAGATCAATGTGGCATGTGCTTCGATTGCAATACCATATTCACGTACCTCGTCGAGTTGTTGCACAGGTGCTTCAAGAAGTTGATCCCGAAGGTGTACAGCAAAGGCGACGAAGAAGGCTGTCAAGGCGAAGATACATAAGTTTTGGCCCAAACTTTTGCTGGCATGTCGATGGTGAGTGTAATTCCTCATTATATAGTAATATACAGTATGTGTATGTTTTCATACGGCTAATTGGATATTAGAGTGCGAATTTTACTTTTTATCTTGTGCAGGATATGACAAATTAAAGCCCTATGGATTTCCTATCCATGGGGCAATCGACATTACAGCCGCAAAATTTTGTGGCTAGAACTTGTACGATCAAACAATAAACCTGAAGTTCCTGCCAGATTTTACTTGGACTGTGTTAAAAATACCGAAGGCTGTCCACTTGTTGTGAGAAGTGACTGTGGAACGGAAAATGGAATACTTGCAGGCATGCAGTGTTATTTTCGTAAGGATGGAAATGACGTATTTTGTGGCAATAATGCGCATAAATATGGTACTTCACCTGCAAACCAACGAATAGAGAGCTGGTGGTCTTACTTTCGCAGAGCCAGAACAGGATGGTGGATGGACCTTTTCAAAGACATGATTGCGTCAGGTCAGTTAGAACTGGGGAACATTTTACACATGGAATGCTTATGGTTTTGTTTCCAGCCAGTCCTTTCGTCAGAGTTAGATGCCATCAAAACGCAATGGAACACACACCGCATTCGCCAAACAAGAAATCACGGTACAGTGTCAGGAATTCCTGATGTTATGTACTATCTACCAGAGCGTCTTGGTGCTGTTGAATGTAAGCGAGTAGTCAGAATTCAACAAATTGAGGAGATGGAGCAATATGCGCAGTTCGACGTGGAGTCAGAAACATCAGAAGATTATAAAGAATATTTTAACTATATAATGGAAAATGAAGATCTTCATCTTCCCTCAAACGCAGCCAATGCATTTGAATTGTATCTGAAACTCGTTGAATTTGCATGTTCTGATAACTAACTTTTAGTAAATTGCATGGTTGTTGTTAATATTATTAGTATTCATGTATGGCGATTGTTTTTGATTGCATGTTTTCTATATTCATGTTTATTACATGTACACTGTATACCATCATAACGGCCTTGATGCACTTCCCTTGTAAGATTTACTGTAATTGAAGTGAAGCTTGTGGGAAAAGTGCGGTATTGAGAATTTTTTTGGTCAGTCTTACTCGACGTTTTGTTTCCTTGTTTTCTGCCGTCTGTTTCCGCGCGCGTTTGCACTCGTGCAACCCCTATTTTCCGTACGTGTAAATACTTGATATATACTGACCACTTAGAACTGAAAATATGTCTTCAGAGCTACATTTATAACATAACTTGAATATAAAAGAACAGAAAAGAGACAGTATTACCGACTGATAGTTATATCATAAGATTCTTAATTGTACTATAACATTTATAACTTTCACGTTCATTTTATTGCACTAGAGTTTATACATTAGTTATCAATGAAAAATAGACATAACTTTCTATAACATTAAATTAAAAAAAGTAACGACAGTTTGTTACAAAGTTTATAAAAGCACTATTTGGCAAACTAACGCCAAATGATCGCCACCATTGCGATTACCCTGCGATGAAAACTGCCACCAGCTACTGTTCTGTGCATGTATATTATGGCCACCATGTCCATGATTGACTGTTTAATAACTTCAATTGTCGGTTTCTCTTACTAATTTCAGTGGTAAATTTGTGCCCGGTCTCCCTAGAAAACTTGGCTCCCTCTTCGGAAGTTTGGCCTCCCAGAAACATGGTCATAGATCTTAAAATTGAATAAAAATGTACAATGCAATGTAAAATAATCAATATAATGACTATATATCAATTCAATTAAGAAAACATTGCACTATAAGCTACCACGATGTTAAGTTTTCTGAGTTTATTTTATTAAGTATTTAATGGTTACAAAACGTAAAAATAGACCCGTAGGAACATCGGGAACATAAAATGTCTGAAGGGGGGGGCAAATTTCCTAGAATATATGGTATCCTGGGGATAATTCCTGCGACACTTGTCTCAAATGTGCTTTCAACTTTATTGTATAACGGAACAAAAGAGCTTCTTATAGGCTCTTATAGACAAACCAATATTTGTTTAAGAAAACATGGAACTTTTAATATAAACATAAAAATTGAAAAACCAAAACTTTATCCTTCAGGTTTTATAAAGTCAGACGCATCCAAAACCAAAACAGTCTTTTAGTGCTGATGTCATGATTTCTTCCATTTCATTGATGTTACTCATATGAACTGGAATTCTCACCAGAAGATCGCACGTTGATGTTGTGGGACGACATTTACAATTTTCCTTGCAGCCATGTACAAAGGCAACCGAAAATTTTTTTGGAAAACCAAGAACGGGAATAGATTTGCACCCTGACAACCACTTCAACAACACAGATATTGATATATCTCCTGTTAAAAAAGTTCAATAGATTTAGGACTAACAATGCGTGAAAACATAACTGGTCAAGAGATTAAGAATAAGAAAGAGGTGAATGCGGTCAACAATGCCGGAGGTCCTCCTATACCTTCTGTACGGTATAATGTATTGATTGTGTTTACAACAAGTGTATGCCATATTTTCACCGCAATTTCAGGTTATAAAGTCATACTTCGATGCATTTACAAAAGGGTATTCATGGCAATCTACGATGGATTAAAGAAATACCGAATGGTTTTCCGTGCAGGATAGCGTGATCCATGCACGCGGGATGTTGCGAGACTTTCGGAAAGCGTACGCGTACCAATCAAATTGCGTGTTTCACTGTAGTTATTAGGACGTTAAGATTGACGTTTTTTTCTACCGCAAACGTGAAGAAGTCACGTAGCTACATGGAAAACTTTACTAAAATATCAAGCGTGACCTACAATTTGCCGTTCACGTTTACACTTCAAGACTTGCTTCTGGAGGTAAGTCGTTTACCGCAAGGATTTTTTGCTATTTTACTAATTTAAACCCACGTTTAAATAATGTTGTTTTGCCGTTGTTTTAAGAACTGCAGTATTCAATTTTTAGCCGTTTACAGCTTATTTTAAGTACGAATTTTAACGTCTAATTTAACGTGTATAAATTTCACACGATTCCTTGCCATAATTACACTGCAGCACCTGTAATCTTAATTACCCAAAAACGCAAACGGATGACCTCGAACTGCGGTTTGCCGTAAACGTCAATCTTAATGTCCCTATGATATAATATATTATCCGCGTGTCACTTCAGAAAACACCAGATATACAGCCTCAAAAATATAGAAATCTTCTGGGGAGGGCCTTATGACTCCACCATACACCTTTTAAGCAACTCAGTGTGATAATGGTAAATTCAATTTTATGGTTAAAATAATTTGACACTCCCACCCTCCCCTTTGCTTTGTCCCTTAGGGGTACATTAACTGCAAGTATGAAAATGTAATTTAGCGTCTTCAGGCTTCAAACGACTTGAAATTTGTAGAAAAATCCTGCAATGTACAAACACCAAATTAAAATTGACCTTATTCATTGTAATATGGGACACAAACCTTCAATTTCCAGAGTCTGCACATAGTCACAAAAGATCTTGTATACATCAATCTCCTTTTCTTTATAAATCTGCGAACTGCTGAATGTTGGGATAACTTCATCTAGGAATTTGTCCGGGGAAAGTTTATATGAATCATTATGAGGGTCAAACAATGGTTCCCACAACTTTAGATTTTCTCTCATAGAGGTTAATAGACCACAACTGTTTAAGCCCTCTTCCAACTGCATCATTTGGGGGAGAGCTGCAGAAAAGTGGCCCATGATACATATTGACCTGCAATAAATAAACCCCCGCAAAATTTACTGCAAACCATCCAACTACTGTATTTATAGTATATCTCACACTAACCCTTACCACTGACAAGTAGAATCGTCTGGTGATTTGCAGAGTAAGGCCTGGTTCACATGCATCCGATTGGATCATTGTCCCTTAATGGTAAGCGGTATAGCGGTAGTGGAAGTTAAATCTGAACCTCACTAATGTTTATGTTTGCACCGTATGGATTAACTATTTGCTGGCAATGTGCCTAAATGCAACCTACTTTTCATTGGTATTTTTCTCTGTCTAATTCCAAACGATTTTTTCCTCATTGGCAGGATAATGCAAATTGTTGATCACAATTTACTTACTGAACAATTTTGGAAATAGTATCCACTGTCTCTCTATGGGGAACACCAGTGTATCCAACTTCAGAAAGTATGTCAAGTACATCATCACTAACAAGTATCTCCTCAACTTCTCATTATCACAAGCCTTTGTTATCTTCAAAATAACAGAAGTAAAGTAATATAAGCCCTTAATCAGATAATGAAGTAAGTTTTTAAAATATTATTTAGCAATTATTTTATCATTTTTAAATTTGTTTCTTAGGTCCATTTGAAAATCACGTTACAGCAACAAAGTACCTCTTCAGCAGTTTCTTTGTACTTGGAGTCAGGCATTCCATCTGTTGTCAGTGTCTGCTTGGTGATGTATCTGTAGACATCAGGATTTATGAATGATGGAGCTGGTCCACCTTGAAGTATTGACATTACCATAATTTCACCAGCAATGCAAAAATCTCCATTGATTATAGCAACTGTTGAGTTAATAGGTTTGCCATCAGAGAACAGCCTTCTCTCAATATGTTCCAACATTTCTGAAAGAGATTTTATTCAGATAATCTTATATAATTATGTGTATATAATCACACTTATTCATATATGATTCCAATATCCATAATTTTTAAACTTGCATGCATGTATTTGTACAGAGTATATATACATATCCAAAAAAGGTTGTCCTGTGCGTAAAGCGCAATGGGAAAACAAGTTTGTAGTTTAGAAACTAAATATGGGGACCATTTGATAGAGACATGGTATTTTTCCCAACCAGAATATTTCAATAACATGGCTACGATATGCAACTACTAAGGTTGAAACTTGTGCTCCGGTTGTGCTTTGCACGCTTAAGGTTTTAGAGTTTATTAGGTCTGCAAAGGACAACCTTTTTTTAATTAACTCTCTATATATATCCATATATCGTGTGTCCCAAGTCCACGAGTTACCATAAAGCCATTATGGTGACAGCCGAGAGGGCGCATTGTATCATGATTTCATGTTTTGTTCAAATTAGCAACTTGGATGATTGTATATGTATATATATATATACACATGAACTTGCTCTCACCAAGCGCACGTGGTACAACATGATCACATCAACGCATCTAGACATGCGCAGAGCGTCATGGGGCCAGAGTGCTCAAACAACCACAATGGAAGTGAGCTTTACATTACAGCTATAGACACCCATTAACTCCACAGAGTACTCAACAACACCAAAGTGAAGGAGCGTAATATATAAATCCTGGAAAATTATGTATAGTATTACCTGAGAAAAACTCTCTCCTTGGACCCCCATCATCAATGGCAGATTCGCCAACAAACACAATCTTCACACTGTCAGTGGGTGAAACTTTACCATTTGATCTCGACTCATTAAGATCTCGACTCATTTGATCTCGCACATTCAATCTTACCACCCTAGGTGACAATGTTGCAGCTTTAATTTGCAATATGCTATCTTTCACATCCTCACTATCATCTGGTATTATCTCTCGCTCAGGACTTGCATTAGGACTGGACTCGTCACCACTTGTGTTGTCAGGATTAACTGCACCACCCATATATCGCAACATATATCTGCATGTTCTGCTATTTCGTCTATTGAAAAGTATTGTAGACATGTTGGACATTCACATTCTAGCTCTTTGCTAGTTGATGGGCTGGTTGGGTGGTTAGTTGTATTTGAATGTGGTAGATTTGTTGGTTTACTTGTACTTGGATATGAGCCTGCAGCTAATGGGTTACTTGTACTTGAATGTGGGCTAGTTGATGGGTTTATACTTGTACTTGGATAATTTTCTGAGACTGGTAAAAGCATTTCTTCAGAAATGTCTGTTGATTCTGGGTCACTGTCCTCACAACACCTTTTGAGTTTTGAAATCTCAGCATACATATACGCAGACTTCAATGCAATGAAGAGCGTTATGCGATTATAGTTTTTCCCTATATCTTCCCTGTATTCACGCAAGACAAATTCTTTTTCAGTACCTGGCAAGGTTGTAATCTCATTACCATCCCCATTCAAAAGGATGTGTTCTAACTCACAAAGGAGGTTTTTGTCATGGTTAGCATGCTTTCTCACCGCCTTTTCCAAGATTACACTCTTTCCCGCACTTGGTAAAACTTTTATAGGTAGCGTTTTACCCCTACATCTTTTCAAATTTCCGTCGCTGTCGACCTTCATATAACCAATATTTATGCTTACTTCACATTCTTTCTCCTTTCCTTTACAATTATTCGGTTTGAATTTCTTGTTCTTTGGTTCGAATCTGCTTTGCCTATCATGTTCCTTTTGGCGCATGAAGTCTTTGAAGCTTAAAGTTTTAGCCGGTTGGGTCGTACCACCGCAGGTACTCCCTGAGGTCCTGCTTGTAGAATTCGACGTAGAACTGGAACTTCCAGGTTCAGCAGATCTTTCACCAGGTTCAACAGATGTGAAAGAGTAGCCACATTTATAACAATAATTAGCATCTGTTAATACGCTCTGAGTACCACAATTACAACAAAACATATTCGTTGCTTTATGTAAGTAGTACAAATGCTGAGTTCATGGTTTATACCATAGATAGTTTATACACAATCAAATTTACATGATATAAACATCATACTGTGATATTAACATGTGGGCGCCATTTTGCACGGATTGGCGCCAATGTTTCCACTTCACAAAATTTCCCTAGTATTGTTCCTTTTATTACTTGCGTTGTGAGATTTTTTACTTGCGTTGTGAGATTTTTTACTTGCGTTGTGAGATTTTTTTACTTGCGTTGTGTGATTTTTTACTTGCGTTGTGAGATTTTTTACTTGCGTTGTGGCTTTTATTACTTGCGTTGTGAGATTTTTTTACTTGCGTTGTGGCTTTTATTACTTGCGTTGTGAGATTTTTTTACTTGCGTTGTGGCTTTTATTACTTGCGTTGTGAGATTTCTTATTTGCGTCGTGGCTTCTTTTACTTGCGTTGCAATATTTTTACTTGCATAGTAAATTATTCTACATGTGTTGCGACTCTTTTATATGTGTTGTGATTATGTTTACTCGTGTTGTGATTTTATTTTTTCTATAATCATCTTTTTAAAGTGATGACCCTTGTGGGCCACCGTAGAAAGGTTTCTGATGTTAACAATATAGCGAATGGATTTTGTTCATACTTTAGTAAGATTGCCTCTTGCTTACAACAAACTTTAGCAATCTTACATGACCCAATATGGAAGAACCGCTTCGATTTAGACTTAAGGAGATCTATTAATCCTGACAATAAAGTATTTACATTTCATCAAATAGATGGCCAAGAAGCTTTGTATGAACTGAAGAATATCAATCCATCAAAAGCAACAGGTTTTGATAATCTCCCAACAGTATTGATTAAACTTGCTGCATCCGAGATTGCTTATCCATTCAGTTTGTTGGCCAACAGATCTATATCGGAAGCAGCTTTTCCGAACTCAGAAAAATGTGCAAAGATTGTACCTCTATACAAATCTGGAGAAAAATCACAACTTGATAACTATAGGCCGATATCGATTTTGCCTGCATTTTCAAAGGTAATTGAAAGACTGATCTATAGACAGTTGCACAAATATTTAGAGGATAATAAGTTCCTGTCACCAGCACAATTTGGCTTTCGCAGTGGTCGATGTACATCACAGGCTGTCTTGCATCTCACTGAACATATACGAAAAAACATGGATATAGGTAATTTAACGGGAGCAGTATACATTGATCTTAGAAAGGCGTTTGATACGGTGAATCACGGCTGTTTACTTACAAAGCTATCATATTATGGTATTGTGAACAATGAACTGAAATGGTTTGAGGATTATTTGTTTGGACGATCACAATTTGTCCAGTATAACTCAGTCAACTCGGAGGTTGAAGCAGTGACTTGTGACGTGCCACAAGGATCGATCCTAGGGCCTCTGATGTTTGTGGTTTTCATAAACGATTTAGACATTGCGCTCAAAAAGACTAACCTAATTCTCTACGCTGATGATACTGTTGTATATTACTCTGGAAAAACATCGGAAGAAATTATCAAAATTCTGAATGATGATTTACAGGAGCTGGGTAAATGGTTCAAGGAAAATAATCTGGTCATTAATATGAAGAAGGGAAAAACGGAATTCGTTCTCTATGGAACTGCAAAACGTATTTCCATACAACAACCAAGCGGTGAGCAAATCAATGTGACTATTTGTGGTGAAAACGTTAATCAATCTGCATCATATGATTATCTGGGTGTGACTTTGGACAGTAAATTAACTTTTACTGAATACTTGCAGAAACTTTATAAGAAGGGCTCTACGAGATTAAAACTGTTATCCACTGTACGTGAGAGTATCTCGCCATATGTTGCTGAAACAATTTATCGCGCTATGATTGAGCCGGTATTGATGTACTGCAGTGAAGTATTTTTAGGTGATGAGCGGCAAAGTTGTCATAAACTACAGAATCTTCAGGAGCGTGCGAACAAGATCATTTTTGGAAAAAAGGCCCGAAATACGTGGATCCCTCTTAAAAATCGAAGAGAAATGGATGTAGCTATCACAATTTTCAAATGTATCCATGATCTTTCGCCGTTGGCGTCCTGTTTTGGCTTTTCTAAGCTGAATCATGGGAAGAACACCCGAGGAAATGGATTGAATCTTGTCCTACCAAAGGTTAAAACAGAATCTGGGAAAAAAACATTTGCATTTCAAGGAACTAAGTTGTACAATAAGTTAACAAGGGAACTTAAAGAAGAGCGATCATTGCTGCTTTTTAAATCTAAACTTAAATTGTTCTACTCTTAGTGAAAAAACTCCATATGAATTAGAATGAAACTGAACCGAGCTGTTTATTTTAAAGTTTTTAAAGTTTCCAACTTTATTGTGGACTTAATTTTTGTATAAAATATATTTTATTGTAAATTTTTAATGTTATGTGCAGGTCCCCTATTTATAACAGCTTTTCCAGCTGATAGGGTTAACCTGTTAAAATAAAGATCATTATTATTATTTATTAACTTTAAAAAACCTTCTGCAGATACTAAAAGCACACGACAAACAAAAGAGTGCTACAGAGTTGTATCAAGAACTGACAATTTTGTGTCAAGACCCCAAGGAAAGTGCTGAAGATTTCTTAATAAGAGTCTTGGACCTACGACAACAAGTGTTGTTTACCTCCCGTGTAATAGAAGAAGATGTTAAGTACTCGCCTGAGTTAGTTCAAGCTGTTTTGTTAAGAACATTATAGACAGGGATCAAGAGTGATACCATTTGTGCAAAGATGAGACCTTTGTTTAAGAAACATAATATCACTGATGAAGAGTTAATTAAGGGAGTAGGCGATGCAATGTCGGAAGAGATCGAGCGATTGAATAAATTAACTTTGTCGTCACGGAAACAAGCTGCCAATGTCAATTCCTGTAGTTATGATAAAGATGACCAAGAATCGAAAGCATCCAAGATTGTACAAAGGCGAGAGAAAGGCAAGCGTGACACTTTAATGATGACATTAGAGGCTGTCAAATCTGACATAGCCACCATAAAAAGTTATATGGCTGCAAATAACAACCAAGGTAAATCAGGGAATGATTCAACCGAGGTACCAAATGGTAGTGAGAAATTCAACCGATCATGATATTTTGCTTCCAAAAAGAACTGTACTCAGACGATTGCAATTAGTAAAATCCGTTACACCTGTTGAAGTTAAGGAAAAGTCTGTTAAAGAAACATAAGTTAGTGGAGTATCGGTAACAGATATATACCCCGGATATATAACGGATATAACACCTATACCTCTAAGACCCACTACTATACCCCTAAGACCCACTCCGATACCCCAAAGACCCACCCCTTGGATGACTGGACCCCGGAGATTGATTTAAGTGGTCTGACTGCGGAACAAAAATTGATCGCTCAACAAATGATTCGCGAATAGTCAGATAGTTTCTCTCGAGATGATGAAGATATCGATTGTAGCGGAGAATTAAAATGAACATTAACCTAACAGATAACATTCCAGTTCAAAAGAACTATAATTCAATACCAAAGCCTTTATACCCAGAGGTGAAGCATCACATTGAGGATCTTTTAAACCGCAAATTTATACGTAAATCTACATCAGCCTATTCATCGCCTGTCGTTTGTGTTAGGAAGAAGAACGGTACTTTACGTTTGTGCGTGGATTACAGAGAACTCAACAGACGACGGACTATTGCGGATCGGCATCCTCTACCCAAAGTCCAAACAACTCTCGAAAACATTGGAGGAAACTCGTGGTTTTACCTTTTAGATCAGGGGAAAGCTTACCATCAAGGGTTTATAGAGACTGCTGATCAACATAAGACAGCCTTTATAACCGCACGGGGTCTCTATGAGTGCAGGGTAAGACTCTCCTTTGGGTTAAAAAACGCTCCTGCGGAGTTTCAACGGTTTATGGATTCTTGTTTGGAGGAACTTCGAGATGAAATATGTTTACCTTATTTAGATGACGTGATAGTTTTTAGCAAGTCTTTCGATTAACACGTTGAAAACCTAAGAACTGTTATAAGGCGTCTTCGAGATCATGGCGTAAAGCTAAAACCTAAGAAATGTGACCTATTTCGTCGAGAAGTTCAGTGTCTTGGTCGAGTTGTTTCAGAATACGGGTATAAAATGGATCCAACTAAGATACAAGCGCTAGCGGTTCTGTCATTAAAGAATAAACAACCAAAAACGGTTGGAGAAGTTCGTCATTTATTAGGACTATTGGAGTAGTAGAGAAGATACATTCAGGATTTTTCTCGAGTTGAAAAACCTTTATTTGACCAAATAAAGATCAAATGAACCCAACAGTAAGTCGAAAACACCCCAAGTACCATCTTCCAAAACTGTTTCATGGACGGACGAACATAGCTTAATCTTAGACCAACTATTGGAACGCCTTACCACCGCACCAATTCTAGCATATCCGGACTACAACGAGCCATTTGTGTTGCATACGGACGCATCTCAGGAAGGACTCGGTGCAGTATTATACCAAGAACAAAACAGTGAAATGCGCGTCATCGGTTATGGTTCGCGAAGTCTAACCCCCGCCGAGAAAAATTACTACTTACACTCGGGAAAGCTCGAATTCTTGGTATTAAAATGGACGGTGTGCGAACAGTTTCGGGATTATCTATACTATGCGAAGTATTTTACAATATTCACGGACAATAACCCGCTGTCATATGTGTTAACGTCTGCAAAACTAAATGCAACCGGCCATCGTTGGGTCGCAGAATTAGCTGACTACAATTTCACTATCAAATATAGACCAGGAGCTGCAAACGGAGACGCAGATGCTTTATCGAGAATGCGGATGGACATGGACGAATATATGAAATTGTGCACCAAAGAAACCTCACAAGATAACATTAAAGCGTGTATGAGTGGAATTCAGGCACAAGAACCGCGGATTACTGCAATCACAGTAAACCCCGAGGTACTGAACACAACCGAATTTATACCCGAATTAAGTGCATTACAGAAATTGGACCCTGACGAATTGATATGAGCTCAAGACAACGATCCTGTTACCGGAAAAATCCGCACGTTTAAGGCAAAGAACAAATATCCAACAGACGAACAGCAAAATCAATTAACACCAATTAACACGCGCTTGCAAGGGAAAGGTTTTTCTGGCCACACATGGAAAAAAACATCACACACTTTGTAACCAAGGAGTGTAGCTGTGTGAAACAACGAGCTCCACCGAAGAAAACGCGTTACCCATTGCAAAATATAACTACACATGCGCCATTTGAACTCGTCTCTATGGATTTCTACACCTTGAACGAAGCACTGGCGGTTACGAATACATTCTGGTGATAGTCGATCACTTTATTCGGTTCGCCCAGGCGTATCCAACCAGAAATAAAGAAGAGCGAACAGCAGCAGATAAATTGTACGAGTTTATTTTTAAATACGGATTTCCAAGACGGATTTTATATGATCAGGGACGGGAATTCGAGAATAAACTGTTTCACCAATTGGAAAAGTCGTGTGGGATAATTCGATCAAGAACGACACCGTATCACCCACAAGGTAACGGAAAAGCAGAAAGGTTCAATAGAACGCTTTTGTCCATGCTAAAGACACTGCCAGAGAGTCAGAAGAAACGTGGACCAACACGTTTCGAAAGTTGTACACGCATATAATTTAACGAGAAATGACGCTACTGGTTTGTCGCCATGGTTACTCGGGAGCCCATGCGTGCTGGATCGCCTTCATGGGGAGTTATCAGCGATATAACAGTAGAAAACAAATGCGTACGACAACGAAAATGCACCAAAAATGCGTGTTGTAAGCAAAACACATACTATATATTAGGAACAGAACCACCTAAAATGTACTTGCTGGTACAGTTGAAACTGTTTATACTGCAAGTAGTGAATGGCCTCAGACAACTTGAGGCTGCTTCGACCTCAAGATGTGATACTTGAAATTTGATATACGTAAACAGAGACAAAATATGTGCTGTTATATTGTTAAACTAGAAATACATTCATGCAGAACCCCCTCGCCCATTAGAACCAAGCAATTAAACTCCCCTACATTGTAACATGAAGTACTGAGTTGATCACTGTTATCATGGTAACACGCAACCGGCCGTATATTTCTTTTATTTTTTGTACAAAGTGGCAAAAGAGTGATAAGGTTTGTACTTTTACCTGTAAAATTATCAATTGCCCAACTATATAAAGTAGCTATGTTATTACGTACTCTTTTAGCTTTGATTTACTCTAAAATTTAATCTGAGACGTCTCACAAAACGTTCCAAACTTCAACTGTTTTTGAACAGTACTTTTATACTATGTTTCTTATTCTATAACGCATTTGAATTAATATTAAAACACTTTTTAAGATTAATCAATGTTGTATTGACCACACAGGATGAACTACGCATTTTGAAAACCACAAACTATAGAGTACAGTGCATGCCAATTAACGGCAAAACGGCAAAAGCAAGCATGCAAAATAGACACTTAAATAGACGTTTAAAACGCTTTACAGACGTTTAAAACGCTTTAAAACTCGAAAACCTTGTCCTTTCTCGGTCTTTTGACTGATTTATTTTCCTGTTGACCTTAGTAAGTGAAAGTCCTCTACAAAATTTTCATTTATCTTTGTTTTGTCTGTATTATTTCCCGACTCCTGAGTACAAAAGAATGTACAAAACTATATTTGAAAAAAGTTTTCTCTCGGCCTAAACTCGCGCATGCGCATAAAGTAGAAAACCATGTTCGTCCATGACATAATGGCGGACAACCTTGGAATCCGCTATGTTCTCACATACCTGGGTGTAAATATCCGAGCGGAATTAGTACCCTCGCATGGCGCTTCGCGCCGGCTCGGGGATAAAAGAGTTCGTAGAAACGAAATCGTTTCTTAACAGCGTATTAAATTCTAATGGCGAGGCAAGAATCGTAATGCCACCATTCAAAATAGGAATTCACAATGTCTCGGCCACTTCTTTAATTTCTAAAGCTGTTCTTTAATTTCTGAGCTTGTTCATTAATGTCTGAGCCAGTTCTTTAATTTCATTACCGGATCTTTAATTTCGGAGCCTGTTCTTTAATTTCTAAGCTTGTTCGTTAATTTCTGAGCCTGCTCTTTAATTTCTGCTCCAGTACTTTAATTTCTAAACCGGATCTTTAATTTCTGAGCCTGTTCTTTAATTCCTGAGCTTGTTCTTTATTTTTTTATCTAATTCATTAATATATAAAGCTGATCTTTAATTTTCAGAGCCTGTTCTCTAATTTCTGAGCCAGTACTTTAATTTTTAAAGCCGATATTTAATTTCTAATTCTGTTCTTTAATTTCTGTGCCGTTCTATAATTTGTAAAGCTGTTCTTTAATTTCTGAGCATGTTCTTTAATTTTTGATCCAGTTTATTAATATCTAAAGCTGATATTTAATTTCTAAGCCTGTTCTTTAATTTCTGAGCCAGTACATTAATTTCTTAAAGCCGATCTTTAATTTCTGAGCCTGTTTATAATTTGTAAAGCTGTTCTTTAATTCTGATACAGTTGTTTAATTTCTGAGCTTCTTCTTTACTTTTTCATCCAGTTCTTTAATATCTGAAGCTGATCTTTAACTTCTGAGCCTGTGTCTTTAATTTCTGCGAAAGTTCTTTAATTTCTAAAGCCGATTTTTAATTTTTAAGCCTGTTCTTTAATTTCTGCGCGAGTTCTTTGATTTCTAAAGCCGATCTTTAATTTCTGAGCCTGTTCTTGGAATTCTAAAGCCGTTCTTTAATTTTTGAGACAGTACTTTCATTTTTAAAGCGGATCTTTAATTTCTGGCTGTTCTTTAATTTCTAAAGCTGTTCTTCAATTTCTAAACCTGTTCTTTAATTTCTGAGGCAGTTCCTTAAATTCTGAAGCTGTTCTTTAATGTCTCGGCCAGTTCCTTAATTTCTAAAGCTGATTTTTCATTTCTGAGCCTGTTCTTGGAATTCTAAAGCCGTTCTTTAATTTTTGAGACAGTACTTTCATTTTTAAAGCGTATCTTTAATTTCTGGCTGTTCTTTAATTTCTAAAGCTGTTCCTTAATTTCTAAATCTGTTCTTTAATTTCTGAGGCAGTTCCTTAAATTCTGAAGCTGTTCTTTAATGTCTCGGCCAGTTCCTTAATTTCTAAAGCTGATCTTTCATTTCTGAGCTTGTTCATTAATATCTGAGCCACTTCTTTAATTTCTAAAGCGTTCTTTAATTTCTGGGCTTGATCATCAATTTCTGAGCCTGCTCTTTAATTTCTGAGCCAGTACTTTAATTTCTAAAGGGGATCTCTAATTTCTGAGCCTGTTCTTTAATTTCTAAGCCTGTTCATCTTTGTCTTCAGAGCCTGTTCTCTAATTTCTGAGCCAGTACTTTAATTTCTAAAGCCGATATTTAATTTCTAATTCTGTCCTTTAATTTCTGTGCCTATTCCTTAAGTTCTAAAGCTGTTATTTAATTTCTGAGCTTGTTCATTAATATCTGAGCCAATTCTTTAATTTCTAAACCGGATCTTTAATTTCTGAGCCTGTTCTTTAATTTCTAAGCTTGTTCGTTAATTTCTGAGCTTGCTCTTTAATTTCTGCTCCAGTACTTTAATTTCTGAACCGGATCTTTAATTTCTGAGCCTGTTCTTTAATTCCTGAGCTTGTTCTTTAATTTTTTTATCTAATTCATTAATATCTAAAGCTGATCTTTAATTTCAGAGCCTGTTCTCTAATTTCTGAGCCAGTACTTTAATTTTTAAAGCCGATATTTAATTTCTAATTCTGTTCTTTAATTTCTGTCCCTGTTCTATAATTTGTAAAGCTGTTCTTTAATTTCTGAGCATGTTCTTTAATTTTTGATCCAGTTCATTAATATCTAAAGCTGATATTTAATTTCTAAGCCTGTTCTTTAATTTCTGAGCCAGTACATTAATTTCTTAAAGCCGATCTTTAATTTCTGAGCCTGTTTATAATTTGTAAAGCTGTTCTTTAATTCTGATACAGTTGTTTAATTTCTGAGCTTCTTCTTTACTTTTTCATCCAGTTCTTTAATATCTGAAGCTGATCTTTAACTTCTGAGCCTGTGTCTTTAATTTATGAGCCAGATCTTTAATTTCTAAAGCAGATCTTTAATTTCTGAACGTGTTCTCTAATTTATAAAGCTGTTATTTAATTTTTATGTCTGTTCATTAATTTCTGAGCCTGTTCCTTAAATTCTAAAGCTGTTCTTTAATTTCTGAGCCAGTTCTTCAATTTCTAAAGCCTTCTTTACTTCTGATACGATTGTTTTTTAATTACTAAACCTGCTCTTTAATTTCTACGGCTGTTCCTTAAGTTCTGAAGCTGTTCTTTAATGTCTCGGTCAGTTCTTTAATTTCAAAAGCTGTTCTTTAATTTCTGAGCTTGTTCATTAATGTCTGAGCCAGTTCTTTAATTTCTAAACCGGATCTTTAATTTCTGAGCCTGTTCTTTACTGAACTTGTTCTTTAATTTTTTATCCAATTCATTAATATCTAAAGCTGATCTTTATTTTCAGAGCCTGTTCTCTAATTTCTGAGCCAGTACTTTAATTTTTAAAGCCGATATTTAATTTCTAATTCTGTTCTTTAATTTCTGTGCCTGTTCTATAATTTGTAAAGCTGTTCTTTAATTTCTGAGCATGTTCTTTAATTTTTGATCCAGTTCATTAATATCTAAAGCTGATATTTAATTTCTAAGCCTGTTCTTTAATTTCTGAGCCAGTACATTAATTTCTTAAAGCCGATCTTTAATTTCTGAGCCTGTTTATAATTTGTAAAGCTGTTCTTTAATTCTGATACAGTTGTTTAATTTCTGAGCTTCTTCTTTACTTTTTCATCCAGTTCTTTAATATCTGAAGCTGATCTTTAACTTCTGAGCCTGTGTCTTTAATTTATGAGCCAAATCTTTAATTTCTAAAGCAGATCTTTAATTTCTGAACCTGTTCTCTAATTTATAAAGCTGTTATTTAATTTTTATGTCTGTTCATTAATTTCTGAGCCTGTTCCTTAAATTCTAAAGCTGTTCTTTAATTTCTGAGCCGGTTCTTCAATTTCTAAAGCCTTCTTTACTTCTGATACGATTGTTTTTTAATTACTAAATCTGCTCTTTAATTTCTACGGCTGTTCCTTAAGTTCTGAAGCTGTTCTTTATTGTCTCGGTCAGTTCTTTAATTTCAAAAGCTGTTCTTTAATTTCTGAGCTTGTTCATTAATGTCTGAGCCAGTTCTTTAATTTCTAAACCGGATCTTTAATTTCTGAGCCTGTTCTTTACTGAGCTTGTTCTTTAATTTTTTATCCAATTCATTAATATCTAAAGCTGATCTTTATTTTCAGACCCTGTTCTCTAATTTCTGAGCCAGAACTTTAATTTTTAAAGCCGATATTTAATTTCTAATTCTGTTCTTTAATTTCTGTGCCTGTTCCTTAAGTTCTAAAGCTGTTCTTTAATTTCTGCGCATGCTCTTTAATTTCTAAAGCCGATCTTTAATTTCTAAGCCTGTTCTTTAAATTCTAAAGCCGTTCTTCAATTTCTAAACCTGCTCTTTAATTTCTGCGGCTGTTCCTTATGTTCTGAACCTGTTCTTTAATGTCTCGGTCAGTTCTTTAATCTCTAAAGCTGTTCTTTAATTTCTGAGCTTGCTCATTAATGTCTGAGCCAGTTCTTTAATTTCTAAACCGGATCTGTAATTTCTGAGCCTGTTCTTTAATTTCTGACCTTGTTCGTTAATTGCTGAGCCTGCTCTTTAATTTCTGAGCCAGTACTTTAATTTCTAAATCGGATCTTTAATTTCTGAGCCTGTTCTTTACTGAGCTTGTTCTTTAATTTTTTATCCAATTCATTAATATCTAAAGCTGATCTTTAATTTCAGAGCCTGTTCTCTAATTTCTGAGACAGTACTTTAATTTTTAAAGCCGATATTTAATTTCTAATTCTGTTCTTTAATTTCTGTGCCTGTTCTATAATTTGTAAAGCTGTTCTTTAATTTCTGAGCATGTTCTTTAATTTTTGATCCAGTTCATTAATATCTAAAGCTGATATTTAATTTCTAAGCCTGTTCTTTAATTTCTGAGCCAGTACATTAATTTCTTAAAGCCGATCTTTAATTTCTGAGCCTGTTTATAATTTGTAAAGCTGTTCTTTAATTCTGATACAGTTGTTTAATTTCTGAGCTTCTTCTTTACTTTTTCATCCAGTTCTTTAATATCTGAAGCTGATCATTAACTTCTGAGCCTGTGTCTTTAATTTATGAGCCAGATCTTTAATTTTTAAAGCAGATCTTTAATTTCTGAACCTGTTCTCTAACTTATAAAGCTGTTATTTAATTTTTATGTCTGTTCATTAATTTCTGAGCCTGTTCCTTAAATTCTAAAGCTGTTCTTTAATTTCTGAGCCAGTTCTTCAATTTCTAAAGCCTTCTTCACTTCTGATACGATTGTTTTTTAATTACTAAATCTGCTCTTTAATTTCTACGGCTGTTCCTTAAGTTCTGAAGCTGTTCTTTAATGTCTCGGTCAGTTCTTTAATTTCTAAAGCTGTTCTTTAATTTCTGAGCCGGATCTTTAATTTCTGAGCCTGTTCTTTACTGAGCTTGTTCTTTAATTTTTTATCCAATTCATTAATATCTAAAGCTGATCTTTATTTTCAGAGCCTGTTCTCTAATTTCTGAGCCAGTACTTTAATTTTTAAAGCCGATATTTAATTTCTAATTCTGTTCTTTAATTTCTGTGCCTGTTCCTTAAGTTCTAAAGCTGTTCTTTAATTTCTGCGCATGCTCTTTAATTTCTAAAGCCGATCTTTAATTTCTAAGCCTGTTCTTTAAATTCTAAAGCCGTTCTTCAATTTCTAAACCTGCTCTTTAATTTCTGCGGCTGTTCCTTATGTTCTGAACCTGTTCTTTAATGTCTCGGTCAGTTCTTTAATCTCTAAAGCTGTTCTTTAATTTCTGAGCTTGCTCATTAATGTCTGAGCCAATTCTTTAATTTCTAAACCGGATCTGTAATTTCTGAGCCTGTTCTTTAATTTCTGACCTTGTTCGTTAATTGCTGAGCCTGCTCTTTAATTTCTGAGCCAGTACTTTAATTTCTAAATCGGATCTTTAATTTCTGAGCCTGTTCTTTACTGAGCTTGTTCTTTAATTTTTTATCCAATTCATTAATATCTAAAGCTGATCTTTAATTTCAGAGCCTGTTCTCTAATTTCTGAGCCAGTACTTTAATTTTTAAAGCCGATATTTAATTTCTAATTCTGTTCTTTAATTTCTGTGCCTGTTCTATAATTTGTAAAGCTGTTCTTTAATTTCTGAGCATGTTCTTTAATTTTTGATCCAGTTCATTAATATCTAAAGCTGATATTTAATTTCTAAGCCTGTTCTTTAATTTCTGAGCCAGTACATTAATTTCTTAAAGCCGATCTTTAATTTCTGAGCCTGTTTATAATTTGTAAAGCTGTTCTTTAATTCTGATACAGTTGTTTAATTTCTGAGCTTCTTCTTTACTTTTTCATCCAGTTCTTTAATATCTGAAGCTGATCATTAACTTCTGAGCCTGTGTCTTTAATTTATGAGCCAGATCTTTAATTTTTAAAGCAGATCTTTAATTTCTGAACCTGTTCTCTAATTTATAAAGCTGTTATTTAATTTTTATGTCTGTTCATTAATTTCTGAGCCTGTTCCTTAAATTCTAAAGCTGTTCTTTAATTTCTGAGCCAGTTCTTCAATTTCTAAAGCCTTCTTTACTTCTGATACGATTGTTTTTTAATTACTAAATCTGCTCTTTAATTTCTACGGCTGTTCCTTAAGTTCTGAAGCTGTTCTTTAATGTCTCGGTCAGTTCTTTAATTTCTAAAGCTGTTTTTTAATTTCTGAGCTTGTTCATTAATGTCTGAGCCAGTTCTTTAATTTCTAAACCGGATCTTTAATTTCTGAGCCTGTTCTTTACTGAGCTTGTTCTTTAATTTTTTATCCAATTCATTAATATCTAAAGCTGATCTTTATTTTCAGAGCCTGTTCTCTAATTTCTGAGCCAGTACTTTAATTTTTAAAGCCGATATTTAATTTCTAATTCTGTTCTTTAATTTCTGTGCCTGTTCCTTAAGTTCTAAAGCTGTTCTTTAATTTCTGCGCATGCTCTTTAATTTCTAAAGCCGTTCTTCAATTTCTAAACCTGCTCTTTAATTTCTGCTGCTGTTCCTTAAGTTCTGAACCTGTTCTTTAATCTCTAGAGCTGTTCTTTAATTTCTGAGCTTGCTCATTAATATCTGAGCCAGTTCTTTAATTTCTAAACCGGATCTGTAATTTCTGAGCCTGTTCTTTAATTTCTGACCTTGTTAGTTAATTGCTGAGCCTGCTCTTTAATTTCTGAGCCAGTACTTTAATTTCTAAATCGGATCTTTAATTTCTGAGCCTGTTCTTTACTGAGCTTGTTCTTTAATTTTTTATCCAATTCATTAATATCTAAAGCTGATCTTTAATTTCAGAGCCTGTTCTCTAATTTCTGAGCCAGTACTTTAATTTTTAAAGCCAATATTTAATTTCTAATTCTGTTCTTTAATTTCTGTGCCTGTTCCTTAAATTCTAAAGCTGTTCTTTAATTTCTGCGCATGCTCTTTAATTTCTAAAGCCGATCTTTAATTTCTGAGCCTGTTCTTTACTGAGCTTGTTCTTTAATTTTTTATCCAATTCATTAATATCTAAAGCTGATCTTTAATTTCAGAGCCTGTTCTCTAATTTCTGAGCCAGTACTTTAATTTTTAAAGCCAATATTTAATTTCTAATTCTGTTCTTTAATTTCTGTGCCTGTTCCTTAAATTCTAAAGCTGTTCTTTAATTTCTGCGCATGCTCTTTAATTTCTAAAGCCGATCTTTAATTTCTAAGCCTGTTCTTTAAAGGACATTGGTAACGAAAATTTTTATTGGCTTATTTAATCTTAGTGGACCACCTAACTAGGAAAATGTTAGCCGTTTCTTCTGAAACATTTTTGTTTGCGAGTAAAATACAAGTAAAGTTTGATAAAATTTGCTCATCGGCCGCCATCTTGAAAATATTATCTTTGGGGTCAATGACCTTTTTGACGTCATTAGCAGGGTTGCGTTCAAAACAACATAGAGATTTATATTGCGCGAAGGTTATGTGTTAACTAAAATATGTTATTTTGAGAGTTATATAATAAACACAAATTCTCATAACCAGGCAAGGGAACTAGGGAAGTGCTATACTATCAGATGAGACCCTATTAAGCTGGTGGGAAGGAAAAGAGTGGCGGATTTTGCAACGATTCTGCACCACATGTCAATTGGTCGTATATACATTATTTAGTACATATAATTAGTTTATAGAAACAAGCCAGATATAACTGTTCTGTGGCAGCAAGTAAAATAGGAAAATATTTTCTGAAAATGTAGCGAGTTTCTTTACAGTATAGAATATAATTAATCACGGCGTGCCGTTTATCATACATGTACATATCAGTTATGATTATATATAATTGTAGAGAAATACGCACTGTAGAGAAATTTAAGCACATGGATGCGGATTTGATTGTTTTGGAATTTGAGCAATTCTTACGCATTTATCTAGCGAGCCATTCAAGAGATAAAGACAATTATTGATGTAATATTTATATAAGAATTTTCTTTGTGGTTTTCCATTTTATGCGGGTTTTTTCACACGGAGTTAGAAGAGATAATATTAATGGCAGTGGTACAAACATGTTATAGGCTTATTAAAACGTTTCTGCCATGTATTTTGCTGCAAAGTTTACCACGCGCGTTAATTGACAATTCGTTGCCAATGTCATTTAATGAAAAGCGCTAGTGTAAACTGTAGTCTATAGTATAGAAACTTTTCAATGCAAAGTCTAATGTTAGGTATCGCCGGTAGTATTTTGTTCGATATTTGTTGTATAAAAATGCGTTTAAATAATAATATTTCATAGTGGAGCCTTTTCGCTAATAAGCACAGATTATTTCTGCTACAAAACAAGTATATATTCATTTGGAGTATATGATATGTGTGTTGAAACATGCGGCAGAATATAATACTCGAATGGAATCAAATCTATTCGCGTATAGTTCAAATACTGTCGTAAAAATATTCGCAGACAAGTGGTACTAAATTGTTACACAATTATTTAATATAAGTCGCCATACATCTGTAATTTTTTTGACAAAATGTTCTTAGAACGCGTTAAATGCGATATATCTTATATTGTAATATTTGTGGAACACTACAAATGACGTCACAAAATGTATTCATGCATAAATTAGCATAACAGCATTTTTTCAAAATGGCGGACAACTGCCAAACATTTTCATAATTTTCTCAAAAACTAAATGCAGTAGACAAGCGAAAATACGAAATTAAGTATTCCGTAGGTAAGCTTGAAAGATATAGGCAATAAAAATTTTCGCTGCCAATGTCCTTTAAATTCTAAAGCCGTTCTTCAATTTCTAAACCTGCTCTTTAATTTCTGCGGCTGTTCCTTAAGTTCTGAACCTGTTCTTTAATGTCTCGGTCAGTTCTTTAATTTCTAAAGCTGTCTTCAATTTCTGAACTTGCTCATTAATGTCTGAGCCAGTTCTTTAATTTCTAAACCGGATCTGTAATTTCTGAGCCTGTTCTTTAATTTCTGACCTTGTTCGTTAATTGCTGAGCCTGCTCTTTAATTTCTGAGCCAGTATTTTAATTTCTAAACCGGATCTTTAATTTCTGAGCATTTTCTTTAATTTCTGAGTTTGGTCTTTAATTTTTTATCCAATTCATTAATATCTAAAGCTGATCTTTAATTTCAAAGCCTGTTCTCTAATTTCTGAGCCAGTATTTTAATTTTTAAAGCCGATATTTAATTTCTAATTCTGTTCTTTAATTTATGTGCCTGTTCCTTAAGTTCTTAAGCTGTTCTTTAATTTCTGATCCAGTTCTTCAATTCGTAGAGCTGTTCTTTCATTCTGACACAGTTCTTTAGTTTCTGAGCATGTTCTTTAATTTTTGAGTCTGTTCTTTAATTTCTAAAGCTGTTTTTTCATTTCTGAACCTGTTCCCTAATTCCTAAACTGTTATTTAATTTATATGTCTGTTCATTAATTTCTGAGCCTGTTCCTTAAATTCTAAAGCTGTTCTTTAATTTCTGAGCCTGTTATCTAAGCCTTTAATTTCTAAAGCTGTTATTTAATTTCTTTAATTTCAAAGAAATTTCAATTTCTAAGGCTCTTCTTTACTTCTGATACAGTTGTTTAATTTCTGAGCTTGTTCTTTAATTTTTCATTTTTAAGCGGATCTTTAATTTCTGAGCTGTTCTTTAATTTCTGAGGCTGTTCCTTAAGTTCTGAAGCTGTTCTTTAATGTCTCGGCCAGTTCTTTTATTTCTAAAGCTGATCCTTAATTTCTGAGCTTGGTCATTAATGTATAAGCCAGTTCTTTAATTTCAAAAGCTGTTCTCTTTTTCTGGGCTTGTTCATTAATTTCTGAGCTTGCTCTTTAATTTCTGAGCAAGTACTTTAATTTCTAAAGGGGATTTTTAATTTCTGAGCCTGTTCTTTAATTTCTGAGCCTGTTCTTTAATTTCTGAGCCTGTTCTTTAATTTCTGAGCCTGTTCTTTAATTTCTGAGCCTGTTCTTTAATTTTGATCCAATTCATTAATATCTAGAGCTGATCTTTAATTTCTGAGCCTGTTCTTTGATTTCTAAATCTGTTCTTTAATTTCTAAAGCTATTCTTTAATTTCTGAGCACGTTCTTTAAATTTTTAGCCAGTACTTCAATTTCTAAATTGCATCTTTAATTTCTGAGCCTGCTCTTTAATTTCTGAGCCAGTACTTTAATTTCTAAAGCGCATCTTTAATTTCCGAGCCTTTTCTTTGATTTCTGAGCCTTTTCTTTGATTTCTGAGCATGTTCGTTAATTGTTTATCCAGTTCATGAATGTCTAAAGCTGATCTTTAATTTCGGAGCTCGTTCTTTAAATTCTGAGCCAGTACTTTAATTTCTAAAGCTCCTCTTTAATTTCTGAGCCTGTTCTTTAATTTCTGAGCCAGTACATTAATTTCAAAAGCCGATCTTTAATTTCTGAGCCTGTTCTTTGATTTCTGAGCCTTGTCTTTAATTTATGGTCCAGTTCATTAATGTGTAAACTGATCTTCAATTTCTGTGCCTGTTCTATAATTTCTAAAGCTGATCTTTAATTTCGGAGCTCGTTCTTTAAATTCTGAGCCAGTACTTTAATTTCTGAGCCAGTACATTAATTTCAAAAGCCGATCTTTAATTTCTGAGCCTGTTCTTTATTTCTTGAGCCAGTTCATTAATATCTAAAGCAGATCTTTAATTTCTGAGCATGTTCTTTAATTTCTGAGCCAGTACTTTCATTTCAAAAGCCGATCATTAATTTCTGAGCCTGTTCTTTGATTTCTGAGCCTTGTCTTTAATTTATGGTCCAGTTCATTAATTTGTAAACTGATCTTCAATTTCTGTGCCTGTTCTATAATTTCTAAAGCTGATCTTTAATTTCGGAGCTCGTTCTTTAAATTCTGAGCCAGTACTTTAATTTCTGAGCCAGTACATTAATTTCAAAAGCCGATCTTTAATTTCTGAGCCTGTTCTTTATTTCTTGAGCCAGTTCATTAATATCTAAAGCAGATCTTTAATTTCTGAGCATGTTCTTTAATTTCTGAGCCAGTACTTTCATTTCTAAAGCCGATCATTAATTTCTGAGCCTGTTCTTTGATTTCTGAGCCTTGTCTTTAATTTATGGTCCAGTTCATTAATGTGTAAACTGATCTTCAATTTCTGTGCCTGTTCTATAATTTCTAAAGCTGTTCTTTAATTTTTGAGCCTGTTTCCATAAGTTCTAAAGCTGTTCTTTAATAATTTTTGAGCCTGTTCATTAATATCTAAAGCTGATCTTTAATTTCTGAGCATGTTCTTTAATTTCTGACCCAGTACTTTAATTTCTAAAGCCGATCATTAGTTTCTGAGCCTGTTCTTTAAATTCTGAGCCTGTTCTTTAATTTATGATCCAGTTCATTAATGTCTAAACTGATCTTTAATTTCTGAGCCAGTACTTTAATTTCTAAAGCTGATATTTAATTTCTGAGCCTGGTTCTTTAATTTCTGAGCCTATTCTTTAATTTTTGATCCAGTCATTAACATCTAAAGTTGATATTTAATTTCTAAGCCTGTTCTTTAATTTTCGAGCCAGTACATTAATTTCAAAAGTCGATCTTTAATTTCTGAGCCTGTTCTTTAATTCTTGAGCCAGTTCATTAATATCTAAAGCTGATCTTTAATTTCTGAGCATGTCTTTAATTTCTGAGCCAGTACTTTAATTTCTAAAGCCGATCTTTCATTTCTGAGCCTGTTCTATAATTTGTAAAGCTGTTCTTCAATTTCTAAGTCTGTTCTTTAATTTCGAAAGCTGTTCTTTAATTTCTGAGCCTGTTTCCATAAGTTCTAAAGCTGTTCATTAATTTTTGAGCCAGTTCATTAATATCAAAAGCAAATAATTACGTTTCGACCCTATTCTATAATTTGTAAAGCTGTTACATAATAAGGAAGTCTGTTCTTTAATTTTTGAGCCTGTTTCTTAAGTTCTAAAGCTGTTCTTTAATAATTGGGCCAGTTCTTTAATTTCTACAGGGGGGTCTTTTTCTGAGCCTGTTGTTTAATTTCTGACCCTGTTCTGTAATTTTTGATGCAGTTAATTAATATCTAAAGCTGATCTTTAATTCCTGAAGCTGTTATTTAATTTCTAAGTCTGTTTTTTAAATTCTGAGCCTGTTCCTTAAGTTCTAAAGCCTTTCTTTATTGTCTGAGCCAGTTCTTTAATTTCTAAAGCTGTTCTTTAATTTCTGAGCCTGTTCCTTAAGTTCTAAAGCTGTTCTTTAGAGCAAGTTCTTCAATTTCTAAAGCTGTTATTTAATTTCTAAATCTGTTCTCTAATTTCTGAGCCTGTTCCTTAAGTTCTAAAGCTCTTCTTTAATTTCTGAGCCTGTTCTTTAATTTCTGAGGCTGTTCCTTAAGTTCTGAATCTCTTCTGTCCCTTAAGTTCTAAAGCTGTTCTTTAATTTCTGAGCCTGTTCTTTAATTTCTGAGCCTGTTCTTTAATTTTTGAACCAGTTCTTTAATTTCTAAAGTCGATCTTTAATTTCTGAACTTGTTCTTTAATTTCTAAAGCTGTTATTTAATTTCTATGTCTGTTCTTTCATTTCTGAGCCAGTGTCTGAAGTTCTAATGCTGTTCTTTAGAGCCAATTCTTCAATTTCTAAAGCTCTTATTTAATTTCTATGTCTGGTCTTTAATTTTTGAGCCTGTTCCTTAAGTTCTAAAGCTGTCCTTTAATTTCTGAGCCTGTTCTTTAATTTCTGAGGCTGTTCCTTAAGTTCTGAAGCTCTTCTTTAATGTCTCAGCCAGTTCTTTAATTTCTAAAGCTGTTCGTTAATTTCTGAGCTTGTTCATTAATGTCAGAGCCAGTTGCTTTATTTCTAAAGCTGTTCTTTAAATTCTGAGCTTGTTCATTAATGTCTGAGCCAGTTCTTTAATTTCTAAAGCCATTATTTCACTTCTCAGCTCGTTCTTTAATTTTTAATCCAATTCCTTAGTATCTGAAGCTGATGTTTAATTTCTGAAGCTGTTGTTTAATTTCTAAGTCTTTTTTTAATTTCTGAGCCTGTTACTTAATTAAGTTCTAAAGCCGATATTTAATTTCTGAACTTGTTCTTTAATTTCTAAAGCTGTTATTTAATTTCTATGTCTGTTCTTTCGTTTCTGAGCCAGTTTCTTAAGTTCTAAAGCTGTTCTTTAGAGCCAATTCTTCAATTTCTAAAACTGTTATTTAATTTCTAAGTCTGTTCTCTAATTTTTGAGCCTGTTCCTTACGTTCTAAAGCTGTTATTTAATTTCTGAACCATTTCATTAATATCTAAAGCCGACATTTAATTTATGAGCCTGTTCTATAATTTCTAAAGCTGTTATTGAATTTCTAAATCTGTTTTCTAATTTCTTAGCCTGTTCCTTAAGTTCTAAAGTTGTTCTTTAATGTCTATGCCATTTCTTTGATTTCTAAAGCTGTTCTTTAATTTCTGGGCCGCCTGTTCCTTAAGCTCTACAGCTGCTCTTTAATTTCTGAGCCTATTTTTAATTTTCGAACCAGTACTTTAATTTCTAAAGGCGATATTTAACTTTTAATTCAGTTTTTAATTTCTGTGCCTGTTCCTTAAATTTAATTTTTCATCCAATTCTTTAATATCTAAGCCTGATCTTTAACTTCTGAGCCTGTTCTTTAATTTGATGCAAGTTCTTTAATTTCTAATGCCGATCTTTAATTTCTAATTTTTAAAGCTGATATTTAATTTCTGAACCTGTTCATTAATTTCTGAACATGCTCTTAAATTTCGGAACCAGTACTTTAATTTCTAGACGGATCTTTAATTTCTGAACCTATTCATTAATGTCAGAAGCTGCTCTTTAATTCCTGAGCCAGTACTTGAATTTCTAGAGCGATTCTTTAATTTCTGAGCCTGTTCCTTAAGTTCTAAAGCTGTTCTTTAATTTCTGACCCTGTACTTTAATTTCTAAAGCTGTTCTTTAATTTAAAATCTGTTCTTTAATTTCTGCGCCTGTTCCTTAAGTTCTAAAGCTGTTCTTTAATTTCTATGCAAGTTTTTTAGCAATTTGCGCCAGTTTCTAAAGTTGATCTTTAAATTCTGAGCTGTTCTTTAATTTCTAAAACTGTTCTTGCATTTCTGAGCCTGCGTCAATTTCTGTGCCAATTTTCTAACGCTGATCGTTAATTTATTATACTGCTCTTTAATTCTTGAGCCACTTCTTCAAATTTTAAAGCTGTTCTTTAATTTCGGAGCCTCTTTTTTACTTTCACAGCTGTTATTTATTCTGAGACTGTTCTTTAATTTGTGAGCTAGTTTTTTAAATTAAAGATCCCCTTTAGAAATAAAAATACCTGGCTCAGAAATTAAAGAGCAGGCTCAGAAATGAAAGATCAGCTTTAGATATTAAGGAACTGGATCAAAAATTAAAGAACAAGCTAAGATATGAAATAACGGCTTTAGAAATTAAAGAACTGGCTCAGACATCAATGGACTACCTCGGAATTTAAAAAACAGCTTTAGAAATTAAAGAACTGTCTCTGATATTAATGAACAAGCTCAGAAGTTAAAGAACAGCTTTAGAATTTAAAGAACTGGCTCAGAAATGAAAGAGCAGGCTCATAAATTAATGAGAAGGTTCAGAAATTAAAGAACAGATTTAGAAATTAAATAAAGGCTTTAAAAATTATAGAATAGGCTCGGAAATTAGAGAACACGCTCAGAAATTAAAGATCGGTTTAGACATTAATGAACTGGATCATAAATTAAAGAACAATCTCAGAAATTAAAGATCAGCTTTAAATATTAATGAACTGGATCAAATATTAAAGAACAAGCTCAGAAATTAAAGAACTATATCCGAAAAGGAAGAACAGCTTTTGAAATTGAAGAACTGGCTCAGAAATTGCGGGACAGCTTCAGAACTTAAGGAACAGGCTCAGAAATAAAATAACAGCTTCAGAAATTATGGAACGCGCTCAGAAATTAAATTTCGGCTTTAGAAATTAAAGTACTGCTCAGAAATTAAAGTATCGGCTTTAGAAATTAAACAAGAGCTTTATAAATTAAAGAACATGCTCAGAAATTAAAGATCAGCTTTAGATATTAATGAACTGGATCATAAATTAAAATACAGGCACAGAAATGAAAGAAGAGGATCAGAAATTAAAGATGAGCTCTAAATAATAATGAACTGGATCAAAAATTAAAGAACAGGCTCAGAAATTAAACATTAGCTTTAGATGTTAAAGAACGGGTTGAAAAATTAAAGAACAAGCTCAGAAATTGAAGAACGGGCTCAGAAATTCCAGAACAGCTTCAGAATTTAAGGTACAGGCTCAGAAATTAAAATCAGCTTTAGATATTAATGAACTGGATCGGCTTTTGAAATTAAAGTACTGGCTCAGAAATTAAAGAACATGCTCAGAAATTAAAGATCAGCTTTAGAAATTAAAGAACAGACTCAGAAATTAAAGATTAGCTTTAGATATTTAAGAACTGGATGAAAAATTAAGGAACGAGTTCAGAAATTAAATAACTCTATCAGAATTAAAGAACAGCTTTTGAAATTGAAGAGTCGGCTCAGAAATTACAGAACAGCTCCAGAACTTAAAGAATAGGCTCAGAAATTAAAAGTCAGCTTTAAATATTAATGAACTGGATCATAAGTTAAAGAACAGGATGAGAAATTAAAGGACAGGCTCAGAAATTAATGATCGGCTTTAGAAATTGAAGTCTGACTCACAAATTAAAGAACAGGTTTAGAAATTAAAGAAGAGCTTTAGAACTTATCATAAATTAAGAAACAGGCTCAGAAATTAAAGAACATGCTCAGAAATTAAAGATCAGCTTTAGAAATTAAAGAACAGGCTCAGAAATTAAAGATCAGCTTTAGATATTAATGAACTGGATCATAAATAAAAAACAGGCTCAGAAATTAAAGAACGTTCTCAGAAATTGAAGATCGGCTTTAGAAATTAAAGTACTGGCTCAGAAATTAAAGAACATGCTCAGAAATTAAAGATCAGCTTTAGATATTAATGAACTGGATCATAAATAAAAAACAGGCTCAGAAATTAAAGAACGTGCTCAGAAATTGAAGATCGGCTTTAGAGATTAAAATACTGGCTCAGAAATTAAAGAACAGTATCAGAATTAAATAACTGCTTTTGAAATTGAAGAACTGGCTCAGATATTACAGAACAACTTCAGAACTTAAGGAACAGACTCAGAAATTATAATCAGTTTTAGATATTAATGAACTGGATCATAAATTAAAGAACAGGCTCAGAAAATAGAGAACAGGCTCAGAAATTAAAGATCGGCTTAGCAATTAAAGTGCTGGCACAGAAATTAAAGAACATGCTCCGAAATTAAAAATCAGCTTCAGATATTAATGAACTGGATCATAAATTAAAAAAGGCTCAGAAATTAAAGAACAGGCTCAGAAATTAAAGATCAGCTTTAAATATTAATGAACTGGATCAAAAATTAAAGAACAGGCTCAGAAATTAAAGAACTCTATCAGAATTAAAGGTCGGCTTTAGACATTAAAGTACTGACTCAGAAATTAAAGAACAGTATCAGAATTAAATAACAGCTTTTGAAATTGAAGAACTTGCTCAGAAAATACAGAACAGCTTCAGAACTTAAGGAACAGACTCAGAAATTAAAATCAGCTTTAGCTATTAATGAACTGGATCATAAATTAAAGAACAGGCTCAGAAATTAAAGATCGGTTTAGACATTAATGAACTGGATCATAAATTAAAGAACAATCTCAGAAATTAAAGATCAGCTTTAAATATTAATGAACTGGATCAAATATTAAAGAACAAGCTCAGAAATTAAATAACTATATCCGAAAAGGAAGAACAGCTTTTGAAATTGAAGAACTGGCTCAGAAATTGCAAGGCAGCTTCAGAACTTAAGGAAGAGGCTCAGAAATAAAATAACAGCTTCAGAAATTATGGAACGCGCTCAGAAATTAAATTTCGGCTTTAGAAATTAAACAAGAGCTTTATAAATTAAAGAACATGCTCAGAAATTAAAGATCAGCTTTAGATATTAATGAACTGGATCATAAATTAAAATACAGGCACAGAAATGAAAGAAGAGGATCAGAAATTAAAGATGAGCTCTAAATAATAATGAACTGGATCAAAAATTAAAGAACAGGCTCAGAAATTAAACATTAGCTTTAGATGTTAAAGAACGGGTTGAAAAATTAAAGAACAAGCTCAGAAATTGAAGAACTGGCTCAGAAATTCCAGAACAGCTTCAGAATTTAAGGAACAGGCTCAGAAATTAAAATCAGCTTTAGATATTAATGAACTGGATATCCTTTTGAAATTAAAGTACTGGCTCAGAAATTAAAGAACATGCTCAGAAATTAAAGATCAGCTTTAGAAATTAAAGAACAGACTCAGAAATTAAAGATTAGCTTTAGATATTTAAGAACTGGATGAAAAATTAAGGAACGAGTTCAGAAATTAAATAACTCTATCAGAATTAAAGAACAGCTTTTGAAATTGAAGAGTCGGCTCAGAAATTACAGAACAGCTCCAGAACTTAAAGAATAGGCTCAGAAATTAAAAGTCAGCTTTAAATATTAATGAACTGGATCATAAGTTAAAGAACAGGATGAGAAATTAAAGGACAGGCTCAGAAATTAATGATCGGCTTTAGAAATTGAAGTCTGACTCACAAATTAAAGAACAGGTTTAGAAATTAAAGAAGAGCTTTAGAACTTATCATAAATTATAAAACAGGCTCAGAAATTAAAGAACATGCTCAGAAATGAAAAATCAGCTTTAAATATTAATGAACTGGATCAAAAAGAACAGGCTCAGAAATTAAAGAAAGGCTCAGAAATTAAAGAAAGGCTCAGAAATTAAAGAAAAGCTCAGAAATTAAAGAACAGGCTCAGAAATTAAAGAACTCTATCAGAATTAAAGGTCGGCTTTAGACATTAAAGTACTGACTCAGAAATTAAAGAACAGTATCAGAATTAAATAACAGCTTTTGAAATTGAAGAAATGGCTCAGAAATTGCAGGACAGCTTCAGAACTTAAGGAACAGGCTCAGAAATAAAATAACAGCTTCAGAAATTATGGAACGCGCTCAGAAATTAAATTTCGGCTTTTGAAATTAAAGAACATGCTCAGAAATTAAAGATCAGCTTTAGATATTAATGAACTGGATCATAAATTAAAATACAGGCACAGAAATGAAAGAAGAGGATCAGAAATTAAAGATGAGCTCTAAATAATAATGAACTGGATCAAAAATTAAAGAACAGGCTCAGAAATTAAAGATTAGCTTTAGATGTTAAAGAATGGGTTGAAAAATTAAAGAACAAGCTCAGAAATTGAAGAACTGGCTCAGAAATTAAAATCAGCTTTAGATATTAATGAACTGGATCGGCTTTTGAAATTAAAGTGCTGGCTCAGAAATTAAAGAACATGCTCAGAAATTAAAGATCAGCTTTAGAAATTAAAGAACAGGCTCAGAAATTAAAGATCAGCTTTAGATATTAATGAACTGGATCATAAATAAAAAACAGGCTCAGAAATTAAAGAACGTGCTCAGAAATTGAAGATCGGCTTTAGAAATTAAAGTACTGGCTCAGAAATTAAAGAACATGCTCACAAATTAAAGATCAGCTTTAGATATTAATGAACTGGATCATAAATAAAAAACAGGCTCAGAAATTAAAGAACGTGCTCAGAAATTGAAGATCGGCTTTAGAGATTAAAATACTGGCTCAGAAATTAAAGAACGGTATCAGAATTAAATAACTGCTTTTGAAATTGAAGAACTGGCTCCGAAAATACAGAACAGCTTCAGAACTTAAGGAACAGACTCAGAAATTAAAATCAGCTTTAGATATTAATCAACTGGATCATAAGTTAAGAACAGGCTCAGAAATTAAAGAACGGCTTGGCAATTAAAGTGCTGGCACAGAAATTAAAGAAGATGCTCAGAAATTAAAGATCAGCTTTAGATATTAATGAACTGGATCATAAATTAAAAAATAGGCTCAGAAAATAAAGATCGGGTTAGAAATTAAAGTGCTGGCTCAGAAATTAGAGAACAGGCTCAGAAATAAAAGATCGGCTAGGCAATTAAAGTGCTGGCACAGAAATTAAAGAACAGGCTCAGAAATTAAAGAACTGAATTAAAGGTCGGCTTTAGACATTAAAGTACTGACTCAGAAATTATAGAACAGTATCAGAATTAAATAACAGCTTTTGAAATGGAAGAACTGGCTCAGAAAATACAGAACAGCTTCAGAACTTAAGGAAAAGACTTAGAAATTGAAATCAGCTTTACCTATTAAAGAACTGGATGAAAAATTAAGGAACAAGCTCAGAAATTAAAGAACTGTTTCAGAATTAAAAAACAGCTTTTGAAATTGAAGAACTAGCTCAGAAATTACAGAACAGCTTCAGAACTTAAGGAACAAACTCAGAAATTAAAATCAGCTTTAGATATTAATGAACTGGATCATAAATTAAAGAACAGGCTCAGAAATTAGAGAACAGGCTCAGAAATTAAAGGAAGGCTCAGAAATTAAAGAAAGGCTCAGAAATTAAAGAAAAGCTCAGAAATTAAAAAACAGGCTCAGAAATTAAAGAACTCTATCAGAATTAAAGGTCGGCTTTAGACATTAAAGTACTGACTCAGAAATTAAAGAACAGTATCAGAATTAAATAACAGCTTTTGAAATTGAAGAAATGGCTCAGAAATTGCAGGACAGCTTCAGAACTTAAGGAACAGGCTCAGAAATAAAATAACAGCTTCAGAAATTATGGAACGCGCTCAGAAATTAAATTTCGGCTTTAGAAATTAAAGAACATGCTCAGAAATTAAAGATCAGCTTTAGATATTAATGAACTGGATCATAAATTAAAATACAGGCACAGAAATGAAAGAAGAGGATCAGAAATTAAAGATGAGCTCTAAATAATAATGAACTGGATCAAAAATTAAAGAACAGGCTCAGAAATTAAAGATTAGCTTTAGATGTTAAAGAACGGGTTGAAAAATTAAAGAACAAGCTCAGAAATTGAAGAACTGGCTCAGAAATTAAAATCAGCTTTAGATATTAATGAACTGGATCGGCTTTTGAAATTAAAGTGCTGGCTCAGAAATTAAAGAACATGCTCAGAAATTAAAGATCAGCTTTAGAAATTAAAGAACAGGCTCAGAAATTAAAGATCAGCTTTAGATATTAATGAACTGGATCATAAATAAAAAACAGGCTCAGAAATTAAAGAACGTGCTCAGAAATTGAAGATCGGCTTTAGAAATTAAAGTACTGGCTCAGAAATTAAAGAACATGCTCACAAATTAAAGATCAGCTTTAGATATTAATGAACTGGATCATAAATAAAAGACAGGCTCAGAAATTAAAGAACGTGCTCAGAAATTGAAGATCGGCTTTAGACATTAAAGTACTGACTCAGAAATTAAAGAACAGTATCAGAATTAAATAACAGCTTTTGAAATTGAAGTACTGGCTCAGAAAATACAGAACAGCTTCAGAACTTAACCCTTTGTTTACCAGGGTATCAAAATTTGCGTGTTTTTTTCTAATTTTTTAATATAAGGCTAATAATTATGTGCTAATAGCAAAAATAATGTTTATTTATGGTTAAAACAAGTTTTGGAATTTTCAGAGCACCCCGGACTTTAAAGTCCCGACAGGTGGTACAGGACTATGCACCTGGGACTTTAAAGTCCCGACAGGCAGTACAGGTATATGCAATTATCTGACAACTAAAAACTAGTAAGCAGTTCTGAGGAGTTAAGATGTGCCTAATTGATAACATTAAGTGTTTTAACTATCTATGTGTCAGTAAATGTGTTCATTCATCGATTTCATGGAATACTGCAAAGCAATTCTTCTTCTCATTGCAGCACAAAAATAGTTTGCAAAATGAGCACTTGCTATGAGGTATTTGACTCCACTTTGTTGACCTAGCACACCTCACACCGTCCTCGTTTCTTGTCGTATGTCACCCAGTGCACACCTCTATTCTGCCATCGGATTTCGGTTGACACAGAGGGGCCACTCATTCGCCGTTTAGTGGGTCCCAGTGGTGAAGGTGTGGATCTTGGTCGCCCAACTTTGACTGGAGTTGCACGTGTGATGAGCGCTTGGGCGACAGCTCTCTTATAATCTAGAACAGACATAGATCGCCCCTCAAGTTTAGAGTAGGCAATCTGTGCATTTACTATTGTTCGGTCAACAATACCAAAGAAGATCCTATGCCACCACTTCTTGGACTTTCTACTAAGGCCTTGAACAGCGCACAACATGTCGGCTTTATCAACTCCTCCCATGTATTTGTTGTAGTCTACAATAGCATCAGGACAGGGGAACACAGACTTGGAGCCATCTTTCTGGGTTCTCTGAACTGAGGGAATCTCTGTCCCATGGAAGTTGAATAACACAAGACCATCTTTCGACACACGAAAATCACTTTCTCCACGATCAAGGTCTTCATCCAAGCCAACAGGTAGTCCTTTACGGTTCATCCGTATTGTACCAGCAGCATGAACACCATTCACTTTGAGATACTCCAACAGCGGAAAAGATGTGAAGTAGTTGTCGAAATAAACCTCATGGTTTTTGTTGAACAAATCATCAGTCATTGTTTGGACAACTTTCTCACCAAGACCAAAATTGCTAGATTCATCATCTTTCTCGACAGATGATTTACTGGCATCAGCTACTTTCCCCTGATATACATCAAACTTGCTAATGTATCCATCCATGTCCGCTCTCATCCACAATTTATATCCACGCTTTATCGGTTTCATTGGGTTGTATTGTTTTATGGAATGCCGACCTTTGAACAATATCATGCTTTCGTCAATACTTTGCCTTCTGGACAGATTGTAGAGTTTGACATATCTATTGTTGATTGCCTCAATCAGTGGGCGAAGCTTGTACAATTTATCCTTGTTACCATCTGGAATGCTGTTGTTGTCGTTGACATGTAGGTTGGATAGGATTTGGGCGAACCTATTTCTTGTCATTGTCGAAGAGATAAACGGCACACTTAGGTCTTGGTCGTTTTTCCAATAGTCGGTCCAGGATGGTAACTTGTGGTATGCCATAATCAAATTGATTCCAAGGAAACCAAATAGTTCATCTCGGGTTACGGGTAGGATGGATCTCCCTTTCTGGTCGATGTAGCGGTTAGTTTCAGACAGTATTTTGTCAATAATTTCCATGTCAAAATACTGAAAGAAGATATCAGCAGGTGTGTGGCAATCAGCAAATTCTTCTATAACTGGACCTAAATGAGAAGGGATAAATGACAATCATAAGATGTTAACATATCAGTTACATTAGCTTTGCTACACAAATTTGCAGCATGGGCAAAAACATGACATAACCTTCAATAAATATGTCACAAATTCTTCCTTCACCCCATATTGGCTCACCCCTTCACAAGAGTGAGACTTCATGGCCAAGGAGGGATTTGTGATGTAATTAATAAGGGGCTTCGGTGGCGAAGTGGTTAGCGCACTTGCCTTTCACCTCTAAGGTTGCGGGTTCAAGTCTCAGTGAGAACTTTCTCAATGCGACTCGAACCCAGTCCTCAAGTGAAAAGAGTAAAAAGTCAACGCTCTGCCGAAAGTCGTGGGTTTTCTCCGGGTACTCCGGTTTCCTCCCACAGGGAAAGTTGACAGGGTGGGTTAGGTAAAAGGGCCCATAGTAATTGGCATATGCTGTTGTGGTGACCCTGCCCTAGTTGGCGAAGCTAAATAAAATAAAAAATAAAATAAATTATCATGTATTACTAACTGTTTACCTTCTGGATGGTTGACTGGACTATTCTCCTTTGACTTGTCAATTTTCTTCCATCTACGCCCTGCAATTTCGACCAACTTTGGTATTTGTGACACAGTAAACCTTTGTCCCTTGCTTGACAGGAGTTTTTGCAATTCCTTGATTTGATTTGCCGATAGCGGGTAAGAAGGTTTCTTCTTTGACAAAAAATCTTCAACCATCTTTATTTGTTCCTGAACTGTCTGTTCATTGTTTTTATCACTAGCATTTGTTCTCTGACGTTTCCTTGGTAATTTCTCTTTTGGCTTTGGTGTTCTAGTATTTGGTCTATCTGGTATATTTGTTTCTGTCGTTGATGTTTCTTCTGGTTCACTGATATCAATTTCATCATCAAGAGGGATATAGTTGGTGTCCGATAAATCTATATCCTCACCAGATGACTCATCAGTGACATCATTGTTGTCATCAGGGATGTCTTCCCACATATCCAAAACATCCTCAACATTGTACCGCTTTGACCTATATACAATCTATCTGGAATTTAGAAAACATTCTTATTATCATCGAATAATGAAACCAATTATATGACTGATGAAAACAACAAATTGATTACATGGCTGAGCAAAATCAAACAAACATTCAACATATAAGATATAGCAGGCAAAATACAGGAATATATTTTCTAATTCAGTTCAAAACAAACAGGTTGAGTTTTAGAAGTCTTCAAATTGTTCAAAATAAGATATTTGAACAGCAATACCAAAGTCATTTGAGAAACTTGAGATAGCCTATACACACTGTCGGGACTTACAAGTCCCAAAACAAAAAGCGCTATTTCCAAACATTTGTTTTATATTTTCTACAAAAAAATCACATAGAACTGTTCATACCAAGGAACCTAGCACACACAAAAAGTCCCATCCCTCAAAACATTCGACAAGATTGTAAAAATCGATAAAAAAATGCACACCTACCTTACACGAGGCAAATATTGAAGACTGCCATTTTGAATTAATTATGCAACTGCTGAAAAAATATTGCATTCCCAAATTCGGTGCCAGACTCTTGATTACATTCACACTATTGGTACTGAAAAGTCCCTGCGGGCATTTGAATAATCTAGAAGATTTTCTGATCATATTTTGTCACTTTAAAGTCCCGTCGGTAAGGAACGGACAGCTTTAGATATTAATGAACTCGATCATAAATTAAAGAACAGGCTCAGAAATTAGAGAACAGGCTCAGAAATTATAGATCGGCTTAGATATTAAAGTTCTGGCTCAGAAATTAAAGAACATGCTCAGAAATTAAAAATCAGCTTTAGATATTAATGAACTGGATCGTAAATAAAAAAGAGGCTCACAAATTAAAGAACATGCTCAGAAATTAAAGATCAGCTTTAAATATTAATGAACTGGATCAAAAATTAAAGAACAGGCTCAGAAATTAAAGAACTGTATCAGAATTAACGATCGGCTTTAGACATTAAAGTACTGACTCAGAAATTAAAGAACAGTATCAGAATTAACAGGCTAAGAAATTAAAGATTACTTTAAATATTAATCAACTGGATGAAAATTTAAAGAACAGTCTCAGAAATTAAAGAAACGGCTCAGAAATTAAAGATTAGCGTTAGATATTAAAGAACTGAATGAAAAATTAAAGAACAAGCTCAGAAATTAAATAACTGTATCAGAATTAAAGATCAGCTTTACATATTAATGAACTGGATCAAAAATTAAAGAACAGCAAATTAAAATCAGCTTTAGATATTAATGTTCGGCTTTTGAAAATCAAGTAGGCTACTTGCTCAGAAATTAAAGAACATGCTCAGAAATTGAAGATCAGCTTTAGATATTAATGAACTGGCTCAGAAATTAAAGAACAGTATCAGAATTAAATAACTGCTTTTGAAATTGAAGAACTGGCTCAGAAAAGACAGAACAGCTTCAGAACTTAAGGAACAGACTCAGAAATTAAAATCAGCTTTAGATATTAATGAACTGGATCATAAGTTAAGAACAGGCTCAGAAATTAAAGAACGGCTTGGCAATTAAAGTGCTGGCACAGAAATTAAAGAACATGCTCAGAAATTAAAGATCAGCTTTAGATATTAATGAACTGGATCATAAATTAAAAAACAGGCTCAGAAAATAAAGATCGGCTTAGAAATTAAAGTGCTGGCTCAGAAATTAGAGAACAGGCTCAGAAATTAAAGATCGGCTAGGCAATTAAAGTGCTGGCACAGAAATTAAAGAACAGGCTCAGGAATTAAAGATCAGCTTTAGATATTAATGAACTGGATCATAAATTAAAAAACAGGCTCAGAAATTAAAGAACATGCTCAGAAATTAAAGATCAGCTTTAAATATTAATGAACTGGATCAGAAATTAAAGAACAGGCTCAGAAATTAAAGAACAGGCTCAGAAATTAAAGAACAGGCTCAGAAATTAAAGATTAGCTTTAGATATTAAAGAACTGGGTGGAAAATTAAAGAACAAGGTCAGAAATTAAAGAACTGTATCGGAATTAAAGAACAGACTCAGAAATTAAAATCAGCTTTAGATATTAATGTTCGGCTTTTGAAAATAAAGTACTTGCTCAGAAATTAAAGAACATGCCAGAAATTAAAGATCGGCATTAGATATTAATGAACTGGATCATAAATTAAAAAAAAGGCTCAGAAATTAAAGAATTGCTCAGAAATTAAAGATCAGCTTTAGAGATTAAAATACTGGCTCAGAAATTAAAGAACAGTATCAGAATTAAATAACTACTGTTGAAATTGAAGAACTGGCTCAGAAAATACAGAACATCTTCAGAACTTAAGGAACAGACTCGGAAATTAAAATCAGCTTTAATATTAATGAACTGGAGGCTCAGAAATTAAAGAACAGGCTCAGAAATTAAAGAACTGTATCAGAATTAAAGATCGGCTTTAGAGATTAAAGTACTGGCTCAGAAATTAAAGAACAGTATCAGAATTAAATAACAGCATTTGAAATTGTAGAACTGGCTCAGAAATTACAGAACAGCTTCAGAACTTAAGGAACTGACTCAGAAATTAAAATCAGCTTTAGATATGAATGAACTGGATCATAAATTAAAGAACAGGCTCAGAAATTAAAGAACAGGCTCAGAAATTAAAGAACTGTATCAGAATTAAAGATCGGCTTTAGAGATTAAACTGGCTCAGAAATTAAAGAACAGTATCAGAATTAAATAACAGCTTTTGAAATTGAAGAACTGGCTCAGAAATTACAGAACAGCTTCAGAACTTAAGAAACAGACTCAGAAATTAAAATCAGCTTTAGATATTAAAAAACTGGATGAAAAATTAAGAAACAAGCTCAGAAATTAAAGAACTGTATCAGAATTGAAATACAGCTTTTGAAATTGAAGAACTAGCTCAGAAATAACAGAACAGCTTCAAAACTTAAGGAACAGGCTCAGAAATTAAAATCAGCTTTAGATATTAATGAACTGGATCATAAATTAAAGAACAGGCCGAGAAATTAGAGAACACGCTCAGAAAGTAAAGATATGCTTAGCAATTAAAATTCTCGCTCAGAAATTAAAGAACATGCTCAGAAATTAAAGATCAGCTTTAGAAATTAAAGAACAGGCTCAGAAATTAAAGATCAGCTTTAGATATTAATGAACTGGATCATAATTAAAAAACAGGCTCTGAATTTAAGGAACAGGCTCAGAAATAAAATAACGGCTTTAGAAATTATAGAACGGGCTCAGAAATTAAAGATCGGCTTTAGAAATTATAGTACTGCCTCAGAAATTAAAGAACATGCTCAGAAATTAAAGATCAGCTTTAGATATTAATGAACTGGATCATAAATAAAAAACAGGCTCAGAATTTGAGGAACAGACTCAGAAATAGAATAAAGGCTTTAGAAATTATAGAACGGGCTCAGAAATTAAAGATCGGCTTTAGAAATTATAGTTGCCTCAGAAATTAAAGAACAGGTCAGAAATTAAAGAAGTGGTTTAGAAATTAAAGAACAGCTTTAGAAAATAAAGAACAGGCTCAGAAATGAAAGATCCGCTTTAGAAATTAAAGTACTGGCTCAGAATGAAGGAGCAGGTTCAGAAATTAATGAACAGGTTCAGAAATTAGAGATCAGCTTTACATATTAAAGAACTGGATGAAAAAATTAAAGACCAAGCTCAGAAATTAAAGAACTGTATCAGAATTAAAGAACAGCTTTACAAATTGAAGAACTGGCTCAGAAATTAAAGAACAGACTTAGAAATTAAATAACAGCTTTAAAAATTAAAGAACAGGCTCAGAAATTAAAGTCGGCTTTAGGAATTAAAGAACTGGCTCAAAAATTAAAGAACAGGCTCGGAAATTAAAGAACATGCTCAGAAATTAAAGATCAGTTTAGACATTAATGAACTGGATCATAAATTAAAGAACTGGCTCAGAAATTAAAGAACCGGCTCAGAAATTAATGCGGATCTGCAGAAATTAAAGTACTGGCTGAAAAATTAAAGAACATGCTCAGAAAATAAAGATCAGCTTTAGATATTAATGAACTGGATCATAAATTAAAGAACAGGCTCAGAAATTAAAGAACCGGCTCAGAAATTAATGCGGATCTGCAGAAATTAAAGTACTGGCTGAAAAATTAAAGAACATGCTCAGAAATGAAAGATCAGCTTTAGATATTAATGAACTGGATCATAAGTTAAGAACAGGCTCAGAAATTAAAGATCGGCTTTAGAAATTATAGAACTGGCTCAAAATGTAACGAACAGGCTCAGAAATTAAAGAACACCTTTAGAAATTAAAGAACTAGCTCAGACATTAAAGAACGCCTTTAAAATTTAAGGAACAGCTTGAGAAATTAAAGAACACGCTCAGAAATCAAAGAGCAGGTTCAGAAATTAATGAACAGGTTCAGAAATTAGAGATCAGCTTTAGATATTAAAGAACTGGATGAAAAATTAAAGAACAAGCTCAGAAATTAAAGAACTGTATCAGAATTAAAGAACAGCTTTATAAATTAAAGAACTGGCTCAGAAATTAAAGAGCAGCTTTAGAACTTAAGGATCAGGCTCAGAAATTAAAGAGCAGACTTACAAATTAAATAACAGCTTTAGAAATTAAATAACAGGCTCAAAAATTAAAGAACAGGGTCTGAAATTAAAGAACAGCTTTAGAAATTAAAGAACATGCTCAGAAATTCTATCTGCCCAAACCTAAGACTGAATATCTTTAAAAAAGTCTTAGTTACAGAGGAGCAAAATTGTGGAACAGGCTCCCAGATGAACTAATTGAAGTGTGCGACACCTGGCCAGTTAGATAAAGTTAGATGAATTGGTGAACTTATTAATTTTTTGTAGATGTAATGATAGTAATTGTAATTGTAGTTGTAACTGTAACTGTAACTGTCAGTGTAGTATTTGAAATTTGTATTATAACTCACTGTAAATTTTGAAGTTTAATCTACGCCCCTCTTGGAAACCAACTTTTGCTGTAGGGGTTAGCGTAGCCAAATAAAGTTTTTACCTACATACTTACAACTACTTAGACGAATAGACGTCTCACAAAACCTTTCGAAATTTTCGTAAAACTTCAACTGTTTTTTGAACCGTATTTTTATACTTCGTCTTCGCACTTGTTTTTGAAATGAAGTTTTCAGATTTAATATGTTGTTTCTGATTCTATAACGTATTTGAATTAATACTAATTTAGATAATTTTTAAGAATAATCGATGTTGTATTGACTACACAAGATGACCTACACACTTTCAAATTCACAAACTATACTGCATGACAATCGGAAAAAGCAAGTATGCAATATAGACACTTACCCGTTTAAAACGCTTTAAAACTCGAAAATCTTCTCCTTTTTTCGGTCTTTTGACTGTCTTTCTTCCTGTTGACTTAACAAGTGAAAGTCCTCTAAAAAAAATTTCATTTATCTTGTTTTGAAGACTTATGTCTGTATTATTTCCCAACTCCTGAGTACAAAACAATGTACAAAAATGTTTTTGAAAAATGTTTGCAAAATGGCAGTTAAGTTGCTGACGTATCATTAAAAAACAAATTATTTGTCTTAGCCAATCACGAGGTTGCTAGTTACCAGTTTTCTCTCGGCCTAAACTCGCGCATGCGCATAAAGTAGAAAATCATCCATGACCGTCCATGACGTAGAGTCCATGACATAATGGCGGACGACTGTGCATTCCGCTATATTGTCACATACTCGGGTGTAAATATCCGAGCAGAATTTGTACACAGTTGGCACAGTTGTATAAAACTGTTAACTACTTTTTAACTATCCATTTTGTAGTTAAATTGTAGTTAAGTCAAAAATAGGCAATTCTGATTGGTTAACTTTCGCATTAACTATAGTTAACTTATAACTACTTTTTTATTCAACCTGCCTCTTGTATACAATTAATATGTGATATCATGAATTCTAGCGCAATTTCAAAAGCAATGCTTATTACTCCGTTATGCAAATTGTATTTCTATAACCTTTCACAACAGCTAGGAATTCCTTGTAATCTTATGCACAGGTTTACATCAACATTGATGAAATTACATCTTGCATAAAAATTATCCCCGAGCCGGCGCGAAGCGCCGTGCGAGGGTACTAATTCCGCTCGGAGATTTACACCCGGTATGTGAAAACATTGTGGAATGCAAAGTCGTCCGCCATTTTTTTTTTGTCGTGGACTGGACTGGACTGGACTGGACCTTTTCGTAAGTTATGCGCATGCGCAAGTTCAAGCCGAGAGAAGAGTAGAAGACTTTCATTTTGCAAACTTTTTTCAAAAATAGTTTCGCACTCATTTTATAAGTAAGTCTCTATGTAAGTAAGTTTATATGTTAAGTCTCCGAAACAAGATAAATGAAAATTATTTAGAGGACAAATTAACAAGAGGAAAAACATTCGAAAGACCGAAAAAGGAGCGTTTTAAACAGGCGAGTGTCTATTTTGCATGCTTGCTTTGCCGATTTTTTAAATTAGCATGCAGTATAGTTTGTGAATTTGAAAATGTGTAGATCATTCTGTGTGGTCAATACAACATTGATTGATCTTTAAGAGTATTTTAGTAATGATTCAAAATGTTATAGAAAAATAAAAAAAACATTAAATCTCAAAAACTTCATTGCAAAAGCAAGTGCCAACTGCGAAGTATAAAAGTATAAAACTACTCCTCGAAAAGCAGTTGAAGTTTTTTGAAAATTTGGAAACGTTTTGTGAACGTCTAAGGTTGAATATTACAGTAAATCAAAGCTAAAAGAGTACATAATAGCATACCAACTTTATATAGTTGGGCAATTGATAATTTTATAGTTAAAAACATAATATTTTGTGCAAATTAAAATATAATTATATAAAAAATATACAATGTTGCGTGTTACCATGGTTACATTCGTCGACTCAGTACTTCATGTTACAATAATTTCTGGGGAGTAAATTTCTGGCGAGGGGATTCTGCATGCATGTATTTCTAGTAATTTATTATACTCTCACATCCTTTCACATACAATTGACCAACCTCGTCCCCAGGGTCATCTTGGTGGCCGCGCGACGAAGGGAGGAAGAGATGACCCTGGAAAAGGGTGTAAGAAGCTGCCATCTCATTGGTCCACCTTCAAGAGCATGGTGATTGGTTGCAATCATTGGTTTATTACTTCCGGCGTAAGCTTCCGGCTAATCCGCACTATGAAATTTTTCGTCTGGGAGCGACCAGATAAATGTTGATCTTAACTCGGATTTTCTCATTGAAAATTGCGTATTTTCACAGGTAGGCATCGATAATCTTGTTACATGTGCATTGAATGTGACTATTTATCGGTGAATAGGAACCGAGACGAAGTTGAGGTTTTTATTTACCGATATTCACCAAGCCTGAGGTGAATAATTGTGTTAGTAAAATTACATAGGTGATTATTTGGAAAAAATAAAAAATGCACATTTCAAAAATATTTTAATTGAATATTTACGATAAAAGCGGCTTAAAAACGCTTTAGGTGATTATCGCGTATTAATCCGAGGTAGCGCAACCAATCAGCATTGAGAATTTTCAATAATCACCTATGTAATTTATTGACCTGATTTTTTGGTCACTATGTGAACATGAAATATGTCCTTTAAACATGCAGGAGCATTTTTTAGTTCTCATTGAGGAAAGTCAATAAAAATCATATTACTGAAATTTGTAAAAGTTTTTCTTTCAAATGGTAACAAGAAATTAAAAATGACTCCAGAAACCAACGACTACGTGCCTTGAAGTACCTTGACATCGTTGTTTATTTTCCTATAGACTTTAGTCAAACTTATAAAAGTTATTCCTAATTATAGTTGAAATAATAGCATATACAGCATACTTGATGTGCACATCTTGACCTTGATTACATGTACATTTAATTATATAGATGTACATTTCTTCTGATAACACAAAAAATTAGATCTCCCAGTTTAAGCCTAGTACAAATTACAGATTTCTAATAGCATGTTTTCCTTGGTTATTGTAACTGTTAAATATTATCGTTTGTGGCATTTCTATTTTAGATGTTACTAACGTGGCCTGGAAAAAAGAAAGCTTTCTACGAACTGTGTTTGTTCTGAGAGGTAATTCTTGAAAATCCCGAGATATACATCATCCACACCATAAGCGCTTAAATTTCGCAGTAACAGCTGGTGGTCAATCAAGTCAAACGCCTTGCTGTATTCTACGAAAACAAGTCCAGTAATATTGTTTTGATCAAGGTCAAAAAGGATTTGGTCTAATAAGCGAATTAATCTATTTGGTCTACAATCGTGTAATCTTCTGAAGTTAAAACGTTTATAAAATCATATTCCACAGTGACAGATGAGAATTTACAAATTTGTATTGGTTGATGAACTGTCTTTTACAACATCGTTATTTAAACTGTACTTCAATTTAATGTGCAACTTAGGAATGAAAGCAAGGTCATGTTTAGTGAGAAATATCCAGCCTTGTTTGGCTTTCTACACATACATACCATGTGGGCCACAAGCTAGATATATTCTACTAGTGAGTCCAACCAACTTCACTAACTCAAATAACACCCAACGCCTTTTCCCCATGAAGTAAAAAAGTAGAGTGCATTGAGGCTTAATAGATACCTGGGCATAACAATTGAATACATTGAATACCATGTACAGTATTGAAATCTGGATACAATTTATTGATGTATAGTATTCTAGTTTGATGATACTTTTTACTAAGGTGACAAAACCAAAGATATCTTTTCCTGTTACAGAGCTAATGTCTTAATATTGTAATTCTTTAAGTGGTATACTAGTCTATTGGCTAAATAAATTGACTTGACTTGGCAAATAAATCACAGTTTGATTTTGCCTTGCATAAAATCTTTCAAACTTTTGGAAGACTTTGATCCCTGCATTGTGCCAGTAAAGTTACCATCCAAAGTGATGGATTTGACGTTACCAAGTCAAAACATACATTGAAAGAAAGCTGAGAGGCAAACAGGCTATTTACCATAGTACTGGCATTAATTTATTTTGTTCCTTTAATAAAATATTTACAATGGTCAACATTACAGTTTAAGGTTCATTTTTAATATTTCTAGTGATAATACAATTTGGTATTTCCATCACACCTCTCATACTTTCATTGTCTTGGGGAATAAAAGTTGTCCCAGGCTGGTCATAAAACATCAGCTGGTGAAAGTAACAATATAACAGGTGTATGAAATATACCTATCTATAATCATGTACAATGAGTATTATTCTGTATATTGTAAGTCCTTTAATCATTTCCAATAAAATAGAGTACAGTAAAGTTAATATATTTTGCAATTGTTGATGGCTCAAACTTGATTTAAACATATGTAGTTACAAGGATTCAAATACACAAAACATATTTTTATTTTGGTCAAGTACAAATACAGCTGAGCTCCTTATTGACACCTCTCTAATACAGTCACCTCTCTAATACAGACGCTCTCTAATACAGACACCTCTCAAATATGGACAATTTCCAATGTCCAGACATAATATATTTTATTTCAAAAGATCTCCATAAAACAGACACTTTGGTTACCATATTAGAGAGGTATGACGTATACAAATGAGCTGGCGATGATCTATGGTAAAGTAGTGGTACATCGGATAAGTTGTTCGTACATTCTGCACCTTGGGTTGTGTTGATCAGCATGTCAAATTCCATCATATTTTGATTCCTTAAATATATATAATTACCAACAGTTGTTGCAAATTATTTACCCACTTAACTTGGTGAGTGGTGACTGCAGTATTTGAATGCCAGACACAAATAACACAAAATCATGCCACATAAAAACAGAAAATTTAAGTTGCATGCCACATGGAAATCAGAATAAAATTTTGCTGGACATATTAATATCTAGTCTTAATGATATAACTGACAATTAAGAAAATATAGAACACACCACTGAGTCTTGCTCAGTTGCTCTATATTAATAAAGTTTTTAAAAAGAACTGAAACAGTCTGAGACTCTGAGTAAACTTAAAGTAGCATGTGAAAATAAATAATAAGAATTAATACCCATTAATAAGATTCGGTAGAAATACTGTCTTCAATCAATATCATGTATTAAACACATATTGAACTTCATATTGACATATCTTATTTAAATTGTCAGTTAAAGCCAACGGCCTCTGAATCATACGTACGATGACTGGAAATTAAATATCACACGTCGACTATCAATATAGTTCGGAAACCAAAGCATTATTGCCAAAAATAGTTACACTGATTGCAGCCCAATGAGTCCATGTTTTTACCACGTATTGCCACGACAGCCAACCAAACACTAAGCGCCATACGCCCATATTCCAACAAATTGATAATTTATATATTGAATATTGATGAAAATTCAGATGAGTACATGTATATTCAACATATTTATGAAATATTTTGTTCAAATTTGTTCAAACTTTCAGAAATATTATAAACAAAACACTGTAATTTTATAGCGACAACATCGCATGCGCCAGCGCTAATTCTAGTCAGCAACATACGTAGCCGTTATTGCGCATGCACTCAATCTTCAAGAATCTTGGAGATTTTCACAGCCTTTTCCAGGGTCATCTCCCAGCTTCGGCACGCGGCCACCAAGATGAACCTGGGGACGAGGTTGACAACTGACCAATAATCATAAGTCCTTGATAGGGTCACGTGCCTGTCCGACATTTTACGATGTAGGACAGGAGTAGCTTATCGCCTTGTTTATCTCACCTTTTTACATGTTTTGTTAATTTTAAACAAAAAATAAACGGCATGGAGAAGTAAACTAAAGCCGAGCAAAGAAAAGGATTTGGAAAATTAAAGTCGTTTTTAGTTATCAGTTTTGTTTAAAAATAAAGTGCGAGAAAACATGTCTTTGAAATTCATTTGTATACAACAGGTCGTAAAGTCAGTACATGAGTTCTTTTTCTGATTTAAATTAGTTCAAATCGTCTTAACGTACCGCAATCCCTTTTAAGCGTCCGAGGCTGACGTATTTTATGCATGTTAGAGCGCGCGGGGGGGGAGGGGGTTAATGGAGAAGAAGACTTAAAGAGGGGCGTTTTCATTAATTTCTATCTTATCTGGTATGACAGATGTGATATCAGACCGTATGCTTACCTCTTTCTTGAGGCTTGGGTACAATATTTGCCTTGAGGTTTTTTATATGTATTAATTAAGGTGGTCCTATACACAATGTAATACTCAAATTTGAGTAAAATACATCATTTCATATAATGTGGAATTATAATCTTAAAACCTTTCTTGATATCAGCCGTATAATGTTTTCACTAAAATCGTGTATTGAAACAAAGAAAACCGTTCATTCTCTAAGGCTGGTATAGTGGTATTCATTTTGCACAAAGATCAAATTGTTTATGACAATCAGTTAAATAATTGGTAATACCAATTCTCAAAGTTGCCGGATATGATATCATTAGGTGAATTGTAAATTAGTTTTCCTTTGTTTTTTTTACGCTAAAATTCATCTAAGGACATCATATCCGGCAACTTTGACAGTAAAAAAGTTGATCAAGATGAGGATTTTTACAATAAAAATAAATTGCATTTCTTCTCAGAATGATCCAAATATTACACATATCAAAAATCATATTTGCGGTTAGTAGCACTTTAACGAACATTCAAGCTGCGATTACTAAACTTTCATGATCAGGTCTTTCAGTATTTTCCCTATTGTCATAATTACGTGGGTTTAAAAGCAATGTATCAAGATTTGACAGTCAAAACAGTGATGTAAACTTGCCATTGTGGTGTTTCTTACAGACATAATGACGGCATTACAACGTTGTAATTCCACTGTTGACTGTCTGTGACAATGGATTCGTTTGTTGGAAAATAAAAAAGCTGTGTGTTGTAATACAGTATGTATCAAAATATCTTGTCGCGAGGACAGCGACTGTAATTCAGGGGAATGTTGTAACTCGAATAATAAAAGCTCCAAAACAATTTGCTCTGAATCGAAAGATGATGATCCTGCTTGCCGCCATATAGTTTTTATTGTGGGATTTACGGTAGTTCCGATTATTGGTTGTTGTATGTCCATGATTTGTTGTCCATCATGTTGGTCCAAATGCGAAAATGGAAAATCTACCGGAAGCATCAATACGAGAAATCGGCAAGCAGGGCTTTCTTCAGCTCTATAGGGGACGGGAGAAGTTGCGGAGGAGAGAGCGGGGGCGATATTGGAGGATGTGATGCGGATGGGGGAGGCGACTGCTGCTGTGACTGATCTCCGTGGTAATCAATATACATCTACAAGCGTAGAGGGAAGAGCCTGGGTAACGGATCGACACCTTAACGCATCTGAAGTAGTGAAGTACGTAATCACGCGTACTGATAAAGTGGAGCCGCTAAAGATGGAGACAATAGCTTTGCTATGTTAATAATGCTATTACCACGTTATGGAAATTGATATTTCTACAACCTTCCACAAAAGCTAGGAAATCCTTGCAATCTTATGCACAGTTAGCGGACGCAGATTTACATCAACATTGATGAAATCACATTTTACATACCAATTATAAAACAAACTACAATTTTAACATAATCTACCGATCACATTTCCATAAAGTTGAAAATTTCAAATGCAATTGCAGCATTTGTTTTGGATTTGCTTCTAGACTTAACAACATGTTTTTATTTGTGCAAACATCCCAGGAATAATCATAATGTACCTGAAAATATTTACGATTATCTATTGGCAAAATGTTTAGTTTTTCTAGGATCAGACCTACATAGACATCTTCTAATACAAACAAAGGTTGCTTTGGCACAATCAACATCATATTTTGAAGGACATCTGAACTAAAAATATAACCCATTCCAACACAATATGGTGGATAAGTGTCGTTTTTGTAATCCTTTTTTGATACACCCCTGAAATGAAAAAAGAATCGTAAAAGTTAGTCAAAAACACATGCTACTTAGGCCCCGTTTACACGATCCCCGGCTGAAATTCAACCCGGGTTGAAAGACCCCATGGGGTTTGTTTATTATTGCGTTCGCATGAACCCGGGTTGGCTGCAACACTATAGACATTTGTTTTCAACCCGGGTTGACATTCAATTGAGGTTGTGTTATTTTTCTGTTCATAACTCTTTCATTACAGACTATTTTGCTCATTCACATGTTTCGAACGTTTCTACCATCAACCTTATTTTAGCCACAATTATGCGGTGAATGTAAAAGGCGGAACGGCCGTGAGGAATGGCCGCGTGCGGAATGACATGCGAATGCAAATTTTGCGACATTATTTCGTGACTATTTTAGTTCGTAACATCTCTCTGATGTTTTTGCGACCATATTGAATTTTATAACGACACAACGCAATGGAATCACCGAAAATACTGTGGATTTAAGTGATTCAAAAGAAAGATTCATTTGTTTTAAAGATTAATTCATTGGTATAGCAATGTGAATTTTTATTGAAGTAGCATGATAGTAGGAGGCTATATCAATTATAAGATTAAAAAGGGAAGGATTCAAGTAATTCGGGCAAATGGTTCACGAATATTCGGGCAAAATAGATTTATTTAGTCTGAACTTAAACAAAAACAGAATTTTATAATTTACAGTACTGTTTATTTACCTGGTTTGCGTCTTGTTGAAAAAATTATGGTTGATAAGATTAATTTACAGGTTTTGTTCTTAAAAAGAGATCGTGAAGTGAAGAGTTTCCGGGAAAATTTTTTACTATTATTATTATTATTAGGCTTTATTATTATTATTATTATTATTATTATTAGGATAAATATCGCGAACTATAATTCACATCGCCACGCCACGGAATCTTTAAAACAAATGCATACCTCTTTTGAATCACTTAAATCCGTAGTATTATCGGTGATTATTTTATTATTATTATTATTATTTAATCTTATTTGAGAACGGTAACCTTTCAGATTAATATCATCTGATTTCCATGGGGCCGTTACCGAAATACAATAAAAAAAACCATATACAAAGGCATTATAACTATTCTAACTGAATAGACAAATTATTTACAAACAAATAAAAAATAGGTTCTAGTCACTGTTCACACGTTTCGTCCCATCATTATAATCGGCTCGAGAGAATTGTTTTATTAGCCGAATAGAAACGCCGTTCGCTTTAGCGGCTTTCGGGAGGCTATTCCACAGACTTACCGCTGAATAACTTATGCTTTTTTTAATGAAATTTGTTTTAGTCTTTGGAAGAGCAAAATCAACATAATTATTACGTAGGCTGTAATTGTCGTTTCTATTAATATTAAACATGCTAGATATGCTGTCTGGGAGTTGCTTGTTTTTAACTTTATGCATAAATGTTATTTTATGAGATCTCCTTCTTTCAGCTAATTGTTGCCAGCCAAGTTCGGTTAGCATATCGCTTATTCTTGTATCGCACGGTTTCCCTGTAATTACTCTTGCTGCTCTATTTTGCATTTTCTGTAATTTTTCTTGCAGGTAAACACTACAGTTGTCCCAAACTAAACTGCAATAGTCAAAATAAGGCAATACTATAGCTTTATAAACGTTTTCTAGAAAGCCGTTTCCATTGTGTTTTGGCGTTTGAAAGCTCAAAATAGCTGCAAAAACGTCCGCAGTGAGAGAAATGCCGCAAACTACAATTATAACGAAATAAGTCGCGAAATTTGCATTCGCATGTCATGCCGCACGGCCATTTCGCCTTTTATATTCACCGCATGCGTTAAACATGCAACTATAATACATTTTGTCACATGCATCATACGTGACATGCGCAGCACAGGGCCTTATATGCTTGACAACCTCTATAGCATAACTTTAGATGATTAATAATTTGCCCAATATTTTATTCTCACTTACCATTTGTGCCCGGCTATTCGAATCACCGGTTTATTAAAATCACATCTGCCCGTATAGACCCTCTCTCTTGGTAATTGCCACAACCATTTCACTAGTCCCTTGCTGTACACAAAAACATCATCGTCTGTCTTCAAATAATACTTAAAGTTGCAAAATTGGTAAGCCCATTCTAGACCAAGTTTTGATTTTAATGTTAAATTACCATAACTATCAGTGAATGAACCGATCACTATATCCTTGTAATATTCAGATTCGCTTTCTAGAATTCTTTGAGTTTTTTCATTAGTTTGTCCAAGCAAAAACACTGTTTTAACAAAACTTCCCGTGCCTTTAATTTCAGCCCAAGTACTGCGAATTATAGCCCTCTGTTGAAAGTTATTCGGCGACGAAAATACGACAATGAGAAGAAACACTGGCGTTTTGCAACGCGGGAACACTGCAGGAATCATCAGGCTCAAATTTAGGCGTTCGGCTTCATTCTTCGTCCAATTTACCTTGTGATTTTTTACAGAAGTATAGCTTGAGCGAAGCTCTAAAACAGCCATTGGCTGGTTTCCCTCCTTTGAATTTGTTGATTCATAACTGTAATAGCATAGCCAAGTGTAATGCATTCCAAAGACCAGAAGTAGACAAGTACCAAATATACGACGACTAGGAGCTACAAATCGCTTCGAACGAATATATAACATGTTTTTGTATAATCAGCTGACGACCATATATTAAGAGATTTTAGCTTTACAATTGCGCAGGTAGTCAGGTAGAAATTGCTTTCTAACTGCTAGACTCCTTGCGTTTGGAGCTCAGTTAATATTGCAGCTGGCCTTCTTGCCCTCTGGAGTTCAGTTAAAATTATAGCTTGACTTCTTTGAACTCAGTTAAAAGACCTTGTAATGCTATATCTTTCTTGTCATTAGATCGCACTCATTAACTGAACAATGAAAGTTCCCTTTTTCTAAATTTCACATTTGCTATTGGCAGACAAAACTTCATGATAATAATCGTCGGCCTATAAAATTAGAATAGAATTAGAATATAAAAATAGACTCAAAATAGATGTACAAGGACTGCGCTTTAAAGTAAATTTAATAAATTTAACTCTACTGAAAAAGCAAAACTAACCCCAAAAAATAAGCCAAATGAGCAATTTTCACTCCGAGAGTAATTTTAACTCCCATTATTTAGAGAATATTTTCCCCGAGGGTTAATTTAACTTTAGCATTTGATACAGGGTTTTTCCCTCACCAAAAAACTCTTTCACCTTCGCTGTGCTCTTTGATCAGACATGGTCATGGGTCATATGGTGGCAGCCAAAGGCACCCTAGTTAGCATTCGAGACGATCACGTTCCACCTGCCTCGCTTAGATTCTACATCGAATCATTTGAATGGTGGTAATTTTATGTTTGGTCAGCTTATCTGTGTTTCACCGGCATGCTTCAGTGCGTCTTCCGGTAATGCCAAAGGCTTTGATTGCTGAACGTAGCAATAAGGGATGGTTAGCACCATATAACTTTACTTTATCTTAATCTGTTCTGTTGAATTTCTTATTGCGTGCACGACTAGGTAAATTTTAGGAAAATAGACCAATTTTCTCGGACAATGATATGTGAAAATTCAAAAACATGTTTTGTAAAACTAACTAGCCTTGAAGTAAGGCCAGAGAATTTGAGGTCACGATGTAGTTGGCCGACAGGTCATTTCACAGACGAACGTACTCGACTGAAAAGACATGAAATAAGTTATTAGAGAGCATAAGCAAGCGACGTTTTTGACAATACGGGCGCCACGCATCATCATTGTTCGCATCATCACGTCGATCAACAACAAACAAACAAAGTCACGCCGCATATAATATATAATATATTATTAACTGTAATTAACTGTAAAAACTTACGCTCTTGAAAGGATGCAAAATGTATTATCACGGCCAAAGGTTTATATAAGGAAATACAAAATGTAATTTCTTACAATAACTGAACTTCAGGCTTCAGAAAAGAATGTATATACTATTAAATTATAATATACAACTCGCAAGGGCAATGTGATTTAATAATAGCTTGTGAAAATTTTGTTTTTAGGTTGTCCTCAGTTATCCTAACAGTCAACCACGAAATATTAGATTGAACAAGGAGCTTTATCCGCTTGGTCGACATTTAGCTATGGGCACTACATGAAATCCTTTGTTATGAACAAGCCTGCAAGGAAATAAATAGTGAAATCCAAAAACTTCGCAGACTGTCTGACCCGTCACTTTTACGCAACACTTCCAAGGAGGCCATGGAGTCGTTCTCGTGTGACGATATTGCAATATAAAGAGTTACAAAACATAAGAAGTAGCTGATACTGGAAGAATTAATAAAATATGCAAGCGAAAGAATTCAATTATTTGTTCAATCATCTATATTTGTGGTTTCATATAGCCACAACAGAACTGTCCATTAAATACCTTTTATACTAGCATATTTCTGAGCTTCTGAAAGAATGGTGCAGTTATTAAAGGGAATATTTTTTTATAATTTGAAGCCGGTAAACCTGCGAAAAATAATTGTTCTTCGAGATCTGATCTAAAACTCCATACGAGTCAGAACACGAGTGAACACGAATGAACACGAGTGAACACGGGTGGAACACGAGTGAACACGAATGAACACAAGTGAACACGGGTGACACGAGTGAACGTACACGAATGAAATACAACTAAAAATGCCATTTAGGTTCAAAAGGCCAATAGATATTTAGTAAACAGGAAATAAAACCCCAATTACGCAGTTATTTACTGAAAAAGGTTTGGAAACGTTAATTTATTGCGTATTTGATTTAATTTAGTTGCTATTTAAACGCGAATTTTGTTAATTAATTGTAATATTAATAACGTTAATTGTTAGCCAAACGCAAGCCATTTATGGAAATATAATGTACACTGACCATTTCACTTTTCAGTCCCGTGAGTCCACGTTGTGTAATTGCTAATTACCATTTGAATCAAAATGCTTTCATCCATGTCTGCACGTTATTTAATTTTAAAAAAGTGTTGTCGTATCACCCCATGATATGAAATATGTAAGCAAACAACACAAAACAGCCAAACAGGTCAATTAATAGCTCCAAGAACCACAGTGAAAACAACTCCCCCGTGAGCTGGGTTGTAGTAGTGAAACGTAACAGGACCGCCTAAAGGAAGTGGGACGTTAACCAACCCTACTCACATCACCACCTCTTTCATTAAACCCCAAGGTACAAAGATGTGTATTTTACTGCCCATAGTCGGAGTGAACGCTCAATAGGCGTATTGTATATACTTCGTTTGCTGAATGTTGCCTAGATAATCGAATAGTACAAAAGCTTGTCTAGAGAAATGGAGCACGAAAACTTGTAGACTAAGGGCAATAGACCCATTCAACTTTTCCCTTGTTTAGTGTTGTTTGCTTGCATATTTCAAATCATGTGACAATACTTTTTGAAATTAAATGACATACATATATGAACGAAAGAAAGCATTTTAATTCAAATGATAATTAGCAATAACAGAACATGGACTGAAAAGTGAAATGGTCAATGTACATTATATTTCCATAAATGGCTTGCGTTTGCCTGACAATTAACGTTATTAATATCACAATTAATTAACAATATTCGCGTTTAAATGGCAACTAAATTAAATCATATACTTAAATATACACAACAACTGTCCAAATAACAACTAAATACATATTTACCAAAAGAAGAATTCCCCACATTAGATAGATAGATAGATAGATAGATACTTTATTGCGTGTTCCCCTAAGGGCTTTTCAACACTACATTACATGATTGAAATTACTATAAATTACTTCTAAAACTATTTATGTTACAATGTACGAATATAAATATATAAAAATATGTACATATACTTATTTATTTAAAACAGTAAAAATATGTACAACCACGTTTTCCAAACTCGTGTGCACACACTATCTGTGTGATTTTTTATAAAATTTTCATGATGGGAATACGGTCACTGAAGAGATACCTATGCACGATCAAGGGGTCGATGTAGGGTCGATGTGAGGTCGATGTGAGGTCGATGTAGGGTCGATGTGAGGTTGATGTTGGGTTGATGTTGGGTCGATGTGAGGTCGATTGGGGCACCGGTTCGAGTCCAGTTCGGTAGATGTAAACATTTTATAAGATGTCATAATGAAGACAAAGGACGTGTTTGTGGAAAACGATGACTTTGGTCCAGAAGAAGCTTTAGAAGCAGCTGTTGATAAGAGAAAGTTTCTAATAAAAAGACTAGCTACAGTTTTAATGAGGAAGACGATGACGCAGAAAGCGATGATTAAACTGCTACATAATACTCTAAGAACCTTTGTACTGCATATATGTTTAATAAATTTTTCTATAACTACATTGCTGGGTCTAAAATCATGTCTCAGAATATAAATACACCAATGGCTGTTTATGATAACGTCTCCACTCTCTTTGCTTTGTTATCGTTTATTGCATGTTAGCATATAGCACCGTGGAAGTATGACATCTATACAATCGGGCCACCGAGCATGTGTTTTGAGCATGTAAAATAACTGTGAGAGCGCTCGGTTACTGCGCATGCGCAATGCTCACCTCACATAAATTGTATCCAACATGTTTTTGAAAATCTTAGAACAAAGCAAGAATGGTATTATTATTATTATTATTATTTAATCTTATTTGAATACGGTAACCCTTCAGATCTAATATCATCTGATTTCCAAGGGGCATGTTACCGAAATACAATAAAAAAAAACTATATACAAAGGCATTATAACTATTCTAACTGAATAGACAAATTATTTACAAACAAATAAAAAAATAGGTTCTAGTCACTGTTCACACGTTTCGTCCCATCATTATAATCGGCTCGAGAGAATTGTTTTATTTGCCGAATAGAAACGCCGTTCGCTTTAGCGGCTTTCGGGAGGCTATTCCACAGACTTACCGCTTAATGAAATTTGTTTTAGGCTTTGGAAGAGCAAAATCAACATAATTATTACGTAGGCTGTAATTGTCGTTTCTATTAATATTAAACATGCTAGATATGCTGTCTGGGAGTTGCTTGTTTTTAACTTTATGCATAAATGTTATTTTATGAGATATCTTTCTTTCAGCTAATTGTTGCCAGCCAAGTTCGGTTAGCATATCGCTTAATCTTGTATCGAACGGTTTCCCTGTAATTACTCTTGCTGCTCTATTTTGCATTTTCTGTAATTTTTCTTGCAGGTAAACACTACAGTTGTCCCAAACTAAACTGCAATAGTCAAAATAAGGCAATACTATAGCTTTATAAACTTTTTCTAAAATTGGTGTCGGAATATATTTCTTCATTCTTCGTAACATTCCAATACCTTTTGAAGCCTTATTAACTATGTTTTCGATCTGGTTTTTCCACGATAATTGTTCGTCAACAATTACACCTAGGGTTTTTGTACACTTTACCCTATTAATATTGGTTTCCCCAATTTTAAATTCTTGGTCGTTTTCAATTTTGGCTAGTCTTTGTCTAGACCCTATTATCAAGTATTCTGTTTTTTCTTTATTAAGAGTTAACCTGTTGGCCAGCAACCACTGATGAACTCTTTCTAAGTCTGCATTTAATTTAGTTATGACTTCATCACTTGATCTACCACTTGTCGTTAAATTTCTGTCGTCAGCGAACATAGCAGTATTCGAATGCGAGAGACACCTCGGGAGATCGTTTATATAAACTAAAAATAACAACGGTCCCAGATTTGATCCCTGAGGCACTCCGCATCTTATGGTACGTCTACTTGACATGGTTCGTTCTATTTTACACATTTGTGTTCTATTGGACAAATACGACTTAAACCATTTTAAGGTACTAGGGCTAGCCCCATACAGATGTAATTTACTGAGAAGTATATCATGATAAACACAATCAAAAGCTTTCTTCAGGTCCAAAAATATTACACCATTCAAGCATCCATTGTCCATATTAATTAACCATTTGTTGGTAGCTTGAAGGAGCGATGATTGTGTTGAGTGATTCTTTCGGAAACCTGCTTGTTCACTTGTGAGTATCTCATTGGACTCCAGATAATCAGACAACTGCGTTGAAATAAGTTTCTCAAAAATTTTGGAAATTGCCGAGAGTATTGAAATAGGTCTATAATTAGTGCACTCAGTCTTGTCTGCCGATTTAAATATAGGTGAGATCACTGCAGTTTTCATATCTTCAGGAAAGATACAAGTTCTAATAGATTGGTCGTTAAAGATATTAACCAAGGATGGAGCTATGATATCTGCAGAGTCTTTCAACAATTTCGGTGAAATTTTGTCATGACCTGTTGCCTTAGAAACTTTTATAGTTGAAAGTAAATTAAATACTTCCTCGATTGAAACGGTCCGAATTTCAAAAGAGGAATTCACAGAGGTAATATATGATTCTGCTTTTATGTTAGTTGCAGGTAGAGCATCAGCCAATTGAGGCCCAATATTATTGAAAAATGTATTAAAGACATCAGCAATATGTTTAGGCTCAGTAACAGAGAGATCACTCTCAACCTGAATCTCAGTAATGTTAGTAGTTTTGGAATTTTTGTTTGTCAATGTCTTAATTGTGTTCCACATTGTTTTAGGGCTTTGATTATTTTCACTCAAGGCACTCATATAGTATTTAGTTTTCGTGTTTTTAACGATCTTGTTAACTTCATTTCGTGCTCTTTTATACGCTTCGTGCACATTCTTTGAGCCTGATTTTACGGCTCTTTTCTTAAGATAATCTCTATTTTGCATACTTTTCTTGATGTTATCTGTAATCCAAGGAGCATACTCACTTCTAACTTTCCGTGTTATTGGTGGCGCATGTAAATCAGCAACCGCCAAGAATTTTGATTTCCATTCTTCCCAAAGAATGTTTGGGTTTGTAAGGTTTGGTTGTGTTTGGAGGATTTCATTTAAATCAGATCTAAAAGCATTAATTTCGAAGTATTTATACTGTCTTGTGTTGACAATTTTTGGCTCTTTTCGGGGAATTGAGACTTTTCGGCAGACATAAATCATGCTGTGATCGCTTATTCCTATGTGTTCCACGCCCGAGTCAATAATCAGTTCTGGCTTGTTGCTGAATGCCAAGTCAATTAACGTACTTGAGGTTTCAGTTATTCTCGTTGGTTCCTTAATTAATTGTTCGTACTGAAATGTTTGAGCAAGATCAACAATTCTTTTTGTCTGAGGTGAAATCGTACTTTCTCTAAGATTATTCCAGTCACAGTTGAAATCACCAATTGTGATAGCTTCCTTATTTTCAGAATCTATTTTTGTAATACACTCCTCATAATCGCTAAACAAATCGAGACTTGTACCCGGGGGTCTATACCACGTATTGATTAAAAACGACTTCGCTTTTGGCTTGAAGATTTCAACTGTGATTGACTCCAAATTTTCATGATCTAAGTCTGGCCGTAATTTATAGCTTATACAATTTCTGATGTAGATCGCAACACCCCCGCCTTTTCGATTTCTATCTTTACGAATAATTTCGTATCCATTAAGATTTACTTCATAATCTTGTACTGTGTCGTCTAACATTGTTTCACTTAAACATATTATATCAAACTTGCAGTTATGACTATATATCCTTAACTGATCTATATTTTTAACTAAGCTTCTGATATTTAGACGAGATATCTTGAAGCCTTTTAATTTACTTCGCTGCTGTGTTATTCTAGATCTAGTTGTATTATTACAGGTACAGAACATCAAGAATGTTTTTTAATCGCTTTGTTCTAAGATTATAATTTCTCCTTGTGCGGGAAATGATGGATCGCTTGGCCTTTCCTGCCCGTTTGGCCTGGTTTTGGTCTTTTTTGCCTGCCTTTGGCCTTTCTTGCCTGACTTTTGGCTTTACACGGGACGCAAGGGACGTCGGGACTTACCTAAATATGTCCCGAAACAAGGTCCCGTAAATGAGTATTTCTACGGGACTTGCTAAACGTGGAATAAACTAAATTATTAAACTAAATTACCAAGCTAAAGTACTAAACTAAACTAAAGATCTAAACTGAAGTTTTAAACTAAACTAAAGTTCTAAACTAAAGTACTAAACTAAGGTTCTAACCTAAACTAAAGTGCTACCGAGAGAACCCCGAGAGAACTCGCAGAGAACGCAGAGAGAACCCCTACAGAACCCACGAGAGAACCCCGAGAGAACCCCGAGAGAATCCCGAGAGAACCCCGAGAGAACCCCCCTACATAAAAGTCTTTTTATAAGAAATTTCCTCGTATCAATAGCAGCTTCTAAAACATCCCCTGGATCAAAATACTGTCTACAGTTCGGTTGCACAATATAATAATCATTATGACATCTTATAAAATGTTTACATCTACCGAACCGGACTCGAACCGGTGGCACACATCGACCTCACATCGACCCTACATCGACCTCACGTCGACACTACATCGACCTCACATGGACCCTATATCGACCTCACATCGACCCTACATCGACCACTTGATCGTGCATAGGTATCTCTTCAGTGACCGTATTCCCATCATGAAAATTTTATAAAAAATCACACAGATAGTGTGCGCACACTCTTCGTGCGCACACCATATGATGTCATGAATACCCATTAACTTAAACGTTCCGTAACGTATGCACACCCCTTAGTGCGCACTATGTGCGTGTAGTAGTAACCTACTCGTGTTCCACTCGTGTTCATTCGTGTTCATTCGTGTTCATTCGTGTTCATTCGTGTTCACTCGTGTTCTGACTCGTATGGAGTTTTAGATCAGATCGTTCTTCGAGCAAATATTTGCATATTGAGACCAGACAATGCAGTTCAATTGCATTGACTGAACTGTTGAATACTTTGACACACAAATTTAATTTTTCCAGTCTCAAATACATGTTATAATTCAATTGCAATTTTACCCTGACGCAGACCGACTCATTTGGATGTGCAACTGTCGACACTACGAATTGCTCTATTCGCCCTGCTTGAGAATTTGATTTTACTACATCCCGGGCGTTCTTTGTCAGTGCCCGCAGATTATCAGCGGTATATGATGTTTCCTTCTGGGTTATGGTTAGGGTTAGGGTTAGGGTTGGGTTAGGGTTAAGGTTAGGGTTAAGGTTAGGGTTAGGGTTAGGGTTAGGGTTAGGCAATGAGGTAGGAGTAAGGATCAGAAGGAAACATTAGGAAACACAAGGAAACACTCCTCTGGAAACACTCAATGTTATCATCATATACCGCTGATAATCCTAATTGTGATCGCGGGCACTAACAAAGAACGCCCGGCACAGAATAGGAAATGACCAGAAAGGCCACTCAGCAGTGCAACGTGACACCCTATTTTTATGCAGTTATCTGGCCAGAATAATGGCGGATCAGCCAGTTCAGCCTGTTTATTGGTCAGAAAATGCAATTGACTGGCTAGAATAATGGTAATGAACATGCGTAATGCGACATGCGCAGCGTCAAAAACTTCAAAGGTTCGGCCTCAAGTGGCCCTTCTAGTCATTTCCTATTCTATGCGCCCGGGATGTAGTAAAATCCTTGAGAATTTGAACTGATAGCCCTAAATGACGTTTTAAGGTGGTCCACTACAAAAAAAATATTTTTCTATCTTTTATTACTATTGAATCTCTACTGCTAATATGTTGTTAGTCTCAACACTCTGCAAAACATTGTTGCCATGGTTACCGAGATAAAGCACCTTCTGTGGTGAAATTCATGCAATTTTATAAACACAATAACTAAATAAGGATTAATGATAAAATTCTGGAATAACTTTTATTTACTAACAAATAACATTGTCTAGGAGTTGAACTAAAACAATCAACATTGAAACATTATCACCAGTTTTATAGGTCAAAAACTGAAAGGGCATTTGACGACTCGCATGGAAACTGTCACCACTTCAAAACTATTCAACATAACTCAATTATGTTAGTTCAACTCCTAGAGCTTGATATGATGAGTCTATGCTGAAAATTTCATCAAGATAGCTTCAATGCCTCTTCAGATATCCTGTGCGCAATAATGGAAATCGCTAGTTTTGCTAATTCGAGAAAAATGCATTTAAAGTTCAATGTTCGGTTTATCAACATGATCGTCACATTAAGGTGGTCTTATACATTGAAAACTTTTTTTTTCCTCATTTTTACTCTAATATTATAGAATATGGGTGGCTGACACAAAATCACTCACGTTATGCAATTTGTTGATTATAGTTTATATATTCGGTATATAAATGTGCCCATATAGATATTTGGAAATTATGTAAAAGTTATATTTGTATATGCCAGTTTAAATAAACAACATATTTGCAAGTATATGCGCCTTATATTGGGAAACCTTTTATTTACTTATATTATACGCACAAATGAAAAATTCGACATGGAGCTCCCTATATTTTCATATGTTTAGAAATTATACGTTGACTAATTTGGGGTCGAAATCACATAGCCAAACGCATCCTAAACGGGAGAGGTAGGCATATATATCATGAAAATGCCATGCTAGATTTTTTCAAAAATCTTTAACACGTACTATTTCAACACCTAAGTTTGGTTCCCGGCTGTGACCTCCGCCGTTGCCGTCTTTAAAAAGACACCAATGTTTAACCCTTCGGTTCTTTGAAAGGTTATGGCAGATCGACTTTCGTCGGACTTTACATGATGTCCTCAATCAGTCATAGCCTTGAAGTGGAACCGTAATTACAGAAAATATATAGCACGAAAACAATTTGCTTTCACGCCATTATAACGCCTCTCCCGCCTAAATATAACCGACTTGTACTTGGTGTAATTTGAAATAAAATCGTTTAAAATCACTATATAGCTAGGGAGGGGTAGCTGGGTACTCATTTGGAGGAAAAAACTTTTCCGCGATTTTCCAATAACATGTCGTTGCTATGGTGGTTGCTACGGGACAAAATTTCAAACAACCTGCTATTTTCCCCTATTTATCCATTTTACGCCAAACAAATAGAAAAATTAACACAAGAAAACGATGATGCATAATATGGCTAATTTCAAAATAGGATTTTCTTTTAAAATTTTGTAGTGGACCCCCTTAATCCTGGTGGCATGGTTGATCATCAAAGATAATAGGGCGCTTTAGCAGTGACTACGAGTACGACTCAAAAGCTCGACGACTGCGACTTTTGCGAGATGGGGTACGCAAACAACACGGCGTTTGGCGCGAAAATGAAGGATCTCGTACTCGTAGTCGTACTCGTAGTCATTGCTAAAGCTCCCTATTGTACCATACATTACAAGTTACAGAGTTCTTCAAAGAACTGTTAAATGCATAGTTTTTAAGAAGAGTAAATCACTTTATTATATACACAAGCTCTGGATATGAGGTATTCTGCAATCTGATTGGTTCTCTACTAGCAGGATATTAGCTCATATCCTGCTAGTAGAGAAAAGTAGAAAGATGGCTGCCAGATTTGAACAATTAAATGAAGAGGAAATGCAAGTTTTACATGAAAAAAGTACGCCAAAATATTCTGTTCATACCCAGAGCACAGTATAGAGACGACCAGTAGGGCCACTCATTTGAAATTTTGTGTGTGGCCATTCATTATTGGCACAGCCAGTCAGTCTTTCTGGCCAATATAAATAAGCAAGCTGACTATAACTCCTGGCCAGTAAACTGCAATTTTGCATAAAAAAACCCTACTGCATCGCCGAGTGGCCCTACTGGTCGTCTCTATACTGTGCCCAGAGCTTGTGTATATAATAAAACAGTTATTCTACTCACTCTCGTCGTATATGATTGATAGCCGACTCGGCGCTATCGCGCCTCGTCGGCTATCAGCTCATATACGACTCGAGTTCGTAGAATAACTGTTAAATATACAGTACCTTAAAGACTTTACTAAAGAATGTCGTGATGGGACAATGGAACAAATCTATGTTATAGATGTTAGACTAGCTCAAAAGGTCAAACTGCGGGTATTCATCAAGACAAATAATACGCACGTACCTATTACATTGCGAATTGAAGTCCTACACTCTTCTGAACTCGTTTTCGGTTCAAAATTTCCTTCCAAAATATACTTAAGGTAAGTTTACCTTAAAGCTTGCATCGTAGCACTAGAATTCTAAACTGTCTGGCAGTCTGGCTACAATCAAGCATGTCATGCACGGCGAGGCAAATATTTGCATGTCAGTTGAACAAAATGAAGTGGGTGTAATGCATCTAAAGCTTAATTACAATTCTGCAGACAATAGAAAATAATGCTCATTGGAGTCGTGTTTGAAGCTATTCAAAGCACACCTAAATCGCATTTTATCATATCTCTTCAGTGAAACATGAAAATTTGAACAACGTTATTCAAAGCACTCCTAAATCGCATTTTGTCATATCTCTTCAGTGAAACATGAAAATTTCAACAACAGAAAATGGATTGGAACAAAAAGAATACTTAAAATAACGTCATGTTAGTTATGTTTTATCCGTTGGCGATTTGGCACATCGACAACGGCTTTTTACTCGGTCCAATTCGTTCTCACCGCGAACGATAAATGAAACAAGGCCTTAGAGGCCCGATTTGGACCAATCAGAAGCAGGAAAAGCAATAGGCACGTTACAATTTCTACTAAATACTCCTTAGTATGCTCTACAGGGTGTATCAAAAAAAACGCAACCTCGGAATTTCCCAAGAAATCCACTTTGTTCTTAAGAAGAAAAGATTTTAGGCCCCTGGGAATTTAAAATAGCTTCTAATCGTTTTCCAGGAGCATAACTGTCGAATTACTAATACGATTAGAAGCTATTTTAAATTAAAATCAGTGGATTTAAATTCAGGTTGCGTTTTATGATACACCCTGTATATACAGGGTATCCCAAAAAAAAGGCTACCTTTTCAAATTCAAATTAGCATGTCAATTCAAGCAACCTATTGTAGTTCTTTGAAATGCATTATCGCTTTTGAACTACGAATGCGTAAAAACACACAGTTTTATACACATGGGATATTAAGAAAAGCTTCCAATTGATGAATAAGTTATAAAACCTGTTTTAGATTAAACTTATATTATAATTACATTTAATATAAAATTTGACAAGTTAAATTCAACGCAAATTCAACATCTAAACAGGACTTAAATGCAAAACGCTTCTGAACGCTTTCCAAACGCTTTCCAAACGCAGACTTGAAGTTATTCTTAATCAGCCGTGTGTACATGCACTAAAACCCATTTGAAATTGAACACAATAGGTTGTTTGAATTAACACGCTCATTTGAATTTGAAAAGGTAGCCTTTTTTTTGCGTTACAAGCTGCCCTATATAGAGCATACTAATGAGTATATAGAACACACTAATAAGTTACATAAATGAACCACTACAACATATTAACCACGAAAACGGTACAAACATTAACAACGAAACCCTACAAAACACACATTTTCGCACAGAAACATATCAAATTGCACCAGCTGACTAAATATTTACCTTATTTAATTTTCACACATGTTTGTTTTGTCTCATCATAATTCATAGATGCCAAGGTCGTGTTATGTCCAAGCGTGAGATGAACGCACCGCAGCAACCGTCGGGGGATCCGGGGGCATTCCCCCCGGAAATTTTTTGAAATTGGGGTCTCGGAAACGGCATTTCCAGCGTTCTGAGAACATATTTGGGAGTTATTTTTGGTTCTCAAAAACAAGATTTTAGAGGTACATTTTGTGTTAAGGCACAATGTTTAACAAGTAATTGCTTTATAAATAATTTAGCGGGGCTGAGTAATAGCCTCGCCTACTAAGTACGTCAAACTTTAAGCCGTATAATTGTAGCTTGATGCAATAGCGATTAACAAATGCGCTCAGGTTACATCCTGAAGTAGTGTGTTGATTGCATTTAAATACACAAGGAAACACGAGTTTTACAGTCTGATGTTTATTGATAGCTTATACCAAAAGAAATTAGTTCAAACATTTTCACCATTATTTCCCTACATTTTAGCTTCTCAGCTAACTTTCTGCTTATGCGTGAGATAATCAAACTGAAGCGTGTGAGCGTGAGAAATTATGCTGAGGCGTGTGTCACACGCTTTAATTTTTCTTCAACCTCGATTTATTTTATTTGACTTTACCATCTCGTTGGTTGGTTGGTGTGACTATTTGCCCGGTACTTGTAGACCATCGGACGCCGTTATTGTTATTTTTTTTTCAAAACAAAACAACAGCTTTACTTTTTACTCAACTCAACTTACTTACTTCACTCATTTGCAACCAGGGTTGACAGGTGGCCAGGGCCAAAAGAGCCAAACGCAAGATAAAAAGTAGCCAAACTAAGCCAAAAGAAGCCAAAATCGAAATTTAGAGTGGGGCCTGGGGCCGAAGTAGCAATTATGCGAAATATACCGTAAATACAATCGGTTATCATTTTATCTGACATAGTGACTCAGAATTCAAACTCGTAATCGGTTTATTATTTATTTATTTAGGTAGTAGTAAAAAGAAAAGGTAGAATATCTCTTGCAAACGACTGTATATAATTTTTACCAAACCATGAAATGTTATCGTATCATTCACCAGGAAATGTGAGGCGGAAAAGCAATTAAGATTAGTGTCAAGTAACTAAGGCTGGTGTCTGGTATCGCTTTCTCCAACAAGCAAGGCAGGTATTTATTTTTGCCCGAAATGCTGTGCATAAATTTTTTTCATAATCTTGACCACTGCGTGAAATTTTTTTCCTCATATTTACATTTTTCCTGGTGTCTGGTATCGCTGTCAACAGGAAATCTACACATAATGCGATTAGCAGCGGCATTGTCTCAAGTTATCTTTGTGCGAAGTGTCATCACGTTAGTGTCAATAATAGGTTATTGACCGAGCGTGAGAATCAACAGTGAAAAATATCGGACCGAGGTTTTTAGTACACCCAAGCGAGCGCAGCGCGCACGCGGTACTAAAACAGAGAAGATATTATTTCTGGTCGCAGACCAGGCAGCCGAGAGCAAATAAACTGTTTATATATTATTCTTTGAGTTTGATCTTATTAATTAATTAATATAAACAAAAAATTTTCGCCACCTTTCATGTGAGACATGATGAAATGGCTTCCTAGCTATTCTGTTACTTTTATCGAACAACGACGACGGTTGTTTTGCCAGTTTGGCCATAACTGGCTTCCATGGGCATTGTTTTTTTTTTTGTTTTATTTGTTTTATTTAAAATTTAAAAAAATTAAAAAAATTTAAAAAAATAAAAAAAAATTTTTTTTTTTTATATTTAAAAAATATTTTTAAATATTTTTTTTTTTAATTTTTTAAAAGTTAATTTAAAATTTTAATTTTTTAATTCGGGACACCGGTCCGGATAACTAGTTATCCGAACCACGGTCCGGATACGGCTTTTATCGGACCGCTCGCTAGCCAATCAGAACCGCGGATTTCATAAAGCCATATAATAATACAGGTTATTCGAGTAATTAGTGGTGGGATGCGTGACTATTTTTCGAAGAGTTGCATATTTTTAATAAAGAAGCCAAAAAGAAGCGGGGGGGGGGGGGATTTGGAACAATTTCAAAGTCAAATTGACATATTTCAAATATTTAGAAATTTAGAAATGTAATTTTTACACAGCAAAGCAAAAACACAGGAACTGTCTCAATTTAATAAAATGAAAAGGGTAAAGGGGTTATATTTTAAAATTGAAATAAAATACCGTATTTCATGTTCTGTTATCACTTAAAATGTGTGCAATTTAATAATAGTGTCGACAAATCATCTTTTGTTAGCTGTTGGAAGAAATGTGGTTCTTCATAGACGGAGGTGGTTATTCAAAATAACAGAAGTGTATTTTCGAATCCCAAACGTTCTGTTCAGCATATCATCTTAAATATGGTGATCAAATACGACTAGTGCGATTTAAGTGTGAACAAAAATTACATGATACGAATCGTACAAGTTGAATACATCTTTTGTGATTCCGTGATTTATACCAACTAAGTTCGTTCGAAAGTAAAGACAAGACTTCATTTTGTACGATTTTCCCCACACAATCCCTGTTTTTGAAATCTTCCAATCCTCCACCTCAAAAATCTAATGATCCACCCTTAAGACGGATATAGAATAACCATTTGTGCTCTATGGGTTGTTGAGTCCCTCGAAATAAATAGAATGCCACGCGGGGCCAAAGCCCCCTCGTCGATTCTATCTATTTCATGGGACTCTATAACACATAGAGCACGAGTGGTCATTCTCTATGCCTGACATTGAGTTGCCTTGCACCCCTATGATACTGTATATGGCAATTTGTAGTTACATATATTAGTCATACATGCTTTGACTAAACAAGAGGTCCGGATAGGTGGATATTGGTCGAGTTTTTTCGCATGTATGGACCGAGCCGTAGGCAAGCATTGCATGTACATGATGTGGAACTTAGCCTTGCATGTGGAACTTCCTATAAAATGACCTTGAGTTTCACTTCGGGCACCTTCTACGGCGAAAACTTCTACTTTCAAAAAATATATGTTACATTTCTTCTCAGAATGACATAAAGATTATATGCTGAGGAAAATGTTAGTGGCCCTTTAAATATAATGGTTTATGTACGTTAATGTTCAAGTTAGTCCATAGAATTATTGCGACACTACTGCACGAGTATGTATCCGAAGGCCGGAAAGCTCTTAGCTAGTTGCAGGCTGTAACAATATTACCGCAAGTTTTGTTTCTCCACTCATCATTGCAATCACGAGGACGTACTGTAATACCATAGCCAATACCACTGTCACAAGTGTCGCAGTTGTCTTGATTATTTGCCACGAATCCAATCCGTATCTTCCAGTATGAATTATCACCTATTATAATTTTGCTTTGTACATTAAACCCTTCTTTGTCATAGTTTTCTTGCAAAACCGCACCATTGATCAAAGATTTCCATTTGTCCTTTCCAGCTGTTGTTTTTATGTAGTCTCCCTTAGCAATCACATTGAACAACGATCTTGCTTGGTGGTCAATCAGAATCCATTTTTTAATGTTGTGGACTTTCATTCCGAGGCATATTTAATTTGTTAAAGGTGCGTTCCAGTATAGTAGCCAGTTTTGTTTGTTTTTCTGTCAAACCTTCGAGTCTGTCCTTCGAGTCTGTCCATAAAGGCGAATTGTACTTGAAATACATGCATGCAGAATCCCTTCGCCTGTTCGAACCATTGAACTAAAGATAACTGGAACGCTACCTCCATAGAAACTCGCCTAAGATCGCCTCAAGCCAAATTTCACTTCCAAACACGCGTGTCTGGAGGTCAAAACAAGCGTGTTTATGTTGCGAGACTTTCCCGCGAGCCCATTTCAGGGAGTGAACATGCCTTTTTGCTGAAATAGGTAGGAATGCATGTAAAAACTAGCAGTATTTACATATAACAAAAAAGAAAATTTCTTTTTTTAGAAGGTTCCATTGATATTTCTATATTCGTAGCGCAATGAAGTTAACTTTGCATACAAACTATGCATGATCGAGAAAAGAACGGGCTTCGAAGCCGATCAAAAATATTTTACAATAAATTTCTGATATTCTATATTATCTAAACTAGTAAAAAAGCAATACCCTTTTCTACAATAATCGTTGTATGTTTTTTATTACTGGCACACAGCGGTTTATTTTTGTGAAATTGGCTATATAAACAGTGTAAAGATTCAGGAAAACGCAAAAATATTCGCAACAAACAAACAAGTCGAAAGTGAACAAACGAACTCTCGATCATTTCTTGGCATATTTTTTATCAAAAAAGACCATTTAGTTATCACAAAAAATTGGAAAAAATACAAGTAACGTCTACTAGGAAGTTTTACCTGAGTAAAAGTATAAATAAAAAGCTTTGAAACTCGTAAATAAAGTTTCTTTTTGCAAATATTAAGCCGGTTTTCAAAAATGCATTTTTGTATTACCAATTGACAGCGTTCTTCTCTCGCGCGAAAAGACTGGGTCTAATTTTCAAGATTAGCTTCACATTTCCGGTCCGAGGTAGCGTTCCAGTTATATTTAGTTCCACGGTTCGAACCAAACAATTTACTCCCCAAAAGTTATTGTAACATGAAGTACTGAGTCGATCACTGTAACCATGGTAACACGCAACCTGAATATTTCTTTTATTTTAGTTTGGTAAAATGGTATAAAAATAGTGATAAGATTTGTACTTTTAACCATAAAATTATCAATTGCCGAAGTATATAAAGTATTATGTATTCTTTTAGCTTTGAATTACTGTAAAATTCAAAAAAGTTTTTTAAAAAGTATTCTTATACTTCGCACTTGTTTTTGAAATAAAGTTTTTGAGATTTAATATGTTGTTTCTTTTTCTCATATAACGTATTTGAATTGATACTAAAATACTTTTTAAAAATAATCAATGTTGCATTGAACACACAGGATGACCTACGCATTTTCAAATTCACAAATTATACTGCATGTCAAACGACAGTTAGGTTCTTTGTCCTAGCCGATCAAGAGCTTGCTAGTTACCAGTTTTCTCTTGGTCTGAACGTCCATGACAAAAAAAATGGCGGACAACTCTCCATTCCGCCATAGTGCGCCGGCTCGGGGATAATAGAGTAACTAGTTTAGCAAACACGACGCGACGTCAAAGAGGACGTGAAAATGGCGTAAAAATGGCGTGGGCACATCCATAGATTGGCATATCACGCCATTTTTACGCCATTTTCACGTCCTCTTTGACGTCGCGTCGTGTTTGCTAAATTACTCTAATGTGTTTGGTGTGACCGACCAACATTATATGTATTTAGTATAACCGGCCAACATTGTATGTAATATATCGTATGACCGACCAACACTGCATGTCAATTGTATGGATTTTGTATGACAGACCAAATTAATATTGTTTATATATTTCGTATGACCTGACCAATGATCTGACGGCGCATATTTTCCCAAATTGTGTATTGTATATAACTAATTTAACACAGTGTATTTGATGTCACTATTATGTGTCCAATAGCAATCAGGCAAAAATTTGCTCTAATGTTGTCCGAGCTTATTGATTGCTGTTCCATATAATTCGGTGGAATATTCTGGAACCATGCAGATCTAGAGTTTATTCTATGTGAGGTGGTAAGAAATGTCTGATATATTCGGTACAAATTATATATATATGACCAATAAAAATTTTACATGCAACATGTATGTTGAGATGAATCTTGATATTTTGTCATTTTTGTCTATTTACATATAATTTTGGCCCTATATATTTTTAGTACAATAATTATTTAAAGTGAATAGAAAAGATAACTAATTACAAGTGTCCTTGTCTCCTATGCAAACCTACTTAGCGGGTTCCGCACGTACGACCACAGAAGAGCCATGCATGCAGGCCACATACAGGGAACGGCTACGTGCAGGCCACAGGAACCCTCTTCAAGTAGGTATGTGTATATGAGACTAGGAGTGTTCTACAAAGGTGCCAAATACCATTTACAGCTCAGAATCGCAGACGTTCGCCTAAATCCCATCGTATAAGATCAGACCCTTTCTAATACTCCATTAATGCTACAAACATTCCTTAAAACATCTCCAGCGGGTAAAGAGTTGGTTAAATCTTATATTCTCGGTTATTTTATAAACTAATAATATTTTAAAACGCATTGTTACGTATCTATCATACTATTCAGCAAAAATAAGTCAAGATTATATGCCTGAGAATACAGAAGTGAGATATAACAATGCTTTATTCCACATCAAAACGCTTTACGCAGCTGATGGAGGACCAGGTCCTGATATGCAAAAAATGAAAGGATTTTACTCAACGACCATTAGACACCATTGACCATAACGCTGAATATACAGGGTGTATCAAAAAAGATTTTTCTCGGTATCTCGTTCGGTAAGACTAATAGTAGAAGGTGTTTCTAGATGAAATACTCGAACAAAAATTTATAGACATTTTTTAGACATACAATCTTAGACAAAACTGTTGGAATCTTTAGTGATTTTCATCATTTTAGTACCCTCCCCCCAAATCAATGTTGCATAACCAAAACATTATTGTTTTCAAAGACAGCAACATCTATGTGAAAAGAAAAGACAACATTGACATGGGGCGAGGGGGGCTTGAGACTGTAGAAAATTTTTATGTCCTATGACATGTGATAAATGCAATGGAACTGTCATTTAGGTTATTGGTCTCAACAAGTTTTGTCTAAGATTGTAGCCAGGAGACGTTGCGATTCCAAAAAAAGCGCAATTCTCGATTCAAATGTAGAGTTTGAAAATAATATAGCAGTAAAGTTTAATTCTTGAATTTTCTTGTTTAAACTTCAGTACTGTTTTTTCACGAAAACGAACTACAAAGAAGTCTTTAAAAGACGTTATAAAAGATGTTGAGCTGTGTAATTTACTTTATACTTATCGATCCCAAAAAGTACTAAAAACAATCTCCGTGTGATTGCGCCGTAACATAAACAGAAATTGACAAGTTGGTGGCCGCAAATTTAAACTATTTAAACCAGCACCGTTGTGTATGGAAAGTAAGTAATAAGTTAAAAATTATGCATAGAGAGCTGTGGTTATTTAATTTTGATCTGCTCTCAGCAAAAGATAGATTTGGGAATTTTTACGGAAGGAATTCGGATCGTTTATTTCAGGGTCGCTTTATTATTGCACCCGAATTTTAAATTTTCCAATCTCAGCTGCTCAAAGTAATATTTTTCGCGAACCAATCGCTCAAATTTGACAGGTAACCCATCGCTGGAAAAATGGCTATGCTTTCAAATGAATGTAAACATATAGGCTTTACTGCTATATTCTTTTCAAAATCCACATTTGAATCGAGGTGATTGCGCATTTTTTTATACACCCTGTAGAATAGCGGGAACCATTTAACAATTAGACAACGAGTCCGAGTTGTCTATGAGCGAATAGTCAACGAAGGCGAAGCCTGAGTCGACTATTCGCTCATAGACAACGAGGACGAGTTGTCTAATTGTTTTAGTATACACCTTCTATAGATATATTAATTTCGAGAAAATAATCCATACACCGTGTAATTTTTAAAATAATTTAATTCAGTTGTGTTATTTAACCACTCGTGAGCGGCAAGTAAAAGCAGATTTATTAATAAAATACGGTTTCTATTTCGTTCCTTACCATTAAAAATCTTCATGCCATATTTTGTAGCCTTTTAGTTTTCTCAGGGGTAGAATTTTCTATCAAACTCTCCAAAAATTCCTCCGAAACGTCTGCAAAACGAGAGTTTACTGCCATATTTTTTCAGGTTTGTTTTCATTTTTCCCAAACGTTGTCCATCACGAATGGTCAACGGTTGAGTAGCCAATCAGAATGTAGGATTTGTAATGGACAATGGTTGGGTGTATACTAATAACCAGGTGATGTAGTAGAACATCAAGGCAAAACCGTGAACCATACTAAAGTCTTATTCTGATATATGGTCGTATGCAACAAAACATTTTGAATTAGCTACTTATGCCAAGGGAACAGTACCAGCATATTGCATGATTACTGTGACGTGTATAGCTAAAATGCTAAGGTTGTAGTAGATAGACAAGTGAATAAATGGTTACTGACTTACTGTACCGTCAGCACCAGACTTAGAGGACATGCATATATACATACAATAGTTACTGCATGATTGAAAGAAGGTGCAGCTCCACAAATTATTTTTCAAAGAGTACTGCTGCAGTGATATACACTTAAATTAATATGTTCTGCCTGTCAATAAATGTTGGCTTCGGTCTTTGCCAATTTAAGTTTCATCCTGATCCAACTGAATGTTGTTCCCCCAGTTTCCAGGCAACATGCTCAAACTGTAATGGAATGGTGAAGAGCCGGTTCTGTGCTGCTGACAATGACTCAGAAATGTGACTGGTTGAATTTACAAGTTAATCTGGATTTTAGAATTGAGATCATTCTAGTCGGTCCTTGAACTTGTTGCTGAACCGGAGACCTCGCCAGAGACCCTGCTTTTCTGCGAAAAGTTTGTAGGATCTGATCTTCGAATATCATATTTCTCGGTGTTGAGTGAACTGGCGCGCAACATCGACCAACATACATGGATAGGCAGGATAACTAACTGCCGGAATGTCTAACCAGGCAAAGAAGAGGAATAAAAAAGTTCGACTCCTGGGCCGTCAGCACAACGCCTACAGTATAGGCCTTACTAACTTAGCTACACGAGCGGAATCCTTGGGTCCAATTTAGAACGATTTTAGTGCTTCTTCTTTTTTTGGTAAAACAAGAAAGATTAATCTGTCTTGCTGTCAAAAATGACATATATAATAGCTTAATTATTAAACTAATTTGAATAAATTTGCAATGAAGTAGAAGTTAAATTTCACGTTATTTCCAAGTAAATTTACAATTTTGTTAATATTTCCTCGCTTGGGATTTAAAACAAATAATTTGATTATATAAGGAGGGGCCGGAATATCATTCGCCCCCCCCCAATAAATAAAATAATTTTCATGAAAATGATGGAAACAGCTTAGTTCCCTGAACAAGCTTATTAAAAGAGGTAGATAAGACTCTGAAACGGCCGTTTCCGGCGATCTGTGGGCTTCAAATTTAAAAAAAAAATTCGCTCGGCGCCAACCATGATGGCGCCTCGTGAGCTTGGGCCCCCTCAATATTGAATACATTCCTATGCCCCTGATTTGAGTGGAACGTTTAACACGACAAACAGCCAAGTGAGACACGAGGAAGCGTGAAGCATGAGTGAGATATTGAAAATAGAGTGATCTATATTCGTGATCTATTTGAAAAATGATACGTGATCTGAACAGATGTTAATGAATATTATGCAAGATTTTTATCGTAGAATTTAATTGGTGTACTTATCTTGGATTGTAGATATGTATTGTCAATACTTTATGTTGGGGGTCGTACGGGGGCTGCTTTGGGGCGATGCGTGCGGGGTGGTAAATTGAGTCGCTTTGGCTCGATCCCTGTGGGCGATGGTCATAAAACCGTGTAGCTGTGCCAAAATGGTAGAGCGCTAAAACTACTGGCAAAAGTCAACTTCGACGCACGGAATCACCACTGAAAAGACGTATTATACTCCATCAAATATCATATAATTAAGTTATTCTTATTTAAAGTTATTCCCTCTCTTTGTTATACGTGCAAACAATACAATTTCCTTTTTTAGGTAAACAAAGAACAAAGATGTTTCTGACGAACGTCTTATCTTGATGCAATTACGTGCAAACATTTCAGGAACATGCTAGACGAAGGGAGTGATCACAAATGTTGAGCACTTTGTTGAAGACATTGATATGAAAGAAAGTGCTAGAGAAACATCATAAAATCAAGACGATAGACAGACTCGCTTTTTCATATTTATCTTATAAGTGTTAGTAATACGGCTATTTTACCACAGAACGCAGAGGTAATTATGTTCTTATATACACCTAGATTTCGTTAGTATGACGCACATGAGAGCGCTTGGCTGCAGGTAACGACTTGAGAGCCGGTTTGATCAGCCACATTTTCTCGTGTGCGGCAGGCTATAGTTAGAAATATATAAACATATATTTCGTATATCGTGTATATATAACTTAAATCGCGTAATTAAGTCATGAAGAGCAATATCTTGTCTAACACTTCAACTGCAAACTTACTCAAATTTATGCGCTAGCTGCCTTTGGCTGGCTTAACAGACGTGTTTAACGTCGAGCATCATTGAGCAGTTTCAACTTCAATTTCGTCTTCGACACTGTACTGTAGGTAGGTGCTTCTATTCAAGGGAAAATGCAATAGAAAGAATATTTCAGTTAAATCATTACACGTCTTGAATTTTACAGCATACTGCAGACTAGATAAGGCGTCCATAAATTGGTACGCGGGTTTACTAATCCCCGAGCCGGCGCGAAGCGCCGTGCGAGGGTACTAATTCCGCTCGGATATTTACACCCGGGTATGTGAAAACATAGTCCAAAGTCGTCCGCCGCGATGCCATGGACGGTTCAGGGTTTTCTACGTTATACGCATGCGCGAGTCAGGTCGAGAGAAACATACGGATAAACGTTTAAAGATTTACGGATAAATATTTTGTTAATATATGCATCAAAAATGATTTTTAATACTCGGGCTATTGGAAAAACATACCGATGAATAGAGTCTTAAAAAGAAGATAAACGAGAAACAGTCGAATGGCTGAAAAGAAGCACACTTTTGAAGTGTTTTAAACGGGTAAGTGTCTATTTTGCATATTTTAGTTTGTGGATTTGCAAAAGCGTATGTCACTCTGTGAGGTTATTAAATATAATATCGATAAATCTAAAAGGTATTTTAGCAAGTTTAAATTTGAATTTTGAGGAAACAACGTAATGTCAGAAACTATTTTAAAGATAAATTTAAAAAATTATACTGTCAGAAAACAGTTGAAGTTTTCTGAAAATGTTTGACGTTTCAATGAAATGTCTAAGGTTAAATTTTACAGCAAACCAAAGCTAAAAGAGTACGTAATAACATATCTATACTTTATATATAGTGGGGCAATTCATAAGTTTATAGCTAAAAGTACAAATATTATATTACTATTTTGTACCAAAAGTAAAAAATTGCGTGTTGCTATGGTTACAATGATTGACGGAATACTTCATGTTACAATACATTTTGGGAAGTATGTTCCTGAGTTCGAATAGGCGAGGGGATTCTGCATGAGTGTATTTCTAGTATGTAATCACAATACAGGTCTTATATATATATATATATATATATATATATAGTCAAATCTGCAGACATGCATGTTTCGCCGTTCAACGGCTCGTCAGTGCAGCTTGTAACGCAGTCTAGATACGAGTGACTTCGTATTTATACACCATACTCTTGCCCTCACCAAGCGAATGTGGTACAATACTCAGACACATGCGCATCCAGACATGCGTGAAGTGTCTTGGGGCCAGAGTGCTCAAACGACCACAAGGGAAGTGAGCTTTTGCATTATAGCTTTGCATTTGCATAAGGAGAGAATGTTCTCGAGTGATGTATTTCATAATTTCCAGACCGCAGTAAGCAGAAAATTCTGCCCGCCGCGGCTGGGTTTCGAACCAGCGACCTTCGAATTACTAGATCGACGCTCTACCGAATGTATTTTTCTCACAAGCAAAGATTGCATCTGTTAGAGGCGCAGTTATAAGTTTAAGGTTGGGGTTTGTGGAGAGCAAGGAGGCTTACTAAAGATTTAAGTACTATATACAACATGAGCGACTGCGTTGTATTGGATATACAAACTTGAGCCGACCATCTAAATATTGGTAGTACCAATTATTTCAGCAACATGATCAAATTTCGCCAAGAAATCAAACTTAAAGTGTATGTCAATTTCTGTGGTAATTCACCAAAGCACAGACTGATTGCAACAGCAATTGCAAATAACCCGCAGTCTGAAGTTCCTTTTTGCTTCTGCATGTCTGCTCACAACAATGCCATGGACTTAAATGCTGGAATGAGCATATATGCAATTTGCCGCAAGAATTTATCCTTACACGAGGCATTAATCTTATCATACAGACTGTCATAAACGACAACTGTGTCCTTTGGGCATCCGACATTACTGACAACAATCCAGTGGTTTCCAGCAATATTTAAAACTTGCACAACACTCTGTTCAGGAGTACCAACACGCTGAGAACCATCCAGAACAAAAACACAGACAGCCTGCATGCAAGCCTCCAATGTTTTCGAACTGCTTTGCTAGCATTGCCTGCGCATGGTCAATGTGTTCGTCTGATAACCATTTGCCTTTTAAAAAGTCTGGGACGAGTTTTGTTACATTCTTCTTGAGTACTGCTGACTTAACAGGTACAGGTCCTGCTTTTCTCTTTTTACCCTTGATGTGAGCAACAACCTCTACGTCTTCATCAGCTTTGTGTGGGTGGCTGGTGTCACCAGTTTTTATGACATTTTGATGACTTTGATTTAGCAGAAGTTGGCAATCCTGGAGCAGAAGTTGGCAATCCTGGAGCAGAAGTTGGCAATCCTGGGACAGAAGTTGGCAATCCTGGGGTAGAGGTGGGAATGGTCTGACAATTCTGCAGTTGAGCAGGCTGATTAACTGGTACATCATTGTCACTCTCCTCATCACAACTGTTTGAGTCAGGACTGTTAGAAGCTTGTGACAATACAGGTCTGTGAAGTTCACATGTAACCTGTGGTCGGACTTGATCGTACGGGACTTTCACTTTTAGATTTTCACCAGTATATCAATATGTGCAAGCTGGATTCTTTGGTGATTATCTATTTCAACAATCCTAAAAAATATACATTTAATCGATTTTATCTTGCATTTCTGCTTCAAATACTGATTTTTTTAGGTGCTCTGATCTGTTTCTTTCACAGAAAGTAGAGAACAAACAAGCTTGCTTGCAGAAGCTTGAAATAGTTTTTTGTTTTTAAATTAAAAAATTAAATTGAAATTAAAGCGCCTGAGAGCAGGCTAAGAACAAACATTTTCTTAACCTTTACCCAATTAAGTAGCAAGACTCTCCCCTTGACGAGTAATTGTCTGGCGTTAGACAGAGTAAAAGAATAAAGTAGGGCGCATTGCCAGTCAATGGGTTAAAGACTATCTAGAACTAGAATGAACGTGCACTGCCTTTTTATGAATACAGTAAAAGTAAAGCTAATTGTCATGGAACCATGCCTGAGTTAAATCTTTCACTGTTTTACGTAACTCATTAAGAGGTAAGTCCTCTTGACAAGTAAAATCATCTGGCATTAGTAAATAACAGAGTAGGGTGATTTTTTGCCTCAATGGGTTAATACCTGTAGGGGACCGTCGTGTATATCAAAAGTCCTAGAGGAATTCGTCGTTGAATGGATCTTGGAAGATATCGGACATCAAATTGATCCTAAGCAATTTGGATGCCTCCGCGGTTCATCCACTACTTTATGCCTACTTGATATGTTCCATTCTTGGTTATCCAAACTTGATGCTAATGGATGTTCGTTACGGATTATCTTGCTGGATTTTAGCAAGGCCTTTGACAGAATTAATTTGAACGTGCTGATTGCTAAGCTGATCGATATGGGACTTCGTAGATCTATTATTCCATGGTTATGTAACTTTTTGTCCGATCGCAGACAGAGGGTCAAACTTGGGGAATCATTCTCCGATTGGGCACAAGTAAATGCCGGTGTACCCCAGGGAACAAAATTAGGTCCCATTTTATTTTTGGTAATGGTCAATGACTTAAAAACATTAGAGTCAGACCAATGGAAGTATGTAGACGATCTTACTATCTCCGAAGTCATCCCAAATCATGGCCAATCCAACATGCAATACGAACTGGACCATATTTCAACCTGGTCCGACGAAAATTTTATGAAACTCAATCCAAAAAAGTGCAAAGAATTGAGAGTTAATTTCCTACGTGATGTGCCTGATTTACCACAGCTTACCATCAATAGAATACCACTCGAAACGATTAGTAGCCATAAATTGTTAGGTCTTCAAATCCAAGACGACTTAAAATGGAATGATCACGTAGATATTATTACGAAAAAACCCGCAAGACGTTTATATATTATTCGTACTCTGAAGCGTAATGGAGTGCCTGAAGATGACCTAATAAGTATATATACATCTCTTATCCGCTCCATTTTGGAGTATGGCTGCGCTGTGTGGCATACATGCCTCCCTTCTTTTCTTGGTGAGAAGATCGAACGCATACAGAAGCGATTTTTCCGCATTATATTTCCACATTTATCCTACCGCGAAGGTTTAGCTCTTACTGGATGTCCAAGACTTGATGACAACCGTCAACGTTTGTGTTTGAAACTTTTTAATAAACTTAAAACCCAGCCAAGTTCGAAACTTTCCTACCTTATACCTCGTACGAGGTATGAATCGCATGGACGATCGGTGCGTAGTGGAAATAATTTGTCTTTATATAAATGTAGAACAGATAGATTCAAAAATAGTTTTTTTCCGACTATGACGGTGGTTTATAATCAGCAATAACTGAGATCCTTTAAAATTTTAACTATATATTATTGCATGCTATATTTTAACTAAGATTTTTTAATAGTTTTAACTACATACCAATTGAATGTAATATATCATTTTACATCCTGTAATATATAATGTAATTCACCTTACCGATGGTGCGAATTTATGTAATCTTTAATAAATTGAAAAAATTGAAATATTGAATCCATCTTGCCACCTTTCCGTTCAGTGTTCTTCATATATTTACGGAGAACTATGTCTCCAGCTGCAAGTTTAGAAACTTTAACACCTTTTTCTTTTCTCTTGGCATATTCCTTCTTTTACCTCGCTTGTGCTTTTTCAACATCCTCTTTTACCTATAAAAATAATACACTATATTCGACTACTCTCAACCATTTACCCTAATACCAGGCTCCCCCCTTGTAAAATCATTTGGTGTTAGAATATAGTTAATAGAAATATGATTATATTTCTATTAACTATGGATAGACAGAGTAAAAGACCCTGCCATTAGAAAGATTAAAAAAGAAGGGCATAAAGTTGGTAAAACAGCTGATCTGATGAATAGTTGAAAATATTTTTAACCTGTTGGTTGACATTGGTCATAACAGAAGCTCTAGCTTGGACCATTTCATCCAGTCCTTCGTCTCCTATTGTCTCCTCTGCAATATCCAAGATCTCTTCGGATGTTTCTTCCATCTACAAATACCAGCGTTTTTAACGAATCAGTACAATAAAGATAAAGTAATACATACTTGCTAATATATTTCTGTGCCTGCAATAGTCGGGAAGCACTACTACATAGCGTGCTTATTTTTCACGGTCGCTGGACTTTGGGAGTAGAACCAGGAAACAGGTTTAAATTTTAAAATGTTCATCTTGTTAAGAATTATGCGATTTCCAGCTTGAATTTTGCCTCGTATGGCAGTTACATGGGCGTTTCTTATATTTGCCCTACTAAACTACTACCCTTAAAAAAAGTGAAAAATTTAAGTTCACTTTTAGCAAATACCAAAGATGAGTGTACTATTACAAAAATAATGAAGGGAAATCATATGGCAAAACCTGACACACCATACAATCTCAGACAGCTACACCGGTGATAATCTCCAAGCACAAGCGCTAGTGTGACCGCGACCTATAGTGTGTGATCAAGCTGCCGAGCTTTTCCGGCCTCAAAACAATGATCGAACTTTGGACTCAAATACGTCAATCAAATATATTACCTATATATTATATGCTGCATGCATGCGCATTAACAAAACGAGACATACTATTAAAATATATCTATAGACATATACAGTCAACTCTCGTTATAGCGGACATGAATTTTTATGTTGGTTTAAAATGAAATATAACGCAATCAATTGAATTCGCCTGTATACTTACAATACCCAAGCTAAGCGATGGCAAATCCCCCCTTAACTAAACATTTTGTATCAATCAGTGGTATAAATCAGCATGCGATTCTTTGTTGATCCCAGTGTTATATGATATCCACATCTGGTCGTAGCGTTTCTTTCTGTTATAATGCCGCCGCAGCCACTCCGTTGTGTAGGACCAACTTTATACGTATTTAAACTGATATATTTATTTGACCATGAGAGGAATAGATGCCCGGCGGTACTTGCTTCGCGTTGCCGTTGAGTTATGTTTGACCAACTGCGTCGTCGCAGTCCACACTGCCTGTTGTTGTATATACACGATAATATGTCCAGGGACGCCGGAATGATAAAAGGGCAGGAGGGGCAAACTCCCGTCGAAGGGCACATTTTTTCCCCTTTTGGTTTTATTTTATTTATTTATTTTTATGATTGGCATTTTTAACTTTTTCGGTCGAAAAACACTACTTCCAAAATGGTTGACAATAATGATAAATTGTAAAGTAATGTATATATTTCAGATTGAATATTAAACTAAACAAATGTATATGTTGATCAACAGGAATTATTTAAACTACAAAATGTTATATCACGTCATTTGCCCCATACATTAAATAAATGCACTTTATTATGTAAATCACATCTAGTATTTTCCAAAATATGTAATTCTTCTTTCATTTCTCTCAATGAACTCTTTAGCAACCGCGCATATATCAACCATATCCATGTATTTCTTCTGAATGTTGGCAAACATGATGTCATTCAAATGATTTCCTTCAGTCTTTGACCGCAGCCAGGTTTTGAGTCGACGCATGGCGCTAAACGTGCGCTCACAGGAGGCTGATGCAAGCGGGACCGTGTAATAAAGCATGATTAGCTTGTGGACCTCTGAGCACTGTTTCTTTGCTGATGGCATAGCATTGAAAATTTGTGCAATGGTAGAAATCCGAGTAATTTCTGTTAGCTTCGTTTCCTGCTCCACGTTGTAAAGCCCCATGATCGTCGGCAGATTGTCAAGCTGCGTCTTCAGATCTTCTTTGTTTACAAGAGAGGTCGTTAACCCCGCCAACGAGACTCCTCTTTCTCTCATCGCGGTTAGCAGGATTCTCTCGGTGCTCGTAAGAAGGGTAAGCAGTTGTGAACGTCGCCTTCTCGTCCATGAAGACCCTCTGTTAGCATCATCTCTCCACCCTCAATCCACCTTGGGATTTTTCTTTGTCGAACCTGAGGAACGTCATCATTGGTCTCCGTAATACCGTGAATCTTTTTAACTTCGTCGAGTAAGTGCTCGAACTCTTCTTCGCATCTCATCTCATGGAGTCGTCGGAGAACGCGTCTTATAGAAAATAGAGCATACTCGGCTGAAATATCAACTGCTTGGAGTTCTTTTGACAGCTTCTCCAGTAAACCAACAAGCTTTCGTGTAGCATTCAACTTAAAAAGAACATCAAGTGAAGATAACTGGCGCCTCAGAATTCCTCGAATTCTTGCTTTGGTGTCAGCGGTGACGGTTGGATCCATTTCTAGCGTTTCCAACGTTTTGCGAAGTTCTGCCAACTTCTTGAAGATTACATCAACGGCCTTTACCCTTGTCGTCCATCTTGTAGCGGAGAGGCTCTGGAGTCGTAAAACTTTGTAATCGCTTGTATTGCTTTCGTTCTGGAAATCTTTCTGTATTTCTTCGAATAGCAAAATACGTTTTGGATAGGCACCCACGATGGCATACAACGACTGACATAGATCAAGCGATGTGGACAGTAAATTTGACTGCTTTGCTGCGTCCTGTATAATGAGTTCATTGCAATGAGCGAAACAATGAACATAAATGGCATTCGGAGCAACATCTGCCTGGAGTTTTCTTGCTAACGATTTCATTGCTGCAGCCCCGTCGAATCCCATAGCTGCCATTCTGTTACCATCCATGCCGCACCTGAGGAGAATATCTTTAGTATAATGTAGTAATGCCTCAGATGAAAGACCTTGTGAACAATCGAAAATCCCAACAAAGTCTTCCGACACTTCATAATTATCATTGCAAGTTCTCACGGAGAAAGACAGCTGCTCCTTTTTCGACACATCTGATGATTCGTCCGCCAGAATTGAGTAAAACTTTTTTCTCAGAATGTCATCTAGCAATAGTCTTCGAGCGCTTAGAACAAGCATCTGCTTTTGCTCTTCTAAGATGTCGTGAGCTGTTACGTAGCGATTCTCGTCAAGAAGCAATTTCAGTCCTTTGTCGTTGACGGCTTTGTCAAGATCGAATTGATAAATATTAGACTCAGAATCTGTGTTTCCTCTAATTGCCACTCCCTGACGTAAGAGTGTCTTCAACGTTTGAAGGTGGGAAATCAACCCTTGCTTTCGAAGCTGTTGCGTTGCTAGACTGATTGAATTATATACTGAGCTGATGCTGCTTTGTTCCGGCACTATTGTAGCAGCATAGGCAGTTTTATGGGCAAGGCTTTCTTCGTGTTCCTTCGTCTTCCAGTTACTGAACCCGAGTTTATAGTTGCCAAATACTCCTTTCTGTGTGTCAGTGTGGCCTGCATAGGTAGCACAAATTGAGCAAAAGGCTTTATTCTCTTTCCTATTGTAGGCTAACCACTCGCGACCGTTGAACCATTCTCCTTGAAAATATCGCCCGTTTTTTGCGCTTTTTTCTTTGTCTGCGCTTGTAAAATCATTCGCACATTTGACCCATGTTGCTTGCAGTTGCATGCATGCACTTTGATGATCTATCTGACTGCGCGACTCTTGTTGCGACATATCATTATCATCACTTTCGTCAATTTCAACAGTTTTCTCGTCACTGGTTGATGGGTCTGATAGTGATAGATTTGGCTCACTTTGTTCAGAATCAGATGATTCAGTTCTATGCCTTGTCCTTTCTGTAGTGAAAAGCGATGTTATTTTTGGCATCACGAATAACGATACGCGAACTGTACTGACAGTATTTTAAAGAAAACAGACTATTTTAAAGCTATTTATCTGAGCGAATACACTTTCTTAAATTTGGCCGAGTGAAGGGACTTCTGCCCCCTTTGCCCCTCTTGGCGAAAGGCAAGAGGGGCACTTCTGCCCCCTTCGCCCCTCCTGCCCCCCAGTTCCGGCGTCCCTGAATATGTCCATCGTTAGATCGCGCACCGCGGCATTATACCATCTGAAATCGCCGTCCAAAGCAGTTCGCGTGCGTAAACGGTAAACCTTCATCTTGAAAATGTTTCAATAACTTGAGTGCTTACTATAACTTGAAGCGCTCAGTATAAATGATATGATCTTGTTAGCACCCTGCAAGTTATGCGTTAATTAACTTGTATTATATTGCGCGTTATGATTGGTCAATTTGTTAGTAGGAAGCGACGAAGCGTTAATATCCTGCAAGTTATGATCTTGTTAGCATCCTGCAAGTTATGCGTTAATTAACTTGTATTATATTGCGCGTTATGATTGGTCAATTTGTTAGTGGCTGCACACGTGAAAGCATGCCCAATGATGAAAATGATCTTTGAACTATCTGTCAATAAGTAAAACTAAACAATGCGTTCCCTGAGGCCTGGACGGAAGGAATCACCGCTTTTGAAACAGAAACTTATCTGATATCTTGCATACTGGCTCTATAAATTTGCTGAAAGTGATAGTCGGTTTTCTCACGGCTTGACTTCTTCCATTTTTAGATGAATGATACATTTGATGACCCGGCTACTTTAAAATGAACGTTGCGAATAATCTGGCGTTTGGCGTATTCAACATATGCTTAACAATTTCAACAATACTTCTTAATTTTACCACGATTGTTGCTTACATTAAATCGAGTGTCTTAAAAGCCAAGATGGCATATTTTATGGTCATGATGTTGTCATTTAACGATCTCATTGTTGGCTTGACATCCAATGTTATTTTTACCGTGAAGTTGTTCAAAGAATATAGTACGAGGAAAACTGACGAAAATCTAAACTACATACAAGCACATTTTCTGATATATTGTTCGGGATGTTCATTCGGAACTTTGCTGGTGATGAGTTGCGAACGTTATGTAGCAATATGTTACCCGCTATATCATCGAACTAAAGTTACTCGGAAGCGACTGATGACATGTTTAATTTTTCTCTGGCCCGTCGTAGTTCTCGGTACGATCCTTGCAATACGTTTTCTAGTTTTCTTCCATTACGTAATTATTCCTGGAATTCTGGTTTTCAACATGATCTTAGTGTACATTTATGTAAGAATTTATCAAGCAAGCTCTAGCTTTTCAAAAAATATAAGAAATACAGAAGGAGACCGAGACGCAGATTTAAAAGCCGCGTGGAAAGATCAACAACGTAAGGTCATGTTGAATGTCAAACTAGCGAAATCTTGCTTTCTTGCTGTGTTATCTTTTGCTATTTGTTATTTACCATCTCTTATACTTACGATTATATATGATGTCGACTTTGATCGACAAATTCACTATTTTTTTATTAGTGTTTGGATTCACACACTTATTCTGCTTAATTCGAGTATGAATTCGATTGTGTTTTTCTGGAGAAGCAAACCTTTAAGAGAAGAAGTATGTGCTGTTATTAAGCAACTATTTCACCGAAAATAGTATTAAAAGCACTAGTGAATAGCACGTCAGCACGTCTATTGCTACGAGTACCAAATGAAGATAAGATATAAAAACACATGCAAACATAAACTTTGTTATAAACAAATATTATGAGCTACGTCGAAGTGCCTATGCAACGAAATTTCTCATCACCTACTATGATTTCATTTTAAAAGGCTTAAAAGAATCAGATTTGTCAAACATTCTTTGCTTGCATGCATTGTTCGGTAGATATAGGCTATATTGAAAAATGTTTGATATGTATGTAAATGGCCATCATTATTATATATAATATTGCATGCATTGTTGTATATTTATTTGTATATTTTAACGAATGACGTAATGTTAGATTATATTTGAGTAAATGGCAACATGAACCAGTTAGTTGTTTAATTAAGGGAAGGGTTAAGGGAAGGTATTTCTCAGTACAACGTTAGATTTGACTAGTGCTACATCATTTCGTGAGTGGTAATTCCTTTTCTTTTCTTACTTAAAAATACAGATTCTTGAATATCGTTCAATTATAAATTTTCTGTTCCATGGGAAATAGTGTTCGAATATGACATGTACAGCATTTTTAGTAGCTTTGGGTAACTAAATAATATATATGTACTATAAACCTTTTGTTGCCAACAACATTTTGCTCAGGGTAACACCAGATGGTTAATTTGTATCTGCGCTAGCGCAGATATATTGCTATCGGGTATGCAACCACTGAAAGTGTAACCACTGAAAGTATAACCACTAGCCAATCAGCGACAGCTATCTTCAAATGACGTAATGTTACTCTCTGATCTCTACGTATGACTGGATTGATATTATATATTTCAAGATGGCGGCCTACTCAAGGGCGAAAATTTTAAACATAACCAATTTTTCATTTTCTAATTTTTATGAACGTGACGAATGTTTAGAGAGTATCTTTGGTAAGTAATGGAAATACTTTGATTACTTTTGTCTCGGTGGAAATAATCGCCATTGCCCTAAAATGTTATTGACAGATTGACTTGACTGGGGACCAGTAATCAATTTAACCCGGGCGTTCTGTGCCCCCGTCCGCGATCCAGTCTATCATGCCAGCGGTTCACTATTTAGCATACACATTACACATTCAAATTTATTCAATACTTAATTCGTGCATTATGGGTTAGGAGTTAGGAGTTAGGGGTTAGGGGTTAGGGGTTAGGGGTTAGGAGTTAGGAGTTAGGGGTTAGGCGTTAGGGGTTTAGGATTTAGGATTTAGGGTTTAGGGTTAGGGGTTGAGATTAGGATTTTAGCAGAAAGATTTAGCGAAGGCCATAGATATCCATATAAGTTATAAAACAAAAATATATTCGGTGATAAAATAGTACTGAACATCAATCTGGTTTCGGGCGATGTTATTTAATATTTTGTGGAAATACCGCTGACATGATACGTTTAAATTACTATGGTTTAACACTTTACGAATATCCTGCATCATTCAAGCTCTGGAACAGATATGGTTTGCCAGTTATAAGTGTATTGAAATCATGTCATTTGTATTTTTATAAAGTTTTAATCCGATTTGTGTTAAATCGACAATAGTACATTGCCTGCCAGCAAACCATAAACAAGGGCAAGAAGTCTATAATTACACGTCATGGTCATTGCTTGACTTTTTTATAGTCAACATCACTTCATGTCTAGCATACTTTTGGTATAATGATCCATCGACAACTAGGCATTTCTTTCCCAAACTGTTGGGCAAACTAGGGGGCATGTGAGTGTTGCAATCTTGCAATAAACATGGGATACAAATGTACAGCAAACACCATAAAATTGAGACTCGGCCAACTAGACTTTATATGAATTAACTTAATTTTCAACTGATACTGTCTCTTTTAATATTATATATGTAGTAATTTTCAAAATACCATGTTATTGTTGTAAGAAATGAGGCAGTCATTTTTCATGCATTTTGTCTCTTAATTAGTGCATTCATTCTCTTCGTGCATGCATTCATATATCCTAATTTTAGATGCCTTTAACATAAATATGTTATCATATTATAACATAATCAGTGTAGAAGGTTTAGGTGGATGGATATTTCGGGTGAAATATTATATACAATATTTTAGACCTGAACGGGAATGGCTGCGAAGTCCTCCGACAGGAATTGAACTGCGGCCCTGCGATTCCGGTGCAGCGCTCCGACCACTGAGCTACAGAGTCCAGTTGCCAAGCGTTAACCACAAGTTCACCACAGCGAAACACGTGCACTGGTATAGGGTAATATTTTTAATCTATGAATATGCGAATCTGATCAGTACTAGTCCGTATCTGTATATGGTTTTTAGCTAACAAAACCCGAATTTAAATGTGATTTCAGATTTACAGCAGTAATATTTTAATGTAACATTTATAGACTAAACAGTATGATAATAAAGATAATCATTATAAATAACCTAAATGCACACCGGTACAACTTTGTGTTGTTTGGAACTGAATATGGATGCTTTTGTCAAATAATAACCGAACACTCCATGGCTTCTGAAGATCGGACATCTAAACTGGTAGGATAATGAAGTCACTAGAAATTCTTATTGGTTGCTTTTTGTGTGACAACAAATACGTCTTCCAAGTATCTCTTGTAAAATCATATCTCAGCAACGCAATAGATATGGTTTGAAGAGAACTTAAAGGAGAGTCGAAATGGATAATATGAATTAAATAACCTCCTACAATACGAGGGACTAAACGTTCGAATACTGAACCAACTCGGAAATCATTGAAGTGCAATTCTTGAGAAACGATTGGCTCATTAATAGTCAATATACAAATTAGAAAAATCATTCAGGTTTACTGGTGAGGCGCACTGACGATGACATTTTCCTAATAATGCTTATCCCACCTAAGAATTCTGTATATAGCCGAGTACAACTTACGTATTTGCACTCACGAGTTGCAAATGTTCCAGTTAATCATTTTGCTGGGAATATTCATAACCTTCATGCGTTAGCACATCCTTGTTACCATCTTTTATGGGTTACATCATTTCAACCTAAACAGAAACCCTATTTTTGAATGAGAGGCGACGCTATAGCATGTTGTCCGACAGCTCAAAGACCTTGTTGTGTGTTTAAAGGCTGCTGACATTCTTTCCACGACGAATATTTAACTGGACATTCCTGTTAATACATTTGTCAGGAATATATAGTTGGCAGTTATTCCATCCTGGCAGGGCAACTCTACGTGAAGGTAGGTATAATACACATGAACTACGTGAACCACATCACAATGGTGCAAATGAGAAGGATGACGATGAAACAACATTTGACGAAATAAATCTTTGAGGTAAAAGTAGTTGTCAGTGAACTGATGAACAAGTTATTAACCTAAATTTCCAGAAAACCTGTTGGCTGAAGAATTAGTCAGCTCGTTGCAGATTGTCACTGATGGTTTAAAAAGGAAATAGCGCTGATTTACAAGTATCTAACTGAACATATATTAATAAGATACCTATCTTTAAAAAAACTTTTTTTGTGTGTGTTATATCAAAACTGAGAATATTTTTCTTTGATTATGATTTCCTGTTATGGTTAATGAAAATTTTAGGTTATGTTTAATTTTTAATAATGCGTATAAAGTCATTCACACTATTTTTGTTTACATAATCTAAACTCTTTACAAACTAACGTCTTACTAGTGCCTTGTTACAGAGCATCCTATCTTCGCTTATCTAATCAAGGCATAAATGTCTGAAGAAGTTGTGATATTTGAGGATAAGCACAGAAATGTTGACATTAAAAATGACTGCAAGAAATAAAGCTGCATGGAAACAACTATAATTTTGTTATCATCATGTTGAAGAAGCTATTTAACTGTCTAAAAGGAATTTAAATTAGGAATAGAGGATTGTATTCAACAGGTTTAATCAAATTTCATTTCTGTATATACTAACTTAGGTATTTCTAAACTGTACAATATTATTTAACATTTTAAACTATAATTCAGTTCCTCCTATCTATCTGTCATCACAGTATTCGAAGTCATTTTCCAAGGTCATCTATGGTATGGGTGGAAGAGAAAGACGTGATAATGCTTAGGGAGATGGCAGATGATGAGGTCGCACACCAAAAAACAACTCAAGGGATAAATGGTCGTCATGGAGAATGTTGTAGATAATCTGAATCCATTCCCACAATTTGATGTGAGCACAAGATCGGTGTGGGACAGGTAAAACGTCCTGGAAGGAAAATTGGTGTGAAGGGGAAGAGTTAAGTGAAATCGAACCTATATTGGAAGAATTGATTGAAATAGGTGGGAAGCAGATCAGGGAGTTGAAGAAGAAACAACGAGAAGGAGTGTGATCGAAGTAGAGAGAGTAAAGAACGATAGAGAGTATGGGAGAGATCAGAGCTAGAGTGTCGCGGAGATGGCAACACGCTCAGCGAGCAAGTCAGTTAGTCAATGGACTGGCTCGAGAAGCCCAGTAAATCAAAACGGTGGTGGAAGGGGATCAAAAAATGAGAGAAGAAAGAATCCAGCAAAAAAGAGCAGCAGTTGCATCTCTGTCAGCATTAATAAGGCGTACAATTTAAGCTGACTAAGCAACATCTGCTGCAACACGTCCAACAGCAGCAGGAGCAACAGCAGCAGGAGCAACAGCGACAACAGTGTCACGAATTTGCCATTGTGCGAAGTGTTATGATGCAAGTTATGCAGCAGCAGCAATAGAGACAGACTGACATAATCCTAGAACTATTTCAAAATTCGAAAAATTTACCGTAGGAATAAAATGTTTTAAATATATTTGACATTTCCAACATTTTTCACAACAAAATTCTATATTTTGAAAGTGGGGAAAAAAATGCCCAGTGGCGTAATTTTCACAAAATTAAGAATTTTTTTCCAAGTTCCATCTAAAACATTGCTTTGTTTATCCCAAAGCTCTAAAATTCAACATTATCATTTTTCTGGATTTTTCAATATTGTTTTTTAATTTTTTTCCGCTTTCTATTACATTTACGCAATTTTACAACCTTGCCAGCTGTTGCCGTGTCTGTTTCCTGGCAACTGCAACTCTACAAGACTCATTTCCGGCAATATATCGATTCACGCGCGACTCGTGTTTCACTCGTGCTCTTTTCAGAAGGCATGAGTTGCTATAATATTTAATATAAATAATACTAGCTTCTGATTGGATAACTGGCCTTGCGCATGTTCAAAACGGCTGTTTATTGAGCCGAACTCATGCTATTTGGAGAAGGCATGACTTGTACTGCCTTTCCTAGCTGGCGATATGCGAGCTTTCCGCGCGACCGAACACACTTGTTTAAGGTGAGTAATTATCATATTTATATTGTCTTTGCGCGTTTATACAATGGCTTCAGCAAGTGTGACGAATCCTGCTTCTATTGAAGTGGATATTATAAGTGATTTGTTGAGGAGATCTTTTTCTGCTCGACCAACTGCCGAACAAAATGCAATAGTTAAGCAGCGACCAACACCACAATTGACCGTTACGACAAGGGGGAGAGCGTTTCAGCAGGCTTGGTATGAGAGGAAAGATTGGCTTTGTGGCAGCTCTGTGTTGGGAAAGTTATTTTGCTGGCCTTGTCTTTTGTTTTGCCCTGGAACCTCGCCAACGTGGACGAAGAATGGCTTCGTGAATATGCAAGGCTTCCTCTCGGATTGCAAAAAGCATGAAAAGGCGAAGTCACACATGAGTGCTTTTAAGACCTGGAAGACGTATGGAGCCGGTGTGCGAGTGGATTCTCTGCTCTCTCAAGCATGACGAGATGAAATTTAGCGCCACAATGAAGAGGTAAGGCAAAATAGAGAAATATTAAAAACTATTACCGAAGCTGTTTTGTACTTGTCTAGACAAGAGCTGGCGTTCAGAGGCCATGATGAATCGGAAGGTAGCCTGAATAGAGGTAATTATAGGCAGTTACTTGAGTCTTTTGCTAAGTTTGATTCTGTTTTTGAACGGAGATTGCATGGTAGACTAGCTGAATCTGACGGGGGTGGTGATGCACGATTTACTGGGATTTCCTCTGAGATCCAAAATGATTTAATTGCTTGTCTGGATTAAATTATTGAGGAGGAATTTTTAAGGAGATTGATGATTATACTTTCATAAGTGTGCAGGTTGATGAGACATCTGATGTTTCCACCAAAGAGCAGGTAAGTATGATTGCCTGTATAGATAAAGGTTGTGAGGTTATTGAACGACAATTGGGATTTGTAGATGTCAGTACAAATAGAGATGCTGCTGCTGCTGTATCCCAGATTGTCAAAGACGAACTTAGTCAGCATTCCAGGATCAAGGACAAACTGATCATGCTAATTTATGATGGTACTGCTGTAATGTCGGGCCATATAAGTGGTGTCCAGACTCGAGTTCGTGAAGAGTATCCTTTTTTATATTTTTTCCATTGTGCAGCTCACAGATTAAATATTGTTTTGTGTCAGTCTGCCTCATCTATTTCTCCTGTTAAAATATTCTTTGTTAATGTAGGAGCCTTTTGTACATTTACTAGCAATGCCCTAAAAGAAAAGCATTTCTCACTTCCCATAAGGTCGAGTTCCCCAACCCTGGTGATACCAGATGGTACTATCGAGCTCGAGTCATTAGTGTGTTATATAAGAACTATGAGAAACGTTTAGAGATTTTTGAAGGAGTAGTTGACCAACCTGTTGGCTGGGATGATGAAACATTGGAAAGGGTAAGTGGCTTGCTACACTTTCTTAATAGTTTCTTGTTTTGCTTTTGTGTATGTGTTTTTATACGATTCTAGAGCAGTCATCCATCCTGTAGTCAATCCATCAAGGCAGAGACACTGACTTCAATTATGGTATAAGTAGAGTTGAACGTTTCAAGACCTTTGTTTCTTCTCTCCGTACTGATAACAAATTTGTAACCCGGGCTGACAAGAAGCATAATTATAAACAACTATTTTTTGAGATTATTGATTCAATTGTAGGGATGTTGAATGAGCGTTTTCAGGACGTAAAACAGTTTGGCTTTCTAGATCTTGTCAATCTAAGGATATTTGCCACTTGGGATGGGGTGGTACCTCCTGAGAAAATCAACCTTCTCAAAGAAATGTATGGTCCCCTATTTGATGTGCCAATGCTTGAGAGCCAACTTTGTTTTATTTACAGGGACAAAGACTTCCATAAAGACACTAGTAATGAAGTACAAAAGTATATATTTAAGTTTAATCTCCAAGCTAGTGTACCAGGAGCTGTGAAGTTGATGAAAATGAACAGTGTCTTGTCAGTCTCAAGTGCTTCAGTTGAAAGGTCATTTTCATGCTTGAAAAGAGTTAAAACTTATTTAAGAAACAGCATGCATCAAGGTCGTCTCAGTTCTCTTTGTAGGATTTCAATCCATAAAGACATAATGTAACAGGAGGAAGATGCCCATGTTTTACATGAAGAAGTTGTGCAAAAGTTTATTGAAAAACCTAGACGACTTGCCTTTCTTTATAAATAGATAAATGATGATTGTATAATTTAGTCAATCATCACTTTATCTATTTATTTGTGTTATATCTTTACTTGCAATATAGAGTGGCTGGATGAGAGTAAGCATCTGTAAGTAACTATCTTGCATTTTGCTCATTGATGGTGTAAATTATTTTTTACTGCATTGGTTTTTTATTCATCATATAGTTAGTTTTGTATGATCAGTCCTTGATTTTATCATGCTCTTGCATTTTAGGAAACATAATATGTAATATTCAGAAATATTCTTCACCCTAGGGGAAATACTCACATAGATATGTGGTGACCCCAACATTCATCTCGGGCTATCCATCTAATGATATATTACTCCCTGGTCATACTGCACTAAATTTTCATTCATTTTGTATGATCAGTCCTTAATATGCTCTTGCATTTTAGAAAACATGTAATATTCTTGGCCCTAGGGGAAATATCCACATAGATATGTGGTGACCCCAACATCCATTTGGGCTATCCATCTATTGATATATTACTCGCTGTTCATACTCCTTAATGTGCTCTAAAACAGGTATATAACCACATTACCACACATAATATGTTACTTGTGAGTTGTGGTGAACCCGTCGTTACACGGTTTCCACCTAGATGACAAACAACACTCAATAAATGCATTTATACATGATGATAAATCTGAAAATTAACTCCCCATTCTGTATATTCATGTGTGATTGTGTATTTATGTGTCTACGTGATCAGTTTCCTTCATTTCTGGCTTTTTGCTGCTAACTGCTTTACTAGCATATTTGGGCCGTGATGAGTGCAAGAGTGCTTGGCGTTTTATTGTTTTTGCCTTGCACGATTCTCTGAGCCATTAGCATTGCACATTTGTGTTTTGCATATAAAAAATAGTTGCGGACCTGTGGTTGCAATATATTTATAGTCCAGAGCTTCAGTTGTTTGAAATATCAATAGCAAAAAAGCAGTGTGACGCTTCAATATTTTGAATCATCCAAAAATGCTTTATTTGATATTTCAGGAAGAACTTTGCGAAAGTCGGTGATGCTGAAAATTGTCATAATTTTGGTGTTTTTATGAGGTTAATTTTGCGTTGAAACGTCCCTCAGAATGCAGCAAATAGCGTTTCCGAGCTTTAAAAACCCAAAAATTTTCTGGGGGGCATACACCCAGACCCCCCTAGGAGGCAATTCAAGCTGGCTACGCCACTGGACATGCCAACACAAGATACCAACCATTGGTCCGAAACTAATTAAACCTATATCCAGTAAAGAAGGACAAACATCTAGGTGTAGGAATCGAGAAGCAAAGACTAATCCAGTTGAGCGAAAGCGAAGAAGTTGTGAAAATGAATTTGTACAAAAATTAAGGCAGGAGATCAATGAGCTACAACATCTGTGTCTGAAATGTTATTGCTCATTGATGAAAGAGTTTAAAAACACGTGTATTCAATTGAACACATTAAGGGAACAAGCAATGCTAATTTTGAATTTTACACTGGGTTTCGTAACTATTAAACATTTAGAGCACCGTATGACTTCCTTTCCCCGGGATGCGAACGCATCAGGTACAAAGGGTGAATAATAGTTATGTGGCCGAAAAAAGAACTCTGTCCCCAGAAGAGGAATTATTTCTTAGCTGAGGTTTATTAGGACAAGATCTTGCCAACAGATACAATATTTCTGTTTCCCAAGTTTCAACTATTTGATTGACATGGCTAGACTATTTAAGAAGCACACTAAAGGCAATACCTTTTGGCCGTCACCAGAATTCGTTTCTGATACTATAATTATCATTGTTTGCACCAAGCTCTTTGTAGAAATGCTCTCCGAACCCCGTTCCAAAGCGCAACATTTGCCACGTACAAAAACTATAACACGGGAAATGGACTAATCGTTATTTCACCATGGGTTGATATTGGGTTTGCGTCCAAATTATATGTTGGCAACACATCAGACCTTATATAATGACTGCGAAATATTAAATTTACTTGAACTGGGGGATGAAGTCATGGCTGATCGGGGATTTGCTATTGAGTGTGACTTACGTCCATTTCCACAGGATCAACCTCGCAAGCCATGCCCTTTCCTTCCGCTTCCCCCGGCCAAAAACACACTACAGAAAATACCCTGGTTCAGGCTGGTCACGTGACACTCCGTGCGGCATATATGAAGGAGTCGCTGAGTACTACATGTCGTTGTATATGTACAGGGTGTACTTAGTTTATAGATTCACTTTTTTCATACCAATAAAAATATCAATCTTTTATCAGTCAAGTGCAACCTCTTTTGTATCATTGCGATAAAAAACGGCCAAATACGATACGATTAAAAATTGCCGGTTAAAAACGCATTTTTCCACCATTGGGAGTTGAGTGGAAAGCTATTCTATGCCTATTGAAATTATTCTCACTTCGGATTCAAATTTAAGGATCTTAATACGATTGTGTAACTCATGGGACATCAAGTAGTGGCAAGGCTCAAATCGTGAAATTTTTGGTGGTTGAAACATTACGAAAGAGGAAGCAGTTTTAGACTGAACTGGCAATGCTGAACGTCTCACAAACAGGCAACCTTAATTTGGACAAATGATCGAAAATTCGAAGTTCACAAAGCTGAAACAATGTGATTTTGACTACTCTTTTTTCATCAGTCATTATTGATCGCAGTGATACAAAAAAGGTGTGATTTGACAGCTAAATGCCTGGTCTTTATTTGTGTGCAACAGGTAAATGATTCTATAAATTAAATATTATGTGCGCGATAGCATTCCAAAGTGGATTGCCCTTTTTTATACACCCTGTATACTTATGAGTCGATGAAACAGTTTATTTATACTAAAATGCTCAAATATTCAAATAATTTACTGTAAGGAATACAAAAAGAAACTTCGGGACAAACTTAAAGACAATAAATGAGAAATTACAAGTGATTGCCGTATGCGGTCCGATTCACTTCTTCGCAGTTATTTGCGGACATGAGACATTGTGCCAATTGATATCTCTACACAGTTGACAATTCTGTATTTAAGCTATTCTGCCATTCTGGACTCGCTAAGAACGATTCAAAATGATATAGTTGGAGACATGGAGTAGCACTGCAACTTTGTGTTCGCAATGTTATTGCCAACATAGACAATCTTCACAATCGCTCAACGCTTTTGGTTTCCCAATTCAAAATTTGGGATGACCCACACTTGGATTCCAAAGTTTATAACCAAAGTTAATAGAATTATAAAAGTTAAGTAAATAATATAGTTCATGTCGATAATTCCAATCTTACGTTGTATTCTATGCTTTAAAGGACATTGGCAACGAAAATTTTTATTCCTTATATTTATAGAGCATGTTACGGAATACTTAATTTCATAGTTGTTGAGAAAATTTGTGACAAAGTTCAACAGTCGTCCGCCATTTTGAAAGAATCCGCGCGCATACTAATGAGTAATGTATGCATCGTCATTAGATGGGTTGACACAATTTCTCTAATATAAACACTATAGTGTATTACTACACGCGGTAAACGTTGCGGCAAAATAGACGGCAGAAAGGTTTTACTTGAACAAGCGAGTAACATGTCGTTTGTACCACTACTTTTGATACTATTTCTTCCAATTCCGTGTGAAATAGACGCATAAATTCGAATATCACATAGGAAATCCTTATGCAATGTTATGGTATTATTGTCTATATCCCCTGAATGTCTCGCAGAATAAATGCATAAAAATTGCTCAAATTGCAAAACAATCAAATCGGATTCTATGTGCTTAAATTTCTCTATCAGCACTTTCAGTTACCAGTTCCAATTATTATTGAAAATACAACAGTAAATAAAATTGTCATAATGTAGTCTATACTAATACTAGCCTAATTATTAAACCTAATTATATATACATTCAAAAATTTGGATAGTTCATCATTGAGATTTGAACTACTCCTTTTATACTTTCAATGCAGTTGGACAGTGTAGTATAAAGAAGCGCTATTACATTTAACAAACTACAAATAGCATGCTGTGTTCGTATTTCGTATTAAAGGTATATTATTGATTGTTGTAGAGTATATCGCTTCATCGCTTGTATTGACATTATTGAAATAAAAGTGATTATTGAGATATTCAATGATTATTGAAATAAAAGAAACAAGATTAATACAACTATACAGTCATATTGAAAAGCGAAGAGAATACCGGTATGCATGTCAGTTAGCAAGTTATTGTTGTATAATATAGCATTCAGTGCGGCAACGCAACAAATAATTCATTTCTATTTTAATGATCAGTTATTCCCTACCAATGGCCAATATTTATTTTAAGTTAAAAAAAAATGCGCGTCTTGACTTTTCGTAAAAAAGAGTATAACAAAAGAACTAAAAGATCTAAAAATATTAGAGTTCTCACTTAATTCTATAATTGATATTGTGTATTGACGCAATTAACTATATTTACTGAATACTGTAATGGGAATCGCTACATTTTCGGCAATATTTTTACCAGCTTCATGTATAATTCACCAAACAATTTAGCCACACATATGAAACTGAATTTAAGCTAGAGAACAGCTATAGTCTGGCTTTTTTCTATAAACTAGCTATACGAATTGCTCTATTCGCCCTGCTTGAGAATTTGAACCGATAGCCCTAGCTAAATGGCGTTTTAATCATGGTGGCATGGTTGATCATCGGAAAGTTAATAGGGAGCATTAGCAGTGACTACGAGCACGACTCAAGAGCTGGACAACTACGACATTTGCAAGATGGCGAAAACAAACAACACTACAACTACAGCTCCCTATTGTACCATACATTACAAGTTACAGAGTTCTTCAAAGAACTGTTAAATGCATAGTTTTTAAGAAGAGTAAATCACTATATAGTACCTTAAAATCTTTACTACAGAATGCCACGAGGGTAGAATGGTACAAATCTATGTTATAGATGTTAGACTACTATAGCTCAAAAGGTCAAACTGCAGGTATTCATGAAGACATATTATACACACGTACCTATTACATTGCGAATTGAAGTCCGACACTCTTAAATTCCACTCATACTGGCGCTTGATGATAAAAAGGTCCTTCTGAACTCGTTCTGGGTTCACATTTTTCTTCCGAAATACACTTAAGGAAAGTTTTACCTTAAACCTCGCATCGTATCACTAGAATAGGCCTATTCTAAACTGTCTGGCTATAATCAAGCATGTCCATGCACGAGGCAAACATTTGCATGTTGAACAAAATGAAGTGAGTGTAATGCATCTGAAGCTTAATTACAATTGTTTGGCAACTACCTCGACCGTGTTCTGCAGACAATAGAAAATAATGCCATTGAAGTGGTGAAAAATCACAGTTAAAGAAAAATATGTAGCTGTGACTGGATGATTTAAAATATGCGTATTAAAGTATTCAAATGTTCAGTCATGCATTCGTGTTTTTATTGTTGTGATATGTAATCACGAATGCAGGACTGAACATTTGAATACTTTAATACGCATATTTTAAATCACCAGTCACAGCTACATATTTTTCTTTAACTGTGATTTTTGCCCGAATTTCGCGATTCGTGTATTCGCATTTTGTCATATCTCTTCAGGTGCTGTTTCACTGATGTGACCAACCTCGTTCCCAGGGTGCTTTTTTGAAACATGAAAAATTCAACAACACAAAACGGATGGCGTGACTCCAACAAAAGAATACTTAAAATATCGTCCTGTTAGTTATGTTTATCCGTTGGCGATTTAGCACATCGGCAAAGGCTTATTACTCGGTCCAATTCGTTGTCACTGCCAACGATAAATGAAATAAATGAAATAAATGAAACGTCGCTGACTTCCAATATCCATATCATGTTGGCAAAATAGCCAGCGTATCGCGATCCAAAAAAAACCCACTCTCTAAGCATATTACTTGCTTACGCTTGAAAATTATGTTTTCGTAGACTGTATTCCTTACTGAAAACTGTAAACGGCTAGGCCTCATTCAAACGTCGCATTTTGCAGTTGTCGAATATAATTCGCGTTAGATTCGAGCGAATTACATTAAGTTCGAGGCCAGTTTCAAACGTCGAATTTTGCATGTGTCGAATTAAATAACATACCGAACTATTCCTTAAAAATAAACACAGAGATATGGCGCCAAATTCATACAAGTCAAACAATTGAAACAAATTGTCACTATTAAATTATAAATATATCGAGCAAGATAAATGAGAAAGACAATTAAACCAGCTTCACATATTTTAATAAGTCGGAGACAGCAGTTAATACTTAAAATCTCCTTTTGTGTGCGTATTTCGAAAAAACGCTGCCTTTGGAAAAATAGTGAATTTGTTATCGCTTGCCTTTAAAAATGTCAAAAATATATCCTCCTTGAATTTAGCGGCAGTTTTTTAATTTAATACTTCGAATCAGACTCAAAAACCCAATATTTGTTTTAAATTCGGCAGTTTGCGAAGAAGTCATTGTGAAAAAAAGTGATAGTCACTGCATGGGCAGCCAGTGACTATCACTTTTAGAGGCTCAATTTGGACGAATCAGAATGCAGGAAAAGCAATAGGCACCTCACAATTGTATGTAGAGCAGTATACAGGGTGTACCAGGGGTATCAAAACAAGCACACAAAGTGAATTTTAATGATAGTACTGCACGTGGAAACGTATTTTCAAATCCCAGAAGCGTAATTATTTGCACAGCCATTGAAATTCTAATGTATGAACTCGTGCATACAAATTATGGTATTTGCAGTTTTTTTGATACACCCTGTATTAAGTATTGACTTATTAAGAAATTAAAATATCTTTGTAATTTTCTGCCCTTGGGAATTTAAAGCAGCTTCGTAAATTCTAAAAGAGAATAATTTTGCAAAAATGATAAAATTACAAATTAATGCTATGATCAGTTCGGGAGAAAATGGTTCAATTGACCACAGAACAAAGATTTTTTATTGTGATAAATTATACGCAAACACAAAGTTCAACCGCAGTGCAAAACGCTTTTCAAGCAAGGTTTCCAGGTCGCAATCCACCTGCGCCAAGCACGATTTTGAGAAACGTTAACAAGTACTTAAATGCAGGAACGAGTCTAAACCTTAATAAAGGCAATTCTGGAAGAAGAAGATCCATTCGAACTGCAGAAAATATTGAAGCTGTCAGAGATCTACTCCAGCAAAATCCTCATGTGAGTGCTCGTCGTAACCCCGTTCCAATTTCCAGTACAAGCTTTAACCGGATAACAAGGCTAGAAATTAAATGGCATCCATACCGAATGCATGTGCGACACGAGTTGTTGGCAGACGACTTTGCACGTCGATTGCGCTTCTCCGGATGGTTTAACGAACGCTGTCGTCGCGAAAACTTTTTGAATAGCTTGCTTATTGGAGACGAAGCACGTTTACGATGAATGGCGAAGTCAACACGCAAAATGTACGCCAATATGCACCTAAAAGACACCCGCCTGCATTTAATTTTGAAAGGAGCAATTCTCGTGTACACCTGACAGTCTGGGCAGCACTATGCGGCAACGGTTTCATTATTCGGCCTTACTTTTTCGAAGGGAATGTAAACGGAATTGCCTATCTTCGAATGCTCAATGAATTTGTCTTCCCACAACTCGCTGAACATTTTAACAATCAGTATTGGGAGGGAAGGTTTCGGAGTCTTTGGTGGGCTCAAGACGGCGCACCTGCACATCGCCTTATCGCAGTTAGAGATCGCCTCATCGATGTGTTTGGGAATAACCGCGTCATGGGGTTAGGTCATGATGTTGAATGGCCACCTCGCTCACCGGACTTGACGCCATGTGACTTTTTTTGTGGGGATACATGAAAGATAAAGTTTTTTCAACTCCACCGCGCGATATTGATGAGTTACGCGAGAAAATTATCCGAGAACTCAATGCCTTACGAAAACAGCCTGCCTTCATTCAACGGGCAGTGCGCGATATGCACAGACGAACAATGCTTTGTGTTGAAAGAGAAGGGGGACACGTCGAAGGTCAAGGCGCTTGATTATTGTTTCAATAATTGGACATGTAAATAAATAAAAACTGTTTTGTGCGATGCACGTAATTTTCCTGGCTGAAACAGCACATAAGCACATGTTGGACGATTTCAAATAAAATAATTGCCATGCATAAAATTTGATTCCATTGCGTTTACGAACCCATGGGTTTAGTTCGTTTTGTGTAACATAAACCGCTTCGTTATGCATAATATTTACTTATGTCAATAATTTATGCACTCGTGGGTTTAACTTAGTGCTAGGCCATTGAAATTCTAACAGATTATTTTCAATAGTTTGCGGGTTTTTTGGTACCATGTACAGGGTGTCTAAAAAAAAAGGAGACCTTTAGAAATTATCCTATTGACTTTTAATTAACTTCTCCGTGCATAAAATTCGATTCAATTGTGTTTACGCACCCATGGGTTCAGTATAGTACTCAGGCATTCAAATTATAACAATAAGGTGAATTTCTAAAGTCTCCTTTTTTTGTATACACCCTGTATACAGAGCATACTAACAAGTTACATAAACCACTACAACATATTAACCACGAAAACGGTACAAACATTAACAAGGAAACCCTACAAAACACATATTTGCGCACAGAAACATATCAAATTGCACTGACTAAATATTATTTTACCTTGTTTTCACATATGTTTGTTTGTCTCATCGTTTAATGACTTCAATTGCAAGTGGAGTTTTTCCAGATAATTTTTGCTTCCAAGTTCTGGTTTCATTTTTCTTCAACCTCGATTTATTTGACTTTACCTTCTCTTTGCTCGATACTTGTAGACCATCGGACGCCGCTATTGTATATACAACAGCCGCTTTTACTTTGAGCCCAACTTACTCGTAACTTCACTCATTTGCAACTGCCAGCAGCAGTGAAGCAATCCAAAACGTCAATCATGCATTACAATTACAATTACAGGACAAAATGTAAACGACAAATACTTCGACAATAAAACAACGTGCATTTTGCTAGTTAATCCTCTTGTGTATAATCCTATTCTAAGCGGTGGACCATTAGATCTTTGAGGCGTGGGTAGGGGGGGGGGGGCATTGGAACAATTTCCCTGGGAAATAAAAAAAATTTCTCCAACAAGCAAGACAGGTATTTATTTTTTGCCGAAATGCTGTGCATAAATTTTTTTTATAATCTTGACCACTGCGTGAAATTGACATATTTCAAATATTTAGAAATTTAGAAATGCAATTTTTGCACAGCGAAGCAAAAACAAAGGGACTGTCTCGATTTAATAAAATGAAAAGGGTAAAGGGGTTATATTTTAAAATTGAGATAAAATACCGTATTTCATGTTCTGTTATCACTTAAAATGTGTGCAATTTAATAATAGTGTCGGCAAATCCTCTTTTGTTAACTGTTGGATGAAGTGTGGTTCTTCATAGACTGGACAAATGGTTCTTCAAAATAACAGAAGTGTGTTTACGAATCCCAAACGTTCTGTTCAGCATATCATCTTAAATATGGTGATTAAATACGACTGCGATTTGTGATTCCGTGATTCATACCACTTTTTTCCCCACACAATCCCTGTTTTTGAAATCTTCCAACCCCCCACCTCAAAAATCTAATGATGCACCCCTAAGACGGATATTATAGAATAACCATTTGTGCGTGGATTCTATCTATTTCTTGGGACTCTATAACACATAGAGCACGCGTGGTCATTCTCTATGCCTTACATTGAGTTGCACCCCTATGATATATGGCAATTTGTAGTTACGTATATTAGTCATACATGCTTTGATTAAGCAAGAGGTCCGGATAGGTGGATATTGGTCGAGTTTTTTCGCATGTATGTACCGAGCCGTAGGCAAGCATTGCATGTACATGGATGTGGAACTTAGCCTTGCATGTGGAACTTCCTATAAAATGACCTTGAGTTTCACATTCTTGGTATTTTATCAAGTTTGCATGCTTGTGGGTGTCTTTATATTAAAGTTTGTAATTGTAATAATATATACTGTCCATGCAGTTTTTGTTTGATACTATATAAATTTAATTTGGGCCCAAGCAACAGCTTATGAATTATAACGGTAGCTATACACATTCTATATATACGTATTAATTTTACTGATTTAATGGATAAGTAAATGAAGACAAATTGCAGAAGAAATATACAATAAAAGCTAGCATGATATAATTAAGCTTTGTTTGCTTTTAAGTAATCGTTTCTATCATTGCCACTATCTCGATCTGTTGTTCAGCATTATACATTAATATGAATTAAACAATTTATGAAATAATCTAATAATTAATCTAATGCCAGTATTCGCGTAATGACTCCATGCATCTACAGATACTAATTACGACCACACTAAAAGAATACAGTATCTAATATAGTGGGTCACTATTAAATCTCAGATATCATTTTTGTTATTTGCAATATTTGGGTCACCCTAAGAAGAAATCTAAGCCTATGTCTTTGTAGTAAAAACGTCATCTTGATCAATTTTTAATGTCAAAGTTGCGGCCAGATGAGATGAAGTTTTTAGCAGCAAAAACAAACAAATTTGCGACTCATCTAATGACATCACTTCGGGAACCTTCTACGGCAAAAAGTCGATAAAGATGGTATTTTCAAAAAAGATATCTTACATTTCTTCTCAAAATCACACAAAGATTATATGCTGAGAAAAATGTTAGTGGCACTTTAAATATAATGTATTATGTACGTTAATGTTCAAGTTAGTCCATAGAATTATTGCGACACTACTGCACGAGTATGTATCCGAAGGCCGGAAAGCTCTTAGCTGGTTCCGGGCTGTAACAGTTTCCATCAATATTACCGCAAGTTTTGTTTCTCCACTCATCATTACAATCACGAGGACGTACTGTAATACCAAAGCCAATACCACTGTCACAAGTGTCGCAGTCCTCTTGATTATTTGCCACCAATCCAATCCGTATCTTCCAGTATGAATTATCACCTATTATAATTTTTCTTTGTACATTAAACCCTTCTTCATTACAGTTTTCGCGCAAAACCGCACCATTGATCAAAGATTTCCATTTGCCCTTTCCAGCTGTTGTTTTTATGTAGTTTCCCTTAGCAATCACATTGAACAACGATCTTGCTTGGTGGTCAATCAGAATCCATTTTGTAATGTTGTGGACTTTCATTCCGAGGCATATTTTGTTAAACGGTGTGTTCCAGTAGGAAGCCAGTTTTGTTTGTTTGTCTGTCAAACCTTCGAGTCCATCTTCAACTGCGTAGATTTCCTTGTCTGTCCATAAAGGCGAACTGTACTTGAAATCATTCTGCAAAGTGAAATGCATACATATTTCTCCACATATTTATTGTTAATAGCGATATACCGTTCAATTTTGATTTGAAAAGTGACATTGCTTTCATTTTACTGACCACAGCTTTTCTTCGAATAGCCTGAATAAGTGAAAGTGCAATGAATTGTCTTACTGCATGTATCTTCTTTTTCACAACTCTTCACATGTACATAGGACAATGTGTGATTCATATATATTGTGAGACTTTCCAGCTAATCTCAAAACTAGGTATTGCATTATCTATGCATAATTAGTAGAATCATACTAGTATACTATTGCAAATGCTGTAATTTGATTGGCTACGCTACTCGCTATCTAATTGCCGATAGCCAGCGAGTAGCGAAACAGCCATCTCCTCAGCGCGATTTTTAACGAATTTATTTCAATAAATTATGAAAAACGTTTTGAAATACTGTTTTCTTGCTGGTTTCTACTAAAACAATTAGATTATTCGCTCTCGATTTCTATGAGATGATAGTTCATTCGGGCTTCGCCCTCATCAACTATCACCTCTTGATAGAAATCTTGAGCTCATAATCTAATTGTTAAATAGAGCCATATTGAAATGACCAACGCGAACCTGCTGTGATGTTTTTTGAATTCATAGTTATGGTTATTGGTGCGGAAGGGAATATACAGGGTGTCTCAAAAATAATGCCACCAACTATATATTTTGTAGTATTACTACGTTACCATCAAAGGAAGTTTCAGGTTTTTATATTGAATTGAATATATAGCAATCATACCATGCCAATACATTGATATTTGACTGATAAAAATAGCCAACGAACCGCCTTCTAGAATCACTTAAGGTGGCGACACCAATTTGCAACCCGTCCAAATTATGGAAGTTAGGTTAAAAATATTTCAATACTTTCACAAGGGATCTGAAAAGAGAAGTGACAACGTATCATTCTCTAAAGCTGATTATAGTCGTGGTCCCTATCAGTAAAATTTCGTTTCATGTAAAAACTTAGTAATAAGGAGGCACAAGCCTTGGCAAGGTGGAGAAAATGCCCAGAATTTGCAGTTTTAATTATGTCCGAAAACAGCTAATTAGCGAAGTGCATTTTCCTTTCCCTGCTCGGGCTTCTACCTTATTTTCACTAATTTCTACAGTAAACGTATTGTCAATGTTAGCAACAACAAAGTTTTAGAGTAGATAATTGGCCATTTGCTTTAAAATCCTTTCTAAAAGTCTCGAAACATGTTAAGTCTAATTTCTATAATTTGGATCTATAACAAGTCGCAATATTGGTGTCGCCACCTTAAGTGCTTCTAGAAGGCAAATGGTTAGTTATTTTTATCAGTCAAATATCAATAGAGTGACATGATATGTTTGTTATTTAAACCAGTGCGAAAATTTGAATCTTTGATTAACGCTAACGAAGAAATACCACAAAATATTATGGGGGGCATCTTTTTTGGGACACCCTGAATTGTCTAGGTAGAAATTTTGAATAACTAATGAGTAATTTCAATATGGCCGCCTCAAGTCGTATTATTCAATGCTTAAAACGCTATTAAACTCGTTTGAAGTGTTGCGGGAGGCTATATTTTTCACATAACATAAGAAAATACATTTTCTTGAAACACCAATTTATACAGAGAGTCACAGCTTAAATAATATCTTTTCATAAATATTCGGGCTTCTATCCAGCAGTGAACTCCACAAATTTTTAATATCTGGAACGATAACATTCAATCATTCAGGCGGAAAAAAGTGAAGCCTAAATCCCAGTCCTTCACGCGGTCCATACGTCAGTTTCAGTCCCTCAAAAGTCAATTTCACGCGGTCCGTACGTCAGTTTCAGTCCCCTTTCACGTATCACAACGCGGTTCGTACGTCAGTTTCAGTCCCCCACAACTTATTTACTGCGCGGTCCGTACGTAAACTCTATTTTTGTATTATTTTTTTGAAAAAAACAACAGTTTTTTTGCAAATCGAAGTAGTTTCTCCTTTGTAACTGGCTAAAAAAGATCACAGAAGGAAAACTAGGAGGAAAACATATCTTTATCACTGAAGTAAGTTAATTAAAGCAAGTTTTCTCAGTGTTTTGTTCAAACAGCGAAAATATTTTGTTTTTTGTCAGTCGTATAAGGCGTATAAGCTAGTTTGTGCAAAAAGTTTATGAGAGCCATGAAAATATGGGATAAGATAAGCTATCGTGCAGGTTTTAACAGCTATTCAAGTTTTTTTTCTATTTTCGTGAACTTATTTTGAACTTTGGCCGTTGTGAAATCAATCACGTTTGATGGCGTAGGCACTGTTATTTTGGCTTCACTTTTCACCCGCCAGTTATCGTTCCAGGTAACCAAATTGAGTTCACTGCTATCCAGTCCTACTTTAGAGATGAGTGAATACCATGTATCCACGGCGGAATTAGAATCTATGTGTGTCTATATTTGAAACTGAGACTGGCAATACCGTTGTACCATCCATTTTCATCACTAGTGTCCAACCTCCTGGCCCACATCCAGGTATTTCAGTCATGTGACCATAGACTGGGTATTCTTCAAGTGTATAATTATTTCGTAGTTTGTAAACACCATTGGGGAGTGATCTAAATCGTAAGAAGTTATATTTAATGTAAGCAAAAACCATCAGGAAAATTGACCTAATCCAAATAATAATATTTTTAGTTCAACTGGAAAAATTTAAACAGATTGTTTTCAGAATGTCTAAATAGAGTAAGCTTCAGGCATGATATACCTTCAATAATATCTAAAGTGAGATATATACACTTTATTGCCATTATAAGGTTAATGTTGTGTAGGCCATCTTAACTTTTTTTTATCTCAATAATTTCTTTATTAGGCAATGGGCGTTTATTACATTATGTACGGCATTTTCGTGAGAGACAGAAAAATATCACACAGTTACAGTACTGATAATGTACAACATTGACATACCCGTGTCTTTCCAGTAGTTCTTTAACGGATGTTGGTTCTTGAATTGCTATAAAATAGTAAACAACGTTATCCTTCACTGCCACTGGCTTCAGCGAATGTAAAATTGTTGCTCAAATGAAGGCAATGGCCAACCTAATGTATATAGCTAATATCAATGCTAGTTAAAATCTAAAAGTTGAATTTGAAAGTCCTAATTAATACCTAATGACTGATGTCTAGGTTAATCTCATTTTGCAAAGATCGTACTATATGACGTTCAAACAATTCTAGTTTTAGTCACTGAAACCGTGAAACAAATTATAGTATTTTGGTCCTTGAAAAGTCACTTGTTCGCTGAGTTGTCAAAACTTTTTTATCGTGATCTATACTTAGATTTTACGAAATTACCCACTCAAACACTGGATACGTCCACCAGCGAATGAAGTATTCATGCATAACTTATACAAGCACTAATTACGCATTCAGTTCTGTACAGCCCAGAAAAGCAGGAAGAAATTGTAAATTTTCCATCCAAATTGAATCAAAATTTAACGAATTTGTCGTTGGCAAATTTTCGTATTTAACCGTATGATATCCTGCAGTGACACCAACGAACGAACGAACAATACGAGGTGAAAACACCTAACCTGCTGGCGGTGATAATATATACAGTAGTTATTTAAAAAGCTGGACAATTCATAATTCATTCTATAGCTTATTGTAAACTTACATGCAGGAACTTCCTCTGTGGATTTCTGTAAAAAATAAACGCGAAGCTAATCAGAAATTTATATCATGCATATAGACGCCGATTTCTATACTCCATGTTGTGTTGATGTTCAGCCAATTACAATCGGCTTTAGTATACTAATGGGGAGAACTACATTTCAGTCCGAACGAAACCAGTGGGATTTGGATTAAGCCTAGCCTACGCCATAGGCCCTAGGCAACAAACGTGCCCCCGTAATATGTCACATCCGCTTTCATATCTCAGCGCTTGCGCATGTGCAAATCATGCCTATTTATACGATCAAAGAAACGCGCTCAAAGACTGGTTTCAAAGAAACGCTTATATAACTGTTGTTGCATTTCTAGTTGATATAACACCAACGTGGTCTTCATAACCTATATATAAACATAAAAAACAACAAGGCCATGAAGAATCTTGCAAAACATACTTGCTTGATGCAGTATTCTGCGCTATAGAACCGCTTGAAGAATAGGTCCAAGATCTACTTACCGGTTTAATTATATAAAGATGGTTGAACTGAGGGTTATACACACTTCCATCAACATCAAATGACTCTTGAAGTGTCTTGTTGTTGAGTTCACATAGACCTTTACCGATTCCTGAAGTTCTATAATTGACTGACGCACACGATCCATGTCCAACGCAATGTATACCACATTCTAACTCGCTTTCTGCCTGTTTTGTATCGATGACATGATTCGCCAAGTATTTTTGTTCATTTCTGCGAAACACTGCTTTCTTTGAGCATTCGCCTGGTTGTGGTATTTTTGAGATGAGAAATAACGCACAAATGTTTAATAAGACAGCCATTTTAAGACGGACGAAAAGCAACTGAATGCGCAGTCATAATGTGCTAGTTTAATAACATCACAGTTTCATTGCAAATACAAATGATTTATTTAAGGCTTTAATGGCCTGGTTTTCAAATTGAAAATTCATCTTGTATTTTTATGCAATATGATTGGTTGTTCGATGTAATTTTTAATTTATATGCATGACATTTAGTTCAACCGTATTTAGTCGAACCACTCATCAAAACAGTCAATTTGTAATTAAGTGGCTTCGTAAGAACTTTGGGTGTATTTACGATAATTGCGCCATAAAAGGCTTTGCCCACGAGAAACGTCCGAGGGTTGGGGGGGGGAAACGTTTAATTCCCAAAGGTGGGAAAATGTGATTTCGACCACTCTTTTTTCATCGGATGGTATTTTCTTTGTTTTTACAATGTTTTCACTGCAGTTACAGCTTACTAACACTAAGAAATGTTGCTTTTAGGATAGACCAGTTAAATTTGCAATATAGTTCATTTTATCTGATGTATAGAGGTCTATACAGCGCAGTTTTCAACTTCGACAATCGTGTTGTCGTAAACAACCGACCCTCATCGTTACAATTTGTGTGCCCCCAACCGCGTGACAATTTGTGCGCGCGGGAATATTAACGAAAGAACTTCCAAACTGACCTGACGTGAGCAGTTGCTCGCAAGTAAAATGATGCACGAAGTGGGGGTCACCGTGCTGTTTTTCCAACTACACGAGCCGATACGCTATTTTAGAGTGAATTTCATACGCGTATGTTGTCATAGCAACGAACTATATGTTACTAAAACTAACATAACGTGAAAGTAGAAACATCAAAATATATGAAAACCCCGATTCGATCTGGGGCCGGTTGTATCAAAGGTGGATAAGTTGTCCGGTGGATAAGTCCTATCCGATGGATAAATCTTCTGTCCGATGGATAGTTATCCGTTGGATAAAAATGCGTTGTACGAAGCACGGATAGCAGGGTGGATAGCTATCCGTCGCATAAGCTTAAATTTAACCGGAAAAAAACGGATTTTCCTGAAATTTCTTACCTCAACGTCAGCTGTTGCTCCTGGGGCCGGTTGTATCAAAGGTGGATACGTCGCTATCCGGCGGATAAGTCACTTTCCGGCGGATAAATTTTATCCAGAGTAAAAATTGCGTTGTACCAAGCTTGGATAGCGTTATCCAGCGGACAAAAAAGCACTATCCGTAGGATAAATTTATCCGAGGTCCGGAGGTAGTTTAAATTCTCTATCCGGTGGATAAACTCGAAGTTCCAAGACAAAATAGTAAATATTTCGGATGAAAGAGGGTCGGATTGAGACAGAAATGCAATAATTATGTTTGTAAGTCAACATTCTTTATATATAATAATGCAATAAACATAAGTACTCACTTTTGTAGTTTTGTATATTTTTTTGACTGAATATCCCAATAAATCTCATGTCGGTGGCAGTGTCGACCGGCAGTCTTCTTCAGACCTTCTCTTTTATATAGTTTGAAAACAAGCAGTGAATTTCTCACTTTTAGTCAGTTTAAAAACACGATGAACGTACCGAAGATACAACTTGGAAAACCAAACAATATTAGGTAATAGACAACAGACGACGAATTTTGTAATTTTTGTTCGTAAACTTGAGAGAAAATGTTCTTAAAATTGTTATGAAATGTGTGCAAGGTCAAGGAACAAAATATTTAATGTATTCTACAGGAAAAAGTATAGTTTACTGAACTCATATACTAAACAGTTTCTGCCTCTGCTGTTGTCTTCGCATAAACAAAGATCGTGAAATGCTAGCTAGTGAATAAAAACACACGTATTCACGTACTATGAAAATGTACAACAAAATCATGCAAGTCTGACTATATTAATACTAGTGACGACGGACTGAAAAAGAACAATACAACCAACAACGGGAAATTTATCGCAAGTTAATTCAAGATATGGATGGATTTTATACAAGTTAAATTATAAAGTTCACAAAAGCTCAGCAACAGCTGACGTTGAGGTTAGAAATTTCAGGAAAATCCGTTTTTTCCCGGTTAAATTTAAGCTTATCCGACGGATAGCTATCCACCCTGCTATCCGTGCTTCGTACAACGCATTTTTATCCAACGGATAACTATCCATCGGATAGAAGATTTATCCATCGGATAGGACTTATCCACCGGATAACTTATCCACTTACTGATACAACCGGTGAGTAAGACCTAAAAATACAGACTCTGAGTTTAAAAATTTCAAAATGTTGTACGCTTGAATTTTTGAAAACTGTATCGCGCCACCTTAAGGCATTTACCCTGAGGACTGTGCCACCGAATCAAGCGCTGGAGAATCGAAGAATAGGGATACATTTGTTTTATGGTAGGATGTGTTTTCAAATGCTCGCTCTCGTTAGCAATTACAACGAATTTGAAAACGTTGCACAATAAACTTGCAGTTGGCACCAATTAGAAACGTCATAAATAAACTCGCCTAATTTTCTGGCAACAGAGAAAATTTAATTTAGCCTTTCTCACGCAGGCCGAAATCCGCCATTTTTGGGGTACTGCTTTGTAAACGATGTGAAAAATCTAAACGATGTAAAAAGGAACTTTTCATAAATGTAACTGTAAATTTACCATGATTATACTTACAACTACACTTATAAAAAGTCACATTTTGCAGTGCTTGCATTCTCTGATCTAGACTCTGGGTGAGAAAGGCAAATTCTATAGGGAAATAACTGTTATGTAATTTTGTCCTGCAGTAGCACTTTGTATAAATAGTTAGAAAATTAGAATCGAATGAAACGAAGTAGGCACTGTTTTACTAAAAATGTTTCAAAGAGTTTAGCTTTCGTTGTAGTGATGTTGTAGTGGACAGCTAGTGTTTTTAAATCAAATAACAAATATTAAACAAAGCATTTGGTTTTCGTTTCAAGTTGTTTTCTTACAACAACTACGTCTCCAGAACGGTACTTTCCAAGAATTGCAAAGGGTAATTTCCAACATTAATATTTTTTTCTCGGCATCTCGTTCGATAGGACTGATAGTAGAAGCTATTTGTAGATGGATTATCGAACGAAAATTTATATACATTTTTTGACGTAGCCTAGCCGAGAAAAAATTTACCCATACCATATACTTGCATCACTCCCATCATATATACACGAATTTGCCGTTAATGCTCAGCAACTGGACTCTGTAGCTCAGTTGGTTAGAGCGCTGCACCGGAATCGCAGGGCCGCAGTTCGATTCCTGCCAGAGGGCCTAAAGTTGCATTTTTCACAACTGCTCCTGGCTAGGTCTAAAATGTATATACATTTTCGTTCGAATATTACATTTACAAACACCTTCTACTATCAGTCCTATCGAACGAGATACCGAAAAAAATCTTGATATTTACCCATACCATATACTTGCACCACTCCCATCATATACACGAACTTGCGGTTAATGCTCAGCAACTGGACTCCGTATAGCTCAGTTGTTTAAGTTAGAGCGCTGCACCGGAATCGCAGGGTCGTAGGTTCGATTCCTGCCAGAGAGACTAAAGTTGCATTTTTCGCAACTGGCTAGGTCTAAAAATGTATATAAATTTTCGTTCGAATATATATCTACAAATACCTTCTACAATTTCCAACATTACCTCTTTTAACTGTCATTTGTCGCCAAAATTACCTTTTCGCAAGGACATTTGGCACCCTCAGATGTATTCATACAAACTGCCAGGACTGGTCAAGCTCGTGGATGGTCTTGCAGCAAAAGGTTGTGAGAAAATAGATAAAAACTCATTAAAATCGCTTGTAAGCGAAGCGCCACCGTTTTACAGTCAGATGCAACATTTCGAAACCTGAACGAGCAAAATATCAAAATAGCATATCCTATTTAGTGATTGCTGATCATGCTACAATCGGAAATTATCGATTACCGATTGTTCCAAGTCGCAATCGGCCCGATCCGAATTGTTAAAACTAGTCAAATCACGTGATTCATTTTGTACGTAAACTGACATACACAACCTGAAATAGCTTCCTTTGCGAAAAACTAGTGAATTTCACATGATAAAGTAATTTACAACCCACAATACAGTTAGTAGCTTTGCATAAAAAAGTTACACACGCTTCTGCTTGACAAATTGGCAGCCTCTAAGAGTTGTTTTATTTCCATAATAATCGGTTATATGCAATTACCGATTCCGATTGTCTACGACAACGCAATAATCGGCCCGATTCCGATTATCGGTCAATCACGAATCCTATTAACGGAGGATTGCAGGTGAACACCAGAATTTCAAATGAGAAAACTCCTGGGCTACCAGTGTTACTACAGGAAAAAACGGGATTACCAGGAGAAACCCTGTGATTTTTGGTAGAATCAAACGAGAACCACTCCACACCATCCACAGGTCGCTACATGAGGCAAGACTCCGCATTTCTTGTTCTCGGCAATATGTAGAACCACATTTTGGAAGACATAACGGATACCACATTGCCGATATTATACAAGATTCGGTAACATTGAGATGCAAAAAAATGGCTAATTTTGTTCGCTTCAATGTTGCTTCTAATTCGACGTTACAAAGTAAACCGATCTAACGAGGAACAAAGTAAAATACCTCTTTGGGCTGATTTAAAGCTTCTGACCAAAGTAAAGCAGACGGTGTTTGGTTCGGCAGGAAGAAATATAGGATAGATAAAAGGAGGATAGGCTACAAACATCGGGAATCATAACAAGAAGTGAAAACACCTTTTCTGTAAGAAAGTCTTATTATTAAGAGTAAAATGGCTCTAATTGCAGCCGTCTCAACATTGGTTGCTTAAACGAAGTTATATGATTAAATGTTCATGGAAATGAATCTTCATCATCGTCTGCCATTTCTTTTGCGAGTTCAAGATCTTGTTTTTCTCGCTCTCTCTGTTCCTACAGAACAAAATACTTTAATGTTTTACCGAACGCACCTGACAAGGTAAGCGGACGTTTGGCCGACAGACATTTGGCCGACATAACAAGAGCCTTTGCCTGATATATGCAAGGAAGGCACAACAATGCCTACGAGTTATCCTTTTTTCGGTTATCCTTTTGATCACCTGATGAGTTATCCTTTTGTTTTCACAGCGCCACATGCCTTGTTGGTGAAATGCCCTGTCGACCAACTGTCTGTCGGTCTAATGTCCTGTCGGCCAAACGTCTGTTGGTCTAATGTCTGTCTCCCAAATGTCTTTCGGCTAAACGTCCGGCCACATTACAATAACTTAATATTCCATTGAACCTCATTTTAGCAAACCCCATATTACCTCCCCTGTCTTCACAGGTTTCACCAGTCCTTACCTTTCCCAACTCATGACTTTCTCCTAAAAGCCCATCTAACCACAACCGACCGGACTCGAACTGAACTGACCTAACTTCATTTGACCTAACCACACCCTTTTCTGATTTTACATTAGGTTACTTATCTCATCAGAACTTACCTGACATCATCATACCTAAGCCTCACCTCACCCAAACTCACTGCACCCAACCTAACCTTACAGTACCTCACTCACCCAACCTTACCTGATCACAATACACCTACCTAACTTTCTCTAACCTGATCTTATCTCATATCACCTCACCTGATCATACCACACCTCACCTGATCATACCACGCCTGACCTGACCTCACCACATCTCTCCTCACCTCACCGCACCTTACTTTACATGACCTCAATTCAAAGGAACTGACTTCCTCTGGTCCAACCTCGCTTCGTGTGAGGGAAATCGGGTCGTGGAAAACTGGCTTATTTAATTACGGCAGCCACTTACAAAGTTGAAAAAAGACATACCTCTAAAGATTCTAAATCTTTATTGTAAGACTTCGGTGGAAATCGCATAGCCTAAAAGGGAAAGTTATTATAATAGAAATGAAAACAATGTAGAAACATTTACTTGTTCAATAGCATGCATGTACAATATGTCGAAAATACAGGTTGACAGAAGTCATCTTTCTATTTTCATGTCCACGTTCATTGCAATTTCTGCATTTTAATGGTGAGTTAAAGTGTTGTTTTTGCTGTATAATGAAGCGATCATCCAATAGCAAAGATTCAATCACTCAAGGGTAATGGTTAAGTTAAATATCAATTAGAGGTGTGCAAATCTTATCGGATTTCGACGTAAATTTCTGCGAAGCGTTTCGCTACAACTAAGTTCTAAAATCTAAAAAGTTTCTATCGCAATTCGCAGACATTTTTCAATGGGACCCATATTTTCTTACGCTGACAAGTGACAAACTAATTGATGTTTGTTATTAAACTTATTTGTAATTTGATTTTATCTCAACTTTTTTCATGACTCATGTGTTATCCATTTGCACTCTCATTTTCTCGTGATAACTCAATATCTTGTACGAGGGTTTGTGTGTTTGCATGGTTTTGAAACATGAAAAGAGGATTAGAAAACATTCGAAAATCGAAATTTTGAATTTATTGGAAGCATTCGGATTTTAATCATCGATCAATCGGGTTCTGACTGCCAATCCGATCCGACGCACACCTCTAATATCAATGGCACTTTTCAACATCACTTGGAGTACAATTGTAAAACTCTTTGAAGTACACCGGTCGTCCTAACCATGTTAACTCTAATTAGGCATGAACTCACCTTTACAGATTGGTTATAAACATCCAAACAAAATGTAATTCTTTGATGAAAAGCCGCTTGTGGCTCGTTGGTCGAGTAGATGTCTGTAATTTCCTAAAAATTTAATTTAGAAAGTGTGATACAGTATAAGTATTTAGTAAAATTACATAGGTGATTATTGAAAATTCTCAACGCTGATTGGTTGCGCTACCTCGGATTAATACGCGATAATCACCTAAAGCGTTTTAAGCCGCTTTTATCGTAAATATTCAATTAAAATAATTTTGAAATGTGCATTTTTTATTTTTTCCAAATAATCACCTATGTAATTTTACTAAAACAATTATTCGCCCCAGGCTCGGTGAATATCGGTGAATAAAAACCTCGACTTCGGCTCGGTTTTTATTCACCGATATTCACCGAGCCGGAGGCGAATAATTGTTAAATACTGTACATATATTACACAGCTATATTTTCTGTTAGGGACACCGAGGGATTGAAAGGCTAATGATTGTGGTGTTATAGAACTCAGGTAAATAGATTTCAGATGATGCTACTCTGGGTGGCTCCACATCGGGATTGCTTGACCGCGGTGGGAATCGAACCGCGACCTTTGGTTTGCTAGTCCAATGCTCTACCAACTGAGCTACGAGGTCAAGTCGATTCGAGTAGGTGATAGTCTAGTTCCTTCGATATCTGAATATATCGACGATCTTAAATCTAATGATTGTGGTGGTAGAACTCAAGTAAACTAGTTTTAGACGATGCTACTCTGAGTGGCTCCACACCACGCAAGCTGACAAATTGCCTGACCGCGGCGGGAATCGAACACGTGACCTTTGGTTTGCTAGTTCAGTTGGTAAAGCATTGGACTAGCAAACCAAAGGTCGCGGTTCGATTCCCGCTGCAATCAAGCAATTTTTCAGCTTGCCCGGTGTGGAACAACTCAGAGTAGCGTCATCTAAAATGTTTTAAAGCCTTCATGAAAATTATCATATTTATGCGTAATTCACACTTTAAATTCTTGAAAATGGTAGGCCCGTTTCAGACACCAATCCAGCCATGCGCCGAACTTAATTGACGAGTTGGAGGCGACGAGTTAGGTGAATCAGTTAATTACAGCAGACTATAGAGCGATAAAAGTTCAATAGAGCCTGTCGCATTATGCGACATTGGAGGAGCGGCATTGATTCATACGCCGGTCGGTGCTGAACCGAACTCAAAATTTATTTAATTTATTAGAGGTAGATTAGGCACCTTGTAATGTTCACTAAATATTTGATCTGAATTCCATATAGAATTCCACGCGCCCCTGCCGCTCCCTCGTCAATAACATTATATTTTGTACTCGCTTGAATCACTACATGGTATGAATACTAGGTCACCATTACTGACCTCAAAGTTACGAACGTCAATTTAGAAATGGGGTATGTGTAAACTCTCCTATAGTGGAGCTATGCTCTTTAACTCTTTGTTACGTATCTATGTAATATTACTGTAATGTATAAACTGTTTTATTGTAAATATATTTAATAACCTACTTATACAGGGCCATTGCATGGGACTAAGAATATTGATTACTGTTACCAGTAACAATGTTGAAAGTTACCCTTTTCAAATTAAGTTCATTCATTCACTGCCGCGTTTGTATCGCTTCAGCGTCGTATCCACAGTAATACAATTAAATTCGGCACGAGTGGAGCGGCGTCTGAAACGGGTTGTAGTCATGCAGCAGCAATTATTGTTAGAAGCCTTTGCGCGACGACCTCACTGTATTAGCATTTGCTACTGATTATAAGGTGCCAGAATAACAAATGGTTACTTACATTTCATGGATGCCCAGCAAAAGTAATTATAAATATATACTTAAGCTAATAACAACCACCATTACCGCACCTTTGATTGTACATATCCTTTTTCGTGGTCGATGGTTGCTTCAATCACCCCGTCTTTTATTGCCTAAATTGAAATTTATAAATTCATTAATAACACATTTCTGCATTTTTAGAATGTACGAAGAGCAGTACGACAATCATAAACATTATAATATAACATCAAGACTGAATAATGTGATAGATGTCAGTTACGTAAAACCTCGCTGGTTAGCGAGATTTCTTTTTAACAAATTTAATTTCTAAAATTCCCACGTTTTATGCTTGGATAACACATGAGTTTGCCCAAGGGTTATCCCCAACGCTGTATAAAGGAAGGGGAGCCGAGGAGGGGTAACCTATATATACCCTCTCTTGAAACGAGTGCTTTTTGTAAAAGCCTAGGTTGGGGTCACCGGGTCAGTAAATACCTATAGTAGTAGTAGCCCTAGTTCTAAAGTCCAGTTGCTAATTTGATACAGGTAGTTTAATGTAATGATTAGACAACCAACCTATAATCATTATAATATATAGGTAAAAAATGGCACGGAAGGGGTTGATACGATATACTTTCGCCTTCCGTATTTGGTTGTTTTCATTAATAACCTCTTCATAAAGTCATAAAGATGACCACAAATACATTGTAATGGTTAAACTAAGCGGGAGACTGACAAACACTGCTTGTCATTACTAGCAGCACTTTCACTATACACTGTAACTCGCTGGGCTAGGTCAAGTACGGCAATTGAGGTAGTACAATATAGATTTGGATTGATGAATTTCAGGTTTCATTTAGGGGTAATGTAACAGACAATTGGTAAAGATTAAGCCTGGTTTCCAAGTCTTGACCGATTGCAGAGGTATATTGGCATTCTATTACATCGCCCACGACTAAATGGTACCCAAGCTTTAGAATGTTCCAATGTCATACTTTCGCTACGATAAATTCAGCGTCCTCAGGACTATCCAACTGTAGCTTCGAAGCAATCTCTTCTAAAGATATCTTAGAGTACGATAAACTGATCATACGGATGCCAGTCTTGATGACGTTGTGATGTAACCTAAGTAAAGTATGAAAAACACAACAAATTACGCATTATTAATAACAAAATACTGGGAAATACTGCATTCCGCTTTCCCAAACTTCACTTCGCATAATCCAACGTACTAACTTTCATTTAGACTGGATAGTTTTAGAGGTCAGGTAAGAGCCTTAGTTTCTTATTTGTCCATAGTACAGTAAAGAATGAGACCAGAATACATGGATTGGTTGGTAGAGTCAAACTGGAAGCACTCTTCTCACACGAAAATGAGGTGAAATAATACAATAGACTTTTTCATAATAGATAGATAGATAGATAGATATTTAATAGTTGTTCCCTACAGGGCTTTTCAACAACCATTTACATTACGACTACAGAGACATTACACAGACATGAACAGACTGAGGTAAACCGTGAGCTTACAAATGGCGCCTCTAGCAGCCGCTATTAGTTCATACCCCTTTTATGATCTGCACATGCAACTAGGTGTTGAAGAGGGGGGAAATGATCTGCACATGCAACTAGGTGATTTTGAAGAGGGGGGGAAATCGGAGTACCCGGAGAAAAACCCTCGAAGCACGGGAGAGATCAACTACGACAACTCTATTCACATGAGTCCCTACTTGTTGCGAGTCGACACGAGTTTTTAAAATTTAGGACACTTTGAATGCATGTGCCCAGGTGGTACTCCATCCAGCCACTGACCTCGCCCGACCGGGCTTAACTTGGAAACTTAGTGTGAAAGGCGACGCCTTCATTGTGCGCCACCCGTACTTCCTCTGACTTCAAACGCGCGACAACACTTAGGTGGATCGATGCAGTTTTTAAAATTGGGTGTCCAACACTTTGAGAATTTTTAAACCTGGTACGGGGACTCGCCCGACCGGGCTGGATCCGTGCAGTTTTAAATTTAAAGCGACGCACTAGCTGCGCCAAGCGCCACCTACACAGACTTCAAACATGATAAACACTTACAGGATCGGATCGATACAGTTTTTAAAATTGTCCAACACTTCCTGAAATTTTTAGGCATTTTAGGCTTTATTCACATATTTTGATCTTTCTACTTTCAATTTATGTTAGTTTTAGTAACACATAGTTCGTTACTATGGCAACATACGCGTATGAAATTCATTTGGCATTGCAGAATTGGTATAATGAAAGACTTTTGCGGTGCAATAGAGCATATAACATGCGCAATGACGCAAGATGGCGCGAGCAAAGTCTGCTCACGTCAGGTCATTTTGGAAGTTCTTTCGTTAATATTCCCGCGCGCACAAATGGTCACGCGGGTTTGTTCATATAGTATGAAGTTTTGTTTTCGCGATTCTTGAATAAGGCCTGCTTGTGATTACTATATCGAGCCACCTTAAGCCCCGTACAGACGAGCAAGTTTTCATTGACAAGTTTTCCTTGACAAGTTATATTTGCTCGTGTGTATGACAAAAAATTGACAAGTTTTCCTTGACAAGGAGCCTTTTTAAAAGCTAGTAATACCATAATAATATTCGTGTGTACGGCCGACAAGGAAAACTTGACAAGAAAATGCGCAGTACGCCACTGCACACTCATCTTCGTCCTAGTCGAGCGGCTATCGCCATTAAGTATTCATTTGTGTCGTTAATATGCGGACTCGTAAAATTTGAAAAGGAATGGTTGATCGAAAAAAACTGGTGTGCCGTACACACGAACAAGTAAACTCGTCAAGGAACTTGTCCAGGAAAATTTGCTCGTCTGTACGGGGCTTTAATGCGCTGTCTCACGGGAGAATTTTGAGCGACAATTCGCATCGCAAATGATGTTATATGAAATTTTATTGGCTCGGCAACGATTTGAATTGTGAATTGTTGTTAAAAATTGGTCCGTGTTACATCGCCTTTACGGGAAAAGCTGGAGCAGAAGTGTTTATCCGCGTTTGACGTCATTAGGAAAACGGTCTTTTGCATAACCTATGAATCGAACCTCGGTCCGGCGAATGGTCCGGCGCCACAGTGGTAACATGACCTACTTTTCTGATCTGATATTTAATTCATGCATGGGACAATTTATGCATGTAACTGCTACTTTCGCATATCAAACAGGTGCATAATACTATAACACAAAATTAGCCCAAACTTTGAAACAGATAAAAGTTGAAATTAGCAATTATTTGTCTATATAATTATACATAAATTATTTGAATACTTATAAAGGTTCCATAATTGAAATATTTACGAATTTTGAAGTAAAACTACAAAGAAGCTAATTCCTTTCCATAACACACAAACCTACCTAATAATTAACGTATACGTTTTTTCCGCAATAAATTTGTCTTTGTAATTCATTACGACGTCGTTAAATTGAGCAAGATCTCCCGCAAGTACAGCTAAAAATAAATTGTGAGAAAACAATTACATGTGGATTAAAAAACAGTCTGCTATCATTTTTCGTGCGTACAATAACCCAGGCAGGGGAATTTGGACAAGTGAAGTATCTGCAGGGTCGTATCAATACAATAATTAGCGAACAGACGTTTCCCAAGATAGCTCTTCGCGCGGTTTTGGTAAGTATACATTTTCCGAATTATGTTGTTATTTGGCCAATTTCAATACGCGATATTTTTTCTACAAATTTAGTAACTGTGTTGTTAACCTTCCTATACGCTTTCTTTTTATGTACTATATTTGTAATCTTTAAATGTATTTTCAACACTATGAAATACCGGGTGGGGCAAAAAAAGTACGACTGTTTCATTTAGTATAACGTAAAAATTTAAACAAGTTGCTTTGCATTCAGCGATGTCTAACGTAAATTTTGATATGTGCCATGTGCATTTTCATGCAATATTGACCGAGATAGCTGCGTTTAAACTTGAGTAAACATTTTTGGAAGTGTCGAGAATTAGCTAAAAATGGCCTATTAAATAATTTGATAACCACTAGCATTTTACGCAAGTATTCGTTTCAATGAAGTGAAGTTGAAGTTAGAAGGCAAAATGTTAGAATATAAAAGACCATATCTATTCAAGAAACATTTCTAACTTCAACTTCACTTCATTTAAATAATACTTACGATAAAATGGTAACGGTTATCAAATTAGTTTAATAGGCCGTTTTTAGCTAATTCTCGACAGTTCCAAAAGTGTTTAGTCACGTTTAAACGCAGCTATCTCAGTCAATATTGCATGAAAATGCACATGGCATATATCAAAATTTAAGTTAGGCATCGCTGCATGCAAAGAAACTTGTTTAAGTTAGACTAAATCAAACACTCGTACTTTTTTTTGCCCCACCCGGTATATCTCAATTTTCGTCGATGTCTAAGCAGGAAAAAGCCGGACCGGCCACATATTTCCAACATTAAAACAATCTACAAGCACAAAATAGATAACACAGTAAAAACAATATATCATAACGAACATATACGCAACATACGCATATAAGAACTTTGAACAAAGCGTCGCTGTTGATATTTTGACGGCTTTTTCAAGCATATTTCAACACAATTCGGAAATGTACTTACCAAAATCGCACCTGGAACGAGGTTGTGAAGTTATTTTGGGATATGTTTATAGGCGCAGTGTGGCATAAAAGTATTCATGATTCTAACCTTTTGTTAACTGAAAGTATGGAATCAACGTCTTTTTCAGAGCAGGATCTCTAAACGTTGCTCTGTCGGGAATTTCACCAAGAAGTAATTCAACAACGATCGCACACTTTTGTGCCTGTGAAGAAAGTAATTAAGTTTAATGGCACATACTCTAGCCCCCTAATCGGCCACCAATTGTAATGATTAGTCAAACGGCATAATTGTTATAAGCCAGTTGTCGAATATTTTTCTATTATGTACAAAAAGTTTCTATAATACTCAGCTACAATTTTGGGCATAAAGCGGCTTGAGACCATTTCTAACAACAGCTCCCGTTTGGCAATTTTTAACATGACACAAACACAATATTGCGAGGGGGAAGTGGGTGATTAATAAGCGCAACATGTTGTAACAGGCAATTCAACATAAGGGGCATGCGAATGTGGTATAATGGGAAAGGTACTGTAGTCTCAACCAGTTATGTTCAATCATTATCTCAGTCTGCTGTCGAATCTGTAATAAGATCTACAATTTATATACTAAATACTTCGTCTTGTTTGGCTCATATGTTGGATTTTAGCTAGCCTCAAGAAGTCATTTTCTTCGGAATCGGTTCCTCTATTTTTTTATGCTGTCAGCTGACCGTGATTTTTGTGTGCATTTTGTTGATTAACCATGACACAAAACACCTGCACGTTTTCACGGGCCGGTTGTACAAAAGTCTTAACTACACATTTTAATTACTCGTTTTGTAGTTAAATCGTAGTTAATTATAAAACACGTGATTCTGATTGGTTAACCTTCGCACAAACTGTAGTTATACAACCGGCCGCAGAGCAAACCATAGTTAATATACTGTAGAGATAACATGGTTAGGAAACTCGTCAAATTACAAAGCAGCTAACAATTGAATGGGATTTATGTTGAACGGTACCTGACCATGCACAAATATTTTGTTTTACATTCATTAATATTTCAGAAACACGGTTTGGAGATTAAGCCCAAACATTTCTATTGGTCGATTCATAAAACTACAATATATTCACTAACCGTGACCGTGCACAAATGCAAACAAAAACATAGAACAAAAGTGAAAGCCGAGTTTCCTAACCATGTTATCTCTATATTAACTATGAGCAAACAGAGCAAAAATACACCGTAACAAGACGCAAAGCCTTTTTATAAAGAACTTACAATTTGCCTGAATCCAACTGCAGAAAATTGTGGAGCCTTTCTGATAGCTTGGACTAAATTTTTATGTGCTTCTGAATAGTCAAGCTGCTTGGCTTTTATTATTCCTGTCAAGAAAAAAACACACGACCTTTGTAAATATTGTATTCGAAAAAAGTTGTTGATGAGAAAATATTAATTTAGTGCACGCAAGACAACAATCCACTCAAAATCCACAACATCTGCATGGGACACCCGCCGCTCTTGCACCGGGCAACGCAACATTGGAGTTACAACTATATGTATTCAAGGCCCAACTTGATATGATTTATCATTAAGGAGTTTAACATCTACGACGCGGCAGCTCGACGACGCAAATTTCGAAACCGTAGACGGTCGAACTCATCATTGATGCATGGTCGAACTCATCATTGATGGTCGAACTCATCATTGATGGTCAAACACATCATCGATGCATGGTCGAACTCATCATTGATGCATGGTCGAACTCATCATTGATGCATGGTCGAACTCATCATTGATGCATGGTCGAACTCATCATTGATGGCCGAACTCATCATTGATGCATGGTCGAACACATCATTGATGGTCGAACTCATCATTGATGGTAGAACTCATCATTGATGGTAGAACTCATCATTGATGGTCGAACACATCATTGATGGTCGAACTCATCATTGATGGTCAAACACATCATCGATGCATGGTCGAACTCATCATTGATGCATGGTCGAACTCATCATTGATGCATGGTCGAACTCATCATTGATGCATGGTCGAACACATCATTGATGGTCGAACTCATCATTGATGGTCAAACACATCATCGATGCATGGTCGAACTCATCATCGAGGCATGGTCGAACTCATCATTGATGCATGGTCGAACTCATCATTGATGCATGGTCGAACACATCATTGATGGTCGAACTCATCATTGATGGTCGAACTCATCATTGATGGTCGAACACATCATCGATGCATGGTCGAACTCATCATTGATGCATGGTCGAACACATCATTGATGCATGGTCGAACACATCATTGATGCATGGTCGAACACATCATTGATGCATGGTCGAACACATCATTGATGCATGGTCGAACACATCATTGATGCATGGTCGAACACATCATTGATGCATGGTCGAACACATCATTAATGGTCGAACTCATCATTGATGGTCGAACACATCATTGATGGTCGAACACATCATCGATGGTCGAACACATCATTGATGCATGGTCGAACACATCATTGATGCATGGTCGAACTCATCATCGATGGTCGAACACATCATTGATGCATGGTCGAACTCATCATCGATGGTCGAACACATCATTGATGCATGGTCGAACTCATCATCGATGGTCGAACACATCATTGATGCATGGTCGAACACATCATCGATGGTCGAACTCATCATTGATGCATGGTCGAACTCATCATTGATGGTCGTACACATCATCTAACTCGTTCGCAGATTGCAAGAGCGCGCGGTCTGGCCGCATAGACGACTTCGCGGCTTTGAAACAAAGAGATTCTTCATGCAAAACAAAAGGAATTAATAATTTTTGGTCACAGGGGTATCCTCAACAACGTTGTCATTCTCATCACCACGTTAATCTTCAGCATTATCACGTCTTTGAGCAACGTGAAAGCTTGTTGGGACATAGGAGGTGTTACTCGAAGTCGACCTTAATAGCAGACACCGCATTGTTTTAGCCGAACTTAGAGCTGCTTTTAAGGTTACACTGTACTTAAACAATTTTCAAACATTTGTTAAAGTAATGAAATTCCATAACGTTCTTTCTGTATCTTAAAATCGATACGGCGTCGTCGAGTTGGCCGCGTCGTAGATCTTAAACTCTCTAATACCAAGCAGGCTCATGTTTCGCAACTGCTTTCAATTGCAGTTAAGTTGCCCTCACATTCGAACATGTATGTTTACAGGTAAGCGTGTACTAACAACGAAATTAATTTACCTATTCGACATAGAAAAATAATCTCCGCACTTTGTAAAATAGGAAGTCACTGATATGTTTATATTCTAGGTTAGAACTAAGCCATTTTAAAAAATCTCGTTTCTGTCATTTGCTATATGGATTATTGCTTCTAATATTTCTCAAGTACGTGGCAAGGTCTTTCCTAATCAACCTCGTGTTTTCGCAACCTTTCCCTCCTTAACATTCATTACTGTACAGAATTGCCATCAAGCCTTGCAAAGTGAATCGATTTTCACAATATAATAGGGAGTAGATAAAAGGCGGGCGCGGACTGGCGCACTCGCGGACGCGCCAATAATTATAATTTAACATCAATATTAATACATAATTGATATTGAATTTAATATTATGAATTAACTATTATAAACATTATCAGGGGGTATTTGTGTTTTTCATGAAGAATTCATGGCTATAGTCTTCTGTGGACATACGGAATGGCCTTTTTTTCGCAGATTATTCTCTTCCAGAAATAATTACCGTAGGAGTATTTTCCCCTGTGGCAGTCGGTCCAACATATAGCAAAACACACAGATGACTTCAGTATTGATGTTTCTCTGAGTTAGCAATGTATTCTTAGCGTTTTTGCTTTCACATCAAAAGAAAATGGCTCCTTACGAGTCCCTCGAGATTCAATTTTGTTTGTTTGTCCACGTTTTGGCCTTTAATAGTAAACGCACTTCGCTATTCAGACATTCGAGGCAGGGTTTTATGCCTAGTTTATTAATCATCTCCGGGGTATTTCCCAACAGTTGGGTTTAATCGCCACAGAACAGGATTCTCGTATATATACATATTATATATGGCGAACTAAGTGACGAATTCCGAGTGTTTCTGTGAGCGCATGAATACCAGCACGCTAAAACTGAAGTATTGTAGATTAAAAAAAAATTCGGATAAAATATGCGCGATAGAAAGCTGCTGTCAAAGTCATCACGATAATTTAGATGTTATATCATACCTTGTGATACTAATATTACTTAAGCCGAAGCAACACAAACCATACGCGCAGGTTAGTACTGTCAAATTCGTCTGAGCTAAATGAACAAGTATATAGGCTGACTTAGTCGGCGTGCAAGTTAATTAATAAAGACCAAAGTTATGTCAGCAGTTAAGTCTTAAGAAGTTTGAAGAGATGAAAGCTACATTAACTGAGTGAGTTGTAATATCAATTCTTTAATACACATGTTTTGTCGCCTTGTTGAATGTTGGTTGTTGATATAACTTTAATACAACAAAACAAAATTTTTGTTTGCCGTTTGGCTTTGTCCAATTGACTTTATAGCATCTTTTACTGTAAGTACTTCAGAAATATGACCATATATATTTTCACAAAAGCAGTTCTTCAACTTTCATGGTTAGTTTTTATACATAATTTAATGAAAAAAGTTGATTGTTAAGAGATATTAAGTCGATCATTCTGTAAATTTACTGGATGCGTCATCCATGTATAAACAGTAAACACCGTACGCAAATAATTTGTTGAAAAATTTGCTGAAAGTATAATGCACTTGATATTATATTTCTGTGTATGTTGAAAAAAATATCAACAGATAAAACCTAAGCAAAAGTTATGGTTGTGCAACAAAATTGAGACTGGAAATAATATTTTATTCACGTTTTTATTTCCGGCAGGAAAAAAGCCATTTGGCAGTTGTTTTCCCGCGTTTATTCCGGTTTCCTAGGATACGGGGCCCGGATTGCGAATTATGCATAAGGTCTATATGAGCTTACCGAGACGTCTCGCTTACCTACAGTATGATCTCGCCTCCTATAGTAATTTTACTATAAAAATAGCCGAGAAATATCCGGTCGTGTATGATCGATTTTTCCAAGGCGTTTGACCGGATTGATCACAATGTCCTCATTCGTAAGCTTCAGCGTTTCAACGTTCCGCCAGTCCTTTTGAACTGGTGCGCAAGCTTCCTTCACAATCGACAGCAACGCGTGAAATTGGGCAAATTTAAGTCTACCTGGAAAACTACTAACGCCGGCGTACCGCAAGGGACAAAATTGGGGCCCCTTTTCTTTTTGGTGATGGTAAACGATTTGACGACAGCATTTCCATTGTACAAATTTGTTGACGACTGCACGGTCTCTGAAGTTGTATCTCTGACACCTGGAAGTACCTCGAATTTACAACGGGAAATTGATGATATTGCTCGCTGGACTTCTAACAATAACATGAAGCTCAACGCCAAGAAAACTAAGGAGTTTATTGTGACTTTCGCGAAGAGTCAACCTTCGTTACAACCCCTTGCAATTAACGACCAACCGCTCGAACTGGTCCACACTATTAAACTCTTGGGAGTCCACCTGTCTAACAATCTAAAGTGGGACATTCATATTGAACATGTGTGTACTAAAGCGAGCAAACGTCTCTATGCTTTGCGAATTTTGCGACGCAGTGGCGTCCCTTCAAAGGATTTACGTTCTGTCTACTGCTCCTTCATTCGCCCGGTCTTGGAGTATGCGTGTCCTGTATGGCACTCATCTTTAACTTCGAAGCTTGATGATGAAGTCGAGAAAATCCAACGTCGTGCAATTAGGATCATCTGTCCACGTTTGTCGTATGCTGCTGGACTTGTGGAACTCAAGTTGCCGACCCTCTTTGATAGACGAGAATCACTTTGTAAATCATTTTATTCAAAGGTTTTACGTGCTCCAAACAACTTAAACACCTTGATGCCTGATCCAGTCCAGTCTCAATACAATCTTAGAAAAACTCGTAAATTTCCGATATTTAAATGTCGCACTAAACGGTTCCAAGACAGTTTCTTACCATACTGCGTAAGAAAGTGGGACGCATTAGTTTAGCGCAGCTTCTCACTGAACATAAATATTTAACTACAAATTTTAACATTTTACTCTAATTAGTATAATCGACTTATATAATTATATACTGTATTGTCTCATATTGAGATAGAAAATTTTTAAATTTTTAACTATAACAATTGATGTAAACTTGAGTTTTTCAATTTACAACCTGTGTATATTGCAAATCAAGATTTTAATAAATAATAAATAATAAAATAATAATAGGCGGGATGAAAAATATTCCATATGAACGCGCCTGCCCGCTCACCGGGATGAAATCAAGAAACCAAATTTCCGATTTTGCCGCTTAATTTGACGATTTTTATGTAGTTTTACGTTTGTTTTACAAACAAGCATAAAATATCTTGCTATACCAATGATTTTTATTGCAAAAATGCTTTTTACCGTTAAAATATTTGTGTTGCGTGCATGGAATGTACATGTTTTGCAGCGCTAATTATAGAACAACATTGTAATTTCATCTCGCCGCTAGACGAGACGTCTCGGAAAACGGGATCATGTGAACAGGCGTAAGGGCTAAGATATGCATATCAAAGTGTTGAACTGTTCGATCATCATTTCAATAGGCAAAACGTTGCTCGACGAACAATTAATTTCTCCACGGTGCACCTTCTCTATTTTGCTTTACACAGAAGACAAATTCATGACTGAACAGTTCAATACATTGATATGCATATATTAATTCTTCCAGTCTCAGTTACATGTTATTATGATTCAACTACAATTTTACCCCGACGCAGAACGCGTCATTTGGATGCGCAGTCGACACTATGAATTTGCTTGTGGCATGTCATTATTTATTAGAATCGCGATTGCATTTTCATGCTGTTTACCACTACGTCATTGCAAAGAATCTGAACGCATGCACACTTCCATTAGTTTTTATAGGGCACGGATACGTGATACTGGATGCATAACTTAGCATACAGTATTCAACCGGAGGCTCACAGTAATAGACAAGGTCTGTCGCCCTTACAAAGAAGGAAAACCTACCAGTGTAATATAAGTATCTTGCCCATTCATTATTTGACGCGCTATCAGGAAAGGAAGACTTTGTTACCAGTTTGTCGGCCTGTAAAAATATATAAAAGAAATATTGTAATTTGTTTGCCAAATACACTGTACTCCGGTATTTTCAGTTTTTATAGTTCCTAGAAATCATACTGTAGACGAGTAATAAAGCACGGGTGGCAGATGCGGTTAGCGCGATCCTTGTTACCTCTGAGTTAAGCCCGCTATACAGCAGTTCGAGGGCAGGGGTTTACTTCGGTTGGGCAACATCCATGTGCTTGATTAACTCATGTAAGTTGAAATTGGTTGGTTCTCCCCTGTGCTTCGAGAGTTTTTCTCGGGATATTCCGTTTTTCCTCCCTCACTAAAAACTAACCCTTAGGCATTAACCATGCATAACTAACATTCTGAGACCTTTGTCAATTGGGTTGTATTAAAACCTGTTAAGGCTTTCTGTCAACCTCTTGGTGGTAAACACAATAAACTAAACTACAACTAACGTTCGGACGGACCGACGGAGCTTCTTTTTCTCACCTTGAAAACATTATTGCTTATATTAAATCAAATACGATTTTAGATGATTCTACCTTTTAAAAAGGTTTTGCCCGAGTTCGAACAAAAGCAGAGCCAAAAACTAAGTACTGTACGGCTCACGAGAAGCACGCCCGTTTGAATCAAACATAAAATACGCCTATTTTAGTCGACTAAAATATGAATTAAGTTCGGCTCATGAGAAGTACTGTACGCCGTCTGAACCGGGTCTTAAAGCAACTAAATCTAACTATGAATATTTATAATTGCAATAAGTTAACAGCAAATGCACAAGTTTTTATACTGTACCTGATCATATAAATTGTAGTGGAGGTAATTTCGTAACAGTAAATTCAGTAGCGTTGCCTGTGATAAACAAAACGAATTTAGCAAAAGGAAAATAACTCAAATTAAAGAAATTATGACTAAAATTTTAAAACGCAAAATAGACGCGGAGATTTACCTGTCCTTCGAAGTTGTGTCTTAATGTTGCTGTCCTCAATTTTGAATGAAAAAAGCTACAAAATGAAAAAGGAAACTATTATATACTGTACATATAATACAACAGTTCGTACGACGTGTGCTGATATGTGATAAATTCTTGAAAATATTCATATGGCAGGGTTCTGCCCAGGACGAAGTGACTGCCAGGTACCTGCTGACCCGGAAACATGTTTCCCCTGACAACCTTCCAAATTATAATGGTCATAAGATAAATAGATCTGGATGGATATTGCTTTTTACCAAATTCCTGGTAGTAAATATTGCCTGCACTCTGTTGTTAAATGACATCAAATAATCATCCAATAATCACTAGATGTTTCTTATCATGCACATATTTCATACTTTTGAGTGGCGGGCAGAAGAGTACGCTTTGGCGTGAGCGCTGGGAGGCATGGATGAGTGCTGGGAAGTGGGCACTGCCGCCCGGTGTTGCCCACCGTGGCTAGAATCCTGTGAAGTAATTGATTTGATGTAGTATATACATGTACAACTTATGTACAACGTTTTCTACAAATCTTGGTTTTATTTCTAAATACACGCACCTTCTGACTGCGTCTAATCGGTCAAGTAGCTCGTACGTTCGCGAGTGGTAGAAAAAACATTTAGCCAAGATCAGATCTAACGTTCGTCTGTTGTGTAGCTCCGACTTTTTTAAAAGTAACGTTGAACACTTTAATGCCTGGAAAAATGGACAGTAAAGATTTAAAAGCCAGATTTACGGTATGAAAACCAAAGCCTGCCGCACACGAGAGCTCTTCGCTGAGGTAAGGACCTCGCGAGACCTTTTGCTCAGCCACATTCTCTCGTGTTGCTGAGAATTTTATCTCGCGAGGCCACGAGACAAAGATCTACCGTGTTTGATATGTGAGAAACGGCCTCTCGTGGAGGTTAGCTCAGCCAAGGGCTCTCGTGTGCGGCAGGCTTTCGCTCGAAACATCGAAGTTCTTGTTATATTTTTTAAGTGGTTTGATCCTACAAACGCCCAAGCGTTTATCGCTACCTACATTGCAACCACGCATTCAAGAAATAATCAGGGTTTTTGACCCAGGTTCCCTCTAATCCTGTTTACTTTTTTGAAGTGTAAATACATGCACAACCCTGTTTCGACCCAGGTAACTTAGTTTTACCCCTACTCTGAAATTTAAATCGGGCTAAAGTAATCACTTTAGGGCCCGTTCATTTTTTATCTGGGGGGAAGGTGGGGGTTGGTGGAATTAGAGGGTGGGCCATCCGGAAAAAAATGGCCTTAAAAGCGTGGGCCACATGAAAAAATACTGGCAAGGGGGGGAGGGGTGGTTCACCCTGAAAATGCACAAAATGGCCATTCTGGACTAATAAAATTCAAAATTTTCCGGGGAAGCATGCCCCCGCTGATTAAATAAATCCAGACGCATCTTGAGTAACATATTTACAACTTGCTCTGTCTGTTAATATAGGTATAACTTGAAAATATATTAACAGTATTAAAAGTCATCCAATTATCACAAAGCTTTTTTGATCCAAAACGATTTTTTAAAGATTACATGTACTTTTGAATTTTTAAAAAGGGTGGGGGGGGGGGGCATCTGAAAAACATCATTATTTAGGGATGGGCCACTGGGAAATTGTTGGGTATGAAGGGCCGGGTGGGCCATGCTAAACATTAAGGAGGGCATACTAAATTCCACCAGCTCCCCCCCCCTCCCAGATTAGAAATGAACGGTCCCTTATACTATTATATATACAAAATTACTGGACAGTTCACTTCCACTAAATAGTTATCAAATATTGCTATTCAGCCCTTGCAAGTGACATCACAACATCAGAGTCACAACACATAATGCGAAGGGATTTTTTGGTACCTGCAAGGTAGGGAATGCTGCGGGGACTTTTATTATTCTATAGCTTCTTGAAACAAACATGACGTTTATGCAACACAAATTATATTCAGTAGATTGTAAATTGGATGAAACATCAGCAAGCAGCTCACTGAATATTGTTTACAAGCTTAATGCACAAGGTTTGTCACAAAACATGAAAACATCAATTGAGAGTTTTGTAACATCTACTTCAAAATATCAATATTTTCCATGTATTGTTCTTCCACATGGAATTCCCGCATGAAACCCATGTTTACTGCGATGAGTAATATGACACTGCCACGTAAGCAAATTTGCATATTTTGCAGCGTTTGCATAATTTGCAACTTTTGTAGCGTATAAAAGCGTTAAAAATATATACACGTGCGTAGTATGGGAAGTAATTGCTGTAGAGCGAGCGAGCCTGAAGCGAGCGAGCGTAGCAGCAGCCTAATATGTGCAGAGAGAGAGTTTTGAAGTAAATTTTTTTAGCACATGGAATTGTGTATATATTACGTTTACATTTGTTTACTCCTTTTTGGAAAGTTGGCAATCTCAATTTATATATCTATGAAACGCTGAAAGCACACAATCGATCGCAGCTAGATTCAGTGTATATACTATATATGTACAAACTATATATTCTGCTAATGTGCTATCGACTTTGTTTGAGCTGTTAGTGCTGTAAAGCATGGAAGTCTTACATAAAGATGTCTTTAAAAGGCTTTTCTATCCATTCGCGTTTGCTTTCTCTTGCTGATTTCCATATTTTGCATCAAGTGATGTTTCATGTATGCCGCTTGACGCTTGTGACGTACTCGTGTGAACTTGACACAAAGTCACAGATATGCAATTGATCGTCTAAATTGCCTGACTGAATCATTCTGATTTGTGCAAGGTTTGACCTATTAAATAGGCTGCTGTAGGCATAGAAATATGTTTTTATTCCTATTTTACAATGGACTTAATATTTTTGTCTAGTCGCGTTCACATATTATTGTCAGAACAGACAGGGTCTCAGTTCTGCGCGCACTAAGACAAATATTCGAATGGCAATGAGTTGTGCTTTACATGTAGGTGACTCACGGCATATCCAGCAAAGTAAGAACAGAATGATGGAACAACGCTTTCGTTTTATAGCTTTCCAAATGCAAAATTATTTTGCGCACATGTGTATATTTTTAACGCTTTTTATATACACTACAAAAATATGCAAATTTCCTTGCGTGGCAGTGTCAAATTACTCATCGCAGTAAACATGGGTTTCATGTGGGGTTCCATGTGGAAGAACAATACATGGAAAATATTGATATTTTGAAATAGATGTTACAAAATTTGATGTCTTTCATGTTTCGTGATATATTTAGCTTGTCTCATCCTGCAAACTATGCTAGGGTATGCATCTGCTGACAGCGCGCAAGCCACTGGGTCAATGCCAATAATTACCGTCTACTGAATATAATTTGTGTTGCATATTTGTTTGCATGTTTGTTTCAAGAAGCTAAAGAATAATAACAGTCCCCGCAGCATTCCCTACTTTGCAGGTACCCTAGTTTACGTTATTGTCAGTGTCATTAAGCAAATGAAAAACAATGCATGCAGCATGCTCGTATTGACAGGAAAATATAAGCATATATATTATTATCAGTACAGACAGTGTTCTGCGCACACTAAATCGACAACTATTCAAATGCCAAAGAATTGTGCTTTAGGTGACCCACAATATCTACCAAGCTTGAAAAAGGAAGACGGAACGACGCTGTAGTTTTATTGCTTTCCAAATGCGAAAAACATTCAAGGAAAGTAACCAATCTGGATAAACCCATGCTGTCCAGTGTCTGGCAGACAGTGGCAGTAACCTGGGTCGTCAAATGCATGGCCTCATCCAATTAATTTCTCTCCTTTCCTTTGATTTGTTTTTGCATTTGGAAAGCTATAAAACGATAGTGTTGTTCCATCATTCTTTTCTAACCTTGCTGGATATTGTGAGTCACCTACATGTAAAGCACATCTCTTTGCCATTCTTATATACACCGTCTGTTCTGACAATAATATTTATGCTTATATTTCCCTGCCAATACGACCATACATTTTTTCATTCGCTTAACGACACTGACAATAACGTAAATTACTTCCCATACTAAAAATTATAGCAATTATAACGAGTCTATTTCGCGCATGTGTATATACGGTATTTTGACTACCACACGCTACAGAAGTTGTACGAAAATATGCAAATTTGCTTACGAGCAGGGTCATATTACTCGACAAAATTGGTGTACTGCGCAGCACCAACCGCGCACGACCACAATGCAATGCGTTAGAAAGGTTTGAGATAAAAATCCCCTGTATAAACAAATTAGATCTTCTGGGTCGCTCGCTCGCTACAGGCTCGCTCGCTCGCTACAGGCTCGCTCGCTACCGCAGAAATAACTAGGGATCCAAGGATTGTGCAAAGTTTCAAAGAGCCATAAGTTTTGAGGAAAATGGGAGTGAAAATGGGGGGAAATTCAGTAAGAAAAACGAAAGATTAATATGGAAGCACTGAAGTACTCTGCGGCGAAGACATATTTTTGTTGAATTTTGGATCCTGTAACACCATAATTTACAAGTAAATGCAAGTAATGTTTCAGGAAAATCTCTCCTTGTTCTGCAGATAAAGAATATTTCACAATTCGCCGTGGGAAGTGTATGCGTATTTATTGCTGACGTAAATAGATGACTCATGCATGCAATTATAGCTAGTAGCAGTATTTATATGTCAAGATTGTCAAGTTCTCATGACATTGTTTTTCGAAGGCCTATTTTTAACTTCGCTTTTGAAAATCGTGTTTTTAACGCCAAGCGTAAACATACGCAGGCAAATTATGCCCCATTCATAATTACTTGTAACAAGAGACGGACCCTACCAAGCTTTCCAAGAAAATGATCATTGAAACTTTGCTTTTAGTAAAAAAGATTTTATTTGTAATCTTGAGAGAGGACAAAGTTATCAAGGCAATGAATGTTGTGGATGAATAGTTACAGTAAATATTACGTTGTCGTTGTGTTGAAAGAAAAACATTCGTTAATCGTTATGTTTATGACTTATACTCAGTATTAAGTTATAGAAGGACAAAGAGTAAAGAGTAGTTACATGTATGATATAGTTTAGTTTTGTAAATATTACAGGGTTCATATTATTATTAAATGTTGTGTTGAAAATTTTGTTTACAGTAATATGACTACTGTATATGTTTGTACTCTATAATTCCGGACTGTCACTTCAAATTTTGCACATGGGCGGCTATTATATATTAGCCCAAGTTAATTACGTCCAAGTCGGAAATCTGAATTGTTTGGTGAAATAGTATAAAAACTAAGGGTGTATAGTCGGCCACTGCCTTCAACTAGAACACCGACACAATTTTTAAGGGGATTTTTTTCAAAGCGGAAATACTGTGTAACTTTCGTTTTCCTAACAATGTCAATGACAATGCATATATAAACAGTACTGTTGTTTACGTTCACACTTCAAACGTAATTATTTATATCACAGAAAATCAGAATTTACATTGATTTTAAAATATTAACATCCCAATACATTTATATCCCATCAATTCAAGGTATACTGTAAAGTTTAAATTAACACGACTATTGGGACTGCAGGCTTTGCAGCACGTTTATATGATTCCGTTTTATACCATGGAGGTTATAATATAAATCGGATACTATAGTCTACACTGTTTTGATAGTTCATAATACAGATTACAGATCGAATACACGCAGTATACTATATATATCCAGCCATCGACTTGCACAAGTTTATTGACATTGCCACATTGGCATTGCCCCTATAGTTCATAAGGCTATAGTTGTATTTGAAATAATATAGCCTTTAAACTGCTACCACATTTACCTTCCTTATCATTTATATAATCTGCAAACTCGCATTTGAGATACAGTCTTTAAATATTTTGTCATAATCATATTCTCGAAAGCAAATGTCAAATAATATAAATGATAATGTTCTTGTCGCTAGACTCGCTACACGGCACGTGTACGAATCTCGCAATCACCTCGCGGCCACGCACTTGATAGCGCACGTGCATTTGAGATTGCACAAAAAATCGGGTGTTCCGGGGGAAAGATCGCCAATTTAATGTCAATTCAACGTCTTCAGCAAATGTTTCAAGTTCAATATAAAGACTCTAATTCAGCATAGTTTGTGTAAAATCGCCATAAGATCAAAAGAATATTTAAAGAAAAATGTGAAGCCCTGTCTTGAAGCACTAAATCACTAAATGTTAATGAAATTTAAAAAGAAACATAAATTGTATGCACCCCCCGGAAAGTTTACACTATGATGTATCTATGAATGTATGTATGATAGCTCGTGTGAATTTTCGCCCCTCATCACAATACTGCAAAGTTAAAAACTTTGCACTAAAAATGCCGTCAATTAAGTGTTGTTTGTTGCAATTGTTTAAGAGCGACCATTTTCTGGCAAAGTCAGACAGGCATTTCAGCAACTGTCTCGAGTGCTCGTCATAATTTGTGGCACCCAAAATGGCGAATTATTGAGCATGACTGGCGACAGTAAGACCTGGACATATAAATCAACCAAATCTCCATTCCTAAACCTGTATAATTGTTGTTTAAAAGGATCAGTGTATGCCTGATCATTGTTTACTGAATAATTTACCTGTTCATAAGCCTTGGTATCAATCAAGTGAATAACAAGCAGAAGGTGAAAGTAAAACTCGACTTCAGGTAATATAGGAGTGGAAGCAGCTTTTCCTGTTCGTGGTCGATATGTGCTAGATACATCTGTTTCCATAGGCTAAACAGTAGAAATGTACAATTGACATGCAGCCACGGCAGATTAACTGAATAGACGTTTGTCAAGAAGCCACTTTTCGCGCGGTTTTGGTACGCACATTTTTCTGAATTGTGTTGTTGACTAATTTCCATAGTTTACGCGATATTTTTCAATAAATTTAGTACCTATATTGTTACCTTTTCTATAAGCTTTCTTTTCGTATATTATTTGTTATTTCGTATATTGTTTTGTTGTACTTACTTAAAAATGTACTTACCAAAACCGCACGAAAATCGACCTAGAACAAGTTCTTGTAAAACGTCTATTATATGGTTGAATGAGGGGAATAAAATTATACTTGATTCAACACTGCATGTGAGTGCAATAACTTACAATGAGTACAACTCAGAAAAGGAGAGGGGATCGAGAAAAACGGGCATGAGAAGGAAATGGAGCATACCTATATTGAAAATAGCAGTCTGAACATTATATATATATATATATAGTTTGTTTTTCCTAACAATTTTAAACGAATTGTTGAAAAAAACATCCAATTGGACATTTTTTGCAGAAGTACAAATTATTTTTGTCCTCTTAATTAAAGTCTATCAATTTCTTATTGTGAGGATTATCTGTATAAATACGAGAAACAGCAATTTTATATTTCTTTAGACGTTTTCAGGTAGTTCAGACACAACTAAATGGTCGCTTATTATCTACGGAATGCACTGTGCTATTATTCTCGTGTAAAAACACTTGATGTAGGTTAGTTATATACCAATACTGAACTAAGTTCGTTCGTTATTCACCGAAGCGCGTAGCGCCAAGGCAATTTTCCGTTTCGTAAACGGTCAGCTCGTCCCACGTCTCATAGCATGTTGGGAAAGTTAAATATCCACACGTGAATCACACACGCGAAGTCCTCTCTTGACCACGTGTCCACGTGTTTTAACGTGGCAGATTCCAAAATGAAAACTAAACCTTCAGTTGGGCAAAAAATTGGTATATTTTGGTGGAAGAACTTTACAGTAAATTTGCGATGTTTGCAACATAACTGTTTTACAATCAACATGTGTGCGAGGATGCGAGGATTAACTTTCCCAGCATGATATGAGAGCTGGGACTAACTGACCGTTCAGGAGGAGATGACCGTTTATGAAATGGAACATTGCAGCGCCGATGTGTATAACAAACTTAGTTACTGTGTAGATTTTCTTCAAAGAAAAGACGCTACGCGTTTGTGACTGGTTAAGCATGTGCACTTTATAAGTATTGTCATTTAGCGACAAATATTTTTGTCTAAACTTCAGACTGCAACTGGGTTATTGGTGGCCAAACCGCCAAACCTTGGATACTGGGTAATAGAGTTTTACAGATCTCAGGCATGCATGGCTGAAGGACATTATTTCTTTCTTGTCTACAGACGTATCACATTATCAGGTTGAGAATGAGATGAGGGGCTTGAGTTTGTAGTTGCCTCTTTGGACAATTATAAATTCATTATTGTCCCAGGGAAAATACAGGAATTATGACATGAAGTAATCAAGACTTTTAACTTAGTTATTTTTATTGTAATCTATTTGGATGTAAATATACGTAAATTTAAACCTTTTAAAATTCATGTAAACCTTACTAATTTAGCTTTTTTTGCTGTAAAAATAAGGTTTAATTTAATAAACGATCTATCTATCTAAATTTTACCTCATCCAAGAATTTCAGCAGCTCATTCTTTGCTTGTGATGCTGTAAATTATGTTTATTACATCCATGTTAATTAAGAAAAAGTTAACATTTTCCATGTTTCTACAGACAGTATACAGTTATAGAAACACACATGGAAGTTTGGGAGAATGAGAAATAATCAGTGGATTTATTCATCAAGGAGAGACCCTTGGGCAATAATCATAGGCGTAAGAAGCAACTTCAAGTTGGAGGGGCACTTCGTCTTAAGGGCACCTCTTCTATTAGAAAAGGGCACTTTGAAGAAAAATTGGGGGGGGGGGCATGTGCCCCCTGGTTCCTATGCCATTGGCAATAATAGGTTAACTAGTGAGATTATTTGCACAAGTCTCTTGTCAACCCACCAGTAAACCACATTGTGGCCTTAACCTAATATTTTTACTCTGCGTAAAGCCAGATAATATACTAGCTCATCAAGGGGAGACTCGTGGCTGACTGAAATTGAATAGGATAACCTTTTCAAGGCCTTTCATCAGAGAGATATTAGGACAACAACCAGAAGGGTATTCGTTTTACACAAAATGTTGAGATTCTTTCCTTACTAGATATTTTCAGGCTAACAAAAACCAATACCAAAGAGCTTTATCTTCAAGATGGAGCTATGCTGAGAACCCAAGTGTAATTTACAGGGATATTATATATATATATTTTTTTGAACTGGCATTTATATATAACACTAGTACAGCACTATTATGCAATACTATTAAATTCCTGTATCATCATGATAAATTATGTTACCTTGAATGAAATATCCAGTTATAAGTTTCCTTAACAAAGGATGGTTAAGTTTTTTCCTCGTGGATGGAAGAGATCTCAGAACTCTCAAAACGAAATGTGGCTCTTTGCTGCTTACCGCCTTTTCTACATGTTTAACATGTTCTTTGAAATCTAAAAAGCATAAAATGACAGATTGAATATTACCAAAATATTCCAGATTTTGTCCAGTTAACTGAATAAATTATACAACTGAAGTCTGGTCAGATAATTGCCAGAGTGTGAAGTGAAGGTATAAAGATAGTTGGTAGGGATGAGCCGATAACGAAAATTGCCCATTACTGAGGCCGATTATTTGTAGACCTATTATCTCAACTTATCGGCCGATTAATCCGTATCTGCCAATTATTGTAAGTAGCCAGATGGTGGTGTAAAAACCTTTCAAAGATGGCAGTTGCTTTGAAGTTCTTTGACCAAAGAAACTTTGATCAAAGAAACTTTGATGGACATTGGCATGTAGCAGAGTTCTTTTGCAATATGTTCATAAAAAACCCTGTGAAAAACAACCTATCTATTCGCTTGTATTTAGTGTCTTAGCATGTGCTTGGCAACTGTGCAAAAAAGTCTTAAAATGGCTGATTATTTTGCCGATTATCAAAAAATAATCGGCCGATTACCAATTATTTAAAAATGGCAGATTAATCAGTTTTGCCAATTATTTTCCGATTAATCGGCTCATCTCCAGATAGTGGATGTGAAATTGCCGGATATGATTAGACTACACCTCCTCTGTGACTACACAGATGGTTCTAACTTCTAAATAAGGCTGAAGTTCAATATTCACATTTTCAACCTTATAATTATACAGGGCCAGAATTCTGCTTGGCCACTTGAATATATGATTGTTCATTATTTTTCTTACTTATCATTCAGTACCTATACCTAAGATAATCAGGGTATGAATTATAGAGAAAATATTGATTTGCAAATTGCTTAAATTTTTAAATAAATTTCAAGGAGATTTTCAATATTGTAAAGTGGAAACACTGATCAAATGGCTCATGAATATTTTGATTTTTGAATGAATTTCAGCTATATTTTTTGGATTGCACTACATCCCGGGCGTTCTTTGTCAGTGCCCCCTGATTATCAGCGGTATATGATGATAACATTGAGTGTTTCCAGAGGAGTGTTTCCTTGTGTTTCCTAATGTTTCATTCTCCATTAGGGTTAGGCAATGAGGTAGGAGTAAGGATCAGAAGGAAACATTAGGAAACACAAGGAAACACTCCTCTGGAAACACTCAATGTTATCATCATATACAGCTGATAATCCTAATTGTGATCGCGGGCACTGACAAAGAATGCCCGGGATGTAGTAAAATCTATATCCTCTTAGCACAAAAATAATAAAAGGAACAAAATACAAAGTGAAATTTATAAGTTGGATTTGGCGAGTTTGCAAAAAAATGAAGTAAAGAAGTGTGCAACAACTGTAAGACAGCTTCACATTTTCTATTTTAATATGAATTTTGCTTCACAAAATGAAGTGTCAGTAATGATTGCCAACAAAGAGGCTGCAGATCGTTCTAGTCTTGACAGACCGTTCTAGTCACATAGCCCCCACCCTCCGGGATTTTTGATACCGTTTGCAAGCAAGGGATTACAAGATTTTGTTTTTTATCTGTGACTGTTCATCCACAGTACCTCCCACGTTTATCTTCAATCAAGTCTAGCATCTTAATTGTATCATTTTCTCTGCGTTGACGAGCATGCAGCATATCCTTAAAGGCTCCAATTTTGAACAAGATGCATAGAATTCAGACTATGTTTGTTTACAGCTATTTCAATTAAGGTTGTCAAGGTCAATAGTCAAATGTACAATCCAAAAGCAAACAGAAAGATGGGTATACCTAACTTTAATATTTTTAGTTGCTGAATGATATACTAAAGATAGCTCCTTCTTGTTTCGGCAATTCCCAGAGGTATACAATCAGGGTTCGAATTAAATATTTAAAAGTGAATAGCGAATTTGTACCTAGTGATCCTTGTAATATAAAGTGATAGCGATTTTTTTTACGTACTGATTAAAGGCCATTTTCCGTTATGGCCGCGCTGGAAAATATCCTTAATATGTCAAGGTAAGCGTCGTTAACAACTTGTAAATGTGATCAGTAAATATCAGAGCAAACCAAACAAAATAAACACAGCAAAGCAGGGCAAAATGGAAACATCAAACATGCTTTAATAATTGCTCATTTTATCAAGGTGCGCTGAATTTACGTTATTTTTAATCGTGGCATTACTCGAACGTGCTACAAGGCTGTTTATGTAAATATTGCATTAGATAACAGAATATTCTCATGGAATTATCTACTACATGTGCACAATAAATAGAAACAACAATTCAGGTGTAAATATTGTGGTTGTTGTACCAATCCCATGCTTTTGAAGCATTTAGTATTAAACTCGAAAGTTCTTCAACAGATTTGTTCTTTCAAGTGGTTGCAACATTATAGTGAAATTATTCTCGCATGAACATGTATTAATAACACGACCCTTGATCTTTCGCAAGTGGATTTTGACAGTTGTCATAATTTCAGCCTATCACATTAAAGAATAAACTCAAAACACTCTGGAGATAATTAAAGAATGTGCAAATAGTATTAAATTTTTTGATTGAGAAAGATTTACGCCTTGCTTAACCACGGCTTAAAGCGTCATTACAAACAGAGGATATTTGGCCTTAAACATTACATACAACAGTTTTATTTTATTAAAAAAACGCAAAGCTCAAAAATAAAATGTTTTCATATCATTGAATAGCGAAATGAATAGCGAAATGCCAAAAACGAATAGCGAAATGCCAAAAACGGATAGCGAATCGCTATTCGCTATCCGTTAATTCGAACCCTGTATACAATCATGCAATTCCCAGAGGTAAATTTTCTGGGTTTACATTTAATTTGTCGGCGACAGCACGTGCAGAAATTTACAAATTAGCAACAAATGGTTGAAGTTTGTAAGTAAAATTTGCTTCTTTTACTTCCAGTCCTATTATTTCTGTCATGAAAATAGTTCTCCATCGTAAGTCTTGTCTGTAAGCCTACATATAGGGTAATCTTTGCTATACCAAGCGATTGATTTAAAGAGCTGTATTACTTGTAAACACAGTATATGCGAATATGATAAATGCTCACCACAAGGCAATTTATCAGTAATACATATTGCTTGTGACAACCTTAATTGAAATAGCTGCATATAAACAAGTAGTTTGGTTAATGGACACAAGTCTTTCTTCACTGCAGTTCAGTCTTTGTTTTTATGTTGATTGTATAATCAAGATTATTATTTATGATTTATTGCTTTGTCTTAGCATAACTCCTGACTCAAGAAATTTAAATACCTACAAATACCGAGTGTTGATTTTAATACAAGTGTAGCAAGTACTGTATATCTTGGCTTTCACGACTTGCCTGTCTGCATACTTGTGAGCCAGACTGCTAACTTTGTTTTAAAACTGCACACAGAATATTTTTCTTGCCAAAATATGGGTGCACATATCTCTTTCTTGAAAGATCAAATTGTGTGTAGATTGTGTACATGACTTCAATCATCAAAAAAATGCACACATCGGCTCGAAAGTGCACATAGAAGATATTCTGTGCGCACAGCAAACTTAGCAGTCTGGCTCGTGAGTAGAACAAGTACACATTAATGTTTTGAATGCTCGCAAAAGGACAGGACTGTTGCTACCCTGTCTGGACTGCTTGTATTGTGTTTACATGAAGATGTAATTGATCCATCAGACGGTTCATCTGTCTCTACTCTGAGTACTCTATAGTATATTAAAATTGGGCTATGTCAGATCACAAAATTTAAAAACTTTGTAAACATTGCATACAGTTTGTGATACTATAAATTATATAAAATGTACTATATTTCTCAAACTGTGGAATAACCTTAAGTATAGAGCATTAAATGTCTGGCATGTCTGCCTACACTGTCACTGACACACACACACACATATTACCTTCAAGTGCCAATTTTTCGAGTTCTGCTTTAGACAGCTCTTCGTTCGCGCAGTCTTTCTTTTCTTCATTACTCTCTTGAGCGTCCTTCATTTCAGCATCTTTAACCATGGTTATATTGACGGCTTTAAATATCAATTTATTTCAAAACTTTCAACTAAAACAACGAGAAAATTGATATTTTTTTTTCAACCATGTGCAAAATACACTGCGCATTATTTCCGTGCGTGTTCACTGTGCACATCGTAGCAGGTATCGTGGTCTCAAAGGCGCGAAAATTTTAAATTTTAAAATGACAAAGATTTTTCCTTGGGGTTTATTTTGGAATTTAAATGCTGTTTTTTAAATGTTTAAAATATTTCAAGTTGATTTTATGTGATGGAGGATCAGGGAGGTATATTTGGTAAGTACTTTGGGCAAGGTTATAGCACTGAAACACGTCTAAAACGGGATTAATACATCGTAATATTTGTAAAGTTGCTGTCGACTGTCCTGGTTTGACAGGTCGTGTTTGAACAACCTAAAAGTATTGAAATGACTTTGACGATACGAGCAAAACCCGACGAAAAGCAGAGGGTGTTTTTAATCTTTTTCAGATAGTGTTGCCAGACTCAACTCTACACTTGCTACAAGTCGACTCGCATTATTTAGATGCGCTGTAGTTAATTTTGAATGCCTGGCGCCATTGTGGGTATTAACGGTTAACGATATGCCTTAACTATTACTCGATTAGTGGAATCAAACTACCTGAAAAATACAACAACGCCCTTCGTCTGGAAGCTAATCATCCGAAGCATGTTGTTTTAAAACTTCTATTATGTTAAAATCTGTAAAATGTGTGAATGAGTACATAAGTCCCTCCTATAAATCGCTAAAATTCCCGTCCCAGAATTTAAGAAAATTGAGCTTAACCATGCGTCTAAGTAAATGTGAGTCAACTAGTAGGGGTATAGTATAAAATTTAACACAAAAAATGGCTTATTGCTCATGATTATTATTTATTGAACACAGTTCATGATTTCTGATTGGCCAGACTGCAGAGTAGGTCACGTCTCACCCGAGATTTTTTGAGACAGAAATTTTAGCGGGTGTGCCTTACAGCAATTTTTGCACAACAATTTGCCCCCAAATCTCTACTTTTGTGTCCTTGACTGCTTGTTGATGCGCACTTGGGAACTGTTTTGCGCACCCACACTTAGATTTTTACTTTTCCGCACCGGAGATCTTGTCGAAAACTGCCCAATTCTGTAGTCTGGCTGATTGGCTAACAACCAACTCTGATATGGTCATAACAACTCAATGGCTGACCAAAAATAGAGTTGTGACATTATACTGCACGATTTGATGTCATATTATGCGATATGAAAGATAATTATCGCATGTTATGATGTCATGCCAATGATGCAAGTTGAAGCCGCTTGTTGTCTGTTTAAATCTAGACATGGTTTTTGGTTATTCATTGTAAATTTAACTGTGTCAGAGATACAGCTAATTCAGGTCAAGTACCTTTGACCAGGGATGGATCCAGCTTGATTTGATAGGGGGGTGCTAAGTGGGCTTTGGTCATGAAGCAGCAGGAGCGGTGGTTGGGAACCAAGGCAGGATGAATCACCACTGAGGACCCCCTACAGGGTCAAGAGGGTTATCTTGTCAGAAAGGTTTTCCAAAATAAGATTGCCTAGATGGTCAAAAAGGCTCATCAATGGCCCAATGTTATATTTTTGTTTGATAAATGCCCTGTCAAATGCAAAATTTGGATTTGATATAGGAATTTGCACCCATCCTGCACCCTCCTTGGCCAAGGCTAGGAGGGGTGTGCACCCCCCTGCACCCCCAGTAAATCCATCCCAGCCTTTGACCCCTTGCAGTTAAATGGCCCTCCACTTGACTGTTAATTCAATTAGGTATTTCAAACTGAAGTCACTATTTTTGTGACTTATAGCTCTTAATTCAGTTTATGAATATAAATAATCCTTGCTAAGGAATATTGATATACAGTACATACAAATGAAGTGTCTCTCAACTTCGAATTGAACAAAACAAGCAACTTTTTGGTTCTTTCTCGATATATGAGCAACCGAAATAGGCGTTAGGGATTATTAGGGTTAGGTTGGGGGTTAGGGTTAGGTTGGGGGTTATAGGCGGTTAGTTGCTCATATATCGAGAAAGTGCCGACTTTTCGCGCTCAAATTGTCAACAGGAAGTGAGGGAATTCAAACAGGGAGTGAGGAACTTAGTGTAGGAACTTTGCAAATGGTTTTTGTAAAGTTGCAAATGTAATTAAGAAAATTTCAAAATAATGAATTAACTGAAAAGAGGAAAAATTGACCTGGATTAGCTGTAGAAGGGCTTGTGCAACCTGATTTCTCAATCATAAACAATATCCTACGGAAAGGGCGAGTTATATGTTTGGCCGCTGTTTTTATAAGGATTTCAAGTAGCACACATGATCTCAATTTCAGATCAAGAATGAGCGTTACGCATTAATTTGATGTGATTACTGTAATAAATGTTTGAAGCTTTTTCAAATAGCCTTACCAGCAGCTAAAATCGGCAAAAATGATGCGGTGTCTGCTATAAGCTCGACATTCAGTAACATCTCTAATGTTGCAACAAGCTTCACGGTGCACGAAAGACGGCGAGTATGCTAAGTTTAACGCTGTATTGAAAATGATAACGCTGTTGAGGATACCTCTGGGTCTGGTACCACAAATTATTCGTACTTTTTGTCTTGTAAACATGAAGTCTTTATTTGTTTCGAAGGCGCGTCATTGACATTGAGGGGTCGCATCGTAAATCTTAAATTCTCTATTGAATGCCAATAATCTCTCAATCATGCACTTCCTATTTTTGTTTGATTATCATGCAGTAGGTGCACAAGTCAATTGAAACCCTGACACGTGCACTCACCTTTTGGGAAGTGTTAAAATCCCTGCCTATTAATTAAAGGGCTGCTTTAATAGATTGTTGAATGTACAGTCTGTGGTAATTTCAAAGGTTCGGCGGTGGAGTAGGACAAAACTACCTGAAAAATACAATAAGAACTTCGACGTTTCGAGCGAAGGCCCTTCGTCTGGAAGTTAGTGACAAAGGGCCTTCGCTGGAAACGTCGAAGTTCTTATTGTATTTTTCAGGCTGTTTTATTCTACTCCGCCGCCGAATCTCCGTTAGACTCTACCTACACTGGCACCACGCGTTCGAGTAATTTCAAAGGGTCCACATAATGACTAATATCTAATGAACTGCAATTTTATGTTGCCACACGACTTCACCATACACGACTATCTTTTCAAATTATGGTTTTTGTAATTGTGATTTGAACAGATGATGCCATTCCATGAGTGTATAACCAAAAATTCATTGTCTTCACCGTGCACAAAGATTTCAAACGGCCCATTTTCCAGTACAATCTGTCATCTCAGCTCAGCAATGTTCATGATTAATTAGTGTTGATTATGTTTCTCCTTAATGTTATGATCTGTGCACCGCTTGTATAATAAATGATATACTGTAATCACGCATCTTGGCAAAATATTTGTAATTATCTGGTTTTATGAGACTTTATATAATATAGTCTAATCTTTTAAGAGGGGGGTAATGGGGTATTTTCGTGGTTCGTATCGAGATAATTTTATAACTCGTTCTTCGTTTCGTCAGCTTGTTATTAAACGTGTTTCTCCTTCCATAAATGGCGTGCATCGTGTCTTTAGTTTATTCAATATTCGTTTTTTCCGTTTTTAGCAAAATTGTAGAATTAGATAGATCGTAATCATAAAAAAAATAAAGAGAACGGCGAGAAGCGGCTGTATTGACGAATAAGACGTTTAGACTAGGATGCTGATGGGTTATAGACTACAAAATAATCCCTATTTTTACTTTCTTCTTTTTAACATTTTCAGTGCTATTGAGGCTTCAGGATTATTTTTTCGATTATTACACTTGCTTCCCCCAACCCCTCTGTTAATAATTTTGAATATGAAACTTTTAAAACAAACGCAAATCCTCACATTTCTGGGGACAATCATATTTAACGATCATGAAACTGAAAATTATGTCTTAAACAATGGATAATATTATCCTTTTTTTTTGTGGAATGAGATTTTGAATTTTTTAATTCACTGGTGGATGTACTTGCTTCGGACAGGGATGGATTTACTGGTGGGTGCAGAGGGTGCGCACCCCTCCTATGCTTGGCCAAGTAGGGGTGCAGGAGGAGTGCAAATTCCATATCAAATCTGAATTTTTGGATTTGACAGGGCATTTATCAAACAAAAATCAAGTATCTGGCCATTGCATGATAGGCCTTTTTGACAATCAAGGCAATCTTATTTTTCAAACATTTTCTGACAAGATGACCCCCTTGACCCTGCAAGGCGTCCTTAGTGATGATTCACCCTGCTTCGGATGTCGGCCACACCCTGCTTTATGATCAGCACCCTCCCCTATCAGATCATGCTGGATCCATCCGTGGCTTCTGAAATGTGTTTGTTTTGGTCGGAATACGCTTTCACGTTGAAGATCTTGGCAAATTTAGGAATTTACTGTAATCTATTGGGCAAGATCTTGCCACGATCTTACCAAGATTTTCTTATTCTTTTGCCGAAATCTTGGAACGTTGTAAAAAGAAAATTTGAATTATACATCTTTTCCCATGCAAGGTCCTGCCATGATCTTTAAAGATTTGGCCTTGATCCTGACAAGATTTCACCTAGATCTTGCTATGATTGTACCATGATGATTTTTTTCAATCTTGCCATGATCTCGCCAAGAATAGTTCACTACGCAATCTTGCCATGGTTGTAGCATGATCTCACTGCAATCTTGCGATGATCTTCCAAGACCTTGCTAAGATCCTGCCAACATTGTAACAAGAACTTTACATAATTGTACTGTGATCTTATTACAATCTTGCCAAGATTTCATCAAGTTCTAGCTTAACATGATTGTACCCTGACCTTGCAATCTTGCCAAGATCTTAATTGCCATGATAGACCTTTCATGGTCTTGTTAGGATCCTGCCAAGTCTTGCCATGATCTTGGAAGATCTTAATAACATCTGGCCAAGTTTGCTCCAAATTCGTGGCATGAGTATAATTATACTGTACATGTACCAGTATATACTCATGCCACGAATTTTTGCCATGATCTTGCAATCATCAGTCCGACAATAATACTCAAAAACGTTTTGCGTTTGAGTAACGTCTATGTTATACTCCACTGATAGGTAAACCCTGAATATATTTGAGGAATTAAAAACGTTATCGAGTAACTAAGAGAAAATGTTATTACTGAATACAAAGAAAATGAGGCAGGCGCCGCAGATATTGACACTTTGTCTTTAGCGACATGCGAATAATATGAACAAAGCAGAGAACATGCATTTAAAGATTTGTTTGCACTTCACTTGGTTGAACTAGAATACTGGGTTTGGTAGATAATCCAAGTGAGCAGATATATACACAATTTAAGACCTAACCAGGAACGGTTGCGAAAAATGCAACACTAGGTCCTCTGGCAGGAATTGAACCCACGGCCCTGCGATTCCGGTGCAGCGCTCTAACCAACTGAGCTACAGAGGCCAGTTGCTGAGCTGTAACCGTAAGTTCTGTATATATAGGTTATCGGGTGTGCGGGTTGTGACTGATCACACGGTATTATGCGAACATTTAGTCTTTCTCGTCAAAGTTTGCTTTTAGGCAATGTGTTTGAGTATTGAAATAGGAAACCAATATTAATTCTAAATTCAATATTGTTTGAAGGAGATGAGGATGAAGCACAAGCAAATCCGACGTTATTGCTTGATGATAGAGATGATGCTTTCTTAAAACATAGTTCTAACTTACCTGTAAGTATATATATCAAAGTTGCTAGAAAAGCTACGGGTTTGCGAGTACTACCCTTGAGGAAGGTTTACTGGCATTGAGGAAGGTTGAAAACTTTGAAATACTGAATAGAAAATTACAAAGCAGTAGGTACTAGACTTGTCAGGCTAGTATTAGTAGCAAGAGTCAGCACTCAGTCAGACTATAGCAGTACTGAAATAGCCAACAGGCAAACCTGAAAGCTTTTGTAGATGGAAAATTAGGTCGAACCTGCGGCCCTGCGATTCCGGTGCAGCGCTCTAACCAACTGAGCTACAGAGTCCAGTTGTCGAGCTCTAACCACAAGTTCATGTATATATACTAGGGTACTGCCAGGTTAAGTTGTGGGTAAATATAAAGATTTTGGTGGCAACTCACTCGATTGAATAATAATTGAAAGGTTTTATAGATGGAAAATTATTGAGTGAGAATTATATACATTCCTGCCAGGGACCTATAGTTGCATTTTTCGTAGCTGTTCCTGGTTAGGTCTAATAAATGTATATAATTTTCACTCAATAATTTTCCATCTACAAAACCTTTAATTATTATTCAATCGAGTGAGATGCCACCAAAATCTTGATATTTACCCACAACTGGCAAACCTACCCAGGCAAAAGCGTGAATGTCGGAAAATTTGAGGTTCAAGGTACGTTGGGAAAACCCAAAATCCTACCTGTGGCGTTGTTAGATGAAAAATTCGTGTGAACACCATTTATCCCGCCTTACCCCATGCAATAAAACTAATTTTATAATATGTATTACTGTAATTATGCGCTGTGAGTTCGTTTATTAAAAATAATACGGAATATGTTAAGACGCTACAGTAAACTTTTAAGTAAAGGGTAAAACATGAGCAGTCGATCTTATTGGAAAGTTAATATAAACCTGTCTGAGTCTGTTGCATGCAATGTAAATGGACTTCACGGTATCAAGCACATTAGACATATATAAATTAGGCAAATTGTTCAGTACCTATATGCTGAAAGACAGGATCTCATTCTTACCTGTATTACCGACCGGTATGTATTTAATAAATATGACACTCACTGATAATTTACATTTTTCATTTTCCAGCATTAAACACTAATGTATGCATGCCAATATCATTTCCACATCAGTTATTATATATGCAGGCTATTTCACCAGCATGTGTTTTCTGGAGTAGAAGTACAAGTTCTACCGAAAATTATTACACCGAAACATGCAGAGTTTTCATTGGTGCCATGCGCTGTAATAATTTTTTATCTTTCTCATTTAAAGGTTGGCGTTTTGTCCGTACATGTATTTGGTTGTCATCATTTAATAATGGACGGAGACTCTCTTCCAGATAACTATCAGTTGTACTGCAAGATTTCGGTTGGACCTTTAGCAAAGAGCACTTCTGTTACAACGCAGACGAAGAGAGGAAAGATTATCTGGAACGAAGTCTTAAATTTTCCTATTGTAGTAAGTCCTCAAGTACACAGCAGTCTTGAAGCTGCCATGTTATTATCGATATGTTCAATGGCAAGCCCTGAATTTATTGCTTATTTTAAATAAATATATATTGACTTATGATTGGCTGACAGCTATATATAGCCAATAGTGAATTCGTTACATCAACTGAATAGGTGAACAAATATGCTCTCTTCTCTAATATGCCCCCCCCCACACCTTTCACGTCAAAGAAACACATGCGTACCGATTGGATTTATTAATACTTGAATATGATTTCAATTTCCCATTCACAATTAACTCTATTGGTAGAAATACATACCCTGTAAAAAGGTCATAATACACCGTACTGTGTACTTTTGGGGTTTCAATTCCCCGTAATATCCACAGAAACAATCATCAGAATATACCCTATACAGTACAGCGAGTAGACTTTCGCAAAGTCCTTTTCAACTGACGTCATTTTTATTTCGCGCCGTTCCTTGTTGAAAAGGACTTTACCAACTTGCTTCCCGCCATTTTCGGAAACCAGTTTAGAATGTATTAAAATGTGCTAAAATCAAAGAAACGATACGGATCGATACTATATATTCTTGGCAGATATGGTTTCTTTTTGGATAAATGTTTATTGATCCAAATGTTATGATTTAAACGGAAATTCGGTATCAGCTAATATTTATTGAGAAAGAACATGTTAACATTTATTTGCTTTTGTTTTCGTGAGGAAAGTTTCAAGATATGCAGAAACCAAATGATAATGTGTATAAATGGCTGTTAACGTACAATGTTACTTTTTTCATTACCAATGGTGTCATGTATTGTCATCATGTCATGTATATCATTGTTCAGCTCGACACAACGGACTCTTGCAAACGTTTTAGTTGGAATTTATCATTTCCACCGCACTAGTATTATAATGTAAACAAGGTCGTTATAAAAGTATGATAACCGCTCCCATGTTTAATAATGAACTGGAACCTGTCAAAGGTTTACGAGCCAGAATAATTAATTAGATTGAAAACTGTGCAGGCGAAACAAGTCCGTCTCCGCGCACCGAGCTCAACTTTACTCGCGCTTCTAAAACCTAGGAAATAATTCTGAGGCGGACTTGTGGCGAGCCTATACAGCGAGGATTAAAACAGTCAAAACGTATGGAAGACGAACCGAACCAAAAACAAATATTTTATGTTTTTAAAATTTAGATCGTTTCCCAAATGAAAGATTGGTCGAATCAGGTAGTTTTCGCCGTTCTTGGGTATAACCATGAAAACGAGAACAAACATAAACTCGTTGGAAAAGTGGCATTTCATGTGCACAAATTAGTCAAGGTTGGGTTTTGTGTTTCTATTCGTAAAAAAATGGCAAACCTTTTCGTTCAAGATCATAGTATAAAAATTAAAGCGAAATTCTCTTGGAAAACATAAATATACAATCAAGTAAACAAAAACAAGTCCAAATAACAACTACAATTATGTATATTAATTTTGTACCCTGTTATTCATGCATATTTATGGCGTTTGAGTTTCAGTATAATTATACTGACAACCAGCAGTAATCATTAGGCCATCCGTTAGCCAATTACTAAAAATGTGTGTTTATATTTTGATAATAAAAGTATAATACCATAATTCATGATATAAACAAAGAGCATAAATAATCGAAAACAGAATTCGAATCCTAATCCTAATATTATCTTTAGTTAATAAATCAAATTTTATCATTCTTTGTTATTGGTTTATTGTTCACAGATTGGCTGGTCAATGGATAAATACGAATTGACCAACAGGAAGAAACAGGTACATCCAATAAGTAAACTTGCATAAAAAGCATAAAATGATATGAATTTGCTTTTTGTACATTACCGTATACCCAATATTATCAATCAGAACTTTATAAAAAGTCATGTGAACATGAGAAAGGTTTTGCAGATTGAATGATTTCTTTTTCTTGACACATCTAGAAAGTTGGGGCTGCAGAACTAGAGTTTGCATTTTCTTATGGTCTATTTGGATATGGGTTTTCTGATCAGGTACAGTAATGACGGTTTTTTTGCACATTGATACAATTGCTCAGGCATCGAGTGCCGCTTCAAGGCATCTAATCAATTTGTGCAACCGTATTTCATATGACTGACCAACATTGACTGTTTTTCATATGACCGACTAATATTGACTGTATTTCATATAATATGGCCGACCAAAATTGACTGCATTTCATACTAGAAATACATGCATCCAGTAACCCCTCCCCTTATTCTACCTTCTCAAACACACATGACACATACATACAAACCCAGGTAAAAACATAACCTCCTGGCGGAGGTAACGACCTGTGATTCTTACATTTGTACTGAAATTGTCTGCGTTTGATATTCAATAAGGACAATACCTATAGCTACATAATTTATACACATTCCTATTTCGAAGTGTTTTCATTCGATAATGACCTAAAATAAAACGCTTTCTATTAAGGCACATGGCTGTTCTATCATTCGACTCTAAGCTTATATTAAATTGCTGTATTTCATTTCAGCTTGAGAACTTTGTACATTCTCCTGAAGAGGTACTTAGACAATCTATGTTTCCTCGTGTACATCCGTCAGAAGATAATAAGTTCTCAAAATGGTGAGATTGCTTACTCTAGTCTAGTGTTTCTATATTAATTTACAGTGCAGTAGTCTAGATGCAGGTTGTAGCAGATATGGAATACGTAGATTGGCGAAAGAAAGTGGGCATGCTTTGTTATACTTGTACACGTATATGCAACATGAGCAGTCGTGTTGTATAACGTCGAGGGGTGTATCACTCCTTCATTGGGATTTTGGGAGGTTTTCGAGATTTTTTAGGATTTTTAATGATAGCACTTTAATGAGTGGCTAGAATTACACAAGTAATTTTCATCTAGGTCCTAAAAAGTTTAGAAAGCTTTAGGGATTTCATAGAGATTTTTTTAGGATTTTCAGGGATTTTTCAGGGAGGTGTACGAGGTTTTTTGGAGTGATAACCCCTCGTATAATATACTGTAATTATACAATTTCAACACCCTAACCCCTAACCACAACATTTTAGGACGCGAAATAAAGGGAGGTGCGTCGCACATATTGGGGAAGTATGAAATGAAATATATATACATGCATGTAGTAGGAAACTGCTAGTACTCTTCACGCGCTTGTTTATTATCTCTTAACTCAAACGAATGAAAATTTTCCTGCCTTTCCAGTCTAACTGAGAGATAGAAATAATTTCCATACTTTTTACTTATTGCTGGGAAATGTGGTCTAAAATTACATTAAGATGGTACGACCACCCCAATATATAAGTGTTAATTGCCAGCAAAGTGAACTTAAAGTTCACTTTTGTGGTCACATGACTACTGAAGGTATATTGGCTGGTTTCGGCTGGGACATTTGGCTGGGACACAAACCGATATTCATTTCCCTGCCTTTTAGTCTGATTGAAAGATTGAAGATTAGGAAGATTTTGTTGATCCTTTTCTTATTGTTGATGTGGATTTATCTTTATAGGTGTCTACTGAAACCAAAAACTGTCGCGCATCCCAATTATATTCCATTCTCAGAAAAAGTGACTGACCTGAAACCAGATATTTATGCTGGTTAGTAAGTTCTGTTTCTACAATAAGTTTTTTCGAATTTTCAAATTTTATCACTTTATTATGCTCTAAGATGTCATTTGCCGTGATGCTAATCGGTTCATCAAGGTGGGCTTCAACTTGCTTGGAAAGCATTGTCGAACAATTTTATATTTAGTTGTAATATTTCTCAACTTATTGAACATTGGAACGCTTATGCATATAACAACAATTATTTTAAGTCTTAACTTGCAATAGAATTGGTTGCTTAATAATATATACGTTGAACTCTTTTGAAGAGGTATTTCTCGTGACATTAGCTATACTGTATGTCGACCTTGTATTTTTAGAGGATGGGGAGACATTAGTTTCAATTGATGTTGGAAACAGACAGTCAATAAAAGATTCTTTGCCAAGGTATGTAAAGAATTTCTAACGCTTTTTAGGTACAAGCGAGATTCAGGAATTGTGCTTTTGGCAAAATGACAGGCAAAAGATCAGTATAAACGAACGAAGCCACGAAGAACCACATATAGTCAAATTTTAAGCCTGAAATTTAGTCAACTGAGCAACAAAAATGATTCTTTAACATAAAAGTATAAAAATAAACATGTTCAAGCATCATGCAGACTCAGGAGGTTATACATACAAAATGATATTGAGCATAAGCTTTTTGGTTAAGTTGAAAACCGATTATTATTACTATTGGGGTGAAATATTTTCTGGGAGCGCGCAAGAGCCGATAAAAGAAATTCGGCGACATTAAGGAATATAATAAGAAAGTGTACAGTTACTGAAGTATGTATAGTTACGCTGAGTGCATGTGTCGCTTAACAGATAGCTGCTGTAAAATTGCTTGCCCTTATTGCTGCCGAGCGTCAGCGAGGCAGCACACTATTCTTGACATGGCACGGTTTCTCCAGAGTTCACTCGACCCAGTCTTTTGCGCCGACCTAAAGGGTCTTGCGTCTGGATCTGGATCTTGCGTCGCGTCTGTCAGAGATCTGGATCTTGCGTCGCGTCTGTCGTAATTCCGGGCACTGAAAGTCGAGCTCAAGGTGAAATTTTAAAATGGGGGAGAGGACGAGAAAAATTGTATTGCGCGCGCATATTTTGTTCCATGTGCTCTGCAAGTTTTCGACTCTCGAGATTTTACAAGCTTTTTATGGCATTTTGACACAATATTTAAACACGAGTCGGGGACTATATTTCACACATTTCAGAGGATTTGAGCACAGGACCAAATCTTATGTAGAAACAGTAGAATTGAATGGCTTCGCCATTCATAAACAATTTACACGAATGAAAGACGATCACATACGTGGAAAAAGATGGCAGGCGTGATTTACTTTTACAGCTTTAGTTTGCACAATTTTAAGCCAAGTGCTACAGGAATAGCAACAGAGCAAAACATAAATAGTACTGTAGTTCGTTAGCGCGTGTATCAGGTTTCACGTAAAGGTCAATGTGGTCGACCTTTGAGCAATAAATCTGGATATGTTCACTAATAAATAGTAAAGACGAAATCATTCTAGTTACAGAATCTTGAAATTTGGCGCAAATATATAAACCTTGAAACCAAAACATTTAAACTCAGCATTGAAATCAATGCGTAACAAGCGATCAGCGATGATTTTATTCGTTCGCAGCTCTGTCTAAAATCACTTTATATTTGAAGTTAATGCCCAATCATTAAACTCAAGCCAAGACGTCAAACAGCTGAGGTACAATCACTATCATATCAACGATAGACGCTGGTCATAGCTTGTATTAATATAAGCCGTTTAAGTAAGCGAGATCCTTTAAGCCATGCAGTTGTCTCTCTTTACACAGAGTACTATAGTATATAGAGGCACATTGGTCACAGCCTGCGTGGTTGAAGGCTTCTGCGGCAGCACTTCCTTGCGGTAGTAACTTCTAGTTATAGACACTCCATAGACACCGTCATGTACCAATGCAGTGTATTGCTGGGAAATCGCCTTCGGTGGTCGAAAATTACATTTAGATGGTACGACCACGCCATCGATGTGTTGTAAATTTACACATTAGGACACCGATGTGTTGTAAATTTACACAAATATGCGTTTGCACACAAAGTGTAACATTATACTGATGCTGTACATCTGTGACTATTTGTTTGTAACACAAAGGTGGTATTAAAAACTTGCGTGCGTGAGGATGCCAAATGAATGTGATCTGTTTGCACTTGAAATATAGAATAGCACTATAGCTTGGGTTCTTTATCACCAAGGTGGTGTAAAATGGCTTGCATATCTGGGAACACTAAATAAATGGTGTTCGATGAGGTGAACCTTGCACAATTAAGTGTTTAGAAAATAGCATTGGTGTACGTTTATACCTGCAAATTGTTATTACCTGGTTAAATGCACCTGAGTTGTTCAAAATCTTATGCCTTTGTTGCAACATTACTGCACATTGCCAATTACATCTACATGCAATTATCATCAATTAGTCGTGTATAGACTTCCGTACATCTCTTCTAAAATTTACTTAATATACTGACTACGTAATATTTGTTCTTATTGTTTCAAAATTGTTCTTATTGTTTCAAACTTATTAATATCGAGATCATCTCTTGTGAGTGAAGAATTTGAATAGCTTATTATATAAGTGATAATATTTTCAGTTATAGAATAATTGTTCAATATAATTGTAAATTTTAACCATGAGTATTGTCTCAATCTGTTCTATTCTTAATTTCAACAGTCAATTGTAACAAATAAAAAAATAACATTTCACTTTTTCTGCAGTGGTGCCCACTCCAAAAACCGCTCCATGCCTATAAGGAGAGTCACTCTTCGCCTGTTAATTGCCCGCCTGAAAAACACGATTCTATTTTCGTTTCGAATGCCATCACGAAGATGCAATTGAAATTCATTTCCCAATTCTTTGATAACAGGAATCGTAGGTTTGTGATTGGTAGAACCACTTTCCGCCACTCCCCCCAAACGATAAGTGTAAAACATAGCTCGAAGGTAATTGAAGAATTCACAAGAGTTATCCAGATACTCTCTGATACTTGTACCGCCGTCGGCGGCAAATGAAGACCGCTTTGTATCTTCAAAAGCGATTTTTGTTAACTTTGGTACTTGCAGCTTGTTGGAAGGCCAAGGGAAGTCTCCTTCGGGCATTATATCTTCTGTCCACAATATGGTTTCGGTGATGATGGTTGCATGGCGGTTGTCGTGGTTTAACATCTGGGAACAATGCCGCAGCAATTTTGGTAGAAATACATAGTCCATCAGGTTTGATGTCAGAATTCGGTCATACACTGTGTCCACTTCAAGATGTTGTTTGATGTCCATGCAATCACACAGTACGATCTGGAAACTGACTTGTTGCTTGGACAAGATCTTCATGACCTTTCGTAAAATGCATTCAATATATTCACCATACATCGTGACGAGGCAATTGGAACTCTTGAATTTTTTCACCTGCAGATAATCCCAGCCAGAAAAGGGAAAAAGGGCTGCTTGAACACAATATGAATAAGGGGCATATCTTGCAGCTAAATTAACACCAGTCAATGTCGGATTCTCAGCGAACGCTGGCGCGTGCATTCGTTTAAAAACGCCGTCATCTATCCATTTCTTTAATGCGTCTCCGTGTTCTGCTGGTACATTCTTAACGTATGCGGAGTTTCCTACGACAATCTCTATATTTGAATTGATTCCTTCTTCTCGTTGCTTTTGAATCCACTTTGTTCCTTGCACCCGCAAACCGAGCCATGTTTTCCATACGTCTTGAAGTTGTTTGAATTGCATTTCGTCGACGCTTATTAAACCAGCTGTCTTCGACTGTAGGTTTTGTGCAGAGGTCAAGCTGATGAGCTCTTCAAGGGACGTACGAAGAGATTTATATGTTGCTTCACTGAGTAGTATTGAATACCAAATTTCCGTTACTTCTTTTTCTATTCCTAAATCACCTGAGATGAAAGGTAAAATTAAGAAACGGTACTATCACTGGAAAAAATAGTGAAATCCATATTATGGAAATCATATTTGCATCGCTAAATCCATAGTATATCCACACTATTTCCATACTATATCGGTTCCATAATATGGAAATGACAATAAATTAAGTACGGAAATTGGATGCAGTCTTATATATACTTCCCCTAAGAACCCTAGGTTCCTCACGCTTTGGCTCTTTCATGTTATACAATTATATTCAGACTTTCAAAACGTTCCGAAGATTTGATGGCTTACGTAATATGCATCTGGGACACGGTAAAGACGGTGTCACACGCTCTGTAACAAATATGGACATGTTTCGATGTATGAAAGAGTGTAGACTGCGAGCAGTCCCTTTACTAGGAATAGTGGCCTGAGAGAATCTAATTGGTGTAGTCTTGAAAAAGTCTAGTTTTACAGATTACTTTCATTATTAGAATTGAATATTTTTACAAGTACATGAGAGATTTCGTACTAATTATTAAGCCTGTAATGAGCTATGTAAATGTAGTGTGGCATACTTGTAGTAAGGAAAATCATTTACAGAAAAGAGCAGCCAGGGTAATACTGGATCCAGAACCAAGAGCGTCGTCTGTACGGTTATTTAACCAATTACAATGGATACATTTTTACCAAGAAGCCAAGGTGGCTAGATGTTCATTAGTTTATAATCGTATCCAGAATACTGTTCCTAATCCCCGAGCCGGCGCGAAGCGCCGTGCGAGGGTACTAATTCCGCTCGGATATTTACACCCGGGTATGTGAAAACACAGTGGAATCCAAAGTCGTCCGCCGCGATGCCATGGACGGTTCAGGGTTTTGTACGGTTATACGCATGCGCGAATTCAGGTCGAGAGAAACATACGAATAAACATTTTTAAAAGATTTACGGATAAAGATTTTGTTATTCATCTGGGGATTCTGCATGAGTGTATTTCTAGTTACTTAATGAACAGCCTAAAAAGAAACTGCGTATAGAGTCACAGTTTGTTACTCTATTTACAATTTTATTTTTCCTAACCACGAACGCGTAAGTGAAGGCGGAACGCCATTCGATGTGACGGCCGTGCAAATGCATGTGTAGCCTGCGAATAGGTCCTCGGTGCTAGAAAAGGAGGGCCTGCACGGAACATGTGTTTTATTTGTTCCTCCCCTATTGCCGCTAGCCAAACGCGAACCAATCAGCGTCGACCGGGTATAAATAAACAAAGACGTCAACTGTCAAATTGACGTGTGATACGTACAACGAAGAAATGTACTAGATAAATAGCCAGCCGTACACATATAATATGTATTTAAATACTATATACAAATAAATTAAAATATAATTGCAACAACTATAATAATACGTTTTAATAACTTGTGGCGTATTTTGAGAGCTATAATGAATATATTACCGAACAAAATACATTTGAACCCGCTGAATTTGAACCCGACGAGTGGCTTAAAACCATGCTTAAAACCATGCTGTTCTCATTCTTCGAGCTAAATGTGAATCAGATACAGTTTCGTATCAGATACATATTCGAAATCACGGGAATGCAAGTCTGCCGTAGCCTATTGGCTTGCATAAATAGAAGCTCCATACACAATGAAATAAATATAAGTTTGTTTTTATTGAACGAAACCAAATTGTAGAATAGTTTTGAAAACTGTTAAATATAATGTCAAAAAACACTGGCAGGATGTGGCGATGTTTTTGGCACATTTTAACCGTCGCCTCGGCCGCTCGGGTTAAAATATAAAGTCGGCTAAAACGGGCCAGTAACATATTTATGCTCGCGAACATCAACTCTATATTGACTATATTTGTAAATATTCGGTGTTCATTCTCAAGGTATCTTTGAGAATTTGTAGCCCTTCGCTTTCTCAAAAGACTAAACGTAATACAATAATACAACTGTACAAAACAAATATACAATCTTTACTATAACGACTACCTCCAGCGAAGCCAATCCCAGTAATACGTCAATCATTAACACTTAAACCAATCAGAAGACTGCGTTTCTATACGCATGGTTCCGTGCAGGCCCTCCTTTTCTAGCACAGATGGCCTGTTCGTAGGCTAATGCATGTGGAGCAGTTTACCATTACCAGGCTAGCCTGCGAACAGGCCCTATGTGCTAGAAAAGGAGGGCCTGCACGGAACCATGTGTTTTATTCGTTCCTCCCATTTTCTCGCTAGCCAAACGCGAACCAATCAGCGTCGACCGGGTATAAATAAAGACGTCAACTGTCAAATTGACGCGTGATACTGCTGATACAAATAAACAACCAGCCGTACATACATATTATCATTAATATGTATTTAAATACTCCAGAAAAATATATCAAAAATATATCAACATATACAAAAAAATTAAAATATAATTGCAACAACTATAATAATACGTTTTAATAACTTGTGGCGTATTTTGAGGGCTATAATGAATGTATTACCGAACAAATACATTTGCACGCGACGAGTGGCTTAAAACCATGCTGAAAAACTAAACAAAAACAAAGTTCTCATTCTTCGAGCTAAATGTGAATCAGATACAGTAAATAGGGACTTGGATCACGTTTAGTAAATAGGGACTTGGATCACGTTTAGCAAAATGACTAAGAACTATATTCGAATTGATCATGGGAATGCAAGTCTGCCGCCTTTGGCTTGCATAGATAGAAGCTCCATACACGTTTGTTTTTATTAAACGAAACCAAATTGTAGAAATAGTTCTGAAAACAGTTAAATATAATGTCAAGAAACACTGGCAGGATGGCGATGTTTTTGGCACATTTTAACCGTCGCCTCGCCCGCTCGGGTTAATATTGACTATATTTGTAAATATTCGGTGTTCATTCTCAAGGTGTCTTTGAGAATTTGTAGCCCTTCGCTTGCTCAAAAAACAAAACGTACACGAACAATCAAAACGAACAATCTCTAGAAATTATTTTAAAACAATAATAAAAATATACAAAACAAATATACAATCTTTCCCATAAATACGACTACCTCCAGCGAAGCCAATCCCAGTAATACGTCAATCATTAACACTTAAGCCAATGAGAAGACTGCGTTTCTATACGAACGCCACTACGAAGAAACTATAGTTTCTATATATATATATATATATATAGGGATCCGTGCAGGCCCTCCTTTCCTAGCACATAGGGCCTGTTCGCAGGCTATTACCAGGCCTTCCTTAGACAAATTTTAGATGAACAATTGTCTCTTTGATGAACAATAGGCCATAGATTTACTGATTATAGGCGATAGTACTTTAAATTTTATCTCTATCTGTAATATACTGTAGCATTAATGTATTTTAAAGATTTTTTATATTTGTATTTGTAATATATTACTCATTTTAGTGTCACAAGTTTATTGGTGTATTACACTATTATGTGATTATCCTCGTTAAATAAAGTCTTCAAATCAAAATCACGGTTGCCTGGTGTGGTATAAAAGGGTCCAAATGCCAATACAACCTACAGTTTCTAATAGGCATGATTAAAATGAAGTACGTAAAACTCACCTTTCTTTAACATATAAAGCAATAGTACAAGTCTGGCCAACACACAACTCTCTTTATCATTTAAAGTAAACAAGACCTTGTCACTGTATGAATCTGGTAAGGACGCACACGTCAACGCCACGTTTCGTAAATCGCCAACACCGAGCATTAGAACTTTTAACACCGAACCGTACGCTCCACTTTCGTTCTCGACCAAATTCAGGCAATCAATTGCCGGTACGTTGCCCCAATAATAATAGACAGATTTAGATCGAGGACGTGAACGTCAAGACGTCAAATTATCGCGCGAAGTCTGGGTCGAGGACGTTGTCGTGTTGTTGACAAAAACAGATTTAGATAAGTTTCTAGGACGTCAAGACGACGTCGAATATTATATTTTTTGCTTCGAAAATGCATCTTTGTTATGAAATACCTACAAATATTAATCAACCTCAAGGGAAGGACTTGACTTGTGTGATATTGAAGAAAAGGTTTTAATACTATGCGAATTAAGGCACTTTTTGGCCAGAGACAGAGTATATTTAAACTGTATTATTATTTTACGAACCAATTATAAATACAATTTATATATAAAATACCAAAGACATAAAATTTAACTATTCTTTTGATATTTTCTTTGAGATTGTTCACAAAACTGTACGTTTTTGAAATATATTTTAGTCGTTAAATATCGTGATGCTGTCGTGATATATTTTAGTTATAGTGTTTTGACTGATCGTATTATAAAATGTCAGTTTTGATAAAATGTCGCACGGTTTACAATCTGTTCGTGATGCTTTAATTCTTGCCCGAGCTGAGCAATATATCACTGATGCTGAGTTTATTTTGTTGTACGATTATAACTGGTCAAAACCGTTATTCCCATACTGGAAATTCGAGCCATTCAATGTGGATACTTGGGATGACGAGGAATGCAGGACTGAATTGCGTTTTGCCAAGAGAGACCTGCCTTTGTTGAAGCAGTTGCTTGGAGTTCCTGAGAAGATTAGCTGTCATCAAGGAACAAGTTGTTCTGGAGAGGAAGCACTGTGCATTTTGTTTAAGCGATTTGCATATCCATGCAGGTACACTGACATGGTAAGCCGGTTCGGGAGGAATCCAACAGAGATGTGCTTAATATTCAATGAACTGCTGGATCTGGTGTATGAACAACATCATCATCGCCTTGAAAGTTGGAATCAGCCTTTTCTGTCACCAGAGATGCTTCAAAGTTATGCTGATGTCATTCATAACAAGGGTGCCCCACTGGAAAACTGCTTTGGGTTTGTGGATGGAACTGTTCGGCAAATTGCACGACCAAAATACAATCAAAGGATTATGTACAATGGTCACAAGAGGGTTCATGCAATCAAATTTCAAAGTATTGTTCTACCAAATGGTCTCATTGGAAACCTTGCTGGACCCTTTGAAGGTAAACGCCATGATAGTACAATGCTGAATGAATCTGGTCTCCTAACCAATCTGGAGCAGGTTGCCTTCTACAACAACCATCCACTCTGTTTATATGGTGACCCAGCTTACCCGTTGAGAGTTCACCTGCAGGCACCATTCAGGAATGTCGAGCTAACACCTGAGATGAGAGAGTTTAATAAAGAGATGAGTCGGGTGAGAGTTTCTGTCGAGTGGATGTTTGGGAACATTACAAAGTATTTTAAGTTTGTGGATTTTAAAAGGCAAATGAAATTAAACTTGAGTCCAATTGGAAAGATTTACTCTGTGGCTGCATTATTGCAGAATGCTCACACCTGTTTGTATGGGAATCTTGTATCTGATTTTTTTGACCTCCAACCACCTTCCATCCATGAATATTTCTGGTAATTAACGCATAACCATATTGGTTTGAGTAAGGGTACCGGTTGAGCTGGACTGCCTGTTGCTGCCACTGCCAAATATACTGGCAATACCCTACCATTGAGACAAGTAAAATGGTCAGGCGTTAGACATAGTAACTACTAAAGTAAATTTACCAAATAAACACAAAATCTTGTGGGAATTTCTTGCAAATGCTTGCCCGCCTTATATAAAGCAAATGACGAACAAAGCGAGCTAGTCCTGTTTGCACAGTCAGCCCAGCTCATATACATACTATGTGACTGGAAATTGTCCCAATAAATGTTCACTGTCTCTAATAATGGTTATGAGTACATTACAAATAAAAGTATATGCATTCAAATAAAAGTATTTGCCACTGGCCAGGATAAAATGATACAATAAGAATGTGTGTGCATCATTGCCTGTTGAAAAGTTTATTCTAGTATTGATTACAAGTAAACAATTAATTTATTTAATGAACCTGTTTTTGAAACATATATACAAGATAACTTAATTTCATAATTTGAAAGTTTTTAGATAATTATTAATAATGTTAATAATTTGTACATAACATTGTACATGATGTACATGATTAATTAAATTTTTTTTGAAATATGTTTGCCAACATTTGTGTTTGCTGTTGCTGTTGTTGCAATAGAGCCATCATTTGTTGCTGCATCTGTTGTTGTTGCTGTTGCTGTTGTTGCATTTGCTGTTGCAGACACTGCTCAGACAGCTTCATTTGCATGCCAAATTGCTGTTGATTCTGCTGCATAACTTGCATCATTTCCCTATGTTGCAAACTTTGTGCTTCCATAAACTCTCTTTTCTCAGCCTGCTTCAATTCCTTTTCTCCTTTCTCCAGCTCTACCCTCTCTTGCAACCATTCCATCATGTCTCCGGATCTTCTTCTCTTTTGTGCTGGTTTACTACTTCCACTCGCCTCTCCTATCCTTTTCCTTGTTTGCCCCAACCTCTCCATTGCTCTTTCCCTCATCTCCAATGCTTGTCCTCTTTCTTGTTCAATCCTGTTATTTTTTGTTTCATTTTCACATTCCATCTGCCTTTCAGTCTCATCTTCAATGTCTATCAGTTCTTCCAACAAACTTTCATTCTCTGTTAGCTCTTCACCACCTTCGCCTGTAGCTCTTTCTTCTCTGGCCATTCTAGCTCGGTACTTCTTTGAAACCGTGTTGTAGTGGTCTCTGGCTGCCCTTGAAGTAATGTCATGACCCACTGACACACTGATGCTGTCTGCCACCTTTTTCCACTGCGTACCTCGTTCCTTTGATCGCTGCTTATGGGCGAGAACACCTTCTGCAGCTACTTCTTTAAGGAGTAGGAGATCTTTCGATTTCGACCATACCATACTGGACCTAGTAAAATATTTATAATTATGTATAGTATTAAACAACACACAGCAACTGATTTTTCATAAATACTAGTAATTTATCAGTAGTTGCATACCACAAGGTAGCATGGAAGCACTATATTAAACAACTTGCACCTCTGTAGTCTAAATTTTATTATAATATATTATAAACGTCAGCCATATTTATTAAACTTGGATTTGTTTTCAATAGTATACCTTTTCTTCGGGCAATCCTTCTTGTCTCCCATCTCAAGCGTCTTGTCTCCCATCTCAAGCGATAACTTCAATATGTAATAGCACTGACTGTAAAAAGATAAATAAATCATCTTAAGAAATGCTTTGCACAGTATTTATAACACTTACCATACCGATATAAAATAATCCATTGAAACTATTTTATGTAAACATCAACTGTCTTAAAACCGTAAAAAGTGGACAATATTATTGGTGAATAAATAATTTATAACACAAATAAAATGTATAAGAAATAGATAAACAAACGTCTTGCTTGAGACTGGCAAACAACTATGATAAAATCATTCTGTATTTTGTTATGGGATTTTGTTTCGACCAAAATGATGGCTGTCTTGGCGAAACCGGAAACAAATTTTGCACAACTTTGCTATTTTAATTATGCGCATAAATAAAATCAGTAAATACGCATAATATTCGTGTAAATAACAAAAATGATGACTATAAAAATTATTTATACGATTTTTATTGTGTACGTACCTTTTTGGAGGGAGAAATAAGCAAAAAGAAACTGACGTCTTGGACACGACGTGAAAAATTGTTTTTGGCGTCCTGAAAACAGTGAGCTCTATATAATTATATATATCTGGAGTGAGAACTTATGTCCAAAAAGTGAAGCCAAAGATGGCGGAAATTGACGTCCAGTGCCAATCCCTTTCTATTGTTTTCGACCGCGCGGTTTGCACAAGCCGGCAAGGAGTGTGCCGAAATTTTGTGTTTTTACTCCGATGTAAACAATAACATCATGATTTTATGAACTAATAACTTGATTAGCGATGCGATCTGTTAGTATAAACTGGAATTAGCTAGAAAAATGGTATGAAAACTGTTTATGACCTTCATGAGTTTGGACGTCAATTGCCGCCATCTTTGGCTTCACTTGGCCTATTGGCCGAACATTAGAAGTTCTTACTCCAGATATATATGGAGCTCACTGCCTGAAAATCGCTGTGACGACGTCGCTAGCAAAACAACGCCATATTTTCGCGCCAAATTACGCCACCTCACGTCGTCTTGCCGTTCACGTCCTCGATCTAAATCTGTCTAATACATGCAAGCAGACGCGGTTTCCTCGGAGCGTAAAACATAATGGGCCAAAATAAGTCTGGTAGTCGCTTCTATCGTCTCCTTAACTTCCAAACAATCAATCTTGTGCCTTTCCCAATTGCTTTTCTGGCATTTTGCGTCACAATAGAAAGCTCGGTAGCATCCAGTGCAAGCTTTTAGCTTTGGACCACTTTTTCTACACGTTGTGCATGTCTTGAGGATCGACGCTGGAATGCATTCGGGCTCGTGTCGAAATATGTCATTTCTTTGACATTTTTCACTGCAGTATTTGGCAACTTCGCACAAGTCGCAAATAATGCCAACACCAACCGTATTTCCACAACGCCAGCACTCGGAAAATCTAGGCATTTAACTAAGAATGCGAATGACTTCCAACACCAATTTACATGGTAATGAAAGTATATATTGAGGCCCTATAGCAACCGCCACGTCAGCAACAAAAATCACACATTTCGAAATTCCAGGAAAAACGATTCTTGGAATGAACGAGATAATTTACAATTACGTGTTGCTAATTTATGTGGAGAATGTCGGAAGTCAGTGTTGTGGTGATGCATGCGGATTAGAAACAAAAATCTAGAAAATTACTAATTTGGCTCAGTTGACTATTGATGTGACAAGATGTATAGCCATCGCGAATTTGATCAATAAATACTATACTTTTAACAGAAATGAAACTTTAATGAACTTGAAAATTATGTAAGAGGACATCGAAACATATCGCTTTCCTTGGCTTTGTGTCAAAATGTGTTTCGAAAGGTCCCTTATAATAATATTTTAATAAGATAATATTTAAAATCGTGTGTGCTACATACACTTCTCGAATTCAATACCTGTAGTTCCTGTGAAATTGCCTCAATAAGATGCATGTGCATGGAGGAAAAATTAAGTAGATAGTTAAGAGATATAGGAGAAAACAAACGCTTAAGCAATCAAAAGTTTTATGACAGGTACTATTAGTATAGGTAACAGTATGGTTTCGAGTGCAATTTGGATATAACATGCACGAGTGAGTTTTTCAAAGACCTCAAAACCTTCATATCTGTATGAATTGCCAAGCATTTGAAAGTGAACTGAACCATGTGGATTTCTTATAAATTTCATCTAAACTAAATTTTCCACCTTTTAAATAACTTTTAAGACGTCATTTTCGTCCTGAAAATCCAAATTAAAATTATCCGAGCGGGCGCCATGTTGTTTTGTTTTGAGCAATTTCCACAGAACCTACAATCCTGGTCAAAACATCGACGACACTTACAGTTATCTCGTCATATTCAGTTGCCTCGTAACTAAATTAGAGAACCTCCCCCTTACCCCCACCGAACAATGTTGAGTGGTGTCCCATAACATGTTTAAAGCATTTAGCATAGAATCAACATTGTTTTGGGGGCGAGGGGTCCATTGGATGAGAAAACCTAGACGTTTTATAGTTAGGAACGTCAAAAGGGACATATTTATTAGAGTGTAGTCGATGGTTTTGGCCAGGATTGTCTCTGTAGTTGATAATTTAAAAAACATTATAAAATGTATGTTAAAATCGATCGTATGCGCGACTATCATGTTTTGTTATGTACGAATATTAAGAAATGTATTGTATATAATTATTTTATTTCCAATTCCTGAGTAGTGACGTTTTAATTAATACGCACATGGTCATATTTATATGTAGGTCAACAAGTGTTAGTTATTCGTCAGAAGTATTGTCTAATGGCGAGTGACAGCCTTCGAGCGCGCGATACCAGATTGGTTTATCTAATAACATATAGCCAAGCAGATTTAACAAAATTTCCTTCAAGAAGAGAATTTGCTGAAGCATTAGTTCTTGCGTTTAGCAAGGACAATAATGTTATACAGTGGTGTTGTTGTCTCGAAGATCACGAGAATGGTGGCAAGCATTATCATGTTGCTATAAAACTGGAACGAAAGCAAAGATGGCTAAAAATTAAGAGGTTCCTGATGGATCACTTCGAAGTTTCGGTGTATTTTTCATCCGCACATCACAACTATTTCAGTGCCTGGGAATATGTCACTAAGTCCGACCGTGAGTACCTACAAAGCCATGGTCATCCCGACTTGACAAATGTTGAGCCACCAAGGACAGATTCTGCTAGTGTTGCAACAACCACTGGAAGAGATGAATCCGACAGCGAGGGCGAATCTCAAGAAAACGCAAAAAGAGGATGACATCTTTCCAAGTGTCGGAACTTATTGAAGCAAAGTCGATAAAGACTCGCACGGCATTGCTTGCTATTGCCCAGCAGCAAAAAGCTGAAGGGAAGTCTGATCTTGCGGAGTTCATTATGAACAGACAACCGAAAGTTGTTGCCCATATAATAAAAACTACGTGGGACATGTTGAATGCAGAGGCAAATTTGGAAAGAAGCAAGAAGACACGCATCGAATTGCTTACAGAAGCCAGTAGTAGGGGAAGGGGGGTTCTACGTCGGGTGGTGCAGGTGGTGCACTCAGCACCACCTATGACGTCATCATTTCTTAAGTATTTTAATTTATTCACACTCACGTTAATTTATTTGAGCTTACTACAGTGCTAATGGCTTTTCTTTAACATTTTTGAACCGCTTCCGTTTGTTTATCTACAGTTTTTTAGTTTATACTAAGAATAAGAATGATGTAGCGCTCGGTATATATTCACTTACGTTGGCTCTTATGTTTGTAGGACGTAGGTAATGAAATCATACGCATGCGCATTAATACAATTTGTAAAATGTAGAGGCACAGTTCGATATATATCGTTGCTTTGAGGAAGGGTTTGGTGGGATTTTGTAGCAGTTGTCTGGAATTTCTCCAAAGCTTCTGTGGAGCTTCTGTGGAGCTTCTGTAAAGCTTCTGTGAAGCTTCTGTAAAACCTCTGTGGAGCTTCTGTAAAGCTTCTGTGAAGCTTCTGTAAAGCTTCTGTGAAGCTTCTGTGGAGTTTCTGTGGAGCTTCTGTGGAGCTCTCCAAAATATGAGTAATTAGTGACGCTTGGATGCATGCATAAATTAACACAGACAAAGATTAACGTTTTAAACAATGTATTCCTTTAGGTATAACAATTATTTACACAAATATACAGTTATTAAACATATTGTCCAGCTTTTACACTGTTTTCTATGCGAGGGTCGATGTGAGGTCGATGGCCAAACAAGCCAAACAGGCCAAACAAGCCAAAAAGGCCAAACAGGTAGGAAAGGAAGTAAAATAAAAAAAGATAAAACTAACTCGATGTGAGGTCGATGTGGGGCACCGGTTCGAGTCCGGTTCGGTAAATGTAAACATTTCGGGATTCTGTAGGGGTTCTGCAGGGGTTCTGTACGGGTTCCCTCGGTTTTTAAGGCCAATCGGACCACTCGGACAATATTTATTTCAATATGCGGGCTTTTGCGGGATATATTTAGCAAGTCCCGTAGAAGTACTTATTTACGGTACCTTGCTGCGGGACATATTTAGGTATGTCCCGTAGAAGTACTCATTTACGGGACCTTGTTGCGGGACATATTTAACAAGTCCCGCTCGAAGGGACGCGTTGGGGACGTCTTGCGGGACATATTTAGGACGTCCCGGGGTCCCGTTTGACAAAATGTATAGGTATCGCCATGGAACAGTCTTACGAGACGTCGGGACGCGTTAAAATGCGTCCCGTAGCGACGTCCCGGGGTCCCGTTTGACAAAATGTATAGGTCTTGCCATGGAACAGTCTTACGGGACGTCGGAACGTCGCTACGGGACGCATTTTAACGCGTCCCGACGTCCCGTAAGACTGTTCCATGGCGATACCTATACATTTTGTCAAACGGGACCCCGGGACGCCCTAAATATGTCCCGCAAGACGTCCCCAACGCGTTCCTTCGAGCGGGACTTGTTAAATATGTCCCGCAACAAGGTCCCGTAAATGAGTACTTCTACGGGACATACCTAAATATGTCCCGCAGCAAGGTCCCGTAAATAAGTACTTCTACGGGACTTGCTAAATATATCCCGCAAAAGCCCGCATATCGAAATAAATATTGTTCGAGTGGTCCGATTGGCCTTTGAAAAAAAACAACAAAAAAACCGAGGGAACCCGTACAGAACCCCGAGAGAACCCCGAGAGAACCCCCAGAGAACCCCGAGAGAACCCCTACAGAACCCCGAGAGAACCCCTGCAGAACCCCTACAGAATCCCGAAATGTTTACATCTACCGAACCGGACTGGAACCGGTGCCCCACATCGACCTCACAGAGAGTTAGTTTTATCTCTTTTTATTTTACTTCCTTTCCTACCTGTTTGGCCTTTTTGGCCTGTTTGGCCTGTTTGGCTTGTTTGGCTTGTTTGGCTTGTTTGGCCATCGACCTCACATCAACCTCACATCGACCCTCGCATAGAAAACAGTGTAAAAGCTGGACAATATGTTTAATAACTGTATATTTGTGTAAATAATTGTTATACCTAAAGGAATACATTGTTTAAAACGTTAATCTTTGTCTGTGTTAATTTATGCATGCATCCAAGCGTCACTAATTACTCATATTTTGGAGAGCTCCACAGAAGGTCCACAGAGGTTTTACAGAAGCTTCACAGAAGCTTTACAGAAGCTCCACAGAAGCTCCACAGAAGCTTTACAGAAGCTCCGCTGAAGCTCCACAGAAGCTCCACAGAAGCTTTGGAGAAATTCCAGACAACTGCTACAAAATCCCACCAAACCCTTCCTCAAAGCAACGATATATATAGAACCGTGCCTCTACATTTTACAAATTGTATTAATGCGCATGCGTATGATAAATTAATGTGAGTGTGAATAAATTAAAATACTTAAGAAATGATGACGTCATAGGTGGTGCTGAGTGCACCACCAGCACCACCCGACGTAGAACCCTCCTTCCCCTACTACTGAAGCCGCGCAAAGCGAGTGCTTTGAGGACTGTGAAGGTCGTTGGTTGCAATGCGCCAAAGAAGTTTTAACAACTAACGGCATGGGAGTGCGAGATTTGCTATTGCTATTTATACGCTATTGGAAAAAGGACGGGGAAAATATCGCAACATCATGCTCATCGGTCCGGCTAATTGCGGTAAAACGTTTCTTCACACCTTTACTAATCCCGCTTCGGGCACTTTCGCGTGGGTAGGAGTCCAGGAAGCTGAGTGCATATTTCTCAACGATTTCTGATGGAATGACAAAATAATCCCTTGGCATGATCTCCTGTTATTGCTCGAAGGCGAACCTGTACACTTTCCAGCACCTAAAACTCACTTCGCCGAAGATATTTTATTACATGACACGCCAGTATTTGCGACAAGCAAATATAGATTGGCCTACGTCAAAGGTGGGACAGTCGATGAGCGCGAGACCGAGATGATGTCCGTTCGTTGGAATGTATTCACACTCACGTAGCAAATATCAGAGGATCGGCAGTGTGTGCCGAGTGTAGCTAAGTTCATGATTAAAGTTGCTATGCCTATTGCCTAAGTGCGTTCTGATATATGGGTGCAGATTGCTGAAAAGTTTGCTCATCTGATGAAAGAAGTGCGATGCGCTTGTTAATGGATGCAGGTAGTTGCCTTGTGATGCTCGGTGGGTGATTAGAGTGCGTATTTATGTATAGTGGATCGTCATTGGGCTTCCTATAGGGCCTATGTTTTCCATTGTTAAGGTCGAAAGTTACATCTAAAAAGTTTACTATGCGTAAATTTGATTCGGCGGTAATTTTTAGGTCAAACTGCTCGAAAATTTTGTGGAGATCTTTCCTTGTTTTGTCTGATAAACGTGCTGATTTACTCTTTATAATAGCCAAACCGTCATCTCTATATAGGCCGATGCTTTCTTTGCCAAATTTCTTACTCTGGGGCCGGTTGTTCGAAAGGCGTTTAGTCGCTATCCCGCATATAAATTTCCTATCCGGCGTATAGTTAAACGACGGATAAAACTGCGTTGCACGAAGCCTGTTTAGTAGCGCGTTTAGCTATCCGCCTGATAAACTGATTTTAACCGGCAAAAACCGGTTTTTACCAGTCGCAGAAAGGTCAAAATGGAGACTAAACGGGCAAGAAAACCAAGAAAAGCGAATTTTTCCATGGCTGAATGCAATTTAATATTGCAGTTAGCCGAGGATAATCTTGAAACAATAAGAGAAAAGTTCTCAAACACATTGACCAATCAGAAAAAACAAGCGGTTTGGCAGTCAATTGCCAACAAAGTCAATGCCTTAGGCGTAGCTTTGCGCTCACCAACCGACGTGCGCGAAAAATGGCGAGGTATGTATGGAGTTGCACGCAAAGAAATGGGAAAAGAGAAAAAAGAAATTGAAAAAAAAGGTGGAGGAAAAGCAATGCCACCGCCCAACGCGACTTCGCAGAGGATAATAGAGATATTCGGTGATGAACCTGGTTTTTCAGGTATGGATGGTGGCATTGAGTCAGGTGAGTGTCAAAATGCTCATGCGCGATACTAATTATTTATTTCAAGATGGCGAAGTATTTAATAAATTTTTTATCGCATATCGTTGCTGTATTTTCCTTCGCATTCACTGCATGTTTGCACAAGAATTGATAGTTTTATAGTTTAAAGAAAAAGTATCAATGTTGCTATGACTGACAATGACTTGTTAAGATAAGTACAGCTTTTACACCAGAATATGTATTTTTAATATTATTAAATATTTCACACTAACTTTCTGTGTTTATCTCCATTCTGAAATGTCTGTGTTTAATACAACTATAGTGCACACATGACACAGGCATGGCCCACAGGACTTGCTGAATATAAATAAGGGGAGTCTTAGTGGTATAATACAAGTATTGACAGTTGTATATTCTGTATTTATAGGAACCAGTTTTGCATCAGACATGCTGACAACTGTGCCAGATTCAGATTCCGAAGACCCCTTTTTGATTCCTCCTAGCACTACACTGCAAGATATATTGGCTGCAGATGAGGTGACCATAGAAGCAAATATGCCAGAGGAAAAGGCCGTCATCATTGATACCTCAACACAAGGTAAAAAAAAGAAGAGAGTAACGCATCAAGATATCCAGGGAATGCAGGTTGATGTACTTGTCATGGAAAAGAGAAAGATCGAGTTAGAGGTCGAAAATCTGGAGCTTGCAAACAAGAAGCTACGTCTGGAAATAGAGGGTTTGAAGGCAAGAAATCAGTCTTTTTCAGATATTAATTAGCTTGTCTTGATTTTCGTTATTGTTGGTTTAAAGAGCCGGTCAAGTCCATTCTGCTTGTGCTATGTAAGTGTGGGTGTTATTAATCAGCATTATGCATTTTTTCCACATTTTAATCAGAAACTCCAATCTTATGCATATTGAAGCAGAATGATGTTACACATGTAATGGACCTTTAACCTCATAGCTTGTGGGGCCGCAATGCAACTGGGAGTTGGGTATCTCGTTCATTCTTTTTGAAATCGCCGCCATGTTGGGACGATTTTATTGAGTGTAAGAATTCAACGATTTTCACTTGTTTACGTATGGCAAATAACCGCCTTAAGGACGTATTTTTGTCGCGGTTACGTTCGACGATATTTGTGGAAAAAATGAGCGAAATCGCCGCAGTGATGGCCGAGAAAATGCATTTCGTATCGATCGAAGGAGTGGGCAAGTTTCGAGAAAAACATTCTCTTCGCAACGTCTCTTGTCCTGTTTTGAGGTGAGTGTCCTTCTGCATGATATTTTAGCAAATTCTTTTAGTCTGTGGCTATTTCGGCGAGCTTTTTCTACCCCGATTTCGTATTAGCTGTACTCTTAAACATCTGATCTTGTAGTTCTGAGTGGTTTAATTTGATACATATTTGGTCGATTGTTTGCGAAATTAACATGGCCGACTGGCTCTTAAACTTGAGCAGTTTTGGCGCGAAAATGGCCGCTTGAATTCTGGTTTCGTTAAAATACACTAAAGTCATACTTGCTCGATATATTGCTGCTGTTTTCGGTTCTGTTTATCCTTCGTGGCTGCTCTGGTTTTTGTCTTCCTAAAGCTAGTTGGTATCACTTGAAATAATTTAAATACTGAGTATTTTTTAGCCTGTGCTAACCATAAATTTCCTATCTAAAAATTAAATTTTGTATTGTTAAATTGTTTAAGCATTAAATAGGACTATAGGTAATATAATTTGGGTTTAACAAATTGTTTTTAATAAATATAATTTAGAAATAAATTTTTAAATATCATATTTGTAAATATTGTATATAAAATTATAAAATTTTGTAAATAGTTTTAGTGCTAGTTAAATTTTCTTAAATATAAAAATGGAAGACACTCCTTGCACCTCGATGGATGCACACCAATGCACAGAGCAAATAGAAACGAGAAGATGGACCAAAGATCTATGTACAGTCACTGCCAAAATTTAGCCATGCCTTGCTACTACAGCACTTAGGAGTTGAATGATGCTAGCAGACACAAGAAACTGGGATACCGCTTGTTTAAGGATAGATATGTAAATAAAGTCGAAGTTAAATCTGATGTAATGAAAGGTAGCGAAGCTCACTTCTTGATAAAAGCTTGTGTCAGTGATTCAATGAAGAAACAAATATATATTGTTTATGCCCATTTAAATCAAAACACTGGTGAAGTTACACATGGTAGTTGTACTTGTAAGGCTGGCAAGGGAGGCTGTTGTAAGCATGTTGCCGCTGTTCTATTTCAAGTCCTTGATTACATTGAGTTGGAACTAACAGAGGTGCCAGATGATTTGACGTGCACACAAGTCTTACAGCAGTGGCATGTGCCCAGAGGTGATGAGGTTGATGAGCCTGTTTTATACAAGGATATGACATTTGAAAAGGTATCCCATAACTTGATCACCCGGCTCAAGCATATTAAGGATCCCACAATCCTTTGTTAGTTTTTTGTCACTGGTTCGACCAGCATACAAACTGGAGACAAAACTAGGGTACCCATTTGGGGACACACCAAGCAAACCTTTCGCAGTATTATGGTTTTGTAAGATGAAAAAGTGGCAGATTGGCTCCTTCATGATGACGGCATTTCGATCATTATTTCTGTGCAATCTATAATGACTCTAGTTTGTGGAAAGTTTTGCTTGAAACACAATGGCATGTTTTGATTAATGCATTCTCTTGTGGGCCAAATAGGGAGTGCACACAGTCGCTGATTAAGAAATGTTAGCCAAGTAATCCAAATTCTGGATACATGCATACACGATATGCCAAATCTGTGTGCTAGGTCTTGTTGTAGGAAACCACAACGCAATCTAGCCAACACCATAAATAGTTCTTGCTCTGGTGACGTGGACCTTTTCTTGCCACACTTTCTGTTTAGCTGAGGTTATTTCACTAGTATTTGACCCATAGTAAATCAAACTACTGCATGCTGGTGACAAGTAATCAAAAAAAATTTGGAATGTTGCATAATCTGGAAAACCAGTATAAAATCGAAAGTCGCTATCACTGCCAAGAAATCTTTCCAGTCGAAATAAGCATTGCTGAGATGATGTTATATAAGCCTCGTGACTGTTTTCAAGGGATGTATACATTTGGATTCGAGTTGTTTAACTTGCTCTTTTAATTTAGCATTCTCGGTTACTATGTCATGCTCTGATGTTGTATTTGCAGGTTGACTAATGTTAGAAGTAACTAGCTCATCTGTCAAAGAACTACTGCTTGTGTTTTCAGTTGCCATGTTATCTTTAGGTGTTGTATTGCTGGGTTCAGAAGAAATGTCTTCGAAAGAACTATGAGGCTCATTTGGTAAGGGGCTATCAGGCTTTTGCAACACTCTCTTCTTGGTTGATTACCACAGTTCGTTAATATGGTTGGAACATTGTTAATGCATGACTTTTTTCCATCAGGAAAATGTGCTGAGCACACCCTGTAATATTGCTTTATTTCCAACAACCCCTTTGTTTTTAACACTTTATGCCATTTCCTTTTTAGTTTCTCATCCTTAGGTATTGAGTAAAACGAAAGCTCAGGATTTCGTAGACTGTTATTTAGACACTGTGGAACACAACAGTTTTTCCCTCCACCAGTACAAGTTTTCTTTACATTTTTTTCTTCCACTAACTCTGTGCATTGGTGTGCATCCATCGAGGTGCAAGGATTGTCTTCCATTTTTATATTTAAGAAAATTTAACTAGCACTAAAACTATTTACAAAATTTTATAATTTTACATACAATATTTACAAATATGATATTTAAAAATTTATTTCTAAATTATATTTATTAAAAACAATTTGTTAAACCCAAATTATATTACCTATAGTCCTATTTAATGCTTAAACAATTTAACAATACAAAATTTAATTTTTAGATAGGAAATTTATGGTTAGCACAGGCTAAAAAATACTCAGTATTTAAATTATTTCAAGTGATACCAACTAGCTTTAGGAAGACAAAAACCAGAGCAGCCACGAAGGATAAACAGAACCGAAAACAGCAGCAATATATCGAGCAAGTATGACTTTAGTGTATTTTATGCGTGGATCAATTCCTTCTGTTACCATCCCCCCCCCGGGCCAATGCTGAAAATTTAGTCCCGGGGGTGGGGAATTGTTTGAACAATTTTGTCCCGGGGGTTACCCCGGGGTAAAAAAGCAAAGATCCAAACAATAAATTCCAGAGGTCAACCCAATGCGTCAATCTCGTACCCAGGGCTTTGTTTGGACCGCGCATCAAGCGCATCTAAAAGTATTCAAAATGGCGGCCACCTCAAGCCCACTCAAGCCTAATGCAAAATACTTTTTTTGGAAAATCGTGCAAATTTGTCGGCGGTTCTTTTTCAAATCACATACTTTTTTCAGAGCACAAACAGTTTTTCTTTTTAACAACATATAAAAGGAACAATATATACGGATACGGGAAAAATGAAAAATATATTCCACTATCAGCAGCTTAGGTCTTCTAATTTTCTTGGGTCGAAATAAATTCTTGTACGCGAGATTTTAATGTACATATTCTGTACCATCATTAAAAAATAACTTTTGGTATGTGTTTTCACAGCGTTTCAACACGCGGTATGTATATGTTTCAAGGGTTTCAGTCTTTTATTGATATTATAATTTTGCGTGCTTATTGATATTAGCCGTCATGTTTTAGTTTTTTATCTTTGCCCCGGGGTGGGGAATTGTTAATTTGAAAGGCCAGGGGGTGGGGAATTTACTACATGCTTAGGAAAAAAGTACAAATCCCGGGGGTATTGCCCGGGGGGGGGATGGTAACAGCAGGAATTGATCCATGCATTAACGAAACCAGAATTCAAGCGGCCATTTTCGCGCCAAAACTGCTCAAGTTTAAGAGCCAGTCGGCCATGTTAATTTCGCAAACAATCGACCAAATATGTATCAAATTAAACCACTCAGAACTACAAAATCAGATGTTTAAGAGTACAGCTAATACGAAATCGGGGTAGAAAAAGCTCGCCGAAATAGCCACAGACTAAAAGAATTTGCTAAAATGTCATGCAGAATGACACTCACCTCAAAACAGGACAAGAGACGTTGCGAAGAGAATGTTTTTCTCGAAACTTGCCCACTCCTTCGATCGATACGAAATGCATTTTCTCGGCCATCACTGCGGCGATTTCGCTCATTTTTTCAACAAATATCGTCGAACGTAACCGCGACAAAAATACGTCCTTAACGCGTTTATTTGCCATATGTAAACAAGTGAAAATCGTTGAATTCTTACACTCAATAAAATCGTCCCAACATGGCGGCGATTTCAAAAAGAATGAACGAGATACCCAACTCCCAGTTGCATTGCGGCCCCACAAGCTATGAGGTTAAAGGTCCATTAACTAAGGATATTATATTTTGTCAATATACCATGTTGGTATAAAAAAAAATTAAACCTTACTATTGCCTAGACAAAGTCATTGTTCTATCCATGCAAGTTTATGTCACATAATCACATTACTCACACTATTGTTTGGTATTGATTGCTAATATATCCAGTAAAAAATAGAAGTATAAGATTTTGACGATTCCACAACAAAATTTACACATACAATGTGTTTACATAATATATTTCAATATACCTGCATGTGCACAAATTATTTAAATTATATTATATTTATATGAATATTTTCAGATACATGCGTAAATTAAATTATGCTATAAAAGAACATTTAGAAATTAGTTTTAATGACTGTACATTTGTAAATTATTCAAATTATATTATATGAATGTTCACAGTGTATGCATTTAAGTTGTTTAAATGCAATTCACAGGAAATGTAATTTGTGTGAATGTACTCATGAGAGAATTAATTAATTATGCATGTTAATATATTTATAAATTGTAAAACTTATGCATATTTTGCAATGGGTACATTATCCATCATTGTGTGTTGACATTTTTGTCACCAGAAAAATATTAAGTGTTGCTGTCCAATTGCAGATTATGCATAAGGAATAAAATTTGTACAAGTTTATGCTGAATGTACTGTAACTAATTAGAAATGTTCAACTTGTGCAAATAAACACAATTAATGTTAGAGGTGATTATTATTAATTTAAAAGTATGTATTTGCGAGGTGATTCCTCACTGTCTGTCCGGTCTCCACTCCTATGAAATCAGCATTCTCAAATGGCTCTTCTTCTTCAAACTCAAGCAAAGGCTCATTGTTGTCAATAGCAATGTTGTGAAGAATGCAACATGCAATGGTGACGGTACATACTCGGTCTGGCGCCATTCTCACTTCAGAATTCAGAATATGGAAACGACGTTTCAAAATGCCAAATGATCTCTCAATTATTGACCTTGTTGTCTTCAGAGCTCTATTAAATCTTCTCTGGGATTGGGTTTGTGGTTCCAGGTAGGGTGTCATTAGGTAGGGTAAACATGCATAGCCACTATCTCCAATAAGGACACCATTTTCAAAATTTGTTTCTTCTAACTGGTGCCCAATATGTGATGTTCGGAAGATGTGACTGTCATGAGTGGATCCAGGCCATCTTGCAACAACATTTGTAAACTTTCCTACAAGTAAAATTTATCCCCCATGATTCTCCTAAATATGGTGTGAAAAAATGTATTCTCCAAATATTCGCACTACGCATGAAATGTTCATGCATAACCAATTAAATATAAACACAACCCTTACTTGTCACACCCCTCACTCAAAATTTGAGGAATTTTAAGGAAGCTACTTTATAAACGAAAATTATGAAATTATAAGGAATTGTTCAAAGGAATTCTTCTATAACTGATTTGCTTTTTGCATAAATTAAATTTTTGTATCGTGTGACCACAAATGCCTTCAACATTGATACTATGGTACCTCTTTCGGTTCACAAAATCCCATTCGTTATCAGTAGGAGCAATTACTCGGATGTGAGTCGCATCAATGCAACCGATTGCACACGGAAAATTAGCAATCTCGTAAAAACCTTGCTTGGTAGCATCGCGCTCTTCCTGTGTATGCGGAAATCGTACGAATTGGTCTACTCTCTGTGACAAAGCTACGGTTACTCGACGAACAATTCTACTGACAGTAGACTTGTCCAAACTAGCGACCGTGTCTCCGGTGACTTGCAGGAAACTTCCTGATGCTAGGACTCTGAGTGTTATCAACACTTGTCGTGTGACGGAAACAGCATGGTTGCGGTTTGTTGGTGGACTTGCAGCTAAAGACAGGAATCTAGTCAGTCGTTTTTTTTTTGATAAATGTGGTGTTATAATATAAGTATTTTTTTGCATTCTCTTTTCGGAGCTTGCCTTTGCGGCGTAGCGGGTTAGGGCGTGCGTTATGCTGGCTATGTAAGTATAGGTTCAAGCCGTGCCCAACACGTGCTTTCTCTCGATAATTTTAATTTTTTCTAACTGTTAGTAGTTAGGGAGGAGGGGGTTGGGATTGGGTTGGTTTGTTTATACTAATAAAAACTTTAAATTGTAAATACAAAGCATGCCGGATGCCGAGCTCGTTCAGGCCAGCCGAGACTAGATTCCTGTCTTTCTTTACGTTGTTTGTGGTCTTATGTCATCTTCTAAAAGACGAGTTATATACCTAATGGTTTCTCTACCGAAGCGATAGCGTTGCCGTAACTCGTGGTCATTATAGTACAACAATACGTCGTCTATTTCACGTCGGAAATTCCTATCAGCGTGTCTATTTACTCCGGGAAGTGCATACAAATGAATTCCAGGTAATCTGTACAACGCCATTTTGTAAAAAAAAACACAAGAATTTATTCGCCGGATAGCGACTTAAACGGTCTCAGGACACCGTTTAACTTTATCCGCAAGATAGCCGAAATTTAACCGGTGGATAGCGCTAAACGGGCTTTGTGTAACGCAATTTCTGAAGCGGTTAAATTTTATCCGGTGGATAGCAAGTTAAACGGTGGTTAGCGACTTAAACGCCTTTAGAACAACCGGTCCCAGGTGGTTTAAAATGAAAAGGCCTACTAACTCACAAATTTCCGCGCCATCGAACTGCCCATGGGCATGGTAACGTCAAACAAACTCTTGTTATCTTTTTTTATCCATGAAATTCCGGTATTGAAAAGGAGAGATTTTCTAAAATGATTGAAATATCGTTTTCAGGTATAGTAGCCAAATTTGAAGCCCAAGATAAAGCTTGGTCCAATAGTTTTTCAGAAATGGATGGGTAGAAATCGACAATGTCAAACGAAATAAAACTGTGTCTGTCCTTATCTTTTATATTGCCAAACCACTGAATAACTTGTTTTGTGTTTCTCCATTGATTTAAATTCACTTTATAACAAAATACTATGCTTAGTTTTCCGGATTCGCTTTTAGCGGGAGCAATCGGCATTTTGGATTGTTTTCGAAATTTATTTGTGATCTTTTAAAGATATAAATGCTTCGCGTTTTTTCATTTTTTTCAATTCTGTCGCCGATTCTGCGGTTCGAAATTGTTCGAAATGTTTTTAGTTCTGAATTGTTCGAAATGCTGTTTAGTTTTTTCAGAACTAAAAAACATTTCGAACAATTTAGGAATCGGCGACAGAATTGAAAAAATAGGTCCGCAAAAAAGCGTACATGTATCTGTTCATGCCTAGTTGCATAATTTGCATAATTGTATAATTATGTCAATGCATAAGGTCAATGTCACTCAATGAGTGTATACCCTATTACTCCGCATATAAGCCGTGTGCACCTATACTTACTGAAAATACTCCCTCGCTCCAATGCTCATAAGGTCAATGTCACTCAATGAGTGTATACCCTATTACTCCGCATATAAGCCGCATGCACCTATAAAATTTTGCTTATAGGCGCATGGGGTCTGGGTACGAGAATTGGCACATCCTTTTAATACTGCAAAATATCAATGGTATTATATAAAACGGTAAATGCAAATTTGATATTTTAAGAAATAACGGCCTTGAAATTCCATGCCTATATCGAGTAAAAGCACCGAGATGAAAGGTGGTTCAAGCTGAGTGTGTAATAAAAGAATACCTCAGACGAATAAACCAGAAACAATAACTATTATCATTAACCATATAACTACAATTTATAATAGACAATGTTGATAATTTAAAACATAAAAAGTATTTGTATCATTAATTAAAAAAGGTATTCTGTTCATGTCTGTCTAACTCACACATTTTGACGGTTTAAAGGCGCATGCGCCTATATTTGGGTATTAGCGCATGCGCCTTTATCTGCAGTGCGCTCATATGCGGGGTAATAGGGTTATATTGCTTTTAAAAAACTGCACAAAGAGGATGAGAATACTTGAGAATAAAGGTTGTATATAACAGCACTATTTACACACCACATATAAATATTACATGCCATCAACTCATTTAGTCCCCCTAGTCACAGCAGTTTGGGAAATAAATGCCAAACTGTGCTTATATGTTTATACCAATCAACTATCAAAAGTATAACGTGGTGTTGACTATCGAAATGACAATTCAATTTGACGATTTTGACCCAAATAGTGTTGAGAATAAATATTGCATTATTTTAACACTTTTATGAGTGAACTTTGTCGAAATAGAAGCTCGAATAATGCAAGATATTCGTACAATATTTAAAAATAGGTACGCAAAGCGTACATGTATCTGATTATGCGTATTTGCATAATATTATTGTATAATTTAATAGCGTAATTGAATGATGTCAATGCATGAGGTCAATAAAAACTCAATGAGTGGATGAAGGTTTATGTTGCTTTTAGAAAAACTGTGCATAAAGGGACGAGGGCCTATAGCCCATGGGAGCAATTTTTAAAACAATTGTGAAACCTTAAGATTTTAGTCTTTTATACTTGAGAATAAAGGTTATGTTAGCAGAACTATTTACACACCACATATAAATATTACATACCATCAACTCATTTAGTCCCCCTATAGTTACAGCAGTTTGGGAAATAAATGCCAAACTGTTCTTATATCTTTATATCAATCAAATATCAAAAGTAAAGTTAATATAAGGTGATGTTGACTATTGAAATGACAAACAATGACCATGAACTATTGTCGATTTGACCCAAATGGTGTTGAGAATAAATATGGCATTTTATGCAGGATATTCGTACAATATTTAAAAAGGCACACCATATATAAATATTACATACCATCAACTCGTTTCGTCCCCCTAGTCACAGAAGTTTGGGAAAGAAATGCCAAACTGTGCTTATATCTTTATACCAATTAAAAATCTCAAAAGTATAAGGTGATGTTGACTATCGAAATGACAATTCGATTTGACGATTTTGACACAAATAGTGTTGAGAATAAATATTGCATTATTTTAACACTTTTATGAGTGAACTTTGCCGAAATAGACGCTCGAATAATGCAGGATATTCGTACAATATTTCCTTGTTTCCTGATTCAAATGATATTGATATATAGCAGGTCAAGTCAAGTCAATACTTTGTGTAAATTGGCGAATCATTTCTCCACAGCGTAAATTGCTATCAAACCACTTCCAATACTTACTGAAAATACTCCCTCGACTCTTGCCATGTTCAAAATAGTACAGAAAATTAAAAATATCGTTGGTTTGATGGATAATTTTCACCGTAAAATGTAATATAGTACTCATGTTTACAATTCTCGCCCTTCAGTAGTCCGCCATCTTGAAATAATCAATATCAATCCAGTTGTACATAGAGATCAAAGAGTATCATTATAATTACGTCATTTTAATCTAGGCTGTCGCTGATTGGCTACAAGCACGGTACGGCACGGTTCGGTTTACAAGGCGATAGCATTATATCTGCTACGCAGATACAAAAAGGCTTACCTTGTTTCCTGATTCAAATGACATTGATATATAGCAGGTCAAGTCAAGTCAATACTTTGTGTAAATTGGCGAATCATTTCCACAGCGTAAAATGCTATCAAACCACTTCCAATACTCCCTCGACTCTTGCCATATTCAAAATAGTACAGAGTATTAAAGTATCGTTGGTTTGATGGATAATTTTCACCATAAAGTCATGTTTACAATTCTCGCCCTTCAGTAGTCCGCCATCTTGAAATAATCAATATCAATCCAGTTGTACATAGAGATCAAGGAGTAACATTATAATTACGTCATTTTAATCTAGGCTGTCGCTGATTGGCTACACACTACAGCTAACATTTACAGCACGATGGCAATATATCTGCATTCGCAGATACAAAAACGCAAAGCATTTATATCTTTAAAAGATCACAAAGAAAATTTCGAAAACAATCCAAAATGCCGATTAATTAATCCCGGTAAAAGCGAATCCGGAAAAATTTATTATCGAATTATATTGAATTTATATCAATGGAGAAATAGAAAACAAGTTATTCAGTGGTTTGGTAATATAAAAGATAAGGACAGACACAGTTTTATTTCATTTGACATTGTCGATTTTTACCCATCCATTTCTGAAAAACTATTGGACCAAGCTTTATCTTGGGCTTCAAATTTGGCTGCTATACCTGAAAACGATATTTCAATAATAAAACACGCTAGAAAATCTCTCCTTTTCAATACCGGAATTTCATGGATAAAAAAAGATAGCAAGAGTTTGTTTGACGTTACCATGGGCAGTTTCGACGGCGCGGAAATTTGTGAGTTAGTAGGCCTTTTCATTTTAAACCACCTGAGTTAGAATTTTGGCAAAGAAAGCATCGGCCTATATAGAGTAATAGAGATGACGGTTTGGCTATTATAAAGAGTAAATCAGCACGTTTAGCAGACAAAACAAGGAAAGATCTCCACAAAATTTTCGAGCAGTTTGACCTAAAAATTACCGCCGAATCAAATTTACGCATAGTAAACTTTTTAGATGTAACTTTCGACCTTAATGCAAAACATAGGCCATGTATATAGGAAGCCCAATGACGATCCACTATACATAAATATTCACTCTAATCACCCACCGAGCATCACAAGGCAACTACCTGCATCAATTAACAAGCGCATCGCACTTCTTTCATCAGATGAGCAAAGTTTTCAGGAATCTGCACCCATATATCAGAACGCACTTAGGCATAGCAACTTTAATCATGAACTTAGCTACACACCGCAACAACAACGCAGGAATAGGCAACGCAATATCATTTGGTTCAACCCGCCAATTACTTACTCTAATTGACAAACATTTTCCACCGCACCACAAGCTCCATAAAATTTTTAACAGAATACAGTTAAAGTACGTTACAGCTGCATGAACAATGTCAAGTCAGTAATCACTAAACACAATGCACGCATATCTAGGAATAACAAGCCACAGGGACACTACCAATTGCAGTTGTAGAGAAAACACCATTTGCCCGCTTCAAAAACAATGCATGACTAGGGACATAGTATACAAAGCAACAGTCACAGTAAGCAACACAAACACGATCAAAAATTACATTGGCATGACTGCAACCACATTCAAAGAGCGATTGGCCAACCACACCAAATCTTTTCAGCATTAAAACATGCAAACGACACGGAACTTTCGAAATATATTTGGACATTGAAAGAAAACAATAAGGATTTCAGTATTAATTGGCAAATTTTAAAACATTCTATTTCGTACACGGGAGGATCAAAACGATGCAATTTATTTTTAGAAGAAAAATTTGTATTTTGAAAAAAAAAAAAAAAGAATTGTTTACTCAACAAAAGAGCTGAAATAATTGCACGGTGTCGCCATCGTAACAAATTTGGCGTAAACAACGCAAACAAAGCCATGAATGCACACATTGTCTCCCACATACACCCCCACGTTCCGGCAGGAAGCATATAAGCGGTCATTTCTTTCGATACTTGTCACTGCCTGATCATTCTTTTACAGATGAAACAGCCTGTTGCAGACCAGTTTTGAGGTAAGCGAAAATATATATATACAGTAAGTCCCCGCATATAAGAAACCGACATTTTCAAATCAGGCTGTTCAGTGTCTTATATGCGAGACAAAGTTTCAAACAGAGGCTGCCAGTTTCTTATATGTTAACAAGAAACTGAGTTATATGTCATGATAGCTTTAAAGTAAAGAAATCAGTGTGAACTATCATACGAATTATTGTGTACAAGTAAAACAATATTACTCAGTTCAATTCAATTTTTTATAAGCAAATTCTCATTTTTTTGACATTTTAGAAACCAACATTTGAAAACAGGCTGTTAAGTTTCTTATAAATGAGGAAATATTCCCTCTATAGGAAGGCTGTAGTTTCTTATATGGCGGTTTCTTATATGTGGGGACTTACTGTTATATATATATATTCAGAATTTGTAATACTTACAGTAAATTAAAATTTATGATTAGGTCGTCATTTGGTTTTACTTTTTTCTTGCTCTTTCAATTTATTAGCCAGCAATTATTGCTTTGTTTGCTCCAAACGGAAAGTAAACTGATTATATGAATCATCACTACTAACTATGACTCAGATACAGTGAAACAGTGAAATTAGAATTAATGATTGGTATAATGTCATCATTATTTTGCTTTCTTCTCTTCTGGTTTCTTTTTATGAATCATTTAGCTAAAGTTCAGGTTTTCAAAATCCTTCATAACTATAAAGTGAAAAATTAGATTTCAAGTTACTATTAGAGTCGAATAGTATCAGTACTCTTTGTCAACATTTGCAATTTATTCCTTATGCAACGGTATCCACTCCAAGAATCGCTCGTCGCCCTCGACAGAGCTCACAGTTCGCCTATTGGCTGCCACTTTAAAAAAAACAATTTTGTTTTCATTTCGAAAGCAATCACGGAGACGCAACTTGAATTCATTTCCCAATTCCTTTATAGTAGGAACTTTCAGCTGTTTGGAAGGATTACATTCAGTCATCGAAAGATAGGCATTAAAAAGTGCTCTGAGGTAATTGTAGAAATCCCAAGAGTCGTCAACATATTCTAGGATACTAGGCTTTGGATGATCGTTTTCGAAGTTTGGATATCGCTTTACGTCTGCTTCAGCAATTTTCATCATTTTCGATTCCTTCGCCATAATGGGAGGGAAAAAATCTCCTGCCCACGTCAGTGTTTCTGTAATAATCGTGGCGCAAGTATTGCTGTGGTTCAACATCTCGGAACACAGCTTGAGTAAAACTGGAAGAATAATGTAATCCATCATGTTTGATGTTAAAATTCGGTCATACAATGTATTCGTTTCTAGATGTTGTTTGATCTCCATGCAATCACACAGGACAATCTGAAAGCTGACTTGCTGTTTTGACAACTTTTCTTTGAATCTTCGTAAAATGCACTCGATATAATCACCAAACATCGTGACGAGGCAACTGGAATTCTTGAATTTCTTCGTCTGCAGGTAATCCCATCCGAAAAATGGCAGACCGTCCCATGGAACGCAATAAGAATAAGAGCCATCAACTGAGATTCCCTTATATCCAGTCAAGGTCGGATTCTCGGCAAATGCAGACATCTCTGTCTGAGTTCGTCGAAAGGCACCGTCTTCTATCCACTTTTTTGCTGAACTTACATGTTGTTTTGGAATAGTCTGGATATACGTCGGATCAAATCTGTACGTTGATTCCATTTTTCTCAAGATTTCAAGACGTTGCCTGAGAATCCAATCTGTTCTTTGCACGCGCAAACTCAGCCACTTTTTCCAAACGTGCTGAAACTTTTTTAAGTGGTTTTCTGCAATGTTAATCAGTCCAGCTGTTCCTGACTTCAGATCTTCTGAACTACGGATGTTGTTTAGCTCTTTAAGGGTCTTAATGAGATATTTGTAGGTTGACTCACTCAGTGATATCGAGTACCACAGTTCTGTGATCATTTTTTCTACCTCTGAATCACCTGCAGGGAAAATAAAAGTTATAATAATTTTAAAATTATTTAACTGTAATTTGCGCCAGCGTTTTCACACATCGAGATACGGGAGCGGAGTGTATGGGCTCGGAAAGAAAAAAAATGACAATAAGCGCCAGAATAAGAATAAACAAAAATGGGGAAAAACGAAACTTCTCACGGTGCCCAATTATATTGGTAAAGCTTCCTGCAGCTGAAAGGTTATAGGAACAAGCCGTCTAGTCTTTACATGCCAGTGGAGGAAACGGCCGAATTTCAGTTCCCGAAGATCTCTTGAAATACAACGCTCACGTGATAAGCGTTGAATTAGTAACCTTGAATTGGTAGATTTTCTCATAGTCTAGGACCTGTATAGGAGTTTGTATGCGTTTCATTTACCACAGGCAATCTCAACTGTTTTAGGGTAAAATGACCATGGCGGTGCGAAAACCTGAATCCGGGACGAAAGTCCTGAAAATGACCCCACCCTGAAACGGCAGTGCCGACATAGCTCTAATTTCGGAAAAGCAAAAGCGACAGCCTTTCTGAAGTGCTTATAGTGTTTAGAAGGGTTGCTTTTAGGGGTGGTTATTGGAAGGAAAAATTTGTCTAAGTATAATATTTTACAAGAAAATGACCATGCACCACCCCAGGTCAACTGCTAATTATCCATGAAATAACTAATATACCTGGCAGAGATTAAATTTTCTTATTTCCTAACAATTTTTATCATGGGATGAAAAACTATGCTTAATTTAATATAATTATTGTAGATTTCATAAGGATTGACATTGTTTTGTTTAAATATAATACATTTTATTTCACTTACCCCCCACCAAAACACGATTTCAGGCATATTTTGCCGTCTTGTTTGCTTTTTATAGCCGAGTCTCACAAGTATCATCCAATTGTTGTACTTTTACATAATGATAGATGGCTAAAAAAAATTTCAACCAAGTTTCGTCAAGTTTTGAAGCAGTGCAGTGTATTTTATCTTCGATGTTGTGTCCTTCGATATTTCGTCAAATATGCCGCCATTGCAAGCCTCGCAGCTTCTCTGCCCGATGAATGCCACTTCTTCGTCTTCATATGTATTAGATTATAGTATCCAAGAGTACTTCATTGTAGAATAGTCCCAATCGAAAAATTGAAAACATTAGTTGCACTTGAAAGGAAAAAACCTCCCATAACACATTTAGGATCAGAATCCAAAACACAAGTTTAAAAATAATTTGAAAGTCACGCGCAATCTTCGCGAGAACTCCTCGTGGGCTACTTGACAGGGGGGCAAATATTTTCACGAAACGCTTGGTTCGCCACCACAGAACCCAAGTAAATATATTATATTTATTGTATTTTTATGATTTATGATAAAAACAATAGATTAACATTTATCATAAATCATAAAAATACAGTAAATATAATATATTTACTTGGGTTCTGTGGTGGCGAACAAACGTTTCGTGAAAATACTGCCCCCCCTGTCAAGTAGCCCACGAGGAGTTTTCGCGTGACTTTCAAATTATTTTTAAACTTGTGTTTTTGATTCTGATCCTAATTGTGTTGTGGGAAGTTTTTTCCTTTCAAGTGCAACTAATGTTTTCAATTTTTCGATTGGGACTATTCTACAATGAAGTACTCTTGGATACTATAATCTAAATACATATGAAGACGAAGAAGTGGCATTTATCGGGCAGAGAAGCTGCGAGGCTTGCAATGGCGGCATATTTGACGAAATATCGAAGGACACAACATCGAAGATAAATACACTGCACTGCTTCAAAACTTGACGAAACTTGGTTGAAATCTTTTTTAGCCATCTATCATTATGTAAAAGTACAACAATTGGATGATACTTGCAAGACTCGGCCATAAAAAGCAAACAAGACGGCAAAGTATGGCTGAAATCGTGTTTTGGTGGGGGTAAGTGAAATAAAATGTATTATATTTAAACAAAACAATTTAGGAAATAAGAAAATTTAATCTCTGCCAGGTATATTAGTTATTTCATGCATAATTAGCAGTTGACCTGGGGTGGTGCATGGTCATTTTCTTGTAGAATATTATACTTAGACAAATTTTTCCTTCCAATAACCACCCCTAAAAGCAACCCTTCTAAACACTATAAGCACTTCAGAAAGGCTGTCGCTTTTGCTTTTCAGAAATTAGAGCTATGTCGGCACTGCCGTTTCAGGACGGGGTCATTTTCAGGACTTTCGTCCCGGATTCAGGTTTTCGCACATATGCCATGTTGACTGCCATGGTCATTTTACCCTAAAACAGTTGAGATTGCCTGTGGTAAATGAAACGCATACAAACTCCTATACAGGTCCTAGACTATCAAGAAAGTCGTTACCCTGAATAATGTTATATAGAACTATTCGAATATCGCTTAAACTTTTTTCGGAAATTTCCTGAAAAACCTCGAATAGCTCATATTAAAGTAAGGCCCCAATTACACGATACCGCAGATTCACTTGCCACGATATCGGATTTAACAGTTTCAGGATTCCCTCAAGGCGCAACACTTGAAGTTGGGATATGATAAAATAAAACGAAAACATAAAGGCCAACATTACTCCTGATCGGTATAAGTTGATGTTGTGACAAGCGAATCCTGTGTTGTGTGACTGGGGCCAAAATAGGACCGAATTGCATTAGATATTCTGAATTGTATTCGATTACCTAGTGGCAATGATTTTCGTAAAAGCTTGTCAAATGTCGCTTGTTATAACTGGTGTTCCGGCGTCAATTAAAGTGTGTCAATATGCCAGTATCAAACACGGTAAGGCGGGCTCAGAGTAAGGCGTGACGAGGCAAAGCAAAGATGTCTTCTCAGCAAGTGAATTATGCAGGCAAATCTATTGATTTGTCTGTCTTGATTATGGCCTGACATATCTGATCATGATTTGCTTTAGAGTTTAAGAGGAGATTTTTTAGAAACTCGCGTATTCTTTGTCAAAAACGCTCAAAACTTAGTAAACAGGCTTTTGTTTTTACATTACGTAATTGTCCGGTTGCTCTGGAAATCAATGTGGAAATCACAAGATGGTTCATGGGAATATGGGATGAGTGTTTGCCTTCGAATTTATAGTTGTAAAAGACTGCAAATATTGATGTAAATACAATTTGAGGATGTCAACAAGAAAGAGTATTACAATATAGGGACACTGGATATATTCTGTATTGTTTTTAATCGGTTAGTTCCAAAAGAATGGCGATCACGCATTCATGCGTAATTGTTGAACCTCCTACTGAAATTTTATCGCATGCACACGTTTATGGCCATTATAAACAACGCGTTGATGCTCTCCAGGGCGACAGATAGGTCGTACAGCGCCGTCCACAAATCCCCAACAGTTGTCTAATGCCGCACTAGCAGCATGAATAGCGTTTGCGTATTCTTGTAAACGTTGAGGATGAAGCCATGGTTGATTAAAGTCTTGCAGAAGATAGCCGTGCATGTCGAAAATAAAGTCACGATCAATAAAGGCGATCACGCATTCATGCTCGCAGGATATACTTTACTATACCATAATGTACTACAATTCTAATTAGCTTGAAAATATTCTTGTAATGTAGGAGGTTCAACTTGAAAATAGGAACTAGTAGTTGAACCATAAAGGCAGGTAAGAGCATTTCTCAACAGGGCACACACAGAATACATCTTGCCAATAGCACTCAATCCAATCTTTAAATTCTTTTTAAAATTATTATTATTAAAATAATTGGTGATGTCACCAAAAACCCATTCTACACCAACTCGCACAGAACTCATCGATTGGTTGAACTCAGCTTCTCTGGGTGTAAGGTTAGCATGCTGGTAGGGTTTCTGAAGATGTCTTCGTAAGGGGTAGGCAGGGTCACCATAAATACAGAGGGGGTGACCACCAAGCGGGGTGTTTGAATGCTGCTCCAGTTCATCCAAAAGACCAGACATCCTCAACATCCCAGCATCATGTCTTTTTCCTTCTAGAAGTAACAGCATGAAAAACATTCATAAACTATAAATATTCATCATGAAGGACTATACCATAAATATCAGAATGCTGTTTTTTTAGGGTTTGTATTCCAAGTGAGTATATATACACTTTAAGACCTGACCAGGAACGACTGCAAAAAATATGCAGCACAAGGTCCTCTGGTAGGAATTGAACCCATGGCCCTGCGATTCCGGTGCAGCGCTCTAACCAACTGAGCTACAGAGGCCAGCTGTTGAGCTGTAACCGTAAGTTCATGTATATATAGGTGATCGGGTGTGCGGGTTGCGACTCTTTTGCAGTCGTTCCTGGTCAGGTCTTAAAGGGTATATATACTCACTTGGAATACAAACCCTAAAAAAACAGCATTCTGATATTAATTATAGTAACCAGATCATTATACCACAAATATGAGTAAGAAAAAATATAAATATAATACAGTTAAAATAAAAGCAAAAGAAAATAATTCTACCTATTGGGCCATAAAGATTTGCCACAAGACCATTAGGTGCAACCACTGACTGAAATTTTATCGCATGCACACGTTTATGGCCATTATAAACAACGCGTTGATGCTCTCCAGGGCGACAGATAGGTCGTACAGTGCCGTCCACAAATCCCCAACAGTTGTCTAATGCCGCACCAGCAGCATGAATAGCGTTTGCGTATTCTTGTAAACGTCGAGGATGAAGCCATGGTTGATTAAAGTCTTGCAGAAGATAGCCGTGCATGTCGAAAATAAAGTCAGTTACCTCCGAGGTAATCAAACAGAGCGACCAAATCGAGGGATCATATCGGTGTATCGGCAAGGGTACGCAAAACGTCGTAAAACTACACATAAGCCCTCCATTCCTGTTGCTACTGTTCTGTTAGGGCAAACAAAACGATCCGGAATACTTAATAACGCTTCTGCCAAGAGGGGAAGATCCTCCAAACTAACTCTGAAATCGGCTTTGCACTCGTCGTTCGTCATGTTTTGAAGTTGAGTTTCAACTTTTTCATACTCCCAGTATTGAAATTCAGGTGATTTATTGCTGGTCGTTCATATACAGCAGCAAACTCCCATTCGTCAATAACATCATTTACAAAAAGGGCTGCAGCTGCATCAAGAAGTGATTTATTGCTAATAGCCATACGAATATTGTTGTCATGTAGTCGTTGACTCGTTGTCACAATTGTTGTTTGTTTACTGCTAAATCAACATTTGAACGGAAACGAGTACGACTACGACATCCTCGCGCCAGGACGCACGCGGTCAAATCTCGTACTCGTACTCGTAGCCGCTGCTAAAACTCTCTAATGACGAGAACCGGGAGTAAACATTAATTGTTTTGTTTTTAATTTCAAATGGCGGAAACCGGAAGTAAATATTAATTGCGATGTCTGCTAGCTCTGCCGCCTACTTTCTTAAATGCGCCTGCTACTTTCAAAAATAATGAAACCCCTGGGGTCATAACCTGGTCCTGAATAGCCTGCGAGCAGGCTAGATCTGGCCAACGTTGGAATCATTTTGGCTATATTTTATGAAAAGCTGTGTGATTATGTTTTATGCTTTTGTTGAAAAAAAAACATTAAATTGTCATATATATATATATATCTGGTAAATTATTATGAATTTGCCATCTGGGGCCGGTTGTATAAAAAAGTAGTTAAAGTTAACTATAGTTAGTGCGAAAATTAACCAATCAGAATCGCGAATTTTACAGTTAACTACTATTTAACTTAAAAAACGGGTAGTTAAAATGTAGTAAAAACACTTTTATACAACCGGCCCCAGTACAACAAGTGGGAGTATGTATTCTCCTGCCAGAATTGACCCCTGTCTATAATAAGCACTGATCTGAAAATATAGTACCTGGATCGAGCTTCTATACCTATGAAAATTGAAGCCAGTTTTAGTCTTTTAGATTTGGCGGCCATATTGGAGGGACCACCAATGGCCGTCGTACAAGGAGTGCAGTACGAGGAGATATTTTCAATTTGCGGTGTGTTGGGCGATGGAATTATTGAAGTTTAATTGGAAATATGTAAAGGAGTTGGTATATTGTTAAAAGTCGCCGATTTGGTTTGAATTCGGGCGTTTCTCAGCGAAAAAACTGTTCGCGTATGTATGTTGTTGTCAGCCATGAGCGAGCATATTCATGTGAAACATTTGGAATATATCGCCGTACTGTGCCTCTCGGCGTAGTAATCAAATAAATTACAAGAAAGAAGACAGTTCCACATGTGAAAATAACACTGGGCAAATAGTGATGGTGAAAGATCGGCCTTAAAACGGGTTTTTGTGACGATTAAATTCGACGAACTTTGCGTGTTGTAGATACAACAATTAACAATTGATTGTTGCCCGGACGTTGTTCATACTTGTATAAAATACGACAGTATATTTAATAGGTCATTGTTTGCAATAAATAGAAAGTACTTATGCTGTTATGCATTTTTTCTTACATTCACTAAATTTAATACACTGGTCAGATTGATAGAATTCGTCAGAATGTTCCACTACAAGGGTTGCACTGCCAATAGTTGGATTGCAATAAATGCCACAACAGCATACATAGGGCAGCTTGGGCGACAAGTACAAAATATATTGTTCACACTGTATGCACCATGTTACTAACCCAATAAAGTGCATCACAAATTTTTCTACTGTGTCTCAAGAGATTGATTACAGGTCATCCATATAAAGCATCTGTGGCATTTAGCTTCCTTATGAATTAAATGAACAATTTATTTACAACATGTATTTTAAGCTTGAATCTGTATAGAGGAAGCAGGGGTGGTGCTAGTGGGGAATACATGCTCTGTTGGGAACCCCAGGCTCCTTTGGGGAAACACTCCAATATATCAGGGATTGTCATATTCAGTTACTGTATTTGAGCTACAAACCATATAATATGCATTATGTCTTGGTTCAAAAATTAATCGACTCCCTTTCCAGAATCTGAAATTTAAATTATTTTTCAGTATCCATTCCAACTGAGTTACCCATTCCTGACCCATCTCACTGTTACAAGTAACAATAACAACATAAGACACAACAGTCAACAACTAGACACTAAATAAGTTGGTATCATGATACACTAAGATGCATATAAACCTTAAGCAAACTTCTATGCACTTGACTTTAATGTTGATTAAAGAGATTTAATGTTATACCAATGTTTGAAATTTTGTAGTATCCAGTCAGGATACAAGTCATTCACTATTTAGTATCCAACACCAAATTTTAGTATTTTGTGGATATCAGGATACTGCAAATTTCAGACCTTGCTTAAAAGGATGGCCTAATATATTTACCCCCTGTTTTTTTCCTGTGCCAAGGAATTAATGACACCATAGCTGACAAGTAGATCAGGAACCTAATGGTATAAATCTAGTTTAAAGACATATTAAAAATAAATTTGAACATTTCTCAATGAGAGAGAACGTTTACACAGCGCAAATTGAAAATACTTCCTTCAAATTGCTTGGACCTACGACGGCCATTGGTGGTCACTCCAATATAGCCGCCAAATCTGGCTTCAATTTTCATATAAGGTATAGAAGCTCGATCCAGGTACTATATTTTCAGATCAGTGATGTACTCCCATGACATTTCATAGAATGCCAACAAAGTAAACAATGCTTACAAATATTTGTGTATTTCAATTTACACAAGTGATATTTTTCATTAAAAAAAATCAAGCACTGGCTAAACATGCATCAATAGTTCCTCATTTAGTAATAGTTAATCTTTATGGTCAAGTGAGATTCCATATTGCACCTAACTCTCAAAACTTTAATTGACAACTGATATTTATTATAACAAATAGTATTATTACAGAATTGTCTTTTTCAATAAACTAAGATAATCACTTAAAAGCTACCAATCTGATTTTTTATATAAACAGAGAGTAATTTGCAGCAGCTTAGAAGTTGTGGTACCACTGTTGATAGATAAAGCTCTTCACACATCACTTTTGCTTCGTAGGATGACATTTCAAACACCTAAAGAGAATAATATAGTATGATAAAGATACAAGACAACTTTCAGGTTCAACCCGGAATACAGTTTAAATCAATTCTGTTGGAATCACATTGGTGATTGGGGGGGGGGGGGGGGATAAGCTGATTTAATTGGCCTAAAGAAGAAAAGCAAGTTCATCTATAATGATTACTGAAAGACTTTCAGGAATAGACTCATGGCATGCATGTGTATATCTCAGAGTAGTCTAATTTTTAGAGTTGGTATACAGTAGGCCTATAGGTATGTTGCATACTGTGGTGCTATGAAAACAATTTTTCAGTTAAGCATTAATTTCTCGTGTTAATATTATCTCAGATTGCTATTCGGAATAGTAGTATAATAACAAACAGGGTCACATTGCAAATTGATGGGTGATTATTATATAATTTTCCATGTAACTGTTTTGTAGACATATCATGGTATTTTGTAAAAATATCAATTAATAGTCAACTCCTTATTGTTGTTGCCATTGCAATCTTCCATTCAAATTTTATCATGTACTGGTACTATAAAAACTGTTGGATCACTTTTTGACATGATCATTAACAGTGGTTGTTCACAGATTTTCAGAAGTCCATATATGTATTTCTTAGCAGATAATCAAACAACGTTGAGCCACCTTAATAGACTATCATGCAAAGAAATAAGGAATGCCACTGAAAATTGCCAAATTCCTCGAGGACCATCCCCTCGATTTTTTTCAAAGCAAACTCATTTTGACACTTCACGTCTAAATTTTAAGTTAACAATAAGTTTAAGCTGCGTGTGATAATTATACACATTTCTTTGGGCTCATTTTGCAAATTTCAATCAATATTTCATGATAAAAATATAAATATCTCTTTGCTGATATTTGCTCTAGTTATATTTCACATTTTAGTACAACTATTAGGATCTCTGTAGGTTAATGTGTATCTATTTTGAAGGATAACAATGAATTTTGCTATTTTAAAGCAAAAATGACAAGATATATCATTTTTTGTAAAATGGTAACAAATTAGAAGACCTGAAGTTAAAACTTAAAAAATATCTCGAGGACCATCCCTACGGATTTGTATGGGAAATAGCATGGTTCGAGAAGTATTAATGAAAATTGCACACGTGTTTGGCGAAATATTTGTAATACCGTGAGTGCGAAGTACGAGCGGTATTACGAATATTTCGCCAAACACAAGTGCAATTTTTCATTAATACTTCGAGAACAAGTGCTATTTCGTATTAATATTATTATTAACAATTTGACGAGAACTTGGTTACAAATATTTGCTCAATACTTTGCTCAATTTTTACTAGGGGTATTTGGGAGAAAATACCACATGTGGTATTTTCTCCCAAATACCCATAGTAAAAAGAATTAAGAGAACATTTTGATGTTCTTAGCCAATCAGAAACGAGGAAAATTGTTAATAATGATATTACCTTCAAAATCTGTAGTTTTAGACTTTAATACCATAACTAAATGTTGTTTCGAGCTTACAACTGGAGGACCAATATCTTAGAAGAACTATTGCATTATTATAGAGTTTCTATTAATCAGAAGTCAGTATAAAAATGGGCCATTTATATGACATGACAATTAAAAATGGAAAATATTTACTTAATCACACTTTGAAGAGGTGTTAATTTACATTATATTGTATTTAAGAGTACCCTAGCTAAGTAAGTATAAGAAAATAACTAAGATTTATGACAAAATTTCGTATGAAAATGAACAAAATATACATCGAATTCATAGTCAACGGGTTAGAAACCAAAACAAAGTACTTTCAGAGTTTCAGGAAGTAAATGACCGCTAATAAAATATCAAGTTACAAAGATGAGACAAGTTTAACAGAGCTACATATACTGGTCAAATATTGTCTTTTTAAAAGAAATTCGGTATGAAATAAGATAGTGTAATGTGAAAACAGAGTAGGCAAAGTTGTCATACCTGGGAGTCTTCTGTTGTCGAACATCACTCCTCCACAAATTGAACGAACTTGTTTCATTCTTTAATCACTGTGGAATGCTTGTAGAAACTTCGGATTCACTAATAGTGTTATGAAGACTTCATTTGAGTAGTTTTTACTCGAAATTTAGTCAACAATTCATCGATTGAATGTTTTATACACCTGCCATTATAGTAAACACAGCAAATTCCTTCATTTTCGCGCAAAGGATGACGGTATTTTTGAGCGCCAGTTTCTCGATTCACTAAAAAATCTCCTCTTAATATCATTTAAAACTAAAAAATACATTGGCAATTTTTCTGAAAATTGGTGTATTATTACCCAGCTGTACGAGTATTTCACTTGTTGGACAATACTGACTTTGATATTTGGCCTTGCCTCGCGGCGAAACTGTATAGTTTTTTTTTTCAAAACTACTCTATATCTATGATAGTTAATACTATAAAAGTATAAGTCTGTTTGTGTCACACGACTCGTCCACTATATAACTAACTTAATATCAACTCGAAAATGTTGCTAAATTTAGTGTTTGTATAATTTGATGTGCATGTCTGTCTAACCATAGTTATAGAGAGGGCTGGTTTGGAAGCTTCATCAAAGTACAATATAACTCATTATATATGTTATTGTCCAGGTTTATGCAAAAATGTAGTCCTTCATTATCACGTGTGTATTGTATTTTCACACAAACAACCAATAGCAATGTTTTGGTTTATTTACCCATCCGTAACTTAAACAATTGCCCAGTTTTGACATGGTTATTGGTTGTTTAGGTGAAAATACAATACACACGTGACGACGAAGGACTAAATTTTTGCATAAACCTAAACCAACATAGATAATAGTAATGAGTTTCATTGTACTTTCGTGAAGCTTCCAAACCAGCCCTCTCTACTAACTATGGTCTAACTTTTAAATGTTTAGTTTAGTTTTGGAAACCCGTTATTGAAGAGTCATCTCTGTGTGCTAATTCCAGCCATCTGTAATTAATTTATATGCGTATTGCAATGGCAAATTTGTAAAATAGAATAAATAGAGAAAAATGCTTTTTATGAAAATTGTAGTTTGGTAAAACGATCTGTATGAGCACTTAGTCACCAAATCATTGTGCGCAAGAGTTCACTAATAGTGTACAACTGACTGCATGTTATCAATATTTTAATAAGTTAATATGCCGAATATTTAAATTACATTTTTATGTATTTAAAAATATTAACCAATAGAATAGACATAATTCATTGATAAAATATTGACATTACTATTTCTATTATACAGTGCCATGTTAATAAATTTTGATGGAGCTATAGGCTTCCATGCATAAAAACCAGGATATGGATGGATTATTTTCTGGTCGTTACTACAGTCATGTCAATAATACTTGGCGCACTTTCCAAATTGGCGCAATTGCCATTACCCCCATACAATATTGGCTACATAATTGTCGACAGGAGCCAGACAAAGAACAATATTGAAATGGCGGACCGAGGGGGAGTTCTAGTATTTAAGTAACTCTGGTAACTTATTAATGGTGCACCAAGGTTTTTGAGAAGGATTGTAGTTAGTGATCTCAAATTAGTTACATTAATTAATAAATACTTCATGGAGACTGCTAACTGGGCTGAATTTGATAGAAAATAGGTTGTGTAGGTGCAACAATCATGAAAATTGTTTACTGCCACCACATATAATCCTGGGACCTAAGTGTACTTCCAAGAAAATTGTTCACATTACGGACTCGTGCTATTTTGAGGTCTTTAAAAACTCACTCGTGCATATTATATCCAAATTGCACTCGAAACCATGCAATTACCTATACCATAGTTAATAGAGACAGGGTTTGGAAGCTGGGGGTGTGGCCAAATTATGTTATTGTTCAATGTCACGTGACAATACGAGTGCATTGAAATTCGAGAAGTATATAAGGGAAACCTTACTCTATGGCTATAGCTCGCTTAAAAAGCATGTTTTTTTGAAAGATATTTTAGAAGGCAGGAGCTAATTGTTCAATTTATGGTTGCGGAACTAGTAGAAGCACGTAGGTGTTGGTATTTTTCGAATTCCAACAAAATACGACGATTTATCGACGAAAACTCGCGAAGCGTGGGTGCGCCTTTTGATAAGAGATCGAGAGATATACACAAGCAAATCGATCAACGTTATCGTATTTGTGAAAGACACTTCGAAAAGAACCTTATCGAAACATGTAAGTTTCTTTCTTATCAGTTACCGATAGATTCTGAATATGGAATTATTGATATTTCAGTATTAACGCTTGAAGTTATCGCTCGTTGCGAGAAGCTTGTATAATTCAATATGGTGTTTCAATTGTAGGGCATATGGAAATTTAATACTGATTTACATAATACGCTTCAGTAATTATGCATGGGGTTCAAACCATATGCTCAAATTTACCGGAATGCAGAAATTCAGGATAAATCCCACTAAATCATACTTTTCTTTAACATGTATTATAATATTAGTAAAAGTGCAATTTCAGAGAGTTATATCATTTCATATATGCCCAATTGCTTATGGATTGATATAAGCTAGTAGTCAAGATAATTTTTATTTTCCTATATACAATTCATTGAAATGGTGGTAAACTGGTAGTACTTGTGTAAAATATACTTGTATATTAACAAGGTTTTTGGTCATGTTTATAGTTCCCACCTGCAAAAGACTTGTGCCTGGAGCTGTTCCTTCCCTAAATTTACCAGAGAAAAGCATACCCTCCACCTCCATAACTGCACCCAGAAGTGAACTTGTTCGACACAAGCCCAAACCAAAACAATACCATTCAAGCCTCGAATATTTTAAAAAGAAGGTTGAGAAATTTGTGGTTGTAGGACTTGGAATTATTAACCTCAAATATGACTGAAAAAAGCCCCCTCCTGGCTTAATAGAAGATTTATGATTATTTATTCTGTGCAAGACAGAATATCTGTAAAGATGGACTATACAGATCAAGCAAGCATTGGATAAACTATAAGACTAGAATATTATATCAAGAAACACAGTATTTGTTTTTATATTTGTTTGGGTTTGTTATGTTGAAATCATTTTAAATTGATTTCATAATTTTTTAATTGAACAAAAGTCTATATCTACAAAAATCACTATCAGATACAATTTTGGTCGACTCCTTCAAGAAAGAGAACAAATAATATGCAGAAATTAGTATTTACATTGTGGGTAGGCTCAGATTCAAGCTGTTGGGGTTCTCTGTCAACCTTTAACTGTTTCCTTAAAGCCTTCTTTTTCTTTTTCAAGTAATTTATACTTGTTAAGGATATCTCGTGCAAAGGACAATCCTCTGACAGTTGCGTATAGTTTGATAATGTTTTCAAAACATAAGTTTTGACACTCCTTTGACACTGCAACATCACATTGTTCAACCATATTGTTCCACAAACCTTTTGCTAATGGAGAAGCTTGGACCTCCTCAACAACTTTATCCACAAGTAATGGGGTAGGTTTGCCAATTCTTGTGTGCTTTCTAAACACAATTCAGGAATTTCTGCAATATTTACCAGCCAGGAATTGGGTGCCCACAGTGCTCCTCGGGAAATTGAAGAAATGTAGTCATTTTCTTCAGCAGGTACTTTCATTGAAAACAATAATGCTTGTAACTCTTGGTTTCTTAATGAATCTGCATTTTTGGAATTCTTGCTCTTTCCATAATGCTTGGATTACATAGCTAGCAACATAAGCAAGGGGTCCAAGCTTGTCGGGTGTGATGGATAATTCACTCTAAACAGAAGAAATGAAAATATTAAAATGATTTTCTGCTTTAACCCACATACACCTAACACTCTCATTGGTAAGTAAAGTCATCTGGCATTAGACAGAATAAAAAATACCAATTTTAGTGCTATCAGAATTAACCCATTATCTGGTGTTAAATTAGGGCGCATACTAAAGTAGGGTGCATCTGGAAGCATTGCAAGCTAATAGGTTAACAAGCTAGAGACACTTTTGTTAATTAACCCATTAACTGGCAGTACCCTACTACTGATAAGTGAAATTGTCTGGCATTTAATAGACAGAGTAAAACACTGAAATAGGGTGCATTGCAAGCTATGGGTCAAAACATAGTTATTCTTTTGTCAATATAGTATCGAAAAATGATACACTCTAAAAGTGCGGCAGCTTTCACTTCACCTGTGAATGAAGTGCAAGCTAATATTTGTTTTTATAAATATCTCAGCCTGTCACAAACATGCACTTTATATATAATGCAATATGCATACCGTATCTTCACAGGTAACTTCAGAATCTTTTAATATCCGGATGATCAATCGTTCAGGCAAATTTACCAGCATCAGAAACACGACTTTGTGATCACTGAACGGATGAAAATATTCTTTCCATGAACGACACATTTTCCAGAACTTTCATGAATCTTTGATGAAACTTATCTAGAAGACCATTCACATCTTCTACGAACGATTTACTGCGTTGCAAGTCAACTTGTTTCTCTGGGTAAACCTTGATCGGTGAGACTTTTCCCTATTTCTCGGATGATGTAGCTTGGTATTTGTTTTTTTCCTTTGTTAGAAGCTGTAGTAGCTTTAGCGGCTTCGACATTGGTGTTCACGGGTGAATGTTTAATACAGTTTGCGAACATGCATTGCTTCGTACGCCCTCTTTAGATTTGCACACTTTTGAGCAAAATTCGCAATGAAATTGCTTTAAACCTTCAACCTAACACACAAACAGAAGACAAAGATGATGTTAAAGGCATCTCACTTCACATTTTGCCAAGCAACACAATATAAAATACTTACTTCTTCAACTGAACGCGATATTTCTTGTGTCAATTCTTCAGCGTCGATTTGCAGCAGACAGCAGTTCAATAGTTTGCTGAAAATTGTCCTCCGTGGTTGTATTTTCGACTTCGGAGCCCAGAATTGAAGGAATTTCGCTTTCTGAATCGGATGCTGAACTTGTCGAAGCCATGACAAGAGCAACAATGCCTTATTTCAGTATTTATAATCACAATATCGTATTTCAGTAATACTACGCTCTAGTAATTTCTGAATTCGAAGCACTCGTATTGTCACGTGACGCGGTTTCTCAACATCTGAAATTAATTGGCTCGAAAGCCTTTGAAGTTTGCCGGCCTTCCAAACCCTGTCTCTATGAACTATGCCTATACTAACAGCTCGAATGCTATAGACTTTACTATATTAATTATATAAATATTATGTTGCTGTCTCGACTTCCGTCCTCGTTCTTACGTAAACATGGCGTTCCCATCAAACAGCGCACTTTGGAGGCAAAATTCGGCAACTTCTACCCATATCAAATTGCTTCTAAAAGACTGAATATTACTTTTTTAAGCTAAAAGAAAGGGGTCGAAAATTTCGTTGCAGTAAACACTTTAAACACATACCTTTTATCAACATATAAAGGAAAAGTACCAGTCTGGCCAGCACGCAACTTGCGTTATCATTCAAAGTATACATGACCTTGTTGCTGTATGAATCTGGTAAGGACGCGCACGCCAACGCCACGTTGCGTAAGTCGCCAACACCAAGAAATAAAATATTCAATGGAGAGCTGTAGTCTTCGCCCTCGTTTTCGACCAAATTCAAACAATCAAATGCGACCGTGTTGCCCCAATAGTAATAACTGCAGCTAGTTGACATCGAATAAGGTGAAAGCTGTGTTGAAATACGTTTCGCGAGTGTTTTTATCGTTACTTTAACATCTTCGCAATCGATTCTGTGCCTTTCCCAATTACTTCTCTGGCAGTTTGCGTCACAATAGAAGGCTTGATAGCATCCAATGCAAGCTTTTAGATTTGGGCCACTTTTTCTACACGTTGTGCATGTCTTGAGGATCGACGCTGGAATGCATTCGGCCTCGTGTCGAAAGATGTCATTTCTTTGACATTGTTCACTGCAGTATTTGGCAACACCGCACAAGTGGCAAATAATGCCAACACCAACCGTATTTCCACAACGCCAGCACTCGGAAAATCTAGGCATTTTAGTGAGAAATCAATGTGAACGTTTATAACTTCCGCAGTGACTGAGGCATGCATTGATTTGGTAAGCGAAACTACAGCAACAGGCTCTCGCGACCAAATTTGCGAATTCCTTGGCGAGAGCTCTGAAATTCCTCCTTTTCCCCTAAAATTCCTTATATTACTTCATTCATTCACATTTCTGTGATTTCTGCTCGACGACCATCATCATCATGACTTCAAGTCACTATTTGTAACTTCCTATTAATTGAACTAGATAACAGCTGAAATTTTACAATTCACGAAGCAATCACACTCTAATTTAAATTGTAATGCAATCATGCCCAACATGCGAGTATGTTTTGGTTGGGTTTGGGTAAATTTTGACAATTTGAGGTTACATAAACGCTATTTCCTGCACATAAATCAGTCTAAATTAAATGATCCATTCTAAACATCCTTGAAACTTACAATTCCCTAAAATATCCCTAAAACTATACAAAATTCCTGTTTCTAAAGAAGAATTAGTAACATAATAACGCTTTCAAATTTCCTGGAAGAGCCATTCTTGGAATCGAACACGATAATTTATTCCGTTAATAATTTATGCGGGCAATGTGGGAAGTTAATAATGTAGTGATCATGACTATAATAAATCCACGACAGAAATTGAAGCCGGAAATTAATTGCCGCCACCCGACTCGGAGGTCCCACTTTACTATAGATTTGTATTACAGAATCATAGTGTTGCCTTTTATACGTTTCTCGGTTTCTGATCGGGCCAATTTTCTTATCGCATGGATAGAAGTACACGAGGAGTATTTTGAGCAAGAATCTGGTTGTTTTGGTTTCATAGCATTGGAAAACTGGTGATCCTGATTAGCAGCAACATAATTACACTTTATGAAAAAAAAACTACTGTAAATTTGGTGCAATTATAGTTGTTCATTTAAGTGATTTGACAAATACGTAAAGGTATATAGCCAGCAATGAATATTTTCACCCCTTACTTATATAATTAAAACTTTTATATATGATATGTATACAGAATTATACAAATTAAAATTTGTTATTAAAATAAGGCTGCCAGCAAAGCGACCAACACACTTTTTGCATGGTTGGCCTGTATGCGGTTTGAATATTCTGTGAACAAAATCAATGGTTTGGTTGTGTAGAACGAAGGATAATTTAAACAACTCTAAAATGAAATAAATTCTAGAATTGTCAGTGTTTTTATGCCGTTTAAGCCCGTACAGGTACATTGGTAAGCAATATACTATACTGCTTGGCGTTGTGTGTTTCGTTCAAATTCGTAAAATTTTTAAACCCTCATTTGTTAGCTCAATTATGGTGTTTATACAGGGTGTCCCAAAAAAATGTCCCACTATATTTTGTAGTATTACTATGTTAGCTTGAAGGGAGGTTTCAGGCTCTTATATTGGAAGGAATAACTATCATATCATGCCATTACATTGCTATTTGACTGATCAAAATAGCCAATGGTTTGCGTTCTGGGGTTACTTAACGTGGCGACACCAATTTTGCAAAAGTACTTCAATACTTTCACAAGAAGTTTAAGAGAAAAACTACTTATCATTCTCTAAAATTGAATAATGGTGGTTCCCTATATTAATCAAGATTTCGTTTCATGTAAAAATTAGTAAATAGGAGGCACAAGTCTTGGTAAGGTGGGGGAAATGCCAAAAATGTGCTTTTTTCCATCAATTTTGTCCCAAAACAGCAAATTCAGTGCATTTTCCTTTCCCTGCTCAGGCTCCTGTCTGATTGTTAATAATTTTCACAGTAAACGAAATGCTAACGACAACAAATCATGCGTTTTAGAGCAGATAGCGAGCCATTTGATTTGAAAATCCTTTTTAAAAGTCTCGAAACATTTGGACAAGTCGCAATATTGGTGTTGCCACCTTAACTGGTTCTAGAAGGCAAATGATTAGTTATTTTGATCAGTCAAATATTAATTGATTGGCATGATATGTTTGTTTTTTATTCCAGTGCGAAAATTTGAATCTTTGGTTAACATTAACAAAGTAATACCACAAAGTATGATGGGGGACATTTTTTTGGGACACCCTGTATATCGTACTTATATAGTTTTTCTATATCACACATGTGGCTCGAGCTAATTCAAGTATAAACCTAATGTAAGACTGTGCTGATTTGTAGTTGAACTTCAAGCAAACCTCTTTTTACGTGCGAATTAAACTTGTGGCATTTCGGCATTTCACAGTTTTCGGCAAAGTAAACAGTGGAGTTTTATGAACATTTCGAGACGTTTTACGAAACGCTCAATTCGAACTATATATGCATCAATTCGAACTATACATTTTGCTGGGGCAAGGAAGAATTTTAATAAAGCGTCTTCCTATTTTAAAGTGAACTTACTTATATCAAGGGCGTGCAAGTGACAAATCAACTTGCCAAACTACTGAGTGACATGGTTGTATATTCAAACTATACTTACAGTGATTAGAAATTTATGATTAAGCCATTATTTGCTATTAGACGGCCGGCCCAAGATCTGAAAGTTAGAGTCTGATGGCATTTTTTGTTACAAGCTGCCAACTAGCTTTTTCTTGTAGTTTAAACATTGGTGAACAAGATTATATGTGTTGGCACTTCTGATGTTGGCTTTACAGCGGAAGATTTGAGAATTTCGATATTTTGCCTATTAAGGAGGCTCCCTACAGTTTTAATTCTGTAGCACGCAAATGTGCTCTAAGGTCCATTATTTGATCATTTTGCAAGGTATGGTCACGAGACTTGGCCATCAGATTGCCACAATATTGCGGATTACGAAGAAGAAAAAATGTTTCTAAATATTTATGTTGCCATGGTAACAACGCGATTTAGAGATTGTCGTATTTTTATCTTCTTTCTTAATTTTTTGGATTTTCCTTCGGATTTTTTATTTTTTGCACACGAACATCTAAAGGAATTCCATCTCAGAAGATGAAATCTCACTTCAATAGAACACAAAATTAAACCTTAAGCTACAATCCAATATAGCTATTAAGTGTCTTATATTGTGTTACATATGGTGGTCAAAATGTATTCACCCTTTTGAGAGCGGCAAATAATGTCTTGGCTAATGGTAAATGGAGACATCTCCACATTTGTTCGTGTTTATCCACTTTTTTGCTGTGCTTACGTGTTGTTTTGGAACACTAGCGATAAACAGTGCATGAAATCCACCTAATAAATCAAATTTTCTCAAAACCTCGACCCGTTGCCTTTGAATCCAATATGTTCCTTGCACGCGCAAATGAAGCCACTTTCTTTAAGCCCTTTTCTTCAATCATAATCAATCCAGATGTTCCAGTCTTCAGATCTTCTGAACTGCGGATGTTGAGAAGTTCTTCAAGGGTCTTGGTGAAATATTTGTAGGTTGACTCACTCAGTGATATCGAGTACCAGAGTTCTGTGATCATTTTTTCTACTTCTGAGTCACCTGTAGGGAAAGTAAAAGTTGATTTAATTTTCTTAACCGTCATTTGCACCCGTGGTTTCACACGTCGAGCAACGAGAGCAGTATATATAGAAGAGTCAAAGGGGAGAAAATTATTGACAAGTGCCTACAGTCCGGTTTTTTATATATATGTTTTGACCAGCGTTATTTGCTATCAAGAAAGTAATGAACTAGCGCAAAAGTTATAAGTACATGATTTGACTACCCTGCCATGCGACTCTTATGTATACTTTAGTCTTTAAAATAGATATAACACAATTGTGGCGAAACTTACTAAATATAAAATATGCCAGAGAAAAACAAAGTTGATGCTTTCAAATTTATTATAAGGAAAACGACTTGCAACAATAGACTTTCAAACAGCAATCTGCTGTTCTGCATTGCTGCGACTGCATGGGTTCAACTAACACATACCTTTTATCAACATACAAAGAAGCAATGCCATAGCAACGTCACTCGTTCCATGCGAAAAGTGAGCATGAGGAATACTGCATTTACGGTTCGTCTCTGTTCAACATCCGCCATTTTGAGATAAGATGAAAGGAGAGATGAAAATTCTGAAATCTGATTCGCTAGCGACTTCATTCGCGGCGAAAAAGTAGAAATCATTCGAACTCTTATTTTCGTCGCGGCAAACAATTTGCGAATTTATCGCCATATAACACTATGAATGACGTAATTGACATTGACCATGTATGTATGTATGTATGTACGCATGCGTAGACGCGAAAAAACCTCTTCGTGCGAAAAAATTCGCAAGTGCATGGAAAACCGGATTTACGCTGAAATTTATGCAATTTTTACTGTTGTCTGCACTGGGCTAAATCCAACTGGAGACCTGTTGCTAATGTTGGCCAGGCAGAAAAGCGTCGCAGAAAAACATGGCGGATTTTGGCCTTTGCTGATGGTAATTACCATCCTAAGCTTCCGACGGCGTATTTCACTCCCCTGGTTTTTGCACAAATATTTTATGTTTTCGTTTCTTTTTGAGGTAAAAAATCTTGATATCTTTCTCCCACTTTGCTTGTTTTACAATATCGAGAAAAAAGTGGCTCTTTGATCTGCTTTTGGATGCCAAAATTAACTATTACAGGAGAATATTTCTTCTCACCGGTAAGATTCATGAAACTTTCCACTGTTTTTAGCCAGCTATTAAAAAGACTCTTAGACCGAAAATTATGTATGAGAAGGCATAAATATTATAACTGATGCTATAAACAGTAAAGATTTCAACTGCAGACATTAATATGCTTCAGTACTCAGACCATTGTGTGTTTAATAATATTACCATGCAGTTGAAGCAGTTTTTATATTTTTTTCTTTGCTTTCTTTTAATAGTCTTTATATATTAAACAAATTATGGCTACTTTATAATTACTGTAAGCTTTGTTGCCATATTTTAATGCCCGCATTATATAGACGAGGAAATTGATACAGTATATAACTATTTCTCTTATATTTTGCAGGAACAAGAGGTGGCACAAGGCATCAGAATGCTGAAGCAAAGTGGCTAAGTCCATGGGGCTACACATTTTGCCCCAAAAACTTGATTTACTGGTCTTTATAATTATTTACTAGTTATTTGAGGAACTTAAATAAAATTAATTAAATAATACAAAAAATCTAGGAATACAAGCCTAATTAAGAAATAGAAAACATTTTCCGTGTTTCTACACACTTATAGAAACATGCGTGGGAGTTTGGGAGAACGAGAAATAATCAGTGGGAAAACGAGCCCGTGGGGCGAGTTTTTCCATGTTATTTCGCCCCTTATGGGTGAGAATAACGTATACAAGTAATTGTGCATCTTCAAATAAATGGTGAAAGGTCGAAAAATATATCGAGCATATCAAAACAACGATACTTACAGCCAAAAGCTAAAATTTTACAAAACATACAAAAACGAGGGGGGTGTGTGAAAATTGTAGCGGGCTCAAAATTGAGCCTGGTCAGTTGTAATTACCACAAGCAAAAGGAACCATGTGGCGTCATTATGGCATCAGCAACAAAGGCCAAAATCCGCCATGTTTCGGGGGTCATTTTTTGTCCCGAGTGTTTCCTCCAGTTGTATTTAGCTCAGTGGTTGTCTGGGGCTTTGAAGTAACTTTTCATATAAAAACCTCACCTTCAAGTTGATCATTGACATTCAAAGTTTTGACTACATCATAGTTTTGCTTTCTGTAGAAAACACAGCCATTATCAATTTGGCAAAGTTTGTGATCCGTTAGCCCGGATCATCATCAGTGCAAATAATATGTTTAGGGCTACAATCAGGTAGTCTAGAGGTTTCTAAAAATAAAGTTTCACGATCAAATAGCGCCTGGCCCATATGATTATACTTAAATTCATTTAAACGCACATTTAATAACAAGCGATTACTGCTAATATTAATATACTGATTACGTAATATCTTCATTTGTTCTCATAAATGTTTTCTGTTCTAACATTTATATTGATCTTAGTCCTGAAGTAAATGATCGAATAGTGTATTATCTAAGTTATAATACCTTTAATTATAGAGTAATTATTCAATATAATTGTAAATTTTAAGAATGAGTATTGTCCAATCTGTTCTATTCTTCATCTTTTTCCGTCGTATACATTCAACAGTCAATTGTATATAATTCAAAATAACATGTCACTTTTTCTGCAGTGGTACCCACTCCAAATAGCGCTCCATGCCTGAAACGATCGTCACTCTTCGCCTGTTAATTGCCGGCCTGAAAAATACGATTCTATTTTCGTTTCGAATGCCATCACGAAGATGCAATTGAAATTCATTTCCCAATTCTTTGATAACAGGAATCGTAGGTTTGTGATTGGTAGATCCACTTTCCGCCACTCTTTTCAAACGATAAGCGTAAAACATAGCTCGAAGATAATCGTAGAATTCACAAGAGTTATCCAGATATTCTCTGAAACTTGTACCGCCATCTTGGGCAAATGAAGACCGCTTTGTATCTTCAAAAGCGATTTGTGAACTTTGATATTAGCAACTTGTTGGAAGGCCATGGGATGTCTCCTTCGGGCATTATATCCCGTGCCCACAATATGGTTTCGGTGATGATGGTTGCATGGTTGTTGTCGTGGTTTAACATCTGGGAACAAAGCTTCAGCAAGTTTGGTAGAAAGACATAGTCCATCAGGTTTGATGTCAGAATTCGGTCGTACACTGTGCCCACTTCAAGATGTTGTTTGATGTCCATGCAATCACATGGTGCGATCTGGAAGTTGATTTGTTGCTTGGACAGCTTCTTCATAAAATTTCGTAAAATACATTCAATGTAGTCACCATACATCGTGACTAGGCAATTGGAACTCTTGAATTTCTTCACCTGCAGATAGTCCCAGCCGGAGAAGGGGAAAAGTTCTGGTGGAACGCGATATGAATAAGGGGCGTGCCTTGCAGCTAAATCAACACCAGTCAATGTCGGATTCTCAGCGAACGTTGACGCTTGCGTTCGTTTAAAAACGCCGTCATCTATCCATTTCTTTACTGCGTTTGTGTGTTCTACTGGTACATTCTTAATATATCCGGAATTTCTTGCGATATACTCTATATTTGAATATATTACTTTTTCTCGTTCCTGTTGAATCCACTTTGTTCCTGTCACCCGCAAACCAAGCCATGTTTTCCATACGTCTTGCAGTTGTTTGAATTGCATTTCGTTGACGCTTATCAAACCAGCTGTTTTCGACTGCAGGTTTTGCGCAGAAGTCAAGCTGATGAGCTCTTCAAGGGACGTGCGAAGAGATTTATATGTTGCTTCACTGAGTAGTATTGAATACCAAATTTCCGTTACTTCTTTTTCTATTCCTAAATCACCTAAGTTGAAAGGTAAAATTAAGAAACGGTACTATCACTGGAAAAAATAGTGAAATCCATATTATGGAAATCATATTTGCATCACTAAATCCATAGTATATCCACACTATTTCCATACTATACCGGTTCCATAATATGGAAATGACAATAAGTTAAAGTATGGAAATCAGTGGTAGTGGTTAATATGGTAAAATTAGTGACGTAGCCAAAAGGGGGAAGGGGGGCCTTATTCGGGAAAATCTTGGGAAAACCTTGGGAAGACGGGAAAACCTTGCTACGTCATTGGGTAAAATTAAGAAACGGTAGTATTGGCGTAATTGGAGGCCTATTATTGACTAAATAGTTGACTTTATATTATTAAACAATTATGATATTATTCCCGCTCCGGAAGATAGCCCGGGCGAGGGTAGTAATTCCAACTTGGCTATTTACACACGTAAGAAATGAAGAGCTGGTATAATGCTGGTATATACTCAAAAGTATGACGGATTGTCAGGAGTGGAATGAGCCAATGTTTACAAACATGGAAAGCAAATTAATTTTCACGAGAGAATTGTATTAAATTTAATTTGACCTAATTTCATTTCAGACACCAAGTTTATCGGTAAAAAGCAGTTTAGTTTCATGAATATTTCGAAACGTTTTACGAGACGCTTAAGGTTGAATTTATCATTCATTCGAAGCTTATACAATGCATAATAACATACCTATATCTCTCATTCGCAGAGGCTTTTAAAGGAACAAATTTCGCAATTGCGCTACAAGATACGTGGTGTGAAAATTGCGAAATGTATTCCTTTAAAAGCCTCTGCGGATGAGAGAGTACCTATATAATATATTTCGGAAATTGATAATTCTATAGATAATTTTGCCGTTTTGCACTGTACAAAAATAGAAAATATATGACCGTATTACCATTACTGCCTCTTGAAGCGTACCAGCGTTCGGTCAGCGGAACGGTTTGCTAATTCGGATTACTTAATGTTGAAACAATGTCGGGGGAAATAGTTTGGCTAGGGCGAGGGGGTGCTGTATGCACGCATTTCTAGAAGTTAATCGCGAGACAGGTTCCTAATAACATCCTTCTATAAACTTAGTCGGTTGGGCGTCGGCTGCGATTGGAACTATTGTTGTTGGTACTTGTCTGCATTAATATAAGCAGAGGATGCGACCTTTTCTGATGGAACACTCACATGTTATAAAGCTTGCGTACTAACGTAGCGGAAATTTAGCACTTCCAAGTTATCCTATCAATATTGACCTGCTATTCTAAAGCTTAGCCCGAATCGTGCATACATATTTTCTCCTTTCAACGCTTTTTTTTCTTCCCATTATACACAGAGCTTTATAACATTACATAAAGATAAAAGAGCCCTGGTTTCTTTCCTGTAGAAAAGTTATTGATGGATGCAAAGCGTTGTTAACATTTGCCATTTCCTTTGGCCACTCCCACAACCGCCATGTCGTTCGAAAGTAAACAAAAACCTGTTATCGTTATGTTTATTGTATATTTGTTACTGGGCATGTGCTGTTTCCTTATAGGGCTGCACATGAACATATTTCAATGTAATATGCGCAATATAAAGGTAATAAATTATTATTATTATTACTGTGTACGTCCCACACGATATCGATATATACTTTATATTAGTGCATGAGAACAATAATAACCGAAAAATATCCTGAACGTTTTGTGATATCAACCGCGAGTGCGAAGCGAGGTGTAAAAAAACAAAAAATGGCAATATGACTGATAGCGGCAAAATTCACCGCGACAGAGTAGGAATCAATTCAATCTATTGCGGCGAATATATTGTTTCACTTCACTTTGCGCGAACTGAAATTCGCGTCGTAGAAAACGGCTTTAATCGGCATTTGAATGACATTTGGGTTTATCACTACTTAGGTAGGCTATATTCCTCCAGTGGTTAATTAATAAATAATTAAGAAAATAGCCAGCGGCCATGCATATCGGCTAAAGGATATTAAGTTTCTGTAGCAAATCTTTAGGATTGTATTAGCGGCATATGTGTGAGCGTTCGTATTATCGCTTGTCTGGTATGGTAAAGGTTCCAAATGCTTATACAACCTATGTTTTAATAGGCATGGCTTAAATATAGTACGTAAAACTAACCTTTCATTAACATGTAAAGAAGCAGTACAATTCTGGCCAACACACAAGTCTCTTTATCATTTAAAGTAAATGTGATGTTGTTGCTGTATGAATCTGGTAACGACGCACATGTCAACGCCACGTTGTAAATCGCCTACACCGAGAATTAAAACTTTTAATACCGATCCGTACGCTACGCCTTCATTTTCTACCAAATTCAGGCAATCAAATGCCGGCACGTTGCCCCAATAAAAATACGGGCAAGCAGACGCGGTTTTCTCGGCGCGTGTAAAATAATGAGCCAAAATAAGTCCGGTTGTCGGTTCTATCGACTCCTTAACGTCCAGACAATCAATCTTGTGTCTTTCCCAATTGCTTTTCTGGCAGTTCGCGTCACAATAGAAAGCTCGATAGCACCCAGTGCAAGCTTTTAGTTTTCGGCCACTTTTTCTACACGCATTGCATGTCTTGAGGATCGACGCTGGAATGCATTCTGCTTCATGACGCAATATGTCATTTCTTTGACATTTTTCACTGCAGTATTTGGCAACTTCGCACAACTGGCAAATAATACCAACACCAGCCGTATTTCCGCAACGCCAGCACTCGGAAAATCTTGGCATTTTACTAAGAATGCAAAGGACTTCCAACACCGATTTACATTGTAAACGAACGTATTGGGGCCACAGCAACGGCCACGTCAGCGATAAAATCACACATTTCGAAATTCCAGGAAAAACGATTCTTGGAATTGAACGAGAGAATTTACACTATTACTTGTTGCTAATTTATGTGGAGATTGTCGGAAGTCAAATATTGTGGCGATGCATGACGTATTAAAAACAAAATCTAGAAAATTAGTAATTTGGCTGAGTACAGCTGTTGACGTGTCTGATATATAGAGCAAACGCGAATCTAGTGATAAATAATACTTCAGTAATTGATAAAACTAGAATAGTGAGGCGAATAGTCGACGAATAGTCCGCGAATAGTACGAGTAGTCCGCGAATAGTCGACGAATAGTACACCAATAAGCAATAAAGGACACGCATTTCGTCTCGTGCATGGAGGGAGAATTTAAGAAATAGGACACTTGTGGTGTCGTGGTCACCACGCTTGCCTTTCAAGCTGGGAGACCCGGGTTCAATCCTTGGTCGGACCTCTACTCATGGTCTTAAAATAATTGAGGAGAAAGTGCTACCTTTACATTGACATCAGTATAAAATGGTTAGACTTTCGCGTCTTCTTGGATAAGGACGTTAAAATCGTAGGTACCTCGGATCCCCTATCAATTGGGCAATAGCCTGTTGGGAAATCCGCTCACCAATGAGTGAGAAACTCAATAAACTCAATAAACAAAAAGTTATAAGAGTTATTGAAAGTATAATGACAGGTATTATTTCAGGCGCAACAACATTTCTTACCAATAAAATCTGTTAAACAATGAAAAGAATAAAAACGATTCGTCATTTGCGGTCTGTCGTAACTCTTGCTTGCTGGCGATGGAATTAGTTAAGTTTGACAAATTCTAGTTTTGTTTCATATACGTTAGAGAATTAAATCATCACAAAGAAATAGTGACCGAGGTATAATTTTGGGCTCAGAATGATTAGTGGCTGCCTAGATAAATAGTTTTGGTGACCTTGGCTACAGATTGGATAACACTTACCGAGACCTTGATAATTCCGGATACAACAAAAACCGAATTCAATAATTGTTTCATTATACATTGCATTGTCAACAACGATTTAAATTTTGTCGCACAAAACAACGTTTAGTTCTAAAATATTGAGGTAAAATCCATTATAAAATTAAAATAAGAACGACAAAATATAGAAACCTAATTTACCTACTATAGTTCTGATAATAGTTTCAAAAGGTGTATTTTTTACGCAACAACTTTCAAAAAACATCGTTTATCCATGTTTTTCTTGTTTTTATTCTTGTATGCATGTAAAGCTGCCGTTCGCTAAAAAGTACGTGCTGCGGTCTCAACCTACAGATAACTGAGTTATCTGCTAGCAGAAAAACTCAAGTTAGCTTTTAAAAGCAATCTATAGTATGATAGTAAATAGAATATAGAATTTTGTTATAAAACACATCATTTCTTGAGCATTTGTGTTTTGACCGCCGTGTTAGATGGCAGGTGGATGCCATCCAACATGGCCGTCAAAAAACAAATGCTTAATGAAAGACGTGTTTTATTATACATGTTTATATTCTGTTTACTATGATACTATATATTGCTTTAAAAAGCTAAATTGAGTTTTTCGCGTTGGGTTTAGAAAAAACGTAGCTTTTAACGGCATTTGAAAATAATGTTGACGTCAGCAATACGAATTATTCAAACCTTTTAAACTCGCGAGGGAATAATTGTATCGACTTGAAATTTGTTTTGAATACTTGTTATAATGACATACAAAACATGTTTAACAGCCAGCTTTATAGGTTGCACGTTAAAGTTTTAGAATTTGGTCACGTGATGGTGCAACACCTCTATTTAACTGTAAGCAATTAGCCAATCAGAAGACACGTAGTGACTACAATGTATAATAATAGCAATTGTTGCTTTGTTTCCTCCAAACGGAAAGTTAACGGATTATATAATGAATCATAACTAAATATTAGTATTTCGCGATGTACAGTAAAATGGACACTTTCCTCCAAACGGACAGTTAACTGATTACATAATGATTCATCACTACTAACTATTATAGTATTTTGCAATGTACAGTGAAATTGAAATTTATGATTGGTATAATGTTATCATTACTTTGCTTTCTTCACTTCTGTTTTTTTCTATGATCATTTAGCTAAAGTTTTGGTTTTAAAAATCCTATATTACTACAAAGAAAATTTAGTTTCAAATAATCTTAGCAGATAATTAGAGTTGAATATATATTACAAGTACTCTTTGTCAACGTTAGCAATTTATTCCATATGCGACGGTATCCACTCTAAGAATCGCTCGTCGCCTTCAACAGAGGTCACAGTTACCTATTGGCTGCCTGCTTAAAGAAAACAATTTTGTTTCCATTTCGAAATCAATCGCGGAGACGCAACTTGAATTCCTTTCCTAATTACTTTATGGTAGGAACTTTAGGTTGTTTGGAAGGAGTACACTCAGTCGCCGTCCATTTTCTCAAACGATAGGCGTAAAAAGTGCTCTAAGGTAATTGTAAAAATGACAAGAGTCGTCAAGATATTCTAGGATACCAGGTTTTGGATGATTGTTTTCGAAGTTTGCATATCGCTTTACATCTGCTTCAGCAATTTTTATCAGTTTCGATTCTGTCGCCATAATGGGAGGGAAAAAGTCTCCTGTCCACGTAAGCGTTTCTGTAATAATCGTGGCGCAAGTATTGCTGTGGTTCAATATCTCGGAACACAGCTTCAGTAAAACTGGAAGAATAATGTAATCCTTCATGTTAAAATTCGGTCATACAATGTATTCATTTGTAGATGTTGTTTGATATACCTGCAATCACACAGGAATATCTGAAAGCTAACTTGCTGTTTTAACAACATATTCTGGAATCTTCGTAATATGCACTCAATATAATCACAAAACATTGTGACGAGGCAACTGGAATTCTTGAACTTCTTCGCCTGCAGGTAATCCCATCCAAAGAATGGAAGACCGTCCGGTGGAACGCAATAAGAATAAGGGCCGTCACCTGGAATTCGCTTATATCCAGTCAAGGTCGGATTCTCGGCAAATGCAGGCATCTCGGTTTGTGTTCGTCGAAAAGCACCATCTTCTATCCACAAGTTATAATAGTTATCTATTTAACTGGAATTTGCGCCAGCGGTTTCACGCATCAAGATACGGGAGCGGAGGGTAGGGGCTTAAAAAGAGGAAAATGAAAATAAGCACCAGAATAAGAATATAATGCAGAAATAGGGGGAAATGAAACTTCTCACAGTGCCGCGTTCACCTACGGCTATTTGACCGTTTCTTTACCGGGCTGACTCGCAAGGGGCGAGATCCCACCTCATATACTATTTTTATATGTTTTTGAGATTTGATTCACATGGGAACCGGGCCAGCCCGGTTTGCCGGGCTCCCGCTTGAGCGAGGCGAGATCCCGCCTTCCCGGGCTCATATGAATGCACTTAGCAGGCCAGCCCGGCAAATCGGCTCGCAGCGCATGCTTTATAATAATAATAATATTCTGTTTATTAATCAATTGATTTGCAGTAAAAACTGAATTACACAATTGTTCCTAAGTTATCAACTAATTTACATATTAACATTTTAACATATATATATAGACGTTCCCCACTATATATAGATATATAAAATTATATTTACATAATTCCAACATACAGAGGACTAAACTAGGACAATTACGTATATTTAATGGTAATAAAGTTATCGAAACGTTCAGTAAAGGTTCTCACAGTTCGACAACTATTTGGTCTACGTAAAAAATAATCATGTTCATTAGAGGACCAGGAGGGTCTGATTATATTATAGACTGGATTATTTTTACATGCTCTCTTCCGGGTTGAGTTGATAAATCTCCGACATAACTCATCTCTTCGACATTCCAAGGTTTTGAGCTTTGAGGTCTGCAATGCTTCATAATAATCATTTGAAAGTGCTCTCTTTTGGACCGACTCGAGATGAGAGGATAGGTAATCAGGAAGAGCTGCCCATACTGGGGATGCATACTCAAGTATGGAGCGAATAACTGAGCAATAGATGGTTATAAGATCAGTGAGACTCAAGCCTGCTTTCTTCAATAATCGGAGGGCAAAGAGTCGGGCGTTAGCTTTCTTCAAGATATGGTCAACGTGGGCATTCCAGGTAAGATCTTCTGATAGGTAGACACCTAAGAGCTTAAAGCTGTGTACTCTTTCAACGCATTGTCCATTAATGAACATAGATTGATCACATGGAATTCGGTATTGAAGAAAATTTATAATCATTTCTTTACATTTTTTGGGATTAAGCTCCAATCCACGAGCGGATGAGTATTTGGAGATTTCTTCAACAACTAAAGGCAATACACTAAGAGAACACCTTGGGACTACTTCCAATGCTGTTGTATCATCGACAAATTTTAGACGACCATTCCAGTCTTTTAATAATGGGTTTATTCGGCATAAACCGTCTAAAAAGTAAAAACAAGTTAGAAATTAACGAAATTAAGTCTCCTGAAGTAGTTGCCGACAATAAAAATAGTGTTTTTCGAAATAAAAATACATTTCGCTTTCCCGCCAAAATCACGCGGGAATTTCTTGCTAGCGCTTGCCGGGCTAGCCCGCCTCATGTGAAGCAAATGACAAACTGGCCCGGCAAAGCGAGCTAGCCTGACTAAGCGGGCCAGCCCGGCTCATATGAACAGGCCCTTAGTTTGGTAAAGCTTCCTGCCGCTGAAAGGTTATAGGGACAAGCAGTCTAGTCTTTACATGCATGTGGAAGAAACGGCTGAACGTCATCCCCGAAGTTCTCTTGAAAGACAACGCTCACGATATGAGCGTTAAATTAGTAACCCTGAATTAGTAGATTTTCTCAAGAAAGTCGTACCCCGAATAATGTTTTATAGAACTATTCCAATATTACTTAAAATCCTATAAGAGCTCGGATAGCTCATATTAAAGTAAGGCCCCGGTTACATGATACCAGATTCACTTGTCACAATATCGAATTTAACAGTTTCAAGATTCCCTCAAGGCGCAACACTTGGATTTGGGAAATGACAAAATAGCATATATGTTATATATATATAGATAATGTATGAATTTTGCTCATAATTTTCTCATGAATTTTCTAAGATATAAGTTTGATACGCATGCGCAAAATTCATAGCTTTACAAGCTACCACAATTACATAATATTACATATGCTAATATAAACATCTCGGAGAAATGTCTGCGCATGCGTCAACTTGACTGAAATTTGCCTGGCGTAACTTGATGTCCAAGTGTTCCAGTGGGGCGAAGACTCAGGTGATTATAGTGTACAAGCTCAAGAAATAGTATCATGCAAGAAAATGAACCAAAGGTGTAAGATATTTTAGGTTCAAAGGCTAGTTTTAAATTTATATATGAATACAAAAATATGCAAATAAGTTGTGAAACTAGCAAAATCTGTTAATAATGCCAGTCGCAAAAGTGTAGCGTGTTTCTAGAATCGCGCGCGCTCTCGCGTGTTTAAGCCATAAAAGTTCTGCGGTTTCAGTGTCGGATTTCTTATCCTCTTGGGTCTTTAAGGTGGCTCCCTACAGTTATTATAAAAACAAGGGGTGAAAATGTGCTTTCCCTATTGCAACACATATCTTCATGTTTGTGAAATATATAGTTGCTTTTTGGGTAATAACTATTAATATAACTGTTATGTGTCCAACCTATGGGTTCTAAATATACCACAGTCGCGTTGCTATGGTAACAACAGCGTATGAACTATAGTAGTCATATCCTATAAATTGGACAAAAAATAAAACTACTTGATAATTACATTGATTTAATAATGTAAATTTGGAATACTAAGCGGAACATTATATAAAAAAATTAAGGTAGGTTGTAGGATAAGTTTTTTAGATATTTGCAAATTTTTGTTCTGAGAAAACTTATCTGTAAATTTTTCCAAAATTTGGATATATTAAAAAAGGCGACTTGTAAGTTCACGACACGAAAATTTAAAACTAAAGCCATTAAGCCACGCACAAAACTTACGCGGGCAAACAGAATTTCAATTCGACAAGAACGGCATCTGCGCATGTCCTTGTCTTTCGCGTGACTCGCAGCTGGCTGTAAAACAGGCTGGGTTTTTTTCCGAAATGGTGTACAATTGCAAGCAAAATTATCTTCGTTTTCGTTACCCTTGGCTTGTTGGACCCAAGATTGTTTGTTGGTGGTCTTTTTCTGGTCTGGTTTGTCAGTGATTTACCCATTGAATTAATCCTACGTCCCTTAAATTTGTTTTTATTGTTGAAATCGGTATGAAAACTTTTCAAAATATTCAAACAATTCCAAATTTTCGTAAGACAACTCGTAAGTCGGAACTGTCTGTACTGTAGTTGTATGCAGTAGTTTTTAAACTTTTGATTGTTTTAAAGAATTATATTACTCTGACAGTTCTAGACTGCCTTGAGCAGAGTATAAAATATCATTTTAGAATTTTTAGTCTGCAAGAGTTTGAAGATTTTAGTCTCGAAGATTTTGAACATTATAAAAGATAATACTGAACGTAAATACGTAAAAAACATACTAAAAGAAAGCTTAGAAACTGGTTAACAACATACGTACTGCTTGAATTTCAAAGATTTACGATTATAATGAAAAGGTTGTGGTTTCCTCGCAGAAAAATCTCGAAAATAACTTCCCGCGGCTTGTTTCAAAATTTTACCGGGTCACGAAGATTCCACGCGTGAGACGCGAGGATGACATCTGATCTATATAGATCGTGTTTCAAACTGTACTAACTGTAGGGAGCCACCTTAAATGGGCTTTCCTTAATCGTCGAATAAATCGTGCGTCAATAATGTTCTGAATCTGGTAACTTGTTTCAGTGCACATAAGTGAACAAGTGTTCTGAATCGCCTTTCGGTCGTTGGCTTTCATTTCAGTTATACATTCTTCTGGAACTTCCTCGTTATTCTTTACTTCTACATAGTCAATTTCAATTTAACAAGTGTACCTGAATCGGTAGAGGTTGCCTCTCTACAAGCAATATCCGTATAATTTACTTTGCCTGGGCAGTGTCTCCAGCTGTTTGATGGCACCAATTTTCTTATCTCAACCACGCGGTTTTGAACGAACTGTTTCCATTCTTGGCCTTCACCGAGTATCCAATACAGGGCTACTTTAGATTCTGTCCAACATGTTGGATCATCAAGCTTTAGGGTTTCGTTCAAGGCCTTTGTAACAGTTGAAATAAGCTTTGCTAGTATGACTGCTGAGAGAAGTTCCAATCTTGCAATACTCTGTTAATCGGAGATACATTTGTTTTGGCAATGACAAACTTAAGGAACGTTCCAAATGAGGTGGTCAATTTCAGATAGACAACAGCGCCATAGGCTTTAAGGGATGCGTCACGAAATCCCTGAAGGCTGTTTGAAAGAACTTCTCTTCAATTCCTGCTTGGTAACATCTCGGTATTATGGTTGATTCTATACTTTCCAGGCATAGGATAAGGCGTTCCCATTTCTTCTTTAGTTCGTCCGTTAATTCATCGTCCCACTCAACTTTCGATTGATATAGCTCTTGGAACGAGCATGATGTTCTGCAACTATTATGAAAGTTTAATAAAATTCTCTAGTGTGCGATTTTTTTAAAAGCCAAAATTTTATTGCAATATTTCCACACTAAAGATTTTTTTTTAAATTGAAATATATAAAATTTACAAATATTCAAATTTGTGGTCAAAATTTGAAGATAGGTTACCGATTAAACTAAAGAGTAAAACCAAGGAAATAGGAGACATAGATTGCTGACTTATAATACGTCACTATATTGACAAATGCGCCAAAATTCAAACAAAATTTGCCCGGTTGAGCAGCCATTTTGTATGATGGTGCCTCAAGTGACTCGATGAACGAACCTTAATGGGAGCATTTGCTAGATAATCACAGCATTAATTTCACATTACCGTGAAGTGTATTCAATATAGAAGTGTTGTGGACGATTTTTCTTTGGAATAACACACATTTGGCTGGTTTCAGTGAGCTCACGATTGACGGTTTGCAATATTTTTACCCTTTGGAGCAATGATGTCTAATAGAAAGTTGAAATAGTTATTCCTCCTCTCCCTCTTTTTAAGTGGGGGGAGTCTGTCTCAATAATGTTTGCACCTAATTGTAGGAGTAGTTTTATATGGCTAGCCTGCTTGTGACGTCACTAAACCACTGTTAATGAGATCAAAAATTAATCCAAGCAGCTCATTGTTTTCAGTTAAAATATCTCAAGAACTAAGCAAGATACGAAAAATCGGTAAGGGAGATTTATATATAATTTTAAAAGTTCTTTCAAATGAGACGAACTAAATTTTTATTGCCATATCCTTTTAAGCTAATAGAAACGGGGTCGACATGTAAAGAACAGTACCAGTCTGGCCAGCACGCAATTTGCATTATCATTTAAAGTAAACAAAACCTTGCTGCTGTGTGAATCTGGTAAGGACGCGCAAAGCCACGTTGCGTAGATCGCCAACACCAAGGAACAGAATATTCAATGTAGAGTAACTGCAGCTAGTCGACTTCGAATAAGGTGAAAGCTGTGTTGAAATACGTTTCGCGAGTGTTTTTATCGTTTCTTTAACATCTTCGCAATCAATCTTGTGCCTTTCCCAATTACTTCTCTGGCAGTTTGTGTCACAATAGAAGGCTTGATAGCATCCAGTGCAAGCTTTCAGATTTGGGCCTTGCATGTCTTGAGGGTCGACGCTGGAATGCATTCGGCCTCGTGTCGAAATATGTCATTTCTTTGACATTTTTCACTGCAGTATTTGGCAACACCGCACAAGTGGCAAATAATACTAACACCAGCCGTATTTCCACAACGCCAGCACTCGGAAAATCTAGGCATTTTAGTGAGAAACAATGTGAAAGCTTATGACTTCCGCAGTGACCCAGTATGGAATGAAAAGGCTCTGGGCCGGACATGTCCGAAAAACATTTTCCCGAGGTCTCAGAAGCGGCCCGAGGGAAAATATGTTTCAGTATGGACCGACAAAAACGGTAAATAACGTTTTTATTTTTTTCCTTCACAGAAAATTTAATTTATATAAGATTCCAGTCTTGTTCGAGATATCATTTTACATTATATTAATATACTTTACTCAAGATTATGGCAGCTGTGATATTTTTCTCACTTTTTGGCCGTTCAAGTGTTTTTGTGTTGCTGTTGAAGTGTTCAAACCGGCTGGTTAACACGGTACTAGTCTATAGGTAGTGATTCTCCGTCAATAGAGAAGTTTACCTGACCCATGGCATGATGGTAGTCAGGACAAACAAACAGAAGAATGCAATATGGCGGCTTTCAGCAATGCATATTTAGGAGAACTTTTTCTGCAATTATTATACACTGTTCAAAAGGTGAAAACTTTTATAATTTCTTATCTGGTTTCCGATTATGTATATTGTATTTTAAAAGTTTTCTTAGACCTGTGAAGTAGTAATTTTTGATCAAAAAACCGCTGTTTATGCGCAGATGCTGTATTTGTTTGCCAGGCCAAATATGTTTTGTATGCCAATTTGTTTGTCAATTCCCCGGCTAAAGTCCGTTCATTTTACAACATCAGTTGTGTTGATGCCTAGCTACCGATGTTGTGTAAGAGGATGCAACAATGACTCCCGATATCAAGAAAACATTGTTAAAAGGGGAAATGTTGAAGGAGAGTTGAAGTGGCACCACTTTCCTAAATATGAATGGAATTAGCACCCTCGGACGGCGCTTGGCGCCGTTAGCTCGGGAATTACACTTTATGAAAAAAATCTACTGTAAATTTGGTGCAATTATACTCGTTCATTTGACAAATGCGTGAAGGTATATATATAGCTGCGTATATAGCCATCAATGAATATTTTTAACCCTTAGTTAATATGTAATTAAAACTTATATGTATGATATGTCTACAGATTTATACAAATCTCAGTAAGGCTGGTTTGGTTGTTGGGTAGAACGGAAGATGATTTAAGTACTGTTTAATAAACGAGCAGGAGTGTTTTATTAGGTTTAAAGCCGCGAGCGCGCAGCGCGAGTGGTATCAGACCTAATAAAACATGTACTGCAAGTTTATTGAACGGCTTCAAAAACGTCTCATTAGTATTCTTTATATAAAGAATACTAATTAGGATGAGCTTTTATTTAAGGAATCGTCATTTTATTTTTATCAGGTAGGCTATAAAGCCACTTCGCTTCACATATTATGGTTGACATTATTTGCCAAAAAGCTTATGAATTATTAATGAGTTTATGAAACAACTTTAAAATGAAATAAATTCTAGAAGTCATATTCTCTAAAAAACTGCTGAGTAAAGAAAACCTCCAAGGCAAAACACGCATGACGTAGCACTGCAATACAAGCGAAATGCCACGAACGATATCCAAATTGATATAAGCGCTTTTGATGTTTTGCTTGAGGATACCTGAAGCGTCCGGTTTTCAAATGTGCTACCACAGACAACTGAAATTGTCACGAGATTACTGCTTTACTGGTTGATGAATTGTCGGTGTTTTAGTGCCGTAAGCCCGTATCTTGGTAAGCAATATATTTTACTGCTTGGCGTTGTGTGTTTCGTTCGAATTCCTAAAATTTTTAAACCATCATTTGTTAGCTCAATTATGGTGTTTTTATGGGATTGCATAATTCAGCCGGCGATGTCATATTTATATTGTGTTTTTAATAGTTTTTCTATATTACACAAGTGGGTCGAGCAAAAACTAATTCAAATATAAACCTGTCTAAGAATGATTTGTAGTTTAACTTTAAGTTTAATTGCAAAATTATTTTGCGAGTGAATTAAGGTGGCTCGATACAGTAATTACAAAAACCTTATTCAAGAATCGCGAAAACAAAACTTCATACTATATGAACAAACCCGCGTGACCATTTGTGCGCGCAGGAATGTTAACGAAAAAACTTCCAGAATGACCTGACTTGAGCAGTTGCTCGCGCCATTTCGCGTCATTGCGCGTGTTATATACCGTTTTCATGTCAATTGCTGACGTCATTAAAACATTGCATTTTTGAAAAACAATGCGTTATATCTCATTATTTTGTCCGGTGATCTATGTTCAAATTTGCATGCTGTATTGCACCGCAAAAATCTTTCATTATACCAAAAATAAAAAAATTCTGTGATGCCAAAAAAATTTTATTGAAGAAAACGACATTTTTTTTCATAAAAAAGGCATTACAGAATTTTTATATTTTGCTTATTGTTAGTCTGTCTTGAAAGTAAAATATTGCACAATTAAGTGAATTTCGTACGCGTATGTTGCCATAGTAACGAACTAAAAATAACATAATTTGAAAGTAGAAAGATCAAAATATATGAAAACCCCGATACCTTGTGAATAAAACCTAAAAATACGGAGTTTAAACATTTCATAGTGTTGGATACATGAATTTTTGAAAACTGTATCGACCACCTTAAACGTGTGTTATTTCGCCTTTCGGCATTTCACAGTTTTTGTGCATTTCACAGTTTTTCGGCAAAGTAAACAGTTTGGTAAACGTTCAAGTGTATATGTGCGTCAATTCGAACTACATTTTGCTGGGGCAAGGAAGAATTTTGATAAAACGTCATTCCTATTTTAAAGTGAACTTACTTATATCAAGGGCGTACAAGTGACAAATTCACTTGCCAAACTACTGAGTGACATGCTTGTATATTGAAACTTTATTGGCAACTATTTTATTGAATTTTTTCTTTGTTCCTCCAAATAGAAAATAGGAACATAATTGAAGTTGTAACTAATTTTGAGACTCTACCGGTATATCTTTACCATATAACTATTAGTATATTTGTCCATTTCAATTATCATAAATTACAATATATGCAGTGAATTTGTGATTGTAAAATCGTTGTTTTTCTTTCTTCTCTTCTGGTTTCTTTTTATGTGTCACTTATATATAAATATTTTTCACTGCTTTCCCTAAACTAGAATGTATAGAGAAAAAATTAAGTCATAAGAAATTATTAGAGTTTAGTAGTATAAATACTATACTACGTCCTTCATTTATTCCTTATGCAAAGGTGTCCACTCCAAGAAGCATTCATCGCCAACAAGAATGTTCACATTTCGCCTATTGACTGCCAGGTTAAAGAAAATAATTCTATTTTCGTTTCGAAGGAAATCTCGGAGACGCAACTGGAATTCCTTTCCCAATTCTTTCATCATAGGAACTTTTAGCTGTTTGAAAGTATTACATTCAGTCATTGTTTCTATTCTCGAAAGATAGCCGTAAAATAGTGCTCTAAGGTAGTTGTAGAAATCACACGATTCATCGATATATTCTCGGATACAAGGCATTGAGTGGTCGTTTTGGAAGTCTGCAGGATATCGCTTTACGTCTGCTTCAAAAATCTTCTTCAATTTGGAAACTTGTGGCTTATCAGGAGGGCAAAACTCGGCTGCCCATGTAATCGTTTCTGTAATAATCGTTGCGCAAGTATTGCTGTGGTTCAAAATCTCGGAACATAGCTTCAGTAAAACTGGAAGAATGATATAATCCATCAAGTTCGTTGTCAGAATTCGGTCATACAATGTATTTATTTCTAGATGTTGTTTGATGTCCATGCAATCACACAGGACAACCTGAAAACTGATTTGCTGTTTTGACAACTTATTCTTGAGTCTTCGTAAAATGCACTCGATATAATCACCAAACATCGTGACCAGACAGCTTGAATTCTTGAATTTCTTCGCCTGCAGATAATCCCATCCGAAGAATGGAAAATTTTCTCGTTGAATGCAATAATAATAAGGGCCGTCGCCTGAAGTCTGGTCATATCCAGTCAAAGTCGGATTCTCGGCAAATGCAGGCATCTCCGTATCTGTTCGTCGAAAAGCTCCATCTTTTATCCACTTTTTTGCTGTGCTTACGTGTTGTTTTGGAACACTAGCGGTAAACAGTGCATGAAATCCACTTATTAAATCAGATCTCAAGACGTCGACCCGTTGCATTAGAATCCAATCTGTTCCTTGCACGCGCAAATGAAGCCACTTTCTCCATACGTCTTGAAACTTATTTAAGTGCTTTTCCTCGATGTTAATTAATCCAGATGTTCCGGACTTCAAATCTTTTGAGCTGCGGATGTTGAGAAGTTCTTCAAGGGTCTTGATGAGATATTTGTAGGTTGACTCACTCAGTGATATTGAGTACCACAGTTCGGTTACCGTTTTTTCTACTTCTGAATCACCTGTAAGGAAAGTGAAAGTTGATTTAACCTGCTTAACAGTCATTTGCACCCGTGGTTTCACACATCGAGCTATGACATCATTATGTAGAAGATTCAAAACGGAGAAAATTATTAGCATGTGCCTACGGTCCGATTTTTGATCTTGGTCAGCGTTATTTACTATCAAAAGAGTAGTGATCTAGCGCAAAAGTCATAAGTACATGACATTAAATATGACATTTTTGTATCACATTCTAGTTGACAAAATCCGTGATATTGTTGATAGGGAAACCTTAATCTCTATTTATAATGCCTTATGGTTCGTTCTCATTTTGATTATTGCAGTGAGGTATGGGATACCCAGGGTATTGGACTTTCAAATATACTTCAAAAACTTCAGAATAGAGCTGTGAGGATAGTGATGTGTATGAAAAATGATACTCCTGGATTAGAAGCAATTACTGCTTTAGGATGGGAAACTCTTGAGTCTCGACGAGCCAAGTAAAAAGCAATACAAATGTATGAAGTCTTAAATGACTTGGCTCCAAACTCACTTGCCGATAAGTTTATACGTAAAAGGAATATTACAGAACATGATATCAGGGACTCTTCTACCTCTCTGCAAATACCTTTACCTAGAAGTGAAAATCTTAAGGAAATTTTTTGTTACCATGGGGCTAAACTGTATAATTCACTACCCGGCAGATTTGCGTAATTGCGTAATCCTATAATTTAAATTTTGTAAATTAATGGACAATGTAATACAGTATTGTAAAATATTGTTATTATAGCTATAATATTAGGTGGTTAGTACTGTTGATGTAGCTTTGTAAATATGTAACTGTTGATTATTTTTGTCAATCATTATGCAACGCACACGCTAATAGTTCACGGGCTGCTACCTACGTACCTACCTACCTACTTGTGTACCTACCTGCTTACATACCTACCTAACTAATGTTTAAACTGTGCACGAAGCCTTGTTCACACGATATTAGTGTCCAGGGTCATTTGATCGTATTTCGGAAATGGCCTATTGGCCAAGTTCCCAGCAGCTGAAAGATTATAGGAGCAAGCCAATCTTTACATGTCAGTGGAAGAAACGACCAAACGGCAGTCCCCGACATTCTCTTTCATATGGCAATATTTATACGGTGAATATGTTCGTTATAAATTCTTCCACATAATGGCACTTTGCTTTTCAGTATTTTTGTGTCACTTAGTCTTAGAATAAAGTCAATATACCTTTGTTATTATTTTGACTCAATAAAGGCGTGATAGGAACTTGACCATAAACAATAGTTTCGACTTGCTTAATATGCAGGGAAAAGAACATCCGGTTTGATCTGGGCTCGCTCTTGTAAGGATTTATCCTTAAGGAGGCTCCCTACAGTTTTAATTCTGTGTCGCGGGATTTTGTTCACGCGCGGGATATTCAACCACACCGGGACTTGACCGTGTACGCGTGGCGGGTTTTTTAAAATTGCGATTGCGAATCACGATTGCGCCAAAATTTCGTTGTCCACACGCGTTGGTATTCGAGGGCTTGTCTCGCGTGAAAAATGAAATCCTGATTTTTCTGACGTCACACACAAACTATAAATACATTTTTCTCCTGTTTCCTTCCGTAAATTTTTTTTTAAATTTGCATACGACACAGAAATCACAAAATGCATAAAATATGCGATTTAAAAAAATTCCTCGGAGCCGAATTTTTTTTATTGCAAAAAAACGTTTTTTTGAGATTTAAAAAAATTCGGCTCCGAGGAATTTTTTTAAAATCACGTATTTCAATACTTTGTACTTTAGGTGCTCGTGTGCAAAAAATAAAAAAGTTTTACCGAAGGAAAATCCAAAAAATTAAGAAAGAAGATAAAAATACGACAATCTCTAAATCGCGTTGTTACCATGGCAACGTAAATATTTAGAAACATTTTTTGTTCTTCGTAATCCGCAATATTATGGCAATCTGATGGCCAAGTCTCGTGATCATACCTTGCAAAATGAGAAAATAATGGACCTTAGAGCACATTTGCGTGCTACAGAATTAAAACTGTAGGGAGCCTCCTTAAAACAGGAATTTTGCATAGATTTAATTGAAGAACGATTTTGGTACGTATGATTCAAGAAGACTGATTTATAACATGTAGTTGACTATGGAACGCCATGTGTCCAAAAATTATTTAACGCTAATTATATCATATCATGACCAAAAATGTAATTATATACAAATAATTTATTAACGAATATATATTATATCAAATCATGACTAACACGGCTAATTCATGATTTGATATCATGTTGATTAGCATTAGTCGTTATATCATACAATGAATTTTCGTTAAGTCATGATATGATACAATGCAATTTCGACAAAATCGTTATTTAAAATCATAAGCATTTGCGCAATTCTTATTTCATATAATGTTAAGGCGTTACACTATGATATCAAATAATGACTTTTCAGTTGATTCATGATTTGATATAATGAAAAAGCACTTTTTTATTATATCATATAATAAAAATGCGCCGAAAAGTCATTATTTCATATAATGTTCATGGGAATGGTTCGAAAACTGCCAATTGGAAGGAGAAGGCGCCAAATTAAACTATAAATCTCTTCTTCGAGCGCTCTCAACGGCAAGCTTTTTACATATTTTAATACTCTTTAAATCGATTAATCATGGCGAGTGGCGAACGTGGTTGGGAAGAGGCAATAACCAGAGCTGTTCAAGGGGCAGTTAGATCCGTAATGAATGGCAGAGGTGGTTCATCAAGCCAGTCATCGCATTCGTCGTCAAACTCGACTAGCAGTACTTCAAGCTCAAGCGTATTAAACCGATAATATACAAATGCCAACGTTTAGAAAGAATACACACCTGGTTTGATACGTTTCGGCTTGAAGTACTTGTGCTATCCCTGGGATATCAGTTTGAGCGAAAGACCAGCAGTATATAAATATTATCTGGATAAAATTTGGCACCAAATATATGCATTTCTGTATGGCATAGAGGCAATTAAATCAGTCAAAAGTATACATTTTGACTGATATTTTGGCCAGATATTTATTAATATAAAAATAAAACAGTGTTTGAACACACGCTTGACTAGTCAAGTGAAAAATAATAGAAAACAATGCGACAAAATAATTTTCTTGTAAAACAAAATATAAATTAGCATCTTTGTTGCATTATAAAACAATTTACAGAAGCAGATGGTATGTTTGAGAATGGGTATAAAAAGGATTCTTATCCTTGATCTTTTTATTCTCCGTTAGTTTAGCCATTTTGTATTTAAAACGATCAGATAGTCAAAAATCCCCACCCTCGGGAAGGTGCGCTGTGTCAAAAGAATACAAATGTCCCCTACACGGGCATTAATTTGTTGTCAATTGCCCGTGCAGTATGCCCGCACTCCCCCCCGTTGGGGGAAGACATTGATAGGTGTATAACTGCCCCTTGAACAGCTCTGGTTATTGCCTCTTCCCAACCACGTTCGCCACTCGCCATGATTAATCGATTTAAAGAGTATTAAAATATGTAAAAAGCTTGCCGTTGAGAGCGCTCGAAGAAGAGATTTATAGTTTAATTTGGCGGGTTTCGAATCATTCCCATGAACCGGAAGTTTATGACCGCAAGCTCATACGCACGACGTAATAATTGATTTTTGGACAGTTTTGAATTTTTGGACAGATGGCGCACCGCGCAATTGCATTATATGAAATAATGACTTTTCGGCGCATTTTTATTATATGATATAATAAAAAAGTGCTTTTTCATTATATCAAATCATGAATCAACTGAAAAGTCATTATTTGATATCAATGTAACGCCTTAACATTATATGAAATAAGGAATTGCGCAAATGCTTATGATTTTAAATAACGATTTTGTCGAAATTGCATTGTATCATATCATGACTTAACGGAAATTCATTGTATGATATAACGACTAATGCTAATCAACATGATATCAAATCATGAATTAGCCGTGTTAGTCATGATTTGATATAATATATATTCGTTAATAAATTATTTGTATATAATGACATTTTTGGTCATGATATGATATAATTAACGTTAAATAATTTTTGGACACATGGCGTTCCATAGTTGACATTTATCTTACTGAGTTACGGGAAATGGCGTATCACATTAAATTTTGCACAATGGCTCTGATTGTCTTATATTGATATTAGAATGCGAGTAATTTGTAAATTGCACAGCTGTTAAATGGCAGATTAAGTTAATTTCGGATTAAGTTATTTTGAGGATTTCTTTGGGAGAAATAAGGAATCTCAGAGCTCGTACCATGGAATTCTAGAATTTGACTATCGTACATATATCCTACAATGCCACACAATATATACTTTAGCCTGTAAAATAGGTATAAATAATGTATATGTAACTGATTAATTACAATAACTGGCTGCCTTTTAAAACATTTATGAGTAATCTCTGAGATGTAATTTGTATTTGTTCATACTTCTAAGCAATAATTATATCTTAAAATATTATATCTGTGTGAAATTTTGTGTTATTTATGTGGCAAAACGTTTATAGTGTCTAAATGCATTGTAAACCTCTTGAGTCAAATCGGAATCATTTTGTCCGACATTTTGAAGGGAAACAGCATGAAAAAACTTTTACAAAACACGTATGCTGCTTCTCGCCATATTTTCACTCTATGCCCACGCATATTAATGAGATACAACCGGATGTAAACATAAAATGTAAAAGTAAGCGCGCAAAGGATTACTTCCATGATACTCACTCTTTAATAAATATATAATATGTCAGAGAAAAACAAGTCGATTCTTGCAAATATATTATAAAGAAAACGACTTGCAACAATAGACTTTAAAAACAGCTACCTGCTGCTGTTCTGCCTTGTTGTGACTGGGACTGAAATTCGGATTCAAACACATACCTTTGATCAACATATAAAGAAGCAGTACAAGTCTGGCCAACACACAACTTGCTTTATCATTTAGAGTAAACGTAATCTTGTTTTCGTATGAATCTGGTAACGACGCGCACGTTAACGCCACGTTTCGTAAATCCCCAACACCGAGAAATAGAACCTTCAATGGCAAACTGTAATTTTCTCCTTCGTTTTCGACTAAATTCAAGTAATCAAATGCCGGTACGTTGCCCCAATAGTAATATTCGCAAGGTGGAATATTCGTTGATTGCAAAGTCAAAGACTCGGGAAAGTAATGTGCCAAAATACGTCGGGCCAGCGATTCAATCTTTTCTTTGGCTTCCAGACAATCAATCTTGTGCCTAAATTTCCCAATTGCTTTTCTGGCAGTTTGCGTCACAATAGAAGGCTTGATAGCACCCAGTGCAAGCTTTAAGATTTGGGCCACTTTTTCTACACGTCTTGCATGTCTTGAGGATCGACGCTGGAATGCATTCTGCTTCATGTCGAAAAATGTCATTTCTTTGACATTTTTTACTGCAATATTTGGCAACACCGCACAACTCGCAAATAATGCCAACACCAATCGTATTTCCACAACGCCAACACTCGGAAAATCTAGGCATTTTAGTGAGAACATAAATGTTGATACCTTCCGCTTTGATTTGGTAAGCGAAGTTACAGCGACAAAAAATCACACATTTCAAATTTCCTGGAAGAACCATTCGTGGAATCGAACGCGATAATTTATTACGTTTATAATATAATTTATGTGGGCAATGTAGGAAGTTGCGGATTAGCAGCAAAATGCTGCACTGTATGAAGAAAACTCTAAATTTGACCTAATGATGGTTGTTTCATTTCGCGAAAGCTTATAGATGTATAGCTATCGCAGATCAATGTATGATATTTTAATATTAAATCAGTACACTTCCTCACACATGCACTTCCTCACGTGATTGACATAACAAATACGAACGTGACTAACACACTATTTTGTACTATATATACGCTGGTTTATATATACTGTATAATTATATAATATTTTAGTTGGTGTGTAGAACGAACGATGATTTTAAGCAACTATAAAATGATATAAGTTCTGGAAGGACTCGAAGGTAGAGAACATGTACACTATTGCACAAGAATTTAATACCGAGTAATGCAAAACATCTTAGCGTATAGCATTCGGGTACAAGCGAAATGCGATATCCAGATTTAAGCTAGTGCCTTTGATGTATTCATTTGCTTAAGTATCAGACTTGCATAATGCCTTGTACAAAATAGATAACTGAAATTCTCACTAGATTATTGTTTGCAAGGAAAACCTCTGTCGCTAACCACTGATGGCTGGGGGTGGTGCAGATGAAAAATTTCCGAATGACATTGTTCCGAGTGTTTGTTATCAAAATCATTAGTTTACAGTTGATTACTGAACCCTTAGTTATAACATAGTTTACATATAAAAAATTAGTGTCAGTTACGCAGTTTCACGATATCAGTTATTTAAAATTCCACCCAAATAGAAGTGCTTACCGTAAATGCCAATCTACAACAACAACTTTGCTTGCAATAAGAGATGACATACTAAAGGCTATGAAACGGGGTGAAGTTACTATTGCTGTTGTGGCAGATTATTCAAAAGCTTTTAATACCGTGGCCTACGAGACAGTGTTATCCAAGTTACACGAGCTGGGTTTTTCAAAGTCCTCTTTAATGCGAATAGCAAGTTACTTAACAGATCGGAGACAGTATGTTCAAATTGATGATCTTTCGTCAGAACATACCGGCGTGGCAAATTTGGATTCCGTAGACGGTCGGTAGCATCATTCTCATAATCGTAACCAGTCGACAACAACCGGCGAATGGCGGACGGGCCCGAGAGCATTGCTCGGTTGCGCACATTATTACACGTGCAAACTGTGCATATTCTGCGGCCTTTGATAACTGTTTTGATTGTTCATTTTGTCTTTTTTAAATTACTAACCGCGTTTTTCGTCGATTTTTCGATGTTGTCATGGCTGAGGAACAAAACAACGACACAGGCGTTTTGAAGTCGTCAAAGTACACCGGTTACCACGCGTTTTACAAGAGTGTTGCGGTGAGTATACACTTTGTTTGTTTTTACAAAATCAATACTTATAAAGTGAAGTTTGCAAATTAATATGCATCGATTCGGATAACATCTTGCTAAATTGTTTAGCCTGTTTGTTGCCGTACTTTCTATTTAAAGACAACCTTTATAATACACATTAGCGTGTGAATGTAATATGTTCAGCGGAGAGTTGAAAATGTAGATTGTTTGCAACACATAAACAGAATGTCCTACAAAATCCGACAAGACGTTGTTTGAGCACGTTCATGCAACTCGTTTGTGTAGTTTTACCACTTTTAATTAGAGTATTGGCCGGTTTACACTATCAAAGTTTCTGTGATCAAAGTCTTTGATCAAATAACTTCAAATAAAAAAGGATCTTTGAAGGGTGTTTACATGTCAAATTCTTTGATCAAAGTATACTTGATCACAGAAACGTTGATAGTGTAAACCGGCCTTGTAGCTTATAAAGAAAAGTTTGAGTAACCAACCATATTAATTGTACCCAGTGCATTAAATTTGGCATTTTTCTGGTATGATAGCTAAAAATGAAGATGTTCCCACCGAATTGGGCTACATGAGTAAAGTTGCTGCAACAATGAAGCCCAGCTGTGTGGCAGGTATTGGTAGTAGGTACACCTGGCATACTTAATAAGATCATTATTAACCGAACATTTAAAGGCTGGTTACATGGAATTGTTTAGCCTGATATTAGATTGAAAGTCTTTATCATATTTCCCTAGGACAAGTAACTACTTAAAAACTTGGGAAAGATTTTACAGAAATCTGATTGTCAGAAAATTATGTGTTACAGCATATTTTCCCTCTACAGCCCAAAGCACATACTAGCGACTTTAAGATATGCTAATTCTACGACGCGGACGTGACGAAAGACAGTCGCTATTCTCACAGTTCCGTCTACACGGGTAAAAACTTTGGACTCCGGTTGGTAAACAAAGTCAGAGACAAATTAAAACTGGTTTCCAAACATTAGCGACTGTTTTTTCGTCACGTCCGCGTCCTAGATTAGGCATATCTTAAAGTCCCTATTGGTAGTAGTTACTGTATGCCAATGGTCAAATTTATTTGAAATTTTTATAAAAATTGGATATTTGCTAAACTGTGCTCAATATTCCTTATCCCACAATGTTTCTCATAGATACATTAAACCTGAATCACCAATTATTCCTTTTAGTATTGGAAAAATCTTGGGCAACTTGTAAGGGAAGACATCAATTGTGGTCTTGTTGAACATAAATGCTCAAAGTGCTCAAAGCTTTCCGGCGGGAAAAAGATTTGGCCTACCATGAGACGCAATGTGGAAACTGTGAGTGCACCTGTTGTGGAAAAATGTTTCCCTGTGGTGAAGCTCTTAAAAGACATTTGCGGTGCCACAATTCCGAGCTTAATAAGTGAGATATGTAAAAAAAACTTTGTCACAAAACAGTCCTTAAGACGACATGAAATTACACATAATAAGATTAAACAATTTTCCTGTGGAAGATGTGATTCTACGTTCACACTTTTGTCTAATTTACATAGACATGAGAAAAAGTGTCACTAAGTGTATTATTATTGCTGGAAATAAGACTCTGGCCTCGAATTAGATAAAAGATCACTCGGGACAAGTGTGCAGCAAAGTATTGAAAATTTTTACTTAAGTAAAAGTAAAAAGTAACTGCTCAATTTATACTTAAGTAGAAGTAAAAGTATTGCCTGAAAAATTTACTTAAGTAAAAGTATGGCCTGAAAAAAATTTAATTAAGTGAAAGTAAAAGTATGCCCTGAAAATTTTACATAAGTAAAAGTATGGCTTGAGAATTTTACTTGAGTAAAGGTATTGAAATGTTTTTACTTAAAAGGATATGGCAATAAAAATTTAGTTTGTCTCATTTTAAAGAACTTTTAAAATTATATATAAATCTCCCTTACCGATTTTTCGTATCTTTCTTAGTTCTTGAGATATTTTGACAGAAATAATCATAAATCAGCGAGATGTCCGTTACTTGCTTCGTTACTGGCGAACATTGCTCGGGAGTCGGGACCAAAGGCCCCTCGTGACTTTTATTTAATTATCGGCACTCTATATCCCATAGAGAACACGTGGCCATGCTCTAACCCTTACATAACTGTAACGTGGCATCCTTGCCCCTCGATGGGTAAACTAATCATTAGGAAAAACTTCAAGTTATCACTGATTAACCATGCATTAAGGCACAATGTGCCCTGGTGCGCCCTACTTTGTTATTTTACTCTGTCTAATGCCAGACGATTTTACTTATCAAGGGGAGACCCTTGCACCTTAATGGGTTAATGTTATAAAATGTATGCACGTTTAATGATGACTTCAAGTTAAGCCTTTTCTAAATGTTCATTGCTTTGTATTATTAATTATTAAAGAATAGTTTGAAGCTTTTTACATGTAGTGTGTTAATACTGAGATTACTAGTCGGTACTAGCAACTGCTTCATAACAACGAGTTTTTGTAGCCATAGTTCTACCAAAGAACTAGAATGCGATGTCAAAATATAAAGAGACAATACAAACCATTTTTCCTACGTTATTTGTATAGGAAATAGCACGGTTCGAGAAGTATTAATGAAAAATTGCACGCGTGTTTGGCGAAATATTCGTAATACCGCGAGTGCGAAGCACGAGCGGTATTACGAATATTTCGCCAAACACAAGTGTAATTTTTCATTAATACTTCGAGAACAAGTGCTATTTCGTATTAATATTATTATTAACAATTTTAAATTGCTCAATTTTTACTCAATTTTCAAATTGACGTTGCTCAATTTTTACTAGGGGTATTTGGGAGAAAATACCACATGTGGTATTTTGTCCCAAATACCCATAGTAAAAAGAATTAAGAGAAAATTTTGATGTTCTTAGCCAATCAGAAACGAGGAAAATTGTTAATAATGATATTAGCAACAAAATACCCGTTTTCATGTAACTTGGCAAAAAATTAAACTTTCGTCTGACAAACGATATTATAAAATTTCCCATATATTTTCAAAACCCTATAGATTTACCCAGATAAATTTCGGACCTCATGTTGGTGTCTACTTAAATTAAGAGGGGTGTGAGAGCTAGATTAATAATATAAAAATCCATACCTATTGTATATTCTTTTCATCAGTGGTGTGATCAATGTAAGGATGAATGGCTGATTAATTTCTTCGTCGAATTCTTGAAGAAGAATGTTGTAAGCACCTTCCTTCTCTTTCAAAGAAGCGATTTCTTCTCTAACGTGATTAATTAATAGTTATTGACCTGTATATTTTTCTCACAATGCCTCCAAAATGCAGGAAATACCGATTCAGAGAACCAAAATTCAAAATTTTTATGGGGGAGCATGCCCCTGGACCCCTTAGGATGGAGTCTGTCTTTCTGGAATGGATTGTCACCCTTAAATAACATGCAAACTTGTCATACTATTCTCCCATGGGTGGCTTTTATTTGCAAATTAGTGGGCTTATGTTCCGGGGACTTAAATTCTGAGGATTACTGTATATAATAGCATGTTTTGAATTTTTTATATGTATTGTAATCTGACATATATCAATGTAACTTAAAAGCAAATGTGCAACTTTAGTATGATACAGATTACAAACTAATAAAGTGAAATCAAACCATATATTTACATGTTTTGTCATTAATTTCAATGCCAAGATTTTCCACATACTAGTATGCCACGTGGCTAAACCTCCTGGTAAAAATAATTTAGTTAAAATATAATATAAAAATCTGAAAAGACACTCACCACAACACTTTTTATGTAATTTGGTTTTCACATTACATCCATTCAAGATCTTAAACTCAATAATATTTTGTAGAAGTTTGTTGACGCTTGTAGAGTAAATAAACCGGCAGAAGATTAGAAGGCAATTTCTATAAATATTTACATACATGAAGCATTTTCCACAGGTGGGCAATACGCGGATGGGCAGTTGGGAAAAGTACGCATTAAATTCACTGATCAAATTTCGGCGTAAAAATAGTCGCGCCTAAATAATCGTTAAATGATGCTACCGACCATCAAAGTTGCTACCGACTGTCTACGGAATCCAAATCCGCATCGGTGTGACGTTTGAAGTACCTCAGGGTTCAATTTTAGGCCCTGTACTATTTAACTTGTATGTGAATGATCTATCGGAAGTCCTACCACCCAAAGTCAACTCGCATCAATATGCAGACGGTACGACCATCTACAAACACTGCAAACCAGCGGATGCGCTCGACAGCTTATTAACTTGGTAGAAGGCGAGGGCCATGCTTTTTTCAACCTCCCAGCTGTCACGGTTACATGGTCTTGATGCATATTCTCTCAATCTAAGCGTAAACGGAAAGAGACTTGACCGAGTTTCAACCTTCCGTTTGCTCGGCATACAAGTTCAACACAATCTAAAGTGGAATGATGAAATAAACGCCAAAATATCAACCTGCTATCGGACGTTGTCGGTTGTTAGAAACTGAAGCATCTTGCTCCTTTCAATGTAAGAAAACAGTTAGCAGAGTGTCTTATCATGTCAAATATAGGCTACAATGACATTGTCAGTCATCCAATTCCAGATTATCTCTTTAAACGCCTACAGAGTGTGCAGTTAGCCGCTGCCAGCTTTGTTCTTGGGCGCTACGCGAACAAGTTCGATATACTTACATTGCGATGGCTGCCTATTGTCGAGCGTAGAGAAAGTCATCTACTCCTTGCTGCTTTTAAAGCCATGCATTTTACTAACTGGCCGTCATACCTTAAATTAGATATTTATACTCCTGGAAGGTCACTAAGATCTTCGATAGAGACAACATTGAAGGTGCCACTAGTATCAGATACCTTCCAAGACAGTACATCTAAAGTTTTTAACTCTTTACCTTCCACTGCCAGAAACTCTGTCTTAATTAACGATTTTAAAAGTCTAGTATCGAAACACCTAAAGGAGAAGGCTAACCTAAGACTTAATTCTCAGTAATTTTATCTTCTTTTAATACATGTATACATATATATTTTAGATACCATTCTACTACTTGTTTGTAAATAGTTTTAATATTATTAGTGGAAATGCTGTAATTAAATCATTATTATTATATTACTCTTCACAATATGGCAATACGGGGTACAGACCTCTTCATACAGGGCACAACGAAATTGTAAAATTCAGTGTCCCTGAAATGGTATTTTCTGTATTCTTGGCAAACATTTTATAGCCTTAAGTAAATTATAAACATCGTTAAAAAACACAATTTAGACTGCATCTATTTCAGCACTATATATGTTATATAAATTATTGGAGCTTGTTACTTGTTTTCGACCCATGTTTGTTTTGTCTCGGGTGACAGTCACAGGAACGCGGTCAAAGCAAATCTGTGGTCTCAGTTTTTGCACGATTTGTAAACTGGAAAATGTGTTGCTAGTTTCCTTTCTTGTCACGATTATCTTTGACAATAATCTCAAATTCTGGAACAAAATTAGAATGATCGAATGGCCGTGCTGAAAAGAATTTGATAGCTCATCAACATCTCTCTCTTTCTGTCAGTTCTTCAATGATTAGATGGATGCAGAACAGTGGAATTCGAATGGAATTCAAATTTATTTCTTCAAACAGATTTTCAATTGTCAGTTTGTATTGCTATTGCTTTGGAACGCAATTTCCATATTTCCAAATAGGTATATCAATGACAGATTTTCCGAATTTAGTAATTCTAATTCCGAAAAGGAAGTTCGTAGTATTCGCGGGACATCCTAATAATCTCAGCAAGCAAGCAGTTTGCTTTTTTGTAACTTTGGATTGAAACTTCGTACTTCTGAAAGTAGAAATCAATTTTCTGAATAGGAATCTCATAACATTATTTAATGCTTCGAAAAGTGGCAAATTCTGACGAATTCTGATTTTTGCGAGTACTATATACAAATGCTGTGATTTCTGTTGTTTTCTGTGAGATGTCTATATTTCGCATATATTCAGTTTCGAGAATTAAGAATATTCAGTTTCGAGAATTAAGAATAAGAATAAGAGTTTCGCGTATTCTTCCACATATGAAAGTGAAGGCTCATAGTGTATGTAAATTTTATATATGAAATCATTATTTCATATGTGAAATTTGTGTAAGGGACATCCTGAATTTTAACCTTACAGTCGTGCCAATAGAAGCGTTCCGAAAAATGTTGATCAGTTGGAGCAGTTCCTCTGATTAATACCTCAAGAATTTGAGGAAGTTCCTTAAAAAGTTCATAACTTCCTGTGTTTGAATTGACCAATCATATTTTATGCTATATTTCAAACTGACCAATGACATGAAAGCATTTACTTACGGCTCCGCCTACAAACCTGAATGTTTGAATAACGTTTTTTCCCAACATAAAGTCAAAAATACAAGCTCAAGTAGGAACATTCAAGCAGTAGAATGAGGAATTTTACGTTTTTAAAGAAAAAATACGTAATATTCCCCTGATTAAGAGTGTTAATAAAAATAGCCGCGACATTTGACATTGGAGTAATTGACAGTTGACATTTCGAAAACAATACTGTAGTAATTTTGTTATTTTTCTTACTTTAATCCTATTGGATAGTATTTTAATGGGTGATTCTAATTGGTCAATTTAAACAGGAGGTTATGAACTTTTTAAGGAATTTCCTCAAATTCTTGAGGTACCGGTCCCAGGAACTGCTTGAAGTTAGGAAATAAACTGATCAACATTTTTCGGAACGCTTCTATTGGCACGACTGTAACGATTCTTAATGGCGAGAGCCAAACGTATTCGAATCAAAGGAATCACATGCAGGGAAAATGTATCTGAATATAGGAAAAGGCTTGTGGCTCTATAAGAACTTTTGTGAACGTCAATCAGGTTGGTGCCGTCCGTCTTCTTGCGTTTCCCTGATCGACCTGTTCCCAAAACAGGCCTTGGAAAAGCAAACTACAACGAAAATAATCAACTCATGCTAATAAATTATAATCGTTTTGCCTAAGAAAATTATTAATTAGTTCTGTTTCGAACGCTTCATCTTACAAATACACTTCGACCTAAATACTTGACGTATACTATACGTATCGCTTCCGTAACAGAAGGTACAGGTAGACGGCAAGATCTAAAATTCAAGTGCTGGTGCGTATCAATAAGTTTGTGATACATATCCATATAAACCGCACATCTTCTAATTGGAATTTCACGTCAAATATAAATATTATCAGTTATGCCATGACTTGGATGTGAACCGCAATTGATCTCCAGCCGAATATCGATGTCCAATGGCTTTGATATCTACCGAGCGAACGGTTTGTCCCATAGAAAAACTTTTAACATATATTATGTAAAATCGAACGTCTATTAAAATACCAAAAACAAGGCTAAATGCCGCGAATTCAAATTAATAGAAACATCGGTAAACGGTTTAGCCTGTAAAGCTAACTTACTTTGAACTGTTCTGATGAAAAACCTTCCTCTTCTTAAGCTTTGTCATATTAATCCTACCTTGTGTCTTTAATTTTAACGCTGGATGACCGGATCAACAACAAATTTCTCTGTTGTTTCCTATATTCAAGAATTACTTGACGCCATTTTGAAGCTGAGGTCAGATTTACCTTTTCCCCTGACGTGTATTTTCGACCAATAAAAATGCTTCAAAATGTTTTCAGAGGCGAAAAGCAAACTCAGGAGGTGGAAAGCAATGCATGGCAGCGGCTAGGCGACCAATCAGACCAGTATACGGAACACATTCGTTATCGTTATCGGCGATCTCCCAAGTATACCTTATACATTAATTCATCAAGCTATTGCTTACCATGAAGTCAAATAAGAAATACACCATTGCTCGAAAAAATGGCCCCATATTACGCACTTCTTTATAACTATATTATTGTAATTATGATATTATACACCGTATTATTATATTTCCTTCTTTCAGAATGGTGAAACTACGAAATGAATATCTGGAACAAGTTGGGAGGACACAAAAAGTAAAATATCTTAGAAATCTTATTCATGGCCAAGTAAGTGTCTATTCAGATGTTACGCTTTAGCTAGCGTCCTTCGGTCGAATTACGCAACATCAAGAGCGTGATTATGGGATTATAGGGGATTATGGAATTTAAATCTGGTTCAACGTCTAACAAGATATTAAACCCGTTAACATCCTTACTACAAACAGTCAGATAAGTTTTTATTGCATATCCCATGAAAATGCCATCCGTAATAAAATTGTCCCCGATGTTAATGCGATGAAAAATCCAGTAAGAATTACGTCATGCCATAGTGTCTTTCACCAGAATCAAAGAACCAGATATCCTTTTAACCTTAAGAATATTAAATTAACTACCTCTCTTCAGCAAGTTAGAGACGAATTATACCCTTTGGCTTTGGGGTCCTACTTTGTCCCCTCACTGCTGATATCTAATACAATGTCCTTGGCACCGAAGATTGACGAAATTTCACATTTTATTAATTCGGAAGAAATGGATATTGCTTTCTTCTCTGAAACCTGGCTTAAGGAGGCTCCCTACAGTTTCCATTAGATATCAGTGTTTTTGAATTGAATTTGAATTTGAATTTATTAAATTTGTTATCAGCTATTACAGTGACAACAGGGGAAAGAAACAGGGCATAGCCCCAATTGACATCAAACCCCTGGAAAAGCTCTTTGAAAGGTTATAAGCTTAGAAAATTCTTTTGCGTAAACCCTTTATTCCTCGTATATCAAGCAATAATTTCAACACAAGTTTTTTACTCTTGACGTTGCCATGGCGACATGACGTCATCATTTATCTTGGCAGTTTTAGCCAAAGAAGGTATGATAGCGGAAAAATAAGGACGGTGACCTACTCTCTTTTTTGCAGAAAGTAAATCATTATGAGTATGATCATTTTTTATATAAGAATTTAATAGAACTTAGTACGTTGAATACATAGTCAAATTTTGAAATATGGTCACCGGAGAAACGAACGAGAAAAAAGAACCTCAAAATGCCATATTCTGCTCGCGAAAAATACGCAACGCCTACTGACCGATCACGATATAGTGTTTGCGGGCGCATGTTCGAGTCACTCGCTGGCTGTAAAACAGGCTGTTTTTTTCGAAATGGTTTACAATTGTGAGCAAAATTCTCTTCGTTTTCGTTACCCTTGGCTTGTTGGACCCAAGATTGTTTGTTTGCGGTCTTTTTTTCTGGTCTGATTTGTCGGTGGTTTACGCATTGAATTAATCCAACGTCTCTTAAATTTGTTTTTATTGTTGAAATCGGTATGAAAACTTTTCGAAACATTCAAACAATTCCAAATTTCATAAGACAACTCGTAAGTCGTAACTGTCTGTACTGTAGTTGTATGCAGTAGTTTTTGAACTTTTGATTGTTTTAAATAATTATATTACTTTGACAGTTCTAGACCGCCTTGAGGAGAGTATAAAATATCATTTTAGAATTTTTAGTCTGCAACAAGTCGACGATTTTGGACATTATAAAAGATAATACTGAACGCAAATACGTAAAAAAAACTTACTAAAAGAAAGCTTAGAAAGTGGTTAAGAACATACGTACTGTTTGATATACGATTATAATGAAAAAGTTGTGGTTTCTTCGCAAATAAATCTCGAAAATAACTTCCCAAGGCTTGTTTCAAAATTTTACCGGATCACGAAGATTCCACGCGTGAGACGCGAGGCGACGTCTGATCTATATAGATCGTGTTTCAAACTGTACTAAAACTGTAGGGAGCCTCCTTAAAGTAACTGTTCCTGATCAGTCAATCAACATCGCTGGTTACCACTTGCTAAGACGAGATCGTAAGCTAAGAATCCATGGCGACGTATGCTTGTATGTCAGAAATTCCATCCCTTGTTATCCTCTTGTCGATTTCCTTAAGGAAGATCATGAAGTTCTTTGGGTAATTTAACGGCCCAAACGTCTTCCGCGTGGATTTTTTAACATTATTGCAGCAGTCGTTTATCACCCCCCAAATGCAGATAACTCATCTATCTAGGAATATTTACATGCCTCACTTGAAATAATTGAATCTACATACCCGAATGGTGCTATCATCATAGCTTTCGATTTTAACAAATTAGACTTTAAATCTACTGCAAGAACTTTTCAACTTGAGCCAGCAGTCAACTTTTCAGACCGTGATGTTGAATCTACTTTGCACCCTGATATTAACTACAAGGGTAAGGAATTAAGTAAAAGAATAAAAAGATTAACGAAGCTTTTATCAGTGTGCTGGATAACTACTCTCCCTTATCTCATGATTTTTGTGTGGATAATAATAACGACGAACCAATAACTGTCACAGAAGAAACAGTTGTCAAAAAGTTAAAAGAGATCAGCACATTGCGCACGGGCGGTCCTGACGACCTACCCAACTGGGTCCTGAAAGAATTTGCTGAAATCCTGGCTCCATCAATCACTGACATCCTCAATACACATCTTTCCACGAACAAAAAGTTCCTAGTGTGTGGAAGATTCATGGACCAAAATGTCTTACTTCAACCCTATCCAAAATTGCTGATAGTATAATTATTGAAAGAGAACTTAAACCATCTTTACTAAAATCAATTGACTCTTGTCAATTTGGCTTTGTTTCAGGCTCCTCCACTACACTGGCCTTAATTTCTATGGTTCATAACTGGCTACGTGACACTGACGTCACAAGTTCAACTATTAGAGCCATCCTCCTAGACTACAGGAAGGCATTCGCTTTGGTGGATCACAACCTGCTATTAGTCAAATTGATAAATCTTGGGGTCAAACCAACAGTTGTGAACTGGATAACAGACTAAATAATAATTGTTTCTCTGAATGGTTGAAAGTAGCTAGGGTGCCCCAAGGGACAAGGCTGGGGCCTTGGCTTTTTCTCACAATGATAAATGAACTAATTGTCAATTTCCTTTAAAAAACAGCCAGCCTGGTTTGACTCAGTAGAAATCGATGGTCATCCAATTGAAAGAGTATCTAGTGCAGAAATTTTGGGAGTTACAATCAGAGATGATTTAAAATGGATCGATCACGTTGATTTAATCACTAGTAAAGCCTGTAAACGACTCTACTTACTTGAGCAGCTTAAACGTGCCGATGTTAACCTTGATGATCTTGTTCACTTTTACTCTTCTTGCATTAGATCAGTTCTTGAATACGCTTGTCAATTATTTCACAGTAGTCTTCCTAAATATTTGTCTGATGAAATCGAAAGTATACAGAAAAGAGCTATGCATATTATTTTACCTGGAAATTCCTATCCTATATTGCTCGTACAAAGGCTGGACTTACATCACTTTACGCGAGAAGAGAATCCTTAAGTAACAATCTATTTAATGAAATTGTAAATAGTAACGAATATAAACTTGCATCTTTATTACCAGCCAAATCGAACTATTATACTAGTCGATTAAGAACGAAGATATCTTTTCAACTTTCTGAGATACATACAAAACGTTTTAAGAACTCTTTTATTATGCATTATGCAGCTAATCATGTTCAATGATTCATGTAAAAGTTTCAGTTAGTAGATATAGATTATTTATAGTAATTTTAGCGGTACTGTAATATATATATTATAGGAAAATTTTACCTAATTGTTTTAGTATACACATGTAATTCAATCTATGACTGCAAGATGTTGTATTTAATAAACCATTTATCTATCTATCTATGAGGGAAAATTCGTGAAGTGAGAAAATAATCGCAATTTTGCCGTTTACCCCAGCGTTTCCTGTGGACACAGATTAAGTATATACAGATGTCTAATTTGACGTCAGTACATTTGAAGTTTCTGTCCTCCCTTTTTTGTCTCGCGGATCATGACATATAGCGTAAGCGACACTTACTTGCAAAAGTGGCATGAAATAACGCCATATCACGCAATACCTCTCCATTTGTGGTTCTGCGCCATTTTGCCAATAACTGTTGCTTTTACACAATTTTGCGAATTATAGGGTAATATGGCGTATTTTTTTCGTGCATGGGACACATTTTTGGGCAAGTTAGACATTTCGTTTACCTCTAATCTGTGCCTGCGGAGGGCGCTACGCTTAAGGCCGTTTTCGACTTCAAACGTATCGTAACGTATCGTAGCATATTCTTTTGTGTCGAAGTAATTAGTTCTACCTGAGTGCTCAGGAAACAAAGAAATACGCTACGTTTCGCTACGGTACTGGTGTAGTGGAAAACAGCCTTTAGCAAGAACAAGTGTACGAATTGTGTAAATTTTATAGGAAAATAGGGTGTTTTTGTGAACTTGATGTTCATATTAACATGTTTCACATCTTAAAGTTTAAATTATAATTTCATGGTGGAAAGTTATACTATTTTCCTGACAACTACAGATCATCATTCGAAAATGACATTGCGCAATTTGATTACACAAAGTATACTAAACGTAGATTCTTCCCGAACTTGGTTGAAAGATATTACTAATCAAGCTCCTGAATATCATTCATCGTACCTATACTGGAATCACACATTCAATATACTAAAAGAAGAACATTTCTGTTAATAAATTATTGTTAGAATCAAACATAATAAACGTTTTGATGCATATATTTGAGTAATCTCTAAGTTTTCTCTGATATTTGAGTAATCTCTAGTAGTCTTAAACGTTAACCCACTTGCATAATACTGATGTTTAGGTAACACACAGTGTTGAAGGTGATAGTGAATCAAGTGATGATGAGGCTGTCGGATCATACATACCAGCTGGATTAGCAGCCATGTTGTCTGGAGTAGCAAGAGCGACTATAAAACAGACTATTCCAGGTTAAGTTATGTTTTTTTCTTACACATGTATATCCCCCATGCACTTTCGACATTCCCTTTATAGGAGAATTTTACATATTAGATTCTTATGAGCCCAATATTTCAAAATATTAGGTTACGTAACAGACCCCTCCTTTCCCCCATACAATGTGGTGCACTGAATACTTTGCAACTCTAATACGCTAAGTACGACATTATATTGGGGAATGGGGGGTCGATATGCTTGTTATTGCGTTGGTTCGGCTTTATTTTTGGCCGGGATTGTAGCTCCGTGGCATGATTGTAACTACTTTATGACCAACCCCTTATAACATGAATTTGGGAACTGTGTGTATATCAATAATTATGTACGTTAGCAAAAATGAATTTTCAAGTGGCATCGTATAGCAAATTGAAGAATGAAATAATAGTTATTCTTTACATTTGTTATCCTAGGGGTGACCGTACGAAGTCGAGCAGATTATAAAAATTTAAAAGTGGCAGTTTCAATGGAGTCCATGACTGATGTAAGTGTTACCCTTGCATTAAGTATGCTTCAAACACTCATTAACATTCATTAGGCAAATTATTCAGTAATATATGCGTGATGTGTATTTCATCACGTGTAGGCGTATTATACCTGGTAACATTCGCTCCGCATAAAATCATCGCAGGCGAAATGTGGGTCTATTATTTCACACAATAAAAATATTAAACCTTAAAATTGGGATGAAGTTATCATGGTGATGAGGTCGAGAATTTACGCAAATATAACAAAATATCTTCCTATTTCATCCATTTCCTGATATTCTATGTATAATAATATACACAAAAATGTTTCTCGAATTTGTTTGGCTGATTCCAGTGCAGTTAATCCCAAACAGCAGTGCAAAAATTTGCAATCACAGTGCAATTTTCTGTAATCACAGTGCAATTTTTTGTAATCACAGTGCAACTTTTTGCAATCACAGTGCAAAAATCTGTAATCACTATGAAACAATCAAATTTGAGCTAAGTTCTGGACAGATTGCTGAAAGCAAAACAACATGGCGCCCGCCAGACGAAACTGAAACTTGGTTTTTGGCGACTTAAAAGACTGCTTAAAAGTTATTTAAAAGGTGGAAAATTTAGTTTGCATGAAATATATAAGAAATCTACATGGTTCAGTTCTCTTTCAAATTGTTGGCAATACATACAAATGATATAAACAAATAGCGAAATCTTTCTCACTGGACGGTTCGCCGAAGCTTGTAAGTTGAAAGTATATGATTGTCTCGAACATTTTTATGTTTATATTATTCATGAGTAATAGCATGATTTGTCGTCCAGTTTGGATATAACATGCACTCGTCAGTTTTTCAAAGACCTCAAATTGGGACTCGCGCTATTTTGAGATATTTGAAAAACTCACTGGTGCATGTTATATCCAAATTGCACTATAAATAATGCTCTTACCTATACTAATCGATGCTCCGCTATCAGAAACAGTATACTTAGTTGTACCCAGAAAATTATATGGCTAAGGGTGACCTAAAACTTTTGCACATCACTGTATGCAGTGAAATGAAATTATTTTTCGTGTTTTGATTAACGCTATTTAAAACACATACTACTTTTGCGTTTGCGCGTACATTCCACTTGAAACCAGTAATACCACCATCGTGTGTAACGAAGTGGAAAGGGGTTATATAAAATAACATGTTTACTACGCGAGCTGTGATTGGTCAATACCCGTGCAGGATGAGCCGTTTAGGCTTCGTTTAGGCTTCGTTTAGGAAGCCGTTTAGGCTTCGCGGGGTTTTTAAAATGTCCGTTGTTCTTTGTCGTTATTTTATAAAATAATTACCAAATGGTTTTCCGTGCAGGATTGTGTGATCCTAACACTTGGGATGTTGCTCGACTTTCCGAAAGCTAAAAAATACTCGCCTATCGGCTCGTATTTTTTTACGCTTTCAGAAAGTCTCGCAACATCCCGCGTGTTAGGATCACGCAATCCTGCACGGAAAACCATTCGGTAATCCTTTAGTATATACTTTGCGATTGCATCAAGTTTTTCATATTTTGAAAGGTTGATGCAGTGCAATACATGTGAACATTTTAATTGTTACATTTCCGACTCATAGAACGCAGAAAATTGTGCGGAGTATTTTATCATTTCATTTATTGTCCACAAACTAGTCCATGGATAATCATTGCATTTTACCCTTAACAAACAAATTTAACTGTGATTATACGGATTGAAGTATGCTGGAACCGTAAAAAGTTTATTCATTATTAGTAATTTCAAATCTATCATGTTTTGCCCTTACTCCGTCTACGCCGCAGTTACCTGGCAGGTATATACCAGTAAAAGCCATTTAATATCATTACGAATTGATAAGAAATAACTCTTTTACACCTGGCAGGATGATTCTGTAATGCGCCAGTAAGTTCCCCTTGTAAAGACTCCAGAATTATACCTTTGAATACAACATCTCTGTGATTTTCAATAGGATAATGCGTCAGCAGCAGCAAGTAATACGGATATAAATGGTACGTAAATTATGATGATAAAGAATTATAACAGTACGAGTTAATTGTTAACCCTAAGTTCATTAAAACAATCTTCCGGTTCTATTTAAGAAATACTTGACCAATCACAATGTAATTTAATACAAGCATAATGACAAGCATGGTACATATTTTGAGCTCTGTAGAAGCATGACATAGCCTTTGGTTGCAATGAGAACAGCACATAAACATCACAATCGTATTCAAAGTCAACAGAAATTGCTCAAAGAAAAAATATAGGTATAACCATGCACCAACTTGGTAAGACTGATTATCTGGTCGTAAACTGTGCAATGAATGGTCAGTTTTGTATATTATTTTTACAGTCGTTCCTTAGTTACCATGAAAAGAGGCTATTTTCACCATTCGGACTCAACAATTAACCCAAACAAAATTCCAACCATTCATTACACAGCTTTCGACCAGATAAATAGTGTTACCAAGTTTGGTGGTTATACCTATTTTACTGAGTAATTGCTGTTGCATAGCGTGAGGACGATTGTATAATGTTTATGTGTTGTTCTCGTTGCAACCAAAGCATATGCCATGCTTCCACAGAGTTTAATATATGAACTGTGCTCAGCACTATGCTTGTATGCCAAATTTCAATGTAATTGCATGGTCAACTATTTTTAAAATAGCAGGTTCGATTCCTGCCAGAGGGCCTAAAGTTGCATTTCTGGCTAGGTCTAATAAATCTTGATATTTACCCATACCATATGCTGGCATCACTCCCATCTTACATACACGCATTTGCCATTGAAGAAGTTACACTATATAGCATCATGCGCTTCTTTGTTTAGGCCTGCGGGTCGAGCGTAAGGTTGCATGTCTCAAGCCACTGCAGTTTTGAGTTTCTTTTCTTGGCAGGGGTAGAGCTGCCGAGTACATCATTTGCTAAACACTTGGAATTTCAAGGTGCTTTATCACAGCATCAAGAACAGGTTTGTTTGTATATGATTATTAGTTTCCTGTGATGTCGTAATGGTCTATATTATATTTTGTGTTTATTGTTTAAATTACTCACGAAAATTTTCCCATGATAATTTTAGGTTTTTAGCTGAGTAGTAATATACAGGCCGATCAACCCTTATTTTTAGGGGGAGCAAGGGGGGAGCACATCATTAAAAATTCAAACATCATTAGCATATGGTACATTAACATACAGGGGGAGCAGCGTCATTAACAGGGGGGAACAAGGGGGGATCACATCATTAAAAATTCATTAACATAAACATTAATTATATATTGACGTCATAATGATATGCAAGGCGCGTTTGGGCAAAACAGTCATTAAGCTGAGCTCAGCATTTTCGTCACAAAAAGAGTTAATCCTGACGCTTTTTATCACAATAGCTAGACGTTTCTATATATTTGCCAAGCTTTGTGTTCCAAACACAATCCGTTTCGACAACGAGTAAATAATATATTCTCGTATCTAATATCACCTTATACGAAACGGCTTAGATAACTAATATAGCGACGCTTAACCTAGTAAAGTATTATTACCTTATGCGAAATAATAACAAGCAGAGATATAGCTTTCTAAAACGAGAAGATCTTAAGGTTTAATCGGCATAGCTAAGGTCTTATAGAGCAATACAAATATATGTTTGCCAAGCGATTGTATAAACATAGTTCTTACAGGGATTTAAACCTTACAAAGTTTCAAGCGTTTTAGATGTAGCAGAGTGGGAAAAGCAGTAATTTTTAAGCGAGATTTACAAGCATATACAAACATTGTATATAAACATTTAGCGTTTGTTAGGTAATTACGGGCAATTAAGATTTTCTAGCTTAAAAATTTGAATAAATTTAGAATATATTATTATAGGACGGGGAAATATTGTACAATGTACATACAACACACACAGAATTAATTTTTTAAACACATTTATTGATAATAATTTCTTTTACAGCGTTAGTAAGGTCTGCTCCTAAGAGCATATCGTTTAGGTGTCTTTTGTATCTTTAAAGAGTTCTCATATTTTTTGTCTGTCTTCGGAGGATAATCTTGCAATTACTAAATCTTAAGGTCTCCAATCTGAAATCTACCCAATATTAAATATATTTTTAACAAAGTAAATAAGGTCTGCTTCTAAGAACGTATTATTCTTAAACTCCAAATCCTAAGAGTGAATCATTGAATCCTAAAATTGAATATCGAGCGATGTTAGCTTCATATCGAGCGAGCCAACCTCCATATAGAGCGAGCTTAGCTTCGAGCCGAGCTCTAAGACGTAAGGATAGGCCCGAGCCGAGCTCTAACATATAAGGATAGGCCCGAGCCAAGCTTAGTATATATCTCAGAGCCTAGTATATTTTCCTCCGAGCCGACTTATCTTTATCTTCCTTATCTTTATCTTCCTTATCTTTATCTTCCTTATCTTTATCTTCCTTATCTTTATCTTCCTTATCTTTATCTTCCTTATCTTTATCTTCCTTATCTTTATCTTCCTTATCTTTATCTTCCTTATCTTTATCTTCCTTATCTTTATCTTCCTTATCTTTATCTTCCTTATCTTTATCTTCCTTATCTTTATCTTCCTTATCTTTATCTTCCTTATCTTTATCTTCCTTATCTTTATCTTCCTTATCTTTATCTTCCTTATCTTTATCTTCCTTATCTTTATCTTCCTTATCTTTATCTTCCTTATCTTTATCTTCCTTATCTTTATCTTCCTTATCTTTATCTTCCTTATCTTTATCTTCCTTATCTTTATCTTCCTTATCTTTATCTTCCTTATCTTTATCTTCCTTATCTTTATCTTCCTTATCTTTATCTTCCTTATCTTTATCTTCCTTATCTTTATCTTCCTTATCTTTATCTTCCTTATCTTTATCTTCCTTATCTTTATCTTCCTTATATTTATCTTCCTTATCTTTATCTTCCTTATCTTTATCTTCCTTATCTTTATCTTCTTTATCTTTATCTTCTTTATCTTTATCTTCCTTATCTTTATCTTCCTTATCTTTATCTTCCTTATCTTTATCTTCCTTATCTTTATCTTCCTTATCTTTATCTTCCTTATCTTTATCTTCCTTATCTTCCTTATCTTTATCTTCCTTATCTTTATCTTCCTTATCTTTATCTTCCTTATCTTTATCTTCCTTATCTTTATCTTCCTTATCTTTATCTTCCTTATCTTTATCTTCCTTATCTTTATCTTCCTTATCTTTATCTTCCTTATCTTTATCTTCCTTATCTTTATCTTCCTTATCTTTATCTTGCTTATCTTTATCTTCCTTATCTTTATCTTTATCTTCCTTATCTTTATCTTCCTTATCTTTATCTTCCTTATCTTTATCTTCCTTATCTTTATCATCGAGCGAGCTTAGCTCCAAATCGAGCGAGCTTTGCTCCATATCGAGCGAGCTTTGCTCCAAATCGAGCGAGCTTAGCTCCAAATCGAGCGAGCTTAGCTCCAAATCGAGCGATTATAGGTCAGCGGTTATAGACAATGGCAGTCAAAGTTATATACTACAGACTAGCTTGGCTAATCCAATGACTTATGGCTTATGGCTTATGACTTATGACTTATGACTTATGACTTATGACTTATGACTTATGACTAATGACTAATGACTTATGACTTATGACTAATGACTAATGACTTATGACTAATGACTAATGACTAATGACTTATGACTTATGACTAATGACTAGTGACTTATGACTTATGACTAATGACTAATGAGTCATGGATCATAGTCGACTAATGACGATCATGGACAAGTCATGTACTATATAGTCATTATTCATAAGTCATTAGTCATCAGTATCATAAGTCATAGTAAATAAGTCATAGAAATTGGAGAAAGTTAGTCGAGCCTAGTCTATATGACTATGATAAGGGAGAAAGCTTTGGTCGCCAGCTCGATTTGGAGAGCAGCTTCAACGGATTTTTGGAGCAAAGCTCGATATGGAGCAAAGCTCGCTCGATTTGGAGCTAAGCTCGATCTATGATAAAGATAAGGAAGATAAAGATAAGGAAGATAAAGATAAGGAAGATAAAGATAAGGAAGATAAGGAAGATAAAGATAAGGAAGATAAAGATAAGGAAGATAAAGATAAGGAAGATAAAGATAAGGAAGATAAAGATAAGGAAGATAAAGATAAGGAAGATAAAGATAAGGAAGATAAAGATAAGGGAGATAAAGATAAGGAAGATAAAGATAAGGAAGATAAAGATAAGATAAGTCAGCTCGGAGGAAAATATACTAGGCTCTGAGATATATACTAAGCTTGGCTCGGGCCTATCCTTATATGTTAGAGCTCGGCTCGGGCCTATCCTTACGTCTTAGAGCTCGGCTCGAAGCTAAGCTCGCTCTATATGGAGGTTGGCTCGCTCGATATGAAGCTAACATCGCTCGATATTCAATTTTAGGATTCAATGATTCATTCTTAGGATTTGGAGTTTAAGAATAATACGTTCTTAGAAGCAGACCTTATTTACTTTGTTAAAAATATATTTAATATTGGGTAGATTTCAGATTGGAGACCTTAAGATTTAGTAATTGCAAGATTATCCCCCGAAGACAGACAAAAAATATGAGAACTCTTTAAAGATACAAAAGACACCTAAACGATATGCTCTTAGGAGCAGACCTTACTAACGCTGTAAAAGAAATTATTATCAATAAATGTGTTTAAATAATTAATTCTGTGTGTGTTGTATGTACATTGTACAATATTTCCCCGTCCTATAATAATATATTCTAAATTTATTCAAATTTTTAAGCTAGAAAATCTTAATTGCCCGTAATTACCTAACAAACGCTAAATGTTTATATACAATGTTTGTATATGCTTGTAAATCTCGCTTAAAAATTACTGCTTTTCCCACTCTGCTACATCTAAACGCTTGAAACTTTGTAAGGTTTAAATCCCTGTAAGAACTATGTTTATACAATCGCTTGGCAAACATATATTTGTATTGCTCTATAAGACCTTAGCTATGCCGATTAAACCTTAAGATCTTCTCGTTTTAGAAAGCTATATCTCTGCTTGTTATTATTTCGCATAAGGTAATAATACTTTACTAGGTTAAGCGTCGCTACATTAGTTGTCTAAGCCGTTTCGTATAAGGTGATATTAGATACGAGAATATATTTACTCGTTGTCGAAACGGACTGTGTTTGGAACACAAAGCTTGGCAAATATATAGAAACGTCTAGCTATTGTGATAAAAAGCGTCAGGATTAACTCTTTTTGTGACGAAAATGCTGAGCTCAGCTTAAGGAGGCTCCCTACAGTTTTAATTCTGTAGCACGCAAATGTGCTCTAAGGTCCATTATTTGCTCATTTTGCAAGGTATGGTCACGAGACTTGGCCATCAGATATGAGGCGCCAAATATGACAAAATAGATTATTGTCTATGATATGTATTAGCGCAAAATATATATGTTTTCTCTAGTGAAGGATACGTTATTGATGCATGATAGACATTATAAATAGTGAAGGATACGTTATTGATGCGTGATAGACATTAGAAATAGTGAAGGATACGTTATTGATGCGTGATAGACATTAGAAATAGACGTGTGATATGTTAACGTCGCCTCATGTGGAGTATCAAATTCTGTAAGGATCGTGACGTATTACTTTGATCGTGATATATATCACAGATCCTGATCTATCACGAGCGTGTCGATACTTCATATTGTTTCATATTTAATGGCGCGAACACAAAAATACTGCAGGGGGGGAGTTGTTTGTCATTTTTGTCTTTAATGGCGGCAACACCACAAGACATCATCCACACTTTTCTTGAGAACATTCCTAGTATTATTTCAGAGGCTCGTCGTCTACTCTACAGTGACAATATCAGTGTTCTTGAATTTAATCAAAGACGGCTTGAGGATAGTTTGTATGTGGTGAATATTCTTCATCAGCGTTCAGTTGAGAGAAACGAAGTTGGCGATCAACAACTCCAGGATAATCTTGCCCAATTGCTTTTCGAATTGCAATCTCTGCACTCCGAATATGGCGAACTTTGGATAGGAAATGCGAGCCCTGATCATTCAATTAGTTTCGCTTGTCCTCTTGAAGAAGGAGGGTTTGGAAGAAGGCGATATGTTCTTCCACAAAGTGCGATATTAGGCTTGCACAGAATACATCAAAATTGGTCCCAAGTTGCCCGGGAAGTAGGTGTTAGTTATCGCACGGTTTTGCGACGAAGACACCAATTTGGTTTACCAGTTAGCAGTACAAATGGGCCACGAATCACGTACACAGATATTTCGCAAACTGATTTGTGTAACATAGTCAGGGAAGTTCTCCAAATTTTGCCAAATGCGGGTGAAACGTTTGTGCAAGGCGCATTGAGACAAAGGAATATTCATATTCAAAGATGGAGAGTGAGAAATGCCATTCAACTTGTAGACCCGTTAAGTCGCGCAATGAGGAGAAGTGTTGCTATCCTACGCCGTGTTTACAATGTCCCATGTCCAAATGCATTATGGTTAGTGTTATCATCTATTTGTCTTACTGCGTGTTGAATACCATTAGAAAAAACTTAATATGGGTACATGAAGAAAAAATGTAATCTATAGCATACAACAGGACTAGATTACAGTACCTGAAAATCAAGACAGCAAATACTTTAAAAACTAGATCAACACATTCTGATCTCTGTGCAGCCCTGAACATACATCAGTATACAGTGGAACCCCACCTTACGACTACCTCGTTAATATGCCCCCCCCCCCCCGATATTACAGCCACTTTTTTGGGGCCAGCTGCAAAAAGTTTCCTAACTAATGTACCTCGTTAATGTGGCTATTTGTGGCCATATGAATGGAGTTCCACCAATGACTTCCACTCTACTAATCGGTATCAGTAATATAATTGCCCTACAGAAGTATAATTAGATTATGATCACCAGCCTTCTGTGTGCTAAACATTTTCCAGGGTTCCACTCCAGTGCTCACTGTACTCATTGGAACATCCCCAAACAAAATATTTTGTAAGATTCCAAATCCTCAATGTGCATGAAACAACAATCAACAAAAAACTTGTGATTTTATTATTTTCTCAATTGCAGAATGGAAATCCCTGAATTAAAAGACTTATGCAATTGTTTTTGCATTTATTTTTCAGGCATATTGATGGCCATCATAAATTGATAAGATGGCGTTTAGTAATACATGGTGGCATTGATGGCTTTAGCCGAAGCATTGTTTATTTAAAATGTTCTCCTAATAATTGTGCTGCAACTGTTCTGGAGCTGTTTCAAGATGCTGTTCAAAGATTTGGATTGCCATCAAGGGTACGATCAGATCTGGGTGGTGAAAACGTCGATGTGGCAAGATTTATGTTACACCATCCTGAGCGTGGTACAAACAGAGGAAGCATGATAACAGGAAAAAGTGTACACAATCAGAGGATCGAGCGCTTGTGGGCTGACCTTAGGAGAGTCCTTATTACATATTACATTAGATTGTTTTCACATTTGGAGAATGTGGGAGTTTTGGATGCTCTTAATGAATGTCATTTGTTAGCACTGCATTTTGTTTATCCTCCAATAATTAATAGGGCACTTAATGAGTTCACAGAAGATTGGAACAACCATCCTCTGAGTACCGAAGGAAATCGTTCTCCTTTATCATTGTGACATTCCGGTGTTACAGCTTTAATCAATTCGAAGTACAGTGCAATTGATAGTATTATAGAAGGTGATACTAACTGGGATAACTTGGGCATTGATGATGATGGACCTTTGCCTTACCACAATGCTGATAATGATATTCAAATCCCAGAATTTGAATTGAACCTGACAGAGGAGCAGTTGCAACAACTAAGAGGTTTAATAGATCCACTGATCGATGATGGAAATCATGGGTGTAACACATATGTGGAGGCATTGAATGTGAACAGTGAATTTGTAAATATTGGACAAGCAGAGGAACAATAAACTATAAGAAACTTTTCATAAATATCAAAATAATATATAGCTTTGAAAAACAAATATTCCTACTTTTGGCAATGTGTGCAACTTTTGAACTGAACTCAACAATTATTTAATTAACAACATTTAAAGCATTTCCATTTAATCATTACAATTGCCAATGAAATATGAACCAAATCAGGCCCTCAGAGATAATAACCATTATATGGAAACTACAAAAATATACACCAGCAATTGTACCAATTATATGGAAAACAGGCTTATGATAACCAACGTTAAAACTTCTTAAGAAAGTTACACCATGAGATGTTTATTCTAACGTTTAACCCAACAAAACTGTAGTCAAGCCAAAGTTTGTGAACTTTCCATGATTTACATCTTTCCAAATGCAAGTTTGCCATTCGACACAGATGTGTCCATGCACTTCATGAATTCTGCATATTCATGATGAACTGTGGGAATCATAAGCTTGTAAAAGCAAGTATCTGTAGTTGCCAAGCCATTCTTTATTTCATTGGGAAGAAAACCAATTGCCATTTCGTCCTTTAACATAGGAAGTGATGGCCAGGCCGTCCAGAACTGGACTAGGTCCTGCAGGGTTTCTTCTTGTTCGTCTAAATAAATAGTTAATATTACTTTAATCTTACAGTGTACTACAGCAGTACAGTGTTTAGCATTGGATATCACAAGTCTTCAGATGCAATGATACTCTAAAGGTTATACTGTGTATGAAATGTTATACAAAATGAAATGTTAAAAAAAGTGTTCCTTACTTCAGAAAAATCCACTACAGTATAAATAACTTCTGGGCATTAAAAATTGGAGGCTAGTAGCAAACCAGAAATCTGAATAGAATAATGGCATGTAGATTGATCTAAAATTTACCCAGTTGCTGTGCATATTAAATTTATCAAGACTATTGCAACATACAACTTTTACCTCGAATGTCAAGATCTTCTAAGTATCTTTCCATAAATCGTTTTGAGTTGAGCTGCACCTCGTCACTAGCATCATCAAACTTGATAAGTTGCTTCAGATCTTCCAGCATGATCCTTGTGCAAGGCAGGGGGAAAATGAGCGACTTAACTTCTTGATGGGTACAAGCAATATCAAGCAGACTAAGGCCCATAGACTGCTCAGATTTTAAGCCATCACGGAGGTCATCAAGAACGGGCAGGCGTTTGATAATAACTTCAGATATCACCACGCACTCATAAGCAAGAACTCTTGTATTTGAACACACTTCAATGTGCGGATAACCACCAGCAATAAGAACATCAGCCAAATTGCATGATTCACTTGGGTCCATTAATCTACTTAGCTGATTATCTGGACAAGTCAGGAGCTTAAAAATACACAAGAAAAACTTACATGCTAATTCGCTGCTCAGTGCAGTGAAACAATACAATTGGGTATTGTGGTAGTAAAAGAAACTTTGGTAGTAAAAGAAACAGTGCAACATTGTGCGTGTGGACAAAACAAACAGTGCAACATTGTGCGTGTGGACAAAACCGACTGTCATTGATTTTTAAAAAAAAATTTATGTGCTTTTGGCAGTAGCATAGCCAGTGGATGATTACAAGTGGAAATTATAGACTTACAGTTTTTATAATTACCTCATTAAGTTTTTCGCGCAAACAAGGGTCTGGTATATCCTGTATGGAAAGGTGGCCCAATACACTATCACGACATCCACTCACAACATAACTGATAACAGCGGGTGAAAGTCCTGGAATTCCTCGACATTTGTTAATTATAGCATGCAAAATCACCCTCCCAACCATTTTATAGAAATGGCTTGAGATCAATTCATAATTATTGATCGGTAAGAGGTGACCAGTTTCACCTTCAAAAACTTGCATCCCGTTAAAATTGCCTCTGACAAGTTCTTTCATCAGCAAATGAAAAAACTCCCTTTTCGGACCACCTGCATCAATCCCTAGCTCAAATACACCTGATGAAATGAACTGAACATAAAGGGGCAACGAATATCGAATGATGGATTCTTGTATTTCTTTAGCAACTGTGCAATCATACTTTTCTCTCTTGAGATAACCAAGTCCTCGTCAAGCATATGGGCAAGAGAAACATCATTGATGAATGAGCGAAGAGCATCTATTGGATTGAGTTTTCGAATTTTGGTTGCAGAAAGAGGCATCTCCCACAAACTCATCTCTTTTAAAATCATCTGAAATTAAAATTTTATAATATTGAAAGAAATTAGGTAAATATTTTAAATGACTCAAAGCTAGTTAAGCTACTGTAAGTTATATTATTCAATGCATTCAGGAATTGAATAATAATTGAAGAGTTTTGTAGATGGAAAATTATTGAGTGTAAATTATATACATTTATTAGACCTAACCAGGAACAGCTGTGAAAAATGCAACTATAGGTCCCTGGCAGGAATTGAATCGCAGGGCCACAGATTCAATTCCTGCCAGTCTAATAAATAAACTCTTCTATTCAATCGAGTGAGATGCCAACAAAATCTAGATATTCAGGAATTGAGGCTGCCAATCATAGAACACAGAGTGCTCTATGTGTATTCAAAAAAATTTGTTTAAAATATTCATAACCAGGGTCGCCTGGTCATATTACCGACCACTAACCCATATTACCTTCATTATCATCATGATGAGTGTCCAAGAGAAAATTTATAGCACTTGACAAATCATTTTGCTGTAAGGCATTTTCAATCCTTTCACTGCTTTCGTTGGGAAAAATCCTAAGAAGTTCCTGTCTTCTCCAAACCAAAAGTGATGATTCCGATGATTCATTGTCAACAACCACCTGGGGGTCTTGTCTAGAAGTAGGAGATGTAATACTTGTAGGCATCATTTGCAATTCATCTGATCCAAAGTCTGATCCTTCCTTGACATCAACATGTTTCTAGTCAAAAATCAAATTATGCATGGCTACAGTTTTGTTTTATTGTATTCTTGGAAAATAATTGCAAATAATAGATACCATATTTCCTCTAATTAACGCCGGGAGCGTTTATTAACTTTTTAAATAATTTAATGTGGCGTTTATTGGAGGGAGGTGTTTAATTAGTGATCAGTCCACAAAAGCAAAATTGAAAAAATGACTCTTGCTTTCCTGTATAATTTAGTATAAAATACAATGGTGAAGGCTCATTTTAAGGAACAAAACAAAGAACGATTATGTGTAATAATACTAAATGTAGTTTATTATACCTTGAATGCCACAAAAATTGTTCAAAAAATTAGAGGGAGGCGTTTATTAGGAGGCGTTTACTCTCATATTTTATAAATTGATGCAGCGTTTATTAGAGGAGCGGCGTTTATTTTAGGCTTGGCATTTATTAGAGGAAATACAGTAGTTTTGCTTTCATAGTGGGGTGAATTGTCATTTGTCAATAACAGTCAGAGCAAAATGACTTTATACTGGCAAATTATATGTACATTGGGAGCCAGGAGCTATGGTATTTCATTAGGAACAAATAACAATAATATTTTGACTCAAGCATATCAATATTAACCATATCAGTGGAGAATCGGTATTGGCGATATTACCTGTATTTACCGATAAGTGTAAAACCGATATTTGAAAATACAATAAAATGTGAGTAATTTGAACCCAAAGGTTCATTTCTTCTATTGAACACACTAGTTACTAGAGTGCTGAAACTGGTAACTAGAAATATAGCTGGGTACTGGTAAACTTTAGTACTTTAAAATTCTTGTAATTTTGCATAGCAATAAACAATATAACAATAGAAATATATTTGTGGGTACAAAAATATATAATAAACAAATTAATGATAAACAATACATTTATTATTTTCAATAATAGATTTATGTGGGTATCCATAAATATATTTTTATACTATACTATCAGTATCGGGTATATTCCTTGGTAAATTATCGGTTATCGGTAATTTCCAATATTGGCATTATCGGTCAATCACTGAAACATTTTAGTATATCTTAACACATCAAATTTTTGAATCTCAGATAATACACATGTAAGATGTATTAGGCAGGTAAACTTACATTACTTTGTTGAGAATTGAAGTAGCTAATAATTGTTCCATCATCTGCAAAATTATTTCATTAATATTTAAATATTAAAGTAAAAAATGTTGGCCAATATAATAATAAAAAATGTAGGCTAATATAATATAAAACATTTATATATTATATTATGTGTGTTCTTGGTGTCTACCTAATATATATTATATACATATATATTAGGTAGACACCAAGAACACCAAGTATAAGATTGCAAATCATCTCTAATCTATTTTAAGGGACCACTCTAACATTCAAGGAATACTAAGTTGATGTTAATAAACTGAAAAACATAATCACAGTTGTCAATATTAATAATTACAATGCTGTGAGTATGTGACATACTATTGTTATTCATATTGTAACCTTCAGCATCTGACGAATCTTCACTAGTATCCTCAGATGAATCAAGCTATAAAATCATGAAAATCTACCATCAACAAATGACAGTTGGAAATATAGTTGACAATATTTAACTTACTTTCACTGAAAAGGACTTATGAAGAACGGCAGGGTTCTTTAAAACGATTTGACTAACTCACTGGCGTTTGTTCTGGGTGACGTCAATACACTTAGGGTTAGGTTTAGGATTGGGGTTAGGATTGGGGTTAGGTTAAGCCTTTCTCCATTCTTTCTCCATTCAAAGTCTGATTGGGCATCAAGTTTGGTGCTACAAGTTCACGTCCCACACCAGCAACAATCTTAAAGCTAGGATAACGTTGCAGGTTTAAAACTCTATGATTTAATCTACCTTGACTTCTTTTACAAAAATGCCACATTTATTTATTTTTTCAAAAAATGCAGTGTTAATATATTACTTTAAAAAAACACCCCATACTGTAATCTCTCTATTAAGCCCCCCTGGGGGGCTTATTTTTTCCAGACCCTTCTAAGGGGGTGCATATTAGGGAGGGGGGCTTATTTGAGTGGGGGGCGCTTAATAGAGAGATTACGGTATTTGTCATATTTGCAGCATATTCTAATGCATCAAACTTTTGTAATGATATTAAGTTCATACCTAATGCTACCAAGTTTTTCTTGAAAGCCTTTCCGTATATTCATATAAACATTCTCCTCACTCCAGCTGCGGTCAAAATCGAATGAGCTAATCACGTAACCTTTTTTAATAAGTTCAGCCTTCTTACTTCCTTTTACAATCGATTTTAAACTCGGGTCAGGTAATAAAACCACTTCTCTTGTAAATATATTATTCGATTTACTATGTCCCAAGGCAGATGTCGAGTGCCGGCGTCGACCTGGTTGTCTCGCCCTGGGTCTCCGCGTTAAATTGGGCAAAAAAGATGACACAGTTCCACTGCCTTGTTGTGATTGACTAGACGATGCCCCTCGTCTAAAAATGGCATTAAATTCTGCAACAGGGCTAGAGAACGTCTGACCCCATCTACTTGTGCTTTGGGTCGATGTTGCCTGTGATGTTGCTGTAGAAGTTTGCTGAATGGCACCACTTCTCTGCCCTGTTGCGGGACTTGTGGTTTGCTGGTTCGCATTTTGTCCATTTTCGATGACATCTGTGATCAGAGAACGAAATTGCGGACTGTTTACGACGTTTTCCACAATAACATCTAAATTTTTTGCTGCATCACCCATTGATGGATATAAATATGGCGAAAAACAAAAAAAACCCACGAATTTTTTGTGCATGTGCTTCGAACCGTTGAAAATGGCTGCCGCCAAAATGTCACCACGTGAGAATTTTTTTATATTTTGATCGGCTCCCCCCCCTGCAGTATTTTTGTGCTCGCGCCATTAAATATGAAACAATATGAAGTATCGACACGCTCATGATAGATCAGGTCTGTGATATATATCACGATCAAAGTAATACGTCACGATCCTTACAGAATTTGATACTCCACATGTGGCGACGTTAACATATCACACGTCTATTTCTAATGTCTATCACGCATCAATAACGTATCCTTCACTATTTATAATGTCTATCATGCATCAATAACGTATCCTTCACTAGAGAAAACATATATATTTTGCGCTAATACATATCATGGACAATAATCTATTTTGTCATATTTGGCGCCTCATAATCAGATTGCCACAATATTGCGGATTACGAAGAACAAAAAATGTTTTTAAATATTTACGTTGCCATGGTAACAACGCGATTTAGAGATTGTCGTATTTTTATCTTCTTTCTTAATTTTTTGGATTTTCCTTCGGTAAAACTTTTTTATTTTTTTAACACGAGCACCTAAAGTACAAAGTATTGAAATACGCGATTTTAAAAAAATTCCTCGGAGCCGAATTTTTTTTATTGCAAAAAAACGTTCTTTTCAGATTTAAAAAAATCGCGTTGTTACCATGGCAACGTAAATATTTAAAAACATTTTTTGTTCTTCGTAATCTGCAATATTGTGGCAATCTCAAGGCCAAGTCTCGTGACCATACCTTGCAAAATGAGCAAATAATGGACCTTAGAGCACATTTGCGTGCTACAGAATTAAAACTGTAGGGAGCCTCCTTAATGACTGTTTTGCCCAAACGCGCCTTGCATATCATTATGACGTCAATATATAATTAATGTTTATGTTAATGAATTTTTAATGACGTGCTCCCCCCTTGTTCTCCATATGCTAATGATGTTTGAATTTTTAATGATGTGCTCCCCCCTGCTCCCCCCTAAAAATAAGGGTTGATCGGCCTGTATATTACTACTTAGCTGTTTGTGCGGCTGGCAAACTGGCAAAATGCTGAAGAAGAAACGATCTAGAATATAATTATTATATCAATTAGTATACTTATCACTTTGTATAACTCCATGATATTTCCTTTCCTTGGTTACTATTCTGCTGTATGGGGGTTTGCGATAAACAGACCACGACTATACTTAGACAAGCTACAAGGCGTGCGGTCAGTATCATTGAGGGGCGCAAAACGGAGCAGCATGAAATCAAATGAGCCCTTGGATGCATGGCCATTCTTAGAATATCATAGGAAAGAAATATCATATTTGCCTCGTAGACGACTTCAATTAACTACTCGCACAATTTTTACGCATATATATAACGCCCAGAATAAAGATCTTCTTCCCTTGCAAAGGCATCTAAATACCCAAGTTTTTTCATTACAAAAGAGTGGCGCGCTTTAACTGCTAATCTTAGGAAAGAAACGTCACTTTTCAAATTCAAGAAACAACTGAAATTATACCTCTTTACTGACCAAGTAGTTGGCCATCATTTGAACGTCGTTTATATGAGTATTATTTTATTGTTTTTTTAATTTTGCATTATTTAATATATTTATTGTACAGTAAACACAGGCCTGCATTTAAACCGACATTAGCTGAATTAGACCGATACATAAATACATATTCAAGTCTATTCGTTCACGGGAACCAGGTTTAATATCAGACATGTTTTCGCTCGCTACTCTGGTATAAGTAAATAAATGCAATGCCCGGTCGAATTGCACTCATGACCCTGGTCGAAATTGCGATTTTCAGGCCCTGACCACCCAGTATGTTTAATGGTAAATTTTGCAAGCTTAGACAATAGAAAACCTTTGTTGGCCACCACGATACATCTCCTATTAAGTTTAACTGATGTATTTTAATCTTAGCTTGCGGAGAAAATTCCACAGGTGAGAATCACCACACCATCGCCCGATGCAAGTGAAGACGAACAGGAGATTGGGCAAGAACCTGTGCCTAAAGGAAGCAAAACTATGATGCAACGTTTACGTGATAAATTCAAGGATATGGTAGGTGTTATGATGTCCCAGAATGTGATGGTAACATACTATAATTCCCAGAAATATTTTTTGAACCCTTTTGGCGAAAACGAAGGAAATCCGCACCGTGTCGTTGTTTTAATGTCACGGGAATAAACGTACATAAATTAAGTATGTTTTCGCGTTGTGCTTCTCTTTAGACGTGTGACACAGAAAAGGCATATTATACATGATTGTATCTCATTTAAGCCAACAGGGATTGGAGTCGAGTTTAGCCCAACTCAAGTGCACGAAATATTTTTATGACGATAATAACGCTAGTGTTACAGGACGTGCGGTGTTTGAATACATATTACGTCCTCAGAGTTATGAAAAATGTTTCCATATTCAATCATTCATTGTTCAAACGGGATTTGAACTCCCCAAGTTGAATCTTGTTCATTTTCATGATGGAACTACACTAACTTATATGCATGTATAGAATGCGTGAAAATATCTCGGTGAATACATCACATGCTTCAAAATTTGGCGTTAGCTTTTATCAATGCTGACTTTTTAAAGGGAATGTTAAAGATTGCATGAGAGGTAGGCACCATTTATATCTCCCTGTCGAGATCTGCTTATAGTGCGTCTTCAGTATCTTTCAACGTCTTTGAACTTACGAATTGGAACAGAGTGTTAGGCTATTTTCACCATAATAATTTTCTTCCTTTCTTTAGGGTCACGTGTCACGCAATGAAGAAAAGTGAGATTGCTTTCCAGGTTTTTGAAGTTCAAAATACACACGTTAATGTTCTAAAATCGTTTATAATTTATATGTTGTTGTGTTTGACGCATTTTCATAGATATTGGCGAAAGTATAAATAACAAAAATACATGGACCTTTCAAAAACAGGTCACGGTATTAGGCTAAGCTATTAAAGTGGAAATAACATGACGTAGCGCGCGTTAGGGAGGGAAAGAAATTCGGACTTTGGTAACGGAATAATATGCCGAAATAATATGTTTAGTTCTTTTTTCATTTCAGAGTTATTAAATCTTGCAGTTTTATAATCGATTTAGTTTCATTTGCTTTTATTCAGTGTTTAATTTTATTCTGTTCATAAGTAATTTACTCATTTAAGTATTCTGCTTAGAATTTCTCTGTTCATTTTTGAACAGAAGATTGTATTGTGTTGGCTTACTTCCGGGAAATTCCGTCCTGGAAATTCACCAACTTGTTAACAAGTTATGAGTGGCGACCTTGTAGCAACTTAATAAAATGACAACATTGTTACAACTTGTTGACAAGCTTGCTACAAGTCTGTTGCAAACACATCTTGTTGACAAGATGTGAGATCTTTGTATCTGCGCAGCAGATATAATGCCATCGTCTTGTTAACCCGTAACTGTTAACTGTTAGCTTGTAGGCAATCAACGACAGCCTAGACTAAAATGACGTAATTATAATGTTACTCTTTGATCTCTATGAATAACTGGATTGATGTTGATGATTTCAAGATGGCGGACTACTGAAGGGCACTTGCGGCTAAAGACAGGAATCTAGTCCGGGCTAGCCTGCGAACAGGCTTTCAATCCGGCATGATTTGTACTACAAATTTAAAGTTTTTATAAATATAAACAAACCCCAACCCCAATCTTAACCCCTTTCCTAATCCTAACCAGTCTTAGAAAGTGAAAATTATGGAGACAAAAAAATTTAAAAAAACTTAACTTAAAGTGTTGGACGCGGGCTTGAACCTACAATACAGTATAGCCCCACCTGACGCACGCCCTAACCCGCTACGCCACAGGCAAGCTCGCTGAAAAGAACGGCAAAAAATACTGTTTATATTAACTACATTATCAAAAAATGCCGGACTAGATTCCTGTCTTTAGCCGCAAGTCTGAAGGGCGAGCATCGTAAACAATAAACATGACTGTTTTCATACTTTGACGATGGAAATTATACATCAAACCAACAACATTTTATTTGTTGTTATATTTTGAACATGGCGAATGTTGAAGGAGTATTTTTGATAAATTGCAAAAAAGTATTGACAGATTTAACTTGACTTGACCTGCTATATATCAATGTCATTTGAATCAGGAAACAAAGTAAGCTTTTCTAAATACTTTACGAATATCCTGTACTATTAAATGTTTGATTTAGATCAAGTTCACTCACAAAAGTATTAAAATCGTGCCATTTGTATTCTCAACACTATTTGGATAAAATCGACAATAGTACATGGTCATTTTACATTTCCATAGTCAACATCACCTCATACCAAGTTTATTTTGGTATTTAATTGGTATAAATATAGAGACACAGCTTGGTATTTATTTCCCAAAATTGTTTTGACCGAGGTTGCACAGACCAGGGGAGTAGGTGGGTGTAACACTCACATACAATAAACATGTATACAAAAAATAGAATATATAAACAAAATTTAGTAGAAACCCAACCGTACTGGTAGTCTTTGTTATGAATTCTGGCTCTAGATAATTTCAAGAGATGCTGTGTCTATCAAGGTTAAGAAGTAATAGGCAATGTCCCACATTAATGTCGTGAGAAATAAAACGGTCATTTCTCCATGCATTTGGTCCCTTAATTGGTACATTCATTCTTTTATTACTATTTGAATTTGCTATTGTTTTACATGTTTTTATATTTGTTTTTAACATCCAATATGTAATATAATAAAATAATGATTTCAATTGACCCGTGCTATTGTCATTCGGTTCATCATTCACAAAATGTGAATGCAGTTTTTCACAGTAACATTATAAATTCCTTCGCGCAGATACATGTACGCTTAGCGTACCCTTTTGACAAGATGAAGTGAAGTCGAACAGACACAAAATTGCCCCTTGAATATATCATAAAATATCACGTTTTCTAGGCTTGTACTGCTACCTATATGTTTTATATCGCTAAAACGAACATAAGTATCTGCACTGCATGCATAGTCGAGTTTCTAAATAATCCAAGGAATTTCTGAGTTGATATTGTGGAAATGTTTTATGAATATACGTTAAAACGACAAATGTAATTCTATAGTTTGGCATATTGTAAACACGCATGATCGTATCTTGCGAGGTATCTTGAATCTATTTCTACATTGTCTTTAAATTGTTGGGTTTCCAGACTTTTGCTACTATAATGATTTATACCGCTATAAAAGAGCGTAAACGTGTGTACAACGTAGTCGAAGTATTAACCAATTGTATAGCTGGTTGTTGGTTTGCCAAGACGCGGTGTGACGCACAGCAGCGCGCTTGAAATGTGGCATGGTGTTGATGCCAGGCTTCGGCAGCACTTTCCTTGCGATAGTAACGTCTAGTTTAATATCCTGCATTTACTCGTATTAAAAGTGTTAAAATCATGCCATTTGTACTCTCAACACTATTTGGGTCAGATCGACAATAGTACATGGTCATTATTTCACATTTCCATAGTCAACATCACCTCATACCAAGTTTACTTTTGATATCTATTTGGCATAAAGATAGAAACACAGCTTGGCATTTCTTTCCCAAACTCTTTTGACCGAGGTTGCACAGACCAGGGGAGTAGGTGGGTGTAACACTCACACACAATAAACAGTATTCAAAAAATAAAATATAAACAAAATGTAGTCGAAACTCAACCATACCTAAGGGATCAACTGGTAGTGTTTGTAATGAATTCTGGCTCTAATTATTTTCAAGAGATGCTGTGTCTATCAAGGTTATGAAGTAATCAGCAAAGTCCCACATTAATGTAGTGAGAAATGAAACGGTCATTTCCCCCACGCATTTGGTCCCTTATAAGTACATTCATTCTTTTATTACTATTTGAAATTTATAATTGTCTTACATGTGTTTATATTTGCCTTTAACATCTAATATGTTACCATATATTAAAGTAATGATTTCAATTGTCCCGTTGTGAATGCAGTTTTTCACAAACTATAAAAATCCCTTTGCGCAGATACATCTACGCTTAGCGTACATATTTTCACGCGCGTAGTGATCAGAGAAATAGGGCCTTGGAGCAAGTATGGACACCGTTGGCTCTTAGTTTTCGTCAGACGGGAAAATACTAACTCTTTAACGGGCTTCGATCGAAACGTTTATGCTTTTCGTGTGTTTTGCAGGCTAACGAGAAGTCAACCCAAAGGCTTTTAATAATTTGATAGCGCTTACGACCTACCGTTTAACAATTTTTACAACCACTACTGATCTAAGTTTTGCTCTTATGGTTTTTACCATTCAAAATGAGAAATGCTTTCTGTGGAAAAAAGTGCAAGCATGGTGCGCACACAAAAAGGTACCCAAATAGGGAAAAAATGAAATGCAAAATGTGCGCGTGTAGTTCCGATTACATTCAGTACTAAAATATATTATGATAATCGCATTAGGAAGTGACGTTCGCGTATTTGCATTGTGGATCACAAACGCGAGTTTAGAGTGTAGACACGCCTTTAAACCTTTAAAACAATTTGGCGGCTAGAAAAATCTGGCCTTCATTTTATTAGCTTGGCCAAAACTGCAAATCTTCGAAAAGAATAAGGGGATGTATTAAATATGAAATATTTAGGGGAGCATTTCTGCTCGAGAGCGCGACGCCTATGTTCATTGTTCGCGAAAGAGGAAAAGATCAAACATTAATTAGGATTCGCTTTTTTTATGGAGCGAATGGTGACCGATCTTATATATTTAGTTATTATTCGCCAATTATCAGTGAATATTCACCGAGACGAAGTTGATGCGAATAATTGTTTTAGTATAGATTTCCCAACAAAAATTAACGAAAGATTAAAGAATGCGTGTATATGACTGTTTCACTGAAAAGAAATTGGTTAACTTCTATTATAGCTTTAATATTAATATTCATTAGGCAAACGGCCCAATAATATGTACCTATTTGATCACGTGCAGGCGTTTTATACCTGGTAAAATTTGCCCTGCTTAAAAGCCATCCCATGGGAAATATGGGTCTATTTATTAACACAATTAACATGTTAATTAACGTTAGATTTTATGTAAAGAATACTAATGAACGTAGCCGAAATTTTAGGCCAAAGTTAAAGTACATACGAGATCAAACTGAATAAAGTCGGACAAAAATCAAACCAAATGAATACCGTAAAAATATTTTCAGCTAATGAGAATGGCGTGTTTGATCAGCCACACTCTCTTGTCTGCGCATGGTTTTGCCGAGAATTTTACCTGGTGAGGCCGTGAGAGAAAGATCTATCACGTTTGATGTGAGAGTAATTTGGTAAGTTACGACCTCTCGTGGCGATGAGCTCAGACAAGAGCTCTCGTGTTCGGCAGCCTTTAACCATGATTGATCATGAAAGACAATGTACCATACAATACAATACAGGGACGTAGCCAGGGGGGGAGCCGAGGGAGCCGCGGCTTCCCCCCTTTGGTAATATTTAGTGCTAATACTTACTGCAAAACCAGGAATTATGCCCCACATATAGCCACAACTACCTTTAATCCCCACAGGGCTCCCCCCCCCTTTGAAAGCTCTGGCTACGTCCCTGATACAATACAATACAATACAATACAATACAATACAATACAATACAATACAATACAATACAATACAATACAATACAATACAATACAATGCAATGCAATGCAGGTACAGGGTTCTTAAAGGACTGTTAAACCCATAGTTTTTAAGAACAGTATACGATACTATACTTTATAGACTTTACTACAGAATGGCGTAAGTATACAACTCTATGTTACCATAGTTAATAGAGAGGGCTGGTTTGGAAGCTTCATTAAAGTACAATATAACTCATTATCTATGTTATTGTCCAGGTTTATGCTTTTGCTTTTGTAGTCTTTCATTATCACGTGTGTATTGTATTTTCACACAAACAACCAATAGCAATGTTTTGGTTTATTTACCCATCCGTAACTTAAACAATTGCCCAGTTTTTACATGGTTATTGGTTGTTTAGGTGAAAATACAATACACACGTGACGACGAAGAACTACATTTTTGCATAAACCTAAACCAACATAGATGAGTTTCATTGTACTTTCGTGAAGCTTCCAAACCAGCCCTCTCTATTAACTATGGTGTAATGCATCTGAAGTTTAATTACAATTGTTTGGCAGCTACTTCAACCGTGTTCTGCAGACAATAGAAAATAATGCTCATTGAAGTTAGTCTTTTGTAGTCGTGTCTTTGAAGCTATTCAAAGCACTTGTAGTCGTGTTTTATCATATGATATCATATATGATTAAACACTCCAATAGACGTGTGTTAAATATTTTGGAGAAGATCAACTGTTCGTTCTTAGGAAAACAGATATATAAAAACTAATTTTGGAAAAATTATAATACTGTATGGTATGGAATGGAAGGTGTTGGCAGTACACTGACAGCATACGGAGAAGTTGCTATCAGTTTATCACCAACTAAGCTGTCAACAAACAAACAAATCAACCGAGCTAGATGGAAAAAAGTTGATAACTTCTAGGTAGAGGTAAAAATATTTGGATGTGGTATGGCGTGGATCATTCTTTCAACCAATAACTTAATTTTGTTGAGCACAAAAGTGACTGTTGTAACATAGTATTAGTCGCCTATACCATAAAATACGCGTAACCATGCACAAACTGCAACCAAAGCGAAGCTGCTTTTGTTTTTGCGATGTGTGGTATTGGCTTTCTGGACGTACATGGTATAGTTCTGTTGAGTAACGATTTACTGTGAAATAAGTAAATTAAAAAGGTTTACAAAAACTCTCGAGGTAAAAAGCAACTGTCAATAGGCGACATGCACTTATTAAGATGTCATGTGATCTCAATCCTCTTAAAATAGCAGTTATGGTGTTTAAAGCTTGCACTGTCTAAGAGAAAACGGCGACATTGTATCCGGTCACGTGACTATACTGTAGAAAATTTCTTGAAAGCAATTTTTTACACTCACACATCAAGAAACATGTAGAGAAGACGGTTTGATATCACGTCTGCCAACTTTTAGCAGAAAGGAACAACTGTTAACATAATCATTCGACATGCCAGATGGTAGCCAAAATACATTAAAATGTTGTGAAAAGTCACCATTCGTTCTAAACCCTGACATGAACAGTATCAAACGGTTTGCTTACATATTTCTTGAGGTTTTCAAGAAGATTCCGTATAGTCCAGGACCTGTATATGAGTTTGTATGCATTTCATTTAGGACAGATAATCTCAACTGTTTTAGGGCAAGTTGACTCGGCGACTCAACATGGTAACGCTATGAACCCCAACCCCCAATCCGGGACGAAAACGGATAAACGCACCACACCTAAAAACGACGCTGCCATGGTGCTATCTTTACCAAAACCATAAAAGCTGGCTATTCTGAGGTGCGATATGGTTCAGAGATAGTGCTTTAGGGGTTGGTAAGTGTGGAAATGCCTAGCACTGATATTCACAAGAAAATGACTATACAATACCCATGGTCGAACGTCAATTTAGAAGTTTACAACTTCAGGTAAAACAGCAGTGGACTACCTTTACCTTTTTCCCAAATATTTTGATAAAACACACTGGTACTTATTTAAGTATATTACCACTGTTTTGGTGTAAAGAAAGATTTTAGACCGAAATATCAATTTGAAAAATAATTCGCCCTCCTGCAAATGGATTCCATTTTGGCCAAATTTGCCACTTTATCTGCTTTATCTCAATGATACTGTTGAAATCCTTCCAAATATGTAAGTCAATAGACATAATGGTATCAAGCACATTTTAAAATAAGTTTTAACTTAACTAGGTTTATCCTAGCTGTTTAATCCATCGACAAGGTAAAACTCAACATTGTTCAAATTCGGCGCCCAAATGTCATCCTGCGTTTGTGTCGGTTGTCCGGCCTCGTTATTCTTCCATCCAAGCCATTTGATTACACTAGTAAATAAATTTAACCCCTTTATTGCGGGTATGAAGATAAAATATGAATAATAAATACGAAATGCAGCATTTTACCTCTCAAAATGTGTTACCTCTTCAAACATCCAGTCGAGTACTCACGTGGGCAAAGGCAAATCGACAGGGGGTGATGTTTTCACGAAAGATAGAAGACATTATGTGTGACAACAGGGGAAATCCCAAGCTGAATTAATTAACTTTAGTTGAATATAGACTAAAAACTGAACTATTAGTGAAAGCTAACCTACTATACATCCTAAACTATACTATTATTTACAGAATACTACTTCTTTTTAAACTAATAACATATTTTTCTGATTTCTGTCCTCGCTCTTGTAAAAGTATAAAACAGGAAAAAAGTTCAAACACTACTAAACTAACAATATAAATGTTAATATATATATACCTGGTAGTTATTTCTACTGATATAATATTATTCTAAAAATAATGTCAGAGTTGCAGCTTACTTGACGTTAAATAAATATGAATCCTAATATATGAATATTTGACAAAAATGTAGAAAAATATACTATTAGCTTAAAAGTAGTATTCCGTAGATAACAGTATAGTTTAGGATGCATTTTTATACATAGGACTAATAGTTCAGTTTTTAGTTCATATTCAACTAAAGTTAATTGTCAGTATGGGTTCCTGCACACACGCGCAGCCTCTTCTCTATCTTCGTGAAAATCTCCCTGGGTCACGGCCTGTCACTGCCCACGGGAAGCATACAATAATAGAGATTTTGCAGGTACGGGAACAGTTTTGAAAGATTGTAAGCAACATTTTACAGTGGAGTGTAAAATGCTGCATTTCCTATCTTTATTCATATTTATCTTCATACCCATGTCGAAACAATTGAATACTAGGTGTAATCGAAAATGGCTGGATGCAAAGAATAACGAGGCCGGGAATTGTTGACAACCGACACGGGATGACATTTTCAATGGCGCCGAATTTGGACAATGTTCAGGTTTACCTTGTGGATGGTTAAACAGTCAGGATCTACTTGAAACTCTAAATAAAACTTGTTTAAAATGTGCTTGATAACCATTATGTCTGAACCACTTACATATTTGGAAGGATTTAACGAGTATCGGTGATAAACAAAGGAGTAAAGTGGCGAATTTGGCCAAATACGTCCATTTGCAGGAGTGTAGTATATTTCAAATTATTATTTTGGTCACAAAATATTTACTATTTTACACCAAAACAGTGGTAATATACTTAAATATACCGCAATTATCAATCATCGCAAAGATTTAGGAAAAAAAAGGTAATGTAGGTCCACCTCAAAAGTTGTCTAGTTGTAGCCAAGCAAATTGACGTTTGACCATGAGTATTGTATAGTGATTTTCTTGTGAAATATCAGTGCTAGGGGCATTTCACACTTCTACTAATGACTCTCTCTAAAAGCATCTATCTCTGGAACCATAAGCACTCTCAGAATAGCGCAAAGCTTATGGTAATTATACATGCATAAAAGTTTTATGTTAGTCACATGACCAGTTAGAATGTTGCCATTTTCTCTGAATCAATGTAAGTTTTGAAAGCCAAAATTTCTTAATTTTACTAGGCCACCACTCAGTATACTTTCTATAGTGTTATAAAGCTACTATCCGTACATTCGTGGGGATACCAGATAATTTAGTGTACAGTAGAACCCCGCTATGTCGAACTCACTTGAATAGTTTCTTTCCCGTGAAGTCAAGGGTGCAGAGGATTGGACCAGCCACGTTAATTTTTAATTCAGTTGACGGTAATTTGTGATTCGGTTTTCTCGAACTTTTTTTGATTCCCTTGGCTGTTCGAGATAACGGGGTTCAACTGTATAATTACGTACACTTGAAATGTAAATAACACAGCTTGCCGTTATGAGCACATTATATTGACTGTGCCAATCAGCGCGTTTGTTTACATTTTGGCTCTCGACCAATCAGAATGCGTGAAATTTAAAAACATCAACAAAAGGAGTGAGAAAATATTACTCTGTTCTACACCTTCCGTGCAGCTGAATTTTTGCATTTTTGGTGCAAAAACGACAAATTGTAATAAAACGTGCTTAAGTGGCAGTCTCCCTTACAGCGGTCCGTCGAACTTCGCGTCAGAAAACCAATTTCTTTGAAACTTGGCACATCAAACGGATTTGGTACGCAACTAATAAAAATGGAATACTTTTTTGGAAATATTCTTTTTCGCTTTCCTAGAAGCTCGAACTCACTCGGGCCGAGCCGACTCATTTGGTCATCCCTTTCAAGGCCGAAATTTCGCAATATTTAGGACTGCGCTGTATCAAAATTAAACGCGCTGGCAAAACGTTTTATTCGCCATTTGTTTTATTCATCTTTAGTTATAAAAACATACAAATGTCAAATTCATTGATTGCTTAGTTGATAAGATGTCAGCCTTGAAAGCCACCCCTCTGTACAGGTTGCCGAATTGCACTAAATTATAACAAAGTTTGGGACCAAAATGCGCGCTTGTTTGACCAAAATTGAAATAAAAAATTACATCTATATGCAGATGATAACTTCATCTCCAAGGTTCTAAAGTCAAACCTCCGGGTATGCCGCTGTGCGCGAAGCGGCGAGAAGGTCAATTTGGTCAAGTAGGCGCTTTGTTTATGTAAATAACACTTCGTAATCCGCACTGAAATTCATCAATTGCTCGCCTTAGAACTGCTCCCGGCTCGAATTATTCCCAGAATTATTCCTTAAATTCACCTAAACAAAGATACATGAATGACCTACGCACGTTTATAAAAAAATAGATTTAGGATATTCCGACAAAACCACGTTTTAGCTAGCTATAGAGCTATGCTGAGCTGTTCTGCAGAGGAAACCCCGCACAGTCATAAGCACGCCGCTAGACAGGAAGAGCAAAATGAATTATACTTTTTGATCTCTTTCATGTTGATTGAATAAACTCTAAATATTTAGTATATATACCAAAACGATTTTTAGCATTCATGGGAAATGCGATCCCATATTCTCTTGCATAGAACCGCTGGGTAAACAAAATATCCAAAAGAACTATCGGCTATATGCAGTTAACTAACTTCATCAAGCAAACAGTAACAGCCAGAAATAACTTCTAGTCAGTGTTATAGGATTTGTAACGCGAGATCGTTGAGGTTTCTTTTAAAGGGAAGCGTTGCGTGACTGACGCTTAGTTGATTGGCTGATACGGCGCGCAAGTGTAACATAAAATGAGCTTTATCTGGCTTTCCAAAAGCTTATCTGACTAAATAACACCAAGATTCGTTTGTTAGTTGTCATTTCAACCTGTACCTCAGATTTGTACGCTCTACGGGTGATTTTGATGCATAAAATGTCCATTTTTCTTCTACGCGAGGGAGCTCTGGGTTCGAGAATGGAGTATTACATACGTTACACAAAGCTCATCAGGGTTCACACAGACACGTACAATTTACTGCTTGGACTGTTCTTGGGTTGTCAACTACCGTAGTCAACGATGTAACAGTAAACAGGTAGAGGAAATTGCGCACACTATAAACTACGTGAATTTTGATCTACGTGCTTATTTTCAACAGCCGCATTCCTTCACCATATTATTGACGTGACCAATTAAAGTGAATTTCCTGTCTCCAGATTTGCGCGGCAGCTCGAAGTAATCACATACGGCTCTAAGCTCTTTAACAGTAAATTGCATCAATGCTCCTGCCTTGGACAGACTGCAAATGTCATGGTCTTCATATTGGATGGGATGCTCCAGTGCTATTTGGGAGAGAACTTCATGTACTTCTTCCTCCCTATCCTTCTCCTCCAGTCTCGGTAGCTCTTCCTGAAGCAACTCCTCGTCTCCTTCGTCTGCAGGATATGCCCCTGCGGAACTCTCACCCGTCGTTCTCTTTCTCTGCGCGGCGGCTAGGCGGGAGAAAAACCCTTTGATCTGGACCTTCGTGAGCCACTCCTCTCGTGAAAATACCCGCTTCCCGTCTGCAGTCTTGACATTCCTCATGTCCGCCGATACCTGGGCTGGATCTGCCTTCCTTCCTGTCCGCACGCCGAGGTCAAAATAGGACTGAAGATATTGTTTGACGCGTTCAGAAAATCGGGTCCCACTACCTCTAGGTTTCTGTAAGGCCCATCCGACCATGAGGGGTTCCGATGCAGTCGTCACGGCGCTTGACGCGGAGGGCTGATGCAGGGCTTCCTGGTTAACGGTCATGCTAGAAAACTTCAGCACCCACTCACGACGCAGCTTGTCATACGTGCTCTCTTGGCTTATGCTGACAGGGGTATGATGGCCAAAGTTGACATGATCCTGGAAGGCATCATAGGAGTCGAACGACTGTGAACAGCCGGCCTCGTTGCACTCGAACAGAGCCGCCTCAGGGTCCGCCTCAGGGTCCGCCTCCTTTTGTAACTGGACGACGCGGGACTGCACGTCCCAGAAATCCAGGTCCTCGCTGACAGGCTTGGCAGAGATGTCGCCGGTCGGAACTTGTACATGCAGTGTACTCCAAGACAATAGCTGACCAGACCCAACTTCAAAGGCCTTCCACATTCGCAGCCCATTCTTTTCATATGAAAATTTGTGGAAGCTGCTAAAGTTTAGAATCTTGTTGACCTTTATCTCTTTTACAGCCGGATCAACTTCGCATACAGCGGCTGTACAACCCTTAACCGGCCGCGCCTTGAGAGCTGCGAACATGTCAGATGCAGTCAGAACATCGTGGCCTTCGTTGCAGTATCGCCTTATCACGCCCTTCAGGGGACTAATGATTCGGTCGCACACGTCTTTACCAAATTGTGGTTCGGAAACGTCGTACCTTTAAAATGAGAGCTTATTTTTAGATTCATAATTCAGGACCTCACTTTACTCATATTCATTTCATTCATTCACTTATTCATTGAATTAATGTGTAAATAATTTAATGAATAATTATTTTAATTCAAGTTAATAAGTTAATGATAATTACGAGGGGGCTGAAATAGATAAGGAAGCAATTAGTGATGGGGGGAGGGGTGGGCAAAAAGCAAAACAAATATTCGTGCAAGCAAAACTGAAAGAAAAAATATTCGAGCAGAGCCACGAAAGAGCCATGAACCACTAAAAAAATTCGTGCAGAGCTGGGGCATCCGAAAAAAATATTCGAACGAGACAGAAAAGTCCCACCCCTCCCCCCCATCACTTTTCTAATGGTCCATCCCTTAGATTAATTAATTTAATACGTTAATGATTAATTACAATTACGGGAGAGTTGAAATAAAATAAGGAAGCAATCAGAAGTTAATTAATTAACTAATTAACTAATTAGTTAATTAAGTTAATTGCTTCCTTATTTATTTCAACTCCCCCGTCCTCTTGTCGCCTTTATACATACCTCATCACTTTGACACCAGTATGGGAGAGACTCTGTTCCAAGGAAGCAATCAGGGAAGCAATGAGGTTGTTGCTATGGTAGCACCCAGCCCCATCAGTGATGTGTGGGCTCGTAGCTTTTACTTCCTTGAGAAGATGCATGATGATAGCATAGACTGTAGAGTTCTCCTGGGAACAGCTGTTAAAGAGATGAACGTATGACTTTACTTCCAGCTTGCCGACGCTGTCAGTTGGTTTGGACAGGACACAGCTGACATGCCAGTTCATCCCTCGCTTGCCAAACCATTCGGACTGTTTCTCCCGGTACTTCATTTGGGTAAACTTCATAGCCCAGTCCATCACTATGAACACGGTGTCTTCCTGGAGGGAGTTGACTGCCGATGTTTTACCGCGGTCCTGGTTTTCCGCCCTCAAGATGTGCGCCTTCCACTGGAGCACCATCTCCTTGGCCTGGTTAGCATCGTAGAATGTATCTTCGAGCTGGTCCTGGCTGTAAAACTGAACCTCACCAGACTCGCTAATCTTCGCCAGGATAGAGTAGAGCGTGTTGGTCAACAGGTCACATTTGTCGCACTGCCGTGTGTGGGCGTGGGTGCAGGGACTGTGAAGCTCTTTGTTCGGTGCATCACTTAGGGCGTGGCTTCTACAGTGGTCAGCGCATTGGTTATCACAGTCATCTCGGCAATGGGCCCTGTAACTGGTCTTCAGATATCGTTTAGAATCCCGTAAATGGTTGCGCGATCCCTCGCACCACTCATGGGATGCGCCACAACGCTCTAGCACATCAACTATGTTGGCTAGGGTTTCAAACCCCTCTGCACCGCTTGCCGCAGTAGCATCAAGGCCTTGGAGAGATTTACGCTGCGACGCTTCTCTTACCTTCAGGATTCGGTACAGGGTCGCTCGACTTAGAGGCTCGAACTCCTCTTCGCTGCATCGTTGTTGGTATTGTTTAATCATGGTTGAACGGCCAACAGTCCTCACCACATTAGGCATGATCATCTGCTGACCGGAGTCGAGCCTTACTTTTCTCGTGCCAAACGAGACATCCTGGTAAAACTATGGCTGGTCTACAAAAGTCAAAAAGTGCTCAAGCTTTGTGGTATCAATACGTATTCTGTGATAGGGAACGTTCTCGACAAGGAATCCTGCTCCTACTGTTTTAGCGTGGGATCGCGCTTTCTTTATTTGCCGATCGCTGAGCTTTTCAAAAGCAGCGTGCATTTCCTTGAGTTCAGTAACGGTAAACCGCAATGCATATATACTTAGGATCTGGGTTTTCAAGGTTTTGGTTGGCGCTTGTTTGTAAGTAGATGTCAGAACCTCCAGCTGGGATCTAGATGTAGACGCACTTTTTACGTACACCATCAGCAGCTGCTCACTTGCGCCAGGGGCGATCATTTGACACACGGCGCGGCAGGCCTCGTCCACTTTTTCCACGCACAACCGTTGTTCACTCTGTGTCGCCTTGTCCCACTCAGTCTTTAATCTGAATGTCAGAGGCTCCACCTTGCTGTCGGATATACTGGCAATCTTCTCCAATGCTGCGTTATATGTAGTGAATACTTGATCTGGGAGTAGAGCTTGAGCCCACAGCTCTTCTGGGCTTTCGTCTGAAGACTCGGCGGTTTTGCGCCACTGCCCTGGAGTCCACGGTTTGTCACTCCCTGATGGCTGCAATAAAACTGATGGAGTGTCCGGCGGCATGTCGCGTATATCCGCAAGGGCTCTCTCTTTACTGACCCTGCACGTTACGAAAAGAAAAATAAACTTTTTATAACTCATGAATTCTAATTCTACAATATCCAGTCGGCAAAAGGCGCTCTGATTGGCCGAGAGCTGTGCGTTATCAAAGTACATGGATAGCGTCATGAGAGTGCGCGCGGTCGTTTCTTTCCTGGCCTGCGTAGCAGCCATCTTGTACAATATTGGGCCGCGAAAGAAAACCGGGCGCACTAGGGAAGGGCGAGCAGTGCAGGAGAGAGCGGAATGAGGGCCTGCAGTAAGCCCTACCGTATTTGAATATACGCGGCCAAATTTTGGACGTAGAATTTGATTGGTCGACTCGGCGCATGATTGACTTTTTCATAACTTCAACTGTCTGATATATCTAATTACCGTGGAATCAGTTAAATTTGATTGGATAACAGAAAAACAAACATGTCACAATTAGTGTGAAGCCATATGAATACTCTACATAAACAACGTCTCGTCAACGAAACGTCGGATGCAATACGTTCTATTTCAATTCCCTTACAAGTTCACGCGCTTTTTGAATTGTTCTCGAACTCATCTTGTACACTTTTGTTGTTGAGAAACGCTTGGAGCTCGCTGACGTTACGCCAACTTTCTTACACAGAGCGGCAAGCACAATTCCATCGGACTCCTTTCTTTCAATTTGCGCAAATGGCTTGTAAATAAACGGATTAACATGGTTATCGCCTTCGAATCTCTTTAACACCCCATTAACAGAACCTATTAACTACATATAGGTACCTAGTCGGCGGCGTCGCAGTTCCAGGATCACGTGGGCTTGCTACTGCGTCTTCGTGGACCCACTGCCAATTGCTTTTGACATTCTCACTGTGTGCCTTCCGACAGCTATTACAAATTGCTGAAAAAGAGCAACGTGTTTATAAGGCTTACGCTAACATGCAAAGTTGAAAATAATTGCCAATATTGAAAGCAACTGGAAAATCAGTGGTACTTACGCGCTCCAACAGGAACTAAAACACCAAACATTTTCCAAACGTCTTGCGCGATTCCAAGAGTGAATGCGCGATCTGTTTTGGCTGCCTTGTGCCCTCCCTTGTGGCCAGGGTACTTGCAGGCGTTTGGCTTTGACCAGTATTGGCCAACATGTGCACGGTGCTTGGCGCAAATAAACATATCCCTCTTCTGCGTCTCGGGCGTACAAAACAACCCTAACCGCGCTAATATTAGATCTCCCTCTGAAATGGCCTCGCGGCCCAAATGGCAGCGAGACAAATGGCTGCTTATATCACTGGTGCATTTGTCCAGTGACACAAGTTCTGCTTTGCCTCGAAATTCTCCACAACCTCCGAATTCTCGCGTTTTCAAAAAGCAAGTCGACATAGTCATAGCTTGCTCGTTCTCTACCATTTTCATTAAGGGAGTGTCACGTTGCACTGCATTTATCTAGCTAATTTGCATATGAATATGTTCTACAAGCCAAATTTTGGTGGGAAAATCAGGATTAGGGTGGAGAAAAACAATTCGCGTTGTTATCGTTTTAGATCAAAGGCGGCTACGCCCATGCATTTATTTATAGACTTTTATGCTGGTGCATGCCGCGATCAACTAAACTAATAAACACAATATAGCATTTGAACCTTTGCGACGGAGTGCGAACGGCGGGCGGATAAACAAGCCTAGTTTAGAATTATTAAGGCCACGGGTGTGGCTTTTATTCACAAAACAAAACAAACCATTTTACAATCAAGTACGAAATTCATATTGACAAAACCGTAATTACACTGATCAAAAACTTCGGTGAGCTAGTTACGCCATGTGGCAAGACCCCAGTATGTTTACTCGGTTTTATGCAACAAAGAAGTCGCATTATTTTCCAGAGACAATACGACAAATTGTTTCAGTGCATTGGCTCAATAATATAAGGTTTAATCATTCAACTATTTGTTATTTTCTTCCTGTCAGCAGCGTGCTTATGACTGTGCGGGGTTTCCTCTGCAGAACAGCTCAGCACAGCTCTATAGCTAGCTAAAATTTGGTTTTGTCGCAATATTCTAAATCTATTTTCATATAAACTTGCGTAGATCATTCATGTATCTTTGTTTAGATGAATTTAAGGGAAAATTCTGGGAATAATTCGAGCCGGGAGCAGTTCTAAGGCGATCAATTGATGAATTCAGTGCGGATTACGAAGTGTTATTTATGTAAACAAAGCGCCTACTTGACCAAATTGACCTTCTCGCCGCTTCGCGCACAGCGGCATACCCGGAGGTTTGACTTTAGAACCTTGGAGATGAAGTTATCATCTGCATATAGATGTAATTTTTTATTTCAATTTTGGTCAAACAAACGCGAATTTTGCTCCCGAACTTTGTTATAATTTAGTGCAACTCGGCAACCTGTACAGAGGGGTGGCTTTCATGGCTGACATCTTATCAACTAAGCAATCAATGAATTTGACATTTGTATGGTTTTATAACTAAAGATGAATAAAACAAATGGCGAATAAAACGTTTTGCCAGCGCGTTTAGTTTTGATACAGCGCAGTCCTAAATATTTCGAAATTTCGGCCTTGAAAGGGATGACCAAATGAGCCGGCTCGGGCCGAGCGAGTTCGAGCTTCTAGGAAAGCGAAAAAAAAAAATTCCAAAAAAGTATTCCATTTTTATTAGTTGTGTACCAAACCCTTTTGATGTGCCAAGTTTCAGAGAAATTAGTTTTCTGACGCGAAGTTCGACGGACCGATGTAAGGGAGGCTGCCACTTAAATCTTGAATTTCGACTTAGAACGCGAGATATTTATGTTTGAATAACCGCGTTGCGGAACGCGTAATATCGTGATATTCACTGCCGTCATTGATCACTTATATGAGAAATTGCATGTGTATCGTTAGGTAATATTGTAAAGTTTTACCTTATTTTATAGTGCAGCACACACCTAATAATACAATAAAAATGTTATTTACTGAATGTGTGTCGAAAGTGCGTCAAAGTAGTGGAAACCAGAGGAGGGTGGACAGCAGGCCGCAAATCATCATGGGTAATGAGCGTATGTTTCCACGTGCGGCCTCATTTATGCGTTGACTGCCTTGAAGTCAACATCTCTGGCCATAGCAAATTCTGCGAAAATAGACGCTATTGTTACAGAGACTCAATGCCATCATTATGGATGTGTTTAGTGTTTTGTAATGGAGGTATAACAAGGCTCTTTGAGTCTCTCTGAGGATTTATTTGTGCAGAAATCTCAAAGGCTGCGAGTGATCGTCTGTATTTGTAATGTACATTGTGCAACTAGTGACGAGTGCAGTGCAGACAGTTAACTAAATATTTATTGACCAGATTGATTCTGCTGGCATCAAAGGATTCGACTTTTAATATGTATTTAGTTATTTATTTATCCCAATAGCACATTGTGACTACTGAAAACCCGCATATTGAGGTTGTCAAAAAACTTCTATATACTTTTTTGCAACAGAAATTACGGGTGAAATGTAGACAAAACAAACTTTACAGTAATATACAGTTCCATTTTTATTGAAAATACATAGCACATGCATATTCTCTACATATATAAATAAATATTAAAGAAAGCAAATATTCACCAAGAAGGCAAATTAACAATACAATGATAGAATTCAACCCAAAATACAAATCTGTAAATAAACAACAAATTTTACTTCTAAAATTTTCTTCTAAAACTCAGTACTTATTTTAAACAGTAAAGTCCACTTCTTCAGAAAAAACGAGCAATCACTGCGTCAATTGTGGAAATTCGAGGTGTTCAACTTCAAAGATTGACAGAAATGGCATCGGATTAATACAATGTGACGACGTACAGCCTACAAAAAAGATCAAAATAACGTTTACCTTACAAAATACTGGTCACATAGGTAGATCAATAGTTATTGAAATAGCATGGTGCATTCCAGAAAAAAAATTGAATAACAATGACAAAATATTCGATATTTGCGAGTCGAGCGGGCCATCAGACAACAAAATTGCAGACAGAGCCAGACACTAGCCCAGATATAAAATCTCTAAACAACACGCAAATAGCTCCTAAATCTCCTAAAATTCATTCAAAAGTACTTTAACGCTTGCTCTAAAGAAGTTTAACGCTCTTTCTATTAAAGAAGTTTCAAGATTCATTGGGAAAAACAAGCTTTGGTGGCTCAATATCGTCATAAACTATTAGATGCCATTTTGGCAAACGTCGAAATGACTATGATCACTTCGACGCCTAATATCTCGAAAACTGCCAGGGGATCACCGGGATCATTCCAGCAGATTTAAAGTTTATACATTTGTCTTCATCATTATACAAAAATTACGAAAATCGAACCATGGAAATTCTAGATACTTTAGTTTGAAAATTGTAAACAGACGCGGACTTTAGTCAACACGTCGCGAAGACACGACTAACTTCAATCATGAAAACAAACAAAAACACGTTTCATAATTTCTAAAATATCCATCAAAAACTGATCAAGCAAATGCGTTTAAGCATATAATTCATTGATATTAGAAAAAGTTTGAAATATTTTAATAAAATGCAAATGATAAGAAGGGAAACTTAAAAAGTTGGAGATAGTTATTTTTAGAAAGTGCAAAATCGTATTGAAAATTCAGCAGCGAATATCTCGAAAACGGTGAGTGGCGCGGATAGGAGGGGGCAGTTAAAACGAAAGATTAGGCTTTAATCTATCACATTATGCGAAAATTAGCGAAATCGAACCATGGAAATTCGATATTTTCTATTTCAAAAGTTGATAGTTGAAACAGCCTCGTATTTCCACGTGACGCATAAGTGCCTGCATTAAATATAAAAATATAGTACAAAACGACGTTTACCTTCCAAAATTCTTCGCTTGGGAGTAGATTAATATTCATTGAACGGGTGTGCATCGAATTTAATTGCGAATTTGAATAACAAAGCGAAATATTTCCGTATTTATGAGACCAATACAAATTTCACAGTCCACTTGCTTCTTGCGAGCGCTGAGAAAATAGCGTTTCCTCATTGGTCGAAAAATATCATGTGACAGCTGTCCACCCTCCTCTGAAACAATACAAATTATACAGATCGATGTAAGGAAACAATGTATTGTATAATACATATGGGTGTGAATTATTAAGTAAGTTTCATTCTAATTCTATGATTATTCATTTGTTTTCATATTAAAATAGAATTGTCTGAGTGTCTCACTGTGTCCAAAGTACCTAAGTATTTTGATTTCAGATTGATATTTTAGGATGTTAAATGATCAATTATATTCCTTGCCCTCCTTTCGATAAAATTTAAGTAGTTTAAATAATGCAACAATCCTGTTAAGACGTCACATTCTTAAATGCAATAAACATAAGTACTCACTTTTAAATCTTTTTCGTATTGCATGAATATCCCATGTAAGTGGCAGTGTTTCGTGCTTACTTTAGATGTTCAGTGTTCCGATTCGACCGTCATTTTTCTCCAGATCCTTCTTTTATATATAGTTTGAAAACAAGCAGTAAATTTCTCACTTTTAGTCAGTTTTAAAAACCGACGAACAAATTGTTATGAAAAGTGTGCAAGGTCAAGGAACAAAATATTTAATGTATTCTACAGGAAAAAGTATACTCAACTCATATAGGTTAGGATTAAGGGTTAGGATGAGGGTTAGGATTATGGTTAGGGTGAGGGTTAGGATGGTTAGGATTATGGTTAGGGTGAGGGTTAGGATGGTTAGGATTATGGTTAGGGTGAGGGTTAGGATTATGGTTAGGATGAGGGTTAGGATTATGGTTAGGGTGAGGGTTAGGATGGTTAGAATTATGGTTAGGATAAGGATTAGGATTATGGTTAGGATGAGGGTTAGGATTATGGTTAGGATGAGGATTAGGATGGTTAGGATGAGGGTTAGGATTATGGTTAGGACGAGGGTTAGGATTATGGTTAGGATGAGGGTTAGGATTAGCGTTAGGATGAGGGTTAGGATGAGCGTTAGGATGAGGGTTAGGGTGAAGGTTAGGATGAGGGTTAGGATGAGGGTTAGGATGAGCGTTAGGATGAGGGTTAGAGTGAAGGTTAGGATGAGGGTTAGGATGAGGATTAGGATGAAGGTTAGGTTAAAAATTTAGGAACAAGTCAGCATTTACTACTGATAAGTATACTAGTTTTATGTTTTCATTTTTTTAAATGGCGATACTTTCGACCAAGATCTACTTGCCAATGTATAAATTTTTGTATTTACGGTGTTTTACCTCGAGTCAGGAGCTAGTAGCCTAGTGCTGGGATTGTCGATGAATTTGGCTTGTTTGTATGTTGCGAAATCGATGTATCTATATTATGGATAGATGATGCATGGAGCTATGTAGTTCACAAAGCTTCGACTTCGTCTTGCATCGCGTTAGCATTATCAAATTGCTTTTGTTTTATGAAATATTTTGTGATGTTTTAAAAAGTTTCTTACCGCTCGCGAAAGACATTTTGACAACAAGATGTATCTGGGATATAATAACAATTCAACATAGAGCTCAAGAAGTTCTTCTGGAACATGAATCTTCGAGGTCATGAATTGTTTTTAATTCACGTATGCAATTTTCTTTCATAGTAATTAAACAAGTAATTTGAACCCTCCGGTTTGACGCCATATTGGCTCACATATCTGTTTTTCTCGTCTCTTCCTTCACTGGCGCGCCTATAAAAGCCTCTGCGGAGGAGAGGCCCATAATAATTACGATTATATTTAAATTCAATTTCGTAACATACTTAGCATGCACATTTTATAACAAGAGGTTACAGCTAAACTTAATACACTGATTACGTAATATCTTAATTTGTTTTCACAAATTTTCATTAGTTATGACTTTTTAATATAATTGTTCTTATTACTGAAGTAAAATATCGAGATCATCTCTCGTGAATTCAAATAATAGTTTGTTATATAAGTGATCATATACGTTTAATATAATTGTTCATTATAATTTTAAACCTTAACCATGAGTATTGTCTCAATCTGTTCTATTCTTAAAAATTTTTAATACATTCATAAATTCAAAATAACGTTTCACTTTTCCTGCAGTGGTACCCACTCCAAATAGCGCTCCATGCCTGTAATGAGAGTCACTCTACGCCTGTTAACTGCCGGCCTGAAAAATACGATTCTGTTTTCGTTTCGAATGCCATCACGAAGATGCAATTGAAATTCATTCCCCAATTCTTTGATAACAGGAATCGTAGGTTTGTGATTGGTAGACCTATTTTCCACCACTCCCATCAAGCGATAAGCATAAAACATAGCTCGAAGGTAATTGAAGAATTCACAAGAGTTATCCATATATTCTCTGATACTTGTACCGCCGTCGTTGGCAAATGAAGACTGCTTTGTATCTTCAAAAGCGATTTTTGTTAAATTTGGTATTTGCGACTTGTTGGAAGGCCATGGGATGTCTCCTTCGGGCATTATATATAGTGCCCACAATATGGTTTCGGTGATTATGGTTGCATGACCGTTGTCGTGGTTTAACATCTGGGAACAATGCTGCAGCAATTTTGGTAGAAATACATAGTCCATCAGGTTTGATGTCAGAATTCGGTCATACACTGTGTCCACTTCAAGATGTTGTTTGATGTCCATGCAATCACACAGTGCGATCTGGAAACTGACTTGTTGCTTGGACAAGATCTTCATGACCTTTCGTAAAATGCATTCAATATATTCACCATACATCGTGACGAGGCAATTGGAACTCTTGAATTTTTTCACCTGCAGATAATCCCAGCCAGAAAAGGGAAAAAGGGCTGCCTGAACACAATATGAATAAGGGGCATATCTTGCAGCTAAATCAACACCAGTCAATGTCGGATTCTCAGCGAACGCAGGCGCGTGCATTCGTTTAAAAACGCCGTCATCCATCCATTTCTTTAATGCGTCTGCGTGTTCTACTGGTACATTCTTAACATATGCGGAGTTTCCTGCGACAATCTCTATATTTGAATTGATTCCTTCTTCTCGTTGCTTTTGAATCCACTTCGTTCCTTGCACCCGCAAACCGAGCCATGTTTTCCATACGTCTTGAAGTTGTTTGAATTGCATTTCGTCGACGCTTATCAAACCAGCTGTCTTCGACTGTAGGTTTTGTGCAGAGGTCAAGCTGATGAGTTCTTCAAGGGACGTGCGAAGAGATTGATATGTTACTTCACTGAGTAGTATTGAATACCAAATTTCCGTTACTTCTTTTTCTATTCCTAAATCACCTGAGATGAAAGGTAAAATTAAGAAACGGTACTATCACTGGAAAAAATAGTGAAATCCATATTATGGAAATCATATTTGCATCGCTAAATCCATAGTATATCCACACTATTTCCATACTATATCGGTTCCATAATATGGAAATCAAGGCATATTTTAACATATTTACTGGGGGGCCACTTGGCCCCCCAGGCCCTCTTGATGGCCCCCCACTCACACAAAATTGGCCCCCACTCCCTGGGCCCTTTATACATTGGGTCATTTACAGAGTAAATGATTTGTCTGTGTTTAACGAAATATTGTTTTTATGGCTTATATAGTTAGACATTTTTAAAGTTTTAGTTAAAACATTGAACTACTATTGGATTACAAGTAAAATATTCAATCTTATAGTATTCAGAATTGGCAATTTCAGAGCTCCAGATTTCAAAATTTTCCTGGGGAAAAGCTCCCCCGGACCCCTACAGGGCTCGCGTCTTCCGCACTCAGATTAAGGGCCCTTTTTCACAAATGGCCCCCCACTTAGAAATCCTTAAAATATGCCCTGATGGAAATGACAATAAATTAAGTATGGAAATTGTATACAGTCTTATATACTTCCCCTAAGAACCCTAGGTTCCTCACCCCTTGGCTCTTTCATGTTATACAATTATATTCAGACTTTCAAAACGTTCCGAAGATTTGATGGCTTACGTAATATGCATCTGGGACACGGTAAAGACGGTGTCACACACACGCTCTGTAACAAATATGGACATGTTTCGATGTATGAAAGAGTGTAGACTGCGAGCAGTCCCTTTACTAGGAATAGTGGCCTGAGAAAATCTAATTGGTGTAATCTTGAAAAAGATTACTTTGTAACAATTGAAATATTTTTACAAGTACATGAGAGATTTCGTACTAATTATTAAGCCTGTAATGAGCTATGTAAATGTAGTGTGGCATACTTGTAGTAAGGAAAATATGTTGAAAATATTACATTTACAGAAAAGAGCAGCCAGGGTAATACTGGATGCAGAACCAAGATTGTCGTCTGTACGGTTATTTAACCAATTACAATGGATACATTTTTACCAAGAAGCCAAGGTGGCTAGATGTTCATTAGTTTATAATCGTATTCAGAATACTGTTCCTAATTACTTAATCAACAGGCTAAAAAGAAACTGTGAAACTCATAGTATAGAGACAATCGTTACTCTATTTACAATTTTATTTGTCCGAACTACGAACGCGTAAGTGAAGGCGGAACGCCATTCGATGTGACGGCAGTGTAAATGTATGTGTAGCCTGCGAACAGGCTCTCGGTGCTAGAAAAGGAGGTAGTCTAGGACCTGTATAGGAGTTTGTATGCGTTTCATTTAGCACAGGCAATCTCAACTGTTTTAGGGTAAAATGACCATGGCGGTCAACATGGCATATGTGCGAAAACCTGAATCCGGGACGAAAGTCCTGAAAATGACCTAGGCCGTAGGATGAGCATCCAAAAGATGCAATTCCGTTGCACCCCTCGTGGAACTACGTAATTTTCACATGAATCAATAGATAAAAACTTACTTTATCAGAATCCGTTGCTCCCCAAGCGAAACAGGTGCACAATTGGGAAAAAAATCCCTCCAAAGTTTGCTATTTTCGCGCTTCGAAATACTCGAACCGCCATTGTTTTGGTAGCAAATACGCATGCGCATGTCAACCAAACTCGCACTGCGCACGCGCAGACAGAAAAATGGATTTTCCCTGTGGGTTTTCCCCGATTTCCCCCGTAAAAACAACAAAATAAAATCACTGAATAGAGATCAAACCTTGTAATATTAACGAATAAATACACACACATTAAATATTGTTTAAGACACATTGTACATTTTGCTTGCTCATATGCTAAATCACTTCAATTAATTGGCTATTGTTTCAAAATACCGTTTTAACATACGTTTTAACATATAAAATCCATAATTTCATCATAACTATCTATAATTGAAAGAAATGTTTTCATCCTTGAGCCCAGATTTTCATCAGTGCAATAAAATCCCACTTATTGGATCCTGGCCAAGGGCCTACGCTCAAAACGAGATTGCATGTATTCTACAATAAGCTGTCCTGGCTTTTGTCTGGTAAAGTTCTACTTCTCGCATTTGAACTATTACATATGTTATATTGTGACATAAGTTGGTATTTAGCCACTATCTAGAATAACAAGGAACGATTTAGAATTTCCCTCAGTTTCTGTGTTGGAATTCAGATCATCATCATCAATGGTACCATGCCTGTAGATTTTATTTTTGTGGAGGTAGCCAATCTTCAAATGGAGCTGGGCTATGCCACATTCTCGTACCCAGAGCTCGTCTTACGCGCAGTCAACAGAGCATGATGAGGGTCGAGGGGTACGAGAATGGGTTGCGCCGCAACTGCAGATCAAAATTTTACTGTTTCCATGACAGTGTTTCCACTTTCCAGTTTAATTGTCATAAATGTATTTCATGTCAATTGTCATGTTTATGTGCATCCGCTGGGTATTTTAGTCTTAACAAGTGTCAAGTGCATATGTTATTTATTGAATACAGAATATAGAAGTGCATTCTGAGAGTGCATTCTTGCAGTTATTCCAGTTAGCCAGTAACTCCAGGCTTAGATAACTAGCTCCAAATGATTTTTGGAATTTGGAGTTAGCAACACAGCAAGTAACTTCAGGCTTACATACCTAGCGGCTAGGCTGGCTCGCTACACATACTTTTTGGAGTTAGGCAGTTAACTCAAGGCTTAGATACCTAGCTTTTTCATGATTTTTGGAGTTATACCTAGCTCCAAATGATTTTTGGAGTTAGCCAGTAACTCCACAATTCATATTTCAACTCAGTTAGTTTTGAATTACTCAAGTGTATATTTTGGATTTGGAGTTAGCCCTTTGGACTTTGGAGGTAGCGTCGCTCCATGGCTTCCTACTTTCTGCAGCCATGAATGGTACAGCTCTCTTCATCAAAGTCTTCATCATTGTTTTCAGACTTATTTGACATATGTTCCTCAACCAATTCAGAAGAATCCAAATTTTCCACATATACAATCTCACTAACATTTCTCATTTTTGGTACACAGAACACAAGTTGGGGATAACTTTTCATCAGTCATTGCTTGAGTTTAAAAGCTCTATATTTACATGCATCTACATTCTCGGGGGTCCTTAGCAATGATAACAAATTTCTCCAGCAAATCTTTCATATACTTTATTTGCTTATTTCCGATGACCTCCGTCTCGATTACTTTCTTACAGAAGACATCATAAGACTTCTCGTACACTGATGTAGATCTTTCAGTCTCCGATTGCTTCTTCGTCTCTCTGGTGAGAAATTTTGTATAATTGCAGTACCAAACTTTGTGATAGCAGACTTCCAGTGCTACAGTCTTTCCCCCGGATTTGCACGAGTATCCGTTCATCATTCTTTCTCTCGGCAGCTGTGCGTAGAAGACCAGCATCAATTGTTTCTACCAACATGAGTGGGGTTCTTCTTCTCTTATTAGTTACCTTGTGTGAAACAAAATTATATCACAATTCAAGATATTTTAAAACCAAACCCGAGAATGTTGTGCACATTGCGCTAGTATATAGTATATACCTATCAAAATGACCATACCTTGTCTAGTGAGAACCAAGAGGCGTCTCTTCCACAAATAATATATATCTCTGGGAGTACATGCTCGTTTCTTTTAGGCAGGGTCTTATTACTGTAGCTTCTGCGACTGATCGACGTGTAATTTTTCGCCTTGGTTCTATTGGCTTCACTTCCACATGTGGTTCTTCGGTAGAAGTTACAGCTAGTTCCTTCTCCTTTTTCTTCTTTTCTCTCAGTGTTGTCTACGGATCTTCTCTTCATCACAAAATCTCTTCCAGCATTTCATATGATGGTACCATTCTAAGTTAATGCTGTCAGGGTTCTTCTCCATGTATGAATTGACAGATCCGTCATCGATGTTCTCGTACTATTTCTTAGCTATTTCAGCTTGTTGACATTTAAGTTTGGCCCATTTAGACCTACACTCAAGAAATTTCTTAAGCCTTTGGCGTGTAACTTTGCAAAGTTTCTCCGTAACGCCATAAAAATGCATAAAACATGAGGATATTCGAGTTTTATAAATATCTTCAGCCATGATTGTTTTGCATAATTGTTTCCACTTCGAAGCATATGCGTGTTTGTGCGCGTGCGCAGTGCGAGTTTGGCTGACATGCGCATGCGTATTTGCTACCAAAACAATGGCGGTTCGAATATTTCGAAGCGCGAAAATAGCAAACTTTGGAGGGATTTTTTTCCCAATTGTGCACCTGTTTCGGTTGGGGAGCAACGGATTCTGATAAAGTAAGTTTTTATCTATTGATTCATGTGAAAATTATGTAGTTCCACAAGGGGTGCAACGGAATCCGTTTTCTAAGCATCTTTTGGATGCTCATCCTACGGCCTAACCCCGCCCTGAAACGGCAGTGCCGACATAGCTCTAACTTCCGAAAAGCAAAAGCGACAGCCTTTCTGAAGTTCTTATAGTGTTTAAAAGGGTTGCTTTTAGGGGTGTTATTGGAAGGAAAAATTTGTCTAAGTGTAATATTTTACAAGAAAATGACCATGCAACACCCCAGGTCAACTGCTAATTATGCATGAAATAACTAATATACCTTGCAGAGATTAAATGTTCTTATTTCCTAAAAATTTTTATCATGGGATGAAAAACTATGCTTAATTTAATATAATTATTGTAGATTTCATAAGGATTGACATTGTTTTGTTTAAATATAATACATTTTATTTCACTTACCCCCCACCAAAACACGATTTCAGCCATATTTTGCCGTCTTGTTTGCTTTTTATCGCCGAGTCTTGCAAGTATCATCCAATTGTTGTACTTTTACATAATGATAGATGGCTAAAGAAGATTTCAACCAAGTTTTGAAGCAGTTCAGTGTATTTTATCTTCGATGTTGTGTCCTTCGATATTTCGTCAAATATGCCGCCATTGCAAGCCTCGCAGCTTCTCTGCCCGATAAATGCCACTTCTTCGTCTTTATATGTATTTAGATTACAGTATCCAAGAGTACTTCATTGTAGAATAGTCCCAATCGAAAAATTGAAAACATTAGTTGCACTTGAAAGGAAAAAACCTCCCGTCCTCCCATAACACATTTAGGATCAGAATCACGCGCAATCTTCGCGAAAACTCCTCGTGGGCTACTTGACAGGGGGGGGGCAATATTTTCACGAAACGTTTGTTCGCCACCACAGAACCCAAGTAAATATATTATATTTATTGTATTTTTATGATTTATGATAAAAACAATAGAAAATACGGCAAAAATTTATTGTTTTTATCATAAATCATAATATACAATAAATATAATATATAATTATATGACATATAAACAATGTCAATCCTTATGAAATCTACAATAATTATATTAAATTAAGCATAATTTTTCATCCCATGATAAAAAATTTTAGGAAATAAGAAAATTTAATCTCTGCAAGGTATATTAGTTATTTCATGCATAATTAATTAGCAGTTGACCAGACCTGTGGTGGTGCATGGTCATTTTGTTATAAAATATTATACTTAGACAAATTTTTCCTTCCAATAACCACCCCTAAAAGCAACCCTTATAAACACTATAAGAACTTCAGAAAGACTGTCGCTTTTGCTTTTCGGAAGTTAGAGCTATGTTGGCACTGCCGTTTCAGGACGGGGTCATTTTCAGGACTTTGGTCCCGGATTCAGGTTTTCACACATATGCCATGTTGACCGCCATGGTCATTTTACCCTAAAACAGTTGAGATTGCCTGTGCTAAATGAAACACATACAAACTCCTATACAGGTCCTAGATTAAGGGCCTGCACGGAACCATGTGTTTTATTCGTTCCTCCCCAATTCTTGCTAGCCAAACGCGAACCAATCAGCGTCGACCGGGTACACTCTCCTCCGCAGAGGCTGTGAGCTATTAAAAATAATTAGTCGTTTTTAATAGTGAGGTCTCGAGCAATTTCATTAGTCTTACACGAAGTTTTGAGAAGGGTGGGGGAGCGCAAAGAATGAAGGGAAGGAGGAAACCGGGGAAGCCTCTGCCCAGTGAACTCCATAAATTTCTAATATCTGGAACGATAACATTCAATCATTCAGGCGGAAAAAAGTGAAGCCTAAATCCCAGTCCTTTTACGCGGTCCGTACGTCAGTTTCAGTCCCTCAAAAGTCAATTTCACGCGGTCCGTACGTCAGTTTCAGTCCCCCACAACTTATTTACTGCGCGGTCCGTACGTAAACTCTATTTTTGTGTTATTTTTTGGAAAAAAAACAACAGTTTTTTTGCAAATCGAAGTAGTTTCTACTTTGTAACTGGCTAAAAAAGATCACAGAAGGAAAACTAGGAGGAAAACATATCTTTGTCACTGAGTGACTGAAGTAAGTTAGTTTTCTCAGTGTTTTTGTTCAAACAGCGAAAATATTTTGTTTTTTTGTCAGTCGTATAAGTCGTATAAGCTAGTTTGTGCAAAAAGTTTATGAAAGCCATAAAAATATGGGATAAAATAAGTTATTGTGCAGGTTTTAACAGCTTTTCAAGTTTTTTTTCTATTTTCGTAACTTATTTTGAACTTTGGCCGTTGTGAAATCAATCACGTTTGATGGCGTAGGCACTGTTATTTCGGCTTCACTTTTCACCGCCTGTTATCGTTCCAGGTAACCAAATTGAGTTCACTGCCTCTGCCATATAATGTTTTCAAGATGGCGACATTTGCATAAATTCGAGAGTGAGTATTTATATGAATAATGGATGAAGGAATTGCAAATAGCATATTGTCGACATCAAATAGACCGTTTCAAGGGACGGTCGCTATAAAAGCAATGCCGGAATAAAGTGGGTTTTTTCGAAGGTGGTGGGACTGTTGCATCACTTCAAAATAAAGCATCGCAATGTGGTGTTTAATGAGCAAACCACGAAGACGCTGTTTGAAGATCTTCATGGCCAGGAGACGTATAGAATTTAAAAACAACTTTCCGAAGCACGCCTTCAAATGGTAGGAGTATTTTTATTAGGATATTATCCGAGTTTATAAATAAAAATATCTGTAAATTATAAAATATTTTAGTCAGATCATAGACGGATTTTCATATTTATTACTAAGGGGGTGCCAGAAATGTTATGGGGGTGAGCTGGCGAGGTAACACAAGGCGTCACCAAACGTTGTGCTGGAGGGCTCAGCCCCCAGTGAGGAGCCACTGGTGGGAGGGTAGAAAGAAAAGCACCCCCGGAAAAGGGTGGGAAAGGGGAAGGTTTCTAGAGTGCATCAGAAGTCATTTGAAGCAAAAAACTAAGGTTTATGAAGTTGTCAAGTCAATGAATTTGGCAGGTCCTTTGAGAGAGTTAAGTGACACTGTAACCCCCCATATGGTTCTATAGGGTTGCATGTTGAACTATTTATTATGGCGAGGGGTGAACGTTTTGTTTGGGGGGTGAAAACGAATATTTGGTGGGTAGCAGCCCCCCAGAAAATCCATCTATGAGTCAGATTCATTGGTCAAATTAAGAATTCCTCAATTCCCATGACCATGGTGTAAATATAAAGCTGTAATGCTGCTATTAAATAAATCAAGGAAAGAGCCTTTAATATATACGTATTTAAGGACTGATATTATTGTTGCTTCATGGTGGTGAACAACTTTCTTTATATGACTTAATATATAGAACAAAGACCCCAGCCTAGCCAGTGCCAGTATTCAATATGAAGAATTTGCAATCATCACTGATGAGATGGAAAAGAAGAGCATGTCAATTGCATCACATTCTCGCAGAGAGGCAGCAACATTATAAGGGCTATTTCTTTTGCACTGTGGCTTGCTGAGACCCCTTGGAGGTACACCATGCTGTGTCCAAGTTGAAAGATTGGGGGATACACAAGATGGTCCAGGCCAATGCTTTAGATTTAGATCAGCATGTTTTCCAGTTACATCTTTCACATGGCTCACAACACCACAATCTTGAAAAATAATAGAATACTTTTTAAGCAATTTATGATTTTAATATAATAAAATAAACTCGCGTAACAGATTTCTAGTAGATAGTCAATGATTGAACAACAACAACGATGTACATATTATTTAAGAACTAAGAAAAGTAACTTACCAGATGCATATGACCCTTGGCCAGTATATCCTGAGAATGTTGGGTTTTTCTCAAAACTTTCTTCATAACTTTGCAGACCCTTTTTTTGTGTACTGGTTGTAATTTTGTGGATCTTGTGTACATCAAGTACAGGTAGTTCATCCTCATCTAATTGCAAATGTCGTATTAAAAATATTAAAAAGGATCAGCCCATTAACAGGCAATACACCCATCATTTTGCTTTGTCTAACACCAGATGATTTTACATTTTTCAATCCTACTGTAGATATTTTTACCTCCATATCAAAAAGGAGAATGTAGAGTATGGTATGTTGTTTTGGGAATTTTACTCAACAGAAACAACTGAAAAGGATTTTGTAAACATTGGGTGATACACTAGCAAGGTTACATACATTAGCCCGCACACAGAGTGACGATTGAATGACAGTTTTGAAAATTATTACTGTGCAAGTGCATTAATGTTAAATATTGAAGTAATGTCTGGTGTTACAGAATAAAATGCTAAAGTAGGTGAATCTTGGCACATTGCTGATTGTTAACTTTTTAAAGTCATTTTTGTTAATTTTGCTATGTGAAGATGAAGCTTCAGAACAATTTTCAATTGTTTGCTGGTCATTAGATGATAATTTGCTTGGACAAAATATGATTTTGGACTTCATAAGAAAATAGATTATTTGTAGGGAAGCCATTTAACCCATTACAATAGCTGGTAATGTGCCCAGATGCACCCTACTTTAGTCATTCTAACCCCAGACAATTAACCCCACTCATTCTAACCCCAGACAATTTTACTCCACTGTGGTAAGGTAATGCCAGTTAATGTTGAGCTGATTACTTAAGAGAAGCCAGCATAGCAAGTAGCCTGTGTAGCTGGCAGTTTTAAGGAGTTGATGCAACAGCAGTTGAGGTGAGGCAGTTGAGGTGCAGCCGTGCGGGCAGAGAAAAATTAGGAAGGCAAGAGCAAGACACAGGGAAGGAGAAAATCACATTCTTTGCCTTTCCTGCATCACACCTTCCTAATTTTTCTCTGCCCTCACCACAACTCCCAAACACTTTAAAACCCTAGCTATACAGGCTACCTAGCAAGTTGCTGATTTTGTTCTCATGTAGACACGAGGTGAAAACCAGTCATACTCATAGGGCTAGCCCTTCATTTAAAGCCATATAAACATGGGCTAATAATTTTCATATCTTAGCCACTTAGTAATTTTGAGTTACATTCAATCATTTTTAGACTAAAATATTCGTTTTATTCATACAAACAGACAGTTCAAAGATTAAAATTGTGTGCAATGGCTTAATTTGAAATAATTTCGCCACATTCCACAGCACGTGTATTCATAAATATTCAATATTTTCATATCAAGTTTGTCGCAAATATTTCAAATAATTACATACATCGTCGTCGTCAAAACCTTTTCTGCCTCTATATAAATGTGTGATCATTCGTATCTCATTTATTCGCAGGTGTAATATCAACAAAACAGTGCTTTTATACGTACCTTCTAGACTGACTCATGTATCGAATTTTCGAGCGAGGTTTCAATATCGCAGCCCATTTCTGTATACACAAATTATAAACCACAAAGTCATTTTACGAAGAAAAATCATTTACATCAACTCCACATCAAGAATATATTAAATAGCACAAACAATACTAACTTACCATCTATACTAAGATTCTCCATTGACGTTTCAAGATCTTCCGTGTCGCTCTCTGATTCCGCCATGTTGTGTTCACAGAACCGCTACTTTGTTCACAGAACCGCACATTATATGGCAGAGGCTTCCCTCATAATTTCCCTCCTTCCCGTCTTTCCCCGCGCGCTCAAATTTTCCTGAAAACTTCGTGTAAGACTAATGAAAATGCTCGAGACCTCACTATTAAAAACGACTAATTATTTGTAATAGCTCACAGCCTCTGCGGAGGAGAGTGGACCGGGTATAAATAAACAAAGACGTCAACTGTCAAATTGACGCGTGATACGTACAACGAAGAAATGTACTAGATAAACAGCCAGCCGTACACATATAATATGTATTTAAATACTTAAATTAATATATCAATATACACAAATAAATTAAAATATAATTGCAACAACTATAATAATACGTTTTAATAATTTGTAGCGTATTTTGAGAGCTATAATGAATATATTACCGAACAAAATACATTTGAACCCGCTGAATTTGAACCCGACGAGTGGCTTAAAACCATGCTGAAAAACAAAGTTCTCATTCTTCGAGCTAAATGTGAATCAGATACAGTAAATAGGGAGTTGGAGCACGTTTAGCAAAATGACCAGGAACTATATTCGAAATCACGGGAATGCAAGTCTGCCGTAGCCTATTGGCTTGCATAAATAGAAGCTCCATACACAATGAAATAAATATAAGTTTGTTTTTATTGAACGAAACCAAATTGTAGAATAGTTCTGAAAATTGTTAAATATAATGTCTAGAAACACTGGCAGGATGTGGCGATATTTTTGGCACATTTTAACCGTCACCTCGGCCGCTCGGGTTGAAATATAAAGTCGGCTAAAACGGGCCAATAACATATTTATGCTCGCGAACATCAACTCTATGTTGACTATATTTGTAAACATTCGGTGTTCATTCTCAAGGTATCTTTGAGAATTTGTAGCCCTTCGCTTTCTCAAAAGACGAAACGTAATACAATAATACAACTGTACAAAACAAATATACAATCTTTACTATAACGACTACCTCCAGCGAAGCCAATCCCAGTAATACGTCAATCATTAACACTTAAGCCAATCAGAAGACTGCGTTTCTATACGCATGGTTCTGTGCAGGCCCTCCTTTTCTAGCACGGAGGTTCCTGTTGCAGGCTAATGCATGTGGAGCAGTTTACCATTACCAGGCCTTCCTTAGACAAATTTTAGATGAACAATTGTCTCTTTATCATTTTAACCCATAGGCCATAGATTTACTGATTATAGACGATAGTACTTTAAATTTTCTCTCTATCTGTAATATACTGTAGCATTAATGTATTTTAAAGATTTTTTATATTTGTATTTGTAATATATTACTGATTTTAGTGTGAGGGGGGCACAAGTTTATTAGTGTATTATACTATAATTCGATCATAAAAGAGCTTGGAAAAGTATTAACAACTTATTGGGCTGGCAAAGCAAACCAACAGTAGTAAATGAACTAAATCTAGATGACAATATTTTAACAAGTCCCGAAGATATTGCAGAGGGATTTAATGATTATTTTTCAAACATTGGCCCTGATTTAGCTAGCAAAATTGATTCTTCAAATTACAATTTTGAAGCGTATGTTTAATGATCCAAGCACATTATATACTAAAATTCACCGGTAATTAAATTAAACACACGCCAAATTTGTGGGAGAACGGGTTCGGGGTGAAGACTGAAGTGAACCAATATTTATACTCTGGTCAACCCAAAGACTCATTCTAGCCTTATGTTTTCATCCCGCGGGTGTATACATGAGACCCGCTAGGAGAGACTAAATGCCCTAGGGGTAAAAACCCCGATAGAGCCCTGCCATCAAGGTTGCGACCCTCTCCGACATTACCTGAACCAATGGGTGATAATCCCCTTGGACAGTCCTTACGATTCGACTGATTATATTTACATGAAATAATCTGAGTCTATGGGCAATGAAGTTGACCATTTGGAACACTTCAACCCCGAACCAAAGCTTTATTCAACATCAACAAGTTTAGATATATACAACATGATCATTGATTCACAGCAATAAAATTGTTCATGTTTTCCTCTTGGATTTATTATCCAGCATAACTAAAGCAAGACCACATCCAGCATAACGACACAGCAAGAACATTTCCAGCGATACGATAGAATTGATCGTTTGTTCCTCTTGGATTACCCTGCATGAAAATAACTATATAATGAGATAGATAAATATATCGTCCATTAGATTAGTTCCTCCAACATGTAAAATAGAAGGGTGGGTGGGTGGAAATTTTTATTCTTGCAGAATTTCGTGTTTATTCAGTTGAAACATTCGGCAAAGTGACACGCTTGACGTTATATAGGGCGCTTTACATATGGTCATTGAAATATGATTGGCAATAGAGTCATTCGATTGGCTGAGCAAATTGCATTCGTATTGCACGTGTCCGGACAACTTTGAACTTTGATCAGAGATATTTTGTTGTGAATTTAGTGGGTGTTGACAGGCTTTTCCCACTTGTTGTATATATAGCAAAACAAACCTCAAGTTAATGTGTTGTCTCATTAACTTAAATTTATACATTGTGATCTATAAATTGGCTTTAATGATCCAAGCACATTATATACTAAAATTCACCGGTAATTAAATTAAACACACGCCAAATTTGTGGGAGAACGGGTTCGGGGTGAAGACTGAAGTGAACCAATATTTATACTCTGGTCAACCCAAAGACTCATTCTAGCCTTATGTTTTCATCCCGCGGGTGTATACATGAGACCCGCTAGGAGAGACTAAATGCCCTAGGGGTAAAAACCCCGATAGAGCCCTGCCATCAAGGTTGCGACCCTCTCCGACATTACCTGAACCAATGGGTGATAATCCCCTTGGACAGTCCTTACGATTCGACTGATTATATTTTTATGAGTCTATGGGCAATGAAGTTGACCATTTGGAACACTTCAACCCCACAAATACACTGCAAGTGTATTCCCCATAGACGAAGAAACCCATCTCCCACAAAGCTGTAGTCATAGAGAAGACAGCTTTTGCCTGATGATAGTTGACTTCCATTTGAGCATTACCATCACTCATACTACAGCTGAGATGTCAGGGAGGCCAGGAAAAACCTGCAGTACAGGAAACCTGGATGGGGCCCAAGACATACAGCAGCTCCCCCACGAAGCTTTTTATCTCACATTCATAATTGGAGTGTTGGTAACACGACCAACAGAGCTGACTAACAAGGCATGTTTGTTTTGTTATTTTCTATTTTATTTAATTATTTATTTTTTAATTCATCTGACGTAAAAGTCTGGTATATGTAACTCGGAGCTATACGATAAAAGGTCTCTACATTTGAACAGCAACAGGTTCAGTATACAGAGAATGTGATTGAATAATTGAATTACATACATTAACAAGCAAACAGATTTGTGTATCCTATATAAGGTTCATTTGACCCCCGATTATCCAAGATTTGTTTTCTAAAGGTTAACATTAAATTGTCACCAACTATATTTCCCTAAACTGTGATAACAGTGGTGTTTGAGCACAACAGTGAAAGCAGTCACATGCATGTTGAGATTTGCACGAGCTAATATGAAATATTATCTGAACATAGTCTACAATGTTGGTAGTACTATGTAGTATATAAAGAAATTGCAATCTGAAAATAAAATATAATTAACTGCCACATTATTTCCATGATATCTTTTAGTAACTTTGACAACAAGCTTAGCCTTTGACTTAACGGCATATACCAATAGAATCAAGTAGGTTAATATACAGTGGTGGACATTTGGTGAAATATTGGGGTACTGACTTAGGTTGCCAACATACAGCCACCCTTTTGTTGCTGCAAATCTGAGTTCTTAAAACCTTTTGGCCTAAATTACATGAAAATTTTAATTAAATTATAGCCTATCAAGGCTTTCCTGGTCATTGAAAATCATTGATGTAACTTTCTTACATACAGTTAATCAGCTATAATTCAAAGACTTTGACCTTGCTGTCAGTAGAAGTGGTGCCTACCAGGAACTAGATATATTGACAATGAGACAATGCCAGTGCGACATAATATTATACTGCTCAAATTGGACATACCGTCCTGTTAACCCAAATTATATAATTATAATGGCAAGATGGCAATAATCCTGACTAATAGACGCAGGGCCGTATCTACGGGGGGGTTTGGGGGGGTGTCACACCCCCCCATGAATTGTATTTGGAGATTTAGTCGGCAGAAGCGAGATTTGAGTCGGCACAAAACAATACAAGTCGGCAAAAAACAAGTCGGCAAACAATAAAAGTCGGCACAAAACAAGTAAAAAGAATAGAAAAAGGGAGAAAATTTTTGTAAAAAGAAAATTTTTTAGAAGGAGAATCTTATTTTTAGCCTAAATAGTAATATGAAGACGTTAGTAGTCCGGAAAATTTTTTTTAAGTCCCCCCCCCCCCCCCCGTCGACACATAAAAAAAATTATTTTATGAGAACAAAAATTTTAAGTAGTCGGTACAAGTTCGTTTGACAGTCGGTTGAAACCACATGACACCCCCCCTGGAAAATTTTCTGAGTACGGCCCTGAATAGACGTTCACGTGAACATACGCCAACGCACGCTCGAGTGCACGTGTCATAATTCCGAACCAAATTTTGACAACTGAACACTGAACTATATTTTATCGTAGTATTTAATATTCATTAACAAAATACGTGTTGCCGATTGAACGATAATGGTATTCGTTTCTATAGCCGTAAAATTTTTACGGTAAATACAAATATTTTCAGGCCTCGAGACAAGGATTAAACTTTGGACATCAATATAACAATAGGATATATTACAGAGATATATCATGTTATAATTTATACATATATGGTACCAGAATACTATGATATCGAATGGCAATTGAGAGATATACTAAAATTGGTTGAAAAGAAATATACCATTCGTTTGAGTCAGTTGCTGGCAATACTTACGACGCCCCGCATGGGCCACATGCGAGGCAACCAATTGTGTTATATTCAGCACGTCGTGTTCGTCGGATCTGTTGACTGGTTGGCGTCTGTCCGTACTAACTTTATAGCGGAATTGAGCTGGCATATTTCTTGGACCATGGGAGGAATAATACCACAACTGTCATGCTTGCTCTGCATCAGTGAGTTCTGATTGTAGATATAAAACCACGTCGTTATTCGCCATGCTGCCCGTCGTTCGTATTAATCTTGTTGGGTCTTGTTCTTGTGCCGAAGGAGGTCTCGCATCGACATATTTAGCATTCGAATCGCCTAAGTTCTCGCACCGTCCATAACGCCGTCCAAAGCACTTCGCATATTATGTAAATTTTTATTCTTGAATTATTCTTGCAGAATTTCGTGTTTATTCAGTTGAAACATTCGGCAAAGTGACACGCTTGACGTTATATAGGGCGCTTTACATATGGTCATTGAAATATGATTGGCAATAGAGTCATTCGATTGGCTGAGCAAATTGCATTCGTATTGCACGTGTCCGGACAACTTTGAACTTTGATCAGAGATATTTTGTTGTGAATTTAGTGGGTGTTGACAGGCTTTTCCCACTTGTTGTATAGCAAAACAAACCTCAAGTTAATGTGTTGTCTCATTAACTTAAATTTATACATTGTGATCTATAAATTGGCTTTAAAATTCTAAATCAGAGTTTGCTACATTCCAACCTGTTGCTGTCAGTCATGTCTGTCGTCTTTTGCTTGGGCTTTCTAGCAATAAAGCCACTGGCATTGACAAGATTTCTTGTAAAATTATTAAAATAGCTGCACCAGCTATTTGAGATTCACTGACACTTATTTTTAATCAGGCTATTACTCTATCTACTTTTCCTGATGAATGGAAAGTAGCTAGAGTAATGCCTCTGTATAAAAATGGCCAAAGAAATATTCCAGGTAACTATAGGCCAATATCAGTTTTGCCGGCCATTAGCAAAATTATGGAACGAATTCTATATGATCAACTGTATTACTATTTAACAAAATTTGAACTTCTCAGTGATTCTCAATTTGGTTTTCGAAAATTTCACTCCACAGCTACTGCATTACTAGACTGTACAAATTATTGGTATATGAATCTAGACAGGAAAATGTTTAACCTAGTAGTTTTAATTGATTTAAAAAAAGCATTTGATACTGTTGATCATCAAATTCTATTGAGGAAATTAGAGCTATATGGAATAAAAGGACACGCTCTAACTTTGCTCAAATCTTATCTCACAAACCGAAATCAGAAATGCCAAATAAAAAACTCCCTTTCATCTGAGCGAGTGATTAAATGTGGTGTACCACAAGCTCTATTTTGGAACCACTATTCTTTTTGCTATATATAAATGATTTACCTCAATGTCTAAATAAAACAAAACGTACCTCGTTTGTTTGCTGACGACACAAATCTGACAGCTTCGGGAGATTCTATAACTGACCTTGAGACTGCAGTAAATTCTGATTTAGAAAACCTTAGAAAATGGTTAATGGCCAATAAACTTAGCCTTAATGTAGCAAAGACTGAATTCATGTTAATTGGTTCAAAACCAATGATAAAAAAGATCTCTGATTCTCATCCGAATGTTTTCATTGATAATAAACAAATTAAACAAGTTTGTGAATGCAAAACTCTTGGAGTATAACAGTTGACCAGCATTTATCTTGGAAAAGTAATACCGAAAATATTTGCAAAAAAATAACTTCAGGAATCTCTGCTATTCGTCGAGTCAAACCCTTTGTTGACACAGAAACACTTATTTCCATATATAACGCTATTGTTCGCCCATACTTCGATTACTGCTGTGAAGTATGGGATGTGTTTGGTGAAACACAATCAAAACGACTTCAAAAACTCCAAAATCGAGTTGCTAGAATTATCTTGAGTGTGAGCAATGACGTAGATCATTCTATTGCTTTGCGTGCATTGGGTTGGGAGCCACTCCAAACAGAAAGGAAGAAGGCTAAAGCAAGAATGGTATATGAAGTATTAAATAAAATGGGCCCCAAATCACTCACAAATCTATTTTCATACAAAAGTGAGAAAACAAACTATCACCTTCGGGACATTTCATGTGGTCTTTGTTTACCAAAACCGCGTACTAATATTATGAAAATAGTTTCATGTATGACGGAGCAAACCTTTGGAACTCTATTCCAAAAGAAATTAGGGAAAGCAAATCACTTTCTTCCTTTCGAAATAAAATCGCTCACATCTATGTCTATGAACAATAAGTATTGTAAATAATATACCTGTAAATAGTCAACCAACTTTCTCATTAATATGTTACTATTTTGATAGTCTATATATCTTTTAAAACTTATGTATTTTGTAAATAACTCTAAATAACACTTTGTAATGTACTCTTTTTGGCACACGCCTCTCGCGGAAATCAGCTTCGGTTTACGGGGTCAGCGTGTATAAATAAAATTTCAATCTATCTATCTATCTATGTGATTACCCTCGTTAAATAAAGTCTTCAAATCAAAATCACGGTGGCCTGGTATGGTATAAAAGGGCCCAACTGCCAATACAACCTATATAGTTTCTAATAGGCATGATTAAAATGAAGTACGTAAAACTCACCTTTCTTTAACATATAAAGCAATAGTACAAGTCTGGCCAACACACAACTCTCTTTATCATTTAAAGTAAACAAGACCTTGTCACTGTATGAATCTGGTAAGGACGCACACGTCAACGCCACGTTTCGTAAATCGCCAACACCGAGCATTAGAACTTTTAACACCGAACCGTACGCTCCACTTTCGTTCTCGACCAAATTCAGGCAATCAATTGCCGGTACGTTGCCCCAATAATAATACATGCAAGCAGACGCGGTTTCCTCGGAACGTAAAACATAATGTGCCAAAATAAGTCTGGTAGTCGCTTCTATCGTCTCCTTAACTTCCAGACAATCAATCTTGTGCCTTTCCCAATTGCTTTTCTGGCATTTTGCGTCACAATAGAAAGCTTGGTAGCATCCAGTGCAAGCTTTTAGCTTTGGACCACTTTTTCTACACGTTGTGCATGTCTTGAGGATCGACGCTGGAATGCATTCGTCTTCGTGTCGAAATATGTCATTTCTTTGACATTTTTCACTGCAGTATTTGGCAACTTCGCACAAGTCGCAAATAATGCCAACACCAACCGTATTTCCACAACGCCAGCACTCGGAAAATCTAGGCATTTAACTAAGAATGCGAATGACTTCCAACACCGATTTACATGGTAATGAAAGTATATATTGAGGCCCTAGCAACCGCCACGTCAGCAACAAAAATCACACATTTCGAAATTCCAGGAAAAACGATTCTTGGAATTGAACGAGATAATTTACAATTACGTGTTGCTAATTTATGTGGAGAATGTCGGAAGTCAGTGTTGTGGTGATGCATGCGGATTAGAAACAAAAATCAGTGGACTATTGATGCGACAAGATGTATAGCCATCGCGAATTTGATCGATAAATACTATAATTTTAACAGAAATGAAACTTTAATGAACTTGAAAATGATGTAAGAGGACATTGAAACGTATCACTTTCCTTTGTGTCAAAATGTGTTTCGAAAGGTTCCCTTATAATAATATTTTAATAAGATAATATTTAAAATTGTGTGTGCTATTACATACACTTCTCGAATTCAATACCTGTAATTCATGTGAAATTGCCTCAATAAGATACACGCATTTCGTCATGTGCATGGAGGAAAAATTAAGTATATATAGATAGTTAAGAGATAGGAGATAACAAACGCTTTAAGCAATAAAAAGTATTAAAAGTTTTATGACAGGTACTATTACAGGTGTAACAACATTTCTTACTAATAAAATCTGTTAAAACAATGAAAACAATTAATGAAAAATATTCGTCATTTGCGGTCAGTCGCGCCATATTTTGCTGTCGTTACTGCTTGCTTGCTGGCGACGGAAAGTATGACAAACTCTTGTGTTTGTTTCATACACGTTAGGGGGGTCAAAATTATTGACTGGTCGAATCCAAGTCTTTACAAATTTACATTTTTCGGTGGCTGCCTGTATAAAAAATGACCCTGCGTGGTTGCAGAGTAACAAAAGAGCAGCGGTTATGCAGGTACCACCCGTGAGGAAGGGCTACTGGTATTTAGGATGTGAAACACTGGATAAAACATTGCAAAGTAGTAAGTACTAGACTAGTCAGGCTAGTAGGGAACTTTAGATTCGACGACGGCTACGAGAACGACTACGACTACGAGATTTTTCCGTTAAATATCTGCTACTACAAACTTGTTATCATTCTCTCTTTGGCACAGCACGTCTTTATAACAACAGTTGAGCCAAAGTGAGTACAACCTTGAGTTTGTATTAGCAGATATTTAACGGAAAAATCTCGTAGTCGTAGTCGTTCTCGTAGCCGTCGTCAAATCTAAAGTTCCCTAGTATTAGTAACAGTACTGCAATGGCCAACAGACAAACCTTTGAGGAAGGTTGGAAAAACCCAAAATCCTATACCCGGGGAAAGGGTGAAAACGTTTTGCAACTCTATCTTGTTGTGACGTAACATGCATATCCACAGCTCATTGATATATGATGATTTCGGTCAAAATATTTCAAGAACTAAGCAAGATGTGAAAAAGCTGTAAAATAGTTTTCAACATATTTTTTTAAAGTTGTCACAAATAAGACAAACTGATTTTATATTGCCGGACTATTTAAATTTCATACACAGCTCATTTTCTCATTATAAGCAATATATTTTAAGGTATCAACCTAACTGAGGACGGGATTTTATTACACTTTGTCAAGGTACATATATATATACCGGGTGGGGCAAAAAAAGGTACGACTGTTTGATTTAGTATAATTTAAAAACTAAAAGAGCTATTACACTTAAACAAGATTATTTGCATTCAGCGATGTCTAACTTAAATTTTGATATATGCCATGTGCATTTTCATGCAATATTGACTGAGATAGCTGCGTTTAAACTTGACTAAACACTTTTGTAAGTGTCGAGAATTAGCTAAAAACGCCCTATTAAACTAATTTGATAACCGTTACCATTTTATCGTAAGTATTATTTAAATGAAGTGAAGTTGAAGTTAGAAATGTTTCTTGAATAGATATGCTCTTTTATTCTAACATTTGGCCTTCTAACTTCAACTTCACTTCATTGAAACGAATACTTGCGTAAAATGCTAATGGTTATCAAATTATTTAATAGGCCATTTTTAGCTAATTCTTGACACTTCCAAAAATGTTTACTCAAGTTTAAACGCAGCTATCTCGGTCAATATTGCATGAAAATGCACATGGCACATATCAAAATTTAAGTTAGACATCGCTGAATGCAAAACAACTTGTTTAAGTGTAAAAGCTCTTTTAGTTTTTAAGTTATACTAAATCAAACAGTTGTACTTTTTTTTGCCGCACCCGGTATATATAATTAATAAGGTTCGGAGTCTTTAAATTCTTGGTTGATTCATTTATTACTCTACAATATTGTTTCGTGAGGTTCAAAGACCTCACTCGTCAGGAGTGAGTATATATATATATATATACATGTATATATATAATCAAAGTTTGCTTGGTTGGCAAGCGTCGGAGACAAAATAAAATAGTAAGTGTAAACTGAGTGGTTCTGTGATTTATATTACATGTTGTTTACGTGCTACTGCTATTATTATGTTAATTATGCATGTGAATACCAGAGCTATGAGTCATCTATTGAGTATACTATATTTACATTTAATTCTAAGTTATTTGAATCTAGCTCTATGAATCTATAGCTATTATATACAGTTTAAGTTCGCTTTAGTTTAAGACAGCTTCTATGTTGGTCAAACAGAAAACTTGCGTAACAGAGTGATTTGGAAGTCAGCAAAATATAGTATACTCAATAGATGACTCATAGCTCTGGTATTCACATGCATAATTAACATAATAATAGCAGTAGCACGTAAACAACATGTAATAAATCACAGAACCACTCAGTTTATACTTTGCACCTGAAGAGCAACAAGCGAAAACGTTAGTGCAATAAAATTATTTCTATTCTATTCTATTGTTTATACTTTGATTATCTATTTTACTTGTGTTTTGACACTTCAACACTTCTAAATATATATGTAGTTTGATGTTTGAAACAGGTACAACAGGGCTCAACGCTTATGCAGAGCGATATAAATGTGTCAAAGACAAATCTTGGATATACTTCGAGATCTAATAAACGAGATCCGTAATAATTTGATATATATATATTCAGAATTTATAATACCTATATACAGTATATTAAAATTTATGATTAGGTCGTTATTTGCTTTTACTTTTTTTCTTGCTCGTTCAGTTTATTAGCCAGCAATTATTGCTTTGTTTCCTCCAAACGGAAAGTAAACTGATTATATGAATCAACACTACTAACTAACTATATCAGTATATCTCTCCATTTCAATTATCATGAATTTCTAGAAATACATGCATGCAGAATCCCCTCGCCCATTTGAACCAAACAATTTACTCCCCAAAAGTTATTGTAACATGAGTACTGAATCGACCACTGTAACCATGGTAACACGCAACACTGTTATTTCTTTTATTTTTTAAATTTGTAAAAAATATTGATATTTTGTACTTAACTATAAAATTATCAATTGCCCAACTATATAAAGTGGGTATGCTATTATGTACTCTTTTAGCTTTGATTTACTGTAACATTCAACCTTAGACGTTCACAAAACGTTTCGAAATTTTCATAAAACTTCAACTGCTTTTCGAGCAGTATTTTTATACTTCGGCACTTGCTTTTGAAATGAAGTTTTTGAGATTTTAATAATATGTTTTTAATTTTTCTATAACGTATTTGAATCAATACTAAAATACTTTTAAGATCAATCAATGTTATAGTGACCACACAGAATGATCTACGCATTTTCAAATACACAAACTATACTGTATGCTATAAATCGGCAAAGCAAGTATGCAAAATAGACACTTACCCGTTTAAAACGCTCCTTTTTCGGTCTTTCGACTGTTTTTCGTCTTGTGGATTTGTCGATCTTGTTTTGGATACTTTTTAATTTGTATTTATTATGTCCTGACTCCTGAGTATTATAAAATGAGTGCAAACTATTTTTTGAAAAAAGTTTGCAAAATGGCAATCTTCTCCCGGTCTGTACTCGCGCATGCGCATAACGTCCATGACAAAAAATAATGGCGGACAACTTTGCATTCCGCTATGTTTTCACATATCCGGGTGTAAATATCCGAGCGGAATTAGTACCCTCGCACGGCGCTTCGCGCCGGCTCTGGGACAATGTACAGTGACATTAAAATTAATGATTGGTGTAATGTCATCATTATTTTGCTTTCTTCTCTTCTAGTTTCTTTTTATGAATCATTAACTAAAATTTTGGTTTTCAAAATCCGTCATAACTAGAAAGTGGAAAATTAAGTTTCAAGTAACTATTAGAGTTGAATAGTATAAGTACTCTTTGTCAACGTTTGCAATTTATTCCTTACGGCAATTTATTTATTCCTATTTAAGCCTGGAAGACGGTTGAGACAGACGTATAATTTTGAGCTCCAGTAAATTTTGTAAAATTCTTTTAATTTGTTCGAGTTTTGACTTATGTGTGTTCTACATGATACGCATGAAACATAGAGGTGTATAATAACGCCTCCTAAGAAGAAGAAACCAGAAAATAGCGAGTCAAAGAATGAATTTGCCGAATTCACAGTTTCGGACGAGAAACTGCAAATGGAACAAATAAACGATCTCTTCCTGAAGTTCACAAATACAACTAAATCTGATTTGGATTCTATAAAGCTAAGTCAAGAATTTCTCGCTACAAAGTTTGATGAATTGGCTGCTTCGACATAACAACTAAAAAGCGAGAATAAAGAGCTTCGCAAAGCCAACACCAAGCTGCATCCTTATTTCATTCGAAGTATTAGACGCAATTTTACTAGTTTAATAAATTTGCTTGCGTCAACCAATAATAAATTCTCAGTTATCGGTATTTCTGAAACCTGGTTGCAAGATTTATCGCATACCGTTGACATCGAAGGATACAATTTTGTACATAACTATCGACCTGATATTTAACAACTGAGTTAGAATACAAACTCCGTAATGATTTAGTTTTCCCTAGTCAAACGTGTGTTGAATCATTGTTCATAGAAATAACTAATGTTGAAGGGAAAAACATAATTGTAGGTATTGTTTATCGCGCCACCATGCCAAAACGTAAATGATTTTATTTATAACCTGAACTTGCTTATGGGAATGATTTCTAAGGAAAACAAAGTCTGTTATTTAATGGGTGATTTCAACTTAAATCTTTTGAATCACCATAGTCATTTACCAACCGGTGAATTTCTAGATATAATGTTTAGTCATATGTTTCCTCTGATAACGCTTCCTACCAGCTAGAATAGGGAACTTTAGCAATGACTACGAGTACGACTACGAGTACGAGATTCGTCATTTTCGCGTGTTGTTTGTATACGCCATCTCGAAAAAAAAGTCGCGTCGTCGTTTTTTTTGAGTATTTATCAAAAAATTCTCGTAACCCAACGACTACGACTTTTGCGGCGTATAATATAACAAACAATTTTTACGGCGAAAACGAAAAATCGAATCTCGTCGTACTCGTGCGTAGTAGTCGTACTCTAAAGCTCCCTCCTAATAACGTCACATATAGGCCTACTGCAACTCTTATTGATTGCATATTTACCAACCACTCAATGAACTATTCATGTAGCGGTTTATTACTCTCTGACATATCAGATCATTTACCAATATTTTGTATTACTCGAGAACGATTAAAGGATTCGAACGAAGAAACCTACGTGATTTTTCGAGACAAAAATGAAGCAAATATGTCTAAATTTCAGCAATCCTTAAACAACTTTAATTGGTATAGTCTAGATGGGTTTTATGATCCGCTAAGGCGGTGCGCTTTTTTAAATAAATATCGAGATATTTACAATAATTGTTTTCCTCAAAAAAGAGTCAGGAAAAGGAAATGCACTTTGAGTAAACCTTGGTTGTCCAAGGGACTTCTCAAATCTATAAGGTGTAAGAATAGACTGTATAAGCGATATTTAAATGCTCCAAATGATGTTAATCAGGCTTCTTACAAAAATTATAAAAACAAATTAAATCATTCTTTAAGGATTGCCAAACGCATCTACTATGATAAACAATTAGATTATTTTAAAACAAGATGGCAAATTTTGAATGAAGTCATTAATAAGAAATTTAAGCGTGCCAATAAACTATCTTCAACTTTTGTTTCTAATGACAAAGAAATCTCAAATCCAATTGAAGTTGCGAATAATTTTTGTGATTATTTTACTAATATTGTGATTAATTTAGCCAAGAATATACCAGATTCTACAGTTTCCTATCGTTCTTACTTATCTGGCAATTATGTTAATTCACTATCCCTTGAATTAACAACCCAAGAAGAAGTAGTGGAAATAATTAATTCATTGCGATCCGGAACCGCGGCTGGCTACGATAAGATTCCGATATCCGCCTTAAAAGATTCTGTTAATGTAATTTCAGAACCCATTACTCATATTATTAATCTATCCATCTCTTCTGGCATTGTTCCTGATCTCATGAAAATTAGTCGTGTTATCCCGTTATTCAACTCGGGTGACCATAGACTTTTTCATAACTATAGACCTGTATCAGTCTTACCTATCTTCTCTAAACTATTAGAGAGAGTCGTATATAAACGTATAATAAATTATATAGACAAATTATCATCTCTGGCATTGATGCACTTGTATGACAGAATAACATCGGCGATCGATCGAAAGGAATTTACAGTTGGAATCTTTTTAGACCTCTCTAAGGCATTTGACACCGTAAATCATGATATTTTATTCGACAAACTCCAACATTACGGTATCAGAGGATTGGCTCTTGATTGGATGAAAAGCTACTTTTACAACCGTCTACAGTTTGTCCAATACAATGACACTTTTTCCACTTACAAAATTATAAAATGTGGGGTGCCCCAAGGTTCAATCCTTGGGCCGTTATTTCGCCTTTCGGCATTTCACAGTTTTTCGGCAAAGTAAACAGTGTGGTAAACGTTCAAGTGTATATGTGCGTCAATTCGAACTACATTTTGCTGGGGCAAGGAAGAATTTTGATAAAACGTCATTCCTATTTTAAAGTGAACTTACTTATATCAAGGGCGTACAAGTGACAAATTCACTTCCCAAACTACTGAGTGACATGCTTGTATATTGAAACTTTATTAGCAACTATTTTATTGAATTTTTTCTTTGTTCCTCCAAATAGAAAATAGGAACATATAGGAGTCTACCGGTATTCATTACCATATAACTATTAGTATATTTGTCCATTTCAATTATCATAAATTACAATATATGCAGTGAAATTAAAACTTGTGATTGGTAAAGTCGTTGTTTTTCTTTCTTCTCTTCTGATTTCTTTTTATGTGTCACTTATATAAATCTTTTTCATTGCTTTCCCTAAACTAGAATGTATAGAGAAAAAATTAAGTCATAAGAAATTATTAGAGTTTGGTAGTATAAATACTGTCCTTCATTTATTCCTTATGCAAAGGTGTCCACTCCAAGAAGCATTCATCACCAACAAGAATGTTCACATTTCGCCTATTGACTGCCAGGTTAAAGAAAACAATTCTATTTTCGTTTCGAAGGAAATCTCGGAGACGCAACTGGAATTCCTTTCCCAATTCTTTCATTTTAGGAACTTTTAGCTGTTTGGAAGTATTACATTCAGTCATTGTTTCTATTTTCGAAAGATAGCCGTAAAATAGTGCTCTAAGGTAGTTGTAGAAATCACACGATTCATCGATATATTCTCGGATACAAGGCATTGAGTGGTCGTTTTGGAAGTCTGCAGGATATCGCTTTACGTCTGCTTCAAAAATCTTCTTCAATTTGGAAACTTGTGGCTTATCAGGAGGGCAAAACTCGGCTGCCCATGTAATCGTTTCTGTAATAATCGTTGCGCAAGTATTGCTGTGGTTCAAAATCTCGGAACATAGCTTCAGTAAAACTGGAAGAATGATATAATCCATCAAGTTCGTTGTCAGAATTCGGTCATACAATGTATTTATTTCTAGATGTCGTTTGATGTCCATGCAATCACACAGGACAACCTGAAAACTGATTTGCTGTTTTGACAACTTATTCTTGAGTCTTCGTAAAATGCACTCGATATAATCACCAAACATCGTGACCAGACAGCTTGAATTCTTGAATTTCTTCGCCTGCAGATAATCCCATCCGAAGAATGGAAAATTTTCTCGTTGAATGCAATAATAATAAGGGCCGTCGCCTGAAGTCTGGTCATATCCAGTCAAAGTCGGATTCTCGGCAAATGCAGGCATCTCCGTATCTGTTCGTCGAAAAGCTCCATCTTTTATCCACTTTTTTGCTGTGCTTACGTGTTGTTTTGGAACAGTAGCGATAAACAGTGCATGATATCCACCTATTAAAACAGATCTCAAGACGTCGACCCGTTGCCGTAGAATCCAATCTGTTCCTTGCATGCGCAAATGAAGCCACTTTCTCCATACGTCTTGAAACTTATTTAAGTGCTTTTCCTCGATGTTAATTAATCCAGATGTTCCTGACTTCAAATCTTTTGAGCTGCGGATGTTGAGAAGTTCTTCAAGGCTCTTGATGAGATATTTGTAGGTTGACTCACTCAGTGATATTGAGTACCACAGTTCGGTTACCGTTTTTTCTACTTCTGAATCACCTGTAAGGAAAGTGAAAGTTGATTTAACCTGCTTAACAGTCATTTGCACCCGTGGTTTCACACATCGAGCTATGACATCATTATGTAGAAGATTCAAAACGGAGAAAATTATAAGCATGTGCCTACGGTCCGATTTTTGATCTTGGTCAGCGTTATTTACTATCAAAAGAGTCGTGATCTAGCGCAAAAGTCATAAGTACATGACATTAAATATGACATTTTTGTATCACATTCTAGTTGAAAAAATCCGTGATATTGTTGATAGGGAAACCTTAATCTCTATTTATAATGCCTTATGGTTCGTTCTCATTTTGATTATTGCAGTGAGGTATGGGATACCCAGGGTATTGGACTTTCAAATATACTTCAAAAACTTCAGAATAGAGCTGTGAGGATAGTGATGTGTATGAAAAATGATACTCCTGGATTAGAAGCAATTACTGCTTTAGGATGGGAAACTCTTGAGTCTCGACGAGCCAAGTAAAAAGCAATACAAATGTATGAAGTCTTAAATGACTTGGCTCCAAACTCACTTGCCGATAAGTTTATACGTAAAAGGAATATTACAGAACATGATATCAGGGACTCTTCTACCTCTCTGCAAATACCTTTACCTAGAAGTGAAAATCTTAAGGAAATTTTTTGTTACCATGGGGCTAAACTGTATAATTCACTACCCGGCAGATTTGCGTAATTCGAATACATGTAAAAAAGAATCGGCGCTCACAATTTCTAATCCTATAATTTAAATTTTGTAAATTAATGGACATTGTAATACAGTATTGTAAAATATAGTTATTATAGCTATAATATTAGGTGGTTAGTACTGTTGATGTAGCTTTGTAAATATGTAACTGTTGATTATTTTTGTCAATCACACGCTAATAGTTCACGGGGCTGCTACCTACCTACCAACCTACCTACTTGCCTACCTACCTGCTTATACATACCTACCTAACTAATATTTAAACTGTGCACGAAGCCTTGTTCACACGATATTAGTGTCCACGGTCATTTGATCGTATTTCGGAAATGGCCTATTGGCCAAGTTCCCAGCAGCTGAAAGATTATAGGAGCAAGCCAATCTTTACATGTCAGTGGAAGAAACGACCAAACGGCAGTCCCGGCATTCTCTTTCATATGGCAATATTTATACGGTGTATATGTTCGTTATAAATTCTTCCACATAATGGCACTTTGCTTTTCAGTATTTTTGTGTCACTTAGTCTTAGAATAAAGTCAATGTACCTTTGTTATTATTTTGACTCAATAAAGGCGTGATAGGAACTTGACCATAAACAATAGTTTCGACTTGCTTAATATTCAGGGAAAAGAACATCCGGTTTGACCTGGGCTCGCTCTTTTAAGGATTTATCCTTAAAACAGGAATTTTGCATAGATTTAATTGAAGAACGATTTTGGTACGTATGATTCAAGAAGACTGATTTATAACATGTAGTTGACATCTTTCTTACTGAGTTACGGGAAATGGCGTATCACATTAAATTTTGCACAATGGCTCTGATTGTCTTATATTGATATTAGAATGCGAGTATTTTGTAAATTGCACAGCTGTTAAATGGCAGATTAAGTTAATTTCGGATTAAGTTATTTTGAGGATTTCTTTGGGAGAAATAAGGAATCTCAGAGCTCGTACCAAGGAATAGCAAGTTACTTAACAGATCGGAGACAGTATGTTCAAATTGATGATCGTTCGTCAGTACATACCGGCGTGGCAAATTTGGATTCCCAAGACGGTCGGTAGCATCATTCTCATGATCGTAACCAGTCGACAACAACCGTCGAATGGCGGACGGGCCCGAGAGCATTGCTCGGTTGCGCACATTATTACACGTGCAAACTGTGCATATGCTGCGGCCTTTGATAACTGTTTTGATTGTTCATTTTTGTCTTTTTTAAAACAACGACACAGGCGTTTTGAAGTCGTCAAAGTACACCGGTTACCACGCGTTTAACAAGAGTGTTGCGGTGAGTATACACTTTGTTTGTTTTTACAAAATCAATACTTATAAAGTGAAGTTTGCAAATTAATATGCATCGATTCGGATAACATCTTGCTAAATTGTTTAGCCTGTTTGTTGCCGTACTTTCTATTTAAAGACAACCTTTATTATACACATTAACGTGTGAATGTAATATGTTCAGCGGAGAGTTGAAAATTTAGATTGTTTGCAATACATGAACAGAATATCCTACAAAATCCGACAAGACTTTGTTTGAGCACGTGCAACTCGTTTGTGTAGTTTTACCACTTTAGAGTATTGGCCGGTTTACACTATCAAAGTTTCTGTGATCAAAGTCTTTGATCAAATAACTTCAAATAAAAAAGGATCTTTGAAGGGTGTTTACATGTCAAATTATTTGATCAAAGTATACTTGATCACAGAAACGTTGATAGTGTAAACCGGCCTTGTAGCTTATAAAGAAAAGTTTGAGTAACCAACCATATTAATTGTACCCAGTGCATTAAATTGTACCCAGTGCATTTTCCTGGTTTTCTTATCAGGGTATGATAGCTAAAAATGAAGATGTTCCCACCGAATTGGGCTACATGAGTAAAGTTGCTGCAACAATGAAGCCCAGCTGTGTGGCAGGTATTGGTAGTAGGTACACCTGGCATACTTAATAAGATCATTATTAACCGAACATTTAAAGGCTGGTTACATGGAATTGTTTAGCCTGATATTAGATTGAAAGTCTTTATCATATTTCCCTAGGACAAGTAACTACTTAAAAACTTGGGAAAGATTTTACAGAAATCTGATTGTCAGAAAATTATGTGTTACAGCATATTTTCCCTCTACAGCCCAAATTCCTTATCCCACAATGTTTCTCATAGATACATTAATTCTTTTTGATTATTCCTTTTAGTATTGGAAAAATCTTGGGCAACTTGTAAGGGAAGACATCGATTGTGGTCTTGTTGAACATAAATGCTCAAAGTGCTCAAAGTTTTCCGGCGGGAAAAAGATTTGGCCTACCATGAGACGCAATGTGGAAACTGTGAGTGCACCTGTTGTGGAAAAATGTTTCCCTGTGGTGAAGCTCTTAAAAGACATTTGCGGTGCCACAATTCCGAGCTTAATAAGTGAGATATGTAAAAAAAACTTTGTCACAAAACAGTCCTTAAGACGACATGAAAGTCTTCCTGTGGAAGATGTGATTCTACGTTCACACTTTTGTCTAATTTACATAGACATGAGAAAAAGTGTCACTAAGTGTATTATTATTGCTGGAAATAAGACTCTGGCCTCGAATTAGATAAAAGATCACTCGGGACAAGTGTGCAGCAAAGTATTGAAAATTTTTACTTAAGTAAAAGTAAAAAGTAACTGCTCAATTTATACTTAAGTAGAAGTAAAAGTATTGCCTGAAAAATTTACTTAAGTAAAAGTATGGCCTGAAAAATTTAATTAAGTGAAAGTAAAAGTAAAAGTATGCCCTGAAAATTTTACATAAGTAAAAGTATGGCTTGAGAATTTTACTTGAGTAAAGGTATTGAAATGTTTTTACCTAAAGGGATATGGCAATAAAAATTTAGTTTGTCTCATTTTAAAGAACTTTTAAAATTATATATAAATCTCCCTTACCGATTTTTCGTATCTTTCTCAGTTCTTGAGATATTTTGACAGAAATAATCATAAATCAGTGAGCTGTCCGTTACTTGCTTCGTTACTGGCGAACATTGCTCGGGAGTCGGGACCAAAGGCCCCTCGTGACTTTTATCTAATTATCGGCACTCTATATCTCATAGAGAACACGTGGCCATGCTCTAACCCTTACATAACTGTAACGTGGCATCCTTGCCCCTCGATGGGTAAACTAATCATTAGGAAAAACTTCAAGTTATCACTGATTAACCCATTAAGGCACAATGTGCCCTGGAGCACATTGTTATTTTACTCTGTCTAATGCCAGACGATTTTACTTATCAAGGGGAGACCCTTGCACCTTAATGGGTTAATGTTATAAAATGTATGCACGTTTAATGATGACTTCAAGTTAAGCCTTTTCTAAATGTTCATTGCTTTGTATTATTAATTATTAAAGAATAGTTTAATACTGAGATTACTAGTCGGTACTAGCAACTGCTTCATAACAACGAGTTTTTGTAGCCATAGTTCTACCAAAGAACTAGAATGCGATGTCAAAATATAAAGAGACAATACAAACCATTTTTCCTATGTTATTTGCAACAAAATACCCGTTTTCATGTAACTTGGCAAAAAATTAAACTTTCGTCTGACAAACGATATTATAAAATTTCCCATATATTTTCAAAACCCTATAGATTTACCCAGATAAATTTCGGACCTCATGTTGGTGTCAACTTCAATTAAGAGGGGTGTGAGAGCTAGATTAATAATATAAAAATCCATACCTATTGTATATTCTTTTCATCAGTGGTGTTATTGATGTAAGGATGAATGGCTGATTAATTTATTCGTCGAATTCTTGAAGAAGAATGTTGTAAGCACCTTCCTTCTCTTTCAAAGAAGCGATTTTTTCTCTAACGTGATTAATTAATAGTTATTGACCTGTATATTTTTCTCACAATGCCTCCAAAATGCAGAAAATACCGATTCAGATCGGGACTTAAATTCTGAGGATTACTAGCATGTTTTGAATTTTTTATATGTATTGTAATCTGACATATATCAATGTAACTTAAAAGCAAATGTGCAACTTTAGTATGATACAGATTACAAACTAATAAAGTGAAATCAAACCATATATTTACATGTTTTGTCATTAATTTCAATGCTAAGATTTTCCACATACTAGTATGCCACGTGGCTAAACCTCCTGGTAAAAATAATTTAGTTAAAATATAATATAGAAATCTGAAAAGACAGTCACAACAACACTTTTTATGTAATTTGGTTTTCACATTACATCCATTCAAGATCTTAAACTCAATAATATTTTGTAGAAGTTTGTTGACGCTTGTAGAGTAAATAAACCGGCAGAAAATTAGAAGGCAATTTCTATAAATATTTACATACATGAAGCATTTTTCACAGGTGGGCAATACGCGAATGGGCAGTTGGGAAAAGTACGCATTAAATTCACTGATCAAATTTCGGCGTAAGAATAATCGCGCCTAAATAATCGTTAAATGATGCTACGTCGGTACCGACGTTGCTACCAAAGTTGCTACCGACTGTCTACGGAATCCAAATCGGCGTGACGTTGGAGTACCTCAGGGTTCAATTTTAGGCCCTGTACTATTTAACTTGTATGTGAATGATCTATCGGAAGTCCTACCACCCAAAGTCAACTCAATATGTAGACGGTACGACCATCTACAAACACTGCAAACCAGCGGATGCGCTCGACAGCTTATTAACTTGGTAGAAGGCGAGTGCCATGCTTTTTTCAACCTTCCAGCTGTCGCGGTTACATGGTCTTGATGCATATTCTCTCAATCTAAGCGTAAACGGAGAGAGACTTGACCGAGTTTCAACCTTCCGTTTGCTCGGCACACAAGTTCACCACAATCTAAAGTGGAATGATGAAATGAACGCCAAAATATCAACCTCCTATCGGACATTGTCGGTTGTTAGAAAACTGAAGCATCTTGCTCCTCTCAATGTACGAAAACAGTTAACAGAGTGTCTTATCATGTCAAAAATAGGCTACAATTACATTGTCAGTCATCCAATTCCAGATTATCTCTTTAAACGCCTACAGCGTTCAAAATAGGTTCAAAATAATCTTTGGCTGTCTATTGTCGAGCGTAGGGAAAGTCATCTACTCCTTACTGCTTTTAAAGCCATGCATTTTACTAACTGGCCGTCATACCTTAAATTAGATATTTATACTCCTGGACGGTCACTAAGATCTTCGACAGAGACAACATTGAAGGTGCCACTAGTATCAGGTACCTTGCAAGACAGTACATAGAATTCGAAATGCCTGAATGACTTGAAGCTATGTTCATTCACGCTGAAAGCTTCGAGCAAAGAGGCTGTGACTCTGTGGCTGTGATCAGGTTGGGCTGCCCTTTAGTCATGGAAATCGAAAATTGCATGACAAAGCGTCAAAAACAATCGCATTGCGCGTGCGCAAACATCGTAAGCCAATCAGTTAACAAGAAACCTAATATAAAATAATGTTAGCTAGTCATGAAATTCTGAAAATGCATGACCAATTCCACGCACTCGTTTCCACTCGTATTACGCAACCGGTCATGCATGTGAAAATATGCAGGCCCTACTTAGTTGCCAAGGCAACAAAGCCGAAATCAATAACATACGAGAATATTATTCAGCGAAAATATCGCGTAAAGACCATTGATTGATGTCAAAAAATATAGCATAAAGTAGCTGAACGTAGAAAGGCAAAGATAAAGCGTAATTCTATTTTAGACAATTTTACTGAACTGATTTTTAAACATTTTTGGGGAAAGTTTTAGTCATGCACTGCATGACCTGCATGACCGCTGGCTTCGCCACTGTCAGGGTATATGGTACCAAAAACAATTACAAGTTGATTTGGCAGTGGAGTTCCCTGAAATGGTATTTCCTGTATTCTTGGCAAACATTTTATAGCCTTAAGTAAATTATAAAAATCGTTAAAAAAAATTTAGACTGCATCTATTTCAGCACTATATATGTTATATAAATTATTGGAGCTTGTTACTTGTTTTTGACCCATGTTTGCTTTGTCTTGGGTGACAGTCACAGGAACGCGGTCAAAGCAAATCTGTGGTCTCAGTTGTTGCACGATTTGTGAATTGGAAAATGTGTTGCTACTTTTGTTTCTTGTCACAATTATCTTTGACAATAATCTCAAATTCTGGAACAAAATTAGCTAGAATGACCGAATGGCCTTGCTGGAAAGAATTTGATAGCTCATCAACATCTCTTTCTTTCTGTCAGTTCTTCAATGATTAGATGGAATTCAAATTTCTTTCTTCAAACAGATTTTCAATTGTCAGTTTGTATTGCTATTGTTTTGGAAAGCAATTTGCATATTTCCAAATAGGTATATCAATGACAGGTTTTCCGAATTTAGTAATTCTAATTCCGAAAAGGAAGTTCGTAGTATTCGCGGGACATCCTAATAATCTCAGCATGCAAACAGTTTGGTTTTTTGTAACTTTGGATTGAAACTTTGTACTTCTGAATGTAGGAATCAATTTTCTGAATAGGAATCTCATAATATTAATGCTTCGAAAAGTGGCAAATTCTGACAAATTCTGATTTTTGCGAGTACTATATACAAATGCTGTGATTTCTGTTGTTTTCTGTTAGACGTCGTCTATATTTCGCATATATATCTAAATTTTCCGAATATTAGAAATTCTGAAATCTCGCGGGCATAATATACAATGCGTCATGGGTCTTACATTGTTATATGGGCTACATGCATGTACCTCCTTTCCCTACATTCAAATTTTGTTAGAGCAAAAAATGTGAAATTGTAGGAGGAATTATGGACATCGTAATTGAGTATTTTTCATGCTTAATAAACATATTGGGACTGTAGTGAAACAGATCAATCTCCAGAGTTAATTAGTAATGTATTTCTATTTGCAATTATTTTATTTAAATTTTGCTTTATTTCCTCCAAATAGAAATTAGATAGGCAAAATTAAGTTGTAAGTAATTATAAGAGTTTATTAACTATTAGCGTATCTGTCTATTTCAATTATGAATTGCAATGTACAGTTAAATTAAAATAGATCTATTTATAATTGGGAATGTAATCATTGTTTTGCTTTGTTTTCTTCTGATTTCTTTTTTATGAATTATTTAGTTAAATTAATACAAGGACTTCATTTATTCCTTATGCAACGGTGTCCACTCCAAGAAGCGTTCATCGCCACCCGCAAAATTTACAATTCGCTTATTCACTGCCAGCTTAAAGAAAACAATTTTGTTTTCATTTCGAAGGCAATCACGGACACGCAACTGAAATTCGTTTCCCAATTCGTTTATAACAGGAATTTCTAATTGATTGGAAGTGTTACATTCAGTCAACATTTGTTTTCCCCATGTATACACGTAAAATAGTGCTCTAAGGTAATTGTAGAAATCACAAGAGTCGTCAATATATTCTCTGAAACTAGGTTTGTCGTGTTGGAGGTCTGGTGGGTATCGTTTCATGTCTGCTTCAGCAATTTTCGTAATTTTTGAGACATGCGACGTATTGGGAAGGCAAAATAGCATTGACCACATCATTGTCTCTGTAATAATCGTTGCCGAAGTATTGCTGTGGTTCAACATCTCAGAACACAGCTTCAGTAAAACTGGAAGAAAGATGTAATCCATCAAATTTGATGTCAGAATTCGGTCGTACAATGTATTCATTTCTATATGTTGTTTTATCTCCATGCAATCACACAGTACAACTTGAAAACTGATTTGGTGTTTTGACAACTTATTCTTGAAATTTTGTAAAATGCTCTCGATATAATCACCAAACATCGTGACGAGACAACTGGAATTCTTGAATTTCTTGGCCTGCAGGTAATCCCATCCGGAGAATGGAAAAACATGTGGCTGAACTTGATAGGAATAAGGGGCGTCTCTTGAGGCTGGGTCATCTCCAGTTAAAGTCGGGTTTTCGGCAAATGCATCCATTTCCACTTGTGTTCGCCGGAAAACGCCGTCTTCTAACCACTTCTTTGCTGTGCTTAAGTGTTGTTCTGGAATACAATCAAGAAACCATGCGTTGTTATTTTGAATACTGACACTTGCAGACTTGAAACTTTGGACGCGTTGCTTTTGAATCCAATCTGTTCCTTGCACTCGCAAACTCAACCACTTTTTCCATACGTCTTGAAACTTCTTTAAGTGCATTTCTTCGATATTAATCAGTCCAGATGTTCCTGTTCCTGACTTCAGATCTTCTGAGCTACGGATGTTGATTAGTTCTTTAAGGGTCTTGATGAGATATTTGTAGGTTGACTCACTCAGTGATATTGAATACCACAGTTCTGTGACCGTTTTTTCTACTTCTGAATCACCTGCAGAGAAAAGTAAAACTTAACATAGATGCATACGGTATGTTAGCAGTGTGATTGAATCTACTAAATAATTTAAGATCTTAATTGGTAGTATAAAACGCACTTCGCGAATTTAAATGCGCAGTTCTCAGCCGATCGTCGTTTCCTCCTTACCCTCCACACTCAATTAAGAAAGGGGATGTGAACAAGAAAGAACAACACAATCTTATTGCGTTATTTACTTATTCATTCATTCATTCATTCATGCATTCATAAAGATATCACCGATGCAAGGACGTTATTTTGCTTCACCCAGGGCAGATCTGCGAGGGTAAAATACAGATATATACGAGGGTAAAACTCACATTTGGAGGTAAAACTCACATTTCAGTCGTAAGACTGCAATGTATGATTTAGCTAATAAACGAATTATCTATCTATCTAAAACGCGGATGAGAGAGTAAAACGCGGATGAGAGAGTAAAACGCGGATGAGAGAGTAAAACGCGGATGAGAGAGTAAAACGCGGATGAGAGAGTAAAACGCGGATGAGATATTATCAAAGCTAATTTTATCGCATGGAAAAATAGGCTCGTGCCCTGATGTCCCGCGTACTGCGTTCAATGTAATTTTACCAGCCTCGTACCCAGGCGCTTTTATTAAAGGAAAAAAATCGCGGTATCTGTGCTATCTGGTACAAAAACTCTGTTTAAACACAGACCAAACCAAATTTATCCACAGTTCTAGGTGCAAAAAATTAAAAGTAACCATTTTGGCATTGATTTAGATAACACTATGTCTATAGCTAGTTTTTAAGCTGTCAAGATGCAACGACAAAAACCTACACAAATACGACATGTTTATGGATTTCTTGACAGTTTGTCTAAGAACATTTTTTTACCACCAACCGTTGAACAACAAAAAAAAACACAACAAAAATATTCAAACAGTACCACAGCCAATGTCGTCAAAGCAGCTTGACATAAACCTTCGCTTTTATACCGAATCCAGGACAAAAGTGAAGCAGAACAACGAAAAACCAATCTGTCTATCACTGTGGACTATATCCAACAGTTTTTGTGCCTTTTTAATCCCTAATTTTTCTTGAGTTGCACGTTTTTCGCTCCTTCGCCGGCCAGAATTCAAGCTTGTAGTTGTTGCCAAGCAATGAAAACATTGAAAAGCTTGCGAGTGACGTCAGTGATTACATGTTAGGAGAATATTAATATTGATCTTTGAACAAAATTGTTTACTGTGCTTATATATACCACTAGCCTGCGAACAGGCCCTCTGTGCTAGAAAAGGAGGGCCTGCACGGATCTATGTGTTTTATTCGTTCCTCCCCTTTTCTCGCTAGCCAAACGCGAACCAAGCGTCGACCGGGTATAAATAAACAAAGACGTCAACTGTCAAATTGACGCGTGATACGTACAACGAAGAAATGTACTAGATAAACAGCCAGCCGTACACATATAATATCTATTTAAATACTAAAAATAAATTAAAATATAATTGCAACAACTATAATAATACGTTTTAATAACTTGTGGTGTTTTTTAGAGCTATAATGAATATATTACCGAACAAAATACATTTGAACCCGCTGAATTTTGAACGCGACGAGTGGCTTAAAACTATGCTGAAAAAATAAACAAAAAGAAAAGTTCTCATTCTTCGAGCTAAATGTGAATCAGATACAGTAAATAGGGACTTGGAGCACGTTTAGAAAAATGACCAGGAACTATATTCGAAATCACGGCCACGGGAATGCAAGTCTGCCGTACTATTATTGCCTATTGGCTTGCATAGATAGCTCCATACACAATGAAATAAATACAAGTTTGTTTTTATTAAACGAATCCAAAGCAGGATGGCGATGTTTTTGGCACATTTTAACCGTCGCCTCGGCTGCTCGGGTTAAAATATAAAGTCTAAAACGGGCCAAGAACATATTTATGCCCGCGAACATCAACTCTATATTGACTATATTTGTAAATATTCGGTGTTCATTTTCAAGGTGTCTTTGAGAATTTGTAGCCCTTCGCTTGCTCTAAAAACAAACGTACTTCAGAACAATCTCTTGAAATTATTTTAAAACAATAATAAAAATATACAAAACAAATATACAATCTTTCCATAACCGACTCCTAGGTTCCCAGTCCCAATCTCGACGAAACCAGCCCCTCGCATGATAAATCCTTCCGTTCGCGTTACCGCAAAGTGAGGATCAATTCAACCCTTCGGGTCAGTAAAACTAAGCTTTCACATCCAACACATTACCAGTTTTATATAAACCATCCCCACCGTTTATGCAAGGTATAAATCACCCCCAGCCACAATTCAATGCTTTATACGCGCGAAAAGATCTACGCATTTCAACACATGGTTTATTCATAAAAAAACAAAATTAATATTTATATGCAAGCACGTCGTTCCAAGACCTGCTAGCGGGTTAGAAACATGCTGTCCCGGTTATGTTCGGAACCTGATGATAACATAACCAAGTTTTTAACAGAAAACGACATGGGGCTTGGTCTGGGTGGCAAAAACACACTGCATTCACCCAGACCTTGGCATTATTCCACACATGATTGCACCCGGGTTTTGTCTACACAAACAACACACAAATTCAGTTTATCACAGTCAATGCCTATATTTTCAATATGTAGCTGTTCTATATGTTTATTACACTCATCTTCATATCATAATTCACACCACACATTAAACAATATACCATTTAGTCAAACAATAAACCATTCATCATACATCAAACCACTATAATTATCCAACACCTCACTTCAAACCATAAGTCCCCAAACTATGTTCCAGGATCCGAATACCTGCAACCACCAATTCGATCTAATCTAAATGAAAAATAAATAACAAACAAAGTAGAGCGCATTGCAAGCTATAGTGGGTTAACAATAGACACTGGCACATTAATTGTTTTGTACTTTTGTTAACCCATTAACTGGTGCTACCTGTACTGACAAGAATAGTCTGGCGTTTAGACAGGGTAAATTAATGCTGAATATATTTATACTAAAGTAGGGCACATTTCCAGTTTATGGGTTAACAAGAGGCACTGACAGATTTTTAAATGAATACATAACAAAATACACAATGCCTATGACTATATTATTATAAAATAATAATAATAAATACTAAAATAGTAAAAATTACCTTGAACATCGAGTTGTTGAAAGGAAGTATTAAATTCATCGTCTAAACGAAATTCTGCGCATATAAAAGAGACTTGTTTTAGCGATACAAATTTACCAAAATCATAGACTGTGCCTGTGATCAAGCATTCAATTGTTATTGTATATAAAAACGACAACGAAGTATGCAAATTGCTTTAAAAAATAGCAAAATAGCCCGAATGAAATACAGCAATCTCGTAAGGACATAGCATATCAAAGGTCCAATTAGTTTTGTGACCACAAATAAAAAAAATCGTCAATTCTGTGCAACTATTTCTAGTCATAGGCCTATATTTACACAATTTACACCACTAGAGGCTTTGCAAAAATATTAAATATATTATAAATACATAAAAAATACCTGTAGTTAGAGCTTCTGGGAAAAAATGGTCTGTTTCATCCATACAGATATCAATTATAACACACCAGGGAGAAAAGCTGACGAAAAGGCACCAGGGAGAAAAGCTGACTGAAATCAAGTGATGGAAAAATTCTTCACATTTCGGTCAAAATTCTTCACTTTTCTGCATTTTCTCCCAGGCGCCTCCCTCTCTCTTCGTGTCCTTCCCAAACACCCCCGCGCGCTCGCTAATCTCAGCCACTGATATAAATTAGCTGAACGCGATTTCTTTCCTTTAATAAAAGCGTCTGAGTACGAGGCTGTAATTTTACGCAAACGATCCCGGCTAAGAGTTTATTCTTCCGATAATGATACCATTCCTGCTTTACCACGCATACTCCCCCGTTGGTTTTGACGCCAAAGCCATGGATTCCATGGCTTTGGCGTCAAAACCAACGGGGGTATTTGTGAGTGTTAATCCTAAAGGTTGTACAAACAAACCGCGAGCCTTAATAAATATATAGTAAAATAGGCAAACGTAAAGGCATTTTTGGCGGGAATGTGCGTTTTTTCCCAATTTTTTTTTGTTTTACCACACGAAGGACTTCGCAAAGTGCCAAATTTGTGTGCAGACTTTGCGAGATTTTTTAAAATGCATTTGCGAGAGTACAAAGTATAAACGGGTATGGTGCGCTGTATGGCTGTTATATAGTTAGCTTCAATTTTTGACAGCAACTATATACAAAGCTACAGATTATAGAAAATATACTAGAAGGTACTATCGCAAGTGAAATGCTGCCTCAACGCCATAGCCTATTGCCAAGGGAAGCCAGTTTTTTACGTGAAAACAAATCCTGGGAGGCGCTTTTAAGGAAAAGAAAATTTACGCATTCAGCTAATTTATAGAGATCCGTGGCTAAGCTCGCGACCTCCCCACTACCCCCGCGTTTCGCGACCTCCCCAAGCACCCCCGCGCGCTCGCTCAGCTTAGCCATTGATCTCTATAAATTAGCTGAATGTGTAAATTTTCTTTTCCTTAAAAGCGCCTGGGTACGAGGCTGGGGGTGTCAAACTTGCACTACCCCGGTCACCCAAGTCATTCGCACAAAACGCATGCAATTGTCTTGTCAATCTTGTATGCATCTTTATAGAATACTTGCGCATTTTGAGATACGTACTAATTGTGTTTTAACCAGATCAATATTAAACGCATCAAGGAAACGGTACGATAAATGCAATACGAACGAGAAACGTACAAATCATGCTGATATTCGTCACGCACTATGTATATGAGAGTATTATATTTCCAACAATCCAACAACAAACATTGCTCCTTCAAGACTTGACGATCGTAAAGTTAAAACATCTATATTCTGCAATACTTTGAGCGAACCATACAACGCGCAATAACGAACTAATAAATATATTAGAGTTCAAGGGTCAGCTGTCACATATTCTTGATAATTATTACACTGTATTAAAACGGGTCAAGTTTTTACAAGAAAACCGAAGAGCTTAGTTCTCCCTACGTCTTGCAATATTTTAAGATGATCCTATAGCTCCTCGTTATTATACTTCGATTTGATCCAAACGCTTGAACAGACTCCATATCAGTATTCAGCGAGACGCATTCCTGACGACAAATAATATGAGGGATATTATATTTCCAACAACAAACATTGCGCCTTCAACACCTCATATTGAGAGACTAGATATTAGTGTTGAATATAATTGAGACATAAACGCGCAATAACGCGGAGCTCTATTTATTAGAGTTCAAGAGTCAGCTATCACATATTCTTGATCATTATTACACTGTAAACAGGTCATGTTTTATAAGAAAACCGAAGACGTTAGTTCTCTCTACATCTTGCAATATTTTAAGATGATCCTATAGCTCCTCATTATTATACTTCGATCCACCCAAACGCTTGAACAACTCGACTTTAAATAAAATATTCGACGACAAGGCAACCTGGTAGAAGACAAGGTCACAGAATACAACGTGCCAGCAAAACATGCGCAGTTGAGCAGCTGCTTCTCAGGCGTTTGCCTGATGACTGCCCCCCGTCCCCCCCGGTTTGCTAACAGATAAATTTTCAAACTGAGATCTCGTTCACTATACATAACTCGGCAAAAGGGACTGGCACGAGCAAGATTAGTGTGCTGCCTCGCTGGCGCTCGGCAGCAATAAATGCATGTACTTATAGGTTATAACGCCATGTTAATTACGAGTCACGAATATTTCTCTTTGATCTTGACCTTAATCCCGACCCAATCCCTAACCCTATTGTGTGCGTAACATGGACTTAGAACCTACTTATATCTAAGGAACATATCTCTTATGATTGCGTGGTTAATCAATGCAAGTCGAGAGAGTCGACTAAGGTTTTTGCTTAAATTTTGCGGCTAAAAAATTATATAGATTAAATAGGTGCTAGTTTTAGAATTAGTAAGAATTAGAATTGCTAAGTATTTTAAACTAAAATTGTGGTTTTATTCTGGACAATATGGATATTAATCTGGCGGAATCGCGGCGCTCATTAAATTTTAGTATCACTGTTGATGCGGCGCAGTATTCGAGGGCGGTGCTCTTTAAAAAAAATTCTATTTGTATCTGCCTTCACAACGGAATTGCGCATTTCCAAAGTTCTGGAGAGAGAGTTAAACGACAGAGCATTGAAATATACTCACTTTGAACTTAAAAACAATGTAGTACAAGATAATAAATGTCCAACGCTGATTAAAGATTGAAATATACTGTAGTTTTTTTCATCTCGAACAATTCCGTCTAACGGTGCTTCGATTAAGCACGGAGTTGTTGTGAATAAGTGCGGGGCTTTTCTGCTTTTCTTTTTTAGTATTTCTGCTCTCGTATTTTTATTCGAGGGGGCGCTTAAACGAGTAAATACGGCACGCATTTCCTTGCTTGATTAACGACGCAATCACAAGAGATATTACGGGAACCATTACAAAATACAAAACAACGGTAACTCCGAAAATGAACATTTTAATTCATATTATAGCTTTGGACTGTCTATGTTTTAGTCATTTGATGAATAGTCGAAAGCTAGAATATCAATTAAAATGTTCATTTTTGCAGTTGTTTTGCACAAGAGATATGTTCCTTAGACATAAGTACATGCATTTATATCATATTAGTATAATATGTAGCTTTGTATATAGTTGCTGCCAAAGATTGAAGCTAACTATATAACAGCCATACGGCGCACCATACCCGTTTATACTTTGTACTTTCGCAAATGCATTTTAAAAGATCTCGCAAAGTCTGCACACAAATTTGGCACTGCGTAATCCTTCGTGTGGTGAAACAAAAAAATTGGGAAAAACGCATATTCCGGCGAAAAATGCCGTTTACTTTTGCCTATTTTACTATATATTTAATAAGGCTCGTGTTTGTTTGTACAACCTTTAGGATTTACACCCACGCATACCCCCGTTGGTTTTGATGCCAAAGCCATGGAATTACCCTTACCCTCTCATCCATCCGTGTTTTACCCACTGAGCTTAATAGATCTGGAGGACGTGCCGCTAATGTCAGCCAGGCAGAAAAGTGTCCACAAAAACATGGCGGATTTTGGTATTTTCTGACGCCATAATGACGCCACTGGTTCTAGTTGGAAATGGTAATTACCACTGACAAAACGTTTATATTTTTTTTAATAGAAATTGTTGTTTTTCACAGTTCATTGTTTAAAATATGTGCACTCGGCCCATTATTGTGCCACAGTATATAAAATAGATGCACTTTTTCCATTATATTTTACGTCAAAATACCGTTAGGATTTATAGCCATTCCCAGAACATCGCATTATAGACAAACAGATAACTAGTCTCGTGCTAACTAGTCTTTTGATAACAAAATTTTCAGGTTGTTTCACCTTGTTTGAAACAGCATTTTATATACTCGTTTATACTTTTATAGTACTGTGAAGTTAGGTGTATAAACTGTATACAGATTTTGTCCTCTGGGACATTTAACAGCTTGTAGTTTTAGTTAATTGAACATTTTCTTGATATTTAATATAGAGCAGTCAAACAAGATAAAACTCGAAAGTGATAAAATATTTTATATATTGTCTAAAATGGTCATTAGGAGCTTTATCCATAACAGGATAATATTAAAGCTCAGTGGTTTTACCCTAATCTGTCGGATCTACAATCGGCAGTCATTGACTTTAATACCCTTTTGCCCTTTCGAAAACGAAAATTATATCGAATGAACGTTCCCTGGTGTAGTAATTTGTAGTGAGGGCAAAAGAAACGGCATTTTGTTGCAACACGCTTTTAGCTGTAAAAGCGGGTATAAATGTTTTAACCGGAGGAGAATGTTCTAACCTTCGTGCAAAAGAGATATACATCGGATCGTACCGGACTGTCCTGTTTACACTGAATCGACAAATACCGGGTCCATATCCCAAAGCGGGGTGACTTTTAACAGTTTGTTTCAAGGAGTACATGCACGGGATAACAGTGGTGTAATGTAAACAACTTCTTAATCCCGTATAAATATCGCTTCGCTTCGATGCGTTCCGGTATTTTGTAAGTGGTAATTGAAACTTTGTACAATGGTACCTGTTGCAGCACTAGTTTCGAATAATTTTCTAATTTATGGATTTCTCTTAACTACCTCACGCGTTGGCCCTCTCCTTTTATGCTGCTTTTCACACTGTCCTACAATGTATGCCAAAGTTTGCCGAGTTTATTTGAATGCAATCACAGGAATACCAGGCTGGATTAATAACAATTTTTTAATAACTTGTTGAAATATAACAAAATATTAGCGTTATGAATTTGGGTTTTCTATTAGAAAGTGCAATACAAATAAAATTCGAGAACTATAGCCCCCCTTATCAGCTTCGTTTGGCGATTGCCCACTTGGCATTGCCATCCTAAATTTTTGGCTTTTAACGTGATAGTCAAATATATTGCGTTCTCCTAGTTTTTCTTTTAGAAACTAGGGATTTCAGGTTCAAGAACATACCTTTCATCAGCATAAAGAGAAACAGTACCAGTCGTGCCAACTCGCAACTCTCTCTATCATTTAAAGTAAACAAGACCTTGTTGCTGTATGAATCTGGTAAAGACGCGCACGTCAACGCCACGTTTCGTAAGTCGCCAACACCAAGAAATAGAACTTTTAATGCTGAACTATAATCTTCTCCTTCGTTTTCGACCAAATTCAAGCAATCAAATGCGAGCGTGTTGCCCCAATAGTAGTATTTGCAGCTAGTCGAAGAGTGTGAAAAATAGTATGTTGAGATACGTTGGGCAAGTTCTTCTACCGTTTCCTTAACATCTTGGCAATCGTTCTTGTGCCTTTTCCAGTTACTTGCCTGACAGTTTTCGTCACAATAGAATGCTCGATAGCACCCAGTGCAAGCTATTAGATTTGGGCCACTTTTTCTACACCCCGTGCATGTCTTGAGGATCGACGCTGGAATGCATTCGGCTTCGTGTCGAAATCTGTCTTTTATTCGACATCTCTTGCTACAATATTTGGCAACTTCGCACAAGTCGCAAATAATACCAACACCAACCGTATTTCCACAACGCCAACACTCGGAAAATCTTGGCATTTTACTGCGAGCTTAAATGTTTATAGATTTCTGCATTCATTTGGAAAGCGTGTGTGTAACAGTATGGTGAGAAACTATAGCAACAAATATAAATATTTGATCAATATTTGCATGTATATAATTAAATTAATTAAATTATACCGCAAAGTTGAACGGGAGAATTTTTTTGCACATAGGTAGATAGCTAAAACTTTAGGCTTATTTTCCCCCAAATAGAAAATAGGAACATAATTTAAGTGGCAACTAATTATACTAGTCCGTCACTACTAACTACTAGTATATTTGCCCATTTCACCATTTTAATTAGCACTATGAATTACAATGTACAGTGAAATTAATATTAGTATAAATTGGCTTTTTCTTACTAGAAAAAAGAGAAAAAATTAAGTTACAAGTGATTATTAGAGTTTAATTGCATAAGTATTATACTACATACAGTCCAATGACTGACCGCAGATAGCTTTATTAGAGAAACAATTACGGTGGTTGACTGTTGTGTAAAACTACCTGAAAAATACAATGAGAACTTCGACGTTTCGAGCGAAGGCCCTTCGTCTGGAAGTTAGTAGAATGGGTCGGGGGAAAACGTGTGCTTTTATAGTGAATACAAAAGCGATCACGTGATAAAAAATAAACCAATCAGATGGATTTAATCAAAACAAACTATAAACAAAATATGGAAATAACATCACAAAATATATTAGCATATAAGGAGCAGCGAACAAAGATAACAAAGCAAGAAAGACAGAAAACAAGGAACGAAATATTAGGTAAGGTGAGATGTAGAGTATCTGCTGATGGCAGGCATAAACAGATAGGAGTTAAATGTAAGAGAGGCGCTCATTAATGCCGAGAGGATGAATGGGGCCAAGTTGGGAAATGAGACGCATTTACAGGTTTTACACAGCTTCACACCACAAGGAAACGTGCCATTAGGTGACGACGAGTCCTGTGGTAGAGAGCTGTGGACTAGGGTTTCACGGATATTTTTACTATGTCGAAACGAGACTAAGGGATTATTGGTGAAAATGGAAGATGTTTCAGGGTCGTTTTTCAAGATATGAAAATTCTTCCTAATGACATCCCTTACTTTGAAATTGAAGGGATGGTAACCGAGAACTAGGGGTATTTTGTTGTTGAGAACATTAGACACATGGTCTCTAATAGACATGCGAAACGATTGGCATGAGTGGCGAAGCTAGACATAGCGCTATGCAAATTTATATTTTCTTAATTATTCAAACTTTAGAAATGTATTGTCTTTAGACTATCTAAGTGCATGATTATTTGCATAGCATGACCAGTTACCATGGCTAGCTCCGGTGTCCTAGGAAATTTGACCCGGGGGGGGGGGGGCAACAGATTGGCATCATAGTCAATCGAGACTCGGCAAACTTCAAAGCGTCTATGATGAGCTACAATTTTATGTTGAGGCGCCTTCATCGTGCACAAATCTTTTGAAATGTCGCTTATTAATATTTCAACAGTAGAGTTGAGTTATTCGACGCGGAGATGATGCCATTGCCCATTGGACGATGCATGTCTTCACCGTGCGCAAGTTTGCATAAACATGAACAAAAAGATAGGACAAAGACTTTGGCTAAGTTTCCTGACCATATCTTGACTGACTATGTTGGCATGATCAGCGAAAGTAACCTACTAGGTCCTCGCAACTGCAACGTCAGATAACCACATGTTTTGAACGGATACAATACTTGGAATTAAACTTAACCGATAACATGCTATAGTATGTATTATAGTATACTGGAAGTCACACAACATTTTTGTTAGCCTGCATGCGTGGCAGACGGTCTACTCGTAAACTACGTTTCTGTTTTAAAAAAATCCATTTTGTAGTTCTAACCGGTTCTAACTCGGTTCTGTATCTCAAAATATAATTTTATACGTTGCATTCGCAAGTGGTGCGTTGAGAGATACTAATTCGATAAAAAAGCTCATTGTTCAGGTGACTTTCCATATTATTATCGCGAAAATACGTCACAAGGAGTAAAGTTAGGATTAGGATTGCGAAAATTTGGAAAATAGACGATGTTAATGTGGAAATTGATACGATTGTAGAATCTGCCCTTACATGGAATCGAACTATCCAAGCAGTTACTATTTTTAGACTTTTAGGATTAAGGTTAGGGTTGGGATTAGGGTTAAGATTAGGGTTAAAATACAAAAGAATACAAAATTACAAAAGTCTAAAAATAGTAACTCTTCCTAAAACGTGAGATGTATAAAACATCCTTTCTGTTATATCATTGGTTAACAGCAGCTTTTGTATACAATTATCGTACGACGTGAGAAATAATTCGCAAAACATCCTCAGCAAAATCGCTGAATTGGATTTTCGCAAAACATCCTCAGAAAATGAATTCGATTTTCTCGGCCACTTTTCAAATATCTATTGTTTATTCTATGTATATGGGCGGTTCCATAAAAAATCTTTGAAACATTGTAACTTTACTCCCTTATTTGTGGACAATCAACATTTCCCCCATTGCACCAGTCAGGAATCCCAACATACCTATATTTGTCCGGCCATATATGCGATTATTTTGAAACTTGTATTGCGTGTAGGTATGATAATTGATTTCTTAATACCTTTGCTCTCAATATACTGGAAGAAAATTAGAAGCGCCTTAAAATTATTGGCTTGCAAAGATCTGGGTATTTGCGAGCCTGTTGAAAAATGCGATCCAATCCTTCAGCTAATAGACAATTTGCATTATAGACTAAATTTTGTTCTAGGCAAGGAAAAGGGAAACAATCACAACAGCTACAAAGAACATAGTAAGATTAGTAAAATTGCAAAGTTTGGTTGCGAAATGTTGTAAAATGCGGAAAATATAGCCTTGCAAAGTTTGCAAATTTGGTAACTTTTGTATTACGTGCGGAAATTCCTACCACATTTCGGCCAAATGTGGTAGGAATTTCCGCACGTAATACAAAAGTTACCAAATTTGCAAACTTTGCAAGGCTATATTTTACAACATTTCGCAACCAAACTTTGCAATTTTACTAATTTTAGTATGTTCTTTCCGGCAATATACTTTTTTTGCCTAGATCAAAAATTAGTCTATAATGCAAATTGTCTATTGATCAAGCTCTGCCCTCCTGCTGGCAATGATGCAGTGGAACATTAAGCACACAATTGCACTTCCTTTGTTCTCTTTGTTAAGACGCTTGGTGAATTCTGAATCTATAAGTGCAGACGATACGTCTTCTGGCACGTTATCGAATTCTTCCACCTCACCCAACTATAATATGAAACAACCTGGAAATATTCTCCTATAAAATTCAAAAGATCAAAGGGAGCATGAACCAGTTGCAATAAGATATGTTACAATAATTATAGAGTTCCATTAGCGTTTCCCAAGACAAATTATGTGATTGAGCCTTGAAAATGTAAGTCATAATCCAATAATATTTTTATATGTGTCTATAGATCACAACTGTCCGTATGTGGTATTTTCCCATCCCCAAAGAAGTCCATGCAATTTGTGACAAAAATCAACTATTTAAATTGTTATCCAAACAAAGCATCAAAACGTTTTCATCCATCCAGACACAGACATTTAACAGGGATGGATTAAAAGAAGATTTTCTCAAAACAAGAATCTTCTTTTTTCTTTTATTCATTAAAAGACAATAAAAGATTTTTGAAGTTCACACAAATATTATACAATGACAGTAAAGAACATACAGATTTGAACATAATTTGAATTAGGAAAGGGATATCAACAAATTTGTTTACGAAACTATTTCAATTTTCCAATACGAAAAAAATAAAATAAAATAAAAGAAGAATTTTCTTCAAAATAAAAATCTAATATGATTAAAAGATAAAAGATAAAAGAAGATTCATGATAAAAAGATTTGCCAACCTATTCCTTGGCATTTATTTATAAATTATAAAAAAAATTATACAAAATATTACAAATTTCCTCGAGTATCTTATATATCAAATATATCAAATTTCCTCATAATGAAATCATGTTATAATATGTATATATTTAGATATTTTTTACAATGTTTCCATACAACATAAAACTTTAATTCACATTTTAAATATTATAACAAGTTCCAGTACTTTTGTCACAATTTTACTATTGAGTTCAGTCTCCATTTGAACTGAAAGAGTTAGAATTGGAAGTATACTCGATACCTTTGAAGTCTTTGTGGCGCTACTGAGTTCATATAGCACAGATCAACGATAAACTGTTGAACCATTTATCCATTGACATGTTTTATATATTGAATCTGTATAAATTTTGTATATCAGCATCTGTTACAACATTTCGTGCCACTTCCTTCACTTTAAAGCAAGTTCTCGAGTAATAGTTGACCATAGTATTATCGATAAACATATATATCCAATTTTATATATCTACAGTGTAGGAACTAACACGACTTCAATCCATTGTGCTTCGATCAAATAACTCAAAACACTGAAGATTGCATTGCGTTTTGCCTTCACTCCTCTTAATTGTCAATTTGTCATCACACGTACAAAACATTATATATTTTCACCCCCCGTCCAAAAAATCCCGCGTGGAGAAATAAGCCACGTTCCTGATGTCACGTGGTCAGCCTTTACCAGGGCTATGCCCAGCAGGCTAGCCCTGGGTACGAGGTTGGAATGTGATCAGGACCCGTTGCTTTATTTTCTTCCAATGACAGGAGAATAGAATAAACTTCATCAGGTGAGATAAGTATGTCACTTATTTGGTCAGACGAGATTGGGTTATCTGAAAGATTCAAGATGTGGTCTTTGGTGCATGGTGGCTTGAACATGGAAAAGAAATAGTTGTTAAATAGATTTGCAATATCAGTGGTGTTGTCACGTGTATATATAATTATGTTGTCACGTGTCCAGACCATTTTGTTTGGTACGCTAGATAACTTTGATGTTGATTTAAAAACTGACCAGAATTTCTTTGAACTGTTTTTCATTAAACTAGGCAGAGATTGATAGAATTTTTTACGTTTTGTAGCTATCAGAGACTTAAACAAACGCCGAAGGGTTCGGAACTTTTCCCAGAGATGGGGGCGAGCGTTGTTCTTTGCTTTCCTTCTGGCAGTCTCTTTTTGTTGGAGAAGGTGTTTTAGTTCGCTATCGAACCATGGTGGAGTGTTACGCCTTTTGAATGACTTGGATGGGATATATTTGGATACAGTTTTTAGAAACATGTCACTCCAGCGTTGCCAGTCGTCATTAATGTCACTGTGTAGGGTTGTAGGTGAAAGATCGATGGACGTAAGAGTTTGAAACAAACCCTCCCAGTCGGCTTTTCTGTAGTTAAAAACAGTACGCGAATCGTATGTATAAGTCTTTAGACACATATTATAGTCAAAGAACAATAGATTATGATCACTAGAGATGCCCATAGTTGATGGTAGAACGCTTGAAACATCAGTAATATTTTCAGGTGAATTAGTAAAAATAAGGTCAAGAATGTTATTTAGTCTTGTTGGGTGCATATTACATTGTTCCAGAAAACAGTCCATTGTAAGGTCACGGAATTCAGCACTGCCAGCAGAGATAACGTTAGGGGTTGGAGTAAGATTTGAGTTCCAAGTGAGACAGTTATATAGTTGGGCAATTCATAATTTTATATTTAAGAGTACAAATCCTATCGCTATTTTACAATTTTGTAAAAAGAGAAATAATATAGTGTTACCATGGTTACAGTGATCGACTCAATACTTCATGTTACAATAATTTTTGGAACTACGTTTATGAGCAATTCCGTGAAAACGCATCGTTCAAAAAGCTTTTATTATTATTATTTATTTATTATTTCAATAATGCACATTAAGTAGCTTTGACAGCTAAATTACAATGTGATTCACAATTACATAGATAAGATATATGAATTAACAATTATAATTATTTGTATTCTAATCTATATTACAACGTTAAAGGGTAAATTACAGATATATACAGTATATATAAAATATATATTAATAGTATTTAAGAAATTATTCGTGAAAGTTATTTTAAATCGTCTACTGCAAGGTTATATTTACGAATCGCATATACTAGAGGACTATTTCTAAAACGTTCTGTTCTACATTTAAAATTGTAAATTTTATTTCCATTAAGTCTCGTGTTTCTCTCCCGTAATTGCCCAACGGTAGGCGGTAGCAAGCCATTAAGCTTATGCGAACGTTCGTTCATGTCCTTTATCAATTTAATACACATAGTCTCCCTTCGACTTTCTAAGGTTTTAATTCCACATTCATTTAATGCCTGTACATAAGTCTTTCCAGGACATATTACTCTCATGGCACGCTTTTGAATTCTCTCTATATCTCTAGATTGTTCCTCTGTCAAACTCCCATGCCAAATTTGGGCTCCATATTCTACGACTGATCTGATTGTCGAAGTATAAAATGTTTTCAAATCGTCTCGTGGAGCATTATATCCTTTCAGGATTTTTAAGAAGTATAGCCGCTTAGCTGCCTTTTTAACAATGTATTCAGTGTTTGTGTTCCATTTTAAATAATCATCTAACCATAATCCAAGTAGTTTATAAGAGTTTACTCTTTCAAGTATGCACTCATTTACTTGTGTTACAGGAATCACTGTTCTATCTTTACGAAAATCAATAATCATCTCTTTGCATTTTTTTGGATTTAACTCCATTCTCTCAGTTTCCGCAAAGTTCTTAACTGAATTTATTTTTTGAGGTATATTCCCAATTTCATTACCAGAAACATGGTCATAAACATCCAATGCCTCACAGATCGTGGTATCGTCCATGAAGAGAATCGTATCCTCATCCACAATGACATCATCATTTTCACTATGCGCAACAGCCTCTTTTATAACACTAGGGAGCATATTTATTTTAACGACAAAAGCAATAGGTCCTAACTTACTGCCTTGTGGAACGCCTCCAGTGATTTTCACAAAATCAGATGCTTCCTTAATTTCCAAACTGTGTGAAATGAGATCTCTCGTCCAAGTACGATGCACACCATTTAATCAGAGCAGGTCTTACGCCCATTTCTCGCATATTGTCTAACAATTTGTTGTGATCAATGAGGTCAAAAGCCTTCCGAAAATCGAGAAAGACTATCCTGATCACTTTGTGCATTTCGTCCATTGATTTATGCCACTTATGTATTAAATTAACTAATGCGTTAATTGTCGATGATCGCGGTAAACCACCATACTGAGAGTCGAGTGTTGAACATGATATCTCACGAGTGAGCGCAGCGAACGAGTGAGATATCATGTTCAACACGAGAAATAAATCTGGTATTTCCAAGCATCCATGTATTTTTCTGTTTATTATATAAAGGACAGTCTTTTCAAACAAAATAAAATAAAATATCCATTTTCATAAACTTCAAAAGCGATAATTTTCACACGTGAGATTATCATAAATAATCTCACGTGTGAGATTATCAGTTTTATCAGTGCTCGAAATCTCTATAAAGCACTATACTTTATATAATAATAATAATTAATTTTTTTACTTATTAAATTACGTTTCTGCATGCTTGAATGTACATTATAAAAAGCGCTAATGCTTTTTCTATATAGAGGATGGTATAATATCCCCGAACGCTTTCTAAAAAGATTTTCGTTTTGTTTGCGTTATATTTCTGTAGTAAAACAATTTTTGCATATTTTATGTGCCTGGTTTGAAAGTACTGTTGTCCTACTATGCTCTTAGATAAAAATTAAAAGCATCAAAAAAAGGAAAAGTGGTGAAATTTATCGATTTTCAACCTGTATTTTTAGACAAAATTTTGTAAAAAGGGACTGGGGCTACATACAAAAAATCACTCCTGAGTGGCTTCAAACATGGCGGCCAAGTTATCATTCCAGATTACTTAGAGTTCACTGAGTCGAATAGAAACCGGCAAATAATCGGCGCATGTTGGTACAGGAAGTATGATTTTTGAAAGATGTGTTTTCGCGAAACTGCTAATAAACATATAAATCACGCGACAGTGAATTTTTAAGATTTCAATCGAAAAATACCAAAAAACTGCAGGGTATATCGACAAGAACTTTTTAGATTTGGATTCAGCGTGTTTTAATCTATAAGAATATGTAAAGTTATTTTAGTTTAGCGAGGTGTCCAATGAAATTCGTTTTCTAGCCATCTTTTGGTGCACTAGCTCACGGCCTACTCGATATTACTAACTGAACCGACGTATAAATATCTGAGAACGTCACTTGAAGAGCTTATCAATTTCCGCGTTCCAGAAAATCTGAATATTGCAACAACTGCCGGTTTGATCAGCATTGATGAAAAGCAATTTAGAAAGTTACGAGATGTGTGGAAGAATTGGTTACATTTGCATGTGGAAGGAACGGACTGGACTCAACGGATCGCAAAATTCAATAAAGATAGTTTAAGTCGCATATATAATCAAATGTTTCTTGATTGCCTTGAACATCAACACGTTGCTTCAGCAATGAAGTATGTAAAACATGGCGTCTTTCAACGAACCCAGTCACTTGCAATCATTGAGAACCCGACTTTAACCGGTTATAAAATGAATAACAGAGGCAGTCCTTACTCTTATTGTATTCAAAAAAGCGTTTTTCCTTTCTATGGCTGGGATTACCTGCAAGCGAAGAAATTCAAGAATTCCAGTTGCCTGGTCATCATGTATGGGCAACATATCGAATCCGTGTTAAGAAGCTTCATGAGGAAATTATCAAACCGACAGGTCAGTTTCCAGATCGTACTGTCTGATTGCATGGATATCAAACAACATCTCGAAGTTGATCGATGTAGTATATGACCGAATTCTAACATCAAATCTGATGGACTACATATTTCTTCTTGACCTCTTGAAGCTACGTTCCGATTGTTGAACGTAAGAAATACTCATGCTACCATTGTTACCCATTGTCATTTATTGGCCGGAGAAGGGATTGCGTCCAAATGACCCGCAGCAAGAACTCAATTGGATGAAAATTGCTAGGGAAGATATGAAACGATCTTCAAGTAATATTAGCGATATTGCATGTACCCGTTACCTAGAATATGTTGACGAATTTTGTGAGTTAAACGATTATCTCCTAGCTCAATTTTACTCTTATGTCTTAAGGCAAGAAGTGGAAAATGAGTCGAACACGTCGGTACATTGTAAAATTCCTACTAAGAAAGATTTAGGAAAGGCGATTCAATTGCGTCTCCGCGAAGGTGTTCGAAATGAAAACACCATTGTTTTCTTCAAGCCAGCAGTTAATCGGCGAAGTGCGAGCATGGTATCCGGCACGCTACGCAGCTTGGAGTGGATACCTTTGCAGAAATAATATACGTTGTTATCAACTGTGGTTGATTTATCTCTTTAAAGAACATTGAAATTAAATTGACACCGACGATTAATTATAAGATTATGTTACGAATATTAAATATACGAACATAGTGTAAGGGTTCGATCAAAAGCTACTACTGGTACTGTGTACAAGCATATGCATGGAAAGGCAAAATATTTGTATATAGAATATACAATGTTAGTGAAACTTTTATTATATAAATTATATGGTTAGGTGTAAACTAATTTAAATAAAAACGTACTAATTAATTAGATCAATGCAACACGTCAATAACTGTCAATGATAAGTCGATGAAACACGTATTAAATGAAATTAATGGCATTGAAATTGCTATTTTACTGTTGAAATTCAGTAAGCTATAATATAGCCTGAAAACGCCATGCAGTCTTTTGATCAACAGTTCCATGAAGCTGAGTCGTAACCTTAGTGTAGTTTATTTACAAAATCCTTTTGTCAACACTTTAGTCGATACAAAGTCCTTTTGGGTTCCACAAAATCGCGAAACCTTGGTAATTATTTTCCTTTCACAACATAGCACCCCTTGAAATGAAAATTTCACATATTATTTCACATACGAAAATGCATATTTCAAAATTAATGCGAAGTTAAGAATATTCAGTTTCGAGAATTAAGAATATTCAGTTTCGAGAATTAAGAATATTCAGTTTCGAGAATTAAGAATAAGAGTTTCGCGTATTCTTCCACATATGAAACTGAAGGTTCATAGTGTATGTGAAATTTTTTTTTATATATGCAATCGTTATTTCATATGTGGAATTGGAACAGTTTCACACATAAAAGACCTTTTCACATGAGAAATCATATGTGAAATTTGTGTCGTGACAATAGAAGCGTTCCGAAAAATGTTGATCAGTTCGAGCAGTTCCTCTCATCAATACCTCAAAAATTTGAGGAAGCTTCTTAAAAAGTTTATAACTTCCTGTGTTTGAATTGACCAATCATATTTTATGCTATATTTCAAACTGACCAATGACATGAAAGCATTTACTTACGGCTCCGCCTACAAACCTGATGTTTTATCTGGTTTTGTCTATTGTTTTGCCGGTTCGTATTTTTATATTTGTTTGATAATTTGAAATTGTACGTTTTTTCCCAACATAAAGTCAAAAATACAAGTTTAAGTATGAACATTCGAGCAGTAGAATGAGGAATTTTACGTTTTTAAAGAAAAAATACGCAATATTCCCCTGATTAAGAGTGTTAATAAAAATAGCCGCGACATTTGACATTGGAGTAATTGACAGATGACCTTTCGAAAACAATACTGTAGTAATTTTGTTACTTTTCTTACTTTAATCCTATTGGATAGTATTTTAATGGGTGATTCTAATTGGTCAATTTAAACATGAGGTTATGAACTTTTTAAGGAATTTCCTCAAATTCGTGAGGTACCGGTCACAGGAACTGCTTGAAGTTAGGAAATGAACTGATCGGAACGCTTCTATTGGCACGACTGTAACGATTCTTAATGGCGAGAGCCAAACGTATTCGAATCAAAGGAATCACTGCATGCAGGGAAAATGTATCTGAATATAGGAAAAGGCTTGTGGCTCTATAAGAACTTTTGTGAACGTCAATCAACGAAGGTTGTTGCCGTCCGTCTTCTTGCGTTTCCCTGACCTGTTCCCAAAACAGGCCTTGGAAAAGCAAACTACAACGAAAATAATCAACTCATGCTAATAAATTATAATCGTTTTGCCTAAGAAAATTATTAATTAGTTCTGTTTCGAACGCTTCATCTTACAAATACACTTCAACCTAAATACTTGACGTATACTATTCGTATCGCTTCCGTAACAGAAGGTAGACGGCAAGATCTAAAATTCAAGTGCTGGTGCGTATCAATAAAGTTTGTGATACATATCCATATAAACCGCACATCTTCTAATTGGAACTTCACGTCAAATATAAATATTATCAGTTATGCCATGACTTGGATGTGAACCGCAATATCGATCTCCAATGGCTTTGATATCTACCGAGCGAACGGTTTGTCCCATAGAAAAACCTTTTAACATATATTATGTAAAATCGAACGTCTATTAAAATACCAAAAACAAGGCTAAATGCCGCGAATTCAAATTAATAGAAACATCGGTAAACGGTTTAGCCTGTAAAGCTAACTTACTTTGAACTGTTCTGATGAAAAACCTTCCTCTTCTTAAGCTTTGTCATATTAATCCTATACCTCGTGTCTTTAATTTAAACGCTGGATGACCGGATCAACAACAAATTTATCTGTTGTTTCCTATATTCAAGGATTACTTGACGCCATTTTGAAGCTGAGGTCAGATTGACCTTTTCCCCTGACGTGTATTTTCGACCAATAAAAATGCTTCAAAATGTTTTCAGAGGCGAAAAGCAAACTCAGGAGGTGGAAAGCAATGCATGGCAGCGGCTAGGCGACCAATCAGACCAGTATACGGAACACATTCGTTATCGTTATCGGCGATCTCCCAAGTATACCTTATACATTAATTCATCAAGCTATTGCTTACCATGAAGTCAAATAAGAAATACACCATTGCTCGAAAAAATGGCCCCATATTACGCACTTCTTTATAACTATATTATTGTAATTATGATATTATACACCGTATTATTATATTTCCTTCTTTCAGAATGGTGAAACTACGAAATGAATATCTGGAACAAGTTGGGAGGACACAAAAAGTAAAATATCTTAGAAATCTTATTCATGGCCAAGTAAGTGTCTATTCAGATGTTACGCTTTAGCTAGCGTCCTTCGGTCGAATTACGCAACATCAAGAGCGTGATTATGGGATTATACGGGATTATGGAAGAATCATTTAAATCTGGTTCAACGTCTAACAAGATATTAAAACCCGTTAACATCCTTACTACAAACAGTCAGATAAGTTTTTATTACATATCCCATGAAAATGCCATCCGTAATAAAATTGTCCCCGATGTTAATGCGATGAAAAATCCAGTAAGAATTACGTCACGCCATAGTGTCTTTCACCAGAATCAAAGAACCAGATATCCTTTTAACCTTAAGAATATTAAATTAACTACCTCTCTTCAGCAAGTTAGAGATGAATTGTACCCTTTAGCTTTGGGGTCCTACTTTGTCCCCTCACTGCTGATATCTAATACAATGTCCTTGGCACCGAAGATTGACGAAATTTCACATTTTATTAATTCGGAAGAAATGGATATTGCTTTCTTCTCTGAAACCTGGCTTAAGGAGGCTCCCTACAGTTTCCATTAGATATCAGTGTTTTTGAATTGAATTTGAATTTGAATTTATTAAATTTGTTATCAGCTATTACAGTGACAACAGGGGAAAGAAACAGGGCATAGCCCCAATTGACATCAAACCCCTGGAAAAGCTCTTTGAAAGGTTATAAGCTTAGAAAACTCTTTTGCGTAAACCCTTTATTCCTCGTATATCAAGCAATAATTTCAACACAAGTTTTTTACTCTTGACGTTGCCATGGCGACATGACGTCATCATTTATCTTGGCAGTTTTAGCCAAAGAAGGTATGATAGCGGAAAAATAAGGACGGTGACCTACTCTCTTTTTTGCAGAAAGTAAATCATTATGAGTATGATCATTTTTTTATTTAAGAATTTAATAGAACTTAGTACGTTGAATACATAGTCAAATTTTGAGATATGGTCACCGGAGAAACGAACGAGAAAAAAGAACCTCAAAATGCCATTTTCTGCTCGCGAAAAATACGCAACGCCTACTGACCGATCACGATATAGTGTTTGCGGGCGCATGTTCGAGTCACTCGCTGGCTGTAAAACAGGCTGTTTTTTTCGAAATGGTTTACAATTGTGAGCAAAATTCTCTTCGTTTTCGTTACCCTTGGCTTGTTGGACCCAAGATTGTTTGTTGGCGGTCTTTTTTTCTGGTCTGATTTGTCGGTGGTTTACGCATTGAATTAATCCAACGTCTCTTAAATTTGTTTTTATTGTTGAAATCGGTATGAAAACTTTTCGAAACATTCAAACAATTCCAAATTTCATAAGACAACTCGTAAGTCGTAACTGTCTGTACTGTAGTTGTATGCAGTAGTTTTTGAACTTTTGATTGTTTTAAATAATTATATTACTTTGACAGTTCTAGACTGCCTTGAGGAGAGTATAAAATATCATTTTAGAATTTTAGTCTGCAACAAGTCGACGATTTTGGACATTATAAAAGATAATACTGAACGTAAATACGCAAAAAAAACGTACTAAAAGAAAGCTTAGAAGCTGGTTAAGAACATACGTACTGTTTGATATACGATTATAATGAAAAAGTTGTGGTTTCTTCGCAAATAAATCTCGAAAATAACTTCCAAGGCTTGTTTCAAAATTTTACCGGATCACGAAGATCCCACGCGTGAGACGCGAGGCGACGTCTGATCTATATATATCGTGTTTCAAACTGTACTAAAACTGTAGGAAGCCTCCTTAAAGTAACTGTTCCTGATCAGTCAATCACCATTGCTGGTTACCACTTGCTAAGACAAGATCGTAAGCTAAGAATCCATGGCGGCGTATGCTTGTATGTCAGAAATTCCATCCCTTGTTATCCTCTTGTCGATTTCCTTAAGGAAGATCATGAAGTTCTTTGGGTAATTTAACGGCCCAAACGTCTTCGCGTGGATTTTTTAACATTATTGCGGCAGTCGTTTATCACCCCCCAAATGCAGATAACTCATCTATGCAGGAATATTTACATGCCTCACTTGAAAGAATTGAATCTACATACCCGAATAGTGCTATCATCATAGCTTTCGATTTTAACAAATTAGACTTTCAATCTACTGCAAGAACTTTTCAACTTAAGCCAGCAGTCAACTTTTCAGGCCGTGATGTTGAATCTACTTTGCACCCTGATATTAACTACAAGGGTAAGGAATTAAGTGAAAGAATAAAAAGACTAACGAAGCTTTTATCAGTGTGCTGGATAACTACTCTCCCTTATCTCATGATTTTTGTGTGGATAATAATAACGACGAACCAATAACTGTCACAGGAGAAACAGTTGTCAAGAAGTTAAAGAGATCAGCACATTGCGCACGGGCCGTCCTGACGACCTACCCAACTAGGTCCTGAAAGAATTTGCTGAAATCCTGGCTCCATCAATCACTGACATCCTCAATACACATCTTTCCACGAACAAAAAGTTCCTAGTGTATGGAAGATTCATGGACCAAAATGTCTTACTTCAACCATATCCAAAATTGCTGATAGTATAATTATTGAAAGAGAACTTAAACCATCTTTACTAAAATCAATTGACTCTTGTCAATTTGGCTTTGTTTCAGGCTCCTCCACTACACTGGCCTTAATTTCTATGGTTCATAACTGGCTACGTGACACTGACGTCACAAGTTCAACTATTAGAGCCATCCTCCTAGACTACAGGAAGGCATTCGCTTTGGTGGATCACAACCTGCTATTAGTCAAATTGATAAATCTTGGGGTCAAACCAACAGTTGTGAACTGGATAACAGACTAAATAATAATTGTTTCTCTGAATGGTTGAAAGTAGCTGGGGTGCCCCAAGGGACAAGGCTGGGGCCTTGGCTTTTTCTTGCAATGATAAATGACCTAATTGTCAATTTCCTTTAAAAAATGTAATTGACTCAGTAGAAATCGATGGTCATCCAATTGAAAGAGTATCTAGTGCAGAAATTTTGGGAGTTACAATCAGAGATGATTTAAAATGGATCGATCACGTTGATTTAATCACTAGTAAAGCCTGTAAACGACTCTACTTACTTGAGCAGCTTAAACATGCCGATGTTAACCTTGATGATCTTGTTCACTTTTACTGTTCTTGCATTAGATCAGTTCTTGAATACGCTTGTCAATTATTTCACAGTAGTCTTCCTAAATATTTGTCTGATGAAATCGAAAGTATACAGAAAAGAGCTATGCATATTATTTTACCTGGAAATTCCTATCCTATATTGCTCGTACAAAGGCTGGACTTACATCACTTTACGCGAGAAGAGAATCCTTAAGTAACAATCTATTTAATGAAATTGTAAATAATAACGAATATAAACTTGCATCTTTATTACCAGCCAAATCGAACTATTGTACTAGTCGATTAAGAACGAAGAGATCTTTTCAACTTTCTGAGATACATACAAAACGTTTTAAGAACACTTTTATTATGCATTATGCAGCTAATCATGTTAAATGATTCATGTAAAAGTTTTAGTTAGTAGATATAGATTATTTATAGTAATTTTAGCGGTACTGTAATATATATATTTTACCTAATTGTTTTAGTATACACATGTAATTCAGTCTATGACTGCAAGATGTTGTATTTAATAAACCATTATCTATTTATCTATGAGGAAAATTCGTGAAGTGAGAAAATAATCGTAATTTTGCCGTTTACCCCAGAGTTTCCTGTGGAGACAGATTAAGTATATACAGATGTCTAATTTGACGTCAGTACTTTTGAAGTTCTGTCCTCGCTTTTTTGTCTCGCGGATCATGACCTATAGCGTAAGCGACACTTACTTGCAAAAGTGGCATGAAATACACGCAATAACACGCAATGCCTCTCCATTTGTGGTTCTGCGCCATTTTGCCAGTAACTGTTGCTTTTACACAATTTTGCGAATTATAGGGTAATATGGCGTAATTTTGTCGTGCATGGGACAAATTTTTGGGCAGTTAGACATTTCGTTTACCTCTAATCTGTGCCTGCGGAGGAGGCTACGCTTTAAGGCCGTTTTCGACTTCAAACGTATCGTAACGTATCGTAGCATATTCTTTTGTGTCGAAGTAATTAGTTCTACCCGAGTGCTCAGGAAACAAAGAAATACGCTACGTTTCGCTACGATACTGGTGCAGTGGAAAACAGCCTTTAGCAAGAACAAGTGTACGAATTGTATAAATTTTATAGGAAAATAGGGTGTTTTTGTGAAATTGTCTACAAATCGTGTAACATGTTTCACATCTTAAAGTTTAAATTATAATTTCATGGTGGAAAGTTATACTATTTTCCTGACAACTACAGATCATCATTCGAAAATGACATTGCGCAATTTGATTACACAAAGTATACTAAACGTAGATTCTTCCCGAACTTGGTTGAAAGATATTACTAATCAAGCTCCTGAATATTATTCATCGTACCTATACTGGAATCACACATTCAATATACTAAAAGAAGAACATTTCTGTTAATAAATTATTGTTAGAATCAAACATAATAAACGTTTTGATGCATATATTTGAGTAATCTCTAAGTTTTCTCTGATATTTGAGTAATCTCTAGTAGTCTTAAGAGTTAACCCACTTGCATAATACTGATGTTTAGGTAACACACAGTGTTGAAGGTGATAGTGAATCAAGTGATGATGAGGCTGTCGGATCATACATACCAGCTGGATTAGCAGCCATGTTGTCTGGAGTAGCAAGAGCGACTATAAAACAGACTATTCCAGGTTAAGTTATGTTTTTTTCTTACACATGTATATCCCCCATGCACCTTCGACATTCCCTTTATAGGAGAATTTTACATATTAGATTCTTCTGAGCCCAATATTCCAAAATATTAGGTTACGTAAAAGACCCCTCCTTTCCCCCATACAATGTGGTGCACTGAATACTTTGCAACTCTAATACGCTAAGTACGACATTATATTGGGGAATGGGGGGTCGATATGCTTGTTATTGCGTTGGTTCGGCTTTATTTTTGGCCGGGATTGTAGCTCCGTGGCATGATTGTAACTACTTTACGACCAACCCCTTATAACATGAATTTGGGAACTATGTGTATATCAATAATTATGTACGTTAGCAAAAATGAATTTTCAAGTGGCATCGTATAGCAAATTGAAGAATGAAATAATACTTATTCTTTACATTTGTTATCCTAGGGGTGACCGTACGAAGTCGAGCAGATTATAAAAATTTAAAAGTGGCAGTTTCAATGGAGTCCATGACTGATGTAAGTGTTACCCTTGCATTAAGTATGCTTCAAACACTCATTAACATTCATTAGGCAAATTAGTCAGTAATATATGCGTGATGTGTATTTCATCACGTGTAGGCGTATTATACCTGGTAATATTCGCTCCGCATAAAATCATCCCAGGCGAAATGTGGGTCTATTATTTCACACAATAAAAATATTAAATCTTAAGATTGGGATGAAGTTATCATGGTGATGAGGTCGAGAATTCACGCAAATATAACAAAATATCTTCTTATTTCATCCATTTCCTGATATTCTATGTATAATAATATACACAAAAATGTTTCTCGAATTTGTTTGGCTGATTCCAGTGCAGTTAATCCCAAACAGCAGTGCAACAATTTGCAATCACAGTGCAATTTCTGTAATCACAGTGCAAAAATCTGTAATCACTATGAAACAATCAAATTTGAGCTAAGTTCTGGGCAGATTGCTGAAAGCAAAACAACATGGCGCCCGCTAGCCGAAACTGAAACTTGGGTTTTGGCGACTTAAAAGACTGCTTAAAAGTTATTTAAAAGGTGAAAAATTTAGTTTGCATGAAATATATAAGAAATCTACATGGTTCAGTTCTCTTTCAAATTGTTGGCAATACATACAAATGATATAAACAAATAGCGAAATCTTTATCACTGGACGGTTCGCCGAAGCTTGTAAGTTGAAAGTATTATATTATATTTTATGTATATATTATTAATGAGTAATAGCATTATTTGTCGTGAAATTTGGATATAACATGCACTCGTCAGTTTTTCAAAGACCTCAAATTGGGACTCGCGCTATTTTGAGATATTCGAAAAACTCACTGGTGCATGTTATATCCAAATTGCACTAGAAATAATGCTCTTACCTATACTAATCGATGCTCCGCTACCAGAAACAAGTGTTATTATCTTTGCCATATCTGAACTATGTCTGTAAAAATTAACAAATGCAACTTTGGTGCGGTATTATACTTAGTTGTATCCAGAAAATTATATGGTCAAGGGTGACCTAAAACTTTTGCACAGCACTGTATGCAATAAAATGAAATTATTTTTCGTGTTTTGATGAACGCTATTTAAAACACATACTACTTTTGCGTTTGCGCGTACATTCCACTTGAAACCAGTACTACCACCATCGTGTGTGGCGAAGTGGAAAGGGGTTGTATATACTTTGCGATTGCATCACGTTTTTCATGTTTTGAAAGGTTGATGCAGTGCAATACATGTGAACATTTTAATTGATACATTTCCGACTCATAGAACACAGAAAATGTTGCGGAGTATTGTCCACAAACTAGTCCACGGATAATCATTGCATTTTACCCTTAACAAACAAATTTAATTTACTGTGATTATACGGACTGAAGTATGCTGGAACCGTAAAAAGTTTATTCATTATTAGTAATTTCAAATCTATCATTTTTTGCCCTTACTCCGTCTATGTCGCAGTTACCTGGCATGCAGGTATATACCAGTAAAAGCCATTTAATATCATTACGAATTGATAAGAAATAACTCTTTCACACCTGGCAGGATGATTCTGTAATGCGCCAGTAAGTTCCCCTTGTAAAGACTCCAGAATTATACCTTTGAATACAACTTCTCTGTGATTTTCAATAGGATAATGCGTCAGCAGCAGCAAGTAATACGGATATAAATGGTGCGTAAATTATGATGATAAAGAATTATAACAGTACGAGTTAATTGTTAACCCTAAATTAATTAAAACAATCTTCCGGTTCTATTTATAATAAGAAATACTTGACCAATCACAATGTAATTTAGTACAAGCATAATGACAAGCATGGTACATATTCTGAGGAATCTGAGCTCTGTAGAAGCATGACATAGCCTTTGGTTGCAATGAGAACAGCACATAAACATCACAATCGTATTCAAAGCCAACAGAAATTGCTCAAAGAAAAAATATAGGTATAACCATGCACCAACTTGGTGACATGATTATCTGGTCGTAAGCTGTGCAATGAATGGTCAGTTTTGTATATTAATTTTTACAGTCGTTCCTTAGTTAATGAAAAGAGGCTATTTTCACCATTCGGACTCAACAATTAACCCAAACAAAATTCAAACCATTCATTACACAGCTTTCGACCAGATAAATAGTGTTAACAAGTTTGGTGGTTATACCTATTTTACTGAGTAATTGCTGTTGCATAGCGTGAGTACGATTGTATAATGTTTATGTGTTGTTCTCGTTGCAACCAAAGCATATGCCATGCTTCTACAGAGTTTAATATATGTACTCTGCTCGGCACTATGCTTGTATGCCAAATTTCAATCTAATTGCATGGTCAACTATTTTTAAAATATGGCCGGAAGATTGTTTTGATGTATTTTCTTAAATGACTGAAAAATCCTTCGGATACTGGATTCCGCGGGATATCATCAAGATGATCTCTAAAGTGAAGATCTTTGAAGAAGTTAGTAGATGGAATATTCTAAGGTGTTTGTAGATGGAATATTCTAACGAAAATTTATATACATCTTTAGACCTAGCCAGGGGCAGTTGCGAAAAATGCAACTTTAGGCCCTCTGGCAGGAATCGAACCTGCGGCCCTGCGATTCCGGTGTAGCGCTTTAACCAACTGAGCTACAGAGTCCAGTTGCTGAGCATTAACCGCATGATGGGAGCGCAGGGCCGCAGGTTCGATTCCTGCCAGAGGGCCTAAAGTTGCATTTCTGGCTAGGTCTAAAAAATCTTGATATTTACCCATACCATATGCTGGCATCACTCCCATCATATATTACACGCATCTGCCATTGAAGAAGTTACGCTATATAGCATCATGTGCTTCTTTGTTTAGGCCTGAGGGTCGAGCGTAAGGTTGCATGTCTCAAGCCACTGCAGTATTGAGTTTCTTTTCTTGGCAGGGGTAGAGCTGCCGAGTACATCATTTGCTAAACACTTGGAATTTCAAGGTGCTTTATCGCAGCATCAAGAACAGGTTTGTTTGTATATGATTATTAGTTTCCTGTGATGTCGTAATGGTCTATATTATATTTTGTGTTTATTGTTTAATTTACCCACGAAAAATTTTCCCATGATAATTTTAGGTTTTTAATAATAATAATAATATTTAATATTTATATTGCGCAAATTAACATGCTCTAGTATATGATCAAAATGCGCATCACAAACATAATTACACTAAAATTGTTCTATGCTGAATGGTTATATAGGTATATAAACTAACTAAAAGTAAACGAGATTATATAGATTATATGTTACATGAAGTATTTACATTAAAGGCTTCCTTAAAATAAAAAGCCTTAACAAATTTCTTAAAAATACTAAAATTAGCCAGATTTCTTATATACAAAGGTAATTCGTTCCAGATTTTTGGAGCAGAGGTTGCGAATGCTCTGTCGCGGAGTGTTTTCTTTGTTTTTGTGCTATAGTCTTCAAGCAATGTGCCTTCGTTAGATCTTAGACTATAGCACGACGTCTTTCCTACTTTTAAAAGATTGACAAGATAGAGTGGTGCATACTGATGGATACATTTAAAAGCAAGCGTGGCAATTTTGAACTTAATCCTGAATCGCACAGCTTTTTGTGCGGCTGGCAAACTGGAAAAATGTTGAAGAAGAAACGATCTTGCATATAATTAGCATACCAATTAGTATACTTATCACTTTCATAGTAACTCCGTGATACTTCCTCTCCTTGGTTACTATTCTGCTGTATGGGGGTTTGCGATAAACGGACCGCGACTATACTTAGACAAGCTACAAGGCAGGCGTGCGGTCAGTATCATTGAGGGGCGCAAAACGGAGCAGCATGAAATCAAATGAGCCTTGGATGCATGGCCACCCTTAGAATATCATAAGAAAGAAATATCATATTTGCCTCCAGATTTTCAAGTACCTGAATGCACTATTATGTGTCGCCAAGTAGTTGGCCATCATTTGAACGTCGTTTATATGAGTATTATTTTATTGTTTTTGAATTTTTGCATTATTTAATATATTTATTGTACAGTAAACACAGGCCGGCATTTAAACCGACATTAGCTGAATTAGACCGATACATAAATACATATTCAAGTCTATTCGTTCAAGGGAACCAGGTTTAATATCAGACATGTTTTCGCTCGCTACTCTGGTATAAGTAAATAAATGCAATGCCCGGTCGAATTGCACTCATGATCCTGGTCGAAATTGCGATTTTCAGGCCCTGACCACCCAGTATGTTTAATGGTAAATTTTGCAAGCTTTGACAATTGAAAACCTTTCTTGGCCACCACGATACTAAGTTTGACTGATTTATTTTAATCTTAGCGTGCGGAGAAAATTCCACAGGTGAGAATCACGACACCATCGCCCGATGCAAGTGAAGAGGAACAGGAGATTGGGCAAGAACCTGTGTCTAAAGGAAGCAAAACTATGATGCAACGTTTACGTGATAAATTCAAGGAAATGGTAGGTGTTATGATGTCCCAGAATGTGATGGTAACATACTATAATTTCCAGAAATATTTCTTGGACCCTTTTGGCGAAAATCATTATATTTGGTTCATTTAAAATTAGCTTATATTGCGTTTAGTTAAATTATCAATTGTCTCACGCTATGCGACCTTGTCCCCAAATTTTGAATGGCAAACCTCGCCGCAACAGATGATGACAACAATAGTGAAGTAAATAGTATTTATAAAGAGGCATCATTAAAATCCGCACCGTGTCGTTGTTTGAATGTCACGGGAATAAACATACATAAATGAAGTATATTTTCGCGTTGCGCTTCTCTTTAGACGTGTGACACAGAAAAAAAATATTATACATGATTGTATCTCATTTAAGCCAACAGGGATTGGAGGCGAGTTTAGCCCAACTCAAGTGCACGAAATATTAGTTTTATGACGATAATAACGCTAGTTTTACAGGACGTGCGGTGTTTGAATATATATTAAGGCCGGCCTCCACTTGCACGTACGTACGCACAATTGCACGCACGTACGTGTTTATACTTTCGTGAAATTTGATTGGTTAAAAACTTGACGGCCGCACAGAAAGTAGAATACAGTTCTACTGTCATACGTACAAAAAGTTAGCCGCGACGGTCAAGATTAGCGATCATTTTCGAGTCACAGAGCACTTGCACGTAGCTTTTATCAATGCTGACTTTTTTAAGGGAATGTTAAAGATTGCATGGGTCCCTGTCGAGATCTGCTTATAGTGCATCTTCAGTATCTTTCAAAGTCTTTGAACTTACGAATTGGAACAGAGTGTTAGGCTATTTTCACCATAATAATTCCCTTCCTTTCTTTCTTTAGGGTCACGTGTCACGCAATGAAGAAAAGTGAGATTGCTGTCCAGGTTTTTAAAGTTCAAAATACACACGTTAATGTTTTAAATCGTTTATAATTTATATGTTGTTGTGTTTGACGCATTTTCATAGATATTGGCGAAAGTATAAATAACAAAAATACATGGACCTTTCAAAAACAGGTCACGGTATTAGGCTAAGCTATTAAAGTGTAAATAACATGACGTATATAGCGCGTTAGGGAGGGAAAGAAATTGGGACTTTGGTAACGGAATAATATGCCGAAATAATATGTTTAGTTCTTTTTTCATTTCAAAGTTATTAAATCTTACAGTTTTATAATCGATTTAGTTTCATTTGCTTTTATTCAGTGTTGTTTAATTATATTCTGTTCATAAGTAATTTACTCATTTAAGTATTCTGCTTAGAATTTCTCTGTTAATTTTTTAACAGAAGATTGTATTCTGTTGGCTTACTTCCGGGAAATTCCGTCCTGGAAATTCACCAACTTGTTAACAAGTTGTGAGTGGCGACCTTGTAGCAACTTAATAAAATGACAACATTGTTACAACTTGTTGACAAGCTTGCTACAAGTCTGTTGCAAACACATCTTGTTGACAAGATGTGAGATCTTTGTATCTGCGCAGCAGATATAATGCCATCGTCTTGTTAACTGTTAGCTTGTAGGCAATCAGCGACAGCCTAGACTAAAATGATGTAATTATAATGTTACTCTTTGATCTCTATGAATAACTGATTGATGTTGATGATTTCAAGATGGCGGACTACTGAAGGGCGAGCATCGTAAACAATAAACATGACTGTTTTCATACTTTGACGATGGAAATTATACATCAAACCATAGTTAATAGAGACAGGGTTTGGAAGCTGGGGGTGTGGCCAAATTATGTTATTGTTCTATGTCACGTGACAATACGAGTGCATTGAAATTCGAGAAGTATATAAAGAAACCTTACTCGATGGCTATAACTCGCTTAAAAAGCATGTTTTTTTGAAAGATATTTTAGAAGGCAGGAGCTAATTGTTCAATTTATGGTTGCGGAACTAGTAGAAGCACGTAGGTGTTGGTATTTTTCCAATTCCAACAAAATACGACGATTTATCGACGAAAACTCGCGAAGTGTGGGTGCGCCTTGTGATAAGAGATCGAGGGATATACACAAGCAAATCGATCAACGGTATCGTATTTGTGAAAGACACTTCGAAAAGAACCTTATCGAAACATGTAAGTTTCTTTCTTATCAGTTACCGATAGATTCTGAATATGGAATTATTGATATTTCAGTATTAACGCTTGAAGTTATCGCTCGTTGCGGGAAGCTTGTATAATTCAATATGGTGTTTCAATTGTAGGACATATGGAAATTTAATACTGATTTACATAATACGCTTCAGTAATTATGCATGGTTCAAACCATATGCTCAAATTTACCGGAATACAGAAATTCAGGATAAATCCCACTAAATCATACTTTTCTTTAACATGTATTATAATATTAGTAAAAGTGCAATTTCAGAGTTATATCATTTAATATATGCCCAATTGCTTACGGATTGATATGAGCTAGTAGTCAGAATATAAGATCTACAAGATAATTTTTTTTTCCTATATACAATTCATTGAAATGGTGGTAGACTGGTAGTACTTGTGTAAAATATACTTGTATATTAACAAGGTTTTTGGTCATGTTTATAGTTCCCACCTGCAAAAAAAGACTTGTGCCTGGAGCTGTTCCTTCCCTAAATTTACCAGAGAAAAGCATACCCTCCACCTCCATAACTGCACCCAGAAGTGAACTTGTTCGACACAAGCCCAAACCAAAACAATACCATTCAAGCCTCGAATATTTTAAAAAGAAGGTTGAGAAATTTGTGGTTGTAGGACTTGGAATTATTAACCTCAAATATGACTGAAAAAAGCCCCCTCCTGGCTTAATAGAAGATTTATGGTTATTTATTCTGTGCAAGACAGAATATCTGTAAAGATGGACTATACAGATCAAGCAAGCATTGGATAAACTATAAGACTAGAATATTATATCAAGAAACACAGTATTTGTATTTATATTTGTTTGGGTTTGTTATATTGAAATCATTTTAAATTGATTTCATAATTTTTTAATTGAACAAAAGTCTATATCTACAAAAATCACTATCAGATACAATTTTGGTCGACTCCTTCAAGAAAGAGAACAAATAATATGCAGAAATTAGTATTTACATTGTGGGTAGGCTCAGATTGAAGCTGTTGGGGTTCTCTGTGCATGCTATGGTGCATGCGAGAGCGCCAACATATGGAATCCGAGCTTACATTGAAGAATAGTGTAGATATTATTTACAGCTGAAGTTCTCTGTCAACCTTTAACTGTTTCCTTAAAGCCTTCTTTTTCTTTTTCAAGTAATTTATACTTGTTAAGGATATCTCGTGTAAAGGAGAATCCTCTGACAGTTGCGTATAGTTTGATAATGTTTTCAAAACATAAGTTTTGACACTCCTTTGACACTGCAACATCACATTGTTCAACCATATTGTTGTCCACAAACCTTTTGCTAATGGAGAAGCTTGTACCTCCTCAACAACTTTATCCACAAGTAATGGGGTAGGTTTGCCAATTCTTGTGTGCTTTCTAAACACAATTCAGGAATTTCTGCAATATTTACCAGCCAGGAATTGGGTGCCCACAGTGCTCCTCGGGAAATTGAAGAAATGTAGTCATTTTCTTCAGCAGGTACTTTCATTGAAAACAATAATGCTTGTAACTCTTGGTTTCTTAATGAATCTGCATTTTTGGAATTCTTGCTCTTTCCATAATGCTTGGATTACAATTTAGCCAGCAACATAAGCAAGGGGTCCAAGCTTGTCGGGTGTGATGGATGATTGATAATTCACTCTAAACAGAAGAAATGAAAATATTAAAATGATTTTCTGCTTTAACCCACATACACCTAACACTCTCATTGGTAAGTAAAATCATCTGGCATTAATAGACAGAATAAAAAATACCAATTTTAGTGCTATCAGGATTAACCCATTATCTGGTGTTAAATTAGGGTACATACTAAAGTAGGGTGCATCTGGGTGCATTGCAAGCTAATAGGTTAACCAGAGACACTGGCAGATAGTTTTGTTAACCCATTAACTGGCAGTACCCTACCACTGATGAGCAAAAGGGTCTGGCATTAGACAGAGCGACATACTAAAGTAGGATGCATCTGGAAGCATTGCAAGCTAATAGGTTAACAAGAGACACTTTTGTTAATTAACCCATTAACTGGCAGTACCCTACTACTGATAAGTGAAATTGTCTGGCATTTAATAGACAGAGATACTGCGAACATGCATTGCTTCGTACGTCCTCTTTAGATTTGCACACTTTTGAGCAAAATTCGCAAGGAAATTGCTTTAAACCTTCAGCCTAACACACAAACAGAAGACAAAGATGATGTTAAAGGCATCTTACTTCATATTTTGTCAAGGTACAGAATATACAGTGTTGTAAAAATTACCAAAAAAAAGTAGTGAGTAAAAATTACAATTACTTCACCGAAAAAGTAATTATTGCAAATTACTAATTACTTTCTTTCAAAAGTAACCAATTACAAATTACTAATTACTTGTTAAAAAGTAATTAATTACTAATTACTTTCAGATTACTTTTTATTTAGAAGATAATATTTTTATTTAGCCGGTTCATCCATATTCATGTTGCTTTCGCACTGCTAGACAATAATACAATGTCATGAAGTATTTACCATGTTCTATGATCGCTGATTAGTAACACCGCAGGCGTCTTCGAGTAAAAACAATTGAAGCGAAATTCAAGCGAATAAAACGATTTTCAACACTGAAACAAACTGTATTACACATGGGCGAAATCGTCGAAATGCGGAATTTGTAAGGTTGGAAAATAAGAAGAAGTACACAGAAGTAACGCAAAATTACTTTTGAAAAATGTTACTCGTTACCTTCAAAAAGTAATTAATTACGTTACAAAATTACTTTCGTACAGAAAGTAACAAATTACCGAAAAATTACTCAAAAAGTAATTAATAATTAGTAACGCGTTACTTTAGTAACGAGTATTTACAACACTGAGAATATAAGAGACTTACTTTTCAACTGAACGCGATATTTCTTGTGTCAATTCTTCAGCGTCGATTTGCAGCAGTCAATAGTTTGCTGAAAATTGTCCTCCGTGGTTGTATTTTCGACTTCGGAGCCCAGAATTGAAGGAATTTCGCTTTCTGAATCGTATGCTGAACTTGTCGAAGCCATGACAAGAGCAACAATGCCTTATTTTAATATTTATAAGCACGATATCGTATTTCTGTAATACTACGCTCTAGTAATTTCTGAATTTGATGCACTCGTATTGTCACGTGACGCGGTTTCTCAACATCTGAAATTAATTGGCTCGAAAGCCTTTGAAGTTTGCCGGCCTTCCAAACCCTGTCTCTATGAACTATGATCAAACCAACGACATTTTATTTGTTGTTATATTTTGAACATGGCGAATGTTGAAGGAGTATTTTTGATAAATTACAAAAAAGTATTGACAGATTAACTTGACTTGACCTGCTATATATCAATGTCATTTGAATCAGGAAACAAAGTATGTGCTTTACGAATATCCTGTATTATTAAATGTTTGATTTAGATCAAGTTCACTCACAAAAGTATTAAAATCGTGCCATTTGTATTCTCAACACTGTTTGGGTAAAATCGACAATAGTACATGGTCATTTTACATTTCCATAGTCAACATCACCTCATACCAAGTTTATTTTGGTATTTAATTGGTATAAAGATAGAGACACAGCTTGGTATTTCTTTCCCAAAACTGTTTTGACCGAGGTTGCATAGACCAGGGGAGTAGGTGGGTGTAACACTCGCATACAATAAACATGTATACAAAAAATAGAATATATAAACAAAATTTTGTCGAAACCCAACCATACTGGTAGTCTTTGTTATGAATTCTGGCTCTAGATATTTTCAAGAGATGCTGTTCTGTCAAGGTTATGAAGTAACTAGGCAAAGTCCCACATTAATGTCGTGAGAAATAAAACGGTCATTTTGCCATGCATTTGGTCCCTTAATTGGTACATTCATTCTTTTATTACTATTTGAATTTTCTATTGTTTTACATGTTTTTATATTTGTTTTTAACATCCAATATGTTATCATATAATAAAATAATGATTTCAATTGACCCGTGCTATTGTCATTCGGTTCATCATTCACAAAATGTGAATGCAGTTTTTCACAGTAACATTATAAATTCCTTTGCGCAGATACATGTACGCTTAGCGTACCTATTTTTGTATCTGCGCAGCCGATATAATTCTGTCGTCTGGTTAACCTGTAACTGTTAGCTTGTAACCAATCAGCGACAGCCTAGCTTAAAATGACGTCAATTCACAAAAACGTATTGACAGATTAACTTGACTTGACCTGGTATATATCAATGTCGTTTGAATCAGGAAACAAAGTAAGTTTTTATAATATTTGCTGTCGAGCGTCAGCGAGGCAGCACCGTATTCGTGACACATGTTTTAACACGTTTGAATTTCCCGCCACCACTTATATAATTATACTGAAGCGTATCTCGATTTTGTGTCGTGCAATTTGTCCACATTTGTGACGTCAAATTATGACGTCGCAGTAAGGAATTTACATCATACGATTAACATACCCCAGTAATTGAAGAATGAAGACAATTAAGCGCTATATATTCGTGGATATTAATTTACAAGACGCGTACAGTAGCTAAAACCTCTTTATACAGCTAAAAGAGCGTAAAATCTGTACAAAGTAGTCTAATTTCTAGCTTAGCAATCGTACAACTAGGTTTTGCGCAAATTATTTCATGAATACAAAACTCTAAAGCGGCGGTGTAATTCTATAGTCTGACAAGATGAAGTGAAGTCGAACAGACACAAAATTGCCCTTTGAATATATCATAAAATATCACGTTTTCTAGGCTTGTACTGCTACCTATATGTTTTATATCGCTAAAACGAACATAAGTATCTGCACTGCATAGTCGAGTTTCTAAATAATCCAAGGAATTTCTGAGTTGATATTGTGGAAATGTTAAAACGGCAAATGTAATTCTATAGTTTGGCATATTGTAAACACGCATGATCGTATCTTGCGAGGTATCTTGAATATATTTCTACATTGTCTTTAAATTGTTGGGTTTCCAGACTTTTGCTACTATAATGATTTATACCGCTATAAAAGAGCGTAAACGTGTGTACAACGTAGTCGAAGTATTAACCAATTGTATAGCTGGTCTGGTGGTTTGCCAAGACGCGGTGTGACGCACAGCAGCGCGTTTGAAATGTGGCATGGTGTTGATGCCAGGCTTCGGCAGCACTTTCCTTGCGATAGTAACTTCTAGTTTATATCCTGCATTATTAAATGTTTGATTTGGATCACGTTCACTCGTATTAAAAGTGTTAAAATCATGCCATTTGTACTCTCAACACTATTTGGGTCAGATCGACAATAGTACATGGTCATTATTTCACATTTCCATAGTCAACATCACCTCATACCAAATTTATTTTTGATATCTATTTGGCATAACGATAGAGGCACAGCTTGGCATTTCTTTCCCAAACTTTTTTGATCGAGGTTGCACAGACCAGGCCGGAGTAGGTGGGTGTAACACTCGCACACAATAAACATGCAGTATACAAAAAATAAAATATATAAACAAAATGTAGTCGAAACTCAACCATACCTAAGGGATCAACTGGTAGTGTTTGTAATGAATTCTGGCTCTAATTATTTTCAAGAGATGCTGTATCTATCAAAGTTATGAAGTAATCAGCAAAGTCCCACATTAATGTAGTGAGAAATGAAACGGTCATTTCCCCCACGCATTTGGTCCCTTATAAGTACATTCGTTCTTTTATTACTATTTGAAATTTATAATTGTCTTACATGTGTTTATATTTGCCTTTAGCATCTAATATGTTACCATATATTAAAGTAATGATTTCAATTGTCCCGTGCTATTTTCATTATTCAGTTCATTATGTGAATGCAGTTTTTCAAAAACTATAAAAATCCCTTTTTGTATCCGCAGATACATGTACGCTTAGCGTACATATTTTCACGCGCGTAGTGGATCAGAGAAATAGGGCCTTGGAGCAAGTATGGACACCGTTGGCTCTTAGTTTTCGTCAGACGGAAAAATACTAACTCTTTAACGGGCTTCGATCGAAACGTTTATGATTTTCATGTGTTTTGCAGGCTAACGAGAAGTCAACCCATTTTGCTCTTATGGTTTTTACCATTCAAAATGAGAAATGCTTTCTCTGGAAAAAAGTGCGAGCATGGTGCGCACACAAAAAGGTACCCAAATAGGGAAAAAATGAAATGCAAATAAAATGATGACAATCGCATTAGGAAGTGACGTCCGCGCGTATTTGCATTGTGGATCACAAACGCGAGTTTTCATTTTATTACTAGCTTGGCCAAAACAGCAAATCTTCGAAAAGAATAAGGGCATGTCTTAAATATGAAATATTTAGGGGAGTATTTCTGCTCGAGAGCGTGACGCCTATGTTCATTGTTCGCGAAAGAGGAAAAGATCAAACATTAATTAGGATTCGCTTTTTTATGGAGCGAATGGTGACCGATCTTATATATTTAGTTATTATTCGCCAATTATCAGTGAATATTCACCGAGACGAAGTTGATGCAAATAATTGTTTTAGTATAGATTTCCCAACAAAATATGACTGTTTCGCTGAAAATAAATTTGTTTACCTTCTATTATAGCTTTAATATTAATATTCACTAGGCAAATTGCCCAATAATATGTACCTTTTTAATCACGTGCAGGCGCTTTATACCTGGTAAAATTTGCCCTGCTTAATTAAAAGCCATCCCATGGGAAATATGGGTCTATTTATTAACTCAATTATTAACAATTATTGGATGAGGCGGAGCAGGATATCGATAATTATTCAGACCAAGGTCAACGTTATCTGCCGAAGCGAAGCTGAGGCGGATAACGTTGACCGAGGTCTGAATAATTATCGTTATTATATACACAAGCTCTGGATATGAGGTATTCTGCAATCTGATTGGTTCTCTACTAGCAGGATATTAGCTCATATCCTGCTAGTAGAGAAAAGTAGAAAAATGGCTGGCAGATTAGGACAATTAAATGAAGAGGAAATTCAAGTTTTACTTGAAAAAAGTACGCCAAAATGTTCTGTTCATATCCAGAGCTTGTGTATATAATAAAACAGTTATTCTACTCACTCTCGTCGTATATGACTGATAGCCGACTCGGCGCTATCGCGCCTCGTCGGCTATCAGCTCATATACGACTCGAGTTCGTAGAATAACTGTTAAATATCCTGCGTAAGCCGAATTCAATAATTGTTTTATTCATTTTGTAACATGCATTGACGAATAGAACAAGCAAATATTGAAAACAAAGATTTTATTACTGTTCATAAATATCAATACAGAAGAAATATGAGACAAAACAAACTTCAAAACAAACTTGAAGACAAACAAACTTCAAAATTTGCCGCTTATTTGTAATTTTATGCGATATACCGCTGGAATATTCCGGGCGCCGTCCAATTAGCTCTGCAGATTACTGTTTCCGCTGAAAAATAGCGCGGGCACCGGCAGATATCGATAATAATTCGCAAGTTTTTAGCCAATGAGAAAACGATAACACAGTACAATGATGTTAATTAACGTTAAGGCGGTTTTCCACTGCGCGAAATTTTTCGATCGAATCGAAATTTTTCGACGATGACGGGTTGTGCGCATGCGCCGTGGTTTATTTATTTTTCGTCAGCGAACTGTTTGAGTTCGAAATATAGTTGAAATGTTGGCGACATTTTCCTCTTTCGTTGGTCGAAAAAATCTAAATATTTGTGAACAAGATGGCGGATATGACTGAGTGCAATTTGCTTTTACTCCAAGATAGTGCTCCTGCACTTGAAATTGATAATTCGCCTTTCTCACATCTTTCCTTGTAAATTTTTCCAATCCAAAACCTCTTTTTGTATTTGTCTTTTCGCTTCCTAATGCGTAATCTCAAACACATCAACATTATCACTTTCAAAAAATATCGCTTGTTTACAGCAGCCATGTTTATATTTTTCCCTTCTGCATGTTCGAAAATTCGCTCGCTTTTTGTGTGGAAATTTCCTGTGGATTTCACTCGACAAATATCGCTCGAAAATTTTCGATTCGATCGAAAAATTTCGCGCAGTGGAAAACCGCCTTTAATGCCGGTTTTCCACTTGCGAATTTTTTCGTGCGAAGCGAATTTTTCATTTGTCTTTGGTCTCTCAACTGGAACCATGTGGAACTAATTGGATAAAGACAAAAGAAAAATTCGCTTCGCGAAAAAAATCGCAAGTGGAAAACCGGCTTAAGGCCTGATTCCACGGCGAAATTATTCGCGAGAAATTGTGTCTGCAGAATACGGATGGCTGCACATCAGTGATTCTATTCAATTTCCCCACTTTTTCGCTTTCGCAGTGAGTAGAACTAACTTCTACTCACTGACGAAGCGAAATTTTTTCTCGCGAAGCCTGATTTATGTTTTCTGCGCATGCGTCAATTCATTTCGTGCGAAATATTTCGCATTTCGCTGAGAAAAAAACACTCGTGCAATCAGACCTTTCGATTTTATGTAAAGAATACTAATGAACGTAGCCAAAATCTTAGGGCGAAGTTAAAATACATACGTGATCAAACTGAATAAAGTCGGACAAAAATCAAACCAAATGAATACCGTAAAAATATTTTCAGCTAATGAGAATGGCGTGTTAAGCCTGCCGCACACGGGAGTTTTTGGCTGAGGTAACGACCTCGCGAGGCTGTCTGATCAGCCACACTCTCGGCTTGTCTGCGCATTATTTTCCTGAGAATTTTACGTCGTGAGACCGTGAGAGAAAGATCTATCATGTTTGATGTGAGAGTAATTTGGTAAGTTACGACCTCTCGTGGTGATGAGCTCAGCCAACAGCTATCGTGTGCGTCAGGCTTTAACCATACAATACAATACAGGTACAGGTACAGGGTTCTTAAAGAACTGTTAAACCCCATAGAACAGTACGATACTATACTTTATCGACTTTATAGACTTTACCACAGAATGGCGTAAGTGTACAGCTCTATGTTACAAATGTAAGACTAGCTCAAAAGTTCGAACGGAAGGAATAAAGATATATTTTACTCACGTACCCATTACATTGCGAGTTGAAGTCCTTGGCTGTGCTCTTAAATTCCACTCCTATATACTGGCGCTTGATGATAAAAAAACTCTTCTGAATTCGTCTCGGTTCACATTTTCCTTCCAAATACTGGGAAAGTTTTATCCCAAAGCATAGAATAGGAAATGACTAGAAGGGCCACTTGAGGCCGAACCTTTGAAGTTTTTGACGCTGCGCATGTCGCATTACGCATGTTCATTATACCATTATTCTAGCCAGTCAATTGCATTTTCTGACCAATAAACACGCTGAACTGGCTGGTCCGCCATTATTCTGGCCAGATAACTGCATAAAAATAGGGTGTCACGTTGCACTGCTGAGTGGCCTTTCTGGTCATTTCCTATTGGCTGTGCCCAAAGCTTGTATCAGTCTAGCACTAAAGCTATAAACTGTCTTGCTACATCAAGCATGTCCGTGCACGAGGCGATTAATTTGCATGTTCAACAAAATGAAGTTGATGCAATGCATCTGAAGTTTAATTACAATTTGGCAGCTACTTCAACCGTGTTCTGCAGACAATTGAAGTTAGTCTTTTGTAGTCGTGTCTTTTAAGCTATTCAAAGCACTTGTAGTTGTGTTTTATCATATGATATCATATATGCCAATTAAACACGCCAATATAGACGTGTTTTAAATACTGCCTGAAATTTGGGTGAATACTCAATTTAATGTTTGTTTTTGCGAATATTTTTTGGAGAAGATCAACTGTTTGTTCTTAGGAAAACAGATATATAAAAACTAATTTTGGAAAAATTATAGTACTGTATGGTATGGAATCAGATGGAAAGTATTGGCTCACTGAGTGCAAGTCGCCTGCTGTGTTTCATCCTAAAATTGATCAACCAATCAATATAAAGAAGTGCATTATTTAAAAGTTTGTTTGATACAAGTCAGTTTATAAAATGTTTTATAGAATATATACAAAAAATCTTTTCTACGTTGATACAAGCTATTTTTATACATACACGTTATTTGGACATTTATGCTGCGGTATAGGATTTCATCGTAATAATATGTTGTCCATTTTAAGTACATATCCCGTTAAAAGGCAATTTAAATTTCAAATAATACCATTGAGTAATATCATCAGGGGCGTACCGAGCCCGAAGGGGAAAAGTCAGCCTTTGAGAATACAACTTTATCCATGAAGCATTTTTAAAAGCAGATAAATAAAATTAATTGAAGATTAATAGGGGGGAAATATGTCTTGGTCAGCGCAACATTGAAAAATATAGAAGGGCAAACTCCGGTATAAGTACGGTCTCGGTACGTACCACTGAATTTCATTATACACAATTAACAATTAAAATAGCAAGAATATGATTTCCAATTGTATTAATTTTATAATTACAGTACGATTAATAAAAGTCACATGAGATTATATGTATGAGTACTAGATTACATAGTAAGACCATAGGTCCAAATTTCTCGACAGATACTGTCTGCACGCATTGTTAATAAACACTATTATATTGTACATATTATATTGTATATGTTACTATATATTGTATACAGCTATTTCAATTAAGGTTGTCACAGACAATAGTCAAATGTACAATATGAGCGCTAAAAGAATGATGGGAATAATCATAGTTTTAAATAAGTTTAATACATCAGTAGCCTCGTGGGAATACAAATATAGTATCTCAGTAGCCATTTGTATTTCCACGAGGTTAAAACTTATGTATGATTATTCCCATCATTCATTTAGCGCTCATATTGTACATTTGACTATTGTCTGTATGCTTCTATAATTGCTCTGAACTTTATATTGTCATTTAACAATGTTATTTGTTATTTTTTAACTCCTCGAAGAGGGGCAGGGCGGAGCTTCGGCGGAGCATTTAAGGACCATTGCTATAGAAACCGCGACGTGACATCGCCCATGATACACACAAAGTCATTTCAAGCAGTAGCAATGATAAAATCGGTCATTCCTGACAATATTGCAAATCAGCAAGATGCGATATTGCTTTTATATTGTAACGTTTTGCTTGAAAACTAATTTGTATTGATAAGATATAATTATTTCCTACGTACACAATGTGAAATTTACTCCTATTCAGAAGCATCAATAGTTTCAATCGTTCTAACTTTTATATTCTATATTATGATTTTTATTTTACTTTATACATTATATATTATCTGTTTTGTTGTCAGGCTTGCAAATTCCTACATATAATCAGTGATGGATTATATAAATTTTGTACGAAATAAAATACTCTACTATAAAACAAAAGTACAAGCTGACATCATAGCCATAAGAGAACTGAGTAATTATTCTATATCGTTAATTAATCAGCTTTTTGCCAAAAACAGTCAGACTGAGGCATTATGTTACCGAGTATTATTACGTGATATTTGTTTATTGATTCATATATAGTATTATGAATGACTGCCTCGTGTGAATATATATATATAAGGTTGTTAAACATATTTAGTATTAGGAGTACGTATTAGGAGTACGTAGTATTTACACATGACACATGTTTGGATTAGTATCGTGCAAGGTTATATACTGGGAGATATTTTATAATTACAAACATAATCATATTAATCAGCTGATGGCCAATTATCATCTAAATACATGCAAATGCTGAAATTTGATTTAAATTAGGAAAATCACCAAGCTCTATGTATACAGTACTGGAGTGAATTATACGTATCCATCTCGATGTTAAAATTACAGAATAGTACGTAAAGATGTGAAGTAGCTAAATATAGAATCTAAATTTCCGATGTCTTATAGTATAGTATGTTAATACTGAATAATATTTACACATCGAGTTGCAAGTTTTCCAAGCTCTTTTCTTGAGCTTTGCTTTCCATCTCCTCTTCGTTGTTCCAAGATTTCATGTTGCTCATCATGATCATGTTGTTCATCTTGTGCTTATCAACTGAAAACATATAAGAAATTCGTATCAATGGAGTCAAGCTTTAAATTTGAAATGGTTTTAATCTTACGCTCATACTTATGTACACAAGTAAAAATATCTAACCTTGTTAAAAATATGTGTTCGCAACCCTAGGTAGCAAGCTGTCAACAATTTGTAACAATGTTGTAATTTTTTCATGCAAGTTGCTGCAACCGGTTGTCACTCACAATTTGTTAACAAGTTTTTGAATTGCAGGACGATAACAAGTTGTAACAAGTCTGTCGAGTCAACAACCTTATGGCAAGTTTCATAGCAAGCAGTGCAAACCATCATGATAACAAGTTGTTGAAACAGCATTGGCATAGTCTGGTGCAAGTTTGTTACAACGTTTTACGTGTGCGTTTTTACGTCAATACAGCGCACTAGCCCCTCATTATATTCCTCACAAGTCACAAGGGTATCCCGGAGCCAACGGCGCGAAGCGCTTTTCCGGGCAATAGCCCGGGGCGAGGGTACTAATTCCACTCGGCTATTTATTACACCCGGGGAAAAAGGAAAGCTGTGGGAAATGTTTCATGGGTGTGATGGGTGGTCTCACTATAAATCTTTGTCAGGAGTGGAATGAGCGAATTATAAAAAAACATGAGTAAGTCATATCAGTAAGTCTGAATTATAACTTATAAATCGCTTTTTGGGACTTCAGGAAAAGCGGCGGAACAAATTTATCGTTTGTACTTTATAAAAAAGGATAAATAGAGATAGATGGTCGAAAAAATATGGCAAGTTTCTTATAATTGTATTTTAATATAGCCGTAAAAATGTTGTTTTATTTACATAGATTTTCATTTTTCTCCAATTAAAGTATCCTATATTTTATGTTACCAAAATCGTTTCACACGAGAGAATTTTATATTTTCATCTGATTTCATTTCAAAAACTAATTTATCAGTAAAAGGCAGTTTAGTTTGATAAACTTTTGGAAATGTTTTAGTGAACGGAAGGTTGCATTTAAACATTAATTTGAAGCTTATAGAATGCATAAGAAAATACCTACACGATATATATCAGATTTGTATGGCTAAAACAACTAATATTTTAATTATTTTTGTAGTTTTTGTAACCTGTTAACTGTTTTGTACTCCAGAAAAGAAATTTATATTATTAATCGTATTGCCATGGCTACTGTGCTTCCTCTTCTCGAAACAAAATTTCCATTTTTTATTCTTTCAAAATAAATTTCCCAAAATGATATTGTTTCCTTCCACTCTTCTTTCCAAACTATTACAGTAATGCTCAAAATTTTAATAGCACATTTAAAACGAAGGAAAACACAGTGATTACGTCAAGTAAAACATTTCATAATTTGCCAAAAATTTGCTTTGAACGCAGATATCCGACTCGCCTACAACCTTTGCATGGCATATTTTGTGATAAAAAAGATTAGTAATAGTAATGTTTCGGAATGTAGTGTCTGGCAATGTTCAGCTGGGGCGAGAGGTTACTGCAAGCATGTATTTCTAGTGCAATACAATTTAAAACAATGCATGCATGTCCAATCGATACAATACGATAAAATGCAATAATATTGGGGGTTACTATAACTTGACTACTAACTTCCAGACGAAGGGCCTTCGCTCGAAACGTCGAAGTTCTTGTTATATTTTACAGGTAGTTTGATCCTACAAACCCTCAAGGATATCGTCTATCGCTACCTATACACTGGTAACCACGCATATATGCGTGCACATATGGCTATCTTTGATGGTGACATTATATATATTGGTAGTAGTACTACGTTATGTAGATGTTGGAGATCTATTGCGTTAAACATAATATCATATTGGATCTGCGGAATGATGCCTTAACAAAAACAAACTGCAAAAGCAGTTGGGAATTATTTTGCTTTCACCGTGATGGGATGGATTTCCCCGCGCTAATTTTATTGGCCTTGCGCTTTGGAACATATATTATGTATAAATTGAAGTTCCTACTTACGAGATTTATACCAAGGCTGATCTCTTGGTACAGCATTATTCATTTTGCTCAGCATCAAATCTTCAATATCCTCGTCAGACTCGCTTGATGAACTATGATGCTTTGGTTTCGCTTTTCTCTGCAATGATCCTCTCTTTAATGAGTTCACGATACGGTTGACATTTCTTATAGGATATTCACCATAGTCTTCTTGATGTATTCTGGTCAGCCATATTATAAATACCACAGTGAATAGTAACAGTGCTGCTCCCACGACGGCCATGGCAATGATAGCATGCAGACTTAAGATTTGCTGTGTCTCAATTGGATGAAGTACAGATGGAGTATTTCCTGAAATATAATCAAAACCGAGGCATGTGTTAAAAAGAATTAGCTTTCTTATCGAGGAAATAACTGATAGTATTTATGACCGATTTCAGTGATAATTTGATGAATTTGTACCACACCATTATCAAGTAAGAAAAGCTTGTTTTGTTTCGTCGCTAGAACTAGATCACCCCTGATGAAGACACTAGATCGGAGTGAATGCAATGCGACCGGACTTTGCATTCATGCACTTAAACCAGAGAAGCGAGCGAAAACACGAGTGTTTTTATGCACTTGTTTTATCCAGCTCCTCTGCAGTTTCTGTCAAATGTCGTTTTGATTTATTGCTGAACCTTTTAACCTTTGCTTTGATACATACAGTACAAGAGTTGTATAAGTTTGTCTGACAAAATCTACGTTTTTAGATGTGTATAATGGATAGTACTACTGTCTACTGGGTTTCTATTCTTATACTAAAAAAACTACGTACAGTACCTCGTGTTTCCGTGGCTTGGATTGTGGGTGTTTCCGGTTTTGGATTATGGCAGTCTTCACAGTTGTATTCTTCTAAAACAAGAAGAACATAAGAGTAAAATAATGCCAAGCTAAAACGTTTGAGGCATTTGTCTGCGTGCTTTTATACTGAAACAGGAATGAGCCAAAATAGCTGTCTAGAAATTGCTACCCGCAAGTTGATGCTAAGATATGTTGCGTCATTTTCTCATACGCAAAAAAGCATGACTACACATTTCTTATATAATTTACTCTAATCGATATTTCTCGTTTACTTGGTAGCGTTTCATTTACATATTAAATAAATCGTTAACGCAATATTAATGGTTACATTGAAAACAAATTTTGTGGGAAATGGTAATGTAACTGAAGCGAACTTGAAGAGCGTTGGTAGTGTTTAAAAGCAATTGTTCACAGCTTTTTTGTACTTAAACTTGTCTACTAAACTACGTTTGGAAAGAAGTATTAGAGTATAAAAGTTTAATCCGGTATATAAAACTAATATTGATTATGATAACTTGTACGTAATTGGCAGTTATTATATAAGTATAGAGATTTCCGTGCAGTAGAAAGGTGAAATAAAAATTTTCTCGCATTCTCACGGTAGACGATATTTTTCACATGTGAAAATTATCATTATCATATATTTGATTGGCTAGTGTTTTCACGCTCAAAATTGTAAACTTGGCGCCAGTTTTAGCGAAATCACCGAAGTGAGAATTTTATTTCGTTTTTCGCTAATTAAGCGACTATATTACCATCAAGGAAAACACTCAAGGATACGAATACTTAAGATCTCTTTGGTTAGAATTTCAGTAAAAAATAAAGAAATAAGCGGTAAGAAATCTTTTTTGAGGCCAGATATACTTCGCTTGTGTGTTGTTCGCTGTGAGCCTGTCAGTGTTATGCACATATTTTTCTGTATACTTATATAATAAACAAATTACTTCATTGGTTGGTTCGCTTGTACGATTTTTATTATTTCCTCGTTGTGAAGGATCGCTATAAACGCACTCGCTCACTCGTTGGTTTAGCGATCCTTCACAACTCGTAAATAAAAATCGTACGCACTCACCAACCATTAAGTAATCTATATTTATTTAAATATGGCTTACCAGATTCAAATTCAATCTCACTAAGCACGATCCACTTTCCCTCATACGAGAACTCGCAGTTCAGGTACTTTCCCACATGTCCTTGTAAGTCTACTTCAATCCACATACTCTGGTTTCTATTCCTTGTCATGCGGTAATTTGGATAGAACACAAACTTCCTTGAGAAATATGAACCATCCGTGCTGAAAGCCACGAGCAAGTTATGAAACAACCTCACATTGCCTTGTCTATTATTGCCATGGAGGAAGATCTTATGGAACCGTCTTGGTTCATCAAATTCAAACAATATAGATGGTTTAAAATTGATGAGATCGTACCAACCGACCCATTCAAAGCTCTTGCCGTTACCAATATCCAGCCAGAATGCGTCACCACCAACATCACCGTCTGTAAGTTGCCCCAAGCCTCCGTGTAATAATCCAACACGCCGCCCGTAATGCTCCAAAGTGCCGTCATATGTCACGTCGTTCATTGTCACCGCAGTATCGTTAAAACCACGAATGTTACCTTGCGCTGATTGATAGGAAACCAGGCCATCTTTAATTAAAATAAAAATTAACGGTGATATGTTAACTGAGATAACTGTATTCCTTAGAGAAAGATTTAGGTTCTTTCTCCACCGGCAGTGATTCGTGGCTTACGCATCCTCAATAGTATACTTTTATGTGTTTCTATTGGCCGTAGAAAATCTAGTTGCGGAGCTTTATCCTCCTCAACGTTCGGATAATATTGATCGATATATAATTGTTTACTAGAGTATAGGCTACCGAGTCATTTCGAAAGAAAAATTGGAATCAACTGCTACAGGAGGGGTCGTATATATGTGAAATCAAAAATGAGATGTGAAATGACGAAGAATTTATTAGTTACCCATGCATATTGGAAAGGAAATTTGAATCTCATGTCAAGAAATGAGTCAGTAAATAAGAAGTAAAATTTTTATTGGTGATATTCAATAAACCATGCACTAAATCGGGTTACATGAGACCTGTTTTTGAATACGCGGAAACATTGACATGGGTATTCTGCCTGATAGGTAATATCAGTTAGGCGATGATTTGGAGGTGAACCGCAATTGATCTCCAATGAAAAATCGATGTCCAATGGCTTTGATGTCTACCGAGCGAACGGTTTTGCCCCATAAAAAACTTTTAATATATATTATGTAAAATCGAACGTCTATTAAAATACCAAAAACAAGGCTACATACCGAATTCAAATTAATAGAAACAAGCATCGATAAACGGCTTAGCCTGTAAAGCTAACTTACTTTCAACTGTTCCGATATAAAACCTTCCTTTTCTTAAGCTTTGTCATATTAAATCCTACCTTGTGTCTTTAATTTTAACGCTGGATGACCGGATCAACAACAAATTTATCTGTTGTTTTCTATATTGAAGGATTATTTGACGCCATTTTGAAGCTGAGGTCAGATTGATCTTTGGACCTAACGTGTATTTTCGACCAATCAAATGCTTCAAAATGTTTTCAGAGGTGCACATCAAATTCGGAAATGATAAGAAAATTTTTCGACCAATCAAAATGCTTCAAAATGTTTTCTGGGTTAAGTGAAAAAGCAAAATTTTCGACCAATCAAAATGCTTCAAAATGTTTTCAGAGGTGGACATCAAATTCAGAGGTAAAAAACAAAGTTTTCGATCAATAAAAATGCTTCAAAATGGTTTCAGAGGTGAAAAGAAAACTCAGGAGCTAGAAAGCAATGCATGGCAGCGGCTAGGCGACCAATCAAAACAGTATATGGAACACATTCATTGGACAAACTTCCTTATTCTATACTTTCATGAACTTTCAATATTTTAAAGTACATGGTGTCGAACTAAGGCAACATTTTACAAATTAAAGAAATCTATACCTTTGTTTTTCCATTCACACCCATACAGTTCAAGCTTTAAGCACCATCTCTCGCCAACGCCTTCAAAGACGACAAAATGAAGATAGCGAAGAATTCGAGATCCTTTAAATCTTCTATATTCATTAGTAGTGTTATCACTATTACCTTGAAATGTCTACAGTAATAATCATTAAAGAAAACAAGCATTAGTTATGACTGGAAGGTGTTGGATTACGCCTGTTTCATATTTAGGTTATTTAAGAGAAAATGTGCACAACTGTGCTCCTCTTTCTGGCGTAGTGTGATACCTAAAGGCTGGTCACGTGAAAGGTGGTTGCCAAATTAAGTTCTCGCCCTAAATTATACACAAAATTCAAACTTCAAAATTTGCAATCAAACTTCGTGTAATCTTACATTTGTTTTCCTTCTTCAATTCTATTTTACATGCATGAAGTTATTTTATTGTCGCACACATTCAGTAAAAAGTGCTTTGATGATGTAAGCCAACGAAAGCTTGCAACTTACCACAACGTTACTGGTGTTAAATGGTAGTCTCGTTACGAAATTCCTCCAGTGTTCATCCGTTTTTTTTCTCTTGTACTGAATGGTAAAATTTGAAATGTATCCATCGCCAAAACCTTGAATACTTAACAAGTTTACTTTTTTGATTTCGCCCAAGTCAACCTCGAGAAAAGCTCCAGAGCCATTTTTAGCACTGACGCACCATGCTGAGTTTCCATCAAAACGTGCTTGTTCTGGCTTATAAGTACCATCAAACAATGAAGCGGATATTTGGTCGTCTTTTATATCGCCCGAAGCCATTCCCAACTTGTCGTGACATTCTAAAAGAACACATAAAGCAAGTGATATTTTCTCTCAGAATGCTTGTTTCATAGATTGTCGTGTTTTTTCAACTGCAAATTAAGAAGTTAATTAGTATGACGTCATAACGTGGTTGGTAAAGAAGCGGCCCACGAGTTGCCGGGGCGAGTTGGTCACTGATGTTCTTACCACGTTATGACGTCCTCTGTATATCTATAACTGTATCAAAATGTCATCTATTTGTTTTATATAATAAAAAACAAAAGAAAGCAAATTAAGCAGCTAATAGCTTATTTTTTATGGCCGCTAAGCTGCAACTGATCCAATTTCGCAATTAAACATTTAGACATAATAAAAAATAGGTACGCTAAGCGTACATGTATCTGCTCATGGTGATGCCACACAGTAGCGAAGCCAGCCTGACGATTTGGTCATGCAATGCAAATTTTAAATCATTATCATTATTCATTTCTTTAGAAATTGATTGTTTTCACAGTCTATGAACACGGAAATATTTGCATAGCATGACCAAATTGTCAGGCTGGCTTCGCCACTGATGCCACAACCACAGTTGGCCATGAAGGAGTAATATTGAATAATTCAACAATAGGCAATTTCGCAATTACGGACGCCACAGTCGCCATTTAGCAAAGTGTCAAAGGGAGCAAACACAATAAAGTAACAATAGCATGACTCTAGGGACAAGTATTCCCATTGGGACGAGGTGTATATAGTTACTACGGCTGGCAGAGCCAAGTCGTCGTGGCTTGTTTGGGGTGTCACAAACTTGCACTTCCACAGTCACCCAAGTCACCCGCACAAAACGCATGCAATTTTCGTGTGTGCATCTTAGAATAATTGTGCATTTTGAGTTACATACTTGTGTTTTAACCAGATCAATCACGTATCAACGAAACAATACTATAAATGCAAGGGCAATACGAACGAGAAGCGTGCAAAGCATGCTGATATTCGTTACGCACTATGTAAAATATTCGACATACTTCAGTTTATATGAGGGTATTATATTTCCAACAACAAACATTGCGCCTTCAAGACTTGAAGATAGTAAAGCGCATCGCTCTAACACATCTACACTCAACAATAGTTTGAGCGAACCATACGTGGGTATTTATTTGTATTTGTATTTGTGGGACTATCTTTCTGGCCGATTACAGAGAGTCACTGTTCTTGTTGTAACATCTGAACCACTTCCAGTGCTATCTGGAGTTCCTCAGGGATCAATCCTTGGACCAATCCTTTTCCTCCTCTACGTGAACGACCTTCCTGACTTTACCTCGCACGACACAACCGTATCAATGTTCGCCGATGACACGAAATGCCACCGTCCTCTTCGAAATCTCCAAGACACCAATATTTTGCAACAAGATCTGGATAATATTACCAACTGGTGTCATGACTGGAGGATGGACTTAAACCACACCAAGTGTGTAGTCATGCATTTTTCACGAATTCTTCAACCGACAATCACACAGTACACTATTTCAGACACTCCAATACAACAATTGTCCAGTCAGAAAGATCTTGGCATAATTACCACAAACGATCTGAAATGGAACAAGCAGGTGCAAGAGATATCGACCAAAGCTAACAAAATGTTAGGTTTCGTCAAGCGAACAGCGTTCCATATTCGCCAGCAAAGAGTTCGTAAGATACTTTACTTGACCATGGCTCGAAGTCAGCTGGCTTATGGTAGTCAAGTGTGGGCACCCCAGACGGTCAATAACATCTTGACCGTTGAACGTGTGCAGCGACGTGCCGCCAAATTTATCTTGTCATTGCCATACCAAACAGACATCTCATACAAGGAAAGATTGATCACCATCGGCATCATCCCTATATGTTACTGGCACGAGTTTTTAGATCTGGTGTATCTCTACAAGTGCGTCATTTCCAACTCAGACAGTAACATCTCCATGAAGATTCCTGCTCGAGAAAGACGAAACGCCAACACAACCAATGGCATTTTACTCGAGGTAGCCAAGTGCAAGACAGTAAGCTTCCAAAACAGCTACTACGTCAGAGTTGCCAATGGGTGGAACACACATCCCCTGTTCAATCAGAGAAACCAACAAAAACGTGGTTTCTTTCAAATCTTGCTTAATGGAACATTATAAGGATCTCACTAAGGAAATTTACAATCCTGAAGATCCAAGAACATTCACACAACTCGCCCATTGAGAAAGTTATCGAATCGAACATGCTGTTAAATTTACTGTCATATAACTTGTCTTGTATATCGTTGTTTGTAATCCGTTGTGTTCATTTGCGTTGATCTGTTGATCTGCACGTCTGTCGGTTTGTCTGTCTGTCTGTCTGTCTGTCTGTCTGTCTGTCTGTCTGTCTGTCTGTCTGTCTGTCTGTCTGTCTGTCTGTCTGTCTGTCTGTCTGTCTGTCTGTCTGTCTGTCTGTCTGTCTGTCTGTCTGTCTGTCTGTCTGTCTGTCTGTCTGTCTGTCTGCTCTGTCTGTCTGCTCTGTCTGTCTGCTCTGTCTGTCTGTCTGTCTGTCTGTCTGTCTGTCTGAAAGTCTGTCTGTCTGAAAGTCTGTCTGTCTGTCTGTCTGTCTGTCTGTCTGTCTGTCTGTCTGTCTGTCTGTCTGTCTGTCTGTCTGTCTGTCTGTCTGTCTGTCTGTCTGTCTGTCTGTCTGAAAGTCTGTCATACTGTACTTTTCAATGTTTATTTTGTATTTCGAATGTTTTGGAGTCCCGTTATTCGAGAACTAATCTCTGTGTGGTAATTCCAGCCATGTAGTATATTTTGTATCTAATTTTATGTAATAGAGTGTATTGTGTTCAATGGCAAAATCTGTAAAATAGAATAAATAAAAGAATTCAAACATAAACGCGCAATAACGAGCTATTTATTAGAGTTCAAGGGTCAGCCGTCACATATTCTTGATAATTTTTACACTATAAACGGGTCAGGTTTTTACAAGAAAACCGAAGAGCTTAGTTCTCCCTACGTCTTGCAATATTTGAAGATGATCCTATATATGGCTCCTAATTATTATACTTCGATTTGACCCAAACGCTTGAACACCCTCGATATAAGTATTCAGTGGAATACAAAGGAATGTGGAATAAAAAAGTATACAGTGGAATACGCAAGACATTTAATCGTGCGCACGTATTGGTCAAATGTTGGCAGACACATTCAAATGAGTAACGATAAGATATTTACGAGTAGCAAAATGTAAACGCTAGTCGCTAGGTTTTACGACAATTTGCTACCTGCTAGTTCTTACCTAGCCTCCTCCGCAGGCAACTCTTGGGGAAAAAACTTGTAATAAACTTGTAATGTAGCGAATATTATCGAATATCGAATGTGTGAAGACTGAGAAGGGAGAGGGCCTAGGGGGGGAGGACCTAGGGGGGGAGGGCCTAGGGGGGGAAAAGACGAGGGGAGTTGCCTGCCAAATCCCAACGTAGTTGCGACGGTCTGCGCATATCACTTCGCGCATGACAAAGTCATCTTACCGGGGTAGCGCGAGTAGATTTCTAGCTTCAAAATTTTGCAAATGGCGTCGTACGAGGTGTGTTTGACTGAGGAAGAAAAGAAAAAGATTTGCGAAACTTTAGTTTCTGCGGGGCCGTTAGATCCAAGTAACTCTTCGAATTTTAAGTTGAATTATCCTGGCTTCGAAATATCGATAGATGCTAGTTCACAACAAGAAGCTGCTACAAAATTTGGGCATTGCTTATTTGCCCTTAATCATCTTGATGCTACGAAAGAGAATCCTTTAACTTTCCAGTGTGAAAACCTTGAAAGTGGCGAGAGAGTAGAGTACCTAGGTTATGTAACTGTCAGTGGTACAGAGAAGAAGCCTTTGATTGTAACCAAGAGAATTTTGACGAGAGTTGCGTGTGATTTATCGAGTCGGAGGGACGAAGAAGGTGAGAGTAGTTTTATAATTGATGAAAATGTGCATACATTTGAACATGGAGATTATGATGATGGTATTCATGAAGGTATTGGCACAAATGTGGATGAGATAATCGAAGGAACTTTACATCGCTACTTTGGCTATTCGAATTTTAGACCTCTTCAAAGAGACCTTATCAAGGCAACACTGAGTAGGAAAAATGTGCTTGGAATATTAAGTACTGGCAGTGGGAAATCTCTCACTTTTCTTCTCCCAGCAGTCCTGTCAAGCTCACCAACTTTTGTTGTTGTACCAACTAAAGCCCTGATTGATGACTTGTTAGTACGTTGTCAAGACCTTAACATTGCATCATGCAAATTTACTGGGTCTACACCAAAAGAACAACAGACATCTCAGCTGGAAAATTTTGAAAATTTTAAAATTATTCTGACTACACCAGAAATGGTTGAAGGAGACCTTCTGGATAAAGTAAAGTTTTCCAAATTAGAAAGAATAGTGTTTGATGAGGCTCACACTATAACGACATGGGGAAACACTTTCCGTCCAGTTTACAAAACTACATATGAACAACTCAGTAAATTGCCCATACCGAAATTACTTCTAAGCGCAACTGTACCAGCAAATTGCCAGCAAGAGTTAGCTAATATATTTGGTACCTTTGTGACCATCAGAAACACTGTTTTCAGGGATAATTTGTTTCTTGAAGTTTAAGACAGACCAAGTGGCCCTAAGTTTTACGATCGGCTAACTGTATTTGTAAAGGATCATGAAGGTTGTGGAATAGTGTATTGTGTTTTTACATCAGATGTGACAAAGATATTTGCAGAAATGATAAAGAGGGACATAAACTGTGCCATGTATCATGGTCAGCTATCTGATGATGTTAAACTGGTCAACTTTAACAAGTGGAACACTGGGGAAGCAGATGTTATGATTGCGAATGCTGCTTTTGGGCTAGGAATTGACAAAGCCAATGTCAGGTTAGTGGAAAGTTAAGTTTTCAGCAAAATGTGACTGCAGTAAAATTGCAAAAATTTATGTTGTCATTGATACATAACTGGAATGTATAACATAGAATCTATTCCCATTTAACCACATTGTGTAAAATTGTTGAGCATTTTTCAAATTTTAAAACTGGCAATGCTTCCAGTGGTAGGGTACTGCCAGTTAACAAGTTAATGACTAATACGGTTTCAAATTATAGTCAAATGATCAGTTAGAAGAGTATTGTTGTAATTCAAATACAATTGGCACTGAGAGCATTTTACAGTCAAATCCGGTGTTCTGTTGCGAGCAACATTGCAATATTGTCACGCAATATTGCAATTTTGATTGGGAGATTGCTCTGAGCAATTTGCAATAGACCTGAACAAATTGCAAATTGAAATTCACAACCAGGTTTGTAAACAAAGCCTTTGATTGGCTACTAGCAAAAAAGGAAGCTCCAATCCAGTTGCTCGGAGTATTTGATTGGCTTCCTTTTTGCTAGTAGCCAAAACAGAGGCTTTGTTTATAAACCTGGTTGTGAATTTCAATTTGCAATTTGTTCGCATTGGTTACAAATTGCTCAGAGCAATATCCCAATCAAAATTGCAATATTGTGTGACAATATGTAAAATCAGACGAAAATGTAAAATCAGTCAAAATAGTCAATGTATTGAATATTTTACTCATAGATTTTATAATATTTTTTTTAGATATGTCATTCATGCAAAGGTTCCACCAACCATTGACGAATACTACCAACAGTGTGGTAGGGCAGGCCGTGATGGGCAAGCGTCGGTCTGTTGTTTGTTTTATAGCCCTGCAGATAAGACAGCCTTGTTGCGGATGTTTCATCAGCAAAATCTGTTTGAAACGCAAACAAAGTACCTCAATGATCTCATAATTTTGTTAGAAGATCTTGTGCAATGTAGACACAAGAATATAATGTCCTATTATGGTGAAGAGCGTGATGGCTTCATGTGTGGCACAAGTTGTGATAACTGTAAGAATCGTGGACGTTTTGCTGCAACTGATGGTTCTTCTGATGCCCTGAGGGTTGTACAAGCTGTTATGGAATTAACAGGGAAAGAAATAACTTTGAATGTGTTAAAGTTGTTCTTGGCTGGAAGCAATCAGAAGTCAATTAAAGATAAAAGTTTGGATACTTTATCTACATTTGGTTCTTTAAGAAATCAGTTTATTCCAGTAATGTTACTCCAAAAATTTTTAAATTTGTTAATTTATCATGATGTCTTAAATGAAACTGTCGTATTTAAGAGAAACAGTATTTCTGTTACTATTACACTAGGTCCAAATGCTCACAAGGTGATTGATCATAAATTGTACATTCCAAAATTTGAAAAATTATAGAAAATAAATAGGTGTTGAACTAAAATAGCTGTTGAACTAAAATATCTTTTATAGTGAACAAATCTATATTTAACTGTTCTATTAACTCCAAAATAGTATATTTGGTTGCATATACTGTAAGTCCTAAATGTCAATTGTATAATAATTTTAAATCGATCAAAATTAGAACGAAACAAGCATCCTCTGCAGGCTACTCTTTGGATAATATTCGCTATTAAATGACACAAATATTCGCTACATTACACGTCTTTTGCCAAAGAGTTACCTGCGGATGAGGCTAGAGTGAAACATATTTTACAGGTTTTTGTTCACCTCGTTCTCAAAATATCTAACGACTAACGTATTTACTATACAAACGAAGCAATCTGTGACGTCACCCTGTATCAGTGGTCTGCATGCACATATTGAATGAAAAGCTATATCTGTTGTTACGATAAACTCAGTTTCGTGTGTTTCATCATTTGAAATTTTTATGGGTATTTGCAGAGATATAACACCAATAGTCTGATATATCACCCAGTGTGACACAAATGAAAAATGCTTTCCTGTCAATGGACAATGCACTTATTTGATAGGCTTTCCTTAGATGCTAATGTTCATACCACAATTGTATATATAGTTAATTAACTCAGTGACATTTCGTTTGGAAATTTTCTATGAAGAAAAGAAATAAATTCAGAACTTAATTTTTGTTCGCCTTTGATAACGGCATTCAAGTACTTTGCTGCAACTGTTTCATCTTCTTTCAATACTTTATCTCCCCATGGGTATTTTTTCACCACTGCCGGTGAACTGGTTTTCTCAAACCACATTTCTCGGATCGCAAATTGCGCCACTTTCATTTGATCGTAGAGTGATAACGGTTTGTGGTGTTTTTTAGTGCGGTGAATATCGAATGCTTCCCTCGACTTGTACATTTTTCTGTTCATTTCAAGTATGTTGGAACTGCACGACATTATTTCCAGAACGGAAAAAGATGTCTGTGCATTGGCGTATCTTTTTACAGGAGCTACCAAATGATCTTCTACCCACTCATCACCTGCGAGTTGTTTTCCTTGTCGACCGTCAAGGTTAATTGTACGATTTCGCTGGTACATTTTTCTGTAAGCCAAAGGCCATTTGGCTAAAACATTCGTAAGGTGGGTTAAACTTTCATCTCTATAGTTGGTTTTACCAACCTGCGCATAAAGAGCAGGGAGGAGCATCCATACACCTTCGATAGCTTCTCCGTTTCCATTTCTGACGGACTCCCTGTACCATCTACTGATGGGAATCAATTCGTTTACAATTTCTGCCTGATACTGTGCTTCAGGACTTTTAGTGATTCCCTCTAGCCACTTGTCATATTTCGTCAATAAAATACTATTGTGGCAACCATTGTCTCGAAGGCATTCCTCTAATTCGTTCTTACTAGGGAAGAACTCGCTGTATTGGAAGGATTTCATCATTGCTAAGCTGAGACCATCTTCATAATCATAAAGGGCCTCTTCATTGTTATTATAATTATTGTCTTTAAACTTCATTTTGAAAGACGCTGGGTTGACAGTGGGCCTTTTCATCACCCTTTCAACAACGTGCCAGAACCCACCCTGGCCGGCAATTCGCGCAACAGACTCGTTCACGTATCCGCGATTGTGAAAATCACCGGCACCTGGGGTATGGCATCCATAAATATCTGGACAAGAATTGGAACAACCTTGTATCGTCACAGTGTTCTTTTGGTCTCCAACGTTAATATTTAGGGCCCGTGGAAAGTCGTCACCTTGATCAATCGTAGTAGAGTCTAGTTCCATTGTTGGGTTTAGGTCTACTAGCTGTCTAATACATGACGAAATGCGTTTGTTCATCGTTTCTGCTTCGACTAACTTTCTTTCGATGTGTTCTGCCATTGTAACATTGTCTTTCGTCTTCGCAATGTCAAGTGGGCAAACGGTGTTTTCAAAATACTCTTGCTGCAATACCGATCCAATCTCGATGAGAAAATGAGCTGCGGCGTCGTGCGACTTGTGAAGCGATAGAGTCAGGGGCGTCTGTCCTATTCCGTCCTGAAGGTTGATTTCAGCTCCTGCTAAAACCAGACATTTTACGAGTCTAGTATTTCCTTCAAAAGCAGCGAGATGCAGCACAGATCGGAGATACTGGTCACGGGCAGGCGCCCACATGCACCCTACTTTAGTATTTTATAGAAGTTGCAACACAAACGTCAAATCAAACTTAACCCACTCATTCAGTTTTGAGAAGTCAAGCATCTATTACAAAATATCTCATACAGTAGTGATTCAATTAATAGCTAAGGAGACAAGTATGCTTGGGCAAAGATTTCATCATAAATGCTGAACAAAATGTATGTCACATGCACCTTTCTTTTGTTTTCGTTTTGGAGATGCAAATTCGTTTGGGTGTTCCTCGTCCATGGCTTTCTCTAATGAATAATGTAAAAATACAGTATTTAATAGGAATACATATCAAATTGATGTGAGTAAGAAAGAGCTGATTAGGAGAATACAGTATAAATTCAGTTCAATTCAGCACATTTAACATAAATTATTGCATAGCCAATAACACTACCTGATGTTTTAGATAGATTGACTGGTGATTGTAATTTTCTCGATAAAACAATCCCATCATAATAACCCCTGTACAGGAAGAAACGACCATATAGTTTAGCCTTTCAATATAAAATGTGTGGTATAAACATTTCACTATTAATTATATCAGTATATACAAAGACTTCATCACATCAGACCATAGTCAAAAACAGACAGCAAGCTCAATACAGCTACAGCAATAGTTTAATTCAAATATTAAGTAATGTCAGCACTGAGCACTGTTACTGTATGTTTAAAATATGCTTTTAACTCACTTCCTAGATGCGCCCTTCCCTCTATACTTGACGTGGGTTTCAATACGTTTGGAGATTTCTTTCAGGATTTCTTTCCTGCCAAGTGCTTTTAAAAATGAAAATGATTCCAAACGATCCAAGAGGTCATCAACTAGCACTGATCCACCTTCTTTACTGGTGATGTTAGCCTTTAGAGCGTCGTCGAGCTTCTTCTCAAATCGCATGTGCGAGGGTCGTACTAGACGAAAATCGAATTTACGAATGTTACAATTAAGGCATTATTTATTAAAATCATTTCATGGTTTATAAATACACTATTCACAGAATTCACTAACCTTTCCTCTTCGTGCCTTTTGGTGTCACAATTGTCGTCCTTATTTCGCTCTTGAAATAAGGAGAGATTGTCGGTTGCTGTTCCATTGTTGGTTCTGCTTCAACATTTTGTCCTTTGCTAGCATCAGTACGCTTATTTATCGTTCTGATTGTGGCACTCAAATCCGTCTTTAAAACTTGAATTTCTGCCCTTCGTCTTTCAATATCTTCTTTGTTCCGTGTAATATGTTTAAGTTGGCTTATATAGCTTTTACTTAAAACTGGTATCTTAGAATTAAGCGGTTTATAACGAGGGTTTTTAGTTGGAACTTCGCTCCTTGCTTCACTGTCCGCCATCATGGAGCAAAACCTTTACTTAGCGGGGATGGGGTACAGAGTAATGTCTGTCAAGGTACAGACTACGGTCCACGCATGTCGAGATTTGGCAGGCAACTCTCCTCGCTTTTTTTTCTCCCCTCGCTTCGTCCCCAGTTATCCCTAATTGTCACCTAACTTTAGAACTCATTCTTCTATTAAATTAATGCCCGGTCAAAATAGTAAATTCGTAAATTCGACAATATTCGATAATATTCGCTACATTACAAGATAATGTTCGATAATTTTCGCTACATTACAAGTTTTTTCCCCAAGAGTTGCCTGCGGAGGAGGCTAGTTCTTACCATGCTTCCTGATTCAAATGTCATTGATATTTAGCAGGTCAAGTATATAATTTAGGATCGAACGCACGGAAATGGTTCATAAACCTTAGTATAAGTATACTATAGGCCATCATTGTGTAATATAACTTATCAAACTATCACATCAAATATTCTTAATTTAATTTTTGAAAACTCGTTTATGGAGTGTGTTAACAACTGTGTGCGTACTAATTAATCCCTTGACGACAAGTTCTGGAAGATGAGGTCGGTTGTAATTTAATTTGGTTAGAACTTAACGCTTGATGATATACAGATATACCTCTACTTACACGTGTACAACAAAATAATTTCATATAAAGACTCACAAGAGGTCTGATTGGTCGTACAAACATAGCGTATAAACTATGTCAAGTAAGCCGCAGCGCAGTAAGCGCACGCCAGATAATTATCTTCGGCGACCATTCACCACAAAATGGTAATGCTCAATGTCAACCATCGTACGCTATATGCCTATATTTTGTATTAAAGCGGGGAACACTTAAAGAATATGCGTATTAAAAGACCAAAAACAAGTAAGTGAACGACCATATTCATTTACATTACATGGCAGTCTGCCGTGTTCCCTTGTGTCAACTGACGAATGTGATACTGGCACGTGGTGGACTGATCGACATAAGTTAAATTAGCCCCCTCCCCCCCTCCTCGATCCGGATTGGTCCGGTTTCGGCACTGTGTGTAAGTGAAAAGCGCTACTTCCTGAAACATCTTGATTAGCAATTAGAATTATAGTGCTCATTATCAAAATAGAGGCCTCGTATCAAATACAAGCTCAAATAATGTGTGAGGATTTTTATGTTAAAATATACTGTAGTTCCTGACCGAGGACCTGACTTGACTATCTATATACAGTACGAACAGCTTAAACTATATAATTAAGTTAATATCTCATTAAAAATAATGACGTGCACTGAGCTTCCGCACTACTGTTTTAACTACTATTTTAATTTTTCCGTTGCCAAACATGAAACATATATATATGTTAACATTGGTAATGGAAAAGCAATCTGGAATCGCAAGTTTGATGTTTGATCTATTTGCTTGCATGTCTTTACGATCAAATTCTATATAATAATACTCTTCGGGTAAACATTTTCTATTCACTTTGTCATTTATTCATTCATTTCACGATAAGCGGACTGCTGCTTATGAAACACCAAAGAAGTGAAGCAAACGCCTCGGAAAATTTTTCCTCTTGATTAATAAGTTGTTGATACTCCACAACTATTTCTAGTATTCTTAATTAACTGCGTTTTGTTTCTGGTATTTATAATGAATGAAATGCGTTATAAAATCTATAAGATCCACGGGCCGATTGTACGAAGGCCGGATGACGCTATCTTTAGGACAGTAATTGTTCAACCTTAAAAGCTGTGAAACTACGAGTTATTATTATAATACTAGGGTACCTGCAAGGTAGGGAATGCTGCGGGGACTGTTATTATTCTTTAGCTTCTTGAAACAAACATGCAAACAAATATGCAACACAAATTATATTCAGTAGACGGTAATTATTGGCATTGACCCGGTGGCTTGCGCGCTGTCAGTAGATGCATACCCTAGCATAGTTTGCAGGATGAGACAAGCTAAATATATCACGAAACATGAAAGACATCAAATTTTGTAGCATCTATTTCAAAATATCAATATTTTCCATGTATTGTTCTTCCACATGGAATCCCCATAGCCTCCTCAGCTCCGCAGGCAACTCTTGGGCAAAAAACTTCGGTAATGTAGTGAATATTATCGAATATCGAATATTATCCAATGTGAAGAACAGTAAATTCGATAATATTCGCTACATTACAAGTTTTTTTCCCCAGGAGTTGCCTGCGGAGGAGGCTAGCTAGAATCCCCACATGAAACCCATGTTTACTGCAATGAGTAATTTGACACTGCCACGCCAGGAAATTTGCATATTTTTGTAGTGTATAAAAGCGTTAAAAATATATACATGTGCGCAAAATAATTTTGCATTTGGAAAGCTATAAAACGAAAGCGTTGTTCCATCATTCTGTTCTTACTTTGCTGGATATGCCGTGAGTCACCTACATGTAAAGCACAACTCATTTCAACTCATTGCCATTCGAATATTTGTCTTAGTGCGCGCAGAACTGAGACCCTGTCTGTTCTGACAATAATATGTGAACGCGACTAGACAAAAATATTAAGTCCATTGTAAAATAGGAATAAAAACATATTTCTATGCCTACAGTAGCCTATTTAATAGGTCAAGCCTTGCACAAATCAGCAAGAGAAAGCAAACGCGAATGGATAGAAAAACCTTTTAAAGACATCTCCATGTAAGATGTCCATGCTTTACAGCACTAACAGCTCAAGCAAAGTCAATAGCACATTAGCAGAATATATAGTTTATATATAAACAGACACTGAATCTAGCTGCGATCGATTGTGTGCTTTCAGCGTTTCATGACATAGATATATAAATTGAGATTGCCAACTTTCCAAAAAGGAGTAAACTAATGTAAACGTAACATATAAACAAAAGACAAAATATATTACCTTGATTGCTTGAATGGTCAAAATAGACTGGAAAAAGCTTTAGAAATTCGATAAAAATTCGAAGATTCCGTCCGTCAAAATCGAAAAGCACATGGAACTGAGCGAGTTTAAAATTTGTGTTCTGCGCATATCAAGAGCGCACGACCACAATTCCATGCGCTAAATAAAATTTACTTCAAAACCCGCTCTCTGCACATATTAGGCTGCTGCTACGCTCGCTCGCTTCAGGCTCGCTCGCTCCGCAGCAACTAAACTTTCATCTGGGCTATATACTAACGAATTGCCAATTTAAAAATACTGAAAATGCGCATTTCGGACGCGCAGGCTTATGTACGCTCCGGCTTTAATGTAGTACTACCCGGCAATTATAAGGTTTAGAACTACATTAACTATTTAATACATACCTACTGCTTGGGAATCAAAAATCACATTTGCTCCCACAATGACCAACCGTAACAGAATAGATACTTGCATTGTAACCATTGCTTCATAAAACTAAATATAGAAATGTCGGTATATGAGAAATATTAAGTGGCACAGCATTTATTGAAGAATGGAATTCGCTTATTAAACTCTGTTATTTAAACCATAAACTGAGCCTTTAACCTTGGGTTGTTAGTGTAGATCGTGTCAGTGATTCATATACAGTTGGGTCTTATTCTTGGTGAGACTGAAAATTTTATATAAGAAAGAATTTTGGAACAAGGAAACGATGCGCGCTGCCTGAGGCAAAAGCTTGTAGATGCAGGTAAAGGCATTGACATTATCACGCGAAAAAGGTTTCTCGTGCAGCTTGATTGCACTAACTGTATTGCATAGGAATGCAAAAAATTATTCGTATAATATTCAGCATCTAATACTTAATAAAGAAATGAAGCATTTGGCTTTTGTAATGTTGATGAACCATCATGCCATTATTCTAGTTTCCGTTGCATGCATGTTAATTTAATTAAAATCTTAATTTAACGATCTTGTCTCCTTACCCTTTCCAAATATTGCTTAAATTTAGGCTTTCTTTATCTTTGTTATTCGTTATTCGTCTCGATATGGCGGCTTTGCTATTCTAGTGCAAATCTCTCTTTGACTTTCTACCCCAGCTTAGAGTATACCCCATATCATCTAGTTTTCTTAACTGTCACCATTTAGTCCGCGTGCATTGATGACAATGACAAAACATTATCTTTATAAACTATGTAAACTCCTTAACGAGAATACCTATTGCAACCTTCCGACACTAATTGCTAGTCATCACTTCAGAGCAGAAGCATTATTCCTGGTGCGATTGGACTGCTGCCTAATTTCTGTTTTTTTGTGCGTGCACCTAAATTTCAATTTTATACCCGGTAGGTGTATATGGTGCCAGTCTTGTAAGCATAAATAGATGTAATTGAATGAAGTAAAATTATTATTATAACACTATTTCACAAAAATGAAATTCTGACAAATACATTGGTTTACCATTCCTGGTGACCATGCAGCACTGTTGTATTTTCTATTCTTCTGAAGATCCACCATGATTATTACATAATTATAACACATTGTGCACGCATTCATGCAGTGTTCGTGTTGTGTATATCTGTGACGATGGTCGGTTTTAGCACTAAAAGTTTTTTCTGAGACCATATCATGAAGCTATAAATGATTTTTGCCGACAATAATGCTATCGATTTAATAAATTAACGATTATAACTTTGTTCTCATCTTGTAAAGAGAGAAAGCTTCCTCTTTCGCCTTGCCGCTGGTTTGCACTATTACCGTTTCTGGCTGTGATCACAGACGCATCATCAAATTAGACTCAAAAGTTTTTAAATAAATTCATGCTTTCAAATGGGTTCCCACCGCCATTCACATGCATTGATCAAATCTTTCTTTGATCACAGAAACTTCAATAGTGTAAACCTTACCAATCCAACAAAACAATGGTAGAGTTATTGTACCTATTGCTGTGGGGTATTTGTACGAGGGTTAGCCTTCCTATATAGCCGTGGTCGCGCATGCAACTTACAATCCATATTTAGCCGGCTTTCGAGTCGGCGAATTTTTTCACGCAAAGGAATCGAAAAACAAATTTCGGCAATGTGATTAATCAGTGAAAAAAATCGCATGTAGATAAATGAGGAAACTGGCTTGTCGGAAGTTGTACCGTGTCTAGCAAAGACCCATGTCCAGTTTTTGTCAAATTTCCCCCTGTCATTATATACTATATTATGAACTACATAATGTTTGTTAGTTAACTGTCAATTGGTAGAACATCGCATGGGATGTACTTACCCTATAGATCACAATATATTATGGAAAATCGGACTAAATAAATATTTTAATACTTGCATGTGCAAATTACTAATTAGTTTGCAAGTTGTTTAAAGTTTATCATCGTTATTTTTACTGATGAAAACTGTTTTTTCTAGCAACTGCTTCAATCTGGAAAATTTATGAATCGACCTATATTTTTTCATGTTGGTTTCAGTAGTGCAGTAAAATTCTTTTTTCAAACAAAATTATTTGAGAGCATTTCAAGAAATATAACAATGCAACACCTCATATAACTGAAATGTTATGGTAAAGTTTATAATATATTGTTTATGATCTTGATCTGTTCTATCAAATTTGCAATGTATAACTACTAATATTGTTCAAGTGGAATAATGTTTTCATGTTTATGTAACAAAAGGAAATCGAGTGGCGCATTTTATGCACCAAGTGTTGAAAGAACACGAGAGAAGCTTGCTAAACTGTACACGCTTCTTGCGTGTGTTTTCAACATCTCGAATCGTCGTTTGTTCAAGTTTTGACTTTACTTTTGCAATTGGTCCCGCGTATGGAAAAATTCTGATTCCTTAATCTGGTTAAATTTTGTACGTTATCGAAAACATGCGCGCAAAGAACTATTGCTTAGGTTTACATATTGATATTCAATTAAGATCGAACATAATGTTCTATTTGGCAAACCCCAAAGTAAATGTCAACATTTCAACCAAAATATTGATTTGACAGGCAGCATCAGCACAACGCTGCCGGACGTTCAATTAAAACAGTATGACAGTTCCGAGTAAACAAACAACACTACCGTAACCATAGCAGGCCAATTGACTAAAACTGTTGCTATACCTTGTTAAAATGGTGAAAATATGTAAGTCAATTATTTAAGCAGCATTGGGCTGCCTATGTCCCGGTGCCGGTAAATCGAAATCGGGATATCTTTTGAAACGGCGGCCGGAGTCGGTATTCTACAGTCAGTACGTACATAATTATGTAGTGTACAAGTCGAACACGTATCAAAAGAATAGTATGCATCCTGTGAAAGCAAATCGCATATGTGAATTAAGAACAATTATTCATGACCTTGAAGATTCATGTCCCTGAGAAGAACATGTTGAGCTCTATGTTGAATTGTTATTAAATCCAGATGCATCTTACTGCCGAGATGGTTTTCGCGAGCGGTGAACAACTTTTAAAACATTACAAAATTTTTCATAAAACAACAGCAATTTGATAATGCTAACGCGGTGAAACTAGCAGTGATGTTTTCCAGGGGGAACGCGGGGGAACGCCGTCCCCCCACCTTTTTTACCAGGGGAACGGCGTCTCCCTGCCAAAATCAAACATGGGGGAACGCCGTTCCCCTGGCAGGGATTAAATATGAGTGAAGTTCAGTGAACGCCGTTCGACAACGTCCAAATAATTTTGGCTATCACTTGTTCTACATACGTGTTATTTTTGCCGGCAATAATTGCTCAGCATCCTACGTGGAAATACTTCAGAACGTAATTTCGTCACTATTTTAATCTCCCTGAAACTTGATATACTTGCAGAAAATTCTAGCAGACTAGCACAAAAATACTAGAGTCTGATAATTGACGTCCGCTAAGATAAGTACTTATTGTCATAAGCGCGGATAACGTCAGGCAGCAGCCAAGCAGGATATAATTAGTATAGTCTGTCGCGCAATCGCGAAATTAAACATTAAAATGAACATTAAAATGATCAATGGGAACATAAAATGATTCAATGAGAACATTAACATGATTAAATGGGAAATATATATATTATCTAAGCTTATTTAGTTACTCGCGAAAACGTCATATTTAACTTGCAAAGTTGCCGAATTGCCGCATATTACAGAATGTAATATATAATTATCAAATATATTATTATATTGTTTGTTTAACCAGAATAAATGTGACATATTTTGACAAGCATGTCTATTAGACTAAACCCCCGCTTGTTTAATTTCATGGCCATTGGCCACGCCCAATCGAGTGACCACGCCCATTTGATTTTCAAGAGCGTCCCCCCACTTCTAAAATTAGCAAAACATCGCTGGGTGAAAGACGGAGTCAAAGCTGTGTGAACTACATAGCTTTACCATCTCTCGATAATATTTGAGGTGACATGCTTAAATACATCGTTTTCGCAGCATACAAACAAGCCAAATTCATCGACATTCTCGGGATCTCCTGACTCGAGCGAGAACTTCCAAGACAAATTTTCATTGTATTTAAACACTGTAAATACCAAAATTTATACATTGGCCAGTAGATCTTGGTCCAAAGTATCGCCATATGAAAAATGCGATGGATTATCTATATGTCGAGAAATCGACCATTTGTGCAAGAAATCGACCCAAATCTGGCAGAGACAATTTTAGCATTTCCTTTCTCTTCCCTTCCTCGCCCGCGTTCCAAATTTCAGCGGTTAACTTCATACCGCGTATCTTCTAGCACAGTGTTGCGCAATGGAGCATTAAACTGATCTTAATTGGCTCTGCGGAGGAGAGAGCCCCGGTACCGGTAAATCGGAACAGGGATATATTTTGAAACAGTGGAGTCGGTATTGTACAGCACATACGTACATGTTTAGTGCACGAGTCGAACACGTATCAAAAAAATAGTATGCGTTAAAAATTACTTGAATATCAAATTTGTTGTTGGTGAGAACCAAATCATGGCAAACGGCGATTAAATATTCCTGTGATAATGTGATAGCTGTTCTTTAATCCAATTACAACACTATTTATAGAACTCGTGTGCGGACAATTGAAATTGTTGTGATCTCAAGATTGACTTTGAGACAGAATGACACTTTAGAGCCCATCAGAACGATTCAAAAAGTACAAAATGATAATTTTTTATAGATGGCTGACGAATAATAACAAAAATTTCGCGAAGTGTCGATTTTTGTTGACACTTTCGCGCGAAGGTCAAAGTCAGACATGCAGAGAATGCGCTATTCTTATTTGGGTGCCTTCCAAATTTGTATTCTTTAATTCCTGAGAACAATAGTCTGCGCCATGTGATTTTATATATGAATTAACCCTGATGTTAGTTTACTTTTATTAAAAACCAACATGCCCTGATTTTCCTTCATTGTAAATCACGCAGCCGGCCCAGTATTGGACTATATTATATAGAAGCTGAGTTTTATATATAGAGTCATCGCGCAGTATTTGTCATAAAACTCATATCATCCATTTACGACAGACTACCGGGATGAAGTGACAAATGTTATCGAGGTAGATGACCTTACCCTGTCGGAAGATGCGCTAATGAATACAAACATTACGGCTGCATGAGATATGTTTATCCGATTAACTCCAAAATAGACTATAGTCCGACTGTGCGTAAAGCAAGCTTACCACGAAATTAACCTCGGAATTAACAGCAAATTATTTGTTCCTTCCTCGAAGAGCATGCGGCCCAGTATGGGACTGTATTAGAAACTCGCTGAGGGCCAGAGTTTGTGCGTCATCGCGCAGCTTTTGTCATTAAATTCATACCCATTTAGGACAGACTGCTGAGTGAAATGTTATCCTTCGCTGCAGCAGTTATTAGGTCAAATCCCTTCTTTAGAGTAGATGACCTTATGCAAGCATTACTATAGATATGTTTTGGCGATTGACTTCAAGTACGGCTATGAGCAAACTAAGCTTACTAAAAGACTAGTATCAGAGTAACACTTGATGGTTCCGTAGACACCGTAGGGATAGTATATGGTGCCCATTTCGTCTTAATGTTTTCCTAATGAATTCAAATTGGCGTTCATAGGAACAGACAACAATTGCGCGCGCGTTTTTGGCGACCAAATGTGATCAATTTCCTTTCACAAATAAATAAACTGTATTTACAGTTTTTGTTCAGAGGTTATATAATAGCTAAATTTAACATGGCCGGTTATTTCATTCAATCTCGTTTAATGTAAGTTGTAATGTACCAAATAACCAGCCTTTAACAAATCAAATAACTTTTTGCCTGTAATAACTTTAGCATTGAATAACTTGACCCACTCATCTTCGACTTTACTATACAAACTCCATGTTAATATTTCTACATTTCTTTCAGTAATATACCGGTATAAACTAACTCAATCAAGTATTATGCTTTACCATGCATGCATGAATATCTGAGCGCATGAATAACCTATATACAACGGATTTCATTCTCTCACAAAATGATCGGTGTTATAACCAAGCTCGACAATGATCATGCGTATAACGGCTAATAGAAAATTGACTTAATTTTCTTAATTGGCAGGGTTGTTATATACAAACCAACACTAGCCAATTAACTAAGTTACATTATACTTGTTTTGCTTCCATATCAAACTTGTTTCATGTGCGCAATTTGTTTTCTCTGATTGTGAAAATCGTCTAATTGCTTATTTTTGCGTCCATGTCACTCGTACGTCATACGTATCGTTGGTTGATTTATATCAATCTTAATGACATATTAAGAAAGAATATGTATAACAACCACTAAGTTAGACCTTTTGAAGGTTTTAGGTTATTATCATGTAACGATCTGCAGTTCCCCCTACTTGTTAGTTTACTCTGTCTATAAGGCCTGAATAGGGGACCATGTTTGGCGTAAATGGGTTAACCAGACTATCGGGTTTCTGCGTATATGTCTTTAGTAAACTCATTAAGGCAAACTATGCGCCCTAATGTTGCCAACTCTATTCTCCTTAATTATTTAACTAGATTCAAACTTCACACGATTTCAGTTGTCAATGGGAATTATACATGCTGCCTTTTTAGTTCTTGTTTCTGGCGTGGCGAAACGTTTTCTAAAGCAAGCTGCTAATGAGCGCAAATTTTGAAAAAGTGAAAGTAAATTAGCAACAAACGTAATAATTTAAGAAAATCGATCACATGCACTCATCAATGTTGCCTTTTGTTTTAGAAAGGTTGTCTTCATAGGCCAATGATTCGTAATGAAATGTTATATCCATGTTATTAACTCTGCGTTATACCTTTATCTCTCTACATCAAGTATCGCGCTATATAGTCCTACTTTAAACTAAGACTAAATATTGACCCAATAAATAAACGGGATTGTTCCAGCCACACCAAAGAAAGTTAAGAAATTTCGTATCAAATTGTTATATACGTACAACACAATCCCATACTCGTTTTTTAACACCTGTCAAAACTATCAAACTGTTCGCAGTAACTTTGCGATAAAGAATAATACTTTGACTTACCATTAGTTAAACGGTCCTTCAGTTTTAAAGTTCGTTAACTTTTATAGTCCAGCGAATACTTAGGCGACAATTCATAACCACACTTCCACTTCCACTGTAAACAATTCTGGAAGCAATTGCGCAGTTTTAAAACTCACGCACACGTGGAATCTTGCCAATACGTTTTAATACTCAACAGTTGTCTTGCCTAAACGAGTTCAAGTGTTCTTCGCCGTTGCGTCGAGTGGTCTGTTGTTCTTAATTACTTCTTACTTCCTAAACATCAACCTAGTGTGAAGCTTGGAGTAGAAATGTACACAATTGCGCGGAACTTGATAGCAAGTATCGACAAACGCCCGTTTCTATAGAACGCCTATACAAATAGAAACATAACCCAACTGCAAGGTCAATGTTTGGCAGTGATCTGGATGAAAGCCAGATCGATTGAATCGATCCAGTTTTTTATTAGCTTAGACTGGTTATTTGATTCGTTGCTGCTGAGTTTCGACTGATTTGCGCACTCGTACAAGAATGCGGACATTACTGTTTAACACTAATTTCAGTTTAAGATTTCTTGACAAACCGGTAGCGAAATCTCGTAAGTTCGGCGTCGTGATGGGAACGAAGTTAGTAAATAATTAACGTTACTGCATAATGCAAAAAGTGGTCGGGGTCACCCGTGTCTTTATTCTTAAAAGATGTTATACTCGTTAAAACCCATATTTTACTTTATTTAGCAGGTGCTTTTGAGAATTGCGTCAAATTTCGCCGGTGCTTTTGGTTGAACCGAGCGTTTATAGACATCTGAAAAATGCATTATAAGGCTATCTGAGAATATAAATGTCCCGGGTTTCTCCACTTTAAACAGAATTAGCTATATCGCTGACTCGTCAGAGGTGTATTCGAGAGCATTGCGCGTTAATCAATATTTTTGTGGTGAGTTGAACCCCCACCTCGAAATTCGTTAAAATATACTCGGCTTCTCCTCGTATATTCAACTCTTCTCGGTGTTTAGAAATCGGAGGAAGTCTTCCTACTCCGGCGTGTTTGAACTATTACTCTATCTATAAACCTACCACACCCATTTTCTATTGTTCCCAATCGGTTTGGTATTTGACACAAGACCTGATGTCAACAATTTCAGGTCAAACCTATACCAGGTCTAATTGAAGTTGTCATTCACAACCTGGAAGAAATGTATTGAAAAGTTAAATTCAAGAAAAGTTAATCGTCTCATTATAGATTATAGATTATTTATATTCTAACGCTGGAGCGACGTTGTGACATTTTCGTACCGTTTGTATATTTTTAGCAAAGCGAAAGCTCAAAATAGCAGTCCTAATCAACGTAGGAAATTATAGGTCAGCAGCAAACAGCGTTCTTTCCGATAAATTTCCGTTCTAGCCAGGATAATTCAAAATAAGTTTTTAGACGTTCTCTCATTCTAATTATCTATTAAAACTATACAAGCTTTCTGCAGTCTTTGACGCGATAGTGGCAATTCATGAGTATTTCACAATGAATTACTAAGTTATCTCCATGTATTTGATTAATGAAGATCTTTAATTTCCCATGCATGTCAGGCTTTCTTTCATTTAAATTCAATGATATTTTGCTGAAAACGCTTTTGTTTGTTGATATTAAGAACTACTATAGATCAAGAAGCCTCATTATTAGTGTTGATGCGCTTATAGCTCCTGTTTGCATGAGCCCTACATATGAGAACAATCAGCCCTCTTGTTAAGACTGGCTCGCTTGCGTTAACATGATTAAATAGCTTTCCTACAACTCATATATATATTCTTGACTTGCAACTACTTGCACGTCGGCCATGTTGGTGGTATTTCTTTCATTGAATTTGGCACCAACATGCATGGCCGCCTTTTGATTGTCGTCTTTTAATTCTCAAGGGATTCATTGCAAGTCAAGAATTCTTACGAAGTCCAAAATCATATTTTGCCGAGCTTTTGCCGAGCGGGTAGTCAAAAGCAAGATCTCGTATAGCAGGGCTGGCCCTCCTCTCATATAAACGAAAACAATTTTTAAGCGGAATTTCAATTAGCACGTGGGATCTCGCCTAGGAGGGCAAGCCCTTCATGTAGGGCTCATATATCAGATAAACAGAGAATGGTTGGCTAAAATCAAGAGATGGATGGAACTATCAAGCATTAGTAGAAATTGTGAGGTGTCTGTTGCTTTTCCTGCATTGAGCCTGTAAAAAGTGATAGTCACTGCCCAGTGACTATCACTTTTTTTCAAAATGGCTTCTTCGCAAGCTGCCGAATTTAAAACAAAAATCGTTTTCTTGAGCCTGATTCAAAGTTTTAAATGAAAAAAACTGCCGCTAAATTCAAGGAGGATATATTTTTGAAATTTTTAAAGGTAAGCCATAACAAATACACTATTTTTCTTCCATGAAAGGCAGCGTTTTCTCGCTGTTGAAATGAACATGTATAAAACTTTTTCCGTACGGCTCAACCACTCAAGTGTTTATTTTGAAAATTATTCGTTTTATCCTCATTTATATCGTTATATTCAGCAAAAACATAGCTGTGATATATTTTTAAAACCATTCTACTTTGTATTTGAGCCCTTCCAAAGTATTTTTCTCACGAAATTGTTCAGTTGCTTTTGTTTCGCTACGATATGTTTTTGACACTCGTCTTTTGCCGACATGTTTTTAATAACCGGCCGCTGAGAAAAGCGCTGAATTTTGTCCTATAGCCTTTTCAACTGACCTCTGTGTTTGTTTTTCTCTTTGAAATTTCTACTAAAACAATTAGTCGCCTCAGGCTCGGTGATTACAAGCCTATAGTCACTTCGCCTTCGGCTCAGTCACTATAGGCTTGTAATCACCTCGCCTTCGGCGACTAATTGTTAATTAGTATAAACCTACTAGTAGGCTATTACAAATCCTGCGCCGTTCTGATTGGTTCCCTACTCGAGGGCCACCAGACATTAGCCTATACTATAGTAGTGAAGGGCGGGAGAAAAACTTGTGAATCATTTGCTTCTTTAAGGGGCTGTTTATATGGAAACCGGGCTGGCTCGCTGACCGGGCCAGCCCGCTTAGCGAGATCTCGCCGTGTAATTGATTTTATAGTAAAACTACTGTGCGTTTATATGGACAAGCGGGCTGACCTGGTTCCCGAGATCTCGCTTGAAAAAGGCGAGATCTCGCTTACCGGGATGAAAATTTCCCCATATAAACACTCGCTAACCGGGCCAGCCCGGTTGCCGGGATGAAAGTTGAAAGAGACACCGCCGCCAATTTGTCTGCGAGCTATTTTTAAGAACTGTCAAAACAATGTCAAAGGTCAAAACAACAAAATCATCCCGTCTGCCGGGATGAAATTTTCTCATATAAACACAAGACAAATTCATCCCGCTTACCGGGCTGGCCCGGTCAGCGAGCCAGCCCGGCTCTCATATAAACAGCCCCTAAGAGAAAAAATTCACAAAATGTCCTACTTTTTATTCTGGAATAAAAACTAACAAACATTCTTGGAAATTGCTTGGAAAAAAGGTACAATTTTGACGTTTTACTTGTAGTGACTGGCGAATTTATGAACATGGACAATTGTTTTTATATTTCGAGCAAAATCATTGAAAACACAATCGCTTGAAGTTATTTAACTATATTTTCTTGGCCTTTAAAGCATTTTTTTTATTTAAGAATGTTTCATTTAGCTAATGACATATTTTATCATCTTTCGTTTTACTGATATATTTTATGTGCTCAGAGATTTCCCGCCATATCGTTTACAGTTTGAAAATATCAAACGTTTTGTCCTATTTAAGCCTTGTTTCTTTCTTTTTATTAGCCAAATATCACTTGAAACTTTCCTTCGATATAATGGCTGTTTTACGGTCTGATTTTTTTAATATTTAAACTCACAAAGTCGTAAATTTTTAGTGAAATTTCACTCGGGCGTTCGCAGTTTTATAAACAAGAAGCCGCCGCGAAAGTCGAAGCAAGCCATCTAAACGCTCATGAATGCTTTTAAATTTCCCAAAAAACTTTCCTAGGTTTAGTAGGTTTATATACTAATACAGGCTTTAGTAGGTTTATATACTAATACAATTAGACAACTCGGCCTCGTAGTTGCCTCTTAGATCGATCGCTATTAGTAGAAATTGTGAGGTGGCTATTGCTTTTCCCGCTTTCTTATTGGTCGAAATTTCTGGGTAGCCAGTGGCTATCACTATTTTTCAAAATGGCTTCTCGCGAGCTGCTGAATTTAAAACAAAAATCGGTTTTTTGAGCCCTGATTCAACGTTTTAAATGAAAAAAGTGCCGCTAAATTCAGGAGAATATATTTTTGACATTTTTAAAGGTAAGCGATAACAAATACACTATTTTTCTTCCAAAGGCAGCGTTTTTTTTCGCTGTTGAAATGTACATGTAAACTTTTTCCGTACGGCTCAACCACTTATTAAATGTTTAGTTTGTAAATTATTCGTTTTATCCTCATTTATATATGTTATTTACTGGATGAGAGGTACGTACTGGAAAAATATTTTCCCGAGGTCTCAGAAGCGGCCCGAGACTGAAGGTCGAGGGACGCTTCTGAAGCCGAGGGAAAATATTTTTCAGTACGGACCGACCTAAATGGTAAATAACGTTTTTATGGAAAATTTAAAATTTATAAAATATTCCAGGGTTGTTCGAGATCAGTGGCGTTGTCTTGCACAAGGATAGGAATTTGCATTGTTTTTGGACTATAATTTTCCAAATAATTCATGACACGATGAAAAAGGTATGCCTGTTTATTCAATTTTTGTTTATGTGTGGTTTTTCATCGTTTAAACTTGCTAAAACTGCCCGTTTAATTTTGAGCAGGGCTTCCACTTTACTCTGTCGAAAACATGTGTTGTTTTTTGTACAATTGAAACGCTGTTTAAAATGAAAAAAACACATGTTCACACTGCCGTTGATCTTGTTTTCTTGGAGGAAATGTCTTGTTTTCAATTGAACTTTTTATCATGGTTATTTTTTACAATTTTTAGAAACCAAATCACAGCAAATTCTCAAAATATATGATGCATGCTGCATGTCGGCCAAGCCGAAAGCCTTAGTTTTACATTCTGAGCGCTATTAAGTCATGGCTCTAAAAAGCTCCAAATTACCCCCTGCCGCGCGCCTTCATTTCGCTGCTTGATTCCGTGGGTTTTGCGTGGATTGTACGTGTCTTTTGCGTGGTCCTTACAACCATAAAATACATTTAAAAGCGAACTTAAATTTTGAACTAATCGTTAGGAGTCCACAGTATGATTCTGGAAAGGATCACCGTGTTGTGTACAATATTTTATACAATTATAGTGTGAAAATATACGGATAATATTAGGAGAGTTGTTAAAAAAATGTTTATATTGCTGCTTTGTGTAGGGACGATTATCTACTGCAATATAATGAAATGTACCTTTTTTCTATGCCATGATAGTTTCCTTTCAAGATATAGATTCTTAATTTATATTTTACTGCTGTCTTAAACAATTTAATATAGGCCACAAACTAATCGTAATCGTAACCATAAACTGATCTTGTTCCCACTCTGCGGTGAAATATTGTGTATATATATACTGTAAAATATGTAAAATAGCTGATACAATTTTGACTGCTTAAATATGTCAAATATGAGAGCCTAAAGATATGACTGACAATTTGTTTCTTCATATAGAAGAACACTAGTCACCAGATTTTTCAACAGAAAATCGATTCTCAATCGAATCTTATATCAGTGAAATCATGCCGTAAACTGCATATTTATAACAAAAATACATTCCATGCATCATTGTACCTGTTCTTTGGCGTAAAACTGGAGTGGTTTTTAATAATTATTTTTCCATTTTTGCATCAAAAAACTCAATTTTCAAACGCAAGAGAAACTTTGAAATCCCTGAAGTTTTTGCTGTGTTCGCTGTTTCCATGGACTCATGGAGACAAGAATGATTAAAATTCAAAACGGCGGTCAATAATTTACATTTAACAATTGAGAATAAAGCCTATTTGGCTATTTACCAGTGAAATTACAACTTAAAACAACACTTTTTAAGAAAAAAATGTCTAGATTAAAATACAATTTCATCAGTAAGCTAAAAAGTGTGTACTGTAGATGAAAATGGTAAAAAAGCTATGAGAAACACGTACGTGACCAATAAAATGTACTTCAATGTGATTCAAACAGACTTGGGAGACGTACTTTTTTCAATTGTCTACTTACTTTCTACATGAAGTCATTGAACTATAAGTAAACTGGAACGCTAAAACGCCGAACATTAAAGTTATATTTCATATAAAAACTTCAAGACTTTAGGTAAAAGGGAAATACTGAAACCTTTGAGGGAAAATTTGCCGTATTTTTTACAAAATTGCGGTTGTTTTTGTATTTTTTAAGTATTTCCATTTTGCCTAAAGTCTTGAAGTTTTTATATCAAATATAACTTTTTAATAGCTTCAATTCAACGAATCATAGGACTTGATCATAGGAGTTAGCGTTCCAGTTTACTTAGAGTTCACTGCATGAAGTTGACTTAATTTCTAGCTGTTTATTTTAGATCCAACTGGAATGGTTGTCCTCTAAACCGTTAATGTACAAAAAATAGAGAAAGAAAATAGAAAAAATGCTAATTTTGAAAACAATTTTCTTTTGCTCCTTAATTTTTTATTTGAGACACCCATTCCAGTTGGATTCAATAACTTCAATATAAACGCTTACTAATTCAGACAATCTCAATCCGTAACATTGCTTTTCCAGACCCATCTCCCGATGACTTAAAGATGAGCTGTGCAATATTACAATTTGCAGGGTCACGTGACAGTTGCTATGGCAGTCAATGTGTGATAATTGTTAACATTAGGCTGATCTAACAACTTGCCAAGTTTGGTGAAGAATGCTCAAATGAGCTTCGTGTAATTCAGATTTTTGTATATTTTTTGCAAAATGAGCTGGAGCCAGGACTTAAGTTATACTATTTTTTCCGTTTTTAACATAAAATTTAAGCCAGATTAAAATGTTGACATCGTCTATGGAGTAACGGCTATCTTTAAAAGGGAGAACGGGGAATCGGGGAATGGAACGGGGAATCGGGGAATGGAACGGGGAATCGGGGAATGGAACGGGGAATCGGGGAATCGGGGAATCGGGGAATCGGGGAATTTTTAAAAGGGGGAATCTTTAAAAGGGGGAATCTTTAAAGGGGGAATCTTTAAAAGGGGAATCTTTAAAGGGGGACTCTTTTGCATACGTCAATTTACGATATATGCAATACTCTTCTGCTGAAATTACATACGCACTATTTTTTTAGCATCTCACGCACAAAAATTCCACCCACGTCACTGTCTAAATCTTTTAAAATATCTTCAACATGCATGTGCAATATATTATTATTGATTGATTTTGTGATTTTGTGAATCATTGAAACAATTCCGTCATTATTCGATCTGGGCTTTAATTTTATGGCAACCAGCTACACATTTGCGCTACTCCCAGAACCGAAAATCTTATTCGGTGTCCCAATTAAAATATATTATATGTAATTTTTTGTAAAAGGTTATATTGATAAGTGTTGATACATATGAAGTTTTACGATATTAAGAAAGGGTTGGTTTTGACAATTTTGTTTCTGTTCAGGTTCCTGTTCTTGTTTATTTTTAATGTTTAGATAAATGACAAATTTTAAATAAGCACATCTCAGTAACAGTTAGCCACATTTGAAATACGGTATTCCAGTTTGTATGTGACCAAATTAAAAAATGTGTTCTTCCATCTGTGTTTTTGGTCCTATCATGGGATGTTCTTGAAGGATAGAGGTTACCAGATGAATTATTTTTCATGAATGTAATAAACAAGTACAATATGATTGCGAGTACAATAGGTATTTTTAGTACGTCTGCTCTGTGACGTATTTGCAGATAAAGGAAAACCCCACACGGCCATTTGGTGTGCCTGATTGGCCAAATGGCCGTATTTATCCGTAAACTATGTCACAAGGCAGACTTATTAAAAAGGTCTATTCTGGCACAATTTCCAAATATCACTTCTAAGTTGTGGTGTGAATCCTTAATTGTACTCGCTATCATATGATTACCTATAGGAATTGTGCGTTTTGTAATGCACGAAACGGCTTTGCGTGTAGGTAGGGTAACTATAGTGTTTATCATTTTCGGTTCTGGGAGTAGCGCAAATGTGTAGCTGGTTGCCATAAAATTAAAGCCCAGATCGAATAATGACGGAATTGTTTCAATGATTCTTTCACAAAAATCAATCACAAAAATCAATAATATAATAGCGCTATTGTCCGCCGCCCGCAATCTGCTACCCGCAATCCGCTACCCGCAATCCTCCGCCAGGCTTCGAATTTAGATGCATGTGAAAGAATGGTTTATCATTATGAAAGTTATGTATTTGTCACTAAAATACGGTTATTTGGTTTTTATATATGTTCTATATATAAATATTACATCATGTTATTCTTTATTATTGCGTGAAACTTGAAAATAACACTCGTGTTCATTCGTAGTCACTCGTGGTCAGTCGTGGTCAGTTGTAGTCACTCATGGTCACTCGTGTATACTTTTAGACAAGACCGTAAAAAGCTGCCCGCTCACGCAGCCAATCAGATTGCAGGAAATCAAAAATATCAATAGCTGTACACAAATAAAAAAATAAATATCGTTATGTTCAGCAAAAACCAAGCTGTGATATATTTTTAAAACTATTCTATTTTGTATTGAGCTCTTCCAAAGTATTTTTCTCACGAACTTGTCTGTTTTTGTTTTGCTTCGATATATGTTTTCACACTCGTTGCGAGCACTGCTTTTGCCGGCATGTTAACCGGCCGCTGAGAAAAGCGCTGAATTTTGTACTATAGCCTTTTCAACTGACCTCATGACTTTCTGTGTCTGTTTTTCTCTTTGAAATTTCTACTTAAATAGCCATCTCCGCCTCTTTGTCTAATTGTAAAATAGTTATTAATAGTTTAACAAACTCGTACCTATACAGTACATGAGAGATATTCCGAAGTTCATGCAATATTGATATATACAAATGTTCTTAATGCCTGATCGTTGAAACAGCGGTTAAATCTCATGTCATGTATTTAATTGACTTTTCAAATTCGACGTTTTGATTTGTGTGAATAGAAATGACAATACGACGCGTATTTGCTGTTCTATAGTATACTGAAATGTTATCAGGTGACCTTATTCCCAGTATTGGTAATTAAAACTCACTGATCTGGAAATAATACTGGATTTAGTATCTATTGTGTTAACAAGTACTTTTAATACTAATGACGCGTGTTCACATAACAGCACATGCTCAGTTATACAAATTTGGTCCCACAACCATTAACCAAATTTTCGTTCCTATATTAGGGTAAAGTTGGGACAGACCTGCCGACCGACGGACCGAACGACGGACAGACCGACGGACAGACCGACGGACAGACCGACGGACAGACCGACGGACAGACCGACGGACAGACCGACGGACAGACCGACGGACAGACCGACGGACAGACCGACGGACAGACCGACGGACAGACCGACGGACAGACCGACGGACAGACCGACGGACAGACCGACGGACAGACCGACGGACAGACCGACGGACAGACCGACGGACAGACCGACGGACAGACCGACGGACAGACCGACGGCACAGAATAGGAAATGACCAAAAAGGCCACTCAGCAGTGCAACGTGACACCCTATTTTTATGCAGTTATCTGGCCAGAATGATGGCGGACCAGCCAGTTCAGAGTGTTTATTGGTCAGAAAATGCAATTGACTGGCTAGAATAATGGTAATGAACATGCGTAATGCGACATGCGCAGCGTCAAAAACTTCAAAGGTTCGGCCTCAAGTGGCCCTTCTAGTCATTTCCTATTCTATGGCGATGGACAGAGCGACGGACAGACATACCCTCTTATAGAGACGCGAGCACGCATCTAAAAATGAAGATGGGATCAACTGACAACATTTCTAGCGTGGTAGAAATTTATTGTCTGAATTTATTTGATGATTCATATGTTAAAATAATGTAGTAATCTGGTATTTTTAGAGTTCGAAAACGTTTAAAAGAGAAGTAGAGACAATTTTCCTGTATATTTGGTAGTAATGGTGGACTTCTATTGTCTAGCGATGTTTAACTGGCTTCATTTTCTACACCAGTGTACAATATTTTGCGCTATCCAGTCTACTTTTCAGACCAGTGCAAGAACTTCATTCCAGAATTCAGGTCTGGTGAATTTGATGAATTTACCTTCAATTTCTCATTTTTTACTAATCCACTATAAAATTGTCGACTTTTTGTTTGGTTATACCTGATTATGTGTTGCGCAGTTTTTAAAGATCAAAATAAACGTGGAATTTTTCTAATATTCAAAACAAAGATGTCCATTTTGCGCGAAACATAATTACATAACCACAATATTTTCGTCACCATTTTGAAGACTCATTTAATTATTGCTGATGACATTCCTAGCCAACGCCGACCAAACCGAAAACTACAAACTGCATTTTTTCGCTTCCCTTTGATAGAACTTGACAAGAAAGTAACTTAAGACATTTAAATCACATACCATTATATAATCAAAATATTTACAGTCTCGTAAATTATACAAAAGCAATAAATTAGCATATTTACACTTTAGTCTTTACTATTACGAATAATGATATTAATCAGATGTCCGAGTTGTCACATTGTCTAATTTATTTACCTTTCGCTGTGTAAAAATTAGCTGCGTAAAATGTGTATTAAGTGCGCGAATCAAGCAATGTTCTAAGGAGTTAGTTTTGTGATTTGTATAGTAATGTTGATTACTTAGCTTTGTACTCCTAGAAAGTCCATTCTGACGTCATCTTGTCGCATGGTATTCTGGCATTTTCATATCTTATCGGGAGGAGCCTATGTAAGAAAAAATGCCAGAATTTAAGGGTGCATTCATTACTTATACCTTGGGTTAGTACCGAAGATGATGACCGCAAACTTGAATTTTTTTTTGGATATTGGCAAGGATCTATTTTTACTCGACTGTACTAAAAGAAGTCGAAACTATTTTACCCAGATTTAGTCAGAGAAAAGTACTACCCAACCAATTTTTCTTCGGTGACAACTCCAGGTATATTTAATAAACGCTCCCTAGTAATGACATCAGAACTGGTTCCCCACTATATATTTCATTATCAACTAGTGCTGTGTGAAATCTAACACACTCAACAGTTCGGATGTCTTAGTGACGTTTTAGATCGCCAGCTTCTTGTTCGATCTTAAATAATGCAGGGGGTGAAAGTTCACTAGCATGAAATGCCCGCGGTATGGAAGACCGACGTGCACCCCCCGGACCGCAGCAATTGTGCGGACATTCTGACGCACAATATACCGAGCATACTCCTGGGCATCTGGCATGCTTGTTTTCCGATTCGTCACCTGTTTCTGGTTTCACTGCTGACTTTGTGCAACATGCACGCGGACAGCTAACCATACATCTCTTGTTGCAGATTGAAGGACACATCGGGGACTGCATTGGTTGCATCATTGGTTGCATCATGGGTTGCATTCCACCACAACCAACTTGCATTGGTGGCATACATGGTTGTTGCATTGGATATGAGACAATTCGTGGTGGTGGAGCGATAACACTTGATGGATCTTCTTTGGATATACTAAATGATCCGCATACAGTAGCTGTACCACAACCTCCACCTGCGCCACCCTGAGGAGGTGGTAGCCCACCTTTAGCTGGACCTTTTCCTTTAGGTCCACCAGGTTGTTGACCAAAGCCTTGTTGACCAAAGCCTTGTTGACCAAAACCTTGTTGACCAATTGGTGCTCGTTGACCATAGCCTTGTTGACCAATTGGTGCTCGTTGACCATAGCCTTGTTGTGGGAAGGGTTGTCGACCGTATGGCTGACCATAGGGAGATGCTTGAGGATAGGGTGATTGTTGGCCATATGGTGATTGTGGCCGGTAAGGTGATGCACCACCTCCTAATGGTCGACCTGCAGTAGGCGCAGCTGCGTCTCCTGTAGGTGGTCCTCCAGCGGCAGGTGTTGCTGCATCTCCAGGTGGGGGTGTTGCGTCATTTTGGTTGGGGGCCAGTTGGTTGTTCGTAGGTGGAGGGCTTTCGTCTTTACGAAGTTCTATATGAATAGAATTGAGAGTCATGAATAGAATTGAGAGTCTCATGCAGCCCTTGTTCTCGTTTGACGGGGTCAGGAGTGTTGAGAAAACTATCATGCAAACTCTCGCTTGCCAACTCTCATCTTCGTTTGACAAGGGCTTGTTAAGTGTAATCTTTAGGCTGGCTTTTTACCCTAGACCACAGTGCAGCACGATTCGAGATGGCGTGGGTATGACGTGAACAGGTCAGACTGGAAATTAAGTCAGACTGGAAAGACTTGATATCCGCCATGGTATCCGTCATTTCAGAGATATATTTCTCGAACTTACTTGAATACATTTTGCCCTTCCATCTTCTCTTTTGTGGGAGTTGTGCGTTATCGCCCCTCAATTTTATAAAATTCACTATTGTTTTTCGTTTACTGGCAAAATCTAGGTATAATAGATAAACGCATTAGAAAACTTGACTGTAGGTTATTTCAAGTAATTTACTATGCCGTCTGTATGGCTACATGACAGAAATAAACATGTTTTCTAAGACTCGGATAGACGAAGCAATGGGATTGCTTGATGATTCAATGTGAATTTAGACAGGTGCGGAGGCATTGGTAATTTTTGACTTCGCTGTTGTTGCATTATATACAGGGTGTCGTCAAAAAAATTTCGCCCACTGTAATTCGTACTAGCTATTATGGTAGTTTCAGATTTTTAGATTGGATGGAATAACTATCATATCATGCCAATACGTTGATATTTGACTGATCAAAATAACTAACCGTTTACCTTCTAGAATCAGTTAAGGTGGCGACACTAATTTTGCATCCCTTCCAAATTATGGAAATTAGGTTAAAGGTATTGAAATATCTTTAGAAGGATTTTTAAATATACTACCTACCTATCATCTCTAAAACTAATTATTTGTGTTTCAAGTAAAAATTACAAAAGCCACCCTGGCAAGGTATGGAAAATGCACAGAATTTCTGTTTTCCACTAATTTGTCCCAAAACAAAAAACATGTGCATTTTCCTTCCCCTATTCGGGCTTCCGCCTCATTCTTCATTAATTTTTAGAGTAAATGAATTCTCGATGTTGGCTACAAATTTAGGCAAGTCGCAATATTGGTGTCGCCACCTTAAGTGTTTCTAGAAGGCAAATGGTTAGATGTTTCGATCAGTCGAATACCAATTGATTAACATGATATGTTTGTTATTCAACCCAGTGCAAAAAATTTGAATCTTTGGTTAAAGGTAACGAAGTAATACCACAAAATATGATGGGGGCATTTTCTTGGGGACACTCTGGATTAATTGCTTACCTGTTTCACTGAGAGCAAATGCAAACAGGAGAGGAAGAAGAAGAATAACCGGAGTTGTCTTCATCTCTATATTTTCATACGCCGCTCCTGTAAAAAGATTGAAAATCATTTTCGGACCAAATCATTTTCGGTTTCTTGTACCCTGCATATATATGCATGGCAATGAAAGCGAAATTGAATTATTTGTTTATACAGAATGAGACACAATTATTTTTTTTAAACCCAATCGCAAAACATGATCATTTTATCTAAGTATTAACGGACTTTCCATTTAAGTAGAATATCTTTATGGGATGTGTATTTTGATCAGTATTTGCTGCAACATTACAATTACTCCATTTCTAACTTTGAGCTAGTTATCTTAGTAAGATAACCGCAAAAATAGTTCCATGCATATAGAGGGTTTCATGTGACATCACAAAATTTGTAATATATTAAAAACGAAAGCTGATTATTTTATATGTTTTGCAGATCATTACAATGAGTTCTAGTAAAAAAATGACGTTGTTACAAGTATTCCTTCCTGAGTTATAGAGTTTTCAATATTCTGCTGACATCAGCATGATATTTGAAAAGTTAAGGACCGTTAGATCTGACCACAAACATGGCGGCCAAAATTTTGAGTGCAATATTCCAAAGCGCTTCAGTCAAAATGTCACAATTTGGCACAGATAGATAGTCCATTTGAAATTCAAACCAAAATTTTTCAGTTTATATAAACAATATTTAATAAGTATAATTTGCGTTTGCTCTAAGAGCATCATTGCTCATCTAGAGAGCTCACGCACATTACATTTTTACATATTTGCATTAAAGTTACGTTGTGCATAATAAATAACGTGTAACGACTTTTAAAATAATGCTGACGTCAGCAATATTATTAACCAAAAACTCTGTAACTCTGGAAAGAATAATTGCACAAAGCTAATTTTTTTGTGTGGAATGTTCTTCACAATGATGGATAAAATTTGCTAAGGTATCAGCGTCATAATTTGGATTTTAAGAGTTTATTATGTAACTTGAAATCCCTCTATCAGATAAGCTATACAAAGATAGAAAGTATACATAAGCCTAAGGGCAGTTTATGATTTCATTTTTCTTCATATTTTGTTTCTTGTTAAGAAGTTGATGTGAAGCGACTCGTCCCATTACACAATACTTCATCACAAAAAGCTGTCTGCTTTACCATTAAATATTTTTGAAAATATTGAAAAGCGAGCCTTTAACGATGATATATTATAACGGGCTCAGCCCAAACAGAGCGAGACTGGGTAGAAGAATACAGGCATTCCTTTTTAATACTATAATAAGTTTACTGACTTTTTTAATGTTAAACTTGTGCAGGGCGAGGCATCTTGGATTGAAAAGAATATTGAAATTTCAGTTTATTTTTGGAGGATGGGCTGCCTACTGATTTTGCATCGTAAATAGACAGGTACTAGTTAAAAGGCTGAATTCGTTATATTTCTATCTCGCATTATATTCACTAATTGCCAATACCTTTCACTCGTACTTATATATAATATGTTTTGCCTCTCTTTATTATCTTACTGCCGTAAATTACACTATCGCTACATACTTAAGGCAATAAATTATAGATAGTGTGATTTCGGTCGCTGTCACCTGACTATTTTAAAGACTACCATGCCTTGAAATAATCGTTCTAACAGACTCGCAACACAAGTAAAATAGTTTCTAATTACCTTAATTTAACCTATTCGTTTTACGCTAATAGTAGTATATTATTTCGCCTACCTGTGTATATTCTTTGATCCGTTGAGAAGAAGCAAATGCTCTATCGAACTGTGTCCGACCTTCCGTGTCGACGATGCAGGTTGTTGTTTGAAAATAAAAATCACGTCATCCCCTTTCGAAGGAGAAAGCTTGAGATGAGGTCGCTTCTGACGCAACTCGTTCACATGCTTATTTTTCAAAATAACACTGGTATTTATTTTTGTGTTGTAGATTCTATTTTCATCCATGGACTCGAAGAAAATACGATCACGAATGCTGTATGCAACTTGTGGTGCAAGCTCCAAACACAACCGATATATAAAATCAGCCGTATGATAAGGTTGTGTTCATGTTGGACTTATATATGGGGTGGTTTACATGAGACCGGACGATGTGAGGCGGGACGATTCCTATTCGGCCATAGTGATGTCTTTATTTGGTGTTAATTCACATGACACCTGGTTTAAAAATATTGCGCAGACCGGTCTGAAGTACATAGAACCGACTACAAGCCGGGAAAAACTCAAACGGAATGATTTAGAACAACGCTGATAATAGGGAAACACAACTGCAGGCGCAACTAACATAATTGGCTTTTTGGATTGCGTTCTCCAACAACGCGGAAAAAATAGAATGACCGATCTCCTTCTTGACCATTTGTATTTTCGCCCCACTCACACCTTGTCCCTGTATGTCTCGTGTAAACAGGGCCTTAATCGGACACCTTTTCGAGGTCAGATTATTCATTATCAATACCTAGGGCGGCTTGTAAAAGACCAGTTCTTCTCTCAGAATCAAATTCCCAACTACGAGATTATTTCCACCAGACTGCGTGTAAAATCAGAAATAAAGTAATTTAACTGAATAAAATATAAAACAACCGCACCAAACTAAATAAAAGATGTCAAAATATGAAAAGTCAGATCCAATCCCTTCAGCGCAAGAGAGAAGCCCGGTCACAGATAAATTGCCTGTCGAATTAACTGAAAACTTTTACATTTAATTCAATATCAGGGTTAATTCAAAACCATAATATTTTGTCCTTTCTAATCACGAAAGAACATGCAATTGACCTGAATATGTTTGACGCCTGTAACTGACCGTACATTATATCATTAATACCCAATTATATTACACGTACTGTTTCTTTTGGGGCTAAGGCGGGAGATGAGAGATATGGCCCCAGAAAGCCTTGGGTTTTCCCGTTTACCCAGCTTTTCCCGCACTGATAAAGTTGAGACAGGGTACGTGGGTCAAGGAGAAATAGATTGGGTATAGTAAATACATTTTTTCACTGTTGTAAAGAATTAGAAGTCCAGACCACTGATCTCAAAACTAGCTAGTCTTGGATAGATCATGCTTTTGAATAAGCCAAAATTCCACTTGAATCATAACATGCAGCCAAGACTGGAAGAATTAAAATATGCGTATCAAAGTATTCAACTTTTCAATCATTCATTTGTGTTTTACACAGTAGAACTGTCATTAAATAATTTTTGTCTAGCATATTTTGTCTTCTGTGGAAAGCTCTCCGAACTGGCTTATTCAATGAGCTAATTTTGAAGCCAGAATGTCTAGAATGAGAAGAGGTTTTAAGATCTGTCAAATTATTTACAAATCGAGTCGTTAGGTGCTTAAGGTGGCTTCCTACAGTTACTAGCGTTTGAAACATGACTTATATAGTCAGACGTCATCCTCGCGCCCCACTCGTGGAATTTTGGTGGAATCTTCGCGACCCGGAAATTTTTTTAAACAAGACGCGGGAAGTAATTTTCGAGACTTATCTCCGAAGAAACCACAACCCGGCGTTTTCATTATTATCGTAAATCTTTGAAATTCAAACAGTACGTATGTTTTTAACAAGTTTCTCAGCTTTATTTTAGCATTTTTTTTACGTATTTACGTTCAGTATTATCTTCTATAATGTTCAAAATCTTCGACTTGTTGCAGACTAAAAATTGTAAAATGATACTTTAAACCCTCCTCAAGGCAGTCTAGAACTGTCAAAGTAATCTAATTCTTTAAAGCAATGAAAAGTTTGAAAACTACTACATACAACTACAGTACAGACAGTTACGTCTTATGAAAATTTGGAATTGTTTGAACTGTCATACCGATTTCAGCAATAAAAACAAATTTAAGAAACGTTGGATTAATTCATTGCGTAATCCACCGACAAACCAGACCAGAAAAAAGACCACCAACAAACAATCTTGGGTCCAACAAGCTAAGGATAACGAAAAGAAAAGAATTTTGCTCGAAATTGTACACCATTTCGAAAAAAACTGCCTGTTTTACAATCAGCGAGCAGTGACTCGAAGTAGTCGAAGAAGTGATGTGCGCGCGAGACCATCACGCGAAAGACACGGACATGCGCAGTTAGCGATGTTGTCGAAATGAGATTCTGTTTGGCCGCGCAAGTTTTGGACGTGGCTTAATGGCTTTTTTTAATATATCCAAATTTTAGAAAAATTTACAGAACAGTTTTCTCACAACAGAAGTTTGCAAATATCTATCATACCTTATTCACCGATGGAAATTCAAGTAATTTCATTTTTGTCCCATTTATAGGATATGACTACTATAGCAACGCGAGTGTGGTATATTTAGAACCCATTTTTTTAACACATAACAGTTATATTATTGGTTATTACCCAAAAAGCAACTATATATTTCACAAACATGAAGATATCTGTTGCAATAGGGAAAGCACATTTTCAACCCTTGTTTTAATATTAAGTGCAGGGAGCCACCTTAAAATAGTTTTACAATTAAGAAAATCTCTTCTTAGTAACTTGAAAGATAGGCTATAGCTTACAATACCTCTTGTAATGAGTTTTAGAACGATGTTTTACACTATAGATATGATAATGAGGTTACTTGAAGCGGCCATATTGGTGTGACCTCATTAGTTATTCACTGATGAACTTTATTAGAAAAAAGACCACGTTCTATCTAGACAATACTTCTCTTTCTCCACCAATAACTTTAAGAAGCTCTTCTAACAAGATTGTCAGCATCACGGCGTTGCAGTAGATTCGTGACGGTTAAACCAATATGGCCGCCATTGGCTTCATTTATGCATAGAAAATGTACTATCAATTTGAAATGAATTCATTTGAAAATGTCTTTCTGTCTGTTTGTTTGCGTTCGGCCACTTCATGACGTTTCGCCTTGAGATGGAGTTTTTGTGGTTTTTCGTAATGTGTGCATATTCAGGCTTGGTAATTTATAGGATCGGATCATGCAACAAATGAGCTATCACAATAACATGCATGACACAATTTGCGCTTCCTATTTATTTGTTAATATACTGTAGTGCTTTCAAAAAACTTTCTATACTTTCTTTCTAAATATTTTACGCATGTCGTTACAGCGATGTTGAGTTGCCTTAATGCCTTTTTGTTTGTCCACATGCGACATGAGTAAAATATCATGTGAGATGATGGCTTTGCATGAAAATATCAAAATATCGTAGTTCTACCAGTTAACATAATATTGGAACGAGAGTCACAGTAAAGCCACCTTTTGGATGCTTATACACTACATAACTTTGAGCATGATGTCTTATACAAGTTTTACTATTTCTTCCCTGGCACACAACAGCGAGCGTGACAAGCTGCGGCACAATTACTTAAACACGTCATAGGACATCCAGCATGGGCCTGACCTTTAGGTACCATCTGATCTTGTTGTACCATCTGACCTTGATGTACCATCTGACCTTGAGGTACCATCTGACCTTGAGGTACCATCTGACCTCCCGGCGAACAGCATGATGGACTGCATGACGGCGCGCAGGACTGGCCCGAGCATTGTGCGCCACACTGCTGACCAACACCTTGAGGCTGATAATTTCCTTGACTACCACCTGATTGCGTCATTGGTGGATAAGCGTTGGTTAAGCCTTGTTGATAGGAGCCACGAGCTTGTACTGGGGGTGCAGAGTTGTATCCACCTAAGTTAGGAGGGAACCGACAGCATGGATCTCTGCATGCTGGAGCACATTGGCTGCTACATTGACCTGGGCAGCTGGTTGTTTGATATGAAGATGATGGTTGAGGGTATCCACCATAGCCTTGTTGGGAATAACCTAATAAAATACTACGTTAGAAATAGGATTTTATGAAAATTTTGTCTATATGTTTGATCATAAAAAAATATGTTAAATTTGGGAATCGTTTAGGAAAAACGGGCCAAATTGTGTAAGAAATGGAGCAAAATGAGTAATTACACGATATTTTAGGCTATAAGATACTAATATACCTCAAGGTAGCTTTGACGAAAACACAACGTGCATGAGCATTTAAACTAGAAATACATGCATGCAGTAACCCCTCGCCCATTTGAACCATAGTTAAGTTTGAACCAAACAATTTACTCCCAAAAGTTATTGTAACATGAAGTACTGAGTCGACGAATGTAACCATGGTAACACGCAGCATGTGTATTTTTTTTTTTTTTTTTTTTTTTTTAAATTTTATTTTTTTTTTTTTATTTATAAATTGTCCAACTCCAACTATATAAAGTGTATGCTTATGTGCACTCTTTTTTTTTTGATTTACTGTAATAATTCAACTCCTAGACGTTCACAAAACGTTCAAATTTCAAAAAAACTTCTGCTTTTTTTCGGAGTATTTTTATACTTCTCGCACTTTTGCAAAGAAGTTTTTTTTTTTTTTTTTTTTTTTTTTTTTTCTAACATTTTTAAATATTTACTAAATACTCTTAAAGATTCAACATCAATGTATTGTCCCACACAGAATGATCTACACATTTTCATTTTCAAATTCTATATATATTACTAAATTTAAAATCAAAAAAGCAAGCATGGGAAAAATCGGCAAACTGCTTAAAACGTTCCTTTCCTTTCTTTCGACTTTTTTTCCTTTCCTCTTTGTTAATTTGTTCTAAATTTTCATTTATCTTGTTTTGTTTTGCTCATTTAGAGACTTATGCATAAAAAGAGAAAAAACTTTTGAAAAAAAAAGAAAAAAAAAAGTCTTCCTCTCTTTGAACTTGCGCATGCACGATAACTTACGAAAAGGTCCTGTCCAGTCCAGTCCATGACAAAAAAAAAATGGCGGACAACCATATTCCAAAAATGTTTTCACACACCCGTAAATCTCATAATCGAGTTATACTCGCACGGCGCTTCGCCCCGGCTCGGGGATTATCTCCCAAACCAAATCATAATGGGGAACGTCTTATCGAATTCGCTGCTTGCTGAAGTCTTAAAAATCTTCCATTGCAATTTCAATGTACATATTTAGATATTTAGATATAGACGAATTCGTAGTTTCGACAGCACATCCATACATTCGGATGCACAGTCGTTGAAACTACGAATTCGTCTATATATCAGTACTATATACTTCAACTTTGTTTCTTTTTAATATCGACAATACCAAATCGCTTTCTGTAGGATGAACATGTGTTTAAATATACCAATACCTTCGAGGGCGGTGATATCTTCGGCATTTTATAGGATGTGTATTCTTACCTGGGGAAGGCTGTGGTGTTCCTGGCCTATTTCTGCTATGAGCTTCTGAAATTCAAAAGTATACCAGCATAAGATTTGTTATAGTTACTTATCTCTCTGTTGGAGAATCAGAAATAATCTGGCAACAAGTGAATGACTACGCTCACGTCAGACAATTTTGTCAGACTATATATGTGAGAGCTCTGAACTGGAACTATTTTAAACTCTTGTCTTTTCATCCCATTGTCATTTCCTCATGCAGCTTTAATATCCTGAACTGCATATTGTGACCGAAAGCTGGGCTAATAGAATCCCGTTGCTTCTCTTTTTCGCCCGGCGTCTTACGTGTAGCTCTTTTAGTTTGTTTGATGGTTTTCTCTCATATTATAACGTAATAGGAAATGTAGTGGCTCTGCTGTATTACTTACAGTAATATTAATATTATACTCACTTCTTTCCTGATCATATTGAAGAAGATTTTGGATGGCTTTTCCTGCTTTGTCTAGATTTTCTGGAAAAAAGCACGATAACATTACCTCGTGCACAGTTGTGTTCTGAGTTCAGTATTATCATTATCATCATTATAATATTCAGCTATCTAGTGGCATATACGTAAACGTAGAGAGAAACACGCTAGCAAATACTCTTGGTTTATAAGTAGTTCTGCCACGAGTTACGATTTACAACAAAAATTCATATTCTTACTGACGCTTGATGCTAACAATTTCTTCAACTGTCCAACATTGACTGCTTGCAGATCTGAAATATTTTACACGAATGTTTTACACCATATATGCTTACAATGATATAATCTTCTTGCACATTTCATGCGTGACAGCTTAAATAATCAATCGATCATCTTATGATATTATATAGCTAACAACCTATTTTCGCCTTCCTACAGAGTGTTCAAATAACCTATCGTCTAGAATGTCTATACAGAGTGTCTAAAAAATCTTAAATGTCTCGATGGGGTAACAATCATTAACCTAGTACAGACCTAGAATTTACCTTTGTCCTTGAGACGTTTCGCCGTCTCTTTTAATGCCTTAGCTGTATTCTTTAACTCCTTCTTAGAGTGTTTTCCGTCTTCGTTTCCTGAGCGTAGAATACAAATCTTTCATCATGTTATGAAGACGAAGGAAAGCTTTCATGCACTGGCCGATTCCTATATAAATTTCCCCCTGTTCGATTTATTGCCGGGTGCAGATAAGCTTCTCATGAAAATTTTGATCAGCTACTGAATTAAAAATAGTGTCAGTATACAGTATTGTTGGTCATTGCAAATACTTCTTGAAGAAATATTGAACTTGAACCACATAACTTAATCCAATAATTTGTGTTAAAGACATATCGGTCAAGATCAGTCTAATAAATAATATAGCTAATAGGAAATTTAGGCAGGCAATCTTGTTTTAACATGTCAGCGGCTTTCGCCGGAACATGGGTGACCTAATTTTGATGCCGAAAACCAAGCGAGTCTCATGAATGCCTGAAGCATGTTTGCATTGAAAGTTGGAAGAATAGGAAACCTTTTGTAAAACAGTTTAACAAAATGGGATGCTAACATGAGAAGCAGAGTATCTTTCTGGCACACCTCCTTCTGACCTATATGTTCTGGCTAAGGTATAAGCATGAACACAGACGCGCAATTATATCTTGATCCTGTAAAACTTACCTGAATCTTTGCTGCTTTTCTCATCATTCTCCTTGTCACTATCCACCTCTGCTTCCTCATCTTTATCCTCAGCTTTATCTTCTTTCTTGTTTTCCTTTGTATCCGTCTTTTCATCTTCGTTCTCTTCTTCTACATGAACATCCTCCTGTTTCTCTTTATTGGTTTCTGTTTTCTTTGAGTCATCCGCTACTTGCTCAGTTTTATCTTCTTGTTTTGGTCTCGGCTTACTTTCCACTTCTTTTTTAGTCGACATTTCAACCTCAAATTTGTCATCGTCTTCATTACTGTTTTCCGGCATCTCGTTATCGTCATTGTCTATCGTATTATCTAATGTTATAGACAAGAAAAGACGGTTGTGAATACATTGTGAGTGAATTATTTCTCATTTATTACATATATTTTAAGATCATTCCTATTCACGGTATTTTGGTATTGTCATTTTCCGTTATTCCTTTCGATCATAGATCCGTTACTCATTATTTCGAAACACAATTATTCATTATTCATTTTCTTACGATTCCTTTGTTAAAGAGCCGTTCATCATATAGGGGGTAGGTTGCGCCGATTGGTTTCGCGGGTGAGCCAGATTTGTAAAGCATTGGCGGGGGGGGGGGGGTCAAAATAGTTATAAATATAGATAAAGAGGTCGGCCAACCTGAATTTTAAGCATATTTTGAAAGAAACTTAGTCTCACTTGTCTTGTAATATATTTAACTAATACAACCCACCTAGGAAAAGTACAATTTGCAGGAATTTGAACCGGTTGTGTTTAGTTTCATTTTCCCTTTAAACCTGACATGTATACAGGGTGGCGCAAAAAAGTTTTCCTGTTTGATTTAGTATAACTTAAAACCTAAAAGAGGCTGTTTGCGCTTTCATGCAATATCGACCGAGATACAGTAGCTGTGTTTAAACTGAGTAAAATTTTTTGGAAGTATCGAGAGGTAAAAACGACCTATTATTGTATTCAACTAATTTGATGACCGTTACTATTCACTTCAATGAAGTGAAGTTGAAGTTTGAAATGTCTCTAGCTTGAATGGATATGCTCTTTAATTTTTGCTTTCCGATCTGTGGGAATCATGGAAATTAACTTATAAAGCTATTTTTGTTAAAACTTTTCTTCTAAATATTCGACTCTAAGAGCCAAGACAGACAGACAGACAGACAGGCAGACATATACATATAGAGAGAAAGAGAGAAAATTATTTTAAACTCGGGGTTTCTTCAGTGCAACGCACTGCTTTACAAGAAAGCCGAAGTATTTAAAAAAATATATATATTTACATGAGTCAATAGTAAAAGAACTACGCGAGCAGAGGAAGCAATGATCGATTGCAAATTACTTTTATATAAACGTGTTCAAATTGTCAATGCACCTAATACTTTCTGGTAATTCGTTCCAATTTTTTGCTCCAGAAAACGCAGCTTCTTCTTAAAAACTCAATTCTAGGCCTAGGTAGAACACACGTCATTTTTCGCCTTCGAAATGAATAATTGTCGTTCTCAGAGGTCTCGAAATGGTCTCGCAAATAGAAAAGGGCCAAATTATTTAACAATTTAGATACCATAATTAACATGTGATCTTTCCGTAGAGGCCAGACAGCCAGACAGCCAGACAGCCAGACAGCCAGACAGCCAGACAGCCAGACAGCCAGACAGACGCACTCAAAGGACAGCGTCATATAAGTGAACTTCTTGACACAAGTGTTTTCATTCATCTCAAATGAGTTTGAAGGAAAACAATACTCTAATACCTTGAAAGGAAGTGAACGTCTCGAAATGTTCACAAAACTAAACTGCATTTTACCGAAAAAAATTCCTTTTTGAAATGAAATCAGTTTAATTTAAAATATAAGCGTAAAAATGCTTTTGTTCTCCTTTTAATTTAGACCTTTTTCATCATATAAAATATACGATACTTTAACCGTAAATAAATGAAAAATTATATATATAAAGCAGGAGCTTTTAGAACAAAAATACATCAACACTTTTATTGTTTCAATAATATAACAAACCTGCCTCTATATTTGCTAAAGTATCCGTCCCACAGCTCTTCCAATAAAGTCCCAAAAGCGACCTTTAATTCATACTTACAATCTGCCATACTTTTGAAATCAGTGAGATGACCATTGATGAACTTTAGATCTCCCATGGATTTCCTTTTTTCCGGGTGTGATAAATAACCGAGTGGAATTAGTGCCCTCGCCCTTCGCGCCGTTGGTTCGGGGATTAACTACTTTATTAAAAATATGTATTATTTCTTGAGAAAGTGTAATATATAAATTATCTAAAACAGTTTGTCCACGTTTTAGTACATAAGCACTGAAGATGCCACAATAAATTGATTCATCGTCCTCAGTAAAAAGTTCCGCACAAGTTCGTAACCGTAGTCTATCATGAAGAATATCCCGCCATATTAATGCACGTTCAGATGAGAAGATTGAACAAAACATGATAAAATGATATGCTATATTATCCATGCATCGATCACATAACCGACATCGGAAAGAATTCACTGGAATATCTACCTTGGACATAACTGCAGCTGGTATATTACCACTCAACACATTTACAGCATTGGCAATTGCCTTTGTAAAAACGGGATTCCTGAGTGCAGTATACCACATCTTCAAAAGTTCAAATCGTGATGAATAAGACGGTAGTAATAAAGTTCTGGTTTCGTCTCCATTCCCGTTTTCCAAGTTTGAATTTGACGCAAGTGAATCGCATCCTTCACTAGTGATTTCCAACTGCGTTCCTTTGGAAAACCACCTCCTTGAATATACTGCTCCAAATATTGTCTTAAATCGTATTTCTCTAAGATTTCAATTACGTCTTTCACCTAACCTTGACGCCGGTTTTATACTTCATTCAACTGCCAAAATGGCCTTTTGATGAAAAGTTGTTTGTATATAGAAGAGACCAATTTTTGCAGAAAGAACAGCTTCGTCTTATCGATACACCATTCGATAGTCCGGAGCCCCAAATTTCCAATTGCCGCTTCAGATTTAGTAGTGGTACAGAGTCGACTTTATCTAGTTCCTCAATGCCAGTTGTGTAATATTCCACCACAGTTCGGATCCACATAGCATCTTCGGTTATCAACACCCTTCCAGATTTTTGTGGCGCACCCAGGATTTAGCCCCCCCGATCGGACACCGACACTCACCAATGACGAAATTACCTCTCTTCCTTTCTTTGACATTTCTTGAGTTCGCTTATGGCTGCTAAAGTTACCAGACAGGATAATACCAACGTGTTCGCTACCTTGCTTTTCTTCTATTGATTTATTGTACAGGTGACAATAGATGGCGCCACTTACTGCTGTACTCTTCCATGGAGGTTATCATTCGTTGTAAAACATTAACACTTGAAGAAACTAACGTTACATCGTCAGCAGCAGTAACATTACTTATTTGACTAATGGGCTCAAGCACCAGTCCACAACCAACCATGTCGAGCGTGTCGGATATATCATTGTTAAAGCACATGAAGAGCCACGGAGAAAGCACGCCACCTTGGCTTATACAGTACCTTTGACAGGGAATGACTCATGAAGAAGACCTGACAAGACATATTACTGTACCAATTTCTTAATAATCTCCATGTTTTTCTTGGAATACTGATGTTAAAGAGCTTATAAATTTAAGCGTAACATTAAAACTTAGAATTACTTATACCTTCAATGAGTTAAAAATAATAAAACTGTTCTTAGATCTATCTGTTTTAAAACTAGGAATTACAAATCTATTTTTCTTCCTAAGTTGACTGAGGTTTTATGTACAGCGGATAATGATTGTACATCTGTTGTTTATGTGTCTTATCGTTCAAAATCTTTTATGACAGTTTATCGGTAAACTGCTGACGACGCTGACTTAGGGGAACTAATCCTGCAACTGCCAATGCTTCATGGTACGATAAGTTTGGGTAGATTATACGCATTGCTCTTTTTGAATTCTTTCAAGGTCCTTTGAGAGGATCGAGGAGACTGTCGTGGTAAACAGGACAAACGTACTCGATCACAGATCTTACGCCAACAAAGAAACGTCGCGTCGCGTGTTTCTATATAAATATGCTTCGTTTAACGAAGGACCAAAGAGCTTGGATTTGTTTAGAATATGGAAGGGTGAATAACACACGAGAGGTTAAAACACCACTGGTTGTAACGGTTATCAAATTAGTTTAATAGGCCGTTTTTAGCTAATTCTCGACACTTCCAAAAAAATGTTTACTCAAGTTTAAACGCAGCTATCTCGGTCAATATTGCATGGCGTATACATTACTGAATGCAAATAAACTTGTTTTTAAGTTATACTAAAAAAAGGGTAACTTTTTTGCCCCACCCGGTATACTAAAATATTATTGTAAAATTTTCATATTTGAAATATATATAGAAGATACATATATATAATTTTGATATCATTTCTGAATGGATATATAAATCGTGAAGGGAAAATGTTGAAAGTTTAACAAGGGTGGGCTCTCATTCCTGTACTTATAAGATAGCGTGTACTGAAGTGACGGTGTTTGTGGATGGAATATTTGGACGAAAATTTATACACATTTTTAGACATAGCCAGGAGCAGTTGCGAAAAATGCAACCTTAGGCCCTCTGGCAGGAATCCAACCTGCGGAAATTTGAGATCGTATATTTAAAAAGCTTCAAGAGAATGTAAGTATGAGAGTCTCGATTTTCGGCTTACGTCACCTATTTTCTTTTCTTCTTTTGATTTTGGCTTTGCTACATCTAACAACGCCAATCCAATTGCACTAGCAGCTTTCTCATGTTGTTTTTGATGTGGAGCAGCAGGCGCTGATGGTGGAACATCGCCATTTTTTAGCAGTTTACTCTCTATAAACAAAATGCGTACATAAAATTTGTCCCAGGTAAATACGATTAATGCAGTTCATACTTAAAAATACGTCTAAATATCAATGTAGAAAAACTAGAATTATGTAAAATTACATAACATCACCATTATAAAAAAACGTCTTAGCAGCTTCTGTTCTAACTTTGGTTAAATGTAATAAATTACCTTGTCTGGTTGACCTCGCCTTGAATGGAGCGTTTTTCTATTTTAATTTAACAGAATTTGCAATAAATAGACAGATTTACTTACCAGAGAGTTTTTGCTTTCTATATTGGTTGAACTTTTCCTTTAAAGCTTCAAAAATAACATACTATAAGTGATACTCCTATATATTTTACATCAAAATGACTGTAGAACTGAATTTTTAGAAAGGAGATTAGCCTACTGTACCTATATTACTACTGAGATGTAATAACATTCACCTTTAATGAGGGTGTCCTTGTCTCTTTTTAAGGATGATTCAGCGAACACCACAGCGATAACTCCGAGAAATATGATAACAATGTATTTGTTCATTGTAATCCTAACCAAAAATGCAAAAAAATGATATCATTTTTATAAATTAAAATCACATTAAACCCATGTAACTAACTGTTCAGTGGGAAAACTTAACAGAATAATACAGGAAACAAGGACCTAATGGGTTGATAGCAATTACAAGTGTCAACCAAAAACTAGGATGAAAGAAAAACTAAAAACGCTCATGTAAATTATACGAGTCAAATTTATGCAAATTAGATTTGCTGGCAGCGTAAAGTCTAATGACAATCAAGACATGAACTATGAGGGCTAGGCATGCTATATGAATAGAAAAGAAGCGACGGTCCACGAGCTTGGTTGAAAATCTAACTACCTAAAATATGAAAACAACGTCGACGTTTCAACTCTTCATCTGGACATCTGGACGAAGGACCTTCGCTCGAGACGTGGAGGTTTTTTTATATTTTTCAGGTGTTGTTCATCGCTACCTCCACTAAAATCCAACACTCAAGACACTCTCATTATCAACTTTCCTTGTAATGTTGTAATGCAAAACTTTATTTCACGAGGGTAAACACTTTACAGCCATGGCCGATGAACTAGTGGCCCTCGATATTACTCTAAGCTATATTATAATGCAAATACATGAGTATAAAACTAGACTAATGTATTTAAAATCTACAACTATTGCTATTTCCAATTATGTAATGCTAAAATGATCCAGACCTATATACTGGCTATTCAAATATTTAAAGTATTCTCTTTTAAAAACTCTTAGACTAGGACTTTTTCTTAAATCTACTGGCAAAGTGTTCCATAACTTACTTGCGGTTGTTAAAAATGTTTCCCACCCTTCCGTTTCTCTTACATAGCGAGGACAACGTAAATTTATATTAGAAAATCTGGTAGCCCTAGATGAAACGTCACTAGTTTTAACTATTTTGTTAGTGAGATAATTGGGGGCGATCTCTGTAAATATTTGTATATAATAAAACATTTGTTTACTTTTACTTCATCATAAAATGGAATCCAATTTAAAGTTTTAAAAAGTTTGATAGTTCTCTCTTTTCTTAATCCTACATTTAAAATTACTCTTGCAGCCCTCTTTTGCAGTCTAAAAACCCGATTCAAGTTTTCATGGGATATCCTTCTCCAGACGTCACTTCCATACATAAGGACGGGCTTGATGATACAATTATACAGAAGTAGACGCTCTTATTTCGGCAAACAGTATCTTATTGAACGCAACAAGCCTATTCTTTGGGAAAGCTTTTTGCACACATTGTCAATATGTTCATCGAAACTTAGATCTTTATCGAAGAGTACACCGAGTATTTTATAAGAGAGTACCTGTTCAAGTTTGGTGTCATTACTCAATCTAATGTCCAATGCGGAATCTTCTGATGTAATCTTAGAGTTAAGTATTTTCCCAGTAATGAGCATGGATTTAGTTTTCTTCGTATTTAGGTGCAAACGATTTTCTTTAGACCAGTTTTCAAGAAGAAGTGCACTGTCATTAAGATCGTAATTAAGCTTTTTAGATTCTGACCATAACGATGAGCAACTAAGGGTAGTGTCATCCGCAAAAATGTCCACAGTAGTTGGTTCGGATATAGCTTCGGGTAAGTCATTAATAAATATAATGAAAAGCAGGGGAGCAAGTACTGATCGCTGCGGTACTCCATCAGTAAGATGCTTTGATGAAGACTGGGTGTTTCTTATCGCAGTAACTTGTTTACGCGATGCAAGATACGATTTAATCAACTGTAGGCTACAATCATCGAGATCATATACACGCAACTTCTCTATCAACGCATGGTGGTCTACCAGATCAAATTCCTTCTTAAAATCAGCGAAGATAAAACCATTTGTACAGTTGTTGTCCAAATTTGTAAGCACTCTGTCAACAATGTTGATAAGTGCCGTTTCGGTGGAATAGTGTTTGCGAAAGCCAGATTGGAGAAAGTCATACAAAGTATTATGCAAAGTATTATTCTGCCCGGTCTTGTCTGGGCCTGGAGCTTTGTTTGGGTCAATAGTGCTTAGTGCATTTTCTACATCCGATGGTGTAAGCTGTATGTTTGACAACAGGTTTTCTGCATTTATACGTGTAGGGGAAACCCGAGGGACTTCATTGTCAACAGGTTTGTCAATATTAAACACAGACTGGAAATAACCATTGAACAAATCCGCCATATCTTTAGTATCAGAGACAAATCGCTGACCATTTCTTAGGAAAGAGGGAGACCGATTTTGCTTTGTAGTACAGTCGAACCCCTATAAACGGACACCTCTCTTAGGAGGACACCTCTTTTAAGCGGACACATATCTCAGGTCCCATTCGTTTTCTTTATTAAAATACTATTATCATAACTCCTATTAAGCGGACACCCCTCTTTAACGGACGCGGACACCTTACTTGGGGTCCCAATGGGCATATCAACCTCTCTTAAGCGGACAGATGACGGATTGTGTAATAAAATTTATTCAATATTCGACAGTAAATAACAATTGCGATCAATTTACATGGCATGTTAAAGTTATGCAGTTTTCTATAGATAAATATATTAGACTAATCTAATTTAATCTTCGAGGTCAAACTTTTCTTTCTTTAATTTGTCTTTTAACCAACTGCAAGAGAAACTATCTCCTTTAAACGTAAACTTACGTGTTGGACGCCATAACCAGCCCCTCTGTTGACACGTTTACCCTTAATTATTACTGTTCCTGAATTGGTTGCGCGTTTCAAAAAATTTGTTACCCACCGCGCCATCAACTTAGGGTCTTTAGGGATGTGACCATGCAACAACTTCCATATCATTTGTCATTTCATTCGGATGAACGAAAGATTTCATCTGCAATCTTTTCGTCTGTAATCTGGTAGATCTGACAGAAACGCTTGAGCTTTGCCTTTTACGAACAACAGCGACAGCATTATCATCTTCCTTATTATTGGACTTCCGCTTAAGACAGTGTTCATTACCAATTTTCGGTTCCCATACTTCCAAATATACGTGATATCCTCGAACAAATGATGTCACTTGTACGATTTCCATTGGCACACAATCACGATACTTAAGTGGCTGTCTCACTAAGAACCATGCAGTGCGTTTTAGGTTGAAAATTAGATTTCCTTTATATTTTTACCATGAATTACTTTTACCCTAAAAGGTGTCAAACCAATATTAGAATTTTTGAATTTTAATTTTTTTTCGAGTTATGACGAAAAAAAGTTATGCGGTCAATTACGTGTTAAATTGTGTATCATAACTCGAGAAGTTTCGCGTCAAATTCAAAACTTTTTTCACTGAATTGAGACATACTCTTCTTCTTCTAGAATTTTGAAAGAGTTTTAATGTACAGCTAATTTTAAGCCTAGTAGTCTCCATCCAACATAGTCTGCATTTTCCTTTGCTGAACAACTAATGATCAGGTACAAAATTGAAATTAAAAATTCTCAAAAGTGGCACCTACTTGGTGTCTAAAACACTTTTAGGGTTAAAGTAGAATATTTAAAGTTAAGTTATCTGCAATAAAACTTGTCGGCAAAAGGAATTTGAAGGTGTACAAAATTCATAAATAATGGCTATAAATAGCACTGTTGTTTACCTTCGTGATAACCGGAACACGTTAAATGTTGCTCGGAGATTTTTATTAGCGACTTGAATATTGTTCTAACATGCTTGAAGGCAAGCAGCATCCTGCAAATTTTTTTAAGCTTCGGGAAATTTTACACTTGATCGAACCCGATTAATTACTAAATATTTGCACGCCACTAGTGTACATGCCATCATATAAATATACGCTATATTAATATTGCTAAATCTGTACGGGTGCCATAAATAGAATACACGTTTTATCACAACAAAAGCAACATTATATAAATCTATTTTTACTGTAAAATTTATTTTAAACTTAACTCGATAATTAATTGTGTGTTCCTCAACAAACAATTTAACCTCGCAAATTTTGTAAATATTATTGTAAACCAAATCATTTTCAGTGGGTAATAAAACGTTCGTGAGTTCGTCACCATCTCGACATTGTCGGAGAAATTCGAGGTTAGTAATTTTGTTACTGTATTCTGTATGACATCAGGTGTCTAGAGCAGTTTAGGTAGGGGGCTTGCGTATGTATTTTATTATATTTCTCTTTATATTAAAGCTCATTTAAAAAAAGACAACAATAGCAGAAGCAACGTACAAGATGTTTTTGTTCTTCAATGCAAAATTGTTAAAAATAATTATTGGAATCTTATTTCTTAACTAATATTCTCGTACAAATCGTGCATTTCCCTACTCGGAAGCTAGTGTTCAACTGAAACTGTTCAGTGACAGTGTTTCCTTTATTATTTCCACGCCTCTTTTGTTTGACAGAAAATTAAAAGAAAGGAGTGCCGGTTCAGAGACAGGAGCTTACTAGTCTAGTTTTTAATTATGGAGAAAAGTTGTTCGTTTGTTGGCGTTGGTGGTATTTCTTGTGATGAAAGTCGTGGCTTGCAGGAGATTAGCTGCTTATTTGATTGCAAGGAAGACATGAAAAGTCAACTATCAAGCTGCCATCTTTCTAAATCGAACTTGAGAGAGAACGAGTTGATTGCTATTCGCGCGGGAATGTTCCATCTTACGGAAGACCAGTTTAAGAAGATGTCCATTTGTCCGTCCCACCGTCATAATTTGGGACGATTTTGGAGACCATTAAGATCGTGCCAGTATCCCATCCATTCGGGCCCTGCTCGTAAGTGTGCGGGGAGAGATGTTTTCAATGTGTTATTATCAGAAGCAGTATTCACTCTTTATGGGAAACTAATTCAAGTAGGATCTCGTAAGTAATTGTGTTAGTTTCAATTCTCCAAACGTTTTTATTAATATTTTAATGACGCCGAGGGAAACTGGATTTAACTTGTCTAAATTTATGTGTCCTTCATGAAGGCATTGAAGGGTAATAATATACTTGCGTTTATTGAGAGTCCAAGCTCTTGAAAATAGAGTCGATGACAATCTTAATATGTGCAAAAGCTAGTAAACTTTTCCCGAACAAAGTGTTTTAGTTTCCGTCTCATGTTCTTTATCGTCCTGTGCCTTCATTCATGATGTTCTTTTATTGATACGGGATAGGGATAAATAAAACAATAAATATTCATTTTCATTAGTTCTCGTATATAATAAACATCAAAGACAATTGGTAAAAAATTATGTACTTATAGCAATATGCAGACAATGCCGACAAATACACAAAGAGAGAATGGAGAAGGAAAGTGTCTGGATGAACTCAGAACGAGAGAAAAATGAACGAACAGCTGGTGTGGAATATTCTAGGTATGTCTTGCGAAAAGGTTTGATGAAATAAAATAAATCCGTGTTATTTTCCTTTTTGTACTTGCAAGATCGGAATTGAATTATCAATAAGTAGTATATGATTATTTATTTAGGCAAACAGCAACCTCTTTGGCAGATCAGATGGAAGACCTGAGACTTCTTGGCAGTCCGTCTTTCTCTTCAGAGGTGTCTGAACAAGTTCCCCTATGGACACCTGGATGTGCTAGTACGTATTTTAGCGACAGTGACGTGGAAGAGGACAAGGGGGCCGACGCTTCGGTTGTGACGAAGTTCAATCTAGCAATGAAAAGTTTGTCGAAACTTGCTGGAATGGACAAGCCACCTGAACTATCCTATCAATTAAACGACCTGGAATCCGCCACCTCCATGGAAAAGAACGAGTACATAGACAGGGCAACTGACGCCTGTAAAATAATCTGCAGCATCATTGCACCTAACGATGGAGAGAAGCTTTTCGACTCTTTACCACGTGTAAATTCTTGTCAACACCTTTTACCTTTAGTTACTGCGTACGTGAAAGCACCATCTAGAAACCTGAAGACACAAATATTGAGCATATACGCATACGAACTACCTAAAATGGCACTACAAGAACTGCACGAACCATATGGCAAGCTTAGTCGATGGCAAATAGATAGGGCACGTGCTCATGCTAGAACCTGTGGGCCTGGTCATGAGGTGAAGAAAACCAAACATCATCGCGTCAAGCTCAACATGGTTAAAGTAGATCACTTTATCGACTTTGCAAATCGTCCATATTTTCATCAAGACGTTGCTTTTGGCACGAGAAATTTGAAACTTGAAAATGGAGAGACAATCGAAATGCCGAATGTCGTTCGCACAGTAACAAGATCGACAATGGTTGCACAGTATTTAGAATTTTGTAATGAAGAGGAGTTCGAGCCACTGAGTAGAGCAACCTTATTTCGGATTCTCGAAATACGAGAAGCATCACAGCGCAAGTCTCTCCAGGGTTTAGACAATACTGCGGCAGATGGGTCCATAGCATTTATAACAATGGAAGAGATTTGCGAACGATTAGTACATTTCGGTGTAGATATGAAATGGTCGCAGTCAATAATTAAAAGATTGCAAAAGGCAAAGCAATATCTCAAAACAGACTACAAAGTACACTGCCAGGAGAGTGAGAGTCCATGTGCAGATCATTGTAGAGCGTTTGCATTAAGTGATCCTGCAGACAAGGAGTTTCAGGTAAAATGTTCTCACCAACACACAATGGCATGTGAAAACTGCGAGAATTTGAAGTCTACTTTAGAGGAACTTCGTGAAAAGCTCCAGGAAACCCAGCATTTTTCTTGCACAAAAGACGTCAAAGAAGAGCTCATCCACGACTTTGAGGAAGCCTACAACCAAATTCAGAAATGGAAATCTCACATTCTTCGCTCGATTAATCAGGAGAGAGCAAAACAGAAAGTTTTGGATAACCTTGATGAGTCCAGTGTTCTTATTGTCGTTGATTGGGCTATGAAGTTCGAGCAGACAAGATTTCGAGAGAAACAGTCTGATTGGTATGGTAAGCGTGGGCTTAGTTGGCATGTGAGTAGTGTCATTTCCAAAGGGTCATCGACAGACACAGTTGTGGTGACTACATATGCCCATTTATTCGATTCTTGCACGCAAGATTGGTTCGCTGTAGCTTCAGTTATCGAAAATCTTCTTTCGACCATAAAATCCAATTTTCCGCTTGTGAATAAAGCCTACCTTAGATCAGATGAAGCTGGATGCTATCACAACAACCTTCTTATAGCATCAATAGCAGACATCGGAAAACGGGTTGGTATTTCGGTTAATAATTATGACTTCTCAGAACCTCAACAAGGTAAAGACATCTGCGATCGAATTATCAGCCCCTTAAAATCATCTATTCGAAAGTATTGTAACGAAGGACATGACATTCTTAACGCCACAGACATGCACAGTGCACTGAATTTTCATCCTGTCAAGGGAGCCTCATCATCGGTCAATGAAGTTAACGAATCAGTGGAACAGCTTAAAATAAAGAAGATATCAAACATTAGCAGTTATCATAACTTTATGTATGAGAAAGATGGTATCAGGGTATGGAGAGCGTTTGGAGTGGGGAAGGGAAAGAAAGTGCCCAATAAATCGCTTTACATCAGTCATCAAGGCAACACACAGATGTTAGTAAAAGAATCCTTCCCAGGCATTAATTCAGTAAGACAGACAAAATTGAAGAAGGGAAATACAGTTGAAGCAGCTAACACTGAGGGTCTATTCGATTGCCTTGAGCCTGGTTGCAACCATGTTTTCAAGTCCTTCGAATGTTTAGAGCTACACATGGACGTAGGACAACATAGTCGCTTCATAAATAATGAAAGTGTTTACGATGTTCTAAGAAGGGAATGGGCCAACTGTTTTAAAACAGTCACAACCAAGAATGTCCAAATATCAACACAGAGCGGTATCGAAGAAAGCAAAGAAAGCGCTCTTGAGATGGGCTGGGCCTTAGGCCAACCGAAAACGGGATCTGTAAGGTTCCCTGAAAATGTGAGAAAGTACCTGGTTGCGAAATTCGACTTCGGAGAACGAACAGGCCACAAAGCAGACCCAACACAAGTTTCTCTGGATATAAGAGCTGCTAAAGATGAGAGTGGAGAAAGGCTGTTCAAGAGGGAAGAGTGGCTAAACAAGCAGCAGATAAAGGGATTTTTTTCAAGGTTAGCCAAACAGCGAAGGAAAGGGCAACTTCAAGCTGACACATTAGGAGAAGAAGACACAGATGATAGTGATTTTGAGCAGAATGCAGAAAGAGAAATGCTAGTGGATAACGTCATCGCTGAGATCAACGTCTCCCACCCTATACACTACGACGCATATGATTTATGTGACATGTACGATCAGGAGAGGCTATCTGTTTTTAAAATAGCGATGCTGAAAGAAATTTGTGCACATTTTGAACTTCAGTTCAAATCAAAGGATAAAAAACAAGCTCTTATAGACATAATATCATCTATGATTGAGCAATGTACATGTTGCCAAATGAAGTGATAGGCGCGATTCACCCCCCCCCCCGGGACTAACTTGGGCTTGTCGACAGACAGTTCTACTGGACATGTCATAATTCTTTGTCCACGAGTGTGCAGGTTCCTTTCGCTAACCCACAGTTATGATTTATACCAAACGTGCCATAACGCCATGGAGTCACACGCAGAACACAATTTCTATTGCTAATTTATACCAATATACTCCTTTGGGACAAATCAAACTTTGCCGAAAAATATCAATTGAAGCTCCAGAATATTTGCAGAATGGTGATTAGCTGCAAACTAAATGTTAGAACAATATTTAGTCGCTAATAAAAATCTCCGAGCAACATTGAACGTGTTTCCGGTTATCACGAAGGTAAACAACAGTGCTATTTATAGCCATTATTTATGAATTTTGTACACCTTCAAATTCCTTTTGCCGACAAGTTTTATTGCAGATAACTTAACTTTAAATATTCTACTTTAACCCTAAAAGTGTTTTAGACACCAAGTAGGTGCCACTTTTGAGAATTTTTAATTTCAATTTTGTACCTGATCATTAGTTGTTCAGCAAAGGAAAATGCAGACTATGTTGGATGGAGACTACTAGGCTTAAAATTAGCTGTACATTAAAACTCTTTCACAATTCTAGAAGAAGAAGAGTATGTCTCAATTCAGTGAAAAAAGTTTTGCATTTGACGCGAAACTTCTCGAGTTATGATACACAATTTAACACGTAATTGACCGCTGTGTCCGGGGTCGAATTTTAGTCTCGCCAGCGTCTGGAAAAACGCTTCGTCATAACTCGAAAAAAAATTAAAATTCAAAAATTCTAATATTGGTTTGACACCTTTTAGGGTAAAGGTAATTCATGGTAAAAATATAAAGGAAATCTAATTTTCAACCTAAAACGCACTGCATGGTTCTTAGTGAGACAGCCACTTAAGACTCGATTTTTCAAACAAACTGCGCGCAAGCGGGATATTTCGTACAAACAAAGCTGAGTATAAAACTCATGCAGAGGTATGTTTTACCTAAGAATAAAGACAGTGTGTACACCGACCAGGAGTATATATAGCTCAGCTTGCTAATTATTTGCTAGATTTTTTTATTGTTTTAATACTCAAATTACACACCCAAATTTGCCTCCTGCTGTGTTTTTCTGCAAACCCCTTTTAAGCGGACACCCCTTTTAAGCGGACACTTAGGCGAGGTCCCGAAGGTGTCCGCTTAATAGGGGTTCGACTGTAGTTTTAACATACGACCAGAAGCGTTTGGAATTATCGCGTATCTATCCCTTAAGTTTTAAGGCATACCGTCTCTTTTTCTGTTTGATCATTGCCTTAGTGGCACAAGGCGTGCCAAGGATGATCATTTACATTTCTAGCTTTACAAATAGGAATATGCAAATCCACAGCTGAAAAAAACATGTCAGACCAATTTGCAAGAGATTCATTAACGTCATCGTCGACAAAGCATAAGACCCAGTGGATAATTTCGAGGGACTGTTTGAGACCTTGCCAGTCAGCCCTTTTAAAGTTGTAAACACGGCGTCGTTTTTAGGCTTTTTGACAGGCATGGTGTTTAGTATATCCAGAAAAATTCGGTGTTTAGTATATCCAGAAAACCTTCAATGTTGGTAACCCTCTCTGGCATAGAGGTCAATATTAAATCCAAGAAACTATTATTTCTAGTCGGAAAGTCTATAACTTGCCAAAGGAAATAGTCGTGGATTGTTTTGACAAAATGAGAGTAAATAGGCAGGAGCGTGGCGAACGAATCACGATTGGCGGGGGGTGTCATATCATTATGACCAACTTTTCCGATTAAAATGACCAACTTTTTTGTCTTTCTATATACAAACTTTTGTATCAAAATTATAGGGGAAAATGAAGGAATTGATAAAAACCTGAATAGTTGTATGATCAGATATGAAAGGGACTCTCTAAGCCAGGGCCTTTTTTAAGAAATGGTTAGGGTGGGGGGACATCAACGAAAATTGACCTAACAAACCTGGTATATTGAAGATTCACGAACATTGCGGGGAGTCTGGGGATCCTCCCCCAGACAATTTTCGTATTCTTGAGTCTCTGTGGCTTGATTTCCTGCATTTTCAGAGACGATTGTTTATATATCCCATCTAAACGAACCAAGCTTTACAGGGGGGGGGCGAATTAAAAAGAGCGCTGTGCTAAGGCGCTTCTAACGTTCATTTGAACTACAAAAATATCAATTCGACCCTGAAAGGGTTATAAATGTTACATTTGCTAACAAGAATGTTTAGCAATATCAATTTAACTATGAAATTTATTCGCAACCGGTCCAAACAGCTTTCAATTGCCTTCACCGTCCTTGTTTTTAGTAAATTTTTCAAATGCAAGCATTTTTTAGAAAGGATCAAAGAATGATGTTGAGGCAATGCGTGTATGCTACACTCCAGTAATTCTGCACTAGTCTTTTGACCAACTGCTTACGTACGTATTCAGGAGCACATAATATTTGAAAATTAGAACGTATTATTTCTTATATATTTTAAACAACAACAAATGTTCTGACCAACTCTTTAATATTTAGAATTATTGTACTTGCGTTGCACGTTTTATAATTTCAGCGCACAATATTTTTTACTAACAACAAACCATTTTTTGACCAACTTTTTAATATTTAGAATTATTGGGGGCCGTCACCCCCCCCCCTCCCCCGCCACGCCCCCCGATCGCCACTCCCCTCTTTTAAAATAGGGTTGTCTGTAGTAGCATTGATATTTAACCAGTCAATGTTAGGTAAATTAAGGTCACCCGCAATTACAATATTGTCGAATTTGGCCTTTGAAGCTAATCGTAAAAATTTAGTGAATTCTTTCAAGTAAGAAAGGTCAGAACTTGGAGCTCGATAAAACTGCAAATAATACCTTTTTCTTGCCTGACGGCCGTAGTTCACAAGGGAGAATTTCGGCTGAGCTTTCAATATCAAATCTTCTGATACTAGGAATTATATTACGAATTGCCAACAGCACACCACCGCCACGTTTGTCATTGTGTTCTGCTCTGTCCCTCAGATGAATCGTGAAATCCAGGTTAGGTAGGAATTCGCTATCCAAAATAGATGTTTTCAACCACGTCTCCGTGACTGCAATGAGATCGACATCGGTTGTGAGGGCTTGCAGCTCATCGGTCTTATTGACTAAACTTCTCGCGTTTGTGTAGAGACAACGAATATGTAGGTCCAGGGTTGAGTTCCACATCGTGCATTAGTTGTATTATAGGACGAAAAGACGCCGATGAGTTGTTGTAATAATTAGTCGAAGCTTTGGATCTCTTAGTCTTCGCAAACCGACGTAGTTGGAGTCTCCATCGAGCCGTGTATCGCTCGCTATGAATACCAGTAAACATGCCAAGGTCCATGGCCATGTCTTTGAGGTTGAAAAGCATTCGATAGCTTAAGAGCAAGAAATTTCACGTCCGCCATGTTGTATGTGAGAAATAATTGTACGGTCTCAGAATTTTTGGTGAACATGCACTCGTAGTGACGATATATATGGAACATATTAAGCAGCCAGCTCTCATGTACCTATAATTTTAAACCCCGCGGATTTTGACCCCCCCGGTCCATATCCGCTAGCGGATTTGGACCCCATTCCGCGGAAATGGACCCCCTATGAAATCAGATATATTTTCTGGGTCCTGAGTAGGAAGTATGAATAATCGGTTATTTTTAGGCAATGAAGAAATGTTCCTATCAAAATTTTGTGAATCTCAATGCTTTAATCGGTATTTCGCCTTTCGCAGAGAGTTACTGAAGTGATGGGGGTCCAAATCCGCGAGAGGGGTCCAAATCTGCTAGCGGATATAGACCCCCATATGTCCATATCCGCTAGCGGATTTCACCGGTTTATGAAATTAATGTGTAGATCACTATATAACGTTCACGAGTTTTTCTCCCTTTGTTAGAATGAAAATAGACGTTTATAATTCCTTGATCATACATCGCCAAGGAGTTTGAATTAATAGTGCCACTATCTTATCTTGTCAACTGGAAATTTTTTTCAAAATCCTTACTATAGAAATTAATATGGATCCTAGTTGCAATAGCATGATAATCGCAATTAGTATGGGATTAATTATCCACACTAATTGCCTTTTTCATACTATGGAAACACTATGTCTATGGCATGGCTATACTATAGAATAGATATAATATGAAAACACTATGCAAATACTATTTCCATACTATTTCCATAGGGATCTCAGATTTGTTGATATAAAAACATGTCGGGTGTGAAGTTACACGAGATTAAAAGCGCTTTCAATCAGAGATGTATTTTCGTTCGCATATTGAAAGTGAGAAAAATAATATTATGTAAATGTAACCGGGCGTAATATCTACCAATATATTTCGTGGTACTGACAGTGTTGAAAATATACTGTTTACCCAGCTTGCTGCTGCCCCGCCCCCGCCAAAACTAGAATACAGTATTACAGTACCTTTAAAAGTAATGCCTATTCCCCAGATATATGTTAATTTTATAGTTAATAACATGCCCGCAAGCATGAACAACTTTGGTCTCTTCAGCTGATATTTATGTAAAATTAGCTAGTCTATCAAATATAATAAGTAGGTTACCCCCCCCATATAGCACCGGAAGTAATTCAAGCGAATGTATCTATGACGTCACATTTATTTTCAGCCATATGGCATCAACAGGGATGTGCGTGCAAGAGTTCGTATTTAGTGTGCGTGCGAGAGTTCGTACTTAGTGTGCGTGCAAGAGTTCGTACTTAGTGTGCGTGCAAGAGTTCGTACTTAGTGTGCGTGCAAGAGTTCGTACTTAGTGTGCGTGCAAGAGTTCGTACTTAGTGTGCGTGCAAGAGTTCGTACTTAGTGTGCGTGCAAGAGTTCGTACTTAGTGTGCGTGCAAGAGTTCGTACTTAGTGTGCGTGCAAGAGTTCGTACTTAGTGTGCGTGCAAGAGTTCGTACTTAGTGTGCGTGCAAGAGTTCGTACTTAGTGTGCGTGCACGAGTTCGTACTTAGTGTGCGTGCAAGAGTTCGTACTTAGTGTGCGTGCAAGAGTTCGTACTTAGTGTGCGTGCAAGAGTTCGTACTTAGTGTGCGTGCAAGAGTTCGTACTTAGTGTGCGTGCAAGAGTTCGTACTTAGTGTGCGTGCAAGAGTTCGTACTTAGTGTGCGTGCAAGAGTTCCTCAGTACTTTGCGTGCGCTTTATTGTGTTAATCCATGTGTTAATTTATGCATGCAGTCAACCAACGCGGTAGCTTTGGCAATAATATTTTGCTCGAGTTTGCTCGAATATTTTGGCGGAGTTCAAGCTTTTGCTTTAAGGCGAGAAATGAATTTTGTTTAAAACATAAATTTGTGTATTAGTTTTTGTGTGAATTAGGTTGTTTAAACACTAAGCTTCGTGTTATTTTATGTGTGTGTCTTAGCGATGTAAATACCATGGGAGCGTGTGTACAAAATGTAAATGAACAACGAAGTTTCGTTCTATATTCTTTTAGTAATAGTGATGGCTCTTAAAAGAGCCGGAGTTTTGGTTTTTTCTTTTCTACCATTCCAAACCGTTCAGGTCAACGTTTCTCGTCCATCTCTAAATCCACCATGGATAAATCTTGGACGTTCGTCTCCGGTTGCTGTTGTTGTTGTTGTACTTGGTATTGATCTCACTCAGATCATCGGACAGCTCGGGAAGACCTCTCTCAAACCGGATGCTTTTCCCAAGGGATTTTCTCAACTCGTCGTAACGATCTTGCCATTGATTATAACACCACCAGATACGAATACTTCTCTGCTCCTCGTACACGATACGATTGTTTTCCAAAATTTGTTGGACAAAATACGTTTTTCCACTTTGGCTCGGACCCACGACTAATAGCGAAAATTTATGGCGGAAGTTGAATTCCGGATAGGGTTTGATGGTCAAAGATGCTTTAGCTTGTACTGCTTTTGGTTTCTTAGCTGGCAATGAGTGTGCACTTCGGCTTACACGCTTTTCTCCTGGCTTTTCGGAGTCCGCATATGGAAACTGATATTGCCATGGCGACACCAGGGCTTGCTTAAGAACGTGTTGTCTCTTTGGTTCTGACAATTCATACACTCTGTCTTGCTGCTGCGATAAATTGTTTTCATTTGCTTTGTATACAACAAATTTTACTTTCGGCTGAAGTTTGGCTTCTTGCAAGTACTTTCTTCTTTGGTTAATATCTAGCAAATGTACATCCGAGAGATGACTCGCCAATCGTACGAGATATTTCTCACCGCAATCTGGAACAGGACAATCACGACAAACTCGCTTAGCCATGTTTACAACTCGAAGAACAGATGCAAATGATTTGTTTTCTCCTGATCTTTTGTTTTTTTATCACAGGTCAAACAAGCCAAACAAGCCAAACAAGCCAAACAAGCCAAACAGGCCAAACAAGCCAAACAGGCCAAACAAGCCAAACAGGCCAAACAGGCAGGAAAGGAAGTAAAATAAAAAGATAAAACTAACTCTCTGCTATTCTTTATTTTTCTCTGTTGACGACATGCTCCAAAAAGTACCGTGCTGCTCAAAAAACAAATCATTTCTGGACAGACAGTGCTATCGGAATGAGCTGCAAATTTTGCGGAAAACAATTTAGCCGTGGTTACAATCTACGCTGACACGAAATGGAATACTGTCCACTACGCGAACAAGAGAGAGATATGTCAGAAACAGAAAGTCAGATAATGGATTCCGAAGACGATGTTTCGACAACTTCAACTCATGGGTCTGAAATTTCGATGACGACTGATAATGAGTCAGAAACTGAAGAAGCAGAAGAAATGGATCCTTGGATGCCATTGATAGAAGAATCAAAGCAAAGAAGTAATACAGCTTTTGAGGAAATGAAAGAGAGCCTTATAAACAGCGGTCTTGATGAGCAATCTGCTAGAGATCAAGCATACTCCAATATTCTGCCTGAACTCCAAAAGGAACTTGAAAATATTTATATGCAACGTCTCCTGTGGATGAAACAACTAAAGAAAGATCCCGTACATAAGAAAATAATGCAGACAAAGGAAACACTTGTCGAAAACGACGACTTTGATCTAGAAGAAGCTTTGGAAGCAGCTGTTGATAAGAGAAAGTTTCTTATAAGAAGGCTTTTAAAGGATTACGATTTTGATGAGGAAGATGACGCAGAAAGCGATGATTAAACTCAGTCAAACGGTTTAATGGGGTTGGAGCCTTTGTTAAAGAAACCATGGCTAACGAGCAATAAAGCAAGACAATATGTTTAGAATTATATGCATTTGTGTGATTAATTGTTATACTTAAGAAATATATTTGTTACGAACGTTAATCTGTGCGTTAATATGTGCATCCAGCCAAGCAAAGCGAGCAACAATAATTTACTTTTAAAATCAGTACGATTTCGCGTTCACGTTACCCCCTTTTTCGCCCTTTAGATTCCAATATTCAAACACGTACTCATCCCACTGAAGCTCTAAAACGTTCGTCACCTCAACAAACTTATTCCATACCATGTCTTTATTATTAACTCGTTCTACGGCTTCCAAATCATACATCTGCCATCTCTCCTCATACGATAACATAAGACACTCACTCTGACTAAAACGATTTAGTTTACAACCACAACACCTCTCTTCGAAAAACTCATAAATCTAGCAAGAAACAGTTTGTGCAAATATTGTCCCTAACAAATTGCACAGCTTCCGAAATTCCACAGGCGAAAATTCATCAACATTACTCGCCCTTGAAGAACGCATATTTTGTTGAGAAAAAAGCATTTTAAAATAAACGTTACCTACCCCTATTCATTTAGTTTGTATACTCGCATTCAACCAATCACGCAAAAAATATAGGCATGACGTAACGCTTTGCACGCACGCTAAGTACGAACTCTTGCACGCACACTATGTACGAACTCTTGCACGCACACTAAGTACGAACTCTTGCACGCACACCCCTGTTGATGCCATATGGCGGGAAATAAATGTGACGTCATACATACATTCGCTTGAATTACTTCCGGTGCTATATGGGGGGGGGGGGGGGTAACCTACTATCATACTATGTCATGAAGTTAGACTTCAAATAATGGACGGAATACCTCGCTTATTGTAAAATTAGTTAACTGTGGCGGAAATTGTCGTATTGCATCTATTTTGAACGAGAATGACTGACTTCTCTATTGTTTAAATACTACATGTAGTATTTTGTCTTTCATCTTGAGTGTTTATGAAGAAACTGATATTTTATAACTTTTTACTGTGGTAAATTTCTAACGACGTGATGAATGGTGACCAGATATATATATATATATATATATATATATATATATAGTCAAATCTGCAGACATGCATGTTTCGCCGTTCAACGGCTCGTCAGTGCAGCTTGTAACGCAGTCTAGATGCGAGTGACTTCGTATTTATACACCATACTCTTGCCCTCACCAAGCGCATGTGGTACAATACTCAGACACATGCGCATCCAGACATGCGTGAAGTGTCTTGGGGCCAGAGTGCTCAAACGACCACAATATATATATAAATGGTTTTATATAATTATTAACTTCATCAGATTTACCTTACAAGCATGAAAAATGAAGGAAATTCCATAATTTATAAATCATTGTATATAGTCTTTTTGAAATTTGCGTTTTATCAGTATAAATATTAGACTATAAACTATATCTAATTTATGCACATTGCAGTGTTTAAATAAAGAGTTCATAATGCCCAGTTCAAACCAAATCAACTGACATTTCACGCGATACAATAACTTTTATATTGGATTATTGCACAATCTAGTAATTGCAGGCTACTCCTTAATAGATTCCCATTCCCTGGTTTTGGCTTGTATACTACTCAAAAAAATTTTAACACCAAATTCTGTTAATCGTATTTCTAGTTCAGTGCTGGCATTGGCATTGCAGTTGTTAGAGTTGTTCAAAAATAATCACAGGTCAGTCGCACATGTAACAATGAACTTAGTGACCACCATGTGTAAAGTGTCAAATGGATAGACAATGATTATTTATTTATAATCATATTCTAAAGCCACTTTTAACAAAATATCTTATAATATATATTATGATTCACAAACAAACCTTGAGGTTTTCTGTGTTTTCTTGAAGAATTTGTGTTGTTTCTTGATCAATATATTGCAAATCCAGATAGCAAGTACTTACTACGGAACAAAGAACATATTGTGAAGATCTAAGTGTTACCAGCCAATACAAACCGGTAGTTAATCTCTTTTCCTTATAAATGAATAATGATGTACATTTATTTGCTTATTTACACAGTCAAATATACTTTGGGATATAATGCTATAATTATAGTTATAATAAATAACTCCTGAAATAAGCCGTATGGTTAACTCCAGAAGTATCATTTTACACAAATTATACATGCAGAGAAACATTTTTCAGAAATTATATATAGTGAGCAATGTCTGACGTCACTAGCCAAATCATATCGCTTGAAATGAAGCACCATTACCTTTAGGATTACGAAAGAGACTATTGTAAGTTGGACTATTTGGAATGTGTTTATTGTCTATTACTTCAATTTTCTGCAGATTTCTATTGCCTTCAATAGGTTTGATATATATTTTACTAAGAAACTTCAAACAAAAGGGGATTTGATATCTCCCCAGGGGATAGCTGGCCCAGTTGAAGAATATAAACGAATGGCTTAGGTAATACAAAAATTCACAGATTTTGAACTAGCGTTTTTTCAGCTATCAGTTCGACCATATTTATTGTTAAAAAGACGACACAAATCCATTGATGAAAGAATCCATTTCCAGACGACAAATTTAAGAAATATAAAACAAAACGTACGTATATACGTTTAAAGCATTGTGCACTCAAGACTCGAGTTATAAACAAGGAAACGCGATACACATGAAAACGTTTGCTCGAAACGTCTAAATCCTATACTATACAACTATTCTACAAATATACCCCCCCAGGAAAATATTATCGCTAATATCTCCTACCGTGCTTAGATGTGATAATTTGAATAACTTATGTACGGTTTCAGCTTCTGGTTTCGGTCCTGTATCAGTGTATCAGTGTATCGCTGTATTGTTTTTTAGAGGTAGCCGTATTTTTCGTTCGTGCGAGAGCTGAGCCATGCAACGGCTATATATTTAGACAAGGCAGTCGTCTATATGCTCTCTTGACATTGCGAGTAAGAGAAGTAGATTCACGTTTCATGTTGAAGTATTCAAAGTAAGCATAGACGGTCATTTGGAGACTAAGCACCTTTGTGTCTTTTCGATGTAAGTTTTGCGCCATCCTTGTCCTGCACAGTAAAAACAAACTGGTTAAAATGACCAATTTTTATTGGTTGTAACCAATTTGAATTGGTCATTTTAACCAATTCATGAATTGGTTATTCTGAAATGACCAATTAATATTGGTTGAAACAACCAATTTTTAATTGGTTGCATTTTCTACCAATTTAAATTGGTCAATTTAACCAAATTTTTTTGGTCACTCAATGTTGAATGACCAATTCTAAATTGGTCATATCTGCAACCAATTCTAAATTGGTCATATCCGCAACCAATTCTAAATTGGTCATATCCGCAACCAATTCTAAATTGGTCATATCCGCAACCAATTCTAAATTGGTCAAATCAATAACCAATTCTAAATTGGTCAAATGTTAAACCTAAATTAATAGGCAAAATCCACATGTTCGAAAACCAACAATAAATTGGTCATATTCACAACCAATTATATTAATTGATTAATGTCAAAATTATCTTATTCATGGGCTTATCTTAGATTGGAGGTTGGAAAGGAGTACAAGCCCTATACTCCCCCAAATAACTCCCCCCTGTATAATGAGTATAAGGGCCCCTGGAATCAGGGCCTGTTCATATAAGCCGGGCTATCCCCGCTGACTCGATTATTTGGCATTTTACTGTGGCTTCGAGACTGGCGTGAAATGAGTTTTCGTCAGAAAGACAGAGATTATCGTTGCTGATCATCATTGCTTATATGCTGGACTGTTCAGATATTTGAGATCAGTGCCTTCAGTGGTTGCAGACGCGTGCCATATATGGGCACCCAGGATGCTTAGCGAGCGTGCTCTCACAGCGCGTCCTTTCAAAAATCTTGTGGAATTAAAACTTTATACACCCAAATCATCTGCAAATTTTAACGAAATACGAAGAAACATTCCAATATTTGAAGATTCAAACAATCAATTGGAAAGTAAGTGTTAAACTATGTAAATATTTTTAGATTTTGCGTGTAAATATAGATTATATAATCGATTGTTTTCATGTATAATTTTAGGCGACGTTGGTCGTTGGCCCCATTTGGCTTCAAGAATATATTATTAATAGAGATTAAAAACTTTCTATATGCCTTTGTATTTACAGATTATCATTTCAAGCAATAAATCTGAAAGAATATGTGGTCCAAGCGAGTCGAACTGTCTAAAACAATACAAACGACTACAACTACACAAGTTTGTCTGCCACAAGGTTAAGGTATTTATGAATATTGTTGATGATTCATGAATTGATACTTAATGAAATATTGACTCATTTAGCTTTGATGTTAATACAATCACCAAAGCAAAATATTTAGCTTTCTATGAGAGGAGAACAATCCTTCTTTTGTAATAATACAGTATATTGTGCTATAATAATATCATTTCTATCCAGAACCTGATATGGCATTATAGGCCATTATATATACTGGGTTTGGTGGATAATCCAAGTGAGTAGGTATATACACAAATTTAAGACCTAACCAGGAACGGTTGCAAAAAAGGCAACACTAGGTCCTCTGGCAGGAATTGAACCCACGGCTCTGCGATTCCGGTGCAGCGCTCTAACCAACTGAGCTACAGAGACCAGTTGCTGAGCTGTAACCGTAAGTTCTGTATATATAGGTTATCGGGTGTGCGGGTTGTGACAAGGTGTGTATATATCTACTCACTTGGATTATCCACCAAACCCAGTATTCTAGTTCAACCAAGTGAAATGAAAAAAAAATATTTGAAGTTCACCTTATCACAACCCGCACACATTATATATACTGACTGTTTATGTTGGTGGTGGTTATGGAGGTGTTTATATGGAACCTAGCCAGCATAGCTACCAGGGCTAGCCTAGCTCGCTTTCCCAAGAGAAATTTCATTGGTAACACGTTTCAGGCCTTTCAGGAGTAAACATACCTGTGTTTAGCACAATATATAATATATCAGATGAAATATATATTTGGTAATTGCACACAGATAAAATTACATCCCTACCAGATTTATGCTTGCTTATTGCTTGGACTTCCTATATACAAGGGCCAAACACAGATAAATTTGGTGCGGCCCACCTTTTCTTTTTGTGTTATATTCCAAAGTTAGTCAAACTGTGGCTCTGGTCCCCAGACAAGGTCCCGTTGGTCACCAAATAGAATAGACAAAAGTTGAAAATCACTAGTTGAAAAGCAAAAAATAAGCCAACTTTCCCCTTGATCTCCCTTTAACAGTGTAAAAGTACACTTGAGGGAGAGTACATTTTAATTTTCTGAGTCACTTAACCCTTTAATTACAATGAGCCCTGTTTAATTTATTATCATAACCTTGTTATGATGCAAGGCATGCTTTATAAAACCTAAAATTGAACAGAACTAAAGCTCGTGTGTTGTTGCTGTTGACACAAATAATTCATTATACTGTATGTAATCCCAATTTTCATTTTCCAGCAAATTATTGTACCACAGCAAATGACAAATTGGCAGAGCTGGGTGGGTTACTCTGGTTTGAGTAACTGAAGCAAGCATATGAGTACTTTTCAGGAAAATGTAAATTTAAAATATTACTTTACATTGCACTTCCTTGCAGCTTTAGGGTTGTTTGTTTAATTTTATCAAGGATTTAATATACCCTCGTGCATAATATTTTAACTTGGCAAATGGCAATGCACCCTATTTTGCAGACAATACTGTTTATAAACGGCCAAGGGTTAGGTGTTGCACTTAGCCTATTAACCAAATTAGCACTGCTGTGAAGTCAGCAAGAATGATGATTTACAATGTTTCTGGCTTATGTTGTCAAAATGTCAATGATGCACTGATACTAATTACAGAACTGCTCACATTTGATATTTTGGCTGAAGTTAAAGTTGGGACAAAGCAGTTATGATGAGAATATCCAATTATATATGTTAGAGTTTACCGGCAATGACTATAAGCATGGTACAAAGTATACATAATGTGAATATCATTCAAATTGTCCCTTCATGCATTTGTGTTACTAGCAGACTTCTATTCACTCCTAGCTAAATTTGTAAGATTGCAGTATTTCCTTAATCTGAACTTTTTAAATGTTTTGTTTTCTTTTGCAAAAGAGATGTATTTGTCATTTCGAATCTAGTATGTACAAAAATTGGTAGTATGACCTCAACAAACTTATGGCTGATATCTGATGTGTAGATATCATAAGTGTATGACATAGGTAATGTTATTTGTTGCCAGAGAAAAACTTTTTTGCTTTCTTACTTAAATTAACAGATCATCGAGGAAGCAAGGAGAGTCTTGGGAATTGGAGGTTGGGAAGGTAGGGATGAATTTAAGAAAGATTGTCTTCAATGGTTGACTGAAGAAATGAGACATTGATATGTTATGGGATTAGTAAAGGAATGAAAAGCCCATGATGCATTGTTTGAAGATACTGATTAAGTCCGCACTGACCAGCTACCGGAAATTTAAAGCTGATATGCAATAAACTGGACTAAGTATTGCTGTGATCTATAGATCTATAGAATGTATATTCATAAGTATTCATGATGACAGATAGAACTTGAACTTTATATATATATATAAACTACCATGCAGGAAGTGCATGGATTCCTTGAAGAGGCAGTCAAGTGCATTTAGTCATGCATGTGGGATACAAGATGTAATAAAAGTCTTTGATCCACTTAATTCTTCTGACAGTATCCCTTGTATAATTGCATGTGAGATTATGAGTGAAAGATTATTTCGGATCTGTTTTTGTTTCTGTTATATCACCTCAATGTAGAGTGCATCATGTACTATGTATTCTTGTGAGGGTCGTCACAGAGTGCATATGCTGAATGGACTTGATCGCTTCTTTAAGCTCTTAATCTACATATACTGTATATAGCCACCGGTCGGGTCTAACCAGAAATTGGCCTGACAAATATACTGTATTAGATACATGCTATATATTCTCAATTATTAATATATTTATTTTGTATTATAAACTTAGTATTTATTTGTAATTAAAACCTATTTGATTAATTATTTTTTTCAAGCATCTTTTGATTGGTTTTGGTCATTTTAACCAATTTAAAATTTGGTTAAAATGACCAAAAAAAATTGGTCGTTTGGATGCATCTGAGACAACCAGTTTAAATTGGTCGTTTTAACCAAAAAAGTAATTGGTCAAAATAACCAAAAATAATTGGTTATTTTGACCAATTACACCAATTTAAACTGGTTGTCTCAGATAATTTGGTCATTTTAACCAATTTGTTTTTACTGTGTGGCATATGGTTTGGGTAATAACAATGTTTTTGAAAGGTCCGGAAGCAATTGAATGAGTTTTTCAGTCCGTTTTGACTAGCCAGGTCGTACTACATAAGCCAACGAACTAATTGTGCGTATCTTATAAAACGAAAAAATTGCGATATATAGTTAATAATAATAATGAAACAATAAGCGCGGCGCGGAAATGCGTTGTTCACCGAACAATTTACTCGGGAAATTATGAGTGGAATGGTAAAACATTCCTGGCAATCCAGCAACTGCGTTGCGCATACGGCTTATATTTTACTGCGTGCATGTAATCTTTAATCTCTCAATGAATACTTTGTGAGCAATTGTGCCGAGTAGAAGAATTTTGCCGAAGGTGGCAAAAATATATGGAAGCCTTCAGTTGTCTTGTAAAATAGGAGCCATAAGAGATTTCTCTTAGACCAACGACTCTACTCCAGGGTAGTAATATCGCTTTGTGATTACCTACTGAACTAATCTAAAGGGTTAAAGTAGCGGTCAAATCCCGTTATTTGTTTGGAAATAATCAACAATTCATGACTATTTCTATCGTTTTCTACTTTTGCCTTTGCATTCTTCATGGCCTCTTGGCCATTTCTACCCATCTTGGCTCATTATTGAAGTGACGGAATAGCTGGCACTATTTGACACCTGATTGTTATTACTGGCTGTAAGGAACCATTTCGGTAGCCGTTATCATTTTGGTTTGGCTAACACCTGGATATAACGTTGAAATGCTAGCATGCAGACAGCCGCTTGCAAGGCGATAAATATAAATATGACGTGGTATAATTTCCCAAAAAATAATTAACGCAAAACGATTTTACCTATGAAGAGGAGATCCAGAATGAATCGTTTTTGGAAATGTTGAGGCCACGTAGTGTAGTGGTACCTAAAATGTCTGCGAAGGGACGCAACCATGAAGGGGTTATAAGCTTTCCCAGGACTTTTACTTTGATAAGAATAATCATTTTGGAGTAGACAGAGTAAATATACAAAATTATTGGACAACAAGCGTGCAGATGACAATGTTAATTTTGGTACAAAGGATTGTATCAAAGGATTGAAAGGATCATTTGCGTTCACACAAAAAATATTGATGGTGTTATTGGAGTTGCGACGTCGATTTTACTTTTTACTGTGTCATAATTAATTGGGTACAGAATGGAAGCAGCACGATAGATACGCTTTGCTCACAACACAACGGATTTTATCTACAATAATTATGCAAAACTGTATGAGTATTGTGCAACCACGTTCCTCAATAGGTTTTCTTAGTGTAATACTTTTTCTTCGCGCCAATGTTATAGTAACTAGTCCAAATCACAACAGTCAGACCGTACGCATTCTGGGCTACAGTGTGTTAGACAAGATGATGGGCAATGTTTTGGCGCGAAAAGAGTAGTTGAATCTCCTTGGTTTTGACTGACGGTATTCGCGCTCACTGATTGACTGTCCGTACTCGTTAACTGTGTATTCTTGGTCGCTTGTTGGTCCTCCACACTGTACATAGCTTGAGTTTGTTCCTGCGGGTACATTTGAGGCTGCTCAACATACGGTGCTACAATCGGTTGGGGGAAGGAGAACATCATGGGTACGGGGGCCTGGGTTTCAGTCTCGGGTTGTTGATAGGTATATCTTGAAACTTCAGGTGTACCCGCTGACTTTCTGCAGCACGCTGGAGGACAGCCAGGGATACACTCGTAAACGCAGTTTGCTGTACATCCAGATGGAACTGAGTGTATCAATGGTTTACTGCGAGACAATTCCATTTTCTTTGAACTACAGCAACCACTATGGCAGGCAGGAGCACAAGTCTGTAACATAACGTTAAAATATTTGTTAAGTACCTTTTCAAACGCTCAAAGCAACAAACATTTTAGCCGTTTATGCACATCATGCACGCACGGAGCTAAACTATAATCATTGGAATATTTTATGATAGTATAAAGATTCAATTGAACCGACGAATATACCTTCTCTTATTTAGTACTGGATATTGTTTCATGTATATTCTATAATTTTCCCAGACAACCAAAACATTTTACGTCGTTAAGTGCCGAAAAATATTATCGAAAAATATTATTAGGAAAAAAAAGTGAAGAAAACGGACGTAGCGTAGACGTGATATCTGCGAGATATTAGAGGAGCAACAAGAAGAGATGGAACGAGAAATTAAGATATAAGTAAGGAGTTGAAGATGGTGGAGCTGAGAAAGAAGATATGAGAAAGTGGACTGAGATGCATGGTATTGCCACATGAAGAGAATGGAGGAAAATGAGTTTGTGAGATGGCAGCAGAAAGCAGGGAAGTAGGAACAAGGACGAGAGGACGATCGAGGACGTGTTGGATGGTTCTGTTCGGGATGATGGTAAAGTGGTTTATCTGGACAAAGTTCATGACAGAGTACAGTGGGAAAAGGTGTCGGCGCGCCCCAACCCCCTTGAAGGGACAAACGATATTATGATACAATTACATGGTGTTTAAAACTGAACTGCAAAAGTGTGAAGCACCGGCTTCGCAATCTCTTAATTATTTAACTACATATTCGGAATGAGCCTTAGGAAAATATAAATTATGCTAAATACTTACGTCAGGACATAATGCAGGGCAAGTGCGTTGTGGTTTTACTTCTGCTACAGCCTTGGTTTCATGTTTACTACTCTTCATGATCAATTTATGTTCCCGCGTTTTCTTTGCACAACATTCATCCGGACACGCAGGCAGACAAGTTTTGCGACACAATGGATGGCACTTCTCTTTCAATCTGTCCTTAACATTGCAGCAGCTCAGCGGACAGGACGATAAACAACTTTTCTTACAAAGTGGATGGCAGTGGGATTTACGCACTGGGGTTTCGTGTTTACAACATGCCTTCGGACATGAGGGAACGCAGTTTTTCTTGCACATCGGATGACAGCCTGGGTTGATATGATGAATGTGAGGGTGTTTCCACGTTTTCGAGACCTTTTCTGTTTCTGCACAGCAAGTGAGTGGGCAGGAGGAGATGCAGTGCTTCTTGCAGTATGGATGGCAATGACTGGACTTTCTGTGATACAGTGGAAAATCTTTATGGTGTTCACCAGCACAACATCCAGGAGCACACGACGAAATACACGTCTTCTTACACATTGGGTGACAAATGTGCTTCAAGTACTCTTCTAATAGAATAATGAATATTCAATCCAATGCAAAAAAAGATAAGTTAAGCCAAAGTATAGTGTACAGTAAATGTCATATTCAAAAAATATGGAACGCTGCTGTTTAATTGGGGAAAACGTGCGGTACAAACTGAATCTTTTATAGAGTTGAATTAACAGATAATATTTAGGAAAAGCGCATTTGCTGGTGACTCAATTTATGTAGCTCAGATTTGGTTTGTTTTAGAAGGTATTCTACGACGTAAATGTATTTGTGTTTATTTTCTAAAATGGACTTCAGTTTATTTGGGTTCTAATATATAAGGTTTTTCGACAAGGTTACATCGTTTTAAGATATTTCTAATATATAACGTTTTATATTAAGGTCCTTAAGGTTCAACAATGAGGTATTTCATCGGCTTTGTACCGAATGGAATGTCGTGTAATGCTTGTTGCATGTTCAACTAAAGGTAGAAATACTTAAGGATTTTTTCATTGTGATGCACTGTATTTAAACGACATATGCATAGTGTAAATATTAAATATTTCCATGCAAAGATTTTAAAGCCAGTCTCGCGCATTCTGTGGGAGCCGACCTTGTAGTGGATTAAAGGTGTGAAAGTGCTGTTTTCAAAGATTTAAAAAAGACAGCATGGAAATTTCACAATCAGACCGTTGGCTTACCAGATTTATGTTTTGTTGTATGATGCACAACGACCGTATGTGATGGTCCGTCTTTGTATACATGAACAGCTTTCGCCATCAAACCAGGCTTGTCTTTTGTAATGCTAGAGAGATCGAAATGTATCATGGGCCCTTTAGCTTTCGGATGTTTGAGCGTATAGTCTATCTTCTCGCCTTTGTTTTCTTTTATTTTCCAGTAGTTATCATGATTGAGATCCTTCTTCGGTTCGATCTTTTTGGGTGCATCGTTCTGCTTCTTTAATTCGATTTTATGGGGAGCTGGCCGTTTCTTCTCTGGTATTTTTATCAGCTTTAGGACCCCATGTTTGACTTTCTCTAGTTTCAAATGTAGCGCATTATGTTTAACATAGTCCAGGAGTCGTTCCACTTGCGCTGAAGTGATTGATGCTTTTCGGGTGCCACTTTCGATGTCCTTGATTGAAGTTGTGAACTTTTCACCATTAGCTCCAATGATAGTCCAAGTATCGCTACTTCCGGATTGTTTATGTGCCGGTGACGCGGGTGGGAGATCTGCGCCTTGATCTAAAAATGGTGGATGAACACATTCAATGTAATAAAGAAATTTCTAATTTTAGAAGCATTGTAAGATTGTGGTATTTGGTAAATATAGGGCTAATGTATAGAAATAGACTTTTGGCAGTGCAGTGCAATACAGTACAGGCAGCGTAGTGAAGTACGCAGTTTGATGTGGTGCGGTGTCGCAATTTGAAGCAGTGTAGTGCAATGCAGTGCAGTGCGGTGCAGTGCGGTGCAGTACAGTGCGGTGCGATGCGGTGCGGTGCGGTGCGGTGCGGTGCCGTGCGGTGCGGTGCGGTCCGGTGCAGTGCAGTGCGGTCCGGTGCAGTGCAGTGCAGTGCAGTGCAGTGCAGTGCAGTGCAGTGCAGTGCAGTGCAGTGCAGTGCAGTGCAGTGCAGTGCAGTGCAGTGCAGTGCAGTGCAGTGCGGTGCAGTGCAGTGCAGTGCAGTGCAGTGCAGTGCAGTGCAGTGCAGTGCAGTGACAGTGCAGTTCAGTGCAGTGCAGTGCAGTGCAGGTAGTATGCAGCACTGTTTGCCAAATCCAATAAAACCTTTATGAGATCTGTGGTTCTTACCGTTACACAATTCACATGTTCTTGCGCAATGTTTTTTCATTGCTTCTCTTGATGTATCACACACACCTGAGCCAGCTAAGGCAGCACAGTTATCAAACTGGTCTTGACAAACATGTGCACCTGCAAAGAAATCCAGTACCTCTCATAATTATTTTCTTATTAAATTTCACGACCTAACGGGCTAACGACCTTTGTCTTGTCCGTCATATCAGTCTAAAGGCCGACTTAAAGTGGAGTGTATACGTGAATGTTCGATTTCAAGTAATTCGGAAATAAAAAGAAATATTACAATATCGTCGTCCAATAATTCTTACTACTGATAAATACACGAGATAAAAAACAACGATGCAACTGTAAACAACGAAAACAAGTCTGTGAAATACAGCGGTTTTTTTGTTTCATGTGTTCCTTCGGTCGTTCTCTCGTATAAAATGATGGTGGAAAATGTAAGAAGATGCCTTTCATTGACAAAAAAATAATCTTATTACCGATAAAGGTGAATTACCATTGTTACTACGTATACCATTTAAACTGCTAATTGTTTATATCAAATACATGTTAAAAGAAAACATGTATAGCCATACCTTGACTATCATAATGTACATGATCAGTTGCTTCATGGAGTTCTTCAGTTGGTTCCAATTCATCATTTTCTGATAATTTGCTTTCCATTACTTGTCTGCTTGCTTCATGTAAATGTTTAGCTTAAAGTAAATAGAATGGATTTATATTAGGTCACTCCTGAGTTCTTTTAAACTAGCATGGAAAATGCAGAAAACACAGGAGGGTTAGGTTTTTGGCAAGGTAGTGTCAGAACACGCCAAGAACATATCTTTCTGTTACCTTTCTATATTAACAGCAAGCTTAGATATGCGGTATACAGTCCGTTCACACGTGTCAGCCGCTTTGTTTACATTTTTGTATCCAAAATAATGAACTTTACGAACGAAGTGGTGAAAAACTATGTATATTTTCAAGCTTCTAGAGTAAAATAAATTATCAAGGTAGCACGATATGGATCAGGCATAGAACCAAGTTAGAGACTCAATGTACACATACATACTATTTACGTTATACAAGGTACTCGGGTGTAGGTTTTCTTTAAGGGCCCATATATTACGTGTTTTAAAGTATATTGTTAACAACTTACCTATATTTTTCTCCAACAATGTCTTAACTTCCACCTTAGCTTTAGCTACTTCGTTAGCTACAAAGAAGAAGTTGTAACTTATATAACATAAATGCATGCGCACCATTTTGACAAAACTGACAGAACTTTTGATGGTTAAAATAATATACTTACATATGCTCTCGTCAATCAGACTATTTATTGCATTTTGGGCTTCTCTCCATTTGCTTACTAGAATGAGGAAATTGAGGAAGAGATATTATAAATATTGCTGAATAGCGTAATATATGTAATATGTGCCGCTTTGAAATGCTATATAAGAATCACCGAAGAACTAACTTATTTGAATAATTACATATAGGCCTATGGTAACCAAGAATGATACTGAAATTACAACCATGCAATAAAATCATTCGACAAAATGTGTTATGACTTACAATTATGACATTGTTATCTAATCGCTAGAAACAAAATCAGTGCATTTATGGAAATAAGCGTGTAGTTACAAAGATTGCGATTTACAAATTTTCTAGTGAAACCGGCAACAGTGACATAATTGATATAACCTTACAATTTGCCGCAGAAATTGTATCTATATATACTATTACTTATGAATATATTATACATTTTACGACTTTGCATTTGATTTTTCCTATGGCTATGAGAGTTCTCCATCCACAAAATCCCCTTGCATGTTTGTATTTATGTCCAACCACCAAAACATCTTTCTCCCCATTCGATCTGATTTTTTATGTCGATATAGCACATATTAAACCGACGAAAACGCATGACTGGGAAGCAACCGTTATTTGTCACAAACTCATTGACAAATTTTTGACAGACTGGGAACAAGAAATGCGGAAATAGCCCGATATTGACTTACTAATTGTTTTAATCTTTTAAAGAACTGTAACAGCTTTGGTGTCTCTGCATGTGAATTTTATACTAAATATAAACTACTAACCGATATTTTAGTCCGATCTATAGATTTTCGTAATCAGCCATGTGATTGTATCAAGTACTACAGTACAGTACTGTACTGTACATATAAACAAATGTTCACTCATACCCTTGTTCGAAGACTAGATATATCGTGTAGACATGCCTTTGAACTAAGCGCTACATGCAAACAGGTTTGAATGAATAGATCATTATAAAGAAGCTTTGTATATGGCAGGAATCAAGTCTTGACAGATAATAGATATGAACCATTTGTTTTGCAATGGTGTCAAATGGTTGAACCATCAATTAAGTGTATATGTTTCTTTTTTGGTACTGAAACTTTTATAGCAATTATAATATCTACCATGTATATCGAGGCGTTTTTGTCCATTCTTCGAAGCATCTTTCTTTGCTTTTAGTTCGACATTCGCGAGCGTTGAACAGGTAAATATCGCTAGTAGTATCGAAAACAAATGTCTTGACCGGGTCATCGTGATATCCTACAAGACAAGTTGAACTAAAGCATTAATATTTCAATCTTCTAATAAAACTTCCAAGCCATTAGTTTCATTTAAATGGGCAAACGTTCTCGTCTATCATCTCATTTGATCGCCGCCGCCATTATCCTTCGCCGGATATAAATAATAAATTGACGTTTGTTTGAAGTACACGTTGCCACCATCGCCGACGACTTCGCGTAAAGAAAAAAGAGCAAGTAACACTACACATTCAAAAAATTTCTACTTTCGTTCAACTAAAGTAAAATAAAAGCATCTACCTGAAAATTGTGCTAATGATCTTTTCAGAGAACCACGATTGCAGTTTTCTTCTTTCTCATTGAAGATCTATTTACATTTAGGTAATAGAGCGTACATTATGCTAATCAAGCGTTATATGCGATTCGGTAAAGCGTGGCGCCGCATAAGACAAATGAATGTAGGGTGGCTAATTTTGCTAGCTATGAGATAATCCGAAGTGAAATCCGTTTTTCCTCGTTTAGATTTTTGAATTTCAACCTGTTGAGTACATAATTGAAAAGTGTGCAGTTATTTTAATGCAATGCCAATATTATATTGTTCGTATTTTATTGATTATGTTCTATGTTTCCCTTATTAGGCAAGAGGCTGGGCAAAATGTATAATCTATCTATATGGATAATGGTGTTCCTTGATGTTTAGGTATAAACTATTTTAGCTATTGATGGGAAAAATTCGGTTGCGCTGTATTCAATAGCCTGCAGTAGGTTGGTCATAAGCCCCAGCATTCAGGGCCGTAGCTAACCCCTGATTGTTGGGGGGGCGCAGATGAAAAATTTCCGAATGGGTCTCTAAATTTCCGAATAACATTGTTCCGAATGTATTTTATATGGATGTTCAAAATCATTAGTTTAATACGCATACAGACCTCTAATTAAGACGATCCTGAAAATTTCGTTTCCCTGAACTGAATGGTATTTTCTGCATTCTGCATGGGTGAACGTTTTATAGCATTCAGAGTTAAGTTATACCCATCGTAAAATACACAATTTAGACTGCACATTTCAGCACTATAAAGTCTATATAAAATATTGGAGCTTGTTATCTTTTTCATTTTGGCGACAGTAGTAGGAACGTTTATGCCTCATGGCCTCAATATGCATAATTTAATTTTGTCGGGAAAATGTGATTTTTCTAATTTCGTCTCTGATTCTGCTGCAGCAAATTATTTTGTCATCTTTGACAAAAATATCAGACTTTGCAACAAAACTGAATTAGAATGATCGCGTTGGAAAGAGTTTTATAAGCTCATCAACATCACTTTTCGTTGGGCAGTTAAATGGCTGCAGAACGGTTGAAAGGGATTTTTCGTTCAGTTCAAACAGTTAAGTTTTCAATTTTCAGTTTATATCGCTATAATTGCTTTGGACCGCAATTTCAGTATTTCCGATTAAATAAATCAATGATTAGTAATTTTAATTGAGAAAATTAAGTTCGTATTTGTGACACATTGCAATGGAAATGATCTCAATAAACAAACAATTTCAGTCGCTTTTGTAACTTTGGACTGAAACTTCGCACTTCTGAATAGGATTCAATTTTCTGAATACGAATCTCATAGCTTGCGAGTACTATATACAAACGCCGTGACATTTTTTGTTCTCTCTGAGACATTTATTTACCTAAACCTACACGTATATATATATATATATATATATATATATATATTTTCGCTTACCTCAAAACTTGTCTGCAACAGGTAAGCGAAAATCTATAATTTGCTCTAACTATATGTTGTCGAGCTCTCTTTTGCGTTTCGTAGACCTAAACCTACACGTATATAGATATATATATATATATATATAGTCAAATCTGCAGACATGCATGTTTCGCCGTTCAACGGCTCGTCAGTGCAGCTTGTAACGCAGTCTAGATGCGAGTGACTTCGTATTTATACACCATACTCTTGCCCTCACCAAGCGCATGTGGTACAATACTCAGACACATGCGCATCCAGACATGCGTGAAGTGTCTTGGGGCCAGAGTGCTCAAACGACCACAAGGGTAGTGAGCTTTTGCATTATAGCTTATTAGCCACCAATTAACCTCACAGAGTGCTCAACAACACAAGTGAAGATATATATATACGTGTAGGTTTAGGTCTACGAAACGCAAAGAGTGCTCGACAACATATAGTTAGAGCAAATTATAGATTTTCGCTTACCTCAAAACTTGTCTGCAACAGGCTGTTTCATCTGTAAAAGAATCATCAGGCAGTTTACAAGTATCGAAAGAAATGACCGCTTATATACTTCCTGCCGGAGCGTGGGGGTGTATGTGGGAGACAATGTGTGCATGCATGGCTTTGTTTGCGTTGTTTACGCGAAATTTATTACGATGACGACACCGTGAAATTATTTCAGCTCTTTTGTTGAGTAAACAATTCTTGTTTTTTTCTCTCAAAATATAAAATTTTTCTTCTAAACATAAATTGCATCGTTTTGATCCTCCCGTGTACGAAATAGAATGTTTTAAAATTTGCCAATTAATACTGAAATCCTTAGCAATAACGGTATTCATCATTCCTCCCGCTAACTGTTGAGTTGCAAAGGATGCACACAGGTTATGCATGACAAGCTCAATGTCTTACTAGAGGTCTCCGGCTGCCAACATATTACCCATGGGGGAATTATTAGTTTTAGTCGAATTTCCTCAATTTCATAGCCTTGGCCAAAGGGGGTGCAGAAGGGGTGCCGATTTCCATATTAAATCCAAATTTTGGATTTGACAGGGCATTTATGAAACAAAAATAAAATATTGGGCCATTGGGGGCCTCTTTGACCATCTAGGCAATCCTATTTTGCAAACATTTTCCGACAACAGCCCCTGCCGGGGTCCTCAGTGATGATGCACCGTGCCTCGGTCGACAGTCACACGCTGCTTTATGACCAGCGCCCACTCAGCACCCCTCCCCCTACCAGATCAAGCTGGATCCATTCCTGTGTTATGGAATGATGCATGGAATCAGACACTGTTTTAATGTGTACTTATAAATTATTGAACTACAGTATGTTCAGTTAATGAAAAGTGCTACTGCATCTGTGTGTAAACCATGCCTAATGGCAGTCAGCTATTCTAATGGCCCATTGTGCCTCCCTAGTAGAATATTACTAATCTTTGTTCACATTTTGTATTTTAGGTTGAATTTGTGAAAGATGCCAAACAAAGGAGGAAGATCGATTATAGAACATCCAATTCACTGAAACGTGTGGTATGCATCTGACAAATTTTAAGATCTATATTAATTGCAAATATCTGTACTTCATTGCATGAGGTGAAATTTCCGATGAACCAGCCCCCTTCGAAACAGGGTCTTGCTGGAGCAGCTAGCTGCTTTTCAATTGCAGCAATTACAGGCTTTCATTCTAATCAACCCTGCAGATTTTAATCAATTACTGTAGAAACAAATAAACAAACAGAGTCTGTGGTAAATGCTCTGTTGAAAGTCATCAAGCTTTCTCAAGCTCTTTTGGTTTCTTCTCAGTGAGTAAAAATAGTTATGAGATCAGTATGTATGTTTATAGTTGCATAGAAACTGTATACTATTCACTTTATGCAAATCTGTGTATTTCCAAACTAACTTTTATCTACCTATAGGTCAGTGAATGGTATGAAAGTAGCTGCTTATTAACTATTTTGGCTCTCCCATTGTTTTTCACACCTTAAACATAAACCAAATGTTTAAATTATATTATTGTGGGGACTGTTTGTGTTGGCAAGTCACAGCCAATATTGTGCTACTTGTTTTCTATGTATTAAAATTATATTTTATCATTGTTATACTCTCCCCAATTATTAAGTGTTTTTGTTTTGTTATATTGGAATAATCTAGTAAAAAATATTATATACTATGCTTGTACAATATATTTAATGCGGTAGTATATTATGCGATGGTATGTTTCAGGTTCAAAACAATTCTAATATGAGGTATATGGTTAAAATCAGCTTCATGAGGTTGTTTGACCAGTTTGCCACCATGAATGTATTTATAACTGTACGGATGCTTCAATATATCACAATGTTACACCACACACATTTAGTTAGAACAAGTGCATATTGTGCAATATTGTGTGCTATCTTGTGCATTTAAAGACACCTTTCGAATCTTCATTTATGTCTGCAATATAATTTTAGGTCCGCCTAATCTTGAACCAGTTTTCAGCAGTTTTGTTGAAGATCCGTCTGTGGGTGAAAAGTTTTCTAGATCTGTTTTTCAGATTTTTTCTTCGCGTATGTGCTAAATGTTCATATAAAATGTACACACTTAATACTGTATGTAATTTGAATGTTTGGCAACTGTTCATGTAACTGTATTCTGTTGGAGCATTAGATTGGTTCAATTTTTACAATCTGACTGCTTTCCACCTGATTGCCTGCTATGACTAGGACAGCAGAGCCAGGGTGTATCAAGATAACATGGTGTGTTTTCGACGAAAATACAGCGAAATGTATGCAATAGCTATTTAACGCAAACGGCAGCTAACAACTCTCGAAGTCTTCAAGAAATATAACAAAGTTTATATTAAGTTCTAATTAAAGAAAATAGTTTCTTAGCCCGTCCATGACCGTCTATTATATAGTATAGGTCGTCTAATTCAAAAGTGGCCGTCAATAGAATGGTTGGACGGCTGCCTGGCTAAATGCCTGCTCAGTAATAAGCCACCAGCATCAAACGAAAATTATGATCCAGATGGGCATTTCATTGCAACGTTTTCCTGGAATGTGCCCTTAATATTGTAAACAATTGACGTGAAATACCATTGGTTATGGCGGTGGTAGTGACTGATGGTGTAGTCAAGATGTACACGGGTATTCTTCAAACTTTTTTTTTTATCAGTTTCTATAGTTTCATTCCACAATTCACTACATTGTTGAGTGATGATGGTGCAATTGAGTTGGAACCTTTTTGGTAACTGCTTTTGGTGCACTCTCTCGATACATCTGGCTGGGAATGAAAGCAGACAGAATTTTCTTCGTTTGGGCTCTGCACTAAATGCCGTGATTATCGCGCAGCATTTTATTGATAAGGTACTGTATATATAATGGTGAAATGATAAGGTAATGTATAGTAACTAACTGTATATGTATAATAATTAAGAGGCGATTTTTTTCTATGTCGCGTATTTGCGATGAAAACATCTTTTTAGCTTACCTCCCAAAATTACTTTGTTTTAGCTCTATTTTCTAGTTTATACAGCTTGCTACCTTTTTAAATTCATCTGGCGGTCGAGAAACATAAAATAATAATAAAAAATTGAAAAATAGAATACAACTATTACAGATGCGATTAAATTGATCGGCCATATATTAAATTAGCAAAGCCTACGGAACTTCAAACGTCGTTTTCTCTTAGCTTTGGCGTACCATCTAAAATCTTCTTATTTCGGCATTATTTTACAGACAATGAAACAAACTTATTTAGGTTTGTTTGACGATTGAGAAACGTACGAAAGATGTAAAATTTCGAATGCAGTCATAACCAGGTAACATTATATACTCATTAGTTTTGAGCGCTTGTTACGTAACATAGAAAAAAATATCTTAATGTACATAGTCATGTTGTACAAGTCAGAGTAAAATTGTATATTTAATTAGACGATTCCCAAACTAACTTTCGACCAGACCGTTTCTTGCGTGGTTTTGGTAAGTACTTTATCCGAATTGTGTTGAAATGTGGTGAAAAAGTGGCGTCATAGTATCAGGAGCAACGCATAGCGCAGAAAGTTTTTACTGTATAATTATATGCTTTTTTAGATATATTATAATAGAATTCGTATTGCTGTCATATTTATCTTAGACATCGACAAAAATATCGCGTAAACTATAAATGACAACAAAATTCGGAAATACACCCCGCGAAAAGTGTCTTGTTATGAGCTTGGAAAGGTATCTTGAGAAACGTCTATTTACTACCCGGTTTATTATAGGTCATTGAAGAGTATACCACTATAGATGAAGCTTTGCAATGGTCAAAAACTTTTAGCGGTACAGCGGATACTTCCGAATCCACAATTATGGAGGTTGTTCGAGAAAGTTATGTTTCAGAAGTTAAGGAAACATTCAGAAATTTTAAAGACAGTGGTATGATCCAATACAGTACTATCGAATGTTTATAATAAGCGACTGTACCTATATTGTCTGGTGAAATTACATATTAAGGCCATTTATACGGGACATAATAAGACGCGTCTTATGTAAGACGCGAACTTTGGTTTTTATACGAGCGCGTCTTAAAAGTACATGTATCGTATATAAATGGTTGGCGTCTTATTTTTAGTCATTTGAGCTAGCGCCTTCTTGTTGTCCATGGATTCCATTTTGTTTGAGTTATTACAGGTTTCATGCACAGAGTTTCACGCATGCGTACAGAGTTTCCACATTTGTCTTATGTAATACTGCAGATATTCTTAACTTTTATTGTGCCTGCATTAGGCAAATTTTGGAATATTGTTGCCAAGTGTACCACTATGGATTACCATGCTATCTTTCTAACGCCATTGAACGGGTGCAAAAACGTGTTATGTCTATCATATACCCAAATTCAAGTTATGACGACAGCCTTGCTCTTAGTGGCATTTCTAAACTTAGTAGTAGACGTGAAGAAGCATGTATAAAACTTTTTAATGAAATAGTTAACATTCCTGATCACAAGTTGGCGTATCTCTTGCCCCCTAAACAGGAAACAAAATATGATTTGAGGCAATCTCGTGTATTTACGGACTATACTGTGAACACAAATAGATTTTTAAACTCTTTTTTTCCTTCGTCGGTTAAAACTTTTAATATAGCTAACTGTAAATAGATTTAAATTGAGTTGATAAAGTCGTGTAAATATTTTCCAATAATTGTATTTTAATCTATACGTTATGTATTTTGCACGCAATTCAGCTCTGTAGCTGCAAAGTGTAATTTTTTAATAAACTATTCTATTCTTCTAAAAAAAAAAGCCATTTATACTAGGGGTTTTGTGCCTTTTTAAGACGCGACTTAGATAAGACTCAAACAATCATTTTGTCCCATTTATACGTCAAGTTCGCGTCTTGCATAAGACGCGTCTTATTTCCCCCCGTATAAATTGCCCTATTGTATCTTATTCTTGAGCAATCAAGGCAGAATTACCTGATGAATAGATTTTGGCTAATTTAGTTCGATTAGACACATTTGACCTTAATCCAAATCTAGTAATTGCATTAGAAATTGTTCTTTAATTCGTTTACAGGGTTATTACAAGTGTATTTGGCTTCCAATTTTTGGAGAAGCCCGATCAGGCAGTTTTGCTTGCTTCCTGGCGCTGACCATTATCGCAGCCGAGTAGAGCCTTTCCAGCTGCAAAATGACGAGGAGATTCCAACACCTTTGGAAATCTTATGGGTTCCTCTTACTGTTGAACATGGGCAACGTAATCAATATAATCACATTGTTCCTTTGTTGCCTTGGAAATGTGGTGCAGCACCATATACATTTTGCATTGTTCAACAGTGAAATGAACCACGAGTTTTCAAACTTGAGATCAGACTTGGCGCAATGTGATTTGTGTGTTATCACGCCTGCTGCCTTGGACTGCAAGAGCTATGATTGTAACTCACCTACAGTATCTCGTAAACTAAACTAAAATTTAGAGTTTGGCCTTGGGGTAAAATCAAATGTAAGTCCAGTGTATGAAACTACAAATATTTCAACTACGTGAAATAGATTAATAAGCCGCTAACTTCTTGACAGAGGACCTTTGCTCGAAACGCCGCAATTTTCTGAAAATTTTAAGGACGTTGCATTTAACTATAGATCTTTATGTCAATTTAACTAACTCAGTTTACCGTAGTTTTGAATGTATAGTGAAGGCCATTCTTTACTTATACCTGCAGGGTTTGATATAATCAAACTGAAATCACTTTTCACATCGAGGGGAATTTATGATAATAATTAGAAAGTTTGGCAACTCAACAGCCGAATTCATATTGGAGACGAGAAACTCGTCTCAGACGGAAACGTTTTCTGTACAAACCCGTCTGAATATATATACGAAGACTAGTTTACGACGAGTTTCTCGTCTGAACGGGATTCCCGTCTAACTTTCCAGTCTGTTTGGAAGCGAAAATTAGACGGGAAAGTTTAGACGGGAAACTCGTCTGTTACCGGATTTATATTAGACGAGTTTTCTGTCTAGGGCAGGTTTCCTGGCTCTAATATGAATTCGGCTAATGAAAAGAGCAAGGAGATTGACCTAATGAATACCAGCATACCAAACAGTCAAAGATGTGCCGCTTTCCATACAATTTGACAATTTTAATATACCATGATCTCCTTCTCTTGGATCTTCATGTCTAAATCTACTCCCACATAACTCGCATGGGTCATCGTTAACGGCTGGAAAAGGGGGAAAAGAGCTAAGAAAAGTTTTGCTTCATCATCTTTAACTTCCGGGAGAATGGTTTCTGGTCCATGTAGGAATGAGCGACGCTGGCAGCCAGAAAGATCGAAAGGTATCTTCATCACAGATACTGGAGACACCAAACTGTTACTGGAATATCCTGTGGAGACATCCTGTTCCAGAAAGTCAACAAGGAGCTCAGGAATGTCAGGATCATCTAATGGCCATCGCCTTGTAAGCATAGCGTGTTCACATTGAACTGACGAACATGGAATGCATTTAACCGAGCCATCACGCTTCTTTAAAAGTACACCAATACTTGTAGCGTCATGCATCGAAACCCCAATTAAACTGTCGTTCATCTGAATGCCAAACAGGTTAGTGGTACTCTAAGGGCAGGTAAGAGGTAATAGAATGTTAGTACAGTAATTAACAATCAAACTGCACTATTTCGTTTTTCCTGTTCTGTCAACATCCAGCATTCATGCATACTGTAACTCGGTGGAGGGGATGAAATCTTATCGCACTTGATATATTTACTGTACAAATATTATCTTCTACTGCTAACAATAAATAGAGAATTACATATTTGACACAACCGAAATAACACAAAAATAATATGAAATTCTTCTCTTGATTAATTTCAGATACAAGTACCTCATATATGTATGATCATTCATCGAATTTGCCTGTTCTTGTATTTCTGGAGTAATTCCACGTTGAGAGTCGTAATCCAGCAGTAACTGACATAATTATTGCCTTGATATGGATACACACTGACAGGGCCGGATTAACGTCGCGCGAGGCCCGTGGCAGATTTTCAGCGCGAGGCCCCCACCCCCCCTCGTTATGAAAACCTTTGAATTCAAAGACACACAAAATTGTTAAATAATTGTTTTCAAGTTTATCCGCAAATCACCGCAATTTCGCAGCCAAGCCTAGAGGCCCTAAATGCGCGAGGTCCCTAAATTCGCGAGACTCCTAATTTCGCGAGGCATCTAAATTCGCGAGGCACCTAAAATGGACGTGTCCCAATAGAAAATGGGCGTGTTCTCGTAAAAATGGGCGTGGCACAGTAAAGCGCGAGGCCCCCATAAGCGCGAGGCCCGCGGCATATACCGCCTGCCACGTGGTTAATCCGGCCCTGCACACTGAATTACGGAGATCTAAATGAAGTTAATGTCTATACAGGGTGTCCCAAAAAAATGTCCCCCATCATACTTTGTGGTATTACTTCGTTAATGTTAACCAAAGATTCAAATTTTCGCACTGGATTAAAAAACAAACATATCATGCCAATAAATTAATATTTGACTGATCAAAATAACTAATCATTTGCCTTCTAGAACCAGTTAAGGTGGCAACACCAATATTGCTACTTGTCCAAATTATGGAAATTAGCCTCAACATGTTTCGAGACTTTTAAAAAGAATTTTCAAATCAAGTGGCTCGCTATCTGCTCTAAAACTCACGATTTATTGTCGTTAGCATAGATATTTCATTTACTGTGAAAATTATTAACAATGAGACAGGAGCCTCAGCAGGGAAAGGAAAATGCATTTAATTTGCTGTTTTGGGACAAAATTGATGGAAAAAAGCACATTTTTGGCATTTCCCCTACCTTACCAAGACTTGTGCCTCCTATTTACTAATTTTTACATGAAACGCAATCTTGATTAATATAGGGAACCACCATTATTCAATTTTAGAGAATGATAAGTAGTTTTTCTCTTAAACTTCTTGTGAAAGTATTGAAGTATTTTTGACCCAATTTCCATAACTTGGACGGGTTGCAAAATTAGTGTCGCCACCTTAAGTAACCCCAGAACGCAAACCATTGGCTATTTTGATCAGTCAAATATCAATGTAATGGCATGATATGATAGTTATTCCATCCAATATAAGAGCCTGAAACCTCCCTTCACGCTAACATAGTAATACTACAAAATATAGTGGGGGACATTTTTTTGGGACACCCTGTATAGGTTTGTGAACTATGGCACCCTAAAGCATATTAGATCCTAAATTCCTAATAACTTAGTGCACTGACTTATTGGATTTCTTAAAATTTGATTAATAACCAAATAATTTAACACAATGAAATATCAAATATCATTGACAATAAATATTCTTTTAATCGGGCATATACTTGACAGTATATTATGTATAATAAACTCACCAGATGGCTCCTGTTGTAATGACCTTGATAATCCTGAAAGCAGTTGACTTCTTCTAGGTGAGCATGACCAGCTGTACAGCCAATCATCCTCGTTTGCAGGCAGATGGTGCCAAACTCTTCTATGTACCACAATGAAGTTCATTTCCTTCCATAAAATTAATATTTCATTCATTATCGAACACTGCCAGCCTTATTTCTGACTCTTACTTGTGAACTTATATATCAAAATGTAGCAGTGCAGGTGTAAGTACCTGTATGTAGTCACCCACTGTATAATAGGTTGTCAGAGGTTTGTGACAAATCATATCATCTGGCATAAGAATATAGTAGGTATCAAGACCCTGAATGTTGTTCATAAACTTAGCATCCTAGCTTGTATGCAGGTTTTAAAAATTGAAAATTACAATATATTATACTGTACATACAGTATCATGCAGTATGTGGCAGCTTGTCAGTTAGCCACATGGTGGTAAAATGTTAAAGCATAAAGACATACAGAACACTTGATCATTATTGATTAAAAATACTGATTCAGACCAGAACAGTCCCGCACACAAAAAAAATCAGAATTGAATCAGGGATACAAAAACATGATCATGATTAATAGAATACACAAAATGTTTAAATTAAGCAAATAGTGTTTTTTAATATTCAGGGAAAACACAATAGGGCAAAGGGGAGTGCCTTTTCATGAATATTTTCATTATATAGCTCATTTACTAAGCGTAACAAGTTATATTTCAACTGGAGAGCCTGATGTTTTTAATTCAGCAAATTAGTGTAACATTTTAGTAACCACAATAGGTTTTGAGAGTTTGAGGATGGAAATTTCAAGTAAAAACGGTTTAAGAATATAATAAATCTTCAGTATATTTGGACAGTCACCTAATATTTTACAAATATCTGCCATAGGAAGCAACTTTAAGATGGAGGGACACTTGGTCTTAAGGCCACCTCTTCTATTAGAAAAGGCATTTTTCCCAATGCTTTAGCTGGAAGTACAGTACTGCCAAGAAATAACTTAACACCGCGTCTGTCAGCATTCTGCCTCCAGAGCATGCGCATCGTGCATCTGCTCTATCCGTGTCCTGCCTCCAGAGCGCCCGTATCAGTCTACTTCAAAGTGAAACAGGCAGGGGATGCCCCCGCAAACTCACAGTAGATGCACGCACAGTGCCAGCAGGAGACGCATCTAAACGCACCCGCAGACACAAGATTCCTGCAAGTAATAAGCAAGTTTTGATAAATTATTTCTTGGCATTACTGCAGTTTTAAGATAACTTGTGAGGGGTGAGGGGAAAAGCTGCATTTTATGTAAGTCACACCGAAGATCTTCGAATGTGTGATTTTAAAAAATAACTATGTATTTAGAGTAGAAATTGGTGCATCTTGGTGTACTGTATCTTGGCGCACAGTTTACATGGAATGCACCCTGCTGGGGGGAGGGCATGTGTCCCTCTATGTCCCTGGTTCTAAGTTCCAATGCCTGTTACTGGATGTATTTCACTAAAAGCGAAAGAGTTAATTATCTTGTATACATACATTTATTTGTTTACTTTCGAGGTTAAAGTTGGGCAGTACAAAGGCCCAGTTGGTTACCACAGTTAATACCATATCTAACCTAGACAACTCAGTAGGATATGCAATCTCTGAACTTGCTTCGATATTTTGCGATACCGATGTATGGGGAGGCTCAGAATCAATATCGACTTCCGGTCTTTGAATTTCATCAGAATGATCAGAGGAAAACAGGGATTGAGAGTGACACTCCGTCGAGATATTAATATCAACACTTGTTGAGGCTGAGCATAACCGATTTTCACGAACAATTTGCGAGCTACTTATCTCTGAATTTTGAATGATCTTTATTGAGATTCTCTCCGAAAATATATTTTCGTTTACCATTTATAACAACAGTTTTCCAAGGCTTCCTTCTTTTTCTCTTCGAATTTTCGGCCATCTTAAGGTGGCTCCCTACAGTTATTTTAACTTTATAATAAATCGTTTTTAAACGAGTATTATCGCAGATGACGAAGTTTTTTATACTCGAGGGTAATATTAATCATCCATGGAATATTTAAAACCCGGTTCAGGTAGTGTCATCGTTGCCATGGTAACAAGACGTAAGCCTGAAATGTGGTTACTATGCGCATAAAATTGCCCGTATCTAAAAAACAAAGTCGGTGACCCATCTTTTTTATTTCATATAAGTTTTAAGCATAATGTTCTGAAACTATTATGAAAGTTTAATCAAAATCGCTAGTGTGCAATTTTTTTAAACTCGAAAATTTTATATAAAGATTTCTACACTAGCGAATTTTTTTAAAATTGAAATACATAAAATTTACCAAAATTAAAATTTGTGGTCAAAATTTGAAGATAGGTTACCGATAAAACTAAAGAGTAAAACGCATATAAAGGTGAAAAATTGGGTCAATTCCTTGGTTTTTCCTTGGTCAATTCCCTATATAAAAACGCCGCTGACTAGTTAATAATAGTTCGCGGGCGCAACTTGTGCTTTCATCTTGCAAAAACGAGTGGCAAATGTTGTTTTTATCTTTTGATTTTGACGTTTATTCAATATATTTGAGAGCCATGGACAACCAAGAAATACTGTGAAGGGTTAGATCGATTTAAGTCCAATTGAATCCTGCCATTTACTCAGTTCACGAGCTTCAACAGCCGTACAGCTGGACATATCTTTGCCTAGTTTTGTAATTTTGCTGAAGATGAACAAGTCGGTATTTTGCTATAGAACTGTGTCCGTCTGTGATATTTTTACTGTTTAAGTTGTAAAAAACATGCAAGTATCACTAAACGACTTTTATAACCTTTAACAGTTTTTATACAATAGTTAATAAATGTTTAATAAACTCTTGTTAGTGAACATTATATCTAAAATGTTTTTGAAAAATTCACTTTTATATTGCTGTCGTTTCTTTTTATCCAATCGATATTTGTATCATAGTTAAAATCACTCATTGGTGTTACTGATGCTTTGTCACATAAAACTAAGGATTATTCAAAGTTTTTTCATTACAAATCTTTCAGAATGGTAAAAATTATTTAAAAAAACCGGGCGAAATATCGTTGTTTTGTTTTGATCGTCGAATTTGCGTGGAAAAGTCCACGTACTTGCCACGCGTTTTTGACTCTCGTCCCGCGATCATCTCATGCATTACTGTAGGGAGCCACCTTAACTACAGTCTACGCGGCCTTATTACTATTCAGTCAGCGGTAGGTGCCATTGTAGGCGATTAAATTTACATGGTTATATACCATAGAAATAAGAGACATAGAATGCGTACTCCTATCTTTTCTCAGTCAAAATTTTGTCTCCACAAAATGGCGGTTTTCTAAGGGCACTTTGACTCGTCCCAGACTCACGTCGCAAGGAATTTCGCGCGGTAAAAATACTGACAGGTTCCCGACCAGTCTTGTCACCGCTCTTTCTATATCTACTGCTACAACCTAATGCTGAACAGGTGTTTGGCATTGTTTTGCCATTCAAAATGGCGGTTTTCTAAGGGCATGCATGAAAAAAAGTGGAGACATGATTCGTGATCAAGTACGCATTCTATGTCTCTTATTTCTATGTTATATACCCAGATTCTGACCCACATAATACCTCTGCGAACAGGAAAAATTGAATGATGTAATGGCCTTGGGGAACATTACGTCATTGTATTGTAAGCCACTTGCTGATTGGTCGTTATCAATTTAAATAAGCTCGTCGCTGAATGGTACAAGCTAACAGCTTACAGCTAACAGCACGATGGCAATATATCTGCATTCGCAGATACAAAAATGAATTTTTCGCCTTTCGAACTGTGTTTTCCCTATACTTTTCTGATTAAATTCCAGCTGTGAGCCTGTGACACTTGCCAACAGGCTATGTTTAAAATAGGAAACGGGGAATCGGGGAATCAGGTAATAAGGAAGTGGGGACACCGGGAGTGAGGCAAACCGGAAGTGGAGAATACAGGGAGTAAGAGATCCGTAGAACAGTAAAACTCTCCCAACAAATCTTGACTACTCCTATGAAAAACAATATAATTATCTAACATTTTACATTTATCCAAAACAAACCCATTAGGCAGACAGTATATATAATTAGGTATATTGGTACAATTATTTGAACCAGTGAAAATTGTGTATATTGGTATCCTGATAGCCAGGCCTAGGAAGCTCATCTATTTTTTTGGTGGGGACCAAAGCAAAAGGTAATCGATGTGGTGCCTTCGGCACCACATAACTATGATGGTCTGAGGGCATGCCCTCTCCAAACATTTTGAAATTTAGACCCCTAAAATGGCATTTTCAGGGCATTTTTCATTTGTAAAGATATTCTTTACCTTTATTGTTTGCACTCTATAGCTATAAACACAACAACAACTCCCAAGCCACATGACTTATAGGTCCTGTTATTCCCCGATTCCCCAATTTTACTGTTCTACGGATCTCTTACTTCCTGTATGCCCACTTCCCGTTTGCCCCACTCCCGGTTTCCCCACTCCCTTATTTCCTGATTCTCCGATTCCCCAAAGCCCTGATTCCCCGATTACCGTTCCCTATTTTAAAGATACCCTTGGCAAAACACCTTGCGTGGCGCGTGGAAATTGCGTGAGCTGACGAAAAGCGTGTGCCCCAAAACAACAAAGATTCTGACTCGAATCTGTATATAATTTATCTGTGACCAGGTCTTGTATTTGTCATTCATAACCTATAAGAAAGCCATAAAAAGTTAATAAACAACAGTTAAATGCTAGAGAAGTTCAAGGTGAATTATTACACTGAACTGAATATAACACAACTTTAAGATTATCATATCGTAAAAACTCCGTTAACCGTCTCATTATTCAAGCACAATAGATTTATTATTTATTCTAAAATATTCACTTTGTTTTCAAGCACAATAGATTTTAGGCCCCTGGGAATTCAAAATAGCGTCTACTCCTATTCCAGCGTAACAACTGCATGTTTAATTACTGCAAACTCGAGTGCGTAAATCAGAACTGAATCGTCAATTTATTTACAATTTATTTTACAATTTCAGCGACTGTTAAACTTATCAAGGGCCATGTCCTTCGACATACCCTCCATTTCTCTCGACACAAAGTTCAGCTCTCCTGAGCATAGCACGCACCGCTTGTCTAACAAAGTCAGGCTGCTGTCGTAATTCATCAAACGTGTCCCTTATGCGCTGGCGTAACACATCGATATCTTGTGGTGGAGTGGAAAACACTTTGTTCTTCAAATATCCCCACAAAAAGAAGTCACATGGTGTCAAGTCCGGAGAGCGAATTGGCCATTCAATATCGTGACCTAACACTACGACCTGGTTATTTCCGAACACTCTGTTCAGTCGGTCCCTAACTGCAATGAGGCGATGGGCTGGAGCGCCGTCTTGTACCCACCCGTTTCGGCGAATACTGCCGCACATTGTGGGTATTAACCTCTCCATTCATTTGAAATACTGCCTCGTCTCCGATTATTAGGTTTGGTAAAAACTGTTCTCGTCGACAGCATTGGATAAACCATTCGGCGAATTGTAATCGACGCGGAAAGTCCCTTGCCAATAACTGGTGTCGAACATGCATCCGATACGGGTGCCATCTCAGGTCTAACCTTGTTATCCTGTTAAAGCCCGCCGATGATATGTCAACAGGATTGTGTCTAGCACTCACATGTGGATTTCGAACAGCGGCAATGTTTTGCTCCGATCGTGCTGTTCTTCGTCTGCCAGAATAACTTTGTTGAGATTAAGGCTCGTTCCTTCACTCGAATATTTCCTGACGTTCCTCAAGATTGTCGCTTTGTGAGGAGGGTCCCGATCAGGAAATCTTGCTCGAAAAAGGTTTTGCACTTCAGTTGTGTTTTGATTTCGGTTGTACTGTAAAACTATGAAAATTCGTTGTTCGGTTGTGAGCTGCACCATTATTAGTTTAGCTGATTTGTACGATTAGAAGCCATTTTGAATTCCCAGGGGCCTAAAATCTATTGTGCTTGAAAACAAAGTGAATATCTTAGAATATTTTTTTGTACACCCTGTAGACCACTTGCCTTGTTTACGTTTTTCTGGCAGGCAAAAGTCTTTTATAGCTCCCAAGGAGAATTTCGTTATTGTCATAATTATGCATTGTTAAATCACAATGGAGAACATAATCTTTTGTATAATCGGAATTTGCCTGCTAGCAAAATGTAAACAAGGCAAGTGGTCAATACAAGGGTGTCCCAAAAAAAAGTACAGTACAGCCAGAGAACAAGAATATGTCAATATAAAACGATAAAGTAAAATTAATGAGAAACTTTGTTTAAATCTTACCACCATATAAACTGACCTTATTTCACGAGATTCGAACGCTGGAACAACGTTGTAATATTTCCGTACCGTCTGTAGGTATTTTGAAAAGCGAAAGCTCAAACAAGCAGCTTAAACCAACGGAGAAATTATTGGTCAGCAGCAAACACCGTTTGTTGAAAGATATTGGAATCCATAGGCATAGCCAGGATAATTCATAATATATTTTTCGACGTTCTCTCATTCTAAGTATAAAAGTTTAAAACTACAAGCTTCCGACTGCCAGTCTGCAGTGATTCATCCTATACTGGCACTATCAATATTTCGCATTTAATTAGATCTTTAACTTCCAATGCACGAAAGGCTATCTTTCATTTAAATTCAATAAAGTTCTAACTGAGCAATTTTGTAACAATTCGTTATTATTATTATTATAAGATAAATAAAAACAATAATTTCCAAAACCTCTGGAGAACAGTAGAATTTAAATGAATGACCTCCCTGCATAAAAAAGGTAATCCAACTCTGGAATTCATGTAATCATGCATTAGGCATTAATTTTTATAGATTCACATCTTTCGCATCAACGAAGATCAAGTTGAGTATTTAGCTGTCAAATGATACCTTACTTGTACCATAGTGAACAAAAATGGCCAAATACGATAATATTTTAAATTGCCGGTCGGAAACACATTTTCCCATCACTGTGCCTATTAAAAATATTCTTCGAATTTCCGAACATTTGGCCAAATGGAGGTTGCCTATGTGGGAAATATCAGGCATTGCAAATTCTCTGAAAACTTCCAGTTTCGACGTTTCGTAAAATGTTTTAAACACGAAATTTCGTTGTTAAATCGCAAGTTAAACCATATCCTTAAATTTACAAAGACTTGACTACTCTGAAATTTGAATCCGAAATGAGAATAATTTCAATACTCGAACAATCGTGGCGAAATATATAATAAAATTAATAATGTTTAGTTCCTACGATATCTAAATATCGACACGGTGTTGATTTACTTTGTTTTGGTATTAGCAAAGCCAACTGTACACTCGAGCTCTTGACTGAGGTAACGACCTCGCGAGGCGGTTTGATCAGCCACACTCTTATTACGTGCATGTGCGCATGGTTTCTGCTGAATTTTACCTCGCAAGGCCGTAATACAAAGTTCTATCGTGTTTGATATCAGAGAAACGTGCGTAGCTACGACCTCCCGTGGCGGTTAGCTCAGCCAAGAGCTCTCGTCTGCGGCAGGTTTAAGGCCCTGTTTACATGAGCCCTACATGAAGGGCTAGCCCTATCAGTATAGGCTGGTTTACAGCCTCTGTTTACATGATAAAAATCAGCCCTTTTGGTAGGGCTGGCTCACTACGTAAACAACATTAAATGGCTTCCCTTCAACTCATTTACTTTCTTACGAAGTCCAAAATCATATTTTACCGAGCAAATTTTCGAATAAAAACCAGCGGACAATTGAATATTGTCAGTTCTAGAGCTAAATATTTAAATCGAAAATGAGTTTTACACAGATACGGAAAGTTTTTTACTGTTGCGTTTATATGGGAAATTTCCAGCCCTACTAGGCGAGATCTCGGGTAGTTAATAGCGAGATCTCGCCTAGGAGGGCTGGCCCTCTCATATAAACGAAAACAATTTTTAATAGGGATTTTAATTAGCTCGCGGGATCCCGCCTAGGAGGGCCAGCCCTTCATGTAGGGCTCATGTAAACAGGGGCTAATTGCATGTAACACTTGTGTATGTACGTTCAAATGTTTGGGTAGGAACTTCTCAAACAATCATTATACCAATTAACAGATATTATAGTTTATGAAAAATAAGTTCTCATTATTACCGATCGATTACACGTGACATATTACCGATTTTTTTTGAATGTCTTGTCTTTAATGAGTTTATAGTGATTGTATGTACAATTTTCTGTCAATATTCCTTGTTTTTCCAATAATCAGTGTGTAATTTTGTATTTTTCAACAAAGTTTAGCCGTGTCGCAATCGTCCGGGGCCACAGCAGCGTCTTGGACACGAGATATCACATTTCTCCTCACATATCGCCGGGCAATCTGGGAACGCTTGCCGATAATACAACTTACAACAGAAATGTGGTTTGTGTCCTGGAATCGTACATAACCGACAGCACGTGGGGCTGCACTGACTGTTGCAACTCACTGGACAACTCTTATTCTCTTCTTCCTCGTGTCTTGCCTTCGCAATAGCGATCCTGTCAGTTGCTTCTTGCACCAAACGGTCTCTCTCCCGTTTTTTTAACTCTCTCATTTTCTTTAAAACCAAATCATTATGTTGTTGTTCTTCACTCTCGTCCATATCTTCATCTTCAAATTCCTCATCATCCGCCATCATTTCATCATCCTCCGAACTGCTGGCTTTTCCTTTTTCTCTGCTCGCTTTTTCTTCTGGTTGTTCTGCCGGACAGCAATATTTTGGACACTCGCTTGCGCACACAATTCGACAGACAGAAGGACAGCCGTTAAAGGTGCGTCGTCGCGGCGTAAGAGCTCGAATCGACGGGGTTTCTGCGGATGAGCAGCATTGCGGAGGACATTCGGTGGTGCAGGACTTTTTACAAGTCAGGCCGCATGTGCCATAGGAATTGTAACTGGGTTTATGGTGAATCTCGACAAACGAAACTTTGTCTGATAAGGCATTGCAGCATGCTTTTGGACAACCAATGGTGCATCCCTGAAAATGACACGACACAAGTGTTATATCGCAGTTCGGGACTTTTTGATATTAATATATTTTGCCAATCCTAGGCCTTTACACACCTTGACGGATTTTCATTCCGAAAATTAAGGCTGAAATTCAACTGTCGAATGTAGATGGTTTAATAATTTGGTGTTTCACCTATGTGATGACAAATTTGGGATATTCTAAATCACCCATCCAAGGCTGGAGGTGAAAGCATCTCATTGAACACAACACAACACAGCACAGTGCAATGCGATTAAATGCAATCCAATGCAAAATATTACAATGCAGTGTAATGCCATACAATGTAATACGACACGATGCAGTGTAAGGCAATGCAATGAGTCTGCAGTGTATTAGATTCAATACCATCAACACAGGATAGTGCAACGCATCAATCTAATATACAGCAGTACAATTTCCATTATAGATGATCAATCAATATACTTACTTTCAGGCAAATTGAAGGACATTTTGTTGTCGTATCAGGCACTTCACTCTTAGAGCAACAAGCTTGGGGGCAGTCGGTAGAACATTTGTTAGTACAATGACTTGGACAAACGGCAGGCGACAGCTTCAGCTTAGGAAAAGCGAGAGGTGGCAAGAACTCTTTTAGAAGCAAGCAGCATTTCTTTGGACAGCTGGACAAACACGACTTTCGACAAACGAAAGGACACAAGTCAAGACCACAACATTTTTGTGGACAATGGATGCCACATTTGGTTTTACACTCGGCCGGACAGTCGCTGATAAACGAACTTGGACCCGTCTCTGTTTCAGTAACCTTTTCGAAATGTTTTGCGCAACATTTCAATGGACAAGCTGTTGTGCATTTGCGACTGCAGGTTGCAGGACATGTGGTCGTGGGTTGAAGATTTTGGGATGCAGGTTGATTTGCTTGAAGCCCTGTAGAATATTGTTGAGCTACAGGAGATTGTTGAGCTACAGGAGTTTGTGTCTGTTGTGCCCGTGGACCTTGATAATCAGCGGCAGTTTGACTTTGGTAGGTGTTTGGTTGTGTGTTCTGGTAACCTGTTGGCTGCAGATAAGCACTTGGTTGTTGGGATTGGTAACCGTTCTGTTGTTGAGCTTGATAGCCACTTTGCTGTTGGGGTGCATACGTATTTGGTTGCTGAGCTTGGTAACTGCCCATCTGTGGATATTGTTCCTGTAAAGGCTGAGCTAACGGTTGTCGCTGGTCAGCGTACTGTTGCTGAGCCCAGTAAGGATTTCTTTGTGGACCAGGGTGTCGATACCTCGCGTTGTATCGGTTTGCTCCTGCAGCTCTTGCTCCATAAGGTTGGATATTGGGGTTCTTGCGCGCGTGACCGCCGGGACGATTGAACCATGGTTTACCTTGCTTTGAGTCTGAATACCGAGTTCCGATCCATGGATGTGCATTTGGGTCGAACTTTTTCCAATCGTGTTTCTTTTTGGGAAATAGTTTGTTCACGTTAAACGCATCCGCATCATCATATTCGGGTTTTACCACTTCTGTCGAAGCGAAAAAGAGAATAAAGTTACAGTAACTTAAATAAAATAGAGAAGCACCTGCAAATTGCCGGGCAGCGTGCTTATTAGAAAGTGCTGTTTGGAAAACGGTTCACACATAAAATGGCAAAAAAAACTCAGTGTTCTAGCTCCTCAATATTAGCTCTGGCTGGCAGAAGACAGAATTTTTGCAAAAAACAGCTATTTATTGAATGAAAATTCTCCCCCTGTCCTGTTAATAATAGACGTATAGTTGCATCTGTGTAAAAATACATTCAAAGATTTTCGTCCCTAAATTCTCTATGGGAATACATATATATATATATAATACAGTATTGTAAAGTGAAACACAATTTGAAAATGAACTTGCGACGTGCGCTCCCCAAAGCAATACATTTATTTTATAGCAATTTTCACAATTCCATTGACTGACAATTTTTAAAAGCTTACTTTTCAAACGTCATCGATAGTTTTGGATCTTCTAGCATTGAAGTATATATAACCTTCCCAACCCAAGAGTTTTCATACAATACCGTTCTCGTATATCTTAACACTTTTTTTGCGTATGATACGCGTATCCTGAAATTTGAGACGTGTATGATTGATAGATACGCGTATGCCCAACTTAGATCTTGTAACATTTAGGCAACCTTCGTAACGCCCGAGTTTTCATATGGTATTTGCTAATTTGATAAACATTTGTTCCTCCCAAATCTCTTCATCATTTTCGAAAAGGCCAATTGAGTGGATGTATCGTCAAGGGCGAAAATCCACCTCAAAAAGTGTGTGTGTGTGGGGGGGTGGAGACTGCTAATAATTATGGAGGCATGTAACACGTTTAACGTTTTTAGGCATTTCCCCATCATTTACAGACACCTCCTGACGGAAGCGTAACTTCGGTCTAAGCGTTAGGGGTGTGGGTACGTTTTTACCGACAAAAAGGCGTGGTAAAGGAGATCGAGGCCCCATGCCGCTAGTATGAAAGCGCAGGTATCGAGTGCAGGTATTTGAATTGAATTGAATTTGAATTGAATTTTAATAAAAACTGATATTGTAACCAAAAATGGTTAAATTGCATCAGAAGTTGCATACAATAATTAAACAAAAATACATGATACTACAGTAAAAAGTACTACTATAGGTTAATTATATCATATTTACAAGTCGTTGATTTAAAATACTTTGTGGAAAGAATGAGTTCCTAAAACGTTCCGTCTTACAAAAATAGTTTTTGTAAAGGCCATTATGTCTTAATTCATAGTTAGGTAAACATTCAGAAAATTTGACATCAGGTATCAGTGAATTCTAATGATCAGAATATGTCGTATGAGCAAAAGTGGAAAAAAGTGGGGGGGTAATTACATATTGATCCCCCTCTGCCCAAAAAGTGGGGGGGATTCGTTCCACCAATCCCCCCAGAATTGACGCCCTTTGTATTTGTATTTAATAAGATCCTCAGTTAGCCTAAGCTAGTTTGCCCGAGGTATAGTGTATCGTATGTGACCGTGAATGGGTTAAATAGACATACTTACTTTTGTCTTTATGCTTGTGGTTGTGGTGTTGCTGACGTTCCTGATGCTTTTGTTTGCTTTGTTTAATATCTTTGCTTTTCAGCTTCAACTTCGAATCTTGCACTTTCTTGGTCTTCGCATGCCTTTCCTTTTTCGAATGTTTTTCCTTTTCAGACTGTTTCGTTTTTGTAACTTTCTTCTTTTTTTTCTGCTGTTTCTTTGCAGATTCATGTGGAGGTTTTGGTTTTGTATGTTTGGTGACATGTTTTGATGGTTCTTTTTTCTCTACTGAAATATATGGCACATCCATTGGTGCTAAAGAATCTGCTTCTTCGTCGTCTACGTCATCTTCGTCCTCGTCATCTTTGCTTCCACTTTCTTCATCCGAAAGTGAACCATCGTCGTGACTGTTTCTAACTTCTTCAGCTGCATCTGGGAAGCCTTCAAGCTCGAATTCTAAAAGTATATATTGATGAATCTATTATTTGGAGTAGGAGAGAATGTTTTTATCTAAGATTCTTTGTTGTTTGTTTGTTTGTTTGTTTGTTTGTTTGTTTGTTTGTTTGTTTGTTTGTTTGTTTGTTTGTTTGTTTGTTTGTTTGTTTGTTTGTTTGTTTATACGTGTTTGTGTGTTTTTTCCCGGGGGAGCATTTCCCTGGACCCTCTTACAATGCTTGTTCCTTACATTGTTCCATCAAGATATTTTCGATCCCCCTCCAAAAAAAAATGGGATACGATAATATTATAAAGGAGCCCCTGCAAAAGGTTGTTTATAAGGCGAGAAATAAGGTGCAAACATGCATGTGCAGTGGCAAAAATGCTCGTTGACATTCAATGTACTCATCCATTCTAAATGCTTCGCGTTTATCCTCGATTGTAGAAATGTTGGCTTTAGGTTTCTAATACCAGTGAAAGCATACTAAATTTCAAAATGTGAATTTGTACAGTGTATAAGTGAATAAAACAGAGGTAATATTTTTTGTTATATCGGTTTAATGATAGTTATAAAACAGTAATGAAAACCCACTTATTCATAATTGTAAACCTTATTATTTTAAGTAAAGCATGAACACAAATATATTCATGTTAAAAATGTTTTCTAACAAAAATACAGTGCATGTGTACATTTTTAGTGCTGTATTTTTGTGGCATTTGTTTGGACAGGAAGCCCAGTCAAATGTGTTGTGTCATGTGATAATTAACAGGAAATAAATCGTTCAAAATAATGAAATAAGGTTAACATTTGTAAAGACCATTTTGCAAAGACAAAGGATGTATCAAGAAAAACGGAATCCATCTTTTATGCTTTATGCTCAAAATATTGATCCTTAAGAAATTATTTTAATCTTGTTTTTAAGCTCAAATCTCTTTCTAACAAGTGGTTATTTGTGTCCTTAGGCTAGCACAAGTAATAACGGCACAAGAGAAAATTTAGTAGAACACATAATATTTAGATGCGATCTAATTATGCAATTTTACTGTGTTATTTCATAGTCGAGTCTGAAATTCTTAAATTTCTTGTTTAAACTTTAATACCGTCATTGTCACACAAAAAAGTACCAAGAACTATTTTCGAAACGTTTTAAAGATATTGAGATGTGTAATCTTCGAATATAATTCAGGAAAAATTTGTAAGTTAAATTATAAATACTGGTAAGTCGAGACCTAGAATATATTTGAAGCTGTATTGTGCGAGGTAGTCCTAAACATCAAAATCGAAAGTCATGTTACGGAACACGAACATAACATGTCATAATTGTTGACAAACTGTGTAATTAAATAGAATCTTAATCCAAAATCAAAATAATATTTATTTTACGATATTAAAAACGTCTTTTGTTAAGAATTTATCAGATGTGGACAAGACTCCATTTACGACAAAATAATACTTCAATGCACATGTAAGTTATTTTACAATGGACGCACACTGTAACAGTCAAATGTACAAATACCATTTCGCGAGACTGAAATTCCAAAGTTTTGAAGATATTATTTTCAATATTCAACTGGTAGCATCTGAGCACGTGAATTCGTAAATCTTGTCTAAATCGCCCTAGCAATTCTAAAGACCAAATAATAAGTCTGCTATTCTATATACTAACGGAAAACATAAATTGTTACCTAACTTAAGGACTAAATAAATGTGTAATGGCCGAATTTTAATAATACAACTTATTAAGATGAGATTTCTGGGTGAATTATTTGTCTTGTATTGCATGAATGCGACTAATATAAATACGAGTTTAACAATTAAACTTTAATCATTAAATTTGGCGGGAAGGAACCGCGCAAGGAAATCTATGATGTAAACTATTTCGATATCAACTCTTTCTAGAATCCTTGTTTAAAAAGTGCGTCCAAGCTTAGTTTTCACCACTTTTACACAACAGACGAATTAAACGGCTAAGACGTCTGTTAACTGTTTGTGCATTGTTATTTTCTCATTGTTATTCCACCTTAATTTCCGATTTTATATAGACGATGATTATGCCGTCTCAGATATTTAAGATATTTTGTCAATATATAGAAAGAGTACGGACAACAATATTCACTTAAACGTTACTCAAAAACAATTTTGACTAAATACAACTACGGTTTGTTTTTTTGGAAAGCAGGTAGCACGATCGAATCCATTTTGATAGATCTTACCTTGCACATCTGGTTCAAGCTCAAAATCTCCCCTCGCAAATCCACAGAGCAGAACAACAACTAACAGTATATCTTTTAATCTCATCATGAATTATCATTGAAATAATGTTAAAAGTATATATTTATATCATGACTCGAAAAACGGCAGTAATAACTTCAAAGTCGCGAAGCAAATCTGTGAAACCAGCCAAGGGCATCGGAGGTGAATTAAACACCCGGGGTTATTTGTGAGCAGCTCTATGAAGCGTATACGGCGCTTGTCAATCTGATATCGGCGCGTTATAACTTTCTTAATATGATTTCAAACAGTTTTACTCGTTCTTAATTGGTCAAAGATATTAAAATTTCCTTTTAATGCTTTAACCAGGTATTTCGAAAAAATATAGCACATGTCGTATTTGTCACACATCCGGGAAACTTCAGGGAGTTCAGTGGATTCCTGAGTCCGTGATCCGCTGCGCAAGCTTTGCGAGGCTGTCGGTAACGCTGTGAGACAATCAGGCCTTACCCCAATTCCGCGCTTAATATACTTACTTGTATTTAAAATTGCGTGATATTAGAGTTCGCGCATATCACATGTGCGCGAAAAGGCTTGCAGCCGTAACACGCGCGAAAAGTATCCGTGTGTAAACGTTTGGCACCGTGGCACAAAATACTGATAGTTACAAAGAAATTTGAAATTATTCATATGACATTATGTATAATATCAGATTCATTAGATTCGTTGTTACAGCTACATAAAGAAGTTGTCCTGCTTTCTCTTGGGATTTTTCGAGTTCAGGTGGCTTGAACAAGCACTTTCGTGAAAATTTTAAGCACCCAATGTCATTTTAACAAGGAAAATAAGATCATATAATGAATTGGGAATGTGATTTTCTAGTGTTGTTCTATTTGAAGATGCGCGAAATAATTAAAGCTGCATGAACATATCGCATGTAGGCTGCGCGAAATAGTAAGTCGCGCGAATTTAAGACTGAGCGAAAATTAGTACCACATGAATACAAATAAGGTCATAATATTATCTCTGTTGCGACAGAAACGGACTTAAGTGTTTATTGCATGATTTGATGATTTAGTTAAATATTACTAGTTATCAGCCAATAGGAATGAACTATATTTTGATTGACATTTAGAAATATTAGAACTTTAATTATCAGACCGCATGCTGAAGGAACAATATACATTTATCGCATAAACTGTTTGGGAGTTTAATTTACTGTAAAATGATTGCTAACCTGTTTGAAGAGTTAAGTTAAGAGAAATATGTATGATCTGGAAGAGCTGCTTACCTGTATTTATGTAAATCTGTTTGAACGACTGGATATTGCCACAGAAGTAAGTAATTCTTACAGTAAATATTATCTGTAATATATTTGTATTGGATATTATTTGTATGTTAGACATTAATTACGTATAAATAATATTCTTTATTTCATTTTAGATCGAACTGTTTGTTTGTTTGTTTGTTATTGATTGTTACAAATTTGTAATAATAGTACGATTTCAATATTCGGTCTCTGTGTGGTTTATCGACTCCGCGAACAAATCTCTATAATGAGATATTGCCTGAAATCCGATTACGGCAAAACAATCAAATAATCCATTTTCTAGATTCTCACCGACTTTTAAATATGCTTCGTAGTGCTCATCCGGTTTAGTAAATCATCCGCAAAGACCAGGCAATCCATTATCTAAACCGCCATGAAACAACCTAATCACTGTACTCTTAGTCCCATTCAACGTTTTAAGACTCGAGCAAGAGTTCTTAGAAGTTATATTGTAACGTTGAGCGGAGTACTGGGCAGAAATGTACTGATTTTCGTGAAGAATTCGCCGGCTTTAGTGAGAGCCTCGCAGAGGCCAGAACGGGGCTGCCTGCCCTAAAGCCAGACACACATGCTACGTTTTTAGCCCGCCAAATTGTGGTTTAGATGCAGTTGAAACCAAGAAACGTTCAGTGATATGGTCTGTGGGCTGATTATTCTCGGATCTCTACTATGGCTCGTTAAATACCATGTACCTAATCCATAAATCGACCGACTTAAATCGTAGCGTGAGCATGGCTTACGCTAGAATGTTAAGTGCAACATTTGTCAGATGCTTACGCGAATTTTCGCGTACCATTCCTTATTAGGGTAAATATTTTGCCGAATACCGTTTTTTTGCAATCTGGGAAGATTGGATCTAGAAGAAGTTTGCATTAGCGAAATGGTGTATTGAAATGAGTCGCTGCTGTTCCCTGAAAGTTGCGTTGTAATTCTGTAGACTCTCTGTTATGTAGAATCTTATATGTTACTTTCGTTGATTTACCTTTGCGCAAATATATTATCTTGAAAGAATCGCATTTTTGGAGAAGCGAACACTATAATATTTACAGTTTGTTCCTTTACGACAACCAGGTATAATATCATCGCTACGGCCAAAGACGAGTAGAAGCGTGGCAAATAGACATGAATCATGCTTTGGATAGAGATGACGGTAACTATTTGCCACAAGAGTATCTCCACCTTGATGGCCGATAACGTCATCCCTCAAGTATATAAGGAACTAAGACGCGACTTCAGATCACTCCTGATGAACACATTAGACCGGAGTGTCGAAACGTTGGATCGTGAATGCGATTCGACCGAGCTTTGCATTCATTTATTTACAACCAGAGTAGCGACAGAAAACATGAATACAATAATATTGTCAAAAAGTAGAAAACCTGGCAAATTATGACCATTCTTACTAGAATACTTTCACGGGACGTGCAGTTACCCGTATTAAAGAACTCTTTACAGTTGCACGTCTTTACTTTTATATATGAAACTGCTGTTCTTGATTCTTTACTGTAACTATAGCTGCGAAAATCACGTATCTGAATAGATATTAGAGAAAAAGATACTAACATGCTGTCAAGATCCCAATTTGATATTTTCCCTTGTTGATCGCGACGTCAGTTCACGAGAAGTTAGTCGAAAATTTCTTACAATGCTAAAAAATATTAACTGTTCGAATCTTTATTAGTTTGAATCATCTTTGACTTAAATTCTATTTACATAATTTTTGTCATGCCTATTTCCATGATATACGCATGTGTGCTTTAAATAATGTACTTGTCAACAATATTCAATAATATTCATATCTTTGTATGGAGCAGAGACACGAATATATTGTAAGAATAGTTCTTATCAACCATAGTTTGTCTTCAAACAAATATTGATGACTAGTGATTCTTGTGTCCCTTTTTTCGATGAATTCTTGCACGATTTTTGCCATGCTTTCCATGATGTACTTTCGATTTCTTGTTGTGAGCCACAGCACCTCTTTTGTCACTACAGCACTTTCTTGGACACATTAAGTAACAGTTTTGTTGACAGGATTGCGAGCATCCATTTTGCATGTATGGTGATTGTTGTGCACCATACGGTTGACCTGGAGCCCCAGGCATTCCTGGCGATGGGTAACCTTGAGTAGTCGGGTATGCGGGGTAAGTTGGCGTAGCTGGATGACCAGGGGTTGGGGTACCCACTGGGTAAGCAGAACTTCCTGGATAGCCTGGCTGTACTTGGTTACCATAGCCAGAGTTTCCTTGATATCCTTGGTTAGTAGGATATCTTTGGTTAGTAGGATATCCTTGGTTAGTAGGATATCCTTGGTTAGTAGGATATCCTTGAGGTGATTGGTAGCTGTTAGGCGTTTGTGGGTAGCCTGCTGTCTGAGGGTAACGAGGCCGAGCACCATATCCTTGATTATTGCCACCATATGGACGATTGCCACCATATGGACGATGACCCATAGGTCGGCGATGTGCCCCTTGTTGAGCAGGATAACGGAAATCTTTAAGAGAATATAGAACATTCTTGTTTGTTGTACCATTTTTACTTTGTTACAGAGGTAAATATCTTTTAAAATCATTAGCAGAGTCAGTCATTTAGTGACTGATGATACATTAGTGTATAATATTTATGTAACGATTAAACCATTTATTTTTTATGCTGTAAGGCCTTATAAAGCAAATGCTATATTATACTGGCGTTCCTGTTAACTCGATCCGATATTGCAATATAGTGTATAATTCATTGCACTACAATTGTATTGTGTTTTAATGCACTATGATGTTATGCATCATAGTCTACCGTACTACACTGTACTGTAATTTAATGTACTGTATAGATTGTATAATATAATTATTATTCCTAAAGCGTTCTCCTTGGAATAATGTTTAGTTTTTATTATTAACTGAGTATTACCATGAGCCTTGGCCGCTTTGGTAGCTTTGGCAGCTTTCGTAACTTTGGCTTCAGTCTTTTTGTTTTGGTTCTGTTTCTTGCCTACTTTGACTGCATTCTTCACAAGTTTACTGAGTTTTGGATCCATGAAAATAACATCAGCTATAAATACAAGAGGTTCGAAAATAGAATTATCTTACTGTGGGTTTCTATTTAATGCATATCTGAGCACTTTGTAAACATTTTAAAGTTTATTTGTTGCATATTTTACTATACCGTCTTTGTGGTTGAGTATATGATGAGCATTTCTCAGATGTTTCCCTGCAAAAATTAGATGCAAATGAACGCTACTTGAACACGTTTTACAGCTTAGATTATATATATGTTTGGTAAATGACAACATTCAGTGTAAAGGGCGGGACCTTTTTTAACATATAAACAAAGCCCACAAGATCCAATATTGACCCCCAGTAAACTATCTTGGCATCCCCTGTGAGGTCCCTTTTGTCTAAAATATAAGCAAAAATGGAAAGAATGCTCATTTAAGAAGACAAAACTTTGTTTTTCTACTGAAAGCTCAGTCCGTGTGATTGGATATATAAAGAAGATTGTTACTGAAAATGCTGGAAATCAAGCCTCTGAGGCTCAAGAATACGAAATTTGTCTGGGAGAGGACACACAAATCCCCCTACAACTTCTCACACCTCCAGTTCCACCACCTTCTTGTCAGTTCCCATTTCCTTGATACCACCCACCACCCCCCTTCTTCCCACTGACGAACTCTTAAAAAGGCCCTGAGAAAGAGTTATATGAAACACTAGTCATGGGTATCATCTGTATATCATATCTGGCATTTTTCTTGGCTATAGCCCTCAATGAATTACGAAAAAAATGGTGTCGCCGTGTTGGTGAATAGGTCTATTTAGGGGCCGATTACATTGACCGGGCTAGCTCGCTAAACCGGGCTAGCCCGCTTACTATAATAATCTTATATAAATTTTGCACTGCGATTATATGGGAGCCGGGCCAGCCCGCTTTGTCGATATCGCGGCTGTTGAAAGCAGTATAGGCCGGTTTGCCGGGATGAATATCGCCAAGCAATCTCTTTATCCCGACCAACCGGGCTGAAAATCGCACAAGCACGGCTTTTTATTTTGAAAATGTAAACAAATAGCGTTAAAATAAACTCAAACTAGCATTAAAATGTTGTTTTAAATTTGTATTTCAATAGACGCTTCAAAATTTCAGACAGTAAAGCGACTGCTTTTTACGAACGTACAAGCGAAGAAACTTGTTTACGCTAATACTGAATGTAACCACACCAAACAAACATCAATCGATACGTGAGGAAACCCTTAAATGCAGCATATAAACAATATTCAATTAATATATAGCAACGATTATTCAACAGGTTAATAAGTTTATTTCAGCCTGGTCCATGTAATCGTAATTGAAAAGTCGTCTCGCTTAGCCGGGTTAGCCCGCTTATCCGGACTGGCTCGGTCCATGTAATTGGCCCCTTAGATTGGGTAAATATTTAAACGTACGCATGTATAAAAGGAACCACATCTTAATATAGATGTTTCGATCTTTAAATATTCCAGTTGTACAGCAAGGTAAACTTAATGTGCATGCAGATGCAGAAAAATAGTTCATTTTATATACTATAGCAATTGATGCATAGTATCTATTTGTTTCATTATTTTTAGCATTTCAGACAAAAAAATTATCTTCCAAGAGGATGAATTTCAATTCAAACGATAATAGTTAGAACGAGTATTTCCGAATACATTTTTTTCAAAATCTGCTGTAAAAATGTCATCTTTACCTAAGGCGTGGTCGACAGCATGTTTCACTTCCTTTGCAGCTTCTTTTAATTTCTTGCCTTAAAAAATCAATTAATTATAACATAAATTTCTCGGTAAAAATCCTGACCTTGATTAATTGCCAAAGTTGGTTAGTTGATGGAAAAATGACAAAAGCTAACTGCACCTTCAGGACTGCTATAGAGCTGTATGTAAATGTCACTGCTACATGTATATGCAGGTGACCTATATTTTATTTCCTACCAATTTTATGTTCCAATAAATGAGAGACAGCATTGTGCACGTCTTTCGCCTTTTGGACATCTAGTCCACCAGTATCTCCCTTAATTTTAACTACAATGAACAAAAAAATATCAGAAAATTTTTAAAAATCTCATGCAATCCTATTTGAATACAACCTATTTGAACATCGCTTTGGTTATAATGCCTTGCAAATTAAGGCTTCTTTCCAGTCATGCGTTTTTTATACGTACGTACACCCACGGAAAAGTTTAAATCTTTCTACATTTTAATATTTTACAAATAAGTTAACAAATGCATACCAAAAGTTACGGAACACTAAATTCTGTACATTTAAATTATTTGGTTATTTCATAAGTAACACCTAAATGGATCAAACTTTTCCGTGCGTGTACGTGCGTACGAAAAACGCACGACTGGAATGTAGCCTTTATTGGTAAGTACTCTATTAGGGCTATGGGGTCTTCTTTATCTCAGCCATGTTTGAGAAGGGTTTTGAGAGAGGGGCTAAACAGACAGGAAAGGTTACAATAGAGTGGAAAGGTTATTGACTTGCTGAAACGCAGTAACAGAGAAATGCAGTAAATTAACGCGACTTTCCAGGTATAGAGAGGGGATGCTTAATAAATCCTTCATTCAAAAAGGGGGTTAGAGAGGGGGAGCTTAACAGACGATTTATGGTAAAGAATTGACCTTAAAAGTACAATGAAGTTAAAAAAATTTCTAGAACTCACTATGGTAAGCCTCAATGTCGATGCCCCCGATATAAAGATCGGAAAAAGACTGGGTGACACAATTTCGTGTTGTTTATCGCCCCGATAACGCCATGCACTGCGTTTCCCTGAAATGAGCGCTAAAACACTGGTGCCCATGATGAAACTTTGAAGAAATATAGAAATATGTACACTTTTCAAGTCTCCTTTTTAGAAAATAATTTACTCCAGAGAGTTTAGATAGCCACATAACGCGACCGAGTGAAAACATAATAAGTCTATTTTTCCGTTTATTACGTTTGCTAATTGAAATTCGCTCATTGGAGTAGACATCCGTTTATTACGGTCGCTAATTGGGGCAAGGCATAAAAAATACCGCAGAAAGACCGACGCAAACCGAGATTTAATAAGTAGGCAAGAATAAATAGTTCGCGCAAGAGACTGGGCACAAGTGAACTCTGGCGAAGCGCAAGCAGTATCAAGGATAGAGTCCAGTTATCCCTATTACAATGGGCTTATAAAGTTGCTTTAGAATCTACATCGTTCTTAGTTGATTTTGACAAATAGTAATTTATCATCAGTGAAAATAATTATTGGTTTATCAATTAATGAACAAACTAACTAATCATGATTTGCAGCTTACTTTCAGTCCTTTTCCCGTAACTTCGATGAGCACATATGAGAAAAATAACCAAAAGACAGCTTCGCAATGGCCAAAATGCAGCCATACTGATTTCTAGGTAATGATAAGAAGTAGAAAATGAAGATACTAGTTAAGAGAATAACTACAATATTGAAAATGAAAGTTACAGTAGCCGAATTTTCACACACAAGAACGTCAATTGGATGATCTCGAGTCTGACAAAGTGATCACATTATAGTTAAGACAATGGCAGCCTCGACCTCCTCTGAGATCAACTCATATATTATAGATGATGTAAAGGTGAGACAGTTAAAATAATATTCCAAACGTGGGAGGTCAAGTGTAGATAGTTTCTACAATAAGTTGCCATGTAGTGTTTGTGTATAAACTACCATAAATAATTTAAGAACACTTTGACGTTTCAAACGAAGGTCTTTCGTTAGGATGAGACATTTTCGCTCGAGATACCGATATTTTTAGTTTCTTCAAATATTTCAGACACAGATCACGATAGCTAGCTTATTAAAATAATATTTTCCAATGGAATTTTATAGAAAGAGATAATTTAACGTCCAAATGGATAATGTTTTGGATTGACCTCTTAGTACAGCAGTATCATCGCAACAATGTAAAGTTTTCTTAAATTTTCACGCGACCTTAGAGGTTCTAAATTTAAAGCTTTATACAATTAATTTGCACAATTCAATCTTCTTTCCCGCACGTAATTTCCCATTCAAATAATTATATTGTCATACCTGAAGAAATCCTATTTATTTCTTCTTTGTTTCTTCCACACGGAGACGGCTAATTCCAGTCAAAATCACTCAAGTATGAGATGATGTTATTAAATACCAGTCTTGTAATTTATATTTTTACGGGTGTCGTTCTTCACAAAAGTATACATTGAAATAAAATACAGCAACAATTTATACCTTTTTAAATTATTTTCATGCTCGTTCTTTTCTATTTTTTTCAATATTATGTTATCTTTTATATTTATATTTCTAATTTTGTTTTTTGGAACGCATTTAGTTCATGAATCTGGTAGACATTGATTACAAATATGCATCCTGATTCGCTGCACTAAAAACTATTTTATATAATTCATTAAAGCAATGTTAATTGATTCAGTATCTCAGTTTTCATTGTAAATATAGATTTAATAGAGATTACAAATTACATGAAAATCTGTACAAAACGAACACCATTGAGAAATAGTTTGGCGCCCGCTTAACGGATGTGCCCGCTAAAAAGAAGTTCTAGTCACCAGGTCCCGGTTCTAAACGCAGTCTGGCATATGCTTTGACATGCAACATGCACTTCTTCAACTTGTTCTTACTCAGTATAATCCAAACGTTTCTTTGGAAAACAAATCGTGTAATATTTTGAAATCACATGCGCATGCTCTTAAAAAGTTGCACAATTTCCAATTCCCTATTGACATCCAGTGCACGTCACATTGACTTACTGTTTTCCACTGTATCGTGCATTGACAGTCATGCATGAAAACCGTAAAAGTGCCAAAAATTCGCCCTTTTATAAAACGCACCAAATACCAATATCTTACTTTATTTTATCTTACTTATTTATCTTACTAATTTGCTCTACGCCCTTGTCTCTCGATCAAGGGCGTAGGAACGTATTCAATATTGGGGGGGCCCAAGCTCACTTTAGAATTTGAAGCCTCCAGATCGCCGGAAACGGCCGTTTCAGAGTCGTCTCTACCTCTTTTATTTAGCTTGATCAGGGAACTAAGCTGTTTTCATCATTTTCATGAAAATTATTTTATTTTTAGAGGGCCAGATATTCCGGCCTTCATATAACCTGTTGGGAGACCGCGGCCCCAACCAGCCCCCGGCCCCCAGCACCCTACGCTCCTGCTCGATCATATGAACGTAACACCACATTAATAAGCCACTTTAGAATTTGAAGCCTCCAGATCGCCGGAAACGGCCGTTTCAGAGTCGTCGTCTCCTTCTTCATAGCTTGGATCAGGGGAACTAAGCTGCTTTCATCATTTTTCATGAAATTATTTTATTTTTTGGGGAAAATAGATATTCCGGCCCCCCTTCATAGAATAGCCGCGGCCCCGGCTCCCGGCTCCCCTGCCCCGCTCTCTGCTCGATAGTACACCTCGTTTAAAGATATTGAAGGACACAAAACGAACATATTACCATTGGCAAAAGGAACCATGTGGCGACAGTAGAGGCCAAAATCTGCCATCTAGATAACTCTGGGGACGAAGTTGAGAATTTACAACAGATAGGTTTGTATAAAAAATAGTTTGAAATACCAAATGCTCTTGGAATCTGTCATTCATTTTTCTAAACATTGACCAGGCAGCATTTCACTTACGATAGTGACTTTTTCTATTTTACACAATTCGTCGACATATTCCCCATAGCACAAGTTCTAATGTATCATTTGTTTACATCCTTTAAATGTCTGGGTTTAACTCGGGCACCATTATTCTTTAATGCGTGGCTCCAGTGTAGGAAGCGTTAATCAATATCCTGTGGGATTGTAGGATCTTTATTCTACCTTATTCTTTCCTCGGGGGCTATAGCCTTATGTTCATTGAGTTAGGCCTCGGGCCGTGTCAGGGACTTAACTCGAAGATTACCGACCTCAAAGTTAATCTCAACTAACTTTATTTCTAACCGTACCTAGTAAGATCTATCGAATATTTCCGCACTTCGCCGAAAGGATCAAGTCCTTCGACAGGGGTTTAGACAAATATATGACCGATAATGCCGCGAGAGAAGCCGATATAGCCACGAAATGGACCGGGCAAATGCTTAAGTAAACCATTTAAAAGAGATGGTGGCTATAGCCTCAAATGCAAAGAGGCTGAACTCAATTTGAAAAATTTAAAAATGGAAAAAACATTACAACATTTTTAAATAGGTTTAAAGAAATGAAAAATATTATAGAAAAGGTGGAAGAGAAAGTGGAAGAGATAGACGAGTTTGAAATGGATATTTAAATTATTATATTGGAATTGTGTACAAATATAGCTAAAAGTTTTATATTGTTTTCGATGTTCTGTTTTTCTTCCTTAGTCGTTCTGTATGATGTCATTACAGTTTCACGAGTTCTTTCTGTCTACAGGAACTTGAACTTTGTTACCATTACCCTTTTAGAAAACTATTCTATTTAAGTATATTGACTACGTAGTTTTCACTACAGCTTTAATGTTTTTCACCAAGTATAGTTGGCCTTCCACTTCAACCGTGCCAAAACCTACCGAGGCGTTTTATCTTGTGTCAAAGTCATTAGTTCCACCCTATAGTGCTCAGAAAACAAAGAAATACGCTACGTTTCTGTACGATAAGGTAGAAGTGGAAAACAGCCTTTATCGATCACATATAGTATTACCGCATAGTCTTCATATTCATCCCATGTAAATTGTCCAGTTGAATAAAACAATCCCATTTTGAAACCAGTGATTAAACATTAAGTGTTGTCATTTCATATGAGATCCATTTCTAAAAACTTAATACTAATATTTCGGTGTTGCTTTTAAAAATTACTTCTCTGTTCATACGACGTTTAACGCTGGTAGCAGATTGTTCTAACAAGTAGTTTCGAAAATACTTCAAAATAATTGAAACAGCGCGTAGATTTTGCAAAAACGCGTTGACAAGATTCCATTTAATCATTTCGTATACACGTATGTAAGTATGACTATGATATGAGTGATACTTGCTAATTTAGCTTTCTTTGCTTGCATGCTCTTGATCAAAGCTATCTTCATAGTTCTTCAAATTGGAAAAATCGTCTTCATTTGTCACGCCACGTCATTGTCTGTGAAGAACACAGTATTATATTATCCATTTTAATATTTTTCCAAAAGCTATTTTGTGAATATTTTCCGGCAAAACCTCTGAAATGACCATAACCTCAGGTAACGGAAATTGACCAAAGATAACCACGCTAATCTTAATCGCGTACTCTTTGACAGCCTATTTTTAGAATGCACTTGATCGAAATTGAATGAAAGATTTTAACGTTTGCTACAGTTTCGATTAAATTTCTCGACCTCGAAGACAAAGCTGAAAATAATTCATTGCTTACATCTTGAACCGCTCAAATAAGTGAAATACTCGTATACCCAGGCGCTTAAAAGGAAATCGCGCAAGAGGAAATATTTCGCTAAGCTAATGTATACAGATCAGTGTCTAAGCTTATTTCGTTTCGTCCTCCCCAACATGCTCAGCGCAATTTCTATATAAAGCCCTGGGTACGAGGCTGGTGAAATAACGAATTTTTTAAAATAAATTTACTTACTCTTTGCGCTGTAGTGTTTCTTCGCTATTTGAAAACTGTCTAAGATCTCTGGGATGCTTCTGCATAATTCCAAAACGTCGTCTCCGTCTCCTAATTCCTTTCCACGCAAAACTAAAGACGAACGGTAATGTTTAGAAAAGATATTTTTAAGAATGCGAGTATAAATTCGGAGTTTTCAAAATCCAGAAAATTAAAAACTTACCCAAAATCCGTTGAAACAAGCAACAGAAGGAAAACTACGTACTGCAAATGTTGATAACTTCATGATGCTTAATAACCAATGACAATGACAGTGCTTAAACACTGAATACTGATAAAATCATGTACATGCAGCATTTTACAAGTGTGCGCTTCCCGCTTTTATTGCTCTCCACCAGTTTCAGGTTCAATGAACTTCAGTCACGACCTGCATGGCTGCATCAACAAATAGTCTAACCTTTTTAAAGTTTCGGTGTGAATAGCTTTGTGTACCATTATCAACCATTGACTTGAAAGAAATAACACACCGAAAAAAATATTTTGAAATCCATACTATGGAAATAATATGGAAACGACATAGTACGAAAATGGCAATTAATTTCCTATGGAATTAGTATGGTTTCCACAAGGGTTTTGGAAACATTTCCGGAGTTTGGTAAAATAGGATGTTATTTATGAAGGAAGAAAGATAGCCCAAATATTGTGTATATTATATTGGTTACACATTGCACATTACACATGATTTCTCACTAATTACCTGGAAACTCACAAACTAAAGAAACTGTCAACACTGGTGAATATGATCACGTACATATTATGAATAGCCTAACCAGTGTTTAGCTAGAGTGTGAAAAGCTCTATGTAACTGTCATATTATGTTCAATATCAATAATTTAACGATTAACTATAACAATGTAAATATATTTGTTTTATCTTCAGAACACCAGTGATCATCTCACAATAAAGATATATTGTTCAAACAACTAAAAATAAATAAAAGTAAGGGTTAGGTCTGGCATTAATGTTATCATTAATTGTGACTTTGATATGCATTGTCAACTACCCATCTTGTAAGGTTTTGATGGGCCTTAGCCTCATAACACTTAGCATATAATTAACAATATTGCCATCCAGTCACGATCCAGTGATCGGAAAGTTCCATTGTCTTTTCATTGTATTTGAAATCTTATGGTACTCCATGCCATCCAGCCACTGACTGACATTGTTTTGAATTATACAGTATAAGAATATATATGCAAAGGATTATTCATTTATTTTATTATATGATAGATCATTATATTGATAGCCGTCGTCCTTATGTTGGCGTACCCTGTGATTAAACTCGAATATATGACACTTATAGAGCAAGAAAATTGAACTACATTTCTCCATTTTATTTGCCATCAAATACAAGACTGCTACATTAAAAGAAAATAATTGACATTATTTTCTAACTCAAATAACTTCCGGTTGATCACCATCTGCAGCCCTACTGCCAAAGAACCTTGATGAAAACTTGACATTCGACGACCATGTCAACAGCTTGGGAAAGAAACTTTCAAAACCGATAGGACTACTGAAAAGAATCAAGAAGAAAGAATGGCCTCATGAAGAAAGAGTGGCCTCATGAAGAAAGAGTGGCCTTTTATAATGCTACTATACTATCAAGCCATTATTAATGTATGGCAGCTCTGTATGGACTTTGTGTAACAGATCGAACTTGGATTCTATTCTTAAATTTCAAAAACGTGCTGCTAGGATAATTCTAAATGCAGATAATCTTGCACGTTCTGTTCCTCTTTTTAATAGACTTCAATGGCTGCCCTTTCATGAAGAGGCAAAGATTAATAGATGCTGTATTTTATTTAAGAGAGTAAATGGCACTCTGCCCGAATGTATGAATGACATTTTAATTATAAACTGTGATATTTACCAACGATGTACTAGACATAATGAACTTAATTTTGCATGTCCACGGTATAACCTTGAAATTGAAGCTGGAAGATCTTTTACAGTGCATAGTATTAAAGAATGGAACTCCCTGTCTGTAAATATTAGAAAATTACAATCTCTAAAATGTTTTAAATTAGCATGTCATAAAATAGCTTTGGAAGATCAAGCACTGATCAATAATTTTTAACTTTTGAAATATTTCAATTAATTAATTTAATATATTTGTAATTAGGTATCTATTGAGGGCCACGAGTTTATCAGTTTTGTAACTGTTTAGTGTTATCCTCTTGAAATAAAGTCTTACATTGTGCTAAAAGTTCGTGAAAGTTTTTCAAAAATGGTTTCAGTATTTTAATGTCTTGTTCGGATTCGGTTTCTTCGTCCTCCATTTTGCCAATCGCTGAGTTCAGATTATCAATACGTTTGCTCAAGATTGCATTTTGTTCCTCGATTTCCGTTGTTACTTTACGAAGCTTGCGTAGTTCAGACTCTCGACCTAGATAAAACTCTTCGATGTTTCGAGAAAAATCCATTTCTCAAGGCGTTAGCCTTGGTTAGCCGTTATTTGGTTGGGATAACTGCCTAAAAATTATATTGTTTATCTCTAGAGGCGCCCTAGTCTTCGACTCCGTCACCGGGTTTGAGCGGCGTCCATCGCAATTCTCCATCTTCCATTGCGAGTAAGAATTGATTAGCTCATAATCTATTTGTTATGCTCTCTAAGGGGCTGTTTATATTAAACCGGCTAGCCCTGTTAGCTGGGCTGAAACGTTAACAAGCTAAAATTGGCGTGGGAAACGTGTTTATGAGTTAAAAGTGTAAGGTTTGTCACGAAGGTCAAATTCATGCTTTGTTGGACAAATTTTCGATTTAAAACTACTTAAGCAATGAGAACAACTTAATAAATACAATGCTATCCAGAAAAATATCTATTCGGATAAATGTTGTTGTGAATGAGGTATTTCGTGTGAATGAGGAGACTTTACATGGATAAATTTCAGCCCGGTTGACCGGGCGCCCTGTTTGACTCATGTGAGATCCCAGCTTAACGGGCTGGCCCTGTTTTCATGTAAAGTAAAGTTGTTTTGCAAAGGAAATTAATATGCAGCCGGGCGCCCCGTTTAACCGGGCCAGCCAGGCAAACCGGGCTCATGTAAACAGCCCCTAAAAACTCCGGGTCCCAGGGCGTTGGCCATGGTTTTAGAGTTTTATCTTCAATAGTAGTGAGAACTACCGGATATTGAGAATTATCAAGGGCTTTTTGACCAATCATAAACGAGAATAGAATTTGAATGTAAAATAAACCACGTTATCATCTGAAACATAATTTCTCTGGAGAAAACATTAATTCTATAGAAGTAATCCTTCAGCAATGATACCTCATACGTGGGTGTAGGTGGTATTTTACTGTGCCAAGCGAGTAACTTCTGTCTTACCTTCAACGAAAGTCTAAGTAAGTCAACGCCAATATGTCTTCATTGAGCTACAGCTAACTGTGCTTGATATTGTACTGCATGAAGTAGATTTTCATTCCTTATTCACCAATCTTGTTTGCTATATTACACGAATATTTGTACGAATATTTCGCATTAAAATTATGTAGATTACCATAATTTAAACGGCGCATGCGTCAATATCCTTTTATATAAGCAGAAGCTCAAACGTGGCAGATTAGCGCAGGTAGAATTCTAAAATAAGCTGCGATTGTTATTGTCTGAATATTCTGAAGAAGATCTAAAGCACTATATTCAGAAGTACGAAGTTTCAAATTTCAATCCAAAGTTGCAAAATCCGCAAATGTTATTGATATACCTATTCGGTAATACAGAAATTGCGTTCCAAGGCAATAGCAATACAAACAGACAATTGAAAAGCTGTTTGAAGAAAAAAACATGAGTCCCTTTGCACTTTTCTGCAGTCATCTAGTTGAAGAACTGACCAAAGAAAAGTGACGTTGACGAGCTTATAAAATCCTTTCTAACACGCTCATTCGATCATTCTATAATTTTGTTGCAGAGTTTGAGATAATTGTGACAAAAGAATGTGAAATAACGAACTTAGTAGATGCTGTTGCAGAGTTAGAGACGAAATTAACAACACATTTTCCCATTAACAAATCGTGCATACACTGAGACCACAGACTTGCTTTGACCGTTCCTGTAATTGTCGCCCAAAATAGAGAAAAACATGGTTCGAAAACATATAACAAGCTCTGTAATATATGCAGTCTTTTACGATTTTTATAATTCTCTGAATGCTTTAAAACGTTTTACCAGAATGCAGGAAATACCATTTGAGGGACCTTGAATAGTACAATTCTCGAGGCCCTGCAGTATTACGTTTAAGGTCTGTGTGCGTATTGCCTTATTTGAAGAGTTCGCATATTTCAAATTAAATAACTTATATGACCGTGAAACTGAGATATATTAGATGTAAGCTATGTTAAACTAAGGGTTCAATAATCAACTGTAAAATAATGATTTTGCACATGCGTATAATAAACATTTGGTAAAATATTTGGAAATTTAAAGATCCATTCGGAAATTTTTCATCTGCACTCCCCACCCCCCTGCATAAGTGCAAATAATAGATTTAATTGAACTGACGAACATCCAGGCTTACGGATGGAAAGCTTTGAAAAATAGGTCAACGTAACTAATTATGATGCTACACAAACTTTTGCCAGGCTACTCTTTTAGCAGCTATGACAGCCGCCAAAGACAAAATGTGCGTCTTCTTCCCAAACCTGGAGCCTTTCATCTCATGCTTTCAACTAGCATTTTAAATATTCTTCTATGTAGCTATAACTTTTCCATGCCTGACATCAGGAGATATTTGACAGTATTCTCCTTCTCCTTTGTACATATTTTTTCATCAATTCCTGGACTATTATACAAGGAAATCATTAAAATAATGTCCTATCTCTTGCCGGTTTTAATTTTGTTTTGATTACATTCATCTGCTCAATTTCCATATTAACAACCTGAAGTTTAATACAAACTTAATCTTAATCCTAACTCTAATCCTAACCCTAATCTTAACCCTACTCCTAACTCTAACCCTAAACCTATCCCTTAATCCTAACCCTCATCCTTACCTCAACTCTAATCTTAATCCTAATCCTAACCCTAATCCTAACACTAATCCTAACACTAACCCTAACCCTTAATGCTAACCCTAATCCTAACCTTAATCCTAACCCTAATCCTAACCTTAACCCTCAATCCTAATCCTAACCTTTAATCCTAACCTTCATCTTAACCCTTAATCCTAACCCTAATCTTTGTGAGAGGAAAAATATATTTCGGGAAAATAATATGGAAAGTCACGCCATTCATCTTATTGGTATTTATCACGTGATCGCTTTTGTATTTTCACTCTGAAGATTTTCACTCGATAGGTTGTACTGTTTTTAACCTTATTGGGATACTTCGGCCAACACCACTGCGTGCATCTTAGGCGAATTCGCCTTACGGAAGTGCCCTTAAAGGCAGAGTAACGTTATGAGACCGAAATTTATATCAATTGCATAAAGCATGCGCCTCAGCCAAATGTACAAGGATATGACTATGGAAGGATTTTTTCTACTTATAGTAATAATGATAAACGATTACTTTTATTGTTTCACAAAATATTTAGTCAGTCTATTTTACTACACTACATACATTGAGTTCAAAATAACCCATATCATGCATTGTGTGAACCTAAAAATGTTCAGAATTTTAAAGTCATTTCTAGTGCAATGCTGAGAAAATCATGAAACTAGATGACTTTTACAGTTTTTGCATCACACTCTTATTTAACCAAATCTGGTTAAATATTACTACAGGAGTCGTAAAGTCAATGTGCATTTGTGAGAACAAATGCCCCATGTCCTTGTCAGGATAATTAATGCTTGTGGTGGTGTGTTTTGCTTTTCTTGTGGTGTTTCTTGTGGTGTTTTTTGTGGTGCTTCTTGTGGTGGGATTTCTTGTGGTGTTTCTTTCCTTTGTGTTTATGTTCCTTCTTTTCCTTCTTTCCCTTGTCATCACATCCCATTCCGCATCCACCGCCTCCAATTGGCATTGGCATTGGCATTGGCATTTGCATTGGCATTTGCATAGGCATTTGCATAGGCATACCCATTCCTTGTGGTTGACAACATTGGTTACCGCCTGGTGGTGGGCACATTGGTTGTTGTGGAGCACCACACGGGTTAGCAGGTTGGCATTGTGGCATTGGCATTTGACATCCACCTGGGTATCCCATACCTCCTACTTGAGGCGGTCCACCGGCACCAGCACCAGCACCAGCACCACCTAAAATGGAAATATATTTTGTTAGTTGCTGCTCGCATTTTAGTAACATCCTAGCTATAGAGACAACTACTAAAGAGACGTTAGGGATAATATAAATTCCGTAGATGGCTCCTATCTACTTGATCGATCATTTCGTTGGCCAACAACGTGTAGATATCTTTGGGCATAAGAAGCAGCCATTGCCATTCTTATGATATTTTCTTGTCATACTCATCAGTTCATGAGGCCTAGAAATCTAATTGAAACTTGTTCAAGTAAAACTTAATTCGGACGGGATCAAGTACTAGAAGTTGGGTCAGCCTTCAGCCCAATTAGTTCATAAAATCTGGTTAAGCTAATATGGTCTAGTTCCTGGTATGGATAAAAGATTTTCTTTCAACTGAAATTCGAAATTCGGAATGGATTGAACTGCAAGTCGTAGCGCTTAGTGTCAGTCTTCGGGTTCACCTCGGTCTAGAACAAACTGCTGGGACATGAAATTTGATTCAAACTTACATTGAGGCTAGAAATCTTTATGTACCAATTCAAGCAACCAATTAGAGTCACGTGAGCGATTAATGGTGAGGTCACGCCAACTCATTCAACATCAATAAATTATAAAGACACAAAAGCTACTTACTTCCGCTGCCGCTTCCACTTGCACTACCTAAAAAAGACCAGTGAAATTAATTGTAAAATTGAAGACTGAAGTTATCGTGGTATGAACTAACAGTTACATAATTTGATATGCATATTTTAAATCTTTCAATCTCAAGCACGTGTTCTTATTTAGCTATGATTTTTGTACGACGTAGGAAGTGTCATTTGAACGGGCGGCCAATTTAGAGCAACATTTTGTTTTGTGTGCTTTCTTAACGGTTCAATTCCAATTATTCATTCTAATTATTCAATTTGAGAGATTAAATAGCAAGCGACATTGGTAAAGTAATTGAAGATTTTTCAACATTTGCTTTTTCAATCAATGTTGTACTGTAGAAACCTGAAGTGCAGCAGGCATACGCCATATTTGTTCAATGGCCAGACCCCAGGACTAGATTATCCTTGTCTTACCTTCTGCCGCTCTCTTCACTTTGAATGCTGTAGGAAAAATAGAAAGACATTTTAAAATGTAGCTTATATTGTACCGTATCTGAAAATTATCTTCCAATCTATATGATGTAGATCTACGTGATGTTACCCATCAACTCTCGGAATATCAGTATTGAAACAGTGATGAAAAAATATATTGGACTTATCGATCTACGAGTTTGATATACAGGTCAAATTTTTGACGTGATTTTATCTGCATTGTTTGTTTTGTCAAGAAATATAGATAAAACTACAACAGGTATGACAATGCTAAAATGACACCATTTATTGATTTATTTCTCCGTAATATTCTTTTCCTGATCTTCTATTCCCCAAATCTTATGAAAGTTAACAGAAGAAAAATGTAACAATCGTTCCAACAACTGTAATAGGTTGTTGGATGATGTCGCATAGGCTAGTATTTTGTTTCGCTTTAAATACAGGCAACAACAGTAACACCGTGCTGTGCTATTCTTTACTTCGATTGTTTCAATCAGAAAGCAAAGTGATTCCACAGAAGGCATTTTTAATATTTTGGAGTTATTTTTCTCTATTCTATCCAAGCTAGACTACGTTCCTAATTCTATATAGTACGATAATGGGAGACCAATTAAGGAGACAGTTATTTTTGAAAGAGAAACTTCTGACCACTATCCACAATACACACAATACGTATTATTTGGCGGCAATTCTATTTCCTCTGCGATTAACTTACTGTACTGGACATACAATATACTTTCATGCACATTTTTCATCAATCGTTGTTTTATTGTCTTTTTCTAAATTTGATTTTGGAATGTAACAAAGTTAGAGTTGTTATAATGCTGTAGACCACATAATAGATTCTTCAGACTTAGACTGTTTTCACTGTATTCTTTATAACTAAAAACTGATTGATTTTATAAAATGTTAACTTACCGGTTGGCATAGCATGGATCACTCCAATGGCAAGAACTGCGACAAGAATAGACTTCATCATCTTGTCGTCCTCTAATGGAAATGAAAAAGGAATAAGTCAAGAACTAATACTTTAACGAATAATCTACAAAAAACAAACAATTCGTTAACTCGAAATAAGAAAAAGGTAATACATACTTTGAATATATGAGAGCTTCTTTGACGTTAAAAGACAAACAAGTACTAACAAATTCACGAGAAGAATTGATTTAATTCCACCACCGGCAATGATCATTGAACGGTGTCAGGTACCAAAATATTTCCTGCGTTTTGATTGGCTTAGTTTATCCTTGATCTTTAGGAAATCATTCGAGCGTTCCTCCTACCTGTCAGATTTTTTACTAACTCAAAAATAAGAAAGACAAAAGGCGTTTGATTTTTAAGCCTCGGACGAACAAAAAGGGGAATATGCTACTTGTGTACGACAAGAATAAATGGGGAAGATTTTCTTTCATCAATCTAATTACGAGATGCAAACATTTTAATATAGAACTCACATCTTTATGCACAACCTCCAAAGAAAACTGACTGAAAGTGCACAAAAAAGTAAAGGAAATTGCAGCTAGAACGTAGGAACATGATCGTGCATGAATTTCAGTAGCACATGGCATTTTTACTGCATACACGAATTTAAAGACATGCTAATTCAATGTTTTGAATAAGCGGCTCGTTACTGAAGATAGGTTTTGGTGCAACGGCATATACTGTAGGGGCACAAGCAGATATATGTGAACACCCACACGTCCTATTGCTACGGAGCAACTGAGCAAGCGCATGCACGAGAGCACGTATGAAATTGGATGATAAAATAATGTTTGAACAAATGAAGCGGCGAGCGTAACATAAATAACCACTTCATGTAGTTGTAGCTAAATATGTTCCTAATGGGCCAATTGTTGAATAATATTGATTAGCGAACCCAATGGCTACAACACGAATTTTCTTGATCTTCCGTTTTTACTATAATCTGTCCGGGTACATATTTTGCATTAACCGGACAGGGATTAAAAAGCGTCCGGCCCTTCAAACTTTCCAATCAGATTCGAGAATCCTGGCCATATAATTACCTTTTTCTACAATAACCTTGAATTTATCAATTAAACGAACAATGTACTTGTTAATCACAGCATTATATTCCTTAGGCTTGAATATGCTTTATTTGATCATATCGAGGAATTGCCCCATTCAGGAATGGACTAAGGATCTTAAGCGGTGTTCAATATAAAGTCAGTACGTGTTTAAAAGAACAATCGCTGAATCGTTGTTTCATTTTCCTGTTTATTTTGCTTAATTGCACTAGATGTGCTGAAACTGTAAAGTCATAGACATAGGCATAGCAGTGGAACAGCGGTTTTTTGTCTGGGAGACGTCCTTACAAGATAAAGGTCCATAATTAAGAATGCTTTTGAATGGTTTAATTCTGAAAGTCTGATTTGGCAACTCTTTTTCTGTCCTTGGAGTTGCAGGACCTTTCTGTGTTTGATCCTTCAGGGATTGCCAATCTGTACATTACATTCTGCCTGCTTGCTGCACCAACATGGAAATGGCATACTGCTGATGCTACAGCAAAGCGAACAACTTTAACGGAATAGAATTTGTGCTTTGGACACCGAATTCAAACCAGAGAGTTAATACACTCATTCCTATTTTGTGTTGCACCGCTTACACATCTTCCAAGGAGCTTGGAATCACTAAGTGTCATAAAAACAGGGCGTAAAATTTCCAGAAAAACCTTTGGCAGTGTGCCAATATTTATATATTTTTGTCCCGGTGGCTTTATCTTGCTGCCATTTGCACCATGAGTTCTCACCAGTTGGACAGAACCGGTGTTGATTTTCCAAACTGGATGACTCAACATTATGGGTGAGTGTTGCGACAATGTTCTTCTTTATTGCATACACTGCAACGTCAACTTCAACATCAGTTGGATTTGGTTTTGTAATAATATTTTGCCTGATAGCAAGACCATAGTATCTTTGAAGTTGCTTTATCTTTGCTTCGGTGAGTCTTCCTCTACCCCCAATCGTCTTTCCATCATCTAGCTTTCCTTTCGTAGCTGCCTTCAATTTTAACAAATGTTTACCCATGCGCTTTTGCATATGCCCAACACAATCCATTTTTTCGACCTTCACAAACCCATAAACATCCTCTACACCACTGAAGGCTTTGCTATCCCCATCAGATGCCGTATACCGGTATCGAATGGAGAACCTCCCTTGCTGGAGAACTTCCCTCAAAGTTTATGTCACATTCTCCACTATTCACATGGTCAACTTTGCACTCTTCAAATTCTTCCAAATTTTATTTGCATTGGGACCTTTTCAATGAACATTTCTGGCAACTCTTTGAAAGTACATGATAATCCAGTACCTCCCCAGTGTCCACAGACATTACAAAGAAAACACCAAATAATGAAGTGAATCCTCTTTTTGCCCATGTTCCATCAAAACTTACTGCAACATCCACAATGTTGTCATTTCCAAGTTCGATGTCACTTTCCTGTTCTACAACATTATGCAATTTCACCCCAGCTTTGGTCAATTCAATCTCAGCTTCCGATCCTTGTGCTTCAAAAATTACTTGCATCTGCTTGTAATATGCTTCCTTCGTCATACATGGCATGTTCATTATGCCGCAGAATCCTGACAATGACTCGTGTCCGCCAGTTTCCAGAGAATGATACACAGCCCGTCTATTTACATCAAATGATCTGCCCCGATTGGTAGTTGATGTCGACGTCTGCATATGTGTAGTGCCATTACAAGAGGTGCACTCTATGGACAAATCAGACATTAAACCTGCCATCAGAGAATAATTCTCCTGGAGTTGAAGTTCGCCTAAAATAAAGCATTTTTAAATATTATCAGCGTTCACATTATGTACAAACACAGACCTTGAAATAAACAAATAAATTATCATATACAGTGAAGCAAAAGGAACATGATACACATTACTGAACAATATCATTCACAAGCCAAGTTGTGTTGTGATAAAAATGCATGACTAGTAAAACATATATAGTTTCCATACCTTCTTCACGCTTGTGAATATCTGACAGTGTTGAAGACAGAATACTCATATCAACAAGCCTATAAGCAAGGGCGTTAAATTCACAATCATCGTCATTTTCATCGCTAGAAAATTCTGAGCTATTATTGTCAAAACCTCTGTCACGTAGTTTCATTCTAGATGCTCCAATACAGGTTGAAATTTGCTCAGTATCATCAAACAAATCCGGATGACATGTGCTTGTTGATGGATGTGGATAAAGATCGTCGTTCTCCCCAGAGACCGCCATTTCATCGCGTTACGTTTTTAGACCACGCTGCGACTCCAGAGCAAAATTTCCTTCTATTTCTCTTATATTTTGGTCGAGCTTTCTTTCCAACCATTTTTTAACCACAATAAACCCGAATTTAGAACACCTTTAGCTTCTAAAACACAATCGCAACTCGCAACTCAAAATTCTGAAATTTAACAGTAAATATTTCAGTGAATACGCATGGTATCATTCTAAAACCGCTGTAACTTGATTAATAAATGCGCCTGCTATTCTTTTTTGTTTTATGGGAGGGGTGGGAGTGAAATAATTGAGCCAAAAGAACAAAAACAAGATGCTTACTTACGTTACCATGGCAACCTGTTACAAATAATTGACATGTCTTAAAAGAGCTACCAAATGAAAATTATTGCAAATCCGTTAAAAAAACATTCCCACAACATTAATAAGATGTTTAGGCATCCATTATCACAAAAAAAGAAAAATCGATTTTTCACTCGTTTTAGGTAGACCCCCACCTTAAGCATTTTCCCATATTAAGTCTTCATTCTCCTATCTTTTCATACCCGTTCAATGAAACATGCAATTCATGTTGGAACTTCTCTTAAAGGTTTTGTATAGGTAACTGAGTGTGTACATTAAAATATTAAAGGCATTGATATTGGTTGTATATACGATGTACAAATAGACTCTCTTGTGGAAATCACTCTTAGGTGTGTTTTTCACTGAATCTAATTCCGTGCACAAACATGCAAATAGGCAACAAAAATCTTTTCGTATTACCTATTTCCTGTTACATAACAACAATAACAACAACCACAACGACAACAATAACCACAACATCAGCAACAAAAATAATCAAAATATTGAGTCGATCGTAAAAATAAAACATGAATGCAAAGGCATAGTCTGCTGAATATCCGACGAAACCTTCTAAATTTCCGATAAACGGCCTTGACTGTTTTTTGCCTTATTTAGATTAAAATTTCCGATAATTTGTTCCCCCACTAAAATTTCCGCCAACGTATATATGCACTTTTGCGGGCTTTTCGGTGGTTTACGTTTACAATAATTTTAAATCACCAAGCAAGTTTCGCCCCGAATTCCATTGTTTCACTAGGAGACAAGCTCAAATTTTGAACACACCAATCTATACCTATTGTAACATAAAGGGTAATTCAAAAACGAAAGAAAGGTTTTTCTTCAACAAGATTGAAATATAACCATTTTTATTTGTAGTCTTTTACATGCGTGTCTGTTTGAAAACTGAAAAATTAAAGTTTCAATAAAGGTACGTTTACACGCTGCGATTTGTCGGGCCGATTTCAGATGCACGTTAATGATATTTGGAAAATACGTGGCAAACGTCATCATGACGACATCATCAACTCAAAATACTCATCATTAACTTTCAACAAAACCTAAAATCGGCTCGTCTAATCGCAGCGTGTATACGTACCTTAAATAATGAGAAAATTTTGAAAATTAGAACAAATATTACGGCATTGTTTACTTCCATTGTAAGCTTTACAAATCGCCGGCTATGGAATTACAACTGATCTGAGGGATATTTGGACGTTGGCATTGCTCCCTCCCACCGATCCCCTAAATCATTAAGGTCCCCGCAGCGGTACAACCTCAGTTAAATATTTGTTCTATTACATTGTCGAGCAATATATCGTATCCCTAAATTTTTATCGTATCCCTAAATTAGAGGAAAACACTGAAACCCCGTTTACACTATACCGGATACGCATGGTCACGACATCAAATTGAGCCATATCAAAGCGAATTTAGCCCCCCAAATTATAATAGTATGATCGATTCAACAAAATCAGCTAACTGGCAAAAGCCTAGGGTCAGGGATGCCGTAAAACGGCTGAAATTGATGTCGTGACTATGCGGATCTGGTATAGTGTAAACGGGGCCTAAGAAAAGGGTGTATAATTATAGATCATTCAAGCGTTGACGTTCCGAGCAAACATGTTGGTTCAACAACACAACAGCACCATGCAAGGCGTCAAAGTAACTGACAATCGGCAAATTTTGATACAATTTAGGTTACTACTAGCTGAAGATTTAACAGATCGACTGGATAAAAATATCACTTTACGCAAATATAATTTTCTGAGGTTGTGAGAGGTGGCTTATCAATGCAAATGCATTCGAGTACATAATTGTGAGGAGCATACATTAAAACTGCGAAAAATTAAGCATCGAACCCGCCAAATTAATATCTAAAATCAAGAAACGAAAACAGGTTGACGGATTGTTCTCAAATTAGGAACAAGACGTTGTTAGCGATAAGTGAACAGAAACAGATATTACTAGGAACTGGAAAAAGTTGACTATAGGGATCAACAATTAAAGGTCAGTAAATATACACGTTTTTGTTAATATGCGCGTATGCGATTCATTGTGCATTTTCAGTAAAGTTTTAAAATCTCGCGAAATGTGCTTGTCCTATAATAATTATGTCAGTTTAAGTTAAGCTTAATATTTGTGTCAGAAGTCAGTTCGCTTTTTGAATAATTTCATCATCATGTTGATATTTTTATTCATGAGATGATTTTATTCTGATTTTATGAATACATGTAGACAGTTTCCTTTAAACCATTTATCCATAAACTGCGTCCATTAATTATACACTACGCAGTGGCGTAGCCAGCCCGCCGATTTGGTCCCGCTATGCAAATTTCAAATCATCATTTTTCATTTCTTTAGAAATTCATTGTTTTCACCGTCAATGAACACGAATTTGCATAGCGGGACTAAATCGGCGGCCTGGCTACGCTACTGACACTACGTAACGCCAGAATTGATTTTACTCTGTCTTAAGGTTAGTTAATATCAGCCCACTTAAATGAGATCCGCAATCCTTACTGATGTATATATCATGATTGGATGTTTGTTTATATGGGCTGGGAGACGACCATCCCAGCTGTAGGTGATATCCCACTTCGCCTTAGACGGAGTCTCAAAGCGGCTTACAAATGCAAAAGGAAACAACAATAGGAAACAATAGTACAATAAGAAAAGGATGAACCTAAACAGATACTGTTAATTGTTAAATCGTAATACAATGTACAGTTTGTTTGATTACAACCGAAATAAGTGTTTTGAGGGCTACGTGTGGGGGGATGTTCGGAGGTGGTACACCCCCAGAGATCATGATCCAGTCGGTCTCAAAATGTGCAGTCGGTCTCAAGATATTATTTGTTAAATTGGACGCATGATGCCACGTAATGCTGTGCGAAACTGGCTAAATAGTTTCAGAGGCCGACTTCAATCGTTGCATTAATTAAAATATAAAGTTTTCCGAATATCCTGTTTCAATCTTTGTTGTAAAGCGTTCTTCTAGAATGTCATATTACTCATACTGTATGTGGCGTGCGTATGTTGAATATTTACAGAAGCACTGAAGCACTGTAAATGCTAAAACAAACTACTTTGAAACAGAACCATAATATTGCCAGTTGCCTGTTGCCACAACTGCTATAATCTACATATTAAATACTTTATGGCAAACTTATTGTACAGGAAGCTAAACTTATTCTCATCCGGAAAAACTACATTGTATTTGCGATATAATTCGAAATTATTTACTGATTTCCACCTACAAATTGGAATAAAATATTTGTTCAGAACGCAGGAAATCGTGTCTATGAGATCCTAGATTTCAAAATTTCCTAGAGGAGGATTCCCCCGGACCCCATGCGAATGGATGTCCTACTGCATCAGTCGTCCTATTCTGCTGGATCTGCCCCTGTGTACTTGAGTTCAGTAAAAATATGAAACGTAACTTACGCAAGTTGAATTGTGCGGCTACTCATGCGCAAGTTATTGCATTCTATTGTCTTATAAGAATAGGTAATAGATAATTAATCAAAACTAACAAAGCGCGGACGCTTGATAAATATATGATGATATTGATTAAATTTAATAATTCATTAATTCACACCAACAAACATATGAAAGATAAACTGTCTTGATCAGCTTCACATTTTCATTATGATACTAGCGACACCACTCTGTGAATCCTGTCCCTAATAATTTTAGCATCTAAGAGTTTTAGCACTGACAGCACTGTGTACGTAGTTTCTAAAAACTAAAGGCAGTATGACATGAACTCTCTTGCGCAGTGCTGAATGGAACTGAAAGTCAGATAACAAGTTTCTGCTCAATTTCCCATTAGTGTAATTCAATAAACTTTTTCTTACACAAGGTGGTCATTAGTATGTGTGTACATATTTTGTTTATTGAATTGTGTTGCCATTCAACTTAAAGGAGCAGCACACGTAATTTTTCAATTGACTTTTTGATTTAGAATTGGGGGGGGGGGGGGGTTAGAGGTCGGCCAGAATTTATCAGTCGGTCTCATTTCGAAACTTTATCCCCCCAGCCAAAATCGATATTTACGCCCCTGGCTGCGTGTTTTTATGAATTCTAACAAAATTTCGTCCTAATGGGAACAATAAACAGTCATGTTCACATGAAAATAAATAAATGAAATCCCACTCAGGAGCAAGTTTCCCCAGCTGCCAAGCATATATAAACACTCTCTAAATGCCAAATGATCATGGGTAAATGATGAGAAAGTCATGGGTGGATAAAGTATTTGTTTCAATATCATTTTAATACGAAATAGTATAGCTGAATTAAGGTAATTGTACAGTATATCCGTATTATTAATATCGGAATGCCTAAAAATCATGATCATTTTGTTACAGGATGAAATTAATTCTACCTTTGATCCTTTTGCTACCACTGGTCTGGTCCAATAATTTTGATAAGTCACTATCTCCAGGTATGGTAATCTTTACTACATTCTATACATATTTTGATATCTCTTTCCTGTTGCACGGTGAACCGACGTAGCTTGAGCGCGTAAAATATTGCCCCGTTTTTTGAACGGAAAGTTACAAATATTTATGGGTATTGTAGTATGTTTTATATATAGCATGGGTTGGTTTACCTCAAAATCGTTCGCTCACTACCGTCAGTTTTACGAAAGGCGTGATCATTTGATGTACCTAGCGTGAAACCGATGTCCCGATGGTAGTGAATTACAGATTTTGAGATAAGCCACCCTAGCTATTCAAGATTTGCTCAATCGGACTTTTAACGAACTTCTTATCTATTTAAAAATGGATAAGAAAAATGGTTCTTCAATACGTTAGAGAGTAAGATGCTATATAGATGGCATGAAACGTTATAGTGAAACAGTTCGTAAAATAAATACTTTGGATTTAAATTTTGTGAAGGAGAAAAGCGAAGCTATTGTGGTGAAGGATGTCCATCTTCATGTTCTCCGACATGTACTCCAGATTGCTGTGCTCCGCTACTGATAGCTCCTCAAGTCCCTATGTGTGCTGACCCCTGTCCACAATCTTGTGCACCAGCCTGTACTCCCAGCTGTTGTGCAGGTCCACCGGGTATGCCCGGTCCCCCAGGATGTCCTGGTGAACCTGGATGTTTGGGTCCTCTTGGTCCACCTGGTCAACCAGGGTGCATGGGTCCACCTGGTCAGCCAGGGTGTCCTGGATTGCCCGCACCACCCGCACCATGTGCACCTGTATGTATTCACCACTGTATGAAAATCTGCCCATTGCCATGTTGTAGACCTCAACCAGCCCCCTGCCTATGTCCTGCCCCACTGCCAGTATGTCAAGCATGTCCACTCCCACCACCACCACCTCCTAATCCAGCATGCTGTCCAGTTCAACAAACACCCTGTCCATGTCCGATTCCACTACAACCCGTATGTCTACCATCTGCACCGTGCCCCCCTCCCTTACCCGCTCCACCTCCTACGAGCTCTTGTTGTGGAAAGAAGTAGAACAGCGAAATTATGCGGCAGCTATGTGAAATATATACAACTGAATTCGTTTCAATGCTAATACAAAATATGCATAAATTTGGCAAGGTTTTTCCTCACAAGATTATGTAAATTTCCAGACTACGAATAAAAACTCGTAAACACGTCTGTGCTCTTATCTAGAATGCTGTTTGATTTTTGTACTAATGATTTAAATACATAATTGATATCGACGATGCGGGCATTGTTTGTCTAATCTTCAGCGGAACCATAGACTCATGTTAATAATAACGAAACATCTTAGCGAAGACAATGGGCGTGGCCAGATGAATACATCCCGAGTAATGTAGGCCCGTGGGGTTACATGAGCTTGGCACCTCAGATGGCATTCCATAGCACTGCGACAGAATATTTGAAAGGAAATTTAGCAAAACTATATTATTATTAGCCTGGTATTGAGAATGGAAATATGCCTTACAGTCAGGTGTGTGTTATTTGGGTTTTCCAGATTTCGAAACGCATTCATATATGCCTAGATATTTCATACGATTGTACCGATGCCAGCCCTGGACACTGCGTGCTAGACAGGAACGATGCTCAAGGCAAAGCCTTCCTACAACCCATCTTAAACTTAAACCACAACCCATGTTAATTATAACATTACAAAGTACCAACAACGCCTTCCTGGACAGAGTGGGAATCCCCAGCATTATCAGACTACTAAAACACTAACACAGGCGCTGTCTTGACCATGGAGTGCACATGAGGGATGGTAGAATTCTGATGAACCAACTGTGGTATAAATACATCTACAAGAGAAACAAGAAGGCGTCGGGTATCGATCTAAACACCTGAGGAAGCGGAAACTCTCAACTTTATTGTTGAAGTATTAATAGACCTAAAACAAAAGATCTGTATATTTTAGGTCTATTTCAACACCCACTGTTCATGGCCAGGTTACATAATAGGTATTTAAGAGAGTAAAAACAAAAATGCAACGGTATTTCTTCCTCCTCGGATGAAGCAGAATATTTTCCACACATTGTAAAAACAAATTAGTCAAAACAACCCATTGTTGTTATGGGTTATTTTGACCAATTTGTTTATACAGTGCAACGATTTTAGTTTATCGCGCTTTTCTATTTTTTCTTTACGACAGAAGACTCCCGTTCACACATTTTTGACTTTGAAGTCATGTTGCCATTCCCATTACTTTCGCTGAACATGAACCAATCCACCTTCTTTACATCTTTAAATGAAATTATAGTATTTAATTGTGACAGTCTGTATGGTAAAACTCTAATAATAAAAAATTAGCCATGTATTTATCTTCATCCTCTTTTACAATCTCATTTGACTTCACGCTACGATTTTAATTACCCGATTTATGGTTTAGATGCATGTTAAGCGAGAAACAGTCAGTGGTGTGATTTGTGGGCTCATTATTCTCGCTCCTCTTCAATAGCTTCGTTAAATACCATGTACCTAGACCATAAATCGGCTGCCGAGTAAATGGTAGCGTGTGCGCCCGACTTTACGAATTTCTACCTCGGAAAATATCGCCCATCATCGACAGTACGACATTACTATTCAAAGAAGATTAAAAGATGAGATGTAGACATGTCTGATCAAGCGGCGCTTTTCACCTGCTTATCATATTTATTTGCATGATCTTACTTTAAACATACTGCTAAACTAGCCAATCACAGAGCTGATATTCTGCCTGAAACTAATGAGGCGCAATGATTTCACTTTGTACTTATGTCAATCACGGTTTATAAATTAGATAATTCAAGTGTGAAAAGGTTTAAAAGCTGTTCTTTCAGTAAAAGGTAAGAATTTTAGTTATATAAATCTGTGTGAAGAGTTATCTGAGACATATACTTACAAATAATGACAGTTAGTATATAAAACTAAACAGTAGTTTCATTCTCACAAAAATGTTGAGCCTTTAATTCACTTTGTTCCGCTTTGATTATAAAGGCGACGATGCATTCAACCGATTAACAGAACTATTTCTTTTATGTTTCTTTGACCTCAAAATTAACAGCAATTATCGGCAGATTTATATATTAAATAATGCTCATGTTGTAGTTTAAGATACGAAAGTGCATATAAAATATTTACCCTAAGGAGAAGTGTTTTGCCAGGAAATTATATCAAATAATGTCATTTTTCAGAGTTTATATATTCGGCTATATGCTATACCATATATATTATTCTATTTTGGGAGACAAAACGGATAGATTAAAATAGAGTTGAAATAATGGTATAGAGTTGAAAGTAGAGAAAATAAGATTGGTTTTGGGATATTAGACTATTCTCTTAATTTAAACTCAACTGAGCAGGTTTAGTTTGTGTTGATGATGGCTACAGTAACTTAAAATTTAAAATAATATCAGTAAAGTGTCCTAATTCGGAGGAAAACAGGGTATCAAATATTAATGCATGCGATTGAACTTCTTCTTGGAGTCATTGCACCACTTGATCCTCTTTGAATGGTTTATTGATATCCATGCAGTCACTGTAATATAGACCATATATAAAAAGATAGAATCAGGCATATTGAAATGGGATGTACGCATGTTATATATATTTTCATTTGAAATTGATATTCATGCTTTCAAAAACAATCCGGGTGCATGCATGATGAGTCACATTTCGTACTGGCATGTACGTTGATTTGTGATCGTATGTACAAATACTGTAATTGCTTATTGCATATTTCACCAAGAAAACACATACACTTTTGAGAAACACATCTTAGAACAGTAGAATTAACCACGGTGATGCATTATGCCATTTTTTAGAGTTTACTCATGGATTCTAAAGTCCTCATTTTACTTGTTGCCACTATCATAGTGGTTGCAGAAGCAAGATGTAAGTACCAAGTGAAATATTAGTTTCACTTTTAAACATTTTCCATATATATAATAGTAGTTGCATTTTCTTAAAATCTAGTACATGTTAACAAAAAGGAAGATAAAAACTGTTGAACAACTTTTTTTTATTTTATGCTGGCATGCAGCTCAAGGATATTTTCATGCGCCTTATCATTAGTTTATGGAGATTTTCATTCCAAATCTTTAATCATATTGATAGCACTCCACTCTCCTTCGCAGAGCCTTATTACGCAATATTACGCAATTATTTGTCAAACGCCTTAAGGTATGATGGACTTAAGGCTCTTTTGCACTCATCGCAAACCGCTGCGAGTGCTTGCATCTAATTAAAATTAACTATCGAGCATTTTGATTGGATAAAAGTACTCGCAGCGAGCTTGCGAGTTGGTTTTTGCGATGAGTGGAAAAGAGCCTTAAATGTCCTCTACTATCCCTACGTTACCACTACTATCTCTATGTCACCATTACATAATAATGGAGAATTTATCAACTTAATCCTCCGCGGAGGAGAGTGATAGCACTCCCAGTTGGGTTGTAACGTTTGGAATTAAGAAACACGTGCTGTACCGATTACTAGGAATACCCTCTTGCGCTTGTTAGATTCAAAAATCAAAAATGTTTACAGAAATCTTAAAATAAAGTCACTCAGCAAAAGGAAAACATGTGGAAATAAATTATGGGACATTTCACATCTTTTTATAACCAGATTTTTATTTCATTTATTCACTCGCTTTTCATGTCGCACGGTTACTTAATTGATTTCAGGTTACTAATGCATTGGATATTAAATTAAAGATCAGAATATTTTTTATTCTGTGGGACATTGGTGTTCTTTTGATATAGCATTTAGGACGAATACCTTGAAATCTTTTTAGATTATCGTCATTTAAAAACAAGCCATAATAAGCAGTTTCTAACTCTGAGAGTGAGATTGACCTACTTGTATAAAAATTATCATACTATTTTGCTTTAATATTCACAGACTACAAAAGAGAAGCCAACCCATGTGGTTATGGATGTCCATCTTCATGTGCACCGTCATGTTCAAGCGTGTGTTGTTTGAGGCCCCCTCCACCACCACCACCACCACCGCCACCACCCCCACCTCCACCACCACCACCCCCAGGACCACCTGGTATGGCAGGACATGATGGACCACCTGGACAAGCTGGAGGAGCGGGAATGCGCGGAGCACCGGGCGATCGAGGTCCAATGGGTCCACCAGGTCCACCTGGTCCTCCTGGTGATCCAGGAATGCCAAACTTTGGCTAAATGCGAACAGTAGCAATGTAAACAATATTTGTATATCAATTCTCATAATGAGGATTTAGAATACGAATAAAAACAATTGGGACTGGGTGTGGGTGATCAGTTGTAAACCAAACTTAGTATTTAAAACTGTAAAATGAGGGAAAATATACAACACATACTGAATTCGTGTAGAAAGTCAATAATCTATAATCTTAAAATTAGAACTATTCTCCAATTAGATATGGAAGATAGCTTAAAGGGAGGCAAGAAATTGAGACTGTTTTTTCCTATTGCAAATAAATTGAAATCTTCGGACCTGCTAAATATAAAGGGATCAGACTGGAAAACCTATTTGTCCAATGGTGAAGTTTCCGACGAAATATGTCAGTGAGTAACGAATAGAGTCAATAATCCCCGAGCCGGCGCGAAGCGCCGTGCGAGGGTACTAATTCCGCTCGGATATTTACACCCGGGTATGTGAAAGCATAGCGGAATGCAAAGTTGTCCGCCATTTTTTTCTTTTCATGGACGGTTTTTTAAGTTATGCGCATGCGCGAGTTCAGACCGAGAGAAGACTGCCATTTTGCAAACTTTTTTCAAAAATAGTTTTGCACTCATTTTATAATACTCAGGAGTCAGGACATAATAAATACAAGTCAAAAATATCCAAAACAAGATAAAGTATTTAGAGGACAAATCCACAAGAAGAAAAACAGTCGAAAGACCGACAAAGGAGCGTTTTAAACGGGTAAGTGTCTATTTTGCATACTTGCTTTGCCGATTTATAGCATACAGTATAGTTTGTGAATTTGAAAATGCGTAGATTATTCTGTGTTGTCAATATAACATTGATTGATCTTAAAAGTATTTTAGTATTGATTCAAATACGTTATAGAAAAATAAAAAACATATTAAATCTCAAAAACTTCATTTCAAAAGCAAGTACCGAAGTATAAAAAATATACTGCTCGAAAAGCAGTTGAAGTTTTATGAAAATTTCGAAACGTTTTGTGAACGTCTGAGGTTGAATGTTACAGTAAATCAAAGCTAAAAGAGTACATAATAGCATACCCCTTTATATAGTTGGGCAATTGATAAATGATAATTTTATAGTTAAAGTAAAAAATATCAATATTTTTAAAAAATAAAAATAAAAATAATTTTCAGTGTTGCGCGTTACCATGGTTACAGTGATCGATTCAGTACTTCATGTTGCAATAACTTTGGGAAGTAAATTGTTTGGTTCAAATGGGCGAGGGGGTTCTGCATGCATGTATTTCCAGTATATAAAATATAAATGTCAGTTTGGGTAAAACCTCTTCCCTGTTGAAATATCTATCAGATGTAAAGGATTTTTCTTCTTAAAAGAAATGTATGTATGAAATAGCGGTAAGTACTCAATGATGTAGTATGATAGTCAATTTTGGTATGATATTAGATGGAGGCATATCTGATTTGTGCAATCATGCACAAACATTTCTGAGCTCTACTGTATAACTTATGACGTATATCACAATACACTGTGACTGTATTGAAGCCATTGGTCATCTAACACAATCTCTTTCACCAACGAAAGTGCCTGAACTTGAATTCATTAGCAGCTCTATCTATATAGAGTTCACTAATGAACTAAATATAGTCACTGTATACAGTGTATCAGTGGTCTATGGAACAATGCTCGTATCTGATGATTGACTGAGTGGATACAACCATTATCTGTAGGTAGAGTTTCACGAACCTGAAGTGCAATGTTTCATTCTCATCAACGTATCATATCGCGTTGTCGAGTCGAGAATGAGATAAGTGACTTGAGTTTACATATCTGCCTCTTTTGTCATTATACGTTGAATAATGTCCCTGGGATACTAAATCATGTCTCTGGGACACTGATAATTGCTTCGCAGTTATGTTCCATGAACCGATTGGTTCGGGGGAAATACGCAATTTAATAATACAGCGGATAGATCAAAGAAAACAGACTCAATCATGAACTAATTTCCAGTTTCCAATTATTTAAATTCTCATCGGGTTATCGTTATTGGTAAAGGAAATGCCGCGCGGTTAAAGCGCATGCGCAGACAAAATTCCGTGTTCTTTTGCACAGAGCTTTTGATCTATATCCTTGATTTTGCATCGAGCGTCCGCAGACAAAACAGCCTCGCAGCATTGGGGGAATATTTGCTAGGTGGCAAAACCCTTAAACGGGGTAGTCTTTACTTCTTATTACGTGCTTAAAGTCGTCATGAAACAAATTTTCCCCCAACTGTTTGTTGCCGTGCTAATAAGTTTCCCCTAAATAATGAAAAATAGCGGCGACAGTATTTCATTCTCAATTTATCACACTTTTTGTGATTTGACCTAAGACGTAACTGGTTGTACATAAAATGTAATACTACTAATTGTTTAATAGTCACAAACAATTGTTGCAAAATGAAACTCATTAATTTTTTTTAGTTTAGTCCCTTGCATCATGGTATAGGTAGATTTCAATTTCATTCGGTGGCGGAAATTTACGCTTTTCGGTGCATGTGAAGCAATTTACACTAACAATTTGGTTGTTTTTAGCCATATTCAGGTTAGAATTTCCCACAAATTGTCTGTTTTACGTAAATGTGGTTGGACAGTGACAACCACCTCCCCCCCATCATCCCTCATCCCTCCTCCTCCTCCTCCTCCTCCCCCTCCTCCCTCCTCCTCCCTCCTCCCTCCTCCTCCCTCCCTCCTCCCCCTCCTCCCTCCTCCCCTCCTCCCCTCCTCCCCTCCTCCCCTCCTCCCCTCCTCCCTCCTCCCTCCTCCCCTCCTCCCCTCCTCCTCCTCCTCCTCCCTCCTCCCCTCCTCCTTCTCCCCTCCTCCTCTCCTCTCCTTCTCCCCTCCTCCCCTCCTCCTCCTCCCCTCCGCCCCAGCAATGCGATTTTTAGATGTTTAAGGTCAGACTGCAATTGTCCCCGAGCCGGCGCGAAGCGCCGTGCGAGGGTACTAATTCCGCTCGGATATTTACACCCGGGTATGTGAAAACATTGTGGAATGCAAAGTTGTCCGCCATTTTTTTTTGTCATGGACAGGACGGTTTTGTAAGTTATGCGCATGCGCGAGTTCAAGCCGAGAGAAACTTCCTTTTTGCAAACTTTTTTCAAAAATAGTTTTGCACTCATTTTATAAGCAAGTTTCTATGTAAGTAAGTAAACAAGATAAATGAAAATTATTTGGAGGACAAATTAACAAGAGGAAAAACAGTCGAAAGACCGAAAAAGGAGCGTTTTAAACGGGCAAGTGTCTATTTTGCATGCTTGCTTTGCCGATTTATAGCATGCAGTATAGTTTGTGAATTTGAAAATGTGTAGAGCATTCTGTGTGGTCAACACCACATTGATTGATCTTTAGTATTTTAGTATTGATTCAAATACGTTATAGAAAAATAAAAAACATATTAAATCTCAAAAACTTCATTTCAAAAGCAAGTGCGAAGTATAAAAATACTGCTCGAAAAGCAGTTGAAGTTTTATGAAAATTTCGAAACGTTTTGTGAAGGTCTAAGGTTGAATGTTGCAGTAAATCAAAGCTAAAAGAGTACATAATAGCATACCCATTTTATATAGTTGGGCTTTTAGTTGTGCAATTGATAATTTTATAGTTAAAACAAAATAACAATATTTTGTACAAATTAAAATATAAAAAATATACAGTGTTGCGTGTCACCATGGTTACATTGGTCGACTCAGTACTTCATGTTACAATAACTTTTGGGGAGTAAATTGTTTGGTTCAAATGGGCGAGGGGATTTTGCATGCATGTATTTCTAGTTTAAAATTAAATGGGTTAGTATTAACTTTCTGGGCACATTTGGCAAATTTGAGGTCTGGTAATCTTAAGGCATGCAGCTAGAAACCACTTAATAATCTGTTAATTCGAAGGCTATTTAATATTTAATGGCCCTAAACATTTTAAAATAACGACCTTCTAAGAGCCTCCAAAAATTGCCAAGAATCGAGAAGGGTCTGCACAAAGTTAGTCATTAATTTTACATTTTGGAAATTTTCGATCAAGTCCGTCCTTACCGGTAATGGCGGGTGGTAGAGGCGGCCTATTTTTGATAATATTGTTGTTCTTATCGTATGTTAGCTCTGAATAGCATTATGATGGCACAGCTAAAGACATCTCGTCTATCTTAGTAGTGTCTAGAGCGGATTTACGTTCATATCCAAGCCGTAATTCGAGTTTGTCTCGTCGCTGTACAGCTACAAGCATGCCTTCTTATGAGAAGAGGACTTTATCTGGTGAAACTATCTAGGTGTGCTGGATATCTGTCGATTTTAGCTGGTGATGTGAGTCTAAATCCTGGACATATTATGGAGATTGTCAATAATGAAATATGTCCATCTTGTTCCAAAGTTATTCGGCGAAATTCTCGATAGCTAATTCGAGATTCCAGGTTACAAGCAGAGACCCATCTACCTGCTTGTTCCTTACATTGTACCATAAGGATTCTTTTGACCCTCCCAAAAATGACGCTGCCAGCTGGGTATATGACTGATAGGTGCCCCTTTTGCCAGGTAGCCCCCTACTTTGTACACTCCTAGATATAATAACTGCTAATAATCCACAAAATATTAGTTGCTCTGGAATGATAAGCTCCAGTTTAAGCGACCATGAAATGGTTTATTGTGTACGAAAACTAAATTGGAAGAGAGCGCCGGCCCAAATTAAAACATTCAGGAACCATGTAAATTACGATCCGAAAAAATTATGCGATGAATTGAAGGGTGTTAACTTGAGCCCTGAGAATAACCTTGATGGAATTTTGTGCGATCAACCGGTACACGATTTATGGAATATTTTTAAAAATGCATTTATTTTACAAAATCGCGTTCGGGGAATAGATAATTCTCCTTGGCTGGATGGTAACATCAAAAGTACGATCAGGCTCGAAAAACAGCAAACGCTGAGGATTGGGCAAATGATCATAGTCTTACAAACCGTGTAAATAACATGATAAGAAGAGCGAAGGGAGCGTATGATCAACGGTTATTGGAAGAAGCCAAGGATAATGATAAGGCATTCTGGAGAACAATTAAAAAGGTCATGTTGGAGACTGACAGACCAAGTGACATTTAATTGGGTTTAGTATAAAAATTGTAACGTAATATGGGCGAGGTAATGTATACGTGTATGTTTGTAATGTGTCAATCACTAGTCAATAGTCTTGGGTATAGTTGGATAGTGTGACAATAACAGAGAGTGAGCGAGAATGTGAGATAGCACGGTGATTTATATAGCTATATATAATTTGATTAAACTTTTATTATTTTGATTTGTGACTTGTCGAGGACTACTGGTTTCGGAGGCAACATTCTCGACAGTCATTCTTGGCGAAACTAAGGAAGTATCATCGAATATTAAAATTGGGGATACTTTCTGTAACGATAAATTTTCTATTGCGACTGCATTCAATAATCTTTTTGTTAGTGCTGTCAGCCGTCTCGTAGATTCTGCTGCATGAGGGTTCCATAGTTTCAATTTGTCGCAATTTTGCTATACATAAGTGCATTTACTTCACCACAATGTGCCCAATTCAAATTTAAGGAGGTTCCAGTGAATTTTACATTAAGGCAACTACGTGGACTAGAGACCGGAAAGGCAGTTGGCCTAGATAATATTCCACCACGCTTATTAAAGGATTCTGCATGCGAACATTGTTGCTACACCATTGCAATTATCATTAATGCGTCTTTGAGGCAGGGCAGAGTACCAGACGACTGGAAGTCTGCACGAGTAATTCCCTTTATTAAGAAAGGCAAGACTGAGGATCTAGATAACTATAGACCGATTTCCATCCTCCCTATTGCTTCAAAGCTGTTGGAGAGAGCAGTTCATAAGCAACTCGGTAAATACTTAAGGGAACATAATATCCTAAGTCCATACCAATGTGGATTTCGAAAAAACAATTCAACAGAATTTGAAGCTCTGTCTTTTGCAGACACCATTCGGATAAATATCGAACAAGGACAATTGACCGGGCAGTATTCATTGATTTTCGGAAGGTATTTGATAGCATAGATCACTCTGTGTTACCACAAAAGCTGTTGAGAAAGTTGTTCTGTGTTACTACAAGAGCTTGAGCTAATTGGAATTTGGCTACGAAATAATACGTTGTTTGTGAATACCTCTAAAACTGAATCAATGCTATTTGGAACCTGTGCGAAACTCTCTCGTGCTGATGAATTTTGTGTTATGATTATTACCCTTTAATTGGCAAATATTGAAAAATCAGGATAAACAAGTTCCTATAAAAAAAATTCAATTTCATAAAAACCGGGGGGGCTGTAATTTGTTGCCATATGGAAACATTGCCAAGAACCGGATAGAAATAGACAATATTTAGTACCACAAAAACAATGTTATCTATTATACTAAGATTCTAATTTTCAATATAAAATAGAAGACAATACTGTACATATGATACTCTAAAAAGTTGTTTTAAAAAAGTGAATCCTTTCTTCCTATGCTAACAAAATATTGAAATAAGGGCCGAGGAAGTTTTATTCTTATCAGTGTATATAATCCATTATGATAATCAATAAAACAGTTTCAAATTGGTCGGTTCTAATGGCATCATTATAGGACACGGAGTAACTGGTTTTCTCCCCAACTTCGAGCATCACACTACCTCAACACTCTTCCTCTTTGGTGGTCTGCCAGGCTTGCCAACATTACCGGCTGAACATGCAGCTTTGTTTACAGCAACTATGGAATCTGCCAACTCAAATGAGAACTTCAGCAGTGACTTCTGGTTTGTCTTCGGGATGCCTTGCTCATTGCAATGACGACGATATAGGATCCATTCGTTGACTGTGTCAATGCAATGCCAAAATATCTTTATGTACCATCGGCGGGTTTTCACAACAATGCGATACAATGCGATCAGCATGTCCGCAAGATCAACACCCCCCATTCCACTAGTGTATAATTTCACAACCTGCGGACATGGGATGGGTACCCGTTTCTTCTCTTCTGGTGACCATCTCTCTACAGCAGCCAGTGGCTCAACACCGACAAAATTTGACACCAGGTGGACCGGACCATTGTCAAACCATTTAACAATAAGCCAGGAATTCATATCAGAGCGGTAGTCGACACTACCACGACCAGCACTCTTCAGCTCTTTGTTGCTTTGCAACGGACATTTCTGAAGTCGATTTGATCTCAATGTGCCATACGCAAGGAGACCCTCTTGTTGCAAATACAGAATAAGATCAAGGGTAGTAAACCAATTGTCAAAGTAAAGCTTGTTACCAGCATTCGAGGGTAATGCTTCACAGGTGACTGGCATCGTCATTTGCTTCGACCGCCTCATTTTTACCGGCATAAATATAGAAGTCATATATTAACTAGTCCTTGTGGTGCCGTGGTCACCACGCTTGCTTTTCAAGCCGGGAGACCCGGGTTCAAGCCTTGGTCGGACCTCTACTCATGGTCTTAAAATAATTGAGGAGAAAGTGCTACCTTTACATTGACATCAGTAAATGGTTAGACTTTCGCGTCTTCTCGGATAAGGACGTTAAAAATCGTAGGTAACTCGGATCCCCTATCAATTGGGCAATAGCCTGTTGGGAAATCCGCTCACCAATGAGTGAGAAACTCAATAAAACTCAAAAAAACTCAACCCCGAACAGCCAGCACGAACCAATTTCTTAAATCCCCACTTTACTGGCTTCTTTGGGTTGTACTGTCTTATCTTACTGTACTTGGTTTTGATGGAATGATTTATTCATCCACCGAGTGGTTTTCTTCAGGACTTATTTCCCTACAATTTTCTGCTACCTTTTCGACAATACAGCGCACTTTAAATAGTTTGTCCTCAGTGTGTTCATCCTAACTCATATTGTCAACAAAATACAGAAACCGTCGCAGCTTCTCAAATCTTTTTCTATGCATAGTTCTGCTATCAAAGGGAAGCGTATCTCGTTGGACTAGTATAGGGTACATGATGGGAGTGCAACAACTCCCATTTTCATATGCATTCCTATAAACTGTTCGATTTCATTGGGAGTAGCGTTCACACTTGTTCCATTTTTCTGGACGCTGTAGTTGTTTGTCTGCTCGGTAACTAAAGCTGTCAGCTCATCACTCCAAAACTGTTTGAAATATTCTAACGCTCTCAACTCAAAATCTACATTTTGAAAGAGAATGTTCTTTTTCCTCCAACGAAACACATGTCGATCATCAAGATTACCCCCCTCAGCCTCTCCACCGTCATCACTAACGGATTTAACGCACCTACCGGCACTTGCTCTTCAGGTTGATACATGTCATCAACATCATCTGAATTAAAATCAGACAGGTCCGAATCATTGCCATTCATCACCATTGACAGTGCATCAACCACACCGAACTTCTCAGATGTTGACATATTTGTATACACCTTCCTACAAAATGCAATAATTTATTTTAGTAGAATCATACTAGTATACTATTGCAAATGCTGTAATTTGATTGGCTACACTACTCGCTATCTAATTGTCGATAGATAGCGAGTAGCGAAACAGCCATCTCCTCGACGCGATTTGTAACGAATTTATTTCAATAAATTAAGAAAAACGTTTTGAAATACTGTTTTCTTGCTGGTTTCTACTAAAACAATTAGATTATTCGCTCTCGATTTCTATGAGATGATAGTTCATTCGCGAGCTTCGCCCTCATCAACTATCACCTCATAGAAATCTTGAGCTCATAATCTAATTGTTAAATAGAATGCAGCCATCAAAATAGGGTAAGAGGATGTTTTGTAAGATCCTTATAACAGTAAGTGTTTACACTGGCAAGGATGCCTTGTGGTTTTCAAACAAGTTAGAGTACAAAATATAAACAAACAACTGACCTATAAATGTGCCTTAAAAATCAGAACGAGGAAATATTGTGCTTAAAATATAGAATTTCTGATCTAAAACTAATGTTTCAAGAACACTATCTATAATCTGTACTATTTTGTGATTTAGACCAATCTATTTACACTTTGAAAGTATATAAATAGGTGTCATAGTAATTGGTGTTTTGTTACCATTACTTGGCGATGTTGCCATATGGCAACAAATAGATTTCTAAACCACTCAGCAGTCAGCACTAATAAACACTGTTCATACTCTCAAAATTGTTATTCGAAATCTGTATGTTGTACTCTTAAAATCTCTCAAAAAAGAAACTATAGCAGTTTACTACCGTTCTATAGCAGTTTCTTTTCAAATTTTAATTGCCATTGTGCAGACAAGCCTTTGCTAGGCAACAATATAATTATTTTATCGAGTTAGGAGCATCGTCGCGAAGTTAACTGGTAACTATTGTCGCTTTGACGGATCTGAAATAGCCCTAACCAGTTCAAGCTGATTCAGCAGCTCAGTCTGGAAGTCAATGTATTATCAAAAATGCAGCAGCGTTATAAGTTGTTACGAAACGTACGTGGTGCAGACATTTTAACTATTACAGCATATAGTACTAGAAGCTTGACGACGATATCACTAACGTGTCAACAAATTGTTGCAACAGACAACGATAAAAATGTCGTCTTGATCAACGGCTTGATACAATATCAGTTTGTTGGCATTCAACTCTGAAAAAGGTTCCTACAAGGCTACAACTTAATATAGAGCCAATAACTTGTCAAAAATGTGAGATTTTTAAACGTGTACATATACGAAGTCGAAGGCCAATCGTGTCGTTCCAACACGGACTTCCTTTATAACGCAAACTCAATATTTAACTGTAAACGAGAATGAGCTACCACGTGCAGAGTGATGAAGGCTAGCTGAGCTAATCTGACTATATTAGCCAAAACAATAATTCAAAATAAAATAGAGAAAATTATATCTGTATGATACTACGAACTAGCCCTTATTGTAACATTTTACACAAATTAATCTAGTAACAAAGACGGCTAAATTGATTCCTTGCCCAAAAATCATGCAAGACTATGTTTTCAATACATGAAATGCCACTCGATTCAACAGAGGCAAATCAAAAATATATCATATAGAAAAAATACCTGTAATATACGAACCGCGAAGCCTTATTGTATCTTGCTTAATTATTAGTTATATATCTAAAACAGAAAAAAAGGGCATGCTTTAATTGCCACTGTTGTCTATTTGGAGAATTTTTCAACAGAGGCATGTTAACTACCAACATATTCTAAACAGAATATTTTAGAAAGAATGAGTTAGCATAGCATAAAGCATTACTATAATATCATTAACAGATTATAGTTAATATATAGATTATACTTCTCAGTAACTTATCTAGTATATATAATAATATTATGATGCAACAAAATCTTATATGAGCTAATAAGGCTGTAAGATAAGGCCTATGGCATCATTGTCGTTTTTCTTCCAAGCGTATCAAAATAATGTTCTTTAAAGCATTTATGGCAATCTCACTTTAGAAAAACGTAAAGTTCGAACATTATTTATCCTACAGCAGCAAAATGAATATTGTTTTGATTATATAAGTTAGAATCAGCTTTATCTCGATGAATTATTTTGTAAACAAAACACATTTGCAAACAAAGGGCTTTCAATATGATTTTGCAGGTCTTAATGATATACTTTTAGTCATTAAATACACTTATTATATCCTTTCCAATATTACAGCGAAAATTCATGTCCTATTATATTATTTTCTATCAAATATTTCTATAAAATAGCCCATTTGAACAACTACACAAATGTTCCAAGTTCAAACAGCGTCCCAGGTACCAACAATAATAAACCAGGCTATCACAATGGATGTCACGGGTGGCTACCTTATTCTTTGTCAAACTCTGATAAGATACAAACTGCTCCTCAAATGATAAATCTCTATATTTCAAAAATTTAGGTCAAATTTATATGTTAACTATCAAAATTTCTTTTAGACCAAATTTTGAGCAAAATGAAAAAAAAACGAAAATGGAATCCTTTTTCATTTTGACTGGTACAATGGTTTTTAACCCAAGCGTAAAGCGGAGTACAAAAGAGCACTAACTGACTCGTTACAATAGATGAATTATGTCACCAGTTGATACAATGACCGTATAAAACCAAAGTGCCTTTATTGTTAGATATCAGTTGTACTCCGAAGAGCTTCACTAAGGTATGTAGACTTGACTAAGTAGATATAAGACTAAGTAAAAGTGTATACTTAGAACATTTTTCTTTATACATTTGCACAAGCTTTCGAGCAGTAAGTAGATTTGGTAAGTAAAGGTAAATTAAAGCAATGGCCAAGCTGCCAATAAAGTATTTTTCAAATAATAAGTATTTTGAATTCATCGAGTTTGGACTGTATTGCCTGACTTGGTTTTCATCGTAGGGGTTTGTAAGATCAGTTATTCAGCTAATCTATTTATTTACTGCTCTTCGGATAAAATTTAATGCTCTTTCGAAACTTTAAGTTTGCGTTTACAAATTTATCTATTTACATTTTTCTCTTAATTTTGAAATTTAGTTTTTTCATAATTGCTTTGTAAATTGAGTTAAATGATTAGAACTCTATACGTTGCATTTATTAATATGCAAGTAATACAGTGATAATTTATGACTAGCTATGTTTTCTCTTTTCTAGTTTTAAAGATGAAACTTATTGTGAGTTGTCTGTTGGCCTTCGTGGCATATGCCTCGGCACACCCTCATAGATGTAAGTACATCAAAGCAATAGTATATCTTTTGTTATCAAGTATTAAATATGCTATTTGGAATTAAATGAAAAACGATATATTTTCAGCCAATTACAAATCAGGGTCAGTATCTACTTCATTGAGTTTTTCGAAAAATAATTTCGTTTTCGTCAGTATTTCAATCTGGACAGTATTACTATTTGATTTCGTTTTATTATCAAAAAAATCATTAGGTTTTCTTGAAATTGAGTAGAAAAGAAAAGAGAATTTGCTCATGTATATACGTGTATACAAGAGAAAGTCAAATGTTCGTAATTAAATATTAATGAAATTTGGATCAATAGCTCAATAACTGGTAGTTGACTTCAAAGGCTTCAAAGACTGATAAAATTGAAATTCAAAATGGTCGGTTTGAGCGAACCCCACAAAATATTACTAAGGCTTTTAATTCTAAATATCAAAACGATTTTTCTATTTAAACAAGTACTTGTTTCTAAAAAAGATTAAACATAGATTGAAATAGATACTAAAGATTTCTATTTTAAATTATGAAGGCTAGACTTAATTTAGCAAAGCACCTTGGATTTTTTTCGTTTAATTGCCAGTTGCCGTTCGTATGTAATTAAATATTAATGACATACAGTTCATTGTTACACAAACTGGTAGCTGTTTTCAACAACTTGGCAAGTTCATTCAATTTGCCTATAATTTTTCCACTTCTTAGTTCGATGAGAGATCAGATTAAATAAAAGCTGGGTTATTCTATTTAAATAAAAGAACGTTTGACTTTTTTAAAAACTAAACCATGTAAACAAAGCAACCAGCAACAAAAAACACCGGTTAAAAAACAGTGATTTAAAATGTCTTGTTTGAAATATAAAATGCTTGCGAAAACTAATTGTTGGCCAGTATTAGGCAATACTTTATCAATCAATTCTTGTTTAATATATCCTCTTCGGTTATTTGTTGTGCTATTGCAACCAGATATAAGCCTTACACTTTGGACTGTATTTAAACTGATTAGACCACTTTTAGGCAAAAACATTATCAAGTTATTCTGTCCCACTTAAATGTTTCTATATATACACTGAAATCTATAAATTAAGGCAAGAAATATCATGCATAATTAATTTGCGGGCGTGAGACTACAACAGCTTGTAAAGCCAATTACTGTGTGTTTTTGTGCTATCTGTATGAAAATAATAATCAAACATTGACTAAAATCCATCCCTTTTGTTATCATAGAATATTGACTAAACATTTCTTTCATGCTATTTCAGATACGCGAGAAGCAAACCCATGTCCTCCAGGATGTCCAAGTTATTGTGCGCCATCTTGTGTAGTGTCATGTTGTTCACCACCTCCTCCACCACCCCCACCACCACTCCCACCACCACCACCCCCAGCTCTTCCAGGTCCACCAGGCCCATCAGGTAACCAAGGTCCACCAGGTCCCGTTGGACCCGTTGGTCCCGTTGGAGAAGCCGGACCCGGTGGACCTCCAGGCCCACCAGGTCCACCTGGTCCAGCCGGTGATCCTGCACCACCACCACCTCCACCACCACCATGCCCACCAGTCTGCGCTCACACCTGTGTCAGCTCTTGCCCAGGATGGTGTTGCCATGGACGCAAATAGGAAGCGACTATAAACGTTAGATGATTATGAATAGATGAACTCCCAGACTATAATTTGTTTTTAATAAGAAAAATTGCTATACATTGATGAACCAAGTGGATGGATTTAATGTTAATTATACAAACAAAGATTGTCATTCAATTATCTGGATATAAATATATATTTATGTATTACCATTGGATTTAGAATACTAGTGTACTAGGTAATTAGTTGATGATTAAAATGTGTTTATGTCGTTAAATTTCTACGTTCGTTCGACTGCTACCTGTACTTGATTTCCATGTTACCAGTTTGTTTTCTGTATCATACAGCTTTATCGTTCCCGAGCGGATTACATCCTCCAAGAGAGCCTTAAGTGTTACGATTAACTGATTTTAAACTGATTTATGGGTGGGTTTATTAAGAGACGCTCACCATAGACAGTTTCACACGAAGTAACAAAAAGTAATAGTGTTGAATTTAACAGCGTTAATCGCACATATCAGCTTTACAAAAAATCTCTCAAGTAGCACGATTGATAGATATTAGCCTTTATGCACGTATAGTCTGGGCTTCATTCCTAACTTATTGTTTTCGAGATCTATAATCAGTGTTCAGGACGGTTTACACCATATGAGAGTTTGGACCTGTCGCACATTTCGATCAAACCAAACTTTGATAAAAAAACCTTCAATAATCATAGTTTAAGCCAGCCTTAGGTTAAGTTCTGCCTGTTTTAAGAAAAACGAAGTCGAGTATAATAATATAGCTATACGCGCCAGTTATTCTGCAAATGACTACATGTTATCTGAGAATTGCATTTCATAACTCAAAAGATACAAAACGATGGAATTGGGATCATAACGCTTTCCCAGGTAATCATTCCATTAAATCTTCGACAACAAAATTTTATTGTTCTTTTCTCGGGGTTTTCTAGCTTTGCTTTTATTCTATCACACCACACACTGACTGACATTGTGCGTTGGTATTCACTGGCAAGGATGGCTTACACGGGATAATGATAATACATGTAAAACGTCTGTACGTAGTGCAGACCACCAAATTTTAGTTTCTATAGTTTTAAAGTTTAGTTCCTTCACAAGTTCTTTTGCCAATGTCTAAGACAAACAATTATACTTCACAAGCATAGGTAGTGGAATTGGGGAAGTAGGGATGGGGAGGGGTGAGATAAAAATGGGAAGGGAGCTAAGCTCATGGACTACAAGAACAAAGAAAAGGTTATATTGTGGATTGAATATCTATAATTCACCGTAAGTTATACTGTACGTAGCGTAAACGTTGTCGACAATGTTAAGAATTTGTAACATTGAGCTTTCGTTCAATCTTTCTGTAAACGGAGGGATTGTACGGAAATACCGTTTTAGGACTCTTGCTTGATTCTAATTTGTTCGCTACAATATCAACGACATATCGCATAAATGTCATTGGTTACTGTGAAATTGAGAACAACTGACACCTTGAACATGCACTCTAATATATATTGCAAGTAAACGTGCGATCGCACGTTAATAATCCCATATAATAATACTATAGGTACAAATTTGCATATATATGCATGCCATCAACGCTTGCGTTTATGGTAAAATTTGAAATTCATAATGTTGCCGTGTTTGACCCACTTCCGGTTAAAGCCTGACCAGTTTATACAGTATTACATTATATACTTGTGCAAGGAAGAAAAAGATATACAGGGTGTCTCAAAAAGAAGGTAATCCAACTTTAGCATGCCATTGGGCGTTAATTACTCGGTGCATGAACGTAATTTTTTCATAATCATAAAGATCAGGCTTTTAGCTGTTGGATGACACGTTTTTCATCCAATATGGAGGGCAAATGCCCGATAAAAATTGTTTGTCGAAATTGCATATTTTCACCGTTGAGAATTGGGTCTAAAACTATTGAAAATTAACTCCCTTTAGGACTTGAGTTGATGAATTTCATTTCAATAAAATACCTGCGTATGCATAATTATTATAAACATCTTGTAAACCAGCTCTAAACTCATTGTTAAAATGACACAATCCTGATTAATTGCTTTCCTTTTGTTATGCACTGGTAGGCACAGAGCTGAAAATATGCGATTTCGACAAACAATTTTTATCGGACTCGTATTTGCTCATTTTTTCTCCATATTGGATGAAAAACATATCATTCAACAGCTAAAAGCCTGATATTTCTTAATATCAAAATATTACGCTCGTTTACCAAGTCATTTACGCACAATAGCGTGCTGAAGTTGGATTACCTTTTTTTTGAGACACCCTGTATAATGCAACGACCAAAAGCACTTTTTAAAATCTAATTCTTCCCATTAACGTTCAATACTTTTCCATAAAGACGGCATTGACGAGAGAGTTATTTATGCCTATATATGACGAAAGCATAGTACTACTATTATATGAACTACTGTATATCAAGTAACAAAATATTTGATCCACATTAAACCCTTCATTCCCGGCCACCTCATCGCTAAGACTTGGACTCTTTTCCGGCATAAGCGCATTTCTCCCTAGATCAATTTCCGCATAACAGCGCATTTCAAACTTTCCCTCTATAAATTTAAATCAAGTTTTATAAGACTTTCCTTCTTGCGCCAGTCATTTTTTGTACTTGCATGGCAAAATAGTCCTTTCGCACACAGGAGTTTATTGTTGAGAAATATTAGTTTTATATTGCCGTACATGTTGAAAAGATTATATAATCCGCAGACCATATTAAGTACGTATATATTTCGTTACACATTATTTTACATTTACACTTACAAAAACGGTGGACTTTTCAGGTTAGAGATGATTTAATTTTTTTCCTGTTGAGGGGGGGGGGGGACTTATGAATTAATGCCTTGCCCAATGACTTTAAAACAGAAAGATTCTTGAAGATCGTGATGATATATTATTTTGATTTTCGTAAAAACACATGCATGTTGAGAAGCTTTGCCTTTGTTTACAAAATAACGCACATGCAGTTGTAACTTTGTTCTCTCAAATTTGTATATATATTTGCATTATCTTCATTGTAGTTGTGGAAATGATGATAATTTACTAGTAATCTTAAAGGGAATTGTTGCGCATGAAAATTGGGAAAATAATCTCACCAACTAAATTGAATTCAGCTAGAGTATAGCTCTACAGGATTCAATAAATTCTTTCTATTGCATAATTCAGTTGGTTATTCTGTTTTAATCAACATAGCAAACTTTTAGATTATTTTACTGCAGCTATATTGCCCAACAATTTATGTTTACATGAAGATAATTTTTCCCTTTGTTCCAATCAACAAAAAGCTTTTTGTGCTCTTGAAAAGTAACAAGTTCTTTGTTGGTTTTTTGTGTCACAATATTGCCAAGTACAAGCAAATTTGTTCGGTTGTATATTCTTGACTCGCGAGCCGTGAAATGAAGACAATAACACCCTTGTTAGCTGCGCCGAACTACAGTTTTTGCAATACGCGCATTTTAATAATAAATACCTCGCTTGCCTATTCAATTGACTTGCGCTTTTGTTGTTTGATTTAGATCGTATCATTGTGTGCCAAGGTAAGGATCGTTACTTTTTTACTTTGAGAATATATATGTTTTTAATATAAGGTATTGGGAAAGAAGACAGTTGGAATATAACAACATACTTTGGAAGTCTTGTATCGTTCACAGTTGTTAAAACGTAAATTATAGCGTTTCATGCATTGCGTCGAAAAAATAGTCACTATATAGCTGCATTTCAAAATATAGCTGCTTTCAATACTAGTCAATTGAAATATAGCTATTACTGAGAAGAATTTTGCTTTGTCAATCAAGCAACATAAAGGCAATCATAGATCGTTGTGTTAGGCCATTTTTTTCATTTTTAGCCCATTTCGGTCTTTTATTTGACATTTTACGATGGTGTCTGTATGGGCAAACTTCTATTCCGGTACGAATATTCATGTTCTTTTCTGTTTTCATATAGATGGACCTCAAATTATTTACGGCGTGTTTATTGGTCGTAGTTTCCTACGCCGCAGCAAGAAGTACACATCGTGAGTACATATAACTTCAGTAATATATATATATATAGACTTATAGTAGTAACATGTTACAATTTCATAAACTTTGAAATATAAGCTACATTTTCTAAAGTTAGAGCTTGTAATATAAGGCTTATGTCAGTAAATTTACTTTACCACGATAATATATAAAAGAAAATCGGGATCTTTTTAATATGCAAACCTATAAGTGATTCTTAACAAGCATAAAATTTGTTAAATATAATGTCGATAATTTTTAAAGCGAAAGTTGATAATAGTGTTCATTTGTACGAAAACGGGACATATTAAACGTTGTCTTGGTTTCGTAAGAGGGAACAAAAATTCTTAAAATGAGCTGGTAGTTCGCTCACGGAAAACAATAAGAATTTAAGCATAGAAATTCAAATGTACTCTAGTTAGTTCTAGAGTTCTTGCTTTATAAGTATAACACAAATACATATTTCAACTTTTGAGATCCTTCTAAGATACTAGAAAAACAGCTAGATTAAATGATGTAATAAATTATGTACAACTCAAAGTACCAGTACCCAACACAATGGGACCGTTCACCTTACAGACAAAAGACTCTGATTTGTTTTTATAAACAGTTAATTGTTGCAGTCGTATAACTATCATTTGGCTTGCGTTATCAAAAATATTTATCGTCTAAAGGGAAAAAATGTATATATATTTGAACTGCGCGTGCACCAGTTTGTTGCAAACTAATTGACAAATAATTCTGAAAAAACTGAACAATATTTATTGCTTTTATAAAGATAATATTTATCGGATATGAATTGTATACAGATTCATTAATATGGATAAAATAAATGAATTGTCGGATTAGGAGAAGCGTTTTGCGGTTGCGCAGAGGCTCATTGAGTCATTCACGAGATATCCGGCAGATATACGTGTACATAAAACATCATTACGGAAACCCTTAATTTATTTAAGGTTGTTTTGTGGATAAAATTATCATTTCATAGACTTCTCATGCAAAATGTAATACCTTCACAGCATAGTAACCTATACTCTATTTTGACCAGTTCACGCGATTACAGCAAATCAGAGGGCACCACATTTAAGACACGCTACTTGTTTAGAAAGGTGCCACGTATGTATATGTATGAGCAAGGATCCATCTCGTTTTCGACCTTTCTTATTATTTTGGTAACGACTGAAACAGAGTTAGCGAAAATTATTATATGGATATGAGTGAAACACTGGAAAATACGCCACTGATATTTAATGCATGTGTTTTCTCGCGGGACCCACGCTAATTCCCGCCATTTTGTCTTTTCTGTAATTTGTGTCACAATATGGCAACTTCTCGACAGTTTGTCAATGTTTATCCATATAACAAAAATAACATTTAACGGTGGCTTTGGAAATATGACTTTTATTTTCTCGTGTTAAAAACAATATTTTACTCATTCGCTGCGCTCGTTTGTAAAATATTGTTTTCACAACTCGAAAATAGAAGTCATATTTCCGCGCCACCGTTAAATATCCTCTTTTTATTTGCGGTATTTAATATCCTAAGAAACGAGAAGAACGGCAATTTTGGCTAAATAATTCAAGAACCTTGTAAAGTTCTTTTCAGAATATAAGATTTGTCTCTGCAAAAATCCATGCTGTAACATTGTTTCGTGTACTTAATAATGTTATGAGACAATTAATATTCCAAACCAAAACTATCATTATATGCCAATCTATTTTATTTATGTGGGTCTAAAAATGATAGACATTAATATTGTTAACGCCGTTAATTATTTACTATATACAATCCTGCACGAATTCTATGCTGCAGTGAAGTATATCAATAATTACTTAGTATCAGTCTGTTGGCCATTTGTTGAATAAGTCAGTGCCGGAAAAATAATTTAAATTCCTATTAATTTACTTGTGTACTACCATTGAATGAATTCTACCCTCGAAATTACCATATATTTACACTGTTATATCGAGCGACTATTAATGTTACTATCCCGAATAACTTCACAAGGATTAGGATCTGGGTTAGGACTACACACAACAGACTCGTCAACAAGTTGTAACAATGTTGTCATTTTATCAAGTTGCTACAAGGTTGTCACTCACAACTTGTCAACAAGTTGTTGAATTGCAGGCCAACAAGTTGTTGGAACAACTTGTAACAAGTCTGTTAATTGAGTTAACAACCTTGTAGCAAGTTGTCAACAAGCCGTTGCCGACTTGTCAACAAGCTGGGAAAAAGCAGTGCGAACACATCCTGATAACAAGTTGTTGCAACAGCACAGGTCTGCTGCAAGTTTGTTACAACTTCTGCACGTGTGTAACGTTAGTATTACAATTGAAGTTAATACGGAAATTGACACGTTATTTATGTGTATGTTTCAGCATACAAACGAGAAGCCAACCCATGTGGCGGAGGATGTTCAGGTTCTTGTGCTCCAGCATGTTCACATACATGTTGTCATCCAGCACCAGCACCACCCCCACCACCACCTCCACCACCACCAGTACTACCACCACCACCACCTGGACCTCCAGGTGTTGACGGTCCCATGGGTCTACCAGGTCCACAGGGACCAGATGGTCCAAAAGGCCCCCTTGGTCTACCAGGTCCAGCCGGCCCGGCAGGTCCACCAGGTCAAGCAGGTGCACCAGCTGGACCAGGTGGAAGAGACGGCCCATCAGGTCCTCCTGGGCCAGCAGGACATCAAGGCCCACCAGGTGATCCAGGTATGTTGGGTCCACTAGGACCTCCTGGACCCCCAGGTAATCCAGCACCACCAGGACCACCACCACCATGCCCGCCAGTATGTGCACATACCTGTATTAGAGCTTGTCCACAACCATGCTGTCATGGCCGCTAGGCGAAGAAAATAACTCAAAATAGGACTTATGAATGATAATGAATATAATAATGTACTCGGAGTTTTGATAAGAAAATCGGTATATACACTTATTCAACAACCTGACTTATTTATATTATAGTTAAATTTTGTTGTAGACTAAATTAGAAAAATGTTTATTTATTACATGTAAGAACATACAATATTTTGCTTTCAATTCTGTCTTGTACGTTTTCTTTCCCGTGAAATGACTTTTATTAGATGTCACATCATTTCTTTATAAACTACTGTTATCTAAAAGGTAGTGATTGCTGCCGGTGTATTTTCAAAAACACAACCCTACTTTGTCTTCATTTGATGAGCTATACCTACCAAGAATACAGGTATGAAAAAGGATGTGGTCGATCACAGATTAGGTAATATAAAGTTGATTAGCTTCGCACAGCCATATGCCTTTCAGTAGAATTATAAATTTAAAGTTAGGTTCAACAGTATTTCTCGTTTTCTTTACTGGACGGTGTTGTTCATGGAACCATGCAATGACATGAAAACAAAGAAGTTATCAGCTAAAAAGCCCTATAACATTGATGTTCCTCTATTTTTTGGTCAAGTGATAGAGCAAACGATGTTCTGAGTTCTATATGTGTTTTCATTGACTTGGATTTTCCACATTAGTTATACTCTGTATTGGTGGAATTCGTAACGAAATTGGAATTTTTGAGCCAAGTAAACACCATAGCTATAGAAACAGGCGTATACCCGGAGAAAACCAGCAGTGTTTGTTAGGGTTAAACTGGAAGCACTCAGACAATACAATTAACTGTGACACCAATTCGCTCCTACGGAAAGTTGCAACTAATACTTTTACTTTAGTTTAAATGAAAGATGTGGCGAATAAGGTAATAAGCTGTCTCTATCATTTCATATTAAGTTTCTAAATGGTGAATTAAATGGAGGACTAATTATTTCGGTCAACTTGATGTGTTTGACACCAGGGCGCTTATATATAGGGCGGTGCTACGGCTGTGATTTTGTTGATAACGTGTGATGCGACAGTGGCCTGGGGAGAGCATGTTTTCGCGCGAAAATCCAAGCAAAACAGATTTTCATTTCTTGAAAGTTTTTGGCGATTTTTTTCTCATTTCCTTACTTATGAGAAGAAAATTATTCAAGTTGGTCTTCTTATGGATACTATATATTTTTGGTGTAGAAATTGTTTGTGAGAGAGATTTAATGTGGAATAATGTCCTTGATAGCTCTTTGGCTCTCCCGATTTCCATGGCGGAGAAAATATATTTTTACGATGATAATAACAGCATCTTAGAGTGCGGGTATTTTGAAGTTTATTTGCTTAATATCTCATGCTTATATTTTAAGAAGTCTATTCTTAGGACATATCAAGGCTGAAAACGCTTTCCAGATTTTAATGCGAAATATTTTCCAGTAGACCACATCAGTCTGAGAACACAAAGTTCAGCTGTGTTTTTTGATAAAATATTAGGCAAACTGATCGATTAAACTTTTTAATGACTTGCTTATGGCATTCACAGCAAAGGACTGAGGTTTTGTTATCAAAAACATGTATTTATTTTGAAAACTAACATGCACAACCATTGACCTTTGTTGGCATTCGATAGAAGAAACATTTAGCTTCCACAGCGTATCCCAGATTACAAAAAGGATAGCGCGAAAGAATCAACCTCAAAATTTTATATTTAAGCAAACATTAAGAGAAGTACTTTTCACCTATCTCTCCTAAAAAATTACAGCGGGGGCAAACTTTTAACCAACAATGCGCTCAGTATATTTGCAAAAATTTGATTTTTCATAAATTGAGCTACAAAGTGGATCGGTTTGGTAAGTACCTTAATCCTGTTTCAACAGTCGTAAAACTTAAGCAACACATTAAGCGGTTTCAACAGAATCACAGGCTAGTAAAACTATAACATCTTCGCTATTTTTTTAGAAAAAAATTATGGTTAAACGTCCTAAAAGAAGCTTTAAAAGGGGTCAAATTTCCGCCATGATATCTCCTATAGTGAGACGGTTAAGAGCGAAATTTAGCTGGAATTGTTCATTTTGTGATAAAAGCACCATATTTGCAGGAAGTATAGACTTTGATATGACAATAACTTTTAGATATGGAGGCATCTGAAAATTTAATGTCGCCGGCCTAAAATTTGGGTTCTTTTTCATTTTCCTCATTAAACTCTTATATTGTCGAAAAATATAAAATTGCAAGTTCACTTATAGCAAAAGTGATTACAGAATCAGAAAGCTTACAAAAAGTTATATTAAGACATGTAAGTGGTTACCATGATTTTTCAAATCCTTCTTGAGTTACAAGCTGTTAAATACGCATTTTCAAGCTAGTACCCAGGCTTTTCGCGCGATTTCGTGGCATTTTTTCCATTTTGGAACAGCAATAACTCGAAATCGGTTGGGAAAATAAAGGTAACCGCTTAAGTGACCTATATATAGTTTTTTGCAAGCTTTCCAATGATGTAAGTCATTATTGCTTTAAATGAACTTGGAATTTCACGGTTTTACAAGTATAGGAGTTTAATGAGGAAAATGAAAAAGAACCCAAATTTTACGCCGGCGACTTTAATTTTTCAGATGCCTCCATATCTAAAAGTTATTGTCATATCAAAGTCTATACTTCCTGCAAATATGGTGCTTTTATCACAAAATGAACAATTCTTACACTTAACCGCCAGACTACTAGGAACCAACTCGATTTTTTAAAAATATAAACTTGAGATAAGAAACTTCATATTGAAAAAAGATATTCTCATTTGAAATTTGTCTCCATTCGCAGTGACCAAACACACGCGCATTATCGATGATAAATTCTCTCTGACTGCAGAATATTTGCTAAATCCAAACTGACTACGTACCTCAGAGTGATATTACACGTAAATATTCCGTTAGTTTGTATTCACACTTAAAACGATGCGAAATATGAACGCAAGAACTGGACATACCAAAATCTGTTTTTTCTTCAATTTTCACCAAAATCGTACTCGCCCCAGGCTACTTCCGCATCACTCGTCGATCAGCGCGCGCGCGCTCGTTGCACCGCCCTACATATAAGCGCACTGCTTGACACCTTACAGAATGAGTGTTAGTGCGGGCTCAAATTCAGGATGGCCCCCATTTAATGGGCAGATTAAATTACAATAATGAAATCCGTAATATGATTTAGGCATCCTATGAGTACAGTTGCCTCTTTCAACATATTTATATTGATTTTTGGTAATGTACGAAACAAACATTCGTACTTCATGCTTGGGTTTAAAACATTATATAATCACACGAGTGCGCAATGCATGACACGGACACTTATCTTATTATGTTGGCATGGGGTGCACGGCTTTCCCAGGTTTGTTCCCTGCATGCGGTAAACCTTGCTATAATAGGTCGTTACCAGCTTATAATGGGTGATAACCTGTGATGGATAACGTGTATATAGCGTGTATGATATTAATTTGTATAATAATTTGTATATAAAAATATACGTTCGTCAGCAAACTGCAGAATGCTAATCAATTCAAGAAAGAAAATCCAAATTTAGATACTCACTAGTCTCACTTTAAAATATAAAAACGGATTTGTCAAGTAGTTGTATTTGATAAATGTCGATCGAGAAGTTTTCGAACCATGCCACGGTCAATAGGTATTATAAGCCGAAGCCTGATCATATCATTTCGTTTATCATCTACAGTCTCTATAGACTATAGCCTACGAAACATATACGTAAATTCGTAATTTCTGTCTATGCAATTACTTGCCTGAATTGAGAGATATATCTAAGTAAAAGCCCTCAAATGCAAAGGGAAAGCTTTCTAACTTATTCCCTTAATCACGTATTTCTATTTTGGTCTACTAAAGCCAGTTTTAGCGAGAAAGCGTTGATCACAACTCTACATCATTCATCACCTATACAATGACTGGAAGTCTCGAATTGTCTTTTCTACATTAATTAAATTTCTTCAACACTATGAAATAAATATGGAACACGGTATGGCGCAAATCTTCGCAGACGTCCGTAATACCAAAGTATTTGAAGGCGGGCATCTGCGGCGCAGGCAACAGTCTCTACCGCTTATGTGCAAATCCTTTTTGCCAATTCTATTTTTGCATATAAGCAGATTTTCCATCTATAAGCGGACTCATTCCCAGGATGCGCATTCAGGAAAGAAAATAGTATAATGCAAATTGCATGTAAGCGGCTTGGTGGTAAGAGAATTACATATCGTTGGCTCAATCTATAAATTACCTCCTAGCAGATAACTCAGTTATGTGCAGGTTGCCTTATTTCCATATTTAGGTGTGAGCTTATGCTAATCACAAGGAATGCTGTGACTACAATATATAATAATCTTTTGATAATGGTGACCTGCGTGTTTGAATAGAAAAATATCATTATGTCTTATTCCGATTACAATCTAGCAGGGATGAGAAGCCTGGCAAACATGGAAACTCACATGTGCGATCCTTATACATGCGTTCTTGTTCATTTATGTAAAAAGTCGTTGTGTCATCATTAGGAAAATGAGCAAGCCCGGCGAGACGAGATACCATGCACGCTGACCTAGGTAGTATTTCAGTCAAGTCGCCAACATGTTCGATATGAATGTCCCACCCTATCTCACTGGGATGGAATGTTTTACCGATTCATTTGGGTGTAGATCGGTGTTAACCTTAACTCGAAACATACTATACGGTAAATCGATAATAACAACCATAAACAGATACATTTCAATTGTAAAACAACATAGTACTATTGTACTGCATGACTATAAAGCCTTGGTCAAAGGAGGATAATAGTCGATGAGAGTTAGCAAGCGAGAGTTTGCATGAGAGATTCATCAACTCTCATGCTCCGGTCAAACGAGGACACGAGTTGCATGAGAGTTGACTGGATATTACCGCGCGTACCGGTCAAACGAGCAAATAATCTCATCAACTCTCATCAAAATTTCAACCATCTCAAAGTTGATGAGAGTTGGCGGTCAAAGGAGAGCGAGAGTTACAACTCTCGTTGACTCTCATCAATTCTCATTCTCGTTTGACCGGGACTTAAGAAAGTATTGTGAGGGCGACATGTTTGTTATTTTTGAACGCTAAATTATTTCGTCCCAGCTAGGTGCGTGAGTAGTCTGGACAACTGGGCGCATATGAATAAGGCCCAAGATGGAAAAACATGCAAACGATACTTTCAATGTACACTTTCTACATCTATACTTGATCATTTCAATAGTTCGTACTTCCGAGCGCCTAAAGATTTTACCACATCAATTAGTAGCGCAAAGCATGCACGATGAGAAAGATCTAAAGTCATAAAGATTGTTCCCTTTTGAGTTTTGGTGGTTATAAGTTGTTATATTCCAGCATGAACTTTGACTGTTTCACTATACGATGCCATAAAAAAATAAAAGATTGGCATAATTTTGCCTAATGAACGTAAAATTGCATTAGGGAGCTTTTGTTATAAATGGTTTCTTTGCAAAACTAATTATAACACGAGGGTATTTAAAATATATCATATATAAAAAGTGCATGTACAAAACATATATTGAAAAATTGTGTATAAGATTAAAACTTGATTGCGGATTGGCTTGATTATCTAGCATGCAGGTTCCTTAAACATAATCATCATACATGTTTGTCAAGCAATAAGATTAGCGTGAAAGCGGAGAATAAGTTTTTAATATGTTCGTGCGCGCAAAAATAGAAATAACACTTGGGGTGGATTAGTCTAGCGTGTTGTTGCGTCCCTAAGCTTTAAACCTTAGTCTTTTTTGTCTAAAATTGTAACCAAATACGGCCAAATCTGAGCGTGGATGAACCAATTACGACACACAAAAGATGTTTCTTGCTATCTCTCTTTGACATCTAAGAACTGGTTGCTCCTTTGATCAGCGATTGAGCGTCAGAAACGCTTGAAGTGTTTCGAGTATGACCTTACCGATAGATATCGAAGGCATTTTAAAAGTGTAGTTTTGCCACAGAGAGGAACTTATTTTGGCCATTTCAGAAGAAAGAAAGCGCAGCAATATCTTCTTGATAAATGTAAGTGTTAAACATAAATGTATTATTATACAAAAAATACAGTTAATACAATTGTTGTTGAGAAACTAGTTGCATGATTTTGCTTTCAGGAATATTTTTATAATCAAACAAGAAGAATTTGATTATCCACTAGAAACGTATACTTGCAGTCATATAATAAATAAATTCGAGAAGCGATATTTATTCATAAATTGAATTAAATTTCCATGTTCAATAATACAATATAAAGGAATAATCTATTTTTTTAGTTTGGCAACAGAATTTTTTGTAAGTTATAGCATATACATTATATATTTTACAGTTTACGGATGCATGACATTGAATAATTTTCTATCTTCCAATCTGAAAATCTTCTTGTTCCCTTAGATCAGTAAACTTAATACAGTGTGAGATGGAAGATTTACCCAAAGGTTTCTAAACCTTTTCTTTGTAAAGGATTTTTGAAAACTTTAAAACAATAATTATAAAAGTTGCTGGAGCGTTAATTTTCTATGTATATGCATGACAACAAATCGGAGTCGATGAAGTAGTTAACATTAGATTAAATTATTTCAAAGCCAAGAAATATCACTTTTTACAATGCCTCATGTATGATGTCGTTTCAAATTGCTATACTTTTTAGTTCAGCATTACTGGTGAGGATTGTTTTTAAAAGCTACCAACTCCTTTATTTAATTAATTTAAATAAAATTGCCAACTTTCCACAAAGACAATGGATCTTACCACTGTGATTTCATAAAGGGTTGCCACGAAGAAATTCCCGATTAAACTCCCAGTAGCGATAAAAAAACTAACTGAGGAATAATGTAAGAATAGTATAAGGTCAAGTAATTACAGTTCTTACCCGAAAATTGAATATCTGCACAATCCATAGTGATATAGGTCAACTTCTAATCTTAATAATTTTTCTTTTCACCAGATAAATGGACTCTTATAAGAAAACTTCAATTATATTTGTATTGCTATTTCGTCTATTAAATTGAATTCTTGAAGAATTTCCAATACCCAATGCGACAATAGAGATTCCTATTGCCTATTACTATAGTATTAGAAATCCAATTAGGTTCCTTTGTTGGGGTAATAAGTCTACATGAAAACATATCTACAGTATGTTGAAATTTATGTTTATTTCCATTTACAGCAACGAAAGAAAAATGGATTTGAAAGTTCTAGTGTCAACACTGTTAATTGTCGTGGCTTTGACCGAGGCAAAGCCAAATAAGTCAGGTAAATACTCTAACTATTACCAGTGTTGTTTTAGTCAACTAGAACTAAAACTAAAACCCTATTTTAGTCATGCCTAAATAAATTAGTCAACTAAAACTAAACTAGAACCACAGTTAATGAAATAAGATGGTTTGGCTAGCGGGCAAACTTCAAAGGGTTTTCGCAAGCGGCGGCAAATGTGTTGAGGCACAAAGGGAAAAAATGTCACGTGACGAGATAAGGGGGTGATTGTCTCAAATTACATAAGGGATTATATTACAGATGGCAATCTTTTTGTCTTTTCTCGCCAAAATATTGCACTAAAATAGCTCGGCTTTCTGTGATACAAAAGTATAACTAAGTAAGGGTAATGGACGAAGATTTGGAGGCAATTGTATCGATTCCAGAAGAGATAGAAAGCGAATGTACTTCGAGCTTGGTTGGCGAGGAGTGGGAGTTTGCTGAAGGTGAAGATATCTTGCCGTTTAACTTTGACATCGCTTTGTCCATAGTCGAAGGAAGCGAAGACCCGATGGAAGAAGAGATTGATGATGCTATAAGCGAAATATCCGGCGAAAAGTCGTTCCCTTGCAATAGCTGCGAGAAGATTTGTAAGTCGAAAGGAGGGTTGACTAGACATATAAACGCAAAACACAAGAACAAAGCTGGACATGGAAACAAGAGCGTGCCTTCATCAGTAGCTAAACTTACAAAAGAAGAGCTATCCTCAATTATTGAAAAAATAAAGGCAAAAATAACGAAGGATGGTTTCTGGGACGATGAAATGACTGCAAATATGGCGAGTATATCATCAAACGATGCTCTATACAACCATATACAGCCTGTTTATGAGCGATTTTGTCGCAAACGTAACCAAGACAAATTTATAATGGAATTTTATGAACTTATTCCAGAGTCGACTATTATATTACAATGTCAAAACCAACAACTATGTAGTCTGATAATGATATCCATGCCAGACTATTTGGTGTCATTGTTCAAGGGGTGTGTTTATACTGGTGAACAACAGCCCTCTACTTCCAGTGGCAGTGAGACTGGTGTAACACTTTCATCAGAACTTACTGAACATGAACGTGGGCCTCTATCTTATATAGCAGGTTATGTGTTGGCTAATCTGAGGAAGAAATGTATAAAAAGACAATGACGAGCTTCAAACCATATTACAAAGCATGATTTGCCCTGATGTGGAAAATTCTTATATTGAGGCTCGCAGCAGAGGTGGTCTTGTCACACCATCTCAAGATCTTGTGCGGGTATTAGAGGTTGTCGAGAATTTATTCAGAGAATTTATCCAGAAGCAGACAAGTGTTGTAAGGAGTATACCTTGTCAAACATTATGCAATGATGCACTTGACTTGCCATTGTTGAAATCACTATGGGAAAATATTACGCAAGACTGTAGTCAAGAAATTTCAAAACAAACAAAAAAGCTTTGCCTGGAAAACATTGTAAAACTGTATTTAAGGGTTCGAAGCTTCTCATATGCGAAAGACTATATTAGTAATTTTAAGATGCAGCAAAAAGCACTTAGGAGCAAAAGCCTACGGAAAGAACTTAAAAGAAAAAATGAGGACAAGTAACTTGTTGCAAAATGTACCATTGTAGTAATGGTTTCTGATCTGACTCTTACCACTAATGCTGTTACCTCATGTCACACTCATGCTAACCTGTAGTATGTATTTTGTATTGTTTGGTTTGAATTCAGTCTGGTTGAACAACATTTTTGGTTGACCCCTTTTTAGTAGCCTTGGTGGTGAGGATCATGTAAAAAATTACTACAATTCAATTTGCAATTTACAACATAGTAATGCATGAAGTTGCAAGTGTGTACTGTGTCATAATATAGGTTAGTTTGTATATAGGCAGTTTTTTTAATTAATCAAAAGGGGTTTGAATGTCACATAAAAAACATTCATTATTAAAATATCAGGAAACATGTATAAAAGGCATTAATTAAGTCCACAGATATAGGTGAGTTTTAGTTTAATCCTTTTGAGTCAAACATTTATGCCATATAATTTTAATTGCCAACCTTGATTAACTGAGAATACTAATTGACATTATGTACTGAATTGAATACAGTTATTTCAATTATGGTTGTCACTGAACAAAGCAGAAAAGTTGAACGGCAAGGCCACAAGCATGGAAGGCTTGCTGGGAGATGCAAAAAATTAATGACTTTTTGTTCTTGTATTGGACTTTTCCATTTTGCTCAGAAACTACCTTAATTGAAATAGCTGTACATTGAACACCAATAAAGTAAGCTTCTGCAACAATTACAGCTTTTAGTTTATGCATGCAGAAGGGATGGGAAGTAAGGTATCATATTGTTTCAAAAGTTTTTATTGAAATTTGGCGGGGGAAATGGCTGTTTCGCCCAATGTCAGGGCTCATCAGCATGCCTAGGAAACAGATATTACCATACCATATGGAAATCCTGTGATTCCGACATGGACAGCCTTTGGAAGGCTGCCTGAGCAATCTGGTTTTAAGGCGCCAGAAACTGCCTTTCACACCTTTGCCAAACAGCAAAAGGAGTTTGGTTAGAAATGGGTGACTATTTTGGGACACTTCATGGACATGCAATTGCTCAAATTTTGCACATCATCCCAGTCAATTCTGACCCCTTTACCCCTCCCACATGTCACCTCATCACATTAGCTAATATAGAAATAAACAATAGGTCAGATTTGGGTGCATTGCAGGTTGAATCTATGTGCCTCTATGAGTCTGAGTAAAAATTGTCTGGTGTCAGACAAGTAAAAAATAAGTAGGGTACACTGGGGGGGGGGGGACATTGCGGCTCAATGGGTTAAATCACTTCTTTTTACGCTTTTTCACGGGATCATCAGAGACAGTATACCACTTTGCCTTGCCATATCGACCTCCAGTGTTACCACTCACAGACGGTGCAATATCCCTTTTGACAGCAATTGTTAGATCATTATAGCCAAACTGTTCTGCTGAAGGGTTATCTGATCTTCCTCGCTGAGTTCTTTGATGTCCAAAATAGTCTTCTATGACATCCTGCATGAACCGTTCTGTAAGAACATAGGAAAATCCTTCAGAAAGGAGGAACTTAATGGCCTCAACATGCGAATTAGCAGAGATCTTAAATCCTTCATAGGTCTGGTTGGACAGAAACATCTTCTCTCGTTCAGCTGCAGTAAATGGTCCTCTCTGGCTTGAATACTTGACTTCCAATCCTCCAAGAACTTTAGAAATGTATCCTTCATCCAGACTAATCGCTCATCCTGAGTACTCTCATAGGGTTTGATCCTTTCATTTCTCTTTCTTTCATGCTCTGATGTAGACCTCACATTTGTACAATCGAAAAAATCGTTGACCATCTGGCAGAACATTGCAGTACCAACAACACTGGGGTCATTACATTCCAAAAGGCATGTTGAAACTGTCCTGCTCAAAACCTGAACAGCAAGTTTCACCTTCATCTTTGAAAAACTGGTCAGCACAATATGGTCCAATGTCAGTTTAGGTAATCTGTGAAGGGCGAACTCTTGATCGCGGTAATACATATCAGCGATATGTCTAAATAACAGATGATGGCCATTGTTCCACATATATCGACTGCATGATCCAGACCCAGAGTTATAAAGGCAGTTTCTCGCAGTCTTTATCAAATGAGGTACATCAGCGAAGAAGTAAATTATTCGGGCGAGACAGAAAAGATTGGGTGTTTTGTATACAACACCATCAGGGAGTACACCACCAAGTTTTGCATGGAGGTTAAAAAACTTCCGATTTGGAGATGCGCCATCATTCACAGCTGCAATCACCTTTAACTTTACTGTGGATTCAAGCACTGCAACAACTTTCCAAAACAATGGCATTAATTGGAATGATGTTACATTGCCAGTAAAGAAATAGGCGACAATATGCTTGAGATGGGTAGCCAATCCTCTCACCAAAAACGCAAGTGCATGGGAAGCAACTGGATCACTGTCCTCGTTGACATTAGCAAAGGTAGTTACTGGATCACCAAGATCAATAAAGCCGATCAGCTCACCTGATGATTTGTCGAAAACAAGATTCTCTTGAATTTTCATTTCATCCATGACAACAGCAACATATTGTTGAATGCCAGTATAGGTTGATGTTTTCTCTTTCAGTTCCTCAATGTTCTCTTTTGTTATACCAGCTCCCGGTTTAAAATAGTTTTTATAATCTCTAAGAACACGCTCGCTGGGTAATATGAGAGCTCCACTCTCTCTTATCTCCCTATAGGCTGATGGGGATTTGCAATGAATTGACAAAGCAAATCGGATGACTTGGGGGTGGTATCTACGTCCCATTTTATTTGTTTGCAAAAGACGCATTTGCTGTTCCCAAAAGAACTTCATATGAGGTGTTGAATCCAGATTTTGTCCGCTCATTATGGTCAACAAATCTTTCTCCAGTGGCTTACTCACATTGACACCATGCTTTTCTATTTGGCGTTGCATTTTTCAAGTCTTGCCTCAAGGTCTTTCAAACGGACACGGTCAGCAATCACTGTTGCTCGAAGCTTCTCAGCACCACATGCAGCCAAAGGAGCTTTATCTCTTGCAGGAGCATTAGATGTGCGCTCCTTCCTCGCTTGCTGCTGGTTTATTTTCTTCTGAAGCTTGAAACAGGTTTCGCAAATCACTTGCTCCTTACTAACATCCTGATCGAAAAGGACCATACAATCAACAGAGCGCAAGATCACCATTACTCTATAATTTGTCTCCATATCAATATTCTTTGGGACAATATGGCGAACAACATCGGAAACACTGTATGAACTGTGACTTGGGTCAACAGGATCTTTAGCAATGGAATTCAGATAATCATTTTCTCGCAAACCTTCGCATATCTTGTATTCACTGTTTGAAATACACTGCACAAGTTCCAAAATTTCGCCAGAGTTAATCCTTCGTCTGTAGCTTGAATAGATTTTGTGCTGATCAGGGAGAAGCCAATTGAAAACATGTAAAGAAAAATGTAAACACGAATCTATAATCAGGACGTATTTTGGTATAGAATGCTCGCTGTCACGAAGTACAATCCTGATTTCAGTATCGTTGAGTGCTTCTATCATCCAAGGGTCAAGTGAAACTTCCTTCAGATGCCTTGTGAATTCAATAAACGTTTCCTGCACGACGGGGGGCGAAGGAGATGCAAGGCTTTCTGAGGAAGGGCCACTTTGCTGTCGTACAAGAACACGACGTGTGCTACTGGGCTTCGCTTCGTGGCTTCTTACCGGAAGGTTTTCAGTCGGAACAGCTCCTGTATCTAGCGTTTTGCGCTTACCATCTGCAAAGAAACAAAACAGTTTTTACTCGACTAACCTTCGACGTGAATTTATTAATATTCAAATATGAATTTGAAACAAAGACCGACAATTATCATATCATTAAAGCATATCGTGCGCAATAAAAATGACTTGATACTTACGATCAACGATGAACTCTGCTTTAAAATGAAGTTGACACAAGAACAGATTGTTAGCATCTATTCTTTTCTTTAAATCTGGGGTCAATTCTCGCGTTCGTAAAACCACACGAAGCCATTCTTTGCGCGCAGTTTCTTTCTTAGCCTTTGTTTCGTCTCCATCAGCCTTCCCAACAGAAGGTATTTTAAACAAAGACAGATCGCTCGTTCGGCTAGTCGAACAGCCAAAGAGTGCACAGTTAAAACCTGGCATAGTCCAGCTATAGAAAAAACTCTGAAATTCGCTGGAAAAAGCAGTTCGCTTGAAGATTTCGATGTAGCAATAACTCCGTCTCATATTACACTCTATACATTGTTTGTCATTCACCCCCTTATGTCGTCACGTGACCATCAATTAAGGAGAACAATAACATATTTTGGGGGTGTGTCCGGCTAGCCAAACCATCTTATTTCATTAACTGTGCTAGAACTAAAGCAATTTTAGAGATAAATACTAAAACAAAACTTGAACTAAAGCAAAATCAACATCAACAACTAAAAGTAAACAAGACTAAAATTATTCTACTGAGAACTAAAACTAAACAGAAACTAAATATTTAAAACTGGTACTAAAACTCGAATTTATTCAACAGATTATTTCTTATGTAAAAATTATTTTTTTAATTTTCGAGATGACGTACTTGCACGATCATAAACTGTAGCCGTCGCTTCCCGCCATTAATTGCAATTTCCAATTTAGGAATTTTGAATCTCAAATATAAAATTTCTGATGCCTTTCCCTCACACGAGCATTTGTGTTTATAAAATAACTGAAGTAAATAGAGCGCGCTGATTGGTCAATACCCATTCAGGATGAGAGAATCATGCACGGGAAATTTTCCCGCGCCTGAAATTTTAAAAATGTCGGGCGATAATAGTTCAACTTTTGACTTTGACAAAGAAAATAATGGCGAAAAAAGTAAACAGAGGTTCGTCTTAAAGTCGGATAAACAAGTTGACGAGTTGGTGGATAGCGTACAAGCAGAAAGCACAAAGCATAAAACAGTATACGCTGTTGTTGACGTTTTTTGGGAGAATTGCAATGTACATCAAATATATTAATAAACCTTTTTTTATATTTCTGTGTGGTTATTTTATAAAACAAATACCGTATTGATTTCCGTGCATGATTCTCTGTTTCTTACACTTGGGATGTTGCTCGACTTTCGTAAAGCTAAAAAAAACTCGCCTATCGGCTCGTTTTTTTTTACGCTTTTCGAAAGTCTCGCAACAACCCGCGTGTAAGAAACAGAGAATCATGCACGGAAATCAATACGGTATTCCTTTAACAATACATACTGAATTTGAACCATAGAAAACTAAAACTACAGTAGTTGTTGGCTTAAACTAGAACCTAACCAAAACAAAACAAAAAAAACACAGTTCACTGGAACTAAAATTAAAATGAAATTTCGCTTTCAAACTAGAACTAAACTAAAACTAAAATGAAATTTCTCTTTCAAACTAGATTATAAAATAACATGTATATAACGCGTGCTCTGATTGGTCGAAACCCGTGTTTGGATCAGGCCATCCAAACACGGAAGACTATCGTGTTGTTGTTATTTTATAAAACAATTACTTTATGGTTTCCGTGTTTGGATGGCCTGATCCAAACACTTGGGAATGTTGCTCGAGTTAAGAAAAGCTCGCAAAATCACTCGCCTTCGGCTCGAGATTTCGCGCGCTTTTCTTAACTCTCGCAACATTCCCGCGTGTTTGGATCAGGCCATCCAAACACGGAAACCATAAAGTAATTGTATAACTAAACTAAAACTACAATGAATTTCCTGTTTCAAACTAGAACTAAACTAGAACTAAAATGAAATTCCTGTTGCAAACTAAAACTAAACTAAAACTAATTCAAATCACCATACTAAAACAACACTAAATATTACTATTACATTACTATAGAATCCAAAATACGGAAGCAGTGGTCCTGCATGTTCGAGTATGCTCAAAAGGATACATTTAATGACCATACAATTTTGTCACCAGAACATGCGAACTGGGCTTTTTTATGCGCTAGCCTTTTTGGCCGACCGATTGTATAAAAAGACGTAGTGCGAAAGTCAACCAATCAGAATCGTGTATTTTAGAATATTTAGTCACAAAAAGAGTGTTAAAATTACTTAATGGTTTTATACAACCGGTCCAAGGGCATTCTTCCTGGATAAAAAAAATCGTATACATCGCTATTGCATTGTTTGTAAAGGACTCTACGACTGGAAGTTAGTCTAATTAGTATTGACGTGTAAAGATAAAACAAATATCGAAGGAATGTAACCTATCACTATCATGGCTTTAACGTACATCTCTGTCTCAATTTTATAGTTTTGAAAAGAACTATGACCAGCTGTCAGAGTGACTGTCCACCGACATGTGCACCAGCCTGCACACCCGTTTGTTGTGTCCGACCTGCACCTCCACCTCCACCAGGTCCTCCAGGCACTGACGGTGCTATGGGTCTTCCTGGTGCTCCTGGACCAGACGGTCCTAAAGGTCCAATTGGTCAGGCTGGACCACCAGGTCCAGCGGGCCCTCCAGGTGGACCTGGCGCACCAGCAGGCCCACCTGGTAACGATGGTCCACCTGGACCCATGGGTTCCCCTGGAAACCAAGGTCCACCTGGTGATCCAGGTCCTCAAGGTCAAATGGGCCAACCAGGTCCACAAGGTCCGCCAGGCTTGGCTTCAGCATGTGCTCCAGTATGTGCTAAGACATGCGTCAGGGCTTGTCCTGCGACATGTTGCCACGGCATGTAAAGTGATATGGATAATATGAACGGCGTTCTATAGTTTTGAAGTAATTAGTATAGCTTGTAACATAACAAGTAGCATACCAAGTATTATTATATGTAACTACATTGTTATACTTTGTAATCCATTGTAATGTTCATAAAGCATGGAGTAATAAATTTTGGAACTTGTCAATGTTGGTTACTGGTTTTCCAATAACAGATTACAATGTTTATAAACTTAAGGTGATAAAAACTAAACCCTCCCCTCGGTATGTTTTCCTCTATGTTGAAGTAAAAGCGTATTATTTTTACTATCCTCATGAAGCGCTTCGAACTAGGAGTACCAAACAATGCATTAAATATCATTAATAATAGCGTTAACAGTCAAGAGCGCCGGTGGGAAGCTTCCTCGCTTAATCGACACACAATTGACGGAAATATTTTGAATCGATCTACTGTATTTCTACATATTGAAATCAGAAGTTTGCAAGGATCCAATGTCGATAGCAACGGTCCTAATTCAATTCGAGTACCAAACAGTGGATGGCTTTCCTGTTGATATCGGTTAAAATACAAAAATAGATCTTATACTAGAAATACATGCATGTAGAACCCCCTCGCCCATTTGAACCAAACAATTTACTCCCCAAAAGTTATTGTAACATGAAGTACTGAGTCGACGAATGTAACCATGGTAACACGCAACATTGTATATTTTTTATATTTTGTACAAAACATTATTTTGTTTTCAACTATAAAATTATCAATTGCCCAACTATATAAAGTGAGTATGCTATTATGTACTCTTTTAGCTTTGATTTACTGTAAAATTCAACCTTAGACGTTCACAAAACGTTTCGAAATTTTCAAAAAACTTCAACTGCTTTTCGAGGAGTATTTTTATACTTCGCACTTGCTTTTGCAATGAAGTTTTTGAGATTTAATGTTTTTTTATTTTTCTATAACATATTTGAATCAATACTAAAATACTCTTAAAGATCACTCAATGTTGTATTGACCACACAGAATGATCTACACATTTTCAAATTCACAAACTATACTGCATGCTATGTTAAAAAATCGGCAAAGCAAGCATGCAAAATAAACACTTGCCTGTTTAAAACGCTCCTTTTTCGGTCTTTCGACTGTTTTTCCTCTTGTTAATTTGTCCTGTAAATAAATTTCATTTATCTTGTTTTGGAGACTAAACATATAAACTTACTTACATAGAGACTTACTTATAAAATGAGTGCAAAACTATTTTTGAAAAAAGTTTGCAAAATGGTAGTCTTCTGTCGGCTTGAACTTGCGCATGCGCACAACTTACGAAAAGGTCCAGTCCAGTCCATGACAAAAAAAAATGACGGACGACTTTGCATTCCACAATGTTTTCACATACCCGGGTGTAAATCTCCGAGCGGAATTAGTACCCTCGCACGGCGCTTCGCGCCGGCTCGGGGATTAAAGATTAGGCTTACTATTATTTTCCAGCCCTTTCGCTGCCCGGCGTTCCGAATTCCGCATTTTCCCAAATTAGCCTAGTCTCTTAGTCTTGCATGATATATTTCACAAAGCTCCCAAAAGGTAATATGGTCAAGTGTTTGGTATAATTTATTTTGACCAACACTTGCTCTTAATACAAATATCAAGAGTTTAACTCAGGCGGCGTTTAATTAACTATAATTTATAAACAATTTCTATATATAAAAAAGGTACATTCTGTACATTGATAATAATTCCTATCAACATTTGTACAGTAGAAAAAATAATAATCGTTGTGCAGAAGAATAGTGCTAGGCTGTCTAGAGCAAACAAGGCAATTTTTTCGACTTTTCTTAAGTAACGTTTCAGAAAATAACATGCTTGCATGCAGCAGGTGCTTCAGTTTCTTATTTCTGCGTTTGAAATTCCCAATATTATAGTTGGAGAGGCCGAAGGTGCATTAATCCCTATATTTACCCCAGTCTGCATATCATAATGAATACAATTAAGGATTTAACAGACATGAGTGCGATTTAGGATTCGCGGCGAGCAACAATAACGAGTACTCAATCCCTTGAAGGTATAATTATGATACGAGTAATCTTTAATTTATTGTTTGCACGACAAAATTACGAATTTCACACTGTCATGTCCTTCAAAACGCATTGTTTTCTTACTTGTGAGAAACAGAAAAGCGAATTCATCATGGATATGCACAGTACGCTCATGTCCAAAGACGGATATTTTATAATATTTTGCCTAAATTCGTTTTCAAGCTCCACTCTTATAAATTAATTACTGAGCAGCTGTACAACTAATGAAATAATTGTACTCCTCATAATCAATCAAAATTCAGCAATTTTGTCGTGCAAAGAATAATGTGATAAAGACTATGATGTAGACGACGTCATCGTCTCTGAAGTGCTTGATTGGATAGTAACACGTACTACATGTAGATTTCATCATCGACTGGACAATATTTTTGCTATAGTTCCCACTATAATACCAATTCATCTACACTATCTTCATCGCTTGTTAAAAAGGGTGCACAGCAGTCAAATGAGGTCTCGTCATATTCCTGTCGTTCTTCAGGGATAACATCCACTCCATCTGACATGAACGACGCAAACCTGGAAATAGCGAATTTTGATCAAGTTCGCAGGTCGTCGACGCATTTTTGGTCAACTAAAGCGATCAGTTCAGTTTATCTAAATCTTATTTTTTCCTCTAGCAATATGCAACACATACTCTATAAGCAAACATAAAAGGTATACGCGTTAATTGTGCACATTCGCACTTCTAGCTGCAAAACTAATAAACTCAAGAAACCCTTGCACTGAGTATTTTTATTAAATACAAAACAATTATAGTAACTCCCAAAACACTGGGTTTGGTGGAGTCAACATTTGAAATTTGTTTATTCAATAAATATAAACAATGAATAAACAAATTTAAAATGCTTACTGTTTTCGGAGTTACTATTGTTTTGCCTTTCATGTATGCTACTTCAAAAGCTAGTACCTCCCACAAGATAGACCGAATAGCAAATACTATATTTAATGGTACTATTTATATATGCTATTCTTTACCTCTTAGAAGAATCCATCCTACTGAATGGATTTCGATAAAACAATGCATATAATAGATATGGCAGTAAATACAAGAATGGCCCTACTGCTTAGTGGATCCAACCAGGAAACCTATTCTAAATGCAAGGGTAAACTAAGATACTTTTGAAAAGGTTGTGTAAGTACCACATTGCACGAGGGAAACTACTATATTTGGTACAGTATTGGGATCTCATTGTAACTGCGTAATCAAAATTAATATAGATCTCTATCTATAATAGGGAAGTAAAAATACCTTTTCGGAGATTTTAATCTCGACACAGTTCTCCAAGTATTGCATTCAGGACTTTCACAATATTCTTTCAACGTCTTTAGTGCTTTAGCAGTCTCATCGATTCCTTCCTTTTCATACTCTTCCATAGTAACGAACTGTGGTACACGAAAATATGCTTGAAGACGATATGGAATCCTACAGAGAAAGTTAATTAAGAAAAAACCCTAAATCTTACTCTAAAAATACATTTAAGTTCAATCATTAGTTCATATTATAAGTAACGGATTAAATTATCTATGGTACTTTGATGATTCGGTAGAAAGCAACGAATTACGTTGAGTGCAGTGCTCTTCGATTTGTGCACTCAACAAACACCAACAACCTCCGAAATGATACCCCAACGCTCTACCAATAACGTTAAGGTGGCAAGCTGCAAGGTGGCAAGCTGCGGTAAATTAATTTTGTACACTTCCTACGCAATTCATCAATCTTGCTGACAAAAAGATACCATCGTTAATTACCTCGTTAATTACTTAATGTTTATATAATTCCACTGGGCACTATTTTTGGCGTGCGTTTTAATATTTCTCGTTGAAATTATGACCACTCCAATTTAGTTATTTAATTTCACGTGTATACACTACTTTTTAAATACATATTTTTTAGTCAGAGGACGTGTTCTGAAAACTACTTCACTCAATATGTTACTACCTACTGCGCGTCATATTCAACATATAGTGTCCACTTAATAGGAATGTCTTTGACCTACCATCCTCTTGTTAGAATATAATGATGAACTCCTGGAAACGATATCCATTTGGTGGTGATCAGTATTAATACAAAGGTCAGGGAAATATTTTCACATCGTATACTGTAGTATACCATAAACAAGGCTACAGACTGCAGAGACCATCTCATGATATCCAAGCCACGAGCGCTCTCAATTGGTCCACGGTAGTAGCAATATAGGAAACTGATAATAGCTAGGTTTTGAAAATATTAAATAACACAGAATGAAAGAAAATAACTCAGTAAGTGAAACATATAGACGAGTTTCGTTGACAGTCTCAACGCACCTTTGTGTCTTTACCTCTATAAATCTAATGAGCATGTTCTTTTCTGAAATTATTTTGTATTTCTGACTGTTTTTGAGTGTGATATATTTTGTCTTGACAACTAGATACTTATGGTGCATGGACTTACTTCCGCTTGCATACGATGTTCTTGTTGAATTGAAAATAAACTATTTAATGGGAATTTCTATAAAGTTAATATTAATATTTGTAAACGTCACGTGAAAACTTTTACTAATACAATTAGTTGCCCATGGCTCGGGTGATAACAAGCGACTAATCGTTAAATCGTCCAGTGTTTATAGAGGAGGAAATCGGAGTACCCAGAGAAAATATGCGGTGTTTCATGTTTGGTACAGCCAAAATAGACAAGACTCTTCTGACACGCAACAATGAGGTCAAATTTTACACAAACCACGGTGATCAAACAACTGCGCATCGTGCACAGAAATTGAACCCCGGTTGCAGAGGTGAAAGCAACATACAAATACCCCTAAGGGCTAACATTTTCTGTTCTATCCATGGAGGAGACACCAATCACAGTCTGTTGTGAAAAAGAAATCTCTTTTACTTTTACCTGCCAATATAAAGTAAGCATAAAATATCTTTATGTCTGCGAAATCTCCTTTGATGATCTGTTCCTTTACAAGTTGAAAGAAGTAGAGGATGATGCTGGAGCCACAAAACATGAACGCATAACCAACGCCCCTCTGGTAGAAAATAGTTAATGGCGAGAGTTGAAAAATACAACATGTACATGTACTGTACTAAAAGGGAAAATACAGTAGACTAAAATCGTAAAGGAATCATGCAGGCTCATTTGATACGGGGGTGCAGATTTTTAAGGGTGGTCCACACATCCAACACTAATGCGAACTATATAAAAACGCCACAAACCATGAACATTTCAACTTGAATCTTAGTGATGAGAGCGGCGCCCTCTGAAAATAGCCAGGGTGAAACATAAAATAATTGCTTTAATGCATTGAAAAGTATTTGAGCATCAAGTGCGGCTCTGGATTACTGCATTGTATCACATGAGGTGGAGAATGCGAGAAGCGTTGCCCTTCAAAAGGGCAACGAGTACTATTTTCACCCTGTAGTCCTTGTTAATTTCATAAATACTTCCACATACCTGTGGTATAAACTTTGAAATGACAAACAAGAGAAGGAAAACGGCCATGATCATTCCAATTGATATACCAGCTGTGTAGTAAAACAAAACACTCCTGCAACAAATACGTGATAAATATTAAACATTTTGATTCCATATATTTTTGCCAGACAGACTTAAGAATCGGGATTTTAAAAGACATTTATCTGTACATGATAGACAGTGTCCATTTATCATCCGCGACCAATTTTTGGAAGTCTTTTACAGGATTTCAAGTGACAACTTATGACTGTTGACTGTTGTCACACTAATTTTACATTGATTGAAGTTGTGATTTGTTCATGGGATTACATCTCCGGCATTCATGCGCAACCTACAAAAAGCGGCGCTACCTAGGGTTAGCAAATACCCGAGTTATTTGTAGCTTGAGCCCGCTGTCTGCAATTTTATAGCAAGCGGTAGGAATAAAATGATTTAAAATCGTTGTTTATCGAAATTATAAACTCAGCCTTCGACTTCGCCTGATAACTCTTACCTTGACTTTGATTAGTCTGTATATATGTTTATTTTTATATAATTATTATAATTGCAAATTTATCAGGTTACATTTGCATGGTAAAACTATATAACGAAATTACGGGGACAACCAGAATTATAGTGTATGAGTAATTAATTATGTCTTATCAAGGTTGGACTGAAATATTAAAAGGATCACTTCAAAGCGTTTTAGAACTTCTTACTGTGCATATATAACGCACGTTATTCGCTTTTTATTTTTGGACCAGATGTTATAGTCCTAGGTATTTAATAAAAATACTGTTCATACTGTATAATAAACAATATCAGAATCTAAGAATTATGCACACTATACCTGGCAATTTCATCAGCTCTGTGGAACAAAATCATTCCGAAAATCATTGCGATGGGATACAGGAGCTTCAGTTTATAAAAAATAACTATAAATTATAAGAAAACAACAAAGACAACTGAATATTTATCAGTGAAAAACACAAGGTTTCAGAAACTCTACATTTGCATACTATTTAATATTATATTTTATACATTGTAATAAACAGCTGGAAGCATAGGCGGATTTTCTGGGGGGGTGCGGGGGGGGTGCGCAAAATATTTTGCACCCCACCAAAAAAGTTTTCCACCCCCCCTAGAGAAATTTGCACCCCCCCAAATTTGCTCATTGGGATAAATGACAGTAGTGTGATTGAAATAAAGATTTTGAACTAAGTAAGACTAAAAACAAGGATTTTGAACTAAATAAGGATCTCAAAATTTTCTGGGGGCTTCGCCCCCTTACCCCCATTGGCAACTGTGCCCCCAGACCCCTGCTGCAGCTTGCTCGGCGGCGCTACGCACCCTGTCGCTCACCCCCCCCTAAATTTTTGGCACCCCCCCTAAATTTTCGGCACCCCCCAGACCAAAATCTGAAAATCCGCCTATGGCTAGAAGTCATAAAACATCAGTCAAACAAGCAATAATGTTTTGAAAAATACAATTATGAACTGTGACGTAAACGCCGTAAACTTGCGAATTCTTTTCACGGACTTCACTCAAAATTTTGAGCAATAGCCATTTTTCAATATCTTCTATTATAATAACACTATTTGGTATTAATATCTATACACTGTAGGCAGAAGAATAATTTTTCGTGAAACGTTAGAGCAATCAAAAACTTGTTCTAATATACAACGTGTACCTTTAAATTCCCATTCTTCTTTTGAATTAACGGAGATTGCGAAACAATTTGTTCCATAAGGAGATACTGACAGCGTCGTCCTCCCTTCATTGTTACGGAGTGAGAACCAATATGAGAATCTCCAAATATTGCTCTGATTCGTGAATTTCTCCAAAACCTTATTGCAACTAGGTAACACGTAAATACCGCATTATGTTAGAAGTAGAAGTTTGGAAATTCGACAAAGCGCATATTTCGTTGTGGGAATAGAAGTGACATGACAAATTGGGGTTAGCCAAAACTTCCATGCACATTTTATGCGCCGGAACATTTATGTAAAAACTGGAGAAACGTTTTCTAGACTATTTCTTTCATAAAATAATGGCAAGGAAAAATCCAATATTTCTTTATATATATACGCTTGAATGCACCTGAGGACACAATCGGAGCACTCAACTCTGCGATGTTACTGCATGTAACAGCATTGCTGTAAACTGCATAGCCTTCGTGTAGTCCCAGATTTGGCGAAACGAGGTAAGAGATTGCGCAACAACGGCAACAAAACTTGCTACACGATGCCGATGGATTGCGGAAGTGAAATTGTTCACGCGATGCTAATGTTATGCATAGTTATGCGTGCGCCAGGTTTGGGAGTGCACATAAGTTACTGTATCCAAAACACCAAACATGACCAAACAAACATAATTCAATACTATACCTCTTCTCCGTTACGACATTTACCAAAACTCCAGGTTTGGTCTGCACAACGATTTCTATATCTGCCCAGATTGCCCAAATGGTCGTGTCCTTATGACCGTTGACGCAAACATAAGTCGCTGTATCATTAAACGGGAACGACTTTCGTGGATGTGAGGAATCGGAAATAATCAAACCTTAAAAACAATAATAATATGCCGGGATCAATCATTATACAAAAAGAATACCTACTTGCCTGCGTATCCAAAGCAAACAATTGGACGGAAAAGATTTAAACAGTTACCATATTTCGTCAATTTCAAATCCGAGTAAAATTAATATTACGCGAAAAAATATCTGCAGCATCTTTAGTTAGCAGTTTACCTCATGCGGTTAGGACGAAAACCATGTATATAGCAGGTCAGTGTGTTAACCAACGGGATGGTCCATTGGATACAGCCAAAATCTATTGGACATCTACTTGTGAAAAATGAAATGAGAAATGACCATTGGACATACAAATGTCCGATGGACTGTTGTTTGTCCACTGGAGAGACATATCTTAATTCAAAGGGCATTTCACAACTCATCCTTCTCATTAGAGAAAGTCTGATATGCCCAATATAAAATGCCTATACTCCTCCGCATATAAGCGCCCCCAAATATAGGCGATGTGCTTGTATATCTGGTAAGTTTCAAAATTCGAGTTCAATAAATATTTTATCAAGATACTTTATCAATTTTATGTTTTCCAACCTATCACGATAAACGATTGATGAGATTTGTCTACCAATATATCATGTTAGTGTGACAGTTGAAAGAATGGCGACAATGTTATTCGTGCTGCGATATTGCTTTTCAGTTTATTCCTTCAAGATATTCGAAAAGGATACCCTCAACCTGAATCGCCTTATATAGTCCTTGTATGAAAATTACACAATTTCTTTTGATGAGTTTCATGTACCAAAACAACAAAAAGTGTATGCTTATACGTATATTTGAAGGTCAACTGTCTCGATTAGCCCCTATGGTTATTACAGTTGGCCTGCACTATACTGTTATTTAATTTTCTTCTTGTAAATATTTCCCTTGTAATTGTTATAGTGCTTAATAATAAAATTTGTTGTTGTTGTTGTATATATTCCTGCTATTTTAGCAGAGGGTTGCGCCTATACGCGGGTTTTCATAAACGGCGCTTATACAGGGTGTATCAAAAAAACTGCAAATACCATAATTTGTATGCACGAGATCATACATTAGAATTTCAATGGCTGTGCAAATAATTACGCTTCTGGGATTTGAAAATACGTTTCCCAGGGGTATCAAAACAAGCACACAAAGTGAATTAAACTTATGAGTTCAAATCCCAGAAGCGTAATTATTTGCACAGCCATTGAAATTCTAATGTATGATCTCGTGCATACAAATTATGGTATTTGCAGTTTTTTTGATACACCCTGTATAGGCGCATGCGCTCATGCGTGGGAATAGGGTAATTACCGTCAAATCAACCGCATGTGAAAAGCATACCAGTGTGTAGGCCATCAAAATATCACAATGATACAATGGATCCATAGAAAACGCCCAATGTCCTTTATCGGCCATGTATTTTCCAGAACGCCTTACAAAACTGGTCAAGCATACCGAAATACAGCATATACTGGTTAAGCATATGCAAATAAGGTTATATACTGGTTATTTAATTATACCGAAACTTATACATTCACTTGGCAAATTTATGCTTTCCTATCACAACAAGTTATTACCGTCTTCTTTCCTCAACGTATACACTCCTGCATGGTAAACAAATTCATCACTATAGAAGAAACGTTAGTTTATATCGATCTCATGCATGTATAGAACTAATCACCTTTATCAAGGTCCTAAACTGTGTTCTCTCCCTGACATTGTTAGAAATGCTGAAACATTGAATTGCTTCAGGAATAGAATGTTAATTGCAATATCTACACGAGCTATAAACTCATCGTTATATATGCGCAGTGTTATAATCTTCAGAGGTGAATCATTAAGATTGGATTTGCTAGATCTGCTTTAATCAGCGCTTACTATAATATACGCAAATCATAGTGTTCTATATGTTCGAAACGGGAATGGATATGATGTTAAAGTAAATGGCCAGAAGTCGAGTAAAATGTTTGGAAAAGATGGCTTAATATAGTTTGTGAATTTGAAAATGCGTAGATCATTCTGTGTGGTCAATATAACATTGATTGATCTTAAAAGTATTTTAGTATTGATTCAAATATATCAACGTTATATATTCACGTTATAGACAAAATAAAAAACATATTAAATCTCAAAAACTTCATTTCAAAAGCAAGTGCCGAAGTTTAAAAATACTGCTCGAAAAGCAGTTGAAGTTTTATGAAAATTTCGAAACGTTTTGTGAACGTCTAAGGTTGAATGTTACAGTAAATCAAAGCTAAAAGAGTACATAATAGCATACCCACTTTATATAGTTGGGCAATTGATAATGATAATTTTATAGTTAAAAGTACAAAATATCAATATTTTTTACAAATTAAAATAAAAAATATATACTGTGTTGCGTGTTACCATGGTTATAGTGGTCGATTCAGTACTTCATGTTACAATAACTTTTGGGGAGTAAATTGTTTGGTTCAAATGGGCGAGGGGATTCTACATGCATGTATTTCTAGTTTAGTTTATTATGTTTACCACTCTGAAGTGGACGGAAAGCCTTAACAGGTCTTACAACCCAATTGACAAAGGTTCCGAGGGTTAGTCAGTTAGATAAGGTTAATCCCTAAGGGCAGGGCTCGCAAAATGTTAAAAAAAGTGATTGCCCTTGGGCAGGTTGCAACAAAAATTTTGTTGCCCAAAGCTATACTTCTGGCTTGCCGATCTCGAGTGATGTATGTTTTATCTCGTGAGTTGCGTGGTGAATTGTTAACCCCTCGTGATTAACATACGATCACGGATATGGCGTACCGGGAAATATATTTTATCGCCCATCAATTAAACCTTTTGATATCAACAATTTTTTGTTCAATTTCAATACATTTGACAAATCAACTTTTCACACAGCTTTATTGAATGCATAGACGAAATAACAAGACTTGTAAAGTATGTTTTTAATCATGGTCTTCGGCTTAGCCTAATTTCTAGTTGCCCGTTGGGGCATAAGTCAAGAAATTTTAGCTGCCCCGGGACGTCGGGCAGGCGATTCTGCGAGCCCTGCCTAAAGATTATAGTTTTTAGTGAGGGGGGAAAACCGGGGTACCCGGTGAAAAATCCTCGAAGCACAGGAGAGAACCAACCAATATCAACTTACATGAGTTTATCAAGCACAGGGACGCTACCCAACCTAGGTAAATCCCTGCCCTCGACCTGCAGTATAGCAGGCTTAACTCAGAGGTAAGGAGCAGCGCGCTAACCGCATCTGCCACCAGTGCTTCCCTACCAGTCTGTCGAACAGATTGAATGAGTATAGTTGTCGCTCGAGTAAAGCAAATTATATTATTGAGTATTTGAGTCAGTTTGACTATTTTGATCTTTGGAATTGAAGGTTCTGAGATAGAACTTAGGTCTTTAGAATCGTGGTAGGGGACTTAGGATGACTAGCAGTCAAAAAGAAGAACCAAGTTGGTATCAAGATACACAGGAGATACCATTTAGAAAAAGCAATATTGCAATTCGTCAGCACGAACAAATCATATATATTTATGTAATTGTATGCATTATAATCTACAATAAAAAACAAATGCACTAAAGATTGTTGTTGAACTTATGGAATTGTTTAATGTTGTTAATTAAAGTTAATGTCGAATTATAGACAATTCTTATATATTGTCCACCTTTCCATGACTATGGCTATGATCAATTGTTATTAATGTTCCAACTATTTTTTCCTACAATTCTACAATATACATCATAGCAAAAACAACGGTCGCAAGTCTCAATTAGATGTGCGTTTCCATTACAGTAAATTAAACGTTTTCCGATATCTTGGCAAACGCAAAAAATAAACCAAAGGATTGGTTGCAAATGTGAAAAAGTATAATGCGTCTAGGAAGTACCAGAGAATATCTATAAGCTAGCGTTTCCTCATGCTCCATTCCCTTCGTTGTTAGAACATGGTGTACAATCGAATACGGCACAATACCTATGACTGCAATGCATGCAACCAAAAGTATTGTCCTCAGAAATTGCTTTTTTCATTTAACAGACGAGTTGCTTGTGTACGATTACAACCACTTGCATTTTGCAAAGCTAAATTTCTAGCCTGTTTTCGTAGTGAGATGGTTGTCAATATGTACAAAAGACCCGTGACCAGGATAATGGCTACTCCAATATATATTTTGACTGAAAAGTCGTAGATATCAGTTCTAAGTAATGCAGTTTCTTTGACAACGTGAATGAAGCAGATATCCAAATAGATGTTATCCATATGACAATTTTCTTGCCGCTCATCAGGTAGTGATGTTTGAATGAGTAAGTGACCATCAGGCATCAATCTTCTGCGATTGAAATTATTGTTATCATAGATACACGAAATGTTATGCCTAATATTATATTTATATTAAGCATTTGAGTGGATCTTTGATGAACGCGATCAAAAGTAGTACATGAAGAATGACTCCGTATAGGCCGATAATGTATACAGGTAAGTCTTTGAGTTGAAAATTTGAATATGTTTTTGGGGCAGCCAAATCCATTTGTCACGAACAACGAGAAAACAGCTATAGAAAGTAAAATCTGATAATCAAGTGAACTTTAGAAGATGATCTTCAATTCTGGTATATTTCTGTCTCTCTTCCTGATGACCTTTAATATCATGGAAAAGTAAATAAATAACTTTAATAATGTACACGGAGGAGTATTTTAATTAAAGAATTGAAAATCATTTTGAAAGTTTTTAAAGATGTGTACCGCCGCGCAGAAAATTCACAATAATCGAGCAAAGTTCTAGCAATCGAACTTGAATAAGAAGAACATAATTCGTTTCTTTATTCAAGCAATGTATTTTTATGATAAATTTCCCCTGGTAAACAAAACTTTAAATTTATAAACTTGGAGTCGCGAACATTTATAAACTTAGAACGTCGCAACAAAAATAATAACTTGTAATATTCATTAATGAATTATTTTTCATTATTAATAAAGAATAATTATATTTATTATATGGCAAGTGCTTGTTTTGGTAAATCTCGCAATCTGATTGGTCGCTGACGAGGCAGGATTTTCCCGTATTGCCCAAGGGCAATACGGTATTCTTATTGCCCTGCGACGACTTGAACACATTTCAAACCAATAAAAGCATTAAAAAATCCTTTAAAATAATTTAAAACAATGAAAAATAAACGTAAAATAAGGAAAAGGGATAACTACAAGGGATAAAATCAAGTTTTGTTGGCTCAAGTCGAAATATTAAGGTAAATTTTACGATGTTTTTTAACTAAAACAGTCAAGAATATTTTTGTTTTTTCGAACATGCAAAGTTGTTTTTGTCCTTGATCCGATAGCTCAATATCACTATATTTTCTATTAATTTTATATTTTATTCTATAAATGGTACTGTAGAGTAGTTTTACTAAGCTAAGATTAGATAAATTTGTAAAAAACTAAGACAAATTCGTATCATTGAAATTATTTTGACATTTGAAAATGACCGGCTTTGAGTTTCGGACTTTGTACTTTGCCCTCGCGTGACCAATGTTTGGCAAAATGAATTGTTTTTTGTTGTCTGAAATGCCATATAATAAACAACTTACTAACTTCGACTGTTCGGTCTGTACGGTAAAATATCAAGCCTCGGTCTTGCTGTATTGACCTCGCTATCGCTCGGTCAATACAGCAAGACCTCAGCTTGATATTTTACCGTACAGACCTCACGCTCAGTTAGTAAGTAGTATGTCATCATCGTCATTTTCGAAATTCAGAATAATTCCTGTCTTTTTTATTACATGATTCACATCTTAAACAAATAGAAATACATCAGAGTTGTAAATACATGACCGCAATGTTGATTTTCAGTCAATTTCGCATAAATTTTCTAATGATGTTCACAAAACATACATGGCCTTCTTTCAATCAAGTTATAAAATATTATCAAACAATATATTCAATTTCTGTTGTTTTCGAATGTAAATTTTACTTCTAATTTCACTTTATTTAACATGACATGATCATTAATAAATCATTCATATGTTTATAAAAGGTGAAACTTAATCGTGCAGTCGTATATAGTCGGTGAAATTGAAGCAAAGTCAAAGATGAATTTCAATATCAACTTTAAGTACTCGCCTACGTATTTCATCTGCTTATGTGGCGTCATTTCCCACGTACTACTTTTGATCGCTTTCATCAAAGATCCTCTCAAATGTTTTAGAAATTCTGCAACCTATCTCGTCGCTAACCTCGCAGCTTCTGATCTCATAATATCTTTCTGTGGAATATTTGTAATACTACAAGTACATTGGAGTTTCCAGATCATTTGGCGTGCAACACTGTCTGTATCTATGCTAACAATCGTTTCAATCGCAGCAGATCGGTTCCTAATGATCGCATTTTCATTCAAACATCATTACTTAATGAACGGCAAGAAAATAGTCATTTGGATAATATTTATTTGGATGCTATGTTCCAGTTCTGCAGTGCAAAGGTTCTTATCTCCTGAGTCATATGCACATGAAATTAATGCTACAGATATTTATATGGGAGTGATAATGATGTTTTTGACAGGCCTTCTGTACGTACTGACCTCTCTCTCGTTGCGAAAGCAAGCACGAAATTTAGCATTGCATAACCCAGAAAGTTCGAACCGTACTCAACGAATTCGTGAGTTAAGAGAGAGGCGGTTTTTGAATACAATATTTTTGGTAGCGTGTATCGCAGTCGTTGGTACTATTCCTTGTTTAATTACATACAGAGTTCTTAAGGAAAAGGGAATTTACAATCAGCGACCACTCGCCATAGATATATTGTTTTGTTTCTTACTAACATTATTCTATTGTACTTTTGCCGTAAATCCTTTGATATATTTCCTGCGTTTAGCGAACTATCGTAAAACATTTTTTGTGCTCTACTGGAGACACAGGTCGCACTGACGCACGGTAAACAATAATATATCAAAAGCCTGCTGTCTGGTAGATGGGCGAAGCTACAAAACCGGTAAATATTCTACCTGGCTACTGATAACTATCTTAGAAACAATAACTGGTTGTAGACCTGGATTCATGGGTTCCCTAAATTTTGAATTGAAAAGAAGATATATGGAAACATGGAAACATAAAACGCGCAAACGAAAAATATCTGTATCAACAATATATAAACGTTTTGCGTTTAAGATTTTGCTTTAAGATTTAGTCTGCGTCACATCAAGCTAAATATAGTAATTATCCATGTTACAGTATGGCTCGTTATATCTGGTAGATGGTCTTGTAAATATAACTTGAATATTTTATGATTGATAAAGATTGTCTTTGAACTAATTTCTAAATTGTCTAGAGCTTCTTGTTTTCATATGATTCCATTGTGGCTAAGAAGGTAGCGCTTTTATATACCATGAGTCCCAAACGCTGACCACACCTCGCTATAAAAATATAATCGCTCTTAAAGAACGACATGAAATATCAATAGCGTAGCTTCTTTCAAATAACTAGTGTATGCATGCGTCCTGCAAATATCACATCTATAAGATTTGTTCTCAATATTTCTTAAATAGACCACGCAAAATATCCCTGCATAACATTACTTCTTCTGATTCACGAAACTCTCCATTCGTGTCGAATTGACGGATCTGACGAATCGAACCATTTAGACCTACCTTATAGACCTATAACATTACACTAAAACTGATTCACCAATCTCCGTTCCTGCTCAATGGACGAATCGAATCACTAATTGGACGAATATGAAAAATCTAAAACGTCGCGAAAAAAACCCAACTAATTGGAATGTTCATTAATGCACTCTTTTTACAACACTGTACATTTTCTTCAATTTTCATTTTTTTAGCCGTTCTAAATTATCTTATCCATCTTTACCTCGACTTCTATCATTTCCTATAGCACTGGCAATAATTATTCTTCGCCCTTATATATACACCATTAATAATTTACCTATTAAAGATTCAATTTATCTTACTGTCATATTTATGTAAATATTCGCCATTGCTCCTATTACCAGGGTGTGGGACGCCAGACAGAATTTGTGAGTTTAACCGGGCATTCTGAGATTAATGTGGTATTACTATTGTCATGCAAGCCATAAAATTAAAAAACTAATCATCTTTTCAATTCCTACAGAGAAGTCTTACATTCTTACGTAACTGTCAATCTGTGATATTAAATGATCTTTTCAATAAAAATAGAGTGTACTATTAAACTGTGTAAACTATTCATATTAAAACTGCGTGTAAACAGTGTCAGGAAAAAGCTAGCTATAATATTAATAACAAATTCGTACATTATTAAACAAATACTGTAACTTAATTGTTGTTAACACATAGGATTTCCACCGTTTTTGTTCCGGAATATCTTACATAAATCTTCAGAACGGTGAAACTTAATCAAAGTCAAAGATGAATTTCAATATCAACTTTAAGTACTTGCCTGCGTATTTTATCTGCTTATGTGGCGTCATTTCCCACGCACTACTTTTGATCGCTTTCATCAAAGATCCTCTCAAATGTTTTAGAAATTCCGCAACTTATCTCGTCGCTAACCTCGCAGCTTCTGATCTTATATTATCCTTCTCTGGCTTATTCGTAATACCAGAAGTACATTGGAGTTGCCATATCATTTGGCGTGCAACACTGTATGTATCTATGGCAACAATCGTTTCAATCGCAGCAGATCGGTTTCTAATGGTCGCCTTTCCATTCAAACATCATTACTTAATCGTTCATAGTAATTTGGATAATATCTATTTGGATGCTATCATCCTGCAGTTTTCCTTTGACAATGTTCTTATCTCCTGGTTCAATTGTATATGAAATCAATTCTATAGATATCTATATGGCAGTGTTCAAGATAATTATTATAATTTGGATTTCTTCAGGGTTCAGTTTAAAACGGTGGAATTCTGCTGGGTTAGATTGGGCTATTCCAATTTTAATCCATACCCTCTGTCTTAGGACCTGTTAATAATTAATGATGCCTATCCCAGGGTGCATTCTGTGTAAAAAGGGTTCAAGATCTCTGTCATGGAGTCACGATAGTGTTAGGCATAGCAGAGATTATTCTCTGTCATGTTGGCATGTTTTCTACTTAATATGCTCGAAGTGACTATATGTCCGGAATGTTTTCAAAAAACTAAATGTCCGGCAGGTTTTGTAATACGAATTAAAGTTAGATTTTTTAAAAATAAATCAACTTCCCCCCCATGCAACTTAACCCTAACACTAACCCTATATAAAAGTGAAAATTGGTAAGGAAAAAAAAGATTGAAAATATGAAGTGAACGAGAGGGTGCTTGCTGGGATTGGAATGCACAATGTTTGAATTTGTAGGCGCATGCCCGTTACCACTATGCTACCATCCCTAAAAACCTCGCAAAAGATACGTTTTTATATTTAGTGATATGAATGTCAACTTTTTAAATATCTAACTGCCGGACATAATATTTTTTCAACTATTGTACGATTTTTTGTGTTTCAACCTACAGTATATGATCTACTCGGTTTGTAAATGTGAGAATATGTTACTTACATGTTGTTTCCCTGTATGAAGATGAGATACTGTCGTTTGTGTTAAATGTAACACAAATTTGCTGTCATGGCGTATATCCAGTATATAATTTAGATGGAAATCTTCACCATCAATTATAATTATCATAATAATTACTATCAATTATAATTATCATATAATTACTTCAATCTTCAACTTGAAGATTACTATCAATTATAATTATATAGGCGCATGCGCTTATATGCGGGGAAATAGGATAATTACATTCAAATTAACCGCATGTGAAAAGCATACCAGTGTGTTGGCCGCCAAAATTATAAAATGATACAATGGATCCATATAAACGTCCAATGTCCTTTATCGGTCATGTATTTTCCAAAACGCGTTACAGAACTGGTCAGGCATACCGAAATACAGTATATACTAGTCATGTAGAATATGGAAATGAGGTTCTCAAACTCATTAATAATTCATGAGCAAAACACAAAGGTAATCACCACCGTATCGTTGTCTTGATACCACTGTAATAAACACCCATAAATTAACTCAACTTTCGCGTTGAATTTCTCTTTAAATACTGGTTTGTTTGAGAAGCTATATCATAAACTCGAAGTCGTTTATTATAGTGATTTAAAAACACCTCAAAGTATGTTAAAAAACTCGGCTAGCACCTTAGTTGTTTTTGAACACACTTTTCGGTGTTTCAAATCACTTTGTTATATCTGATACCAAGTGTCCAAGTCCGTTTTTCGTGGCTTTTCATTGGACGAGTAATACACGCGTAGCGGTCCAAAAATTACGATGTTTCCGCGTAATCAATGGCAACGGCAACAATGCATTTATTTTTCCCTAGGGAAAAATAACAAAACCGGAAGTAAATGGCGAAAGCCCATTCTTTACTGTTTTTCTATATTTTAATCGAAATTTTAAGATTTAAATCGACAATTTATTTGTCATATGACACTTGGTATATAACAAATCACTTATTTACTGAAACCTCGGGAAAACAGTATGTTTTGTGGCCTCTCGGGTCCACAAACCACACTGTATCCCTCGGCGTCAGTAAATAAGTGTTAAATAATAAACTCCTTCTCGTGTATGATATATTACTTATATACTGGTTATTTATACCGAAACTTATACATTCACTTGGCAAATTTATGTTTTCCTATCACAACAAGTTATTACCGTTTTCTTTCCTCAACTTATTTAATCCTGCATGCGTGGTAAGCAAATTCATCGCTATGGAAGAAACGTTAGCATATATCGATCTCATGCTTGTAAAACTAATCACCTTTATCAAGGTCCTAAACTCTGGTGTTCTCTCCCTGACATTGTTAGAAATGCTGAGACATTAAATTGCTTCAGGAATAGAATGTTAATTGCAATATCTACACGAGCTATAAACCCATCGTTATATATGAGCAGTGTTTAATCTTCACAGGTGAATCAAGATTGGATTTGCTAGCTCAGCTTTATACTGATGTTTACTATACAATATACGCAAATTATAGTGTTCTATGTCTCTCATGCTTTAGGTGACATCCCCTTGCTTCATTGTCACTTGCAGCAGGGCATATTTTAAGGATTTCTAAGTGGGGGGCCATTTGTGGAAAAGGGCCCTTAATTCTGGAGCTCTGAAATTGCCAAGCCAATAGTATTTCAATGTACTATATAAGCCATAAAAACAATATTTCGTTAAACACAGACAAATCATTTATTCTGTAAACCACCCAATGTAAAAGTGGGGGGTCCATCAAGAGGGCCTGGGGGGCCAAGTGGCCCCCGAGTATATATGTTAAAATATGCCTTGGTCACTTGTATATCTCAAGTCATTCCTCCTAATTGTTATTCTGATATATCGATTTCTGCTCATCCTTTTTTATGTGAATGGAATAGTGGCAGAATGAATACATTCCAAACTCCAAGTATATAATATATAGAAGTAAGTTAGATACCGATAAAGTACACCGAATCGGGAATGGATTATGATGTTAAAGTAAATGGCCAGAAAACGAGTAAAATGTTTGGAGAAGGTGGTTTAATATAGCAGTATGTACAGGTGGAGCATTATACAAAAATGATGATCGATACCCGCTTCGAGACTTTGTATTAAAATGATATTCAACGGGATGTTTGACGAATGCATACGAATGTAAAATAACTTAAAACATTTTTTCTGAGTGAATTCTTCAACATGTCAATCGATTGATTGTTTTCTCGTTTCTCTTGCCAGAAAAGCAGTCTTAGTTTTAGTCACGTGTTGTTTACCACTCTGAAGAGGACGGAAAGCCATAACAGGTCTTACAACCAAAGGTTCCGAGGGTTAGTCAGTTAGATAAGGTTAATCCCTAAGGGTTATAGTTTTTAGCGAGGGAGGAAAACCGGAGTACACGGAGAAAAATCCTCAAAGCACAGGAGAGAACCAACCAATATCTACCTTACATGTGAAGAAGAACCAAGTTGGTATATCAAGATACACAGGAGATACCATGCATTTAGAAATTTTCGTTATTACAAAAAAGCAATATTGCAATTCGTCAGCACGAACAAATCGTATATATATATTTAAGTAAACTGCATGTATGCATTATAATCTACAATAAATAACAAATGTACTAAAGATTTTTGTTAATCTTATGGAACTGTTTAATGTTGTTCATTAAAGTTAAGGTCGTTCATTAAAGTTAATGTCGTTCATTAAAGTTAATCTCGAATTAGACAATTCTTATATATTGTCCACCTTTCCATGACTATGGCTATGATCAAATGGATCAATTGTTATTAATGCTCCAACTATTTTTTCCTACAAAAGGCTACAATTCTACAATATACATCATAGCATAAACAACGGTCGCAAGTCTCAATTAGATGTGCGTTTCCAATATAGTAAACTAAACGTTTTCTGGTATCTTGGCAAACGCAAAAATGTAATTTTTGATTGGTTGCAAACGTGAAAAAGTAATAATGTGTCTAGAAAGTACCAGAGAATATCTAAGGCTAGTGTTCCCTTATGATCCATTCCCTTCGTCGTTAGAACATGGTGTACAATCGAATACGGCACAATACCTATGACTGCAATGCATGCAACCAAAAGTATTGTCCTCAGAGTTGCTTGTGTACGATTATAACCATGCACTTGCATTTTGCAAAGCTAAATTTCTAGTCTGTTTTCGTAGTGAGATGGGTGTCAATATGCACAAAAGACCCGTCACTAGGATAATGGCTACTCCAATGTATATATTGACTGAAAAGTCATAGATATCAGTTCCAAGTAATGCAGTTTCTTTGACAGCGTGAATGGAAGCAGATATCCAAATAGATGTTATCCATATGGCAATTTTCTTGCCGCTCATCAGGTAGTGATGTTTGAATGGGTAAGTGACCATCAGGCATCGATCTGCTGCGATTTAAATTATTGTTATCATAGATACACGAAATGTTATGCCTACTATGATATTCAAACTCCAATGTACGAACCAAGTGTGGTATGGTCCACATAAGGATATTATGAGATCAGAAACAGAGATGCGTTGCAGAATTTCTAAAGCATTTGAGTGGATCTTTGATGAGCGCGATCAAAAGTAGTACATGAAGAATGACTCCATATATGCCGATAATGTATACAGGTAATTCTTTCAGTTGAAAATTTGAATATGTTTTGGGGGCAGCCAAATCCATTTGTCACGAACAACGAGAATACAGCTATAGAAAGTAAAATCTGATAATCAAGTGAACTTTAGAAGATGATCTTCACTTCGGGTAAATTTCTGTCTCTCTTCCTGATTGTCTTTACCTTTAATATCGTGGAAAATAAAATAAATAACTTTAATAATGTACACGGAGGAGTATTTTAATTAAAGAATTGAAAGTCATTTTGAAAGTTTTTAAAGATGTGTGCCGCCGCGCAGAAAATTCACAATAATCGAGCAAAGATCTAGCAATCGAACTTGAATAAGGAGAACATAATTCGTTTCTTTATCCAAGCAATGTATATTTATGATAAATTTTCCCTTGTAAACAAAAACTTTAAATTTATAAACTTGGAGTCGACTTATTAAAATTATTTTTTTAGAACGTCGCGACAAAAATAATAACTTGTAATATTCATTAATTCATTCTTTTTCATTAATAAAGAATAATTATATGTCATCATCGTCATTGTTGAAATTCAGAATAATTCCTGTATTTTTTATTCCATGATTCACATAAGTCCCAATTTTGGGTCTTAAACAAATAGAAATATATCAGAGTTGTCAAATACATGGACCGCAATGTTGATTTTCAGACAATTTCCCACAAATTTTATAATGATGTTCACAATGATGTTCCGTTTTGGACACATTGCAATATATTAATCAAGCTATAAAATGTTATCAATCAATATATTCAATTTCTGTTGTTTTCGAATGTAATTAATAAATCATTAAAAAATCATTCATTTGTTTATATAAAAGGTGAAACTTAATCGTGCTGTCGTATAGTCACTATACCCTAATTCACCTCGTGCTATAGTTAGTCCTGATTATCTTGCTTAACGGTGAAATTGAAGCAAAGTCAAAGATGAATTTCAATATCAACTTTAAGTACTCGCCTACGTATTTCATCTGCTTATGTGGCGTCATTTCCCACGTACTACTTTTGATCGCTTTCATCAAAGATCCTCTCAAATGTTTTAGAAATTCTGCAACCTATCTCGTCGCTAATCTCGCAGCTTCTGATCTCATAATATCTTTCTGTGGACTATTTGTAATGCTAGAAGTACATTGGAGTTTCCATATCATTTTGCGTGCAACACTGTCTGTATCTATGCTAACAATCGTTTCAATCGCAGCAGATCGGTTCCTAATGGTCGCATTTCCATTCAAACATCATTACTTAATGAACGGCAAGAAAATAGTCGTTTGGATAATATTTATTTGGATGCTATGTTTCTGTTCTCCTGTGCAAAGTTTCTTATCTCCTGAGTCATATGTATATGAAATTAATGCTATAAATGTTTATATTGGAGTGATAATAATGTTCTTTACAGGCCTTCTGTATGTGCTGACCTCTCTCTCGTTGCGAAAGCAAGCAAGAAATTTAGCATTGCATAACCCAGAGAGTGCGAACCGTACTCAAAAAATTCGTGAGTTAAGAGAGAGGCGATTTTTTAATACAATAATTTTGGTAGCGTGTATCGCAGTCGTTGGTACTGTTCCTTGCTTAATTACATACAGAGTTCTTAAGGAAAAGGGAATTCACAATCAACGACCACTCGCCATAGATATATTGTTTTGTTTCTTACTAACATTATTCTATTGTACTTTTGCCGTAAATCCTTTGATATATTTCTTGCGTTTAGCGAACTATCGTAAAACATTTTTTGTGGTCTACTGGAGACACAGGTCGCACTGACACATGGTAAACAATCATAATTATATCAAACGCGTGCTGGCTGGTAGATGGACGAAGCTACAAAATCGGTAAATATTCTACCTGCATGGCTGCTGATAACTATCTTAGAAACAAGAACTGGTTTGTTGATCTATAGATGCATGGGTCCCCTAAATTTTGAATTGAAAAGAAGATACATGGAAACATGGAAACAAAAAATGCGCAAACGAAAAATATTTGTATCAACAATATAGATTGACGTTTTGTGTTTAAGATTTTGCTGTAGGATTTAGTCTGCGTCACGTCAAGCTAAATATAGTAATTATTCATGACACAGTATGGCTTGTTATATCTTGTATATGTGCTTGTAAATATAACTTGCATTTGTATAATTTAGTATAAAAACCTACAATTCATAAGGATTGTCTTCGAACTAATTTCTAAATTGTCTACAGCTTCTTGTTTTCATATGATCCCTTCTGGCTAGAAGGTAGCGCATTTATTTACCAGTTCCAACCGCTGACCTGTTACACCTCGCCTTACAAATATAGTCGTTCTTAAATAAACGACATGAAATATCAATAGCGTAGCTTCTTTCAAATAGCTAGTGTATGCGTCCATCCCAAATAAAAAACAAAACTGCAAATATCACATCTATAAGATTTGTTCTCAAACATATTTCTTAAATAGAACATGCAAAATGTTGCTGCATAACATTGCTTCTTCTCATTCACGAATCTCTCCATTTGTGTCTAATTGACGTATCTGACGAATCGAACCTTTTAGACATACCTTATAGACCTAACAATACACTAAAACTGATTCACCAATCTCCGTTCCTGCTCAATGGACGAATCGAATCACTAATAGGACGAATCTGAAAAATCTAAAACGTCGTGAAAAAAAACCCAACTTGGAATGTTCATTAATGCACCCTTTTTACCTAAGCACTATATATATCATCATCACTTTTGAAATCCAGATAAATTTCATGTATTTTTATTACATGATTCATATAGGCCATAATTTTGGGACTCAAACAAATAGAAATACATCGAAGTTCCGAAATGCATGGACCGTAATGTTGATTTTCATGCAGTCTATTTTACACACATTTTCTAATGATGTTCACAAAAACTACATGCCTTCTGTAGGATTGATACTAAAAAGATTCACAGTATATAAAAAAATTAAAATATATCATACAACACTGTACATTTTCTTCAATTTTCATTTTTCTTAGCCGTTCTAATTTATCTTATCCATCTTCACCTCGACTTCTATCATTTCCTATAGCACTGGCAATAATTATTCTTCGCCTTATATATTCACCATTAATAATTTACCTATTAAAGATTCAATTTATCTTACTGTCATATTTATGTAAAGATTCGCCATTGCTCCTATATTACCAGGGTATGGGAAGCCAGACAGAATTTGTGAGTTCAACGGGGCGTTCTGAGATTAATGTGGTAGTACTATTGTCATGCAAGCCATAAAATTATCAAGCCATCTTTTCAATTCCTACAGACAAGTCTTACGTAACTGTCAATCTGTGATATTAAATTATCTTTTCAATAAAAATAGAGTGTACTATTAAACTGTGTAAACTATTCATATTAAAACTGCATGTAAACAGTGTCAGGAAAAAGCTATAATATTAATAACAAATTCGTACATTATTAAACAAATACTAACTGTAACTTGTTGTTAACACATAGGATTTCCACCGTTTTTGTTCCGGAATATCTTACATAAATCTTCAGAACGGTGAAATTTAATATCATTAAAGTCAAAGATGAATTTCAATATCAACTTTAAGTACTTGCCTGCGTATTTTATCTGCTTATGTGGCGTCATTTCCCACGTACTACTTTTGATCGCTTTTATCAAAGACCCTCTCAAATGTTTTAGAAATTCCGCAACTTATCTCGTCGCTAACCTCGCAGCTTCTGATCTTATATTATCCTTCTCTGGATTATTCGTAATACCAGAAGTACACTGGAGTTTCGATATCATTTGGCGTGCAACACTGTATGTATCTATGGCAACAATCGTTTCAATCGCAGCGGATCGGTTTCTAATGGTCGCCTTTCCATTCAAACATCATTACTTAATGAACGGCAAGAAAATAGTCATTTGGATAATATCTATTTGGATGCTATCATCCTGCAGTTTTCCTTTGAAAATGTTCTTATCTCCTGGTTCAATTGTATATGAAATCAATTCTATAGATATCTATATAGGAGTGTTCGTAATTTCCATGACAGGCCTTCTGTACGTGTTGACCTCTATCTCATTGCGAAATCAAGCAAGAAATTTAGCATTGAATAACCCAGAAAGTGGTTCGAACCGTACACACAGAATTCGTGAGTTAAAAGAGAGGCGGTTTTTGAATACAATACTTTTGGTAGCGTGTATCGCAGTCGTCGGTGTTGTTCCGTGCTTAATTTTATACAGAGTTCTTATCGCGAAGGGATTGAATAATCAGTCACTCGCCATAGATATATTGTTTTGTTTCTTACTCACATTATTCTATTGTACTTTTGCCGTAAATCCTTTGGTATATTTCCTGCGTTTAGCGAACTATCGTAAAACATTTTTTGTGATCTACTGGAGGCGCAGATCGCACTGATATAGTAAACAATCGTATATCAAACGCATGCTGGCTGGTAGATGGACGAAGCTACAAAACCGGTAAATATTCTAGCTACTGATGGCTATTTAGAAATCGTTGTAGGTATGGATACATGGGTCCCCGAAATGTTGAATTGAAAAGCAAATATATGGACTAATCGATACATTGAGAGAAAAATTGTATCTGACGAAAGAGTAACGTCATACAAGTTACTTGGCGTATATTTAAGTAACGATCTCACATGGAACTTACACTGTGACTATATTATTAAGAAAGCTAACAAGAGACTATATTATTAAGAAAGCTAACAAGAGACTTTACATTCTGCGTATATTACGGAAAGTAAGCATTAGGCGCCAAGAATTAATAACAGTATACTGCAGCTTAATCAGACCAATTCTTGAATATGCTGCCCCTGTTTGGTCTGCAATCCCGGACTATTTAAAAACTAAAGTTGAAAAAGTCCAAAAGCGAGCCCTAAAAATAATTGATCCTGGTTAACACCATATGAAGAGTCGCTGTGCAGAGTTGGTCTGCAAACATTGACAAAAAGACGAGAAGATATTTGTAGGAAATTTGCTAGAGACAACAAATTATCTGGTCCCCTTAAAGAACTTTTTAACAATAACAGTGCTGGTATTAATCATGAATATAACTTACGGCATATACGCGAACCGAATTGTGTAAACTTTGTAAATACTGATAGATTTTTAAATTTCATAACCTGTAAATATTGATATAACATCTTAATGTAATGTTAACATTATAACACTATTACTTAGCTATACTCTATGTAATAACTTGTAATTCAGCGTTTGCTGCAATAAGTTTTTAAATAAACCTTCATTATTATTATAATTATATGGATTCTGATGGATCCCTTATATTTTGAAATGATATGGGAATTTTATGACCAGATAGATGGCATGCCATGGGCTCACGTCTTGGGTGCTTACAACTACTATTTTCCTCTCGTTCTATGAAGCATGTTGGCTTAAACATTCTGAAAATGATTTAAAACCATTGTACTATATATCGCGGTCACTATGTTGATGATTTGTCCATTGAGTTTACTTCATCCTGATCATTGCTGCTCATTTTCATTGTTTTTCGAAAATCAAAATACTTTGATTCCTAGTCGAATATTCTATTAATATTATACAAGTGAGAATAGATTGAAAAGGACAATTGTCTGCCTTTCTTTACTGAAAGTTCTATATTTGATATACCTGTATATTCCTCCTATACATACAAAGGAGTTTGATATTTCGTCATTTTAATATTTTCTCGTCTATTTTGCATACCAAAATACAAATATTTAAAGAAATTATGAGCCAAAAGGTTATCGTGAAATGCGTTTGGATAAGATTTAAATGTTCATTTAGCTACGGATGTTTTTGAAAAAGCTACACCATAGCCTACGTCATAGATCCTAACTCGATTCCTTGCGCTTCTTAGGACACCAGTAAGCAAATAACCCGGTTCTGTCCATGCGCAGGTTAGTTAAGGTTGAAACATTCCCTGGTCGAGCCTGAATTTGATGCATTTGCGCTTCAAAAAACTAACCCAGTTTAAATTTAACCATGGGCGAACCAAGGCAATATGTTGTAGAGTTGCTTCCATCGGGATATTTTCGTAATCGATTAATCGCTGTCAACAATCGATTAATCGTATGGAATACATTAAATCATGACACGTGCAAAACGTGACCGAGAAAACGTAGCGTTTCGAAATGTAAACATCGTGAAACATTTTGCAAATTGCATGCCTAACGGTTGCAATGGTAGTTTAGACGAGGTGAAATTGACACCGCGGCATTAGTGATGTCAGATATCTGATTGGTTCATGAGAACATTCGATTTCGTCAGCCAATGAGAGTTTACGCCTTTTGACAGGTTTTATTTACTTAAATTGACTGCAACGAGAGCGCCCGAATGCTTAACTCTTCGCATTCTTCTAATTTCAGGAAGAAAGTTTTGGTAAATATCATACTGTGAATGTTCCGATTATCGTTAAATAATCAATTGCCAAAAAGTAGTCAATTAATTGGGATCAGCTCTAATATTTTGCATAGTGCTAGGTGGGCTAATTACATGTATGTTGACTTGCAATGCAGGGTGGGTAATTCTTTTTCATCTATATATTTATAATTATTACACATACTTTAATTTTAATAAATTCAAATATTCAATAAAAGTTACTGTACATGGAAAGTATTTATTGCATTTCATTCTGTGTAGCCTGTCAATTGACCTTGCCAAGGTTTTGCGAGATCTTGGCAAGGTTTCGCACTTGATCTTGGCAAGGTTTTGTAAGATCTTGCAAAAGATCTTGCCAAGATCTTGTCTAAATCCTGCAATAGCATGGAAAGATCTTGCAAAGATCCACCAAGATCATGCCAAAATCCTGCAAGATCTTGGCATTATCCTGCAAGATCATGGCATAATCTTGCAGGATTTTGGCAAGAACTTGCTGGAATATTAGCAAGATTGGCAACCTGGGATTGTTACAACATTTTTCGATAATGCTCACAAAGGGTCCCAAATAGTTATGCTGGAAAAGGCAAATTTTCTGGAGGTGCATACCCCTAGAAAGTTTTACTACCAGTGCATACTCTACAATTTTAATGGTATAATTTATTATATAAATGCAGAGAGGGCAGAAGGGTGAATTTGGTATTCCATAACAATTTGCACCTCCAGCTCTTTTACATGTAGATGAGCCTTGAACTGCATCTGAATCTGAACCGAACTCTAACCCTAACCTGGGGAGTTTTCAGGCTAGCAAGATAGCAGTAACGGTGAAGATTTCCATCTAAATGATATACTGGATATATGCCATGATAGCAAATTTGTGTTACATTTAATACAAATGACAGTATCACATCTTCATACAGGGAAGCAAGTTGTAAGTAACATATTCTCACATTTACAAACCGAGTAGATCATATATTGTAGGTTGAAACACAAAAAATCGCACAGTAGTTTTAAACATATTCTGTCCGGCAGTTAGCTATTTAAAAAGTTGACATTCATATCACTAAATATAAAAACGTAGCTTTTGCAAAGGTTTTCAGCGATGTTAGCATAGTGGTAATGGGCATGCGCCTACAAATTCAAACATTGTGCATTCCAATCCCAGCAAGCACCCTCTCGTTCACTTCATATTTTCAATCTTTTTTTTCCTTACCAATTTTCACTTTATAGGGTTAGTGTTAGGGTTAAGTTGCAGGGGAAGTTGATTTATTTTTAAAAAATCTAACTTTAATTCGTATTACAAAACTGGACATTTAGTTTTTTGAAAACATTCCGGACATATAGTCACTTCGAACATATTAAGTAGAAAGCATGTGAAAGAAAACATGCCAACATGACAAAGAATAATCTCTGCTATGCCTAACACTATCATGACTCCATGACAGAGATCTTGAACCCTTTTCACATAGAATGCACCCTGGGATAGGCACCATTAATTATTAACAGGTCCTAAGACGGGGGGGAGTATGGATTAAAATTAGAATAGCCCAATCTAACCCAGCAGAATTCCACATTTTAAACTGAACCCTGAAGAAATCCAAATTATAATAATCATCCCTGTAATCATTTCAGGCTCAACTAGCCCTGACCTTACAGATAGGAGGACAAGTATCAGCAATCTGCACACGTGTGTGCAAAAACTGCATAATTAAGTAATATTTTGACAATTTTGTGGAAGACTAAATTTAGATATAAAAGAATTCAGTATAAACAATACATAGATTTTGATATACTCACATTCTCCAGACAATGCCGAGCCAATGGAGATTAGTAAAATAAGCTGGAAAGAAAATAATTTACTTGGAAAACTTGAAATCATCCTGCCTGAAAAGTTGTTACATCGCCCGTTTCACTTCTACTTTTACTTACATGAATTTCTCCAGGAATGGTTACCGCGAGCCAATTATTTCACGGGCTACTTTTGGTCTCAGCCGCTGGGCAAACATAGTGACGTTTCATTTTGGTCGCCATTTTGTATTTTAAGTTTTTTCTATGCTGATATTTGCATGTTTTTGTGCTTTTAAACCACTATTTTGAATCAAAATGAGCAAGCAAACGGAAAATGTAGCCGACGAAGAACTGAACGTGGAAGAGTTGGAAGTAACCTCGGCAGTTCTCATGGCGGGAGCACATCATCTTGGCAAGCAGTGCGAACAAGATTTTAGAAAGTTCATGGCATGCAGATATGATACGCGAGACCCGAGAAAATGCTTGGAGGAGGGAATAAAAGTGACTAGTTGTGCACTAGGATTTTTTAAAACTGTGAAAGCGAACTGTAATGACGAATTCGCCAAGTACTGGACATGTTTGGATCATAATAATCAAGAATTTGGTCACTGTAGAAAGCCTCAAGGAGTCTATGATTCCTGTCTGTTGGTTAAACTGGGCTGGAAGACTGAGCAACCAGTACATTTAAAGTTGTAATATTATAAAACTGGCTAGAACTTTAATAACTTGCTCGATATGTTGACTTAAGTTATCGCATGATTTTACAAATATGTGTCTTTGTTTGTAGATTCATATTGGAATGGTGAGCTTTGAATATTATAAACTATACAATTTTGGTTGGTTTAGTTATGCCATTTAGACTGGCATTGTCATTCAGCTCTCTCCTCTGCAGAGGCTATTTATTTAATTTTTTTATGATTAGCGCTAGAGCGTAATTGAACATCAAGTATGATAACCGCGGGCGGCTCTGCCCGCACTCCGATTTTCAGCAGTTTCCTCATTATATTACCATTTAGCACGTTTTATTTATTACCATCTAGCGCATTATTTTATTTATTAGCCAATATTAGCATATCCTTTTATATATTTTTTTTATCCAAGCCTCTGTGAAGGAGAGAGGTCATACAGTAGGGTTGCACCAGAACTTGTTTCCGGCAGGTTAGTTCTGGCCCGAACCCTTATTTTTTAGGGTTCCGGCCTGAACTGATGAAGAAAGCATGCCCAGAATGGGAACCGTGAGTGTCTTCATTAGAGAAAAACAATATAAAGTTCATTTACTGATGAACATCAACCAAATATTTGAACAAATCACATTACTGACATCATTTTTACTGCAAAGTTCACTTTGCAATAATGTAATGACTGGGAAAATTCAAACGATTGAATCATAAATAGGTGGATAAATGGATAATGTTAACAAACTGGGGGGTGCCCATGCACGATTGAAGTGCCATGTTTAGATTATATAAAATTCAATGGCTTATTTTTCAAACATTTAAACATTTTAGCTACAGTTGCACATCTTAAGTTGTTCTTCTGTTAGTTTAATGGAAAAGTTGGGAAAAGTATGATAAATTATCGGCCTAACCGTCAGGAATTTTGTCTTTGCCAATGGGGATTCGGGCGATTGTACTCCCCGTAACACAAATTTTGGCGAGGACTGCAAATCAATGCGCATAAATAAACATGGCGCAGAAATATTAAATTCAGGGTAGCACGGGTGGCGGAAGCGGTTAGCGTGCTGCCTCTTACCACTGAGTTGAGCCTGTTTCACAACAGGTCGAGGTCACTGTTGGTACTCGCATGAGATCGGCAGTGTGGTCAAATAACTCAATCCATGTAAGTTGAGATTTTCTCCTACTCCGGTTTCCTCCCTCTAATACTAACCCTTAGGAACTAACAATGGGGCCACAGTAATTGGCTGACGCTGTTGTGGACTCCCTGCCATTGAGGCGAAGTTGAATAAAAAAATAAAAATAAACATGGCGCAGACGTATGAGTGTGTGTCGTAAATTGAGAACAATTCTGGGACAAGAGATTTAGGATTGGCGTATATTATTTGGGTTGCAATTAATCTGAATTAATTAAGCGAGTTTCGCCACAAAACATGTCAATTTATGTTGACGATTTCGTTCAAAATATGCAAGACAAAGATCTTCGATCGAAAATGTTGTGTGTGATTTTGTCGGCGATCTTGGTAAGTTGTACAATTTATAAACATTTAGTAATGACGTGTTCCTAGCGTAAATTTACAGAAACTACTCGAATCTGTGATGAAATACATGAATATTTTCTTACACAAATCAAGCTACCAACTGTATGCCTTTCATTTGCTTCGCTACAAGTGTTGCTTGTTTGTGCAAAGACAGATTGTTGTAGTAATTGGGAGACTGGCAGTCTATGAAATTCTGCACACATCTGTTCATACGAATGCGATAGGAATTGTTATGAAATAATGGATTCTATTCTTGAAGATTTAATACACTTCCTTGTTTACAGTAAGAACTTGTTTCATACCTTCTTTTAAAATGCGCTGAAGTGCAGTCGCTTCATATATGCAAACTTATCCGCATAAACCGCACTTATAAACCCATCAATTATCTGAAGTATTTACTAATTCTATTTATTTTCTTTGGTATTTTACTTGAATCGTGTAGCTATGAATTATGTAATGATCTACAGTTCAGGCACGTTATATAATAACATGTAACTTAATAACTATGGTTACATTTTTTTAAACTCTGAGTACACATAGAAAAGACAAACTTTGTGAAAATTGACCCGCTATAAAAGCATTGATACTTTTTCTGAAACAAATATCATTTCCGTGCAGTTACTGCAGTATATATTATAGGCTATAGCCTGTGAACAGACGCCGCTCTCGATCGCAGGAGACAGTTGATTTATGGCCGGCATATTGAAATATCATTCTGTCTCTTTCTAGTAACTAATAAGCCCACAATAAGCCGCGTGAATAAAATAATAAATAGTAAAGCTCTCATGCTTGTACTGAAAAATATACTTAAGAGTCGAGAGTACCGTCTATTCACAGGCTACGTGCAGCACGAAGAGAATTGCATAGAAGTAGACAATGCTATTTATAGAAAAGCGAAAGACCAAGCCCAAGGGAACCAAAGTGCATTTCCAGTGGCAAATTTCATGCAATGCTTCCGCTCCTTTCGAAAAATCAAGAAATTGAATTGTTTTGGAAGAAAGTTTATACGGTATAGTTACACAGACTACACAGTGCATTGAATAATGCACTGTGTAGAAACGTCACGCATAGTTTTCGACATTATATGGTATGCATAAACACTGCAAAACTACTGTAAAACCCAGGGGCGCACATTAGGGGGGTGTGTGTGGGGGGGGGGGGAGGGTGTGACTCCCAAATGGTAAAATTACACTACTTAATTCGGTCCGAGTTGGTCCGAAACATCCTGTCTATAAAACGTATAATAAACGATTCAAAAATTGTCAATAAAAGAAATCAACATTGCAAAACCCAGAGATATATTTTCCTCTTAAAGCAATATACTCAAATGTAAGATGACATAACCATACACGACTGCACTAAACCTCCTAACTTTTGCTCTGCCGCATTGTGCGTTCTATTTCCATGTCAGTATTCTTGAGTAAAATTAAGTCAACTCTGCTGTAAAATGCAGTTTCTAATAGCGTTGTCTCACGTAGCTAAAAATAGATTCCCTCAGCTAAGACCCCCCACGAGACTCAGACAAACAAACTACTATTTAATATAGAATTATACTAGCAGCGAACTATCATTGGCATATTTTTTTATTTTATCTGCACTAAAACTCATTCAAATTTACACCAAAGTTAGAACATGGTTAGTACTAAGCACTGTTGCTGGGGAACGTGTGCAAGTGATTCGAGATATCCAGAAAAATTGCCGAAATCGCTTAGGAAATGAGAGGTATTTATACCTTTTCCAAAACCGTCGCAAGGAATTGAAAAGTCTCGTCGCTGGGTTGAAGCATGTTCGCGGAAAAACTTTGATGTATCAATGATAAATAGGAACACATATATTTGTGCAGTTCATTGGCCAGGCGAGAAAGGGCCCACGGATAAAGGGCCAAAGTGGTAATTAAGGGCCTTCGGCGTTTACCACTTTGCTTCAAGCCTCTATATTTTAACCACCGCTTGAGTTGATCGACAATATAATCTGATGGATCATGCTCAAAATATGAGCCGGGAACGCCGTCGTTTTCAGTGAGAGTTGTTAAATTTATCGGAGAAGCACTAGTTGTAGAATTCACTGTTTAAAACAGACACAGTGCCAAAGGGTGGTTCTCTCTTTTACAGAACTGATATTTAAAAATAGACTATTAAATCAATAAGTTAACCGGCTTGTGTAATATTTTTTCAACATATTTTTTTATTGTCAAAGCAAAATAGTTTTACTTATCAACGGAAGATTCCTCAGTGAAAAGAGTTTATATTTGAAATTATTTTACGTATATAAGTGACAATTAATCTTTCATTTGAAATAAATCCGTATTTTAAATATAGAATATAGTCGATAGAATATAGTCGATAGAATAGTAGACAATCCTAGACCTAGCTTCTTTTATAGTATTAAAACTAAAAGGTAAACAAAATAGACTATAAATAGTGGATACTAATACAGCGACAAAATAGTAAATTTTAAAAATAATGGGCACTATAAAAGCGAATATAAAACACCAAAAGAGCAAAATAATGGGCACTAAATCGACAAAAAATGGTTTTTAAACGTCCAAACTTAGTATAAACACGAAAGCAACAATATATTAATATAGACTATATAGGATAGTAGACCTATTTATAGCAGCGACAGAATAGTCCATACTAAAGCGATGAAATAGCCTATATTACAACTACCAAAGCAAAAATATCGACACTGGCACTTCGACTAAAGCAAAAAGTACAACGTGTGTATGATTCCGCACAAATAAACTTTAAACAAACTATCAAATTATCAAAATAACTCACAGCAAGCTCTCAATCATAATACAATTTATATTAAGAGTTGCCAATGTTTGTCTGAGTCTTGGCGGGGGGTCGGAATTCGTGACGTCACGTCGAGACAACGCTATTGGGTCTTTGTGATGTTGAAGGTTACGTTTTGGGGGGCGTTTTCTTTAAATAACTGCAGTTAAATAAAATTGCAGCGAAATATTTGAATTCGAAACTAGAGTGTTTGAAATCTTATGTACATTAATGAAAGGGCCTATAATGAAAGAGGTAGAGAAGACTCTGAAAATGCCATTTCCGACGATCTACAGACTCAAGTTTTTCAAAACTTTTCCCGACGGCGCCAACCATGGCCTCGTGGGAGTCGGCCCCCTATTTTTTAACAATCCTTCTACACCCCTGGCACTACACATATTTTTACATTAACTTGTAATACATGTCTTGATGTGGTCAAACAAATATAAAAAGTCGGTCCCTGAACAATGGACACCCCACAAACTTTTTTGGAATGTGCGCCCCTGGTATACTATAAGCTACGATTATATTTTGAAAGTTGAGAAAGTATAAAATGATCCTAATTAATTAGGTCGATAAAATGAGCTCTTATAGTAATACCCCAATGGAATATTGAAGGAACTGCAATCCTTTTGTAACTGCTCCAGTATCAATAGTAAAGTACAGAACAAAATAATGAACAAAACACAGTGTAAATGACAACAAACTTGCAAAAGCGGGAGTGGAAATGTGTTTTTACTCAATTGACTGTAAAATTGTTTGTGGTATTTGTACATGCATAATTATGCAATTTTCTTAATTTTTCCCCGAAAATTTTGTGTTCGCTTATCAATCAAGATTTCGAAAATCTATACAAACATGGTAATTTATAATGTATAGAATAAATGGACCTACGCGACGGCGTTTGCATCAAGTTTTTATATTTTTCAATACTCTGCTAATGTCCCAATGGCGATGATTCCAAACAGCTATCGAACAACTATCGATTTTTTCCACGACGTACACAGAGAAATGTCACAGTCTCCGATATGTGAGGCGAAATCAGTATGCGAGGCTTCCCTTACCAGTATATATATTCTTTGCTTGCACATGACGTCACTACGTGTCATTAGGCGCCATCTTGGTTGATTTTAAAGTTTTGTCCAGCCGTTTACATCGACTAATAGTTGAGTTACTTTAATATTTTTGGTTTGTTTTGAAAACATCTTACTGTATTATGAATAGTATACGATTTCTGGCACAATACGACAAAGAATGAAGAATATAGATTTTTAGTTGCCACGAAAATCAACCAAGATGGCGTCGATTGCAAACGAGCAATACGGAGTAGTTTAGCCTCATGAACTTTGCACTATCCTTGGGATCTCTGAGTTTAAGATAACGAGCGTTAAATGTCGATCCATTGAGCGTTAAGTTGCTAGGGCTAAGTGCATGGGGCTATGAAAATTGACCTTTTATAAAATACGCTAGATTGTAGAATACCGGTAGATTTTGACAGCTTACATCTATGAAAATCAATCTAGTGCTTTATAATTGTGCTTTATATATAAATCAGTTGGATATTTCCCTTTTTTGCCGATCCACTACTAAGCTAGAAAGAACTTATGGGACGTTCAAACCATTCCAACATCATCCAACATTGTTATGCCTACAATGTTGGACAGTGTTGGCTGAAAATTTTGAATAAAGTCAAACCTGATCCAACATCAGCCAACATTACCCAACATAGTGTTCAAACCAGTGGCGTAACTATACTATGGGTTCAGACCGGGCGAACCCGGGGGCCCCCAACCCAAAGGGGGGCCACCGGGCAGCCAAGCTCAGACTGTAGAGCAAAAACGGATTGACAGGGAAGACTATGAGAAACCAAAAATGCATGAACGCAACAACAAAATATATATTCTTTCTGGATATATTAAAATGTCGTTTCTGACCGTCAGAATTCTGTAAAATCTTCCCCCAAAGTCCAGGAAATGGCATTTCAGTGACTCTAGATTTAAAAATTTTCCGGAGGGGTCATGACTCCGGACCTTCCTAGAATGGTCGTGCCTTCGGCGCGAGCTTGTGCCTTTGCGTACTAGGGGGGCCTTCAAATTTTTTTGACTTGATGCAAGTCCATGTTGCATCCAACAAAATAGGACTTGGACAGTTTAAATGGACCTTTACATGAAGTATTCACCAATAATTATATATTACCTTCTAGCGCAATTCTTTTTGGTATAAATGTATAATTTTTTGCTTTTTCATGATTTCATCAGTCTCTAGCTTCGTATAGCTTTTCAGAGCATGCCTGCAGGTCGTACTGCTTTGGTTATCGGAGCCTCTAGGGGCATTGGAAAGACTATTTGTTTAGCATTCGCAAAGGCTGGTTATAATATTGGTGTTTCTTCTAGAACGACAGAACATACAGCCAAGTTACCAGGCACAATTTTTACTACAGTGAAAGAAATCGAAAACTTAGGATTATGTGCATTACCTATTGAATGTAATGTTAGAAACGTTGAAGATATCAACAATGCAGTAGAGACATGTATTTCTCAATTTGGCTCCTTGGATGTGGTTGTATATAATGCTGGAGCAATATTATGGAATAAAGTTATTGATACATCCATAAAGAGATTTGATTTGATGCAGGATGTGAACATTAGGGGAGCTTATGCAACAACACAGGCTGTGCTGCCGCCCTTTCTAGGAAATAGACATGGGAAAATTATTATGGTTTCCCCTCCAATTTATTCAAGATTCTTTAAAGGAAAAACTCCATACGCTATAAGTAAAATTGGAATGTCAATTTTGGTTCAAGGACTTAGTACTGAATTACGTAGAACTGGTATGTATATAGACACTTCCCGAATTTGCTTGCTGGCAATGAAAACTACCTTTTTACAATGGATTACATTGTCCACCTCAATTTCAAGCAAATTCCAGAAGTGTCTATTAGGGCAGTTGTGTTTTAGCAGACCCTTGCATACTGTAGACAAGGTACTGGTGGGCTCATGTGTATATATAACCCCAGGGGTGGATCCAGCTTGGTTTGATAGGGGGGTGCTAAGTGGGCTTTGGTCATGAAGCAGGGCATGACCTGCGACCGAGGAATTGTGAATCACCACTGCGGACCACCACAGGATCAAGGCGGTTATCTTGTCAGAAAAAATTTCAAAAATAAGATGGCCTAGATGGTCAAAAGGCCCATGAATTGCCTGATATTATATTGATAAATGCCCTGTCACATCCAAAATTTGGATTTGATATAGGAATTGGCACTCCTCCTGCACCCCCCTTGGCCAAGGCTAGGAGGGGTGCACACCCCCCTGCACCCCCCCAGTAAATCCATCCCTGTAAACCCTGACATCTAACCCTGGTCAGCAGTTTGCTGGGGTGCTCTAAACTGCAGCTCTTACCAGTACATAACTCAACTGGGTGTTTGTAAAACCCGGAACCCACCCGCAACCCTGCCCGGGAATACCCGGAACCATGCCAGAACTATCTACAGTAAGCTAGCACAGTTGAATATTGGTTATTGTTCAAATTGAACTACATGCATACAGTATTGATACCAAAAAGATATAGTTACATATTTAAAGCAGACATGAACGAAGTCGTACAAACGGCGAAAACCTCGAGCAAAATCTCGTTTTGCAAACAAGTGAAACCAATATAATTATCATAAACATAGGAATACTACCGAAAAGCTTTATTGTTTACACTTTACAAAATGTAATTATAAAACTATATAACAATATAGTTTAGACATTCACAAAAGCTACTGGTCTGGATGGTGTGGGACCAAGATTTTTAATAAAGATAGCAGCTCCAATTATAGCAGCTCCGTCAACAAAGATTTTTAATGAGTATCACCCATTCAATTTTTCCTACACAATGGAAAAAGGCTAGAATTACTCCAGTGCATAAAAAGCATAATTTTTTGGATAAAAATAACTTTCGGCCTATCTCGATCTTGGCAACCCTGAGTAAAGTTATTGAACGACATGTTCATAATGCACTGTACAATTTCCTGACATCAAAACATCTTCTGTATATTGCACAATCTGGTTTCCGACATCATCACTCTTGTGAGACAGCATTAAACAAAATGATTGACATGTGGATGAAGAACATGGAAAATGGAGATCTTACAGACATTGTGCTGCTGCACCTACGTAAAGCGTTTGACCTGGTGAACCACTCTGTTTTATTGGATAAGCTAAAACTTTATCGATGCGACGAAGGATGTATCGAATGGATGTCTTCTTAATTGGCTGAAAGACAACAGTGTGTGAAAATTGCCGGCAAATGTTCAGATTTTCTCTCAGCGAAAAGTGGTGTCCCACATGGTTCAATCTTAGGCCCATTGCTGTTGTCATGAACGATTTCCCCCGTAGTAGTAAGTAACTCGACAACTGACATGTTTGCAGATGATTCCACTATCCATGCTGCCGCTAGATCAGTCGAAGAATTGGAGATTAAATTGGGAAACGATTTAAACTGTGTTGACAAATGGTGCGATGAAAATCGAATGGCGGTTAATACAGACAAAACTAAGGTTATGCTGCTAACAATACATCAGAAAGCATGGAGATTACCTCGTCAAGACATGTGTATTACCTTAAAAGTGAAACTATTGGAAAATGTTACTTGTGAAAAGTTGCTCGGTGTCCACGTGGATAATCGTCTGATATGGGCGACACACATCCAAAAGGTGGCTGCCCAGGTTAGTAGAAACCTATCACTCCTGCGGCGGATCAAACGTTTCCTTCCTCGAAATGCTAGAATATTGTTCTACTTTGCTCATATTCAACCATACTTTGATTATTGTTCGTCATTATGGGGACTTGGTAGTGGTATTGACACCCTCACTCGGCTTCAGAGACGTACAATTAGAGTACAGTAATAGCAGATTTGCCATATGATAAGGACCCATATGATTACTATAAATTATATAATATAACTCCAATTAAGGATCGAATTAAGTATAGAACTACTTGCATTGTTTATAAATCGTTACACAATGAAATGCCTTCACATATTTGTGAAATGTTTAAGTATGCGTCAGAAGTTAGATTTGGTAGACGCTTTACAAGATGTTCAACTAGTGACAATCTTGAGATGCCAAAACCTAAACTTGAGCTTTCAAGACGTGGACTCCGTTATCGTGGAGCAGAACTATTCAACAAACTAGATCCAGTCTTTGTAGATTTACCTAACTATTTTGTATTTTTTTTATATTTTGAGGGCCCTATGTTAGATAAGTCCTTGACTTAATAGGTTACCCTCTTAAATAAAGTTTAAAAACAAAACAAAAAAAAATCAATATGAATAGTATAAAAGCAAGGACATACCTGAGAACTACTACTTCCATACCTCGCAACATCGGAATAGCTTGTCTGAATGCTTTTGTGATCATCCAAGGCTGTCTCAGTCTCAGCGCACATCAAAGTTAAACAAACACGTGCAATTGCTTTGAGGAATAATTTTTGGCAGGGTACCGGGTGTTCCGAGCGCTTGCGGATAGATTTCTGGGGGGTTTCGGGTGTTCCGGCAGGGTTCCGGGTAGGATTCCATGTGTTCCGGGTAGGGTTCCGGGCAGTGTTCTGGGTGGGTTCCGGGTTTTACAAACACCCAACTCAACTTAGGGCTGTTCGGTATACCAACATACTGAAAATACTGGTATTGAATCCAATATTGGTATACAATATTGGTACAGAAATTTTTCGGTATACGGTAATTTTTTATATGTCAAAATCATTGATTTTGTTGTACTACAAGACAACAAGTTTAAATTTTGTGTTAGAAACAACGTTTGTGTACGCTGATGTGGAAATTTATTCGAACTCTCCTTCAAAATTCCACTAAGGAATTTTCATTTCATTAACAAGGCCCAAAAACCGGTATATTGATAATATCAGTATAATATTTACGGTAAACCAATACCAGAAATTTCTCATTCCAAACATCCCTAACTCAACTAAGGGGTGTTTAAATGGAGATGAGCCATTGTTACTGATGTCAGAATTACAAAATCATACAGTTACAGTACTGTAGATGGTATTATAAACCTTAAATAAATGGCTACAAAGCTGAGGTCTCAACCACGAAAAGGAGGCTCTATAGCCAATGCAAAGTACTTTCCGGAAGGGTGTATTTGATATTGCATGTGCATTGTATATGACTACTGAAATGATTCTGTGCCCACTCTGCAATTTTATGGCCATGGGATCAAAAATACATTGTAAACCACAGCAGATAGAAATCAAACTGAATCTGATTTTTATTATTTGTACAGGAGTTTCTATCACAGCTTTATGGCCAGCTACTGTAATCAAATCGCATGTCACAACCGTTCTTGGAGTGGAATCAAAATTAATGAGAGAGCCTGATATTTTTGGAGATGCATGTCTGGCCATTGCACAAGAAAGTACAGATAGGTATTTTGGGCTATCTGGCTTTATATCATATGTGCACTTTAAGACTAAACCTTCGAATAAGGCTTTTTCACAAGTTTACTTTCAATCGTAAGAAACTAACTAGTAATAACTTCCGAACAGGAGGCATTTCCCAAAATAGGTTACATTATAACCTCTCTATCAGATATATTTTCGCGCGGAATTAACGTTTTGCCCTTTGGTGAGTACATTTTCCTTGTTCTGTTGAAATCTCCATGCATGTTATTCCCAACATTTTTTTACTCTGTCTTCGTGTATTTGTGCTTCCACGTTTTGTGTGACTTGCGAATATAAAATATATATCTTCTCGATTCCACAACAGTACAACACACATTTAAGGAATAGAAAACATTTTCCGTGTTTCTATACAGTTTTAGTAGAATCACACTGGTATACTATTGCAAATGCTGTAATTTGATTGGCTACGCTATTCGCTATCTAATTGTCGATATGATAGATAGCGAGTAGCGAAACAGCCATCTCCTCGGCGCGATTTTTAACGAATTTATTTCAATAAATTATGAAAAACGTTTTGACATACTGTTTTCTTGCTGGTTTCTACTAAAACAATTAGATTATTCGCTCTCGATTTCTATGAGATGATAGTTCATTCGGGCTTCGCCCTCATCAACTATCACCTCATAGAAATCTTGAGCTAATAATCTAATTGTTAAATAGAAACACGCTTCTCGACCAATCAGCAGGCGCGTACTATAAATGTTATATTATAAAACGAAATAGACAACACAGCAAAACAAGATCACAAAAGGTTACCATTAGAATAGGCACACAATAAACTTTAGGCAATACCAATGCGTGCATGGACCATGAAATGCGTAAAATTGGGTGGCATTAGACCGAGCAAGATATTTCATTTTGCCGTTTGTTAAAATTCCACATACATCTACATGTAGGTGCAAACTGTACCTTGCCTGTTTGTGTATACAATCCGATATAAGAGTTAGGAACTTTTATATACTTTTTATTTTGCTATTTTAGATTAAATGGGAAGTGTTTAATTGATGAGGACTATCTTCGCAGCATTGGAGTCAGAGAGTTCAAAAAATATCGCTGTGATTCGGATCATGAACCGCCGAGAATGATGCCAAAAAAAATTCCTTCTTTACTTGTTGACGAAGAGAATGAGTCCTTAGACCTCAACGTACAAAATGATAAAAATATATAAGGAGATGCCGGTTATTTAGGTCGCTTACCATCTTAGATTTAGAGCGCAAGGCCTGTTTCAGGCGTCGAACTTTTATCTGCTGAATCCTAATGTAAACGAGCTTGAACAGCTTGTTTAGGCTCCCTAATATATAGATCTTTGCATAAATGTCCAAACATGCAACGAGTGCCTGAATGGCATGGAGAACAACGGTATCAAAACAATGAGAAGACCATGGAAAATTCCGATCACTGGATCGTGACTGCGTGGAACTATTGTTATGCACTTTATTATGCAAAGGAGTCTGTGTCACAGACCAGCTTACATGTGATATGTATTTTAGCTTACACGTGAATGCCCTTTGCATTAGATTCGGCACATGAGAAGTTCGTGAAACAGTCCTAAGCAATCAGAACGTAGTCGACGCCATAATACATTGGATATCACCAATGTATACCAAAAAGTGTTGCTCTAACTTTTCTACTAGTTAGCAATATTTTTCGCGCAAAGTGAGTCGAAGAATATATTCAGTATATAATGTCATTGGCTAGCGACAAAATGCGCTGCGAAAAAGATCGTTTTCTACTTTTTTGCGGCTCTTAAAATTTAGGTTCTTATTACTACTTATATGCAGTAAGTTAAGCATTCATTTTAGCCACCATGCATTATCTTTATATTGATACTTCATATGTACGTTGAGATTGATTTCTTGTCATCTTTCTTCATGCATCTTGTCATCATTTTTATTCCAGGCTGTACTTCACTAATTGTTAAATTTAACAAAACTCCCATCTATGATTTCTCTCGCCGAACGCATGCTTTTGCCATAAAGTACACGAACATGTGAAATAGGACTCATACCATTTTCTCAAGCCCATCGTCTAACGTTGATTAATTTTATATGTTAATACTGTTAACGTATGTTTTTTATGTAAAATTATCATACTTTAAGAAATAAAATGTTTATCTAAACGTTTAATTGTTGTGACTACCTTATGACTGAGGTCTGATGTTCGTAACGGCATCTTTTTGACATTTTAGAACAAGATACTGTTTTATGATATGTTGTTCCTGTGGTTACACCACCGATTGAAAGACATAGATTAATAACACATATTGTAAACAGATAAAGGAAGCTCTTTTCAGAGATGAAACATTTATTAAAAAGAATATTTATTCACATTAATTTATGTACAAAAAATAGCATGCGAAAAGTCTCTGTTAAATATGTGTGAATATCAAATAAAGTGTGAGTGTTACTAAAGTAAAATGCCCAAATAATCGTCTAACCATGTTTTAGTAGCGAGTCTGTAGGTGTGTCCTCTAGACCCAAATCTGTAGGCATGTCCTCTAGACCCAAATCTATAGATATGTCTTGTAGATCCAAGTCAGTGTACGGCGTTTCCAGTAGCGAGGGTTCAGCTGGAGGTAGGGTTTGAAACGTAGCTGGAGATGTGGTTTGGGAGGTGGGACAACTTGGAGATGGCTACACTGTGATGGTGGTGTGGTTTGATGGAAAGGTTCGGGCACTGTCCGAGGGGCTGTGTCTTGACTGGCTTTGAATTCAGCAACGACATCTTTGTGGTGCTCGGACACATATGCATAGAAGGCCCTCAACTCAGTAAGCTCTGCTTTTCTCCTTAATGTATCGTGTCACCTTACTTTCTTTCTTATCCACTTTAATACTTGCTTACTCAGTTTTTTGCTTGTGTGAATTAACTGAAAAAAAGAAAGAAAAAACCAGTGAACTCCATAAATCTGGAACGATAACATTCAATCATTCAGGCGGAAAAAACTGGCGGAAAAAAGTGAAGCCTAAATCCCAGTCCTTCACGCGGTCCGTACGTCAGTTTCAGTCCCTCAAAAGTCAATTTCACGCGGTCCGTACGTCAGTTTTAGGCCCCCACTGCGAACCGTTACACGGCCAGTATAAAACATCGCAAACTCAATGCATTACATTTTAGGGAGAAACTATTTTTCTCCTAAAATTTAGTGCATAGAGTTCGCTGTGACAAAAAAAACTCGAGGAAAACTTCTCCGTCCGGAGAAAACAATGGCTATAGTTTTATAGGGAAATTGCTTTCAAATATGCCTATATATTGCGTCGTTCCTGGGTGCACAAGCAAGCAGTACGGAAAGAAAAATTGTCGCGAAAAAATATCTTTTCACAAGTACTTAAATTACATGTAACTGTCTTTACCGTTGCCATTTTTCGCAAGTTTTTGAAATGTTTTATAGTTTGTAGAAATTAAATTGAAGCTGAAAAGTAAAAATGTGACGTGTTAATTCAATTAAATGTTTGTTTTGAATTTAAACAATGAAATTAAAATGAACCCGCCCCAACGCGCGCTTTTATTAAAACACTTAAACACAATGCATTGCGGAGATATGAAGTGCCAGAAAGGCAGAAACTGAAGGGCCGAGTGACTATCCAGGAGCTGTGCTTTATACTCGAACGGGATATATATTTTTTTTAAAGGGCCTTTTTCCAGGTTGAATTAAATTTTGTAAATGTTTCAGTTTGTGTGGCAATATTCACAGAGCGAAAGCGTTTGTATGCGAAGTTCAACTCGACGACGAGGAGGAAGTAGGATCTTGACTGATTGAGCTGCAAAGCGCTATGTCTAAATTTCAGTAGATGACTTGCATTGTTACGATTTCATGACAGGTAAAAAGATTACAAAAGTTCCACAGATAATTTTTTGTTATACACATATTGTGGGATCCAAATGAAGAACATATTTTCTAAAAAATCTATTGTGTGATCAGAATTTGCCCGCCAGCAAAATCAAGAAATGTAAACATATGTAAGTCATTTACTGTATAAAACTTCTCGAACAGCAGGTTTATTACATGAGAAAACGTAACATTGTATAATATACTGGTATTTTAAATATTAATGTTACAGTGTGTATATTGAATAAAAGAAAAGGTTACCGAAGTTGATGGAATATCCAAGTGGAAATATATATACAATTTTTAGACCTAACCATAGGTCCTCTGGCAGGAATTGACCATAGGCGTAGGAAGCAACTTCAAGTTGGGGGGGCACTTTGTCTTAAGGGCACCTCGTCTATTAGAAAAGGGCACTTTTTCCATTGTTTTAGCTGGAGAAAAGGGCACTTTGAAGAAAACTTGGGGGGGCGTGTGCCCCTGTGCCCCCCCCCCCCCCGTTCCTACGCCACTGGAATTGACCCTGCGATTCCATCAACTTCAGTAATCAGTTTCAACCAAGTGAAGTGCAGAAAACATCATTCAAGTTGAACACCATATTGAACAAAAGCTTTATAGTGTTTTCATACTGTACATAAATTATATATTGAAAATTTTAATTTATCCAAACAAAAAGCTCCTGTTTATTGAAAAAGAATTACTATATATCGATCTGTACTTCATTATACTACAATATATACAAAGTATTACTCAGGCTATTGAAGTTAGATACCTTGCAGGCAAATAGCTTGGTTAACCCATCAATGCCCAAGATTCCCTTGACGGGTAAAATTATCTGGTGTTAGCCAGAGTAAGAGATATGGTGCATCACAGCATCAGGGCGCATTGCTGGTTAATTTGGAATGAGTGTTGACTGCAAACACTGCTGCAAAGAAAATGTTGCTTCCAATTTAATCCACAAGGTTCCAAGCTGTCCATCATACAGTGTAGGTCTCACTCAAATTTAAAAGAGAAGCTGTTCAAGGGGCACGGTGTGAACAGGCTCTCGCCCCTCGCATGTACAGCCTAATTATATCTTACTTGCATGTACAGCCTAATTATATCTTATTGTATGAATTTGAGGAAGACCTTGAATAAGTTTTTGCCAGGGAAGAAAATATGTCGTGCACTAACATTAGATCTGTCACCAACAGCTGTAACAGCCCAGTCATAAAGAGAGTTCAGATATAGTTATCTGCAGTGGTACTCCCATTATGAAGGATGATTTCTAATTCAAAGGGGCTGAAAGAAATATGTGGATATTAATTAACACACAAGACTCTTATCTTGACAAGTAAGCTTGTCTACATGCAGGTGTTAGCCACAGTGAAAGAATAAAGTAGGGTGCATCAGGGCACACAGGCCCTCCAGGAGGGGGGGAGCACTGCTCTGGGCCCCTAGCTCAAAAGGGGCCCCCAAAGCAACAAAGGCCCTTGCAATTTCTTGATACAAGATTGCTTAACCGAGAATATAAATCCTAGCTGCATCAGCTTGATTGCATTTCCGGGGCTCTGAGAGGCTTTAGATTTCAAAATTTCTTGGGGAAGCATGACCCCAAATCCCCCTAGAAGGTTCACACCTTTCATGTTCGCCAGCCCCTCCAATAAAAAATTAGTGCTCCGCCGTCCCTGAAGCGAAATATATTGTAAAACATTGCTTCTCCCGCTTTACAATTATGATGTCATAGGGCCTCTGGGAAATGATTTATGACATCATAGGGCGCCGGGAATGTTTTTGCCCTGAACAAATTCTATTAAAGCCCTGTTTCTTCATCTTCTGGAACAAATTACACAAGCAAATATTAAACAGAAGTGTATTAATTGGGGGTGGACTGAGTCAAGTGCTGAAGACAGAAGAAACTTCTGGGGGAGAGGAATTAAATTTTAATGGTTCTAAAATCCTATTTCACATACTTTAGTTTAAGGGTAGGTAAAACAAGTAGGTAGCACCTTTGACTGAAACTCTACCAGATCTGTCACAGTAAATGTGACTGTCATGTTTATCATATTTTATTGTAAAGTATTTGATTAGATGATATACCGTAAACCTTCGAATATAAGCCCCCCCCTAGTCGTGTATAAGCCCATCATGTTCACTAACGCTCAGGACATTCCAAATATAAGCCCTATTATATTAGGGCTTATATTTGGAGGTTTATGGTAATAATAGTTCACTGGTGATGTTAATATTGAGATCAGTGTAAGAATGGAGGCAGTTTTGTCACTGAACTAATACTATTATATCTTCTAATCTATAATAATTATATTACTTTACAATAAAACATAATAAAATAGAAACAACTGGGGGCAAGCAAGCGAATTGAGTCTGTTCCCCAATTTTATTATTGGGAACTATATGCCCCCATCATTTCTAATTGTTAACCATTACCATGATGACTGTTTTTGAAACAACTATATAAAAATGTTAACAGGAATTTTGCATCATTTTTTGTTTTCAATTTGGATAAATATCATCTTTTTATACTATCTTAACAGTATTTATAAACATTTACAGGTTTCCATTAAAGAATTCTGAAGTACTAGCAAAATGGGAAAAAAATATGATCGTCTAGAAAAAAAATGGAGAGCCAGTCAGTTTATTATTATTATTATCATTATTATTATTATTATCTTTATTAGGGTCAGATAAATTATATTTACAAAGACTTTAATGATATAATAATAGTTAAATATACCTATATTAAACCTAATAAGGACCCTAAACGGGCGAGGTACAAACGGGACTCGAAGAACCATGCAAGGTACCTGCCCAAACTTAATATAAACCAATTAAAGCAACCTAACTATTAAACTATTTCAAAAGATTAAGCCCTATGGCAGGGACAGTCGCGAACCAAAGACCACGTACAAGCCATGTCAACGTCATAAATAGAGCTATAATTAGAATATCTGCGCTTGAGTAAATGTCTGAAAGTACTAGGATTAGAGAAACTATCAACGGAGACATCTTTGCAGACAGCGTTCCATGTCTTGATCGTACGGTTATAATAGGACGATTGGAAGGTGTTAGTTCTACACAGTTGACTTTGCAGAATATATTTTGAGGCGTGACTCAGGCGCGTACGACCATGACTGACAAACGACACATAGTTATTAATGTTCACGTTCAAATATCCGAATATGGCTTTGAAAAGAAACACCAGATCTCTGATTTCCCGGTCAAAAGTTAATGACAGCAGATCCAAGGCCAACAACCGCTCTTTATAGGATAACTATCCTCTGCTCTTCAAGATCCATCTTGTTGCTCGTCTTTGCACCCTTTCCACTCGTCTTGATAATTGAATGTTATTCACGGGCGACCACACCTCAGTTGCGTAGCTTAACTGTGATTTCACAAGACAGAGATAGAGAGATCGCCTGGATTTCACGTCCGTTAGCATGGTACATGTTCTTTTAAGTACACCTAACATTTTGTTAGCCTTTGAGATAATGGAATTAATGTGAAGTTCCCATGACAATTTGGTGGAGGTGATAACTCCAAGATCTTTTTCACTGTCAACACGAGTGAGCATATTCGTCAATGATTGTTGTAAATATTCACAGTTTAGCCACATTTGCAGCAAACATTTTTAGAGACTGATTTCACAACTGTATATCAGCAACAACACAACACAAGTAGACGGCTAAACGTTAACGCCATTCCCTCAGTTTTCCACGAATCTCAAACTGCAGTTGAATATCGTGTAAATCAACAGCAAACTTTCCAAGGGACAACAATATCCAACAGCATTATAATAACACCATTCCCAACAGATGCAACCACAACACATTCCAAGCAAGATCTCACTTTGCTAGTAAATACTCTTCCTGATGGATCCTCGGAATTGCTCCATTCTCGACATCTCTTTGATCCAATCCATGATGCAACCAACGATGTTACCATATCTGAGACTGTTGAATCCACACCATTCCCAGCAGATGCAACCACAACACATCCTGAGCAAGATCTAACTTTGCTAGTAAATACTCTTCTTGATGGCTCCTCGGATTTACTCCATTCTCAACATCTCTTTGATCCAATCCATGATGCAACCAACGATGTTACCATATCTGAGACTGTTGAATCCACACCATTCCCAGCTTCACAATTTCCAGTCACAGCTATGGCAAGATCATCTGAGGACGAAGGTTTAGCCTTCTACTACCGGTACTGTCAATTTTCCTGTTGTACCCAGTAAAAAGGCAAAATTCAGTTGTGAAGATCTTATAACAGATGTCCTGGTTGAGAAAATTTGCAAAGAGAGATAAGAAAATTAAATTGTTGCATCAGAAGTTGCGTAGAAAAAAACTTCAGTTAGCAAGATGAAACATATTATTTGCACATTGAAGAAGTAGTCACTCATTAATCAGTCTGAAGAGGAACAACCACACCAAAGATTTGATGGTTTGAAGAGATCAATATTGAAGAACATGGTCCAAAACTCAAAAGGGGCATCAAGAAGCAGACGATACAACAATGCCATCAAAGAATTTGCACTGACATTGAGCTATTACTCCCCAAAAGCGTACGCATATGTCCGATCAATCATGCTTCTCCCACATCCATCTTTAATCCGAAAATGGGCAAGCAATGTGAATTGTGAACAAGGTTTTATTGAGGAGTCATTTCGAATTTTGGAGTAAGAAGCCAAGTTGAATGCAGAAAAGAAAGATTGTTGCTTGGTACTGGATGCAATGGCCATACGTAAGCAAGTCCTGAGACAGCCAACAATAAATATAGTGGTTTTGTCAATTATGGCCCATTATAAGCACCCGAAATCATTGCATCCGAAGCCCTTGTGTTCTTATTAGTAGGATTAAGAAGCCATTGGAAGCAACCAATCGGGTACTTCCTAACGGATAAAGCCTCTGCAACTGTCCAGGCAGCATTAATCAGCATGGCATTGGCAAAGGCAAGTGCTGCTGATCTGAAAGTGTGGTGTGTCACATCAGATGGGACTACAACCAACATCAGTACGTTTAAGAAACTTGGATGTAGTTTTGGTGACACCTACGATTCCATCTTGACAAAGTTCCAACATCCTGTAACCGGTGAAGATGTGTTCGTCATCGTAGATGCCTGCCATATGCTGAAATGCCCTGGCATTTCTTGGCACAATCTGCTCAAGTGATGGTGATCAAATACAATGGAAATTTCTCGACACTCTTCATTTGGTCCAAGAGCAAGAAGGTCTGAAGCTTGGTAATAAGTTGTCCAATAACCATGTGCAGTTCGAAAAGCACAAAATGAATGTGAGTTTGGCAGCCCAAACACTTAGTGGCTCAGTCGCAGATGCAATTGATTTCATGAACATTGTTCAGAAACAGACCGAGTTCCAAAGCAGTGAAGCCACAGTTACATTCATCAGAACCATCGACAGGCTTTTTGATTTGCTGAATTCAAGAAATCCCCATGGCAAAGCCTTCAAGAAACCCCTGAAATTATCAGACATAAGTGGATGGCAAGCAACATTGCAATCAACAGCGAAGTATTTGCTTAGTCTCAAGTCTTATGAAGGAATACCCATAATTAAGCATCCTCGTAGAACATTTGTCCTTGGATTTGTGCTAAGTATTAAGTCCACTCTTGAAATGGTGAAGCAAATGCTAACCTTGCCAAGACCATATTGAGCTCCTGTTCTCGTGTATAAGGGCGAAAGGTGGTTGGAACAATAATCCAAACAGTCTCCAGCTCAAGTATGCACTCCGAAGGATGCTCCTTGGAAATGCTGTCACAGCATAGGCTAATGCTAATTGTCAAGTTTTCAATGACACTGTGGTCATTCCTATCTTCCGAACAAGAAAGCATGCAGCTCCATTAGTCGAGGATTCCCCTGGTCCTAAAGATGATGAACAACGACACACAGACAGAGTCAGTGGAATGATAAGCAACCTACTAAAGTCCAACCCACATTCACAATTTGTCCAGAACATCTTGGAGTACATCAGTGGTTTTATTGTTGCAAAGCTCATGAAGCAAGTCAAATGTCCGTTCTGTGTTGCCAACTTAACTGGATCATCACCAAAGCCACCAACTCGATCAGAACACAACTATTTTGTGAAACCAATAAATGAATCCAAACCATCATTCCTTCATTTCCTAAACAATGTAAACTTAAAAATACCATCAAAGTTTGTGATGGACGTCGTCAAATATGCTGAGCATATATTTAAGCTGCATGTTACAAACCCAGCCTCAGGCCAAGTCAGTAAGAAGAGGAATTTGAAAACAAAGATGATCCTGGCATTTGGGCAAGTTGCAACCAATTTACTTCCCCCCCCAACATGAAGAATCCACAAATCAACCATTGATTGCAGAAGACCATCGACTATGGTTATTGAAGTGTGTCGCCATAAGATTATCCACTAAAAATTACACCAAAGGCATCAATTAACAAAATTAATACTATTTAACAACCAGTAATACTATATGCATATTTAACTGCATATGTATACTCCACATACTGTCTTTTCAGTATGATTATTTCATATCCTCTCTTATTATATTGTTAATGTACGAGCATATGCAACTGCAATCATCCTGCCCTACAGGTGCAAACTGAGGATTTGACACAAATTTAGTTCCATATAGGTAAATTGATGTGAATATTAATTAAGTATTGGCCCTACTGGGTATTATTTGATTACGGATGGCTATTTTAGAAGGCAATTTTTAAATTTTAATATAACCACAGCCATCCATGACTGTTCAAAGTTTGGAACAATGCCTAGTGTATCATATGAAAATCTGAGAATTTACGAAGCCCAGAAAGTGGGGCATTTTACATTATATATTTTTTACTGGCTCTGGCACCAGATTACCAGTTAGACTATGGTTTCTATTTGTGCTATAATAATATTGAGAACTGTTTTGCTGTCTTATGCATAAAAACGTTTTAGAAACTGTATTGACTGTTAATCAACATTTACTGGTAGTAATATTATTCTATTAAAGATTTATACTGATTTGAGTACGCGGAAATACAGCATTGTTAATGATAAATATTGGTAAGATATATATTGCAGAAAGCATACATGTATTAAAATGAAAGATTATACAAACCTTAATTCTACAACTTATACATGTTAAAGGAATTTGACAAATAATTTTCCAAACGAACTACTGCAGACTGTACTAATCTATTTGTGTGGTGTGGTGAGCATGTGAGATGCAGGTTATTGAGCCGGTAATGCGCCAATCAATTTATACTGTTTTAAAACATCCCCCCCGGGCATAGCCCGGGTATTTGACACCTTGCTCTATCCCCGGAGTGGAAAATTTGACCTTTTGTACTGCTGTTGGGGTAGGGTATTTGACGCTGACTCACAAGACGCGTGGGGCATTTGACTAGAGTTCACTGCATTTGGCCACAGAGTAGATGTGATTTGGCACACTAGATTGTGCGAGGTCTGAGACTGTTACAAAGCTTCACAAATCAAAATGGAGTACACTTTAGAACAAATTGAGGGTTGCTTCGCGTGTGCCTAAAAGATATAAACAAAATCTCGACGTTTCGAGCTAAAGCCCTTCGTCAGGAGAAATTAGTAGGAGTACACTTTAGTTGCTTTTAAGCAACAAAACTAGGGACCGCGGAGCAATTTTTGGATTGAGGGGGCCACGGTGGAGCTTCCTAGGGGAGGAGGGGTTGCGGGTCCCGACGTCCCTTGCGTCCCGTTTGAACGATTTGCTAGCCATCGTTTTGCGGACATAATTTCAGGAACGCAGGGAATTTTTCAAGTGAAGGTTCTCATCGAAACCGTACTGATATTTAGAGTAAAATAACGCTACCGATACACCGTTTTGGTTGACTGCATGTATAAATTAACACAACACGGATTAACATTTTAAACAAATTTATTCCTTTAAGTATAACAATTTTACAGAAATAAACAGTGATTAAGTATAGTGTGCAGCTTAGAACGTTTGACTTTGTAAACATTTTCTCTGTTAGCAAAAGTTTACGTTTCTGTCCCTTACGTGCTATGGGCTTAACAGAAATGTGCAAAACATGGTTTATTGAGATCACAGCCGAACAGGGCTGCTCTAAACATCTGCTGGCTTACAACGTTTCAGGAAAAAAGTAAGTGATCAAACAATTTGACTGCGGCAATTGCTTTATTTTAACACATTTATTATTAATGATAATGTAATTCATTTTTCAATTGATAATGTACGCCAGTACCATCACCATCATCACCACCATCATCATCATCATCATCATCATCATCACCATCACCATCATCATCATCACTGTCATGGAAATGCTGTCTACGCTGCAAGAGAAATTTCCGCTTTTCAATAGCAGCACCTAAAGCTTCGTCAGGATCGAAAGAGTCGTCTTCGACAAATCTTTTTCTAGTTTCCATAATCTTTTTATGCATTGGATCCTTTTTCATTTGCGACATCCATTGCAGGCGATCCGAATACACATTTCCCAATTCCTTTTGAAGCTTTGGTAGAATTTCTGAAAAGGCCTGTTTCTTTGCATCAATTTTACCAGATCCGTCATTTTGAAAACTTTGTACAAGTCCATCGTGCTTTGTGCGAAGTTTCGACGCTGTTTCGTGTATCAATACACTCCAGGGGTCAGCCTGTTCGCTGTCATCAGAGTCGTTCATCTCTTCGGAACTTTCGTCGTCCTCGTTTGATGAACTGAAATTATCTTCATTGGATACTGTTGACACTTCATCATCTGACTCTTATCGCATTCTTTTTTGACTGGGCATTTCTTCACAGTCAGACTCCCTTACGTCACTACGTAATCTGGCTTGAGAAAGATAATGTTGTCTTTCATCACAGGAGAGTTGATGCATGTCTGCTAAATGGTTTGATAACTTCACGAGATTTCTCTTACCGCAAATAGGACAATCTCTGCGCCTTCGTGGCATACCGCATACTGAGTTTTACTTCAAAATGCACCTCCTTAAAAACAGTTCCGCAATGAAGTCCTTTGTGTTCCGTAAGAGCAGATGTCTAGAGCAGCCCTGTTCGGCTGTGATCTCAATAAACCATGTCTTACACATTTCTGTTAAGCCCGTAGCACGTAAGGGACAGAAACGTAAACTTTTGCTAACAGAGGAAATGTTTACAAAGTCAAACGTTCTAAGCTGGACACTATACTTATTAATCACTGTTTATTTCTGTAAAATTGTTATACTTAAAGGAATAAATTTTTTTTACAATGTTAATCCGTGTTGTGTTAATTTATACATGCAGTCAACCAAAACGGTGTACCGGTAGCGATATTTTACTCTAAAAATCAGTACGGCTAGCAAATCGTTCAAACGGGACGCAAGGGACGTCGACATCCGCTAAATATGTCCCGCAACAAGGTCCCGTAAAGGAGTACTTCTACGGGACTTGCTAAATATGTCCCGCAAAAAGGTCCCGTAAATGAGCACTTCTACTGTACGGGACTTGCTAAATATGCGAGAACCCCGAGAGAACCCTTACAGAAGCCCCAAGAGAACCCCTAGGGAACCCCCTACAATGTAACCTAAATTTATGCGCGCACGGCTCATTGAAGTGAATGCATCCTCCGCCCCCATAAGGAAGTCTTCCTTATCAGTTATTTTCTTCTACGCCCTCAGCCGGATGAATCACCGCTATCTTGGTCACCGGTCTTGAGTACTCTCCCGACGCGGTCTTTACTTTGAGGTTTCTAACTTTTCCGTCTTTTCCTGGATAAACTTCGACTACGCGGCCGACAATCCACTTTCCTCGTATTGCGTCCCCATCAGCTACAATTACTACGTCATCGACTCGCACGTTTCGTCTTTCTACGTTCCACTTTCTCCTTGGCACAAGCAACGGGAATACATCTCTCGTCCATCGTCTCCAAAATGACTCCACGATCTTCTGCACGAACTCTACTCTTCGTCTGGGGTTTATCGTTTCTTTAAACGGACCTTTTGGTACTTGGGGAATGATCTACCCAATAGCATATCGTTAGGGCATAGGTAGGAGCCGTCGTCAGGGTCATTCGGTGGTCGTCCAATTGGTCTTTAGTTGACCAGGTTTGCCACTTCCAGTAAACAAGTATACAATTCGAAAGGGGTAAGTACATGCTCACCAACTGCTTTCTTCAGGGCCAGTTTGCAACTTTTCACTAATGCCTCTGCGCATCCGTTCTGATGTGGCGCCGCCGGGGTAATAAACTTCCACTGCACTCCTCGTTCCGCACAGTAGTCCTTGAATATCTTCTTGTCAACTCCTTGGATCATCTGACGCAGGTCGGTTAAAGCGCCCACAAACTGAGTACCGTTGTCGCTCAAGATTTCGGCTGGAGACCCACGTATTGACAAGAACCTTCGCAGCGTCTGGATAAATTCCATTGCAGAGCAATCCGTGGCAATTTCTAGGTGTACAACTCGGGTATTTAAGCACGTGAAAATTACACCATAGTGTTTGGTTGTCTTGTTTCGTCCAACTTTGACAGTCAGTGGTCCAAAGTAGTCACACGACGTGTAGTGGAATGGAGGGGGGGGGGGGGAATGGGGCTGTAGTCACTGTTGTGGGAGGTTCGCCATTATCTGTGTTTCTGTCTTTGGATTTGCTGCTCGACATGTCGTCTGTGGACCGTATCTTTGCCAAGAATCTCGCCTTCATTCTGAGAACCCATGCCGTAACTCGCACGAGTCTTTTCCAACTGGAGAATCTTTCACCGTTGATTATGCACGCTGCAGTTGTTCCTTTCGTTGTTACCGCTCCTACAACTTACGCCTTCCTGCATTCCCTTTCGACTTCTTCCGGATCGGGCTTCGCTTTCTCGACTGGCCATTCTTCTTTCGGTAGGTGTAGGAACTCGGGGCCGTTCTTCCAGCGATCGGATAACTGAGCAACAGGTAAACCTCGGGAGACATCGTCCGCAACATTATGCTCTGCAGGAATGTGTCTCCACTGGACAGGCTGGACGTTATCTTGTATCTCTCCAACACGACTTGAGACAAATGGTTTGAGTCTTCTTCCTTCGCTGCGGATTCACGCCAGGACAATCGCGCTGTCAGTGAACAGAATACTCTCTTTTAGCGGCATACGGACTTCATTCTCAATGGTTTTGCATAATCGGCTAGCTAACACGGCTGCTTGTAGTTCTAGTCTCGGGATAGTCAGTTCTTTCAATGGGGCCACTCGTGACTTCGCTGCAACGAATCTAACGTGAACTGCTCCAGTAGGTTCTTCGCTTCTGAGATATGCACAGGTCCCAAATGCTCCACACGAAGCATCCGCGAAAACACACTCAGGGGTTACAACTGGACACAAACATCTTTCTAACGATATTTGGTTTAACTGCTGCATCTCCTTAAAATACGTTAACCATTTTATTTGAGCACTAGTTGAACCCGCCTTTCTCGAGGATACCATCTATTGCCGTCGTTAACTCCGTTGCTTCTTCGTTTGTCGTAACTGAATCCAGGATATCATCCATGTAGGAATTGTCCTTTATAGCTTGTGCTGCTCTCGGATTCTCACATTCTCCCTCTTCTGCTGTTTTCCGTAACGCAACTTGGGCCATTGTTGGTGCGGGTTTATCTCTAAATGTGAGGACGTTCATAACGTACGTGTCGGGTGGTCTATCAACCTCTAAATTCCTCCACGAATCGGTGTACATGCTGATCCTCTGGGGAATAGGACCGTGGTACATCTTTGAGATATCAGCAGTGAGGCCACTCGATTTTCTCTAAAACGAAGGATAACTCCGAACAGACCGTTGAGGAGATCAGGACCCTTCTGCCAATAGTCGTTGAGTTTATGGCCTTGGTACGTAGCGGATGAGTTGCACACAATGCGGACTGGAGTACTTGTGTGCTCTCATGCAGGTCTCAACACGGCATGGTGGGAAATGTAATGAACTGGTCCCGTGTGATCATTAATCTCTTTCTCGGACAACTTACGAGAGAAGCTCATCTTTTCCATCTCTGTCATCTTATCGTTGTATGCTGTTGCTTGTGTAGGATTCTTCAGTAACCTACGTTCCGTTGACTCCAAGCGTTTCATGGCTTGATTCTTGTTGTCTGGTAAGTCCCGAGGGTCTTTCTTCCATGGACATGGAATCATCCATTGATTTCCAACCTTTTGAGCAGACTCTTCTATCACTCGCTTCTCTTTCGGACTGGCTTAGCTTATCTGCATCACAGGTGCATGGCTTCACTGTCACCCCCATGGTTTCAGTCATCCAAAAGTCTGACAGATCAACTGTTTCTGGGTATTTCACGTGTAAGACGGTGGTGGTTACATTGTTTAATTGTCCAGCTGATGAGCCGAATATGACCCATCCCAGTGGCGAGTTTCTTGCAACAAGGTGCTCGACTTGTTTGGTCATGCCAGTGTGCATATAGGCGTGATCGATCCCGATGAGCAAATCAACTTGCCCTTTTCCACGTCTGACTTGGTCTTTCGGAAGGCCAAGTTTCTCGATCATACTGCTGGTATTGATTCCTTTAACATCTTCGCTAATACACGGTATGCCAATTGCTGTTACTGAATATTTCTTCGCATCTCCGATTGCACTTACCGGAACTCTGTAGCTCTTCGTGCGAATCGATTCTTCCTCACCTCCTACTTTAACTATGGTTACTGAAATGTCTCTCCCCTTCAGGCCGAGACTTTCCGCTGTCTCATTTCGGATCAGACTTATCTGCGCTCCAGAGTCCAGAAGGACATTACGCGCTTGTACATGCCGTTTGGACCACAAATGCTGGCAGCGATCACGGGTAGCATCGAGTCCTTTGGGCTGGTTACTGACGCCAGGGTTACACCAACAGTATTACACTTGTGCAGTAAAGAATGGTGGGTGAATGTACACTGGTTTCAATTTTCATACTTGTTGCATTGCTTTCGTCTACTGCAGTTTGCTTGTCGATGTTCACGACCCGCTTTCTTTAAGCAGCTGAAACAAACGTGATTTTCCTTTGCCGCTTTGAGTCGCTCATCAACTGTCATCGCCGCGAGTCTTTGGCACTGGTCCGGCCAATGATTCGAGTTCTTGCACAGCCAACACTTGTTTCGGTTCTTAATTTCTTCTTCCACTGCGCCGTTCACTTGATTAACTTTACGTCTAGTAGGTATACCACTTCTAACCGGGGCTGTTGCACGCATACGCGACTTCATCTCAATCGTCATCCAATGAGCATGGCGGGTTTTCGTTCTCTTTCTAAATCTCTGGACCATACTTTCCGATCATCTGGACACATCTTTTGCTCGATTATGGACAACATATGACTGTTATCCATGTCGCCTAGGGACACCCACCTCTTTAAGCGTGTTATAGCACCGTCGTACTAAATGAACAAGGTCGGCGCAGAAACGCGCGTCTTCACCCTCTTCTAACGCTTTAAATTTGACTATGTCCTGCGTCAATCAATCAATCAGAAGCTTTATTAAAATTAAAATACATAATTGACATGGTATCCTTTCACACGAGTGCTCTTCCAAGGAGCCATGTTAAAAAAATAATGAAACAATAACTTAGCATATATATATATATATATAAACCTATAAGATGTACAACCATATTTCAGTCTTAGTGTTAAATTTGAAAGTTAAAAAGTGAATTTTTAAAGGACTGTATTGAAGCCAGACTTCGTATTTCATCTGGAAGATCGTTCCATATAACAGCCCCACGGTAGCTGAAGCTTTTTTTACCGGCCTCCGCACTGGCTCTGGGAGTGAAAATATTGTGGGTACTACCTCTAAGATTATGAGAGTGAAATTGCGAGGTAGGTTCAATAATAGTATTGAGCTCACTGGGATATAAGTTATTCACTGCTTTATAAACACTAGTTGCGAGCTAGCTGTTTGGCACGGCGTTGGTTAAGAGTATCCCAACCAAGGACACGTAGGATATCAGCAGACCTTACGTCAAAATCGGAAAAGGTTATTATCCTACTTGCTCTGTTTTGAAGTTTTTGGAGTTTGTCAGAAAGAGTTTTACCTAGGCAACCCCAGACCTCACTACAATAGTCTAGGTAAGGCAGCACTAAGGCCTTATACATTGTAGTGTCTTGCATAATTAAGATAAATTATGGACCACAATTAAAGACATTATATACATCAGGATCAATATGTCTTGGGCAGGGGCGCACATTCCAAAAAAGTTTGGGAGGTGTCCATTGTTCAGGCACCGACTTTTTATATTTGTTTGACCACATCAAAACATGAATTACAAGGTAATGTAAAAATATGTGTAGTGCCAGGAGTGTAGAAAATTTTGAAAAACTTGAGTCTGTAGATCGTCGGAAATGGCATTTTCAGAGTCTTCTCTACCTCTTTCGTTATAGGCCCTTTCATTAATATATATAAGATTTCAAACACTCTAGTTTTGAATTCAATATTTCGCTGCAATTTTCTTTAAATGCAGTTATTTAAAGAAAACGCCCCCCCAACCTTCAACATCATAAAGACCCAATTAGAAATTGCATTTTTACAACAGAGTTGACTTTACTCGAGAATACTGACGTGGAAATAGAACGCAGAATGCGGCAGAGCAAAAGTTAGGAGGTTTTGCGCAGTCGTGTATGGCTATGTCATCTTACATTCGAGCATATTGCTTTAAGGGGGTACACTACAAAATTTTAAAGGAAAATCCTATTTTTGAAATTAGCCATATTATGCATCGTTAATGATCCATTTTTCGTTTTCTGGTGTTAATTTTTCTATTTGTTTGGCGGAAAATGGGTAAATAGGGGAAAATAGCAGCTTGTTTGAAATTTTGTCCCGTAGTAACCACCATAGCAACGACATCCACCTACCCCCCCCCCCACACCCCTAGCTATATAGTGAATTTAAACGATTTTATTTCAAATTACACCAAGTACAAGTAGGTTATAATTAGGCGGGAGAGGCGTTATAATGGCGTGAAAGTAAATTGTGTTCACGCTATATATTTTGTATAATTACGGTTCCACTTCAAGGCTTTGACTGATTGAGGACATCCTGTAAAGTCCGACGAAAGTCGATCTGCCATAACCTTTCAAAGAACCGAAGGGTTAAACATTGGTGTCTTTTTAAAGACGGCAACGGCGGAGGTCACAGCTGGGAACCAAACTTAGATGTTGAAATAGTACGTGTTAAACATTTTTCAAAAAATCTAGCATGGCATTTTCATGATATATATGCCTACCTCTCCCGTTTAGGATATGTTTGGCTATGTGACTTCGACCCCGAATTAGTCAACGTATATTTTGTTAGCATATGAAAATATAGGGGAGCTCCATGTCCAATTTTTCATTTGTGCTTATAATATAAGTAGCTTTTATTCAGTTTTCAATTTTGACCTAATTAGCAGTACGCTAAAAACGGTATCCCCTAAAGTAATGAACCAAATGAATTCAAATTTTCAGTGAAGCTTTGTGTATACCTTATCTATCCTGTGAACTAGGATTTTGGAAATTGGCTAAATCTGTGATGTACAATCATTATTTTTCTGACCGAAACGACATAAAAATATATGCGACATCAACTCCTTCAGAAAAAAATAACTAAAACTCAATATTTTTTAAAGATCCTAGTTCACAGCATACACGTCATATATTGGTTTCTATTTTTACCATTTTTGAAGATTTGTCATGTTTGGTTGTCTTGTAATCGTTTTTATCGAGACACCATTCTTTGACTGCTGAGGGTAATTATATTGGTAACCATGGCAATCATAATTTTGAAAACTGTGTCATTGGTCATCATTTGATCAGAGGAATAGTTCTGGGCAAAAAAATTATTGAAATAGCCATTTTTAAGAAAATAATAATTTGTTGTGGTGTACCACCTTAAGAGGAAAATATATCTCTGGGGGTTTGCAATGTTGATTTCTTTTATTGACAATTTTTGTATCGTTTATTATGCGTTTTTTAGACAGGATGTTTCGGACCAACTGGGACCGACTTAAGTAGTCTAATTTTACAATTTGGGACCGACTTTTTTGAAAAATTCACAAATGATGGGGGGGTGTGCGCCCCTGGTCTTGGGGCACAAAGTTGCAAATCCGCTTGAAGGCCCCAAGACTTGCACTTATTTTGCAAATGGTTTCAACATGAACCTGCCAATTTAAATATTCGTCAATTTCGAGTCCCAAATATCTATAAGAATGCATTCTATCAATAGATTGACCATCAATTTGGATGTTAAAGTGATGATTCAGGTTATTTAGTCTCACTTGGCTTCCCAGGATTAGGAATTTTGTCTTTTTTACATTCAAAGTAAGTTTATTAGCTCGTAGCCACGTTTGCACTTTACTAAGTTCGATATTTAGTTTAAGCTCTAATTCAATTGAATCTTTAGAACTGACAGTTAAACATGTATCATCAGCATACACCATAAGGGACGACGAAGATAGGCAGGCTTGAAGATCATTGATATGATATAAATTAGAAAGAGTAATGCGTAATAGTGTCTGAGACGAACCGAGGGTCCTATTGTACAGTTCCTATTTCGCTCTTTACTTCAGGCTGGGATGCAATTAAACTTGGGGACTGTTCAAGATTAGTTGGGGTGACTTCTGCGGGAGTGTTGACAGATTCGTCGGAAATGTCCGCAGGGGAGCTGTCAGTTATATGGCTATCTTCATTGTTTGCGCTTGGCTGGGATTCCTCGATCAGCAACTACAGGGCTCGTATTACTCGCGCTGTCTGTGTTTTTCATTCCGATCATTCCTGAAGAATGTTGCTCGTTTTCGCTAAGGTTCCCCAACCTTCGTTGAAACATGTTCTATGTAACACTTTGCATCAATATCAATTTTTAGAAAGAAGTTTTGACAATCATCTAACCATTTTTCTTCGTGACATGTGAGATAAAAACTCATTATGTGTTTTGCATGTACGATGGATGTACGATTTAAAACACCTGCGAACTTCTATGTTTGTGGACAAAGTCAGAGCGGAAAGTCACATTTAGTCCGCTCTTTACTATATAACTTGGAAGAACTGTTCCATCCTGTTTCATTTTTGGCGTCTACTGGAACAGTAGTCGCCTATGTCAGCAACGTGGATAGATCCAAATCAGATCCGATTTTCACTTTTCTTGCGAACAGGCTCTTTGCATAGGTTATATATAAGCCCGCATCTAAATGGTTTGATCATATCACAGGCTCAGGCTCTATTTGCCCGCGCCCGCCTGTGACTTCCTGATAACGAGGGAGTCACAGGCGGGCGCGGGCAAATAGAGCCTGGGCCTCCTGTGATCATATGACAACAAGTGCATCGGAGATTCATTTTATCAATAATCAGCGTGGCACGCACTTCTCGAGATTTGTTGGCATTTGAATTTTAAAAAATCTGCAAATTTCCAGCTCCAAAGAATAGTTTCTTCTGTGTTGAGGTAAGCTGTTTTTAATTGTAGAGTATACACAGTCTCACATTTTCAGTAAAATATAAAATACAGGATCTTGTTTCGAATTTATCAGTTTAAACTACAAATATATGATCGAAATGTTCGTTGATATCAGATACTGTATGTTGCTGCATTTATTATTTGCTATAAAAATTTGATAAAATTTGACGAGATTGCAACGTAATTTATTGTATTTTACCGACATATAGCGTGTCTGCGTGCGTTCAATCGGTGAGACTATTTATTGTTTATCAAGGCGTCGATCAAGGCTATAAATCTCGTTTATTTTTGAAGCTTCGATGACAATTAAATTATGCAATAGTCAGACTATTTCATCAATAATTATATTTCAAACACAGAAGTTCGATATAATGCTTTATTCTTCAAACTCACAATACACAGCTGATGAAGCCCACTGATCTGAATATATCGTAGACTTTAAATCAGCGTCGGCCACGGACATATAGAGACAAATTAGGGTTGATTCGCGTGTGCCTAAAAGATATAAACAATTGAGCAAAAAGTTTATATCTTTTAGGCACACGCGAATCAACCACTGATCTAATAATAGACTGGATATAGCTTCTATACCTATGAAAAATGAAGCCAAAATTAATCGGCGCAAATCTACTTCCGGTTACCACTTTGCAGCGAAAACAATATGGAGTTGTATAGGGAAATGAGTCGGCGAGGCTGGTTTTTCACAATTTTGAGGCATTTCCAAGCGCTGGACTAAACCGTTCGTCTTGTAATGAAAAGAACAGGATATGTTCTTACTTTTGGAGAGATACTTTTGTAGATTTCGGTAAAAAATCACCGCTAAAGACGTTTGACAAGTTGCATACGCGAAGTCCATTTTCGGCCAAAACTCTCTGCCAAGTGGTCTTTCATGCTGGCATTTTCGCTAAACAAATACTCTGGCTGGATAGAAACTCGAGTCGAATGGATTAAACGAAAGGTAAGCAATGTATAATAAGCGTTTGTCTTTCTCAATCAAGCGAAAAAGTATAGAATATCGGTGTTGCTCTCGGGTTATGTTGTGCTATACCTATATGAACATTTATAGCAACAATAGCTTTATATCTATATTGGCTAATTGCATTTTGTATCTCATATTGGAGTTTTGGTTTTTGTTCTTGACCGAAAAATACATTTAAATAATATATAAATGGATTCGTTTCTAAAACAAGCTCTGTATCATTCATATTATAAACTGCTTCAAGTGTTTTTATGCAGAAAATGTGCAATCCAGTAGAGTCTGAGAGTAGTATGGAGCACTAGTATACACCATATTAAAATGGTGTATGCCAAGTTTGACTAGTTGTCAATTCTCACATTTGAAATTTTTATTATATAGAGACTAAAACATTGAAATTAGAAAACATTATTAAGACATGTCATCCTGATCCACTGGTGCTGACCGCTGTGATGGCAGAGAGGTCCTGTATTATAGAAAGTGGCTTGTTAAAGTGACTGTATCATTGAACAATAAATTCTCTGTTCCTTTTCCAAAGTAGATGAACATTTTGTAATCATATGAACATGAATAGCTATGTGACTTTTTAATAATGCTGTATAAAAATTAGTTGTTTTAACATAGTATGGATAAACTGATAATTATCTTTTTACTGTACCATGCCCATGGTCTTCTCTCACCAGATTAAGACCCCTAGTAAATTCTGGTGAGCTGCTCTCCTCTCTTGTAATATTCCATAGTCTAACATTTTCAGGGTTTCTTGCAGAAGGGAGAGAAGGCCATGGGTGCGGTTGGCAAAATGTTGACCTTTTCCATAAAGTATACATTACATGTATGCAAATTAAGTGTTGAAATATATCACTTTCCCACATACATAAGACTGCAACTGGTTGTCTTGTGTGTTCTGTTGGTTGTTCTCATGCATTTCCTTGTTGGTAACAAATACTGGTCATTAAATATTGGTGCTTGGCAATTTGGCTTCTTTGAGGTCATTTCAAAACCACCAAGATGGTTGACATGCTACTTCATGTTTCATAAAAAATGCACAGAGTTCTACTAATTAACCCATTAAAGGTGCATAATGCTTCCCTTGACAAGTAGAATGATCTGGTGTTAGACAGAGTATCATAGGCGTAGGAAGCAACTTCAAGTTGGGGGGGGCACTTTGTCTTAAGGGCACCTCTTCTATTAGAAAAGGGCACTTTTTCCATTGTTTTAGCTGATGATAACCATCATATTCATATATGATTAAGATTATATCAGAGTGTTATAGTAAAGTCCGCTTCTACCAACTTGGGAAAACAGCCATGGAAGTGGTTTCTAAAAACAAAGTGAGAAAGAAGTTGAATAAACTTATCTTGTTTAATCACCAGTGAATCGCAGTGATGAAACTATCCACTTTAATACATAGGAATGGAATGAAGTAGTGTATTGGATTGCTGTAGAAAGCTCACTGTGTCTCCTCGATGTGAAAGAAGAAAAAACCGGTTCCTTTAGGAACCAACAATTATTTAAAAGTTTGCAAATCAAATTTTGATTGATCTCATACAACTTTGTCCCATGTCCTTTTTACAATTTTAGTATCATATCTGCATAAAAACACTTGAAGCAGTTTATAATATGAATGATACAGAGCTTGTTTTAGAAACGAATCCATTTATATATTATTTAAATGTATTTTTCGGTCAAGAACAAAAACCAAAACTCCAATATGAGATACAAAATGCAATTAGCCAATATAGATATAAAGTTATTGTTGCTATAAATGTTCCGCATATAGGCATAGCAGTATAGCACAACATAACCCGAGAGCAACACCGATATTCTATACTTTTTCGCTTGATTGAGAAAGACAACGCTTATTATACATTGCTTACCTTTCGTTTAATCCATTCGACTCGAGTTTCTATCCAGCCAGAGTATTTGTTTAGCGAAAATGCCAGCATGAAAGACCACTTGGCAGAGAGTTTTGGCCGAAAATGGACTTCGCGTATGCAACTTGTCAAACGTCTTTAGCGGTGATTTTTTACCGAAATCTACAAAAGTATCTCTCCAAAAGTAAGAAAATATCCTGTTCTTTTCATTACAAGACGAACGGTTTAGTCCAGCGCTTGGAAATGCCTCAAAATTGTGAAAAACCAGCCTCGCCGACTCATTTCCCTATACAACTCCATATTGTTTTCGCTGCAAAGTGGTAACCGGAAGTAGATTTGCGCCGATTAATTTTGGCTTCATTTTTCATAGGTATAGAAGCTATATCCAGTCTATTATTAGATCAGTGGAATCAACCCTAATTGATCTGAATATAGGCTGGATTAGGCCGTATTCTGTGGCACGTTATCGTTCAGTTTCGTTGCCCGGGTTCGGGCACTACTTTAAAACAAGATAAATAATTAGGATTAATCATACAAAGTCCAAATCCGCTTGTTTGCACTTCTAGAAACCTGCAGTTTTCGAGTATTTCTTCTTCGAAAATTCAAGAAATCAACATATTCGCAATCGATCGCCGCCATTTTTTTCAGGGTACTTGGTGTAATATGCACTATATATAGTGTATTTCGTGTTCCACATTGATTTTTACATGAAGTTTCTCAAACATCCGCTGACATAAAGTAAATATGGCATTTCAGAATTATTGTTTTTTAGTCATTTTGATGGGGAAAATGACAAAATTTTACCGAGGTTTCGTTCCCAAAGTTGTTTGGATTGACAAAATATATGGCTATCGCTTGACGGGCTTCAAAGGGATGTTGCGTGGGGAAATTTTCAGTTTTATTCGCGGTAATGTGAGGGAATATAAGTGACAATACTAGTGGAAACTGTGTTTGTTTATTTTATACTGGCAGAGGTCTTGGCAGATTCAATATAGAACTTTTCTTTGTGATGAAAACTGTCTGGTATCAGAACCTGTGTTGTGGTAAATACTGTTCCGTACAGACAGATGCAAAATGGTGACATACATTCATCAAGAGAACAACAACAACATGGAACATTCTTCCTGATTAAATCATACCTTAGCCTTATCCAGATTTAAATCGCTACTTTATGTATATTACACTACTACCATAAATATAAACTATGAACCTGAAATTCCCTGGACTTGGAAATTGATCTGTTTAAAATGTGTTACTGCTCGTGGTCTAGCCTGCGTAGCCTGCTCTCTTGTTGTTCTTAACACCCGGACTGCAGAGTTGGTCAACGCCGCACCCGAGATTTTTGACTTAGAACATTTTAGCGCACCTATATGTGCTTGATAGCAATTTTCACACTTTAATCTGCCTCAAAAACTCTTATCTCCATTGTATTTTTCTCACTTTTGTTCCTTTGACTGCCACTAAAAGGCGCACCTGAAGACAATTTTGCGCACCCGCACCTAGATTTTGAGCAAAATTTTAGCTTTCCGCACCCAAGATCTCGTCGAAAACTGCCCAACTCTGCAGTCTGGCTTAACACTTGTATTGTTCTCTTATTTTAATTTAATTTAATGTAATTGTATATTTATATAGTATTTGTTATAGGGCCCACATGCAGAGGTTGTCTTACACTTGCACTCAAGCAAAGATTGTGGAGCACAGGGGGGGGGGACATGCCATCCAGACAATCTCCAGCTCTTGATTGGAGAGTGTCTAGCCAACACTGAGACCATGATGCTGTTTGAAAATTTGCTCTGTTGATATGTTGGAAAAGGCTGTCAGAGGTTGGGGTGAGACATCATCTGAACATTTTCTGATTTAAAAGGAGCATATCTACAGTCTATCTATCATATCCTAGCCTGTGTTCCAGTCCACTACACCATTGTGTGTGTAAAGTGGACTGTAACACAGGCTATCATATCCTTGCTTGAGTGTGTTGAGTGCAAGTGTAAGACAGGGTACATGTACATGTTGTGATTGCCAGAATAAAGCAGGAGTTAATGAAGATGAGGAGGATTATGATATGACTCATTCTGATGAGGAAGAACTTGCAGATTCTGATGATTTGTGACTCTGGTTGAAAGAGCTAACTTCAAAATTCTAATTTGTATATTATTAAAGGAACGAACTCATTCTCACCAAACAGAATGTAGATATAAATATGCACCTATCATTGTCTTTGATGGGAAACCCCAGGGTAGCTGACTAGGTGAACATGCTACAAAATACAAGGAATATTATTTTTATTTAACTTTGCCACATAAAGGAGTGTCAGGGTCACCACAACAGTATACACCAATTACTGCAGACCCTATAACAAATACTATATAAATATACAATTAAATTTAGAGAACAATACAAGTACTAAGAACAACAGGAGAGTTACTACAAGCAGTATTACATTTTAAACAGGTTCACAGTTTATATTTACGGCAGTAGTGTAATATCCATATTAAAGTAGCAAGTTATATGGAAGCCGGGCTGGCTCGTTGACCGGGCCAGCCCGCTTAGCAAGATCTTGCCGTGTAATTGATTTTATAGTAAAAACTACTGTGCGTTTATATGGACAAGCGGGCTGGCCCGGTTCCCGAGATCTCGCTTGAAAAAGGCGAGATCTCGCTTACCGGGATGAAAATTTCCTCATATAAACACTCACTAACCGGGCCAGCCCGGTTGCCGGGATGAAAGTTGAAAGAGACGCCGCCGCCAATTTGTATGCGAGCTATTTTTAAGAACTATCAAAACAATGTCAAAGGTCAAAACAACAAAATCATCCCGCCTGCTGGGATGAAATTTTCTCATATAAACACAAGACAAATTCACCCCGCTTACCAGGCTGGCCCGGTCAGCGAGCCAGCCCGGCTTTCATATAAACAGCCCCTAAGTGTACAATTCCCTGGGGCTAGGCAGGAAAAGAGAAACAATGCCCCACCCCGGGGCAAAGAAATTATGCCAACTGCCACCCCCGGGGCACACCAACACATAGATTTGTAGAATATCAGGATATGAGTTTTACATTCTTAATTAAATAAAGATGAGCAAGTTTTGCTTCACAAGTTCTATTTGTTATGTGTATGACACAAATACTTCCATCCATATTCATGGAAGTGCACATGTTCACTGCAGCTGCTGCAGAAACCACAATAATTTCCGGATAGAGAGACAAATGCCCCGCCGGTGAACAAATGCCCGGCCCAGGGGGAACGTTTGCAAGTACTAATGCCTGGTCCCTGCACAACAAAAGTTTGCAAATGCCCAGGGGTAGCCAGGGGGATGGGGCAATGCTAGAATTGATTGAAATATAAGGCTAATTATACTGTTGAATGTTCCATGTTGTTGTTGTTGTTCTGTTCATCTGTTGATGAATGTATATGTAACTGCTTTGCATTTTCTATTAATGGAATAGGATTTCCCACAACACAGGTTTTGATACCAGACAGTTTTTCATCACAAAGGAAAGTCCTATATTGAATCTGCCAAGACCTCTGCCAGTGATAAAATGTTTTCACTAGTATTGTCACTTATAGTTATATCAACTCACATTACCGCGAATAAAACTGAAAATTTATCCACGCAACATCCCTTTGAAGCCCGTCAAGCGATAGCCATATATTTTGTCAATCCAAACAACTTTGGGAACGAAACCTCGGTAAAATTTTGTCATTTTCTCCATCAAAATGACTAAAAAACAATAATTCTGAAACGCCATATTTACTTTATGTCAGCGGATGTTTGAGAAACTTCATGTAAAAATCAATGTGGAACACGAAATACACTGTGTATATATATATAGTGCATATTACACCAAGTACCCTGAAAAAAATGGCGGCGATCGATTGCGAAATATGTTGATTTCTTGAATTTTCGAAGAAGAAATACTCGAAAACTGCAGGTTTCTAGAAGTGCAAACAAGCGGATTTGGACTTTGTATGATTAATCCTAATTATTTATCTTGTTTTAAAGTAGTGCCCGAACCCGGGCAACGAATTTCATTTTCTAAGCGACTTTTCGTGCCACAGAATACGGCCTAGATGCTGACGCATCTCTTGAGTCTTGTCAAAAGTGAAGCCGGAAGTCAAGCGGCCGATCAGTGCCGCCACCCGATTCTGAGGCCCTACTTTATTATAGATAGTATTACAGAATCCTAGTTTTTTCGCTTTTTTGCCTTTTAAACGTTTCTGGCTGGGCCAGTTTTACTATCACAAAGATAGATGCACACGAGAAGAATTTTGAGCAAAAAATTTGGAGTATTATGGCTTTATAACGCCGTGAAACTGGATTTACAAGTTCGAAGGAGTGAACAGCCACATGTTAGCGATGTTTTGTTTATGATATTTCAATTCAAAATCCATTCAAAATATAGAATTACTGCTACTGGACGAAGACACTCAAGGAATTTGATGAAATGAACCAGCTCAGCTGCAGTATGAACAAAAACATGAATGTGGTAAGTTTTTAAAACAGGAATTAGGAACAGTGCTACACTGGTTCAATTTCAGTTAATAACCTAACAAAATTTCCAATATTATTCAACAATCAAATATACTTGATATGTAGTAATATAGTAGTAATTATATGATTGGTGGTCAAAGAAAGAGAAGTTTTTCTTCATTTCTTGTCCTGGGAGTGCAATTTTGTTAACATTTGCATTTGATGAAGTTGTGGATATAATTGTCTTAAACTGTTGTGGCATGCATATGATTGTCTGTTTAGTTCCAACCATAACCATGATTAAGTTATGACAGGAACTGGAAAAGATATATGCTTGGAAAGTCACGATTGTTGTCCATACACTAAGTTGTCCATACAAACATGGGATGGCATGTTTGTATGGACAACTTAGATATCGCTGGGATGAAGCCAGTTAGGTACTTCACGTCATACTATACATGTTCAGAAGGCAAGGTCAATGAAAGGTCATCCCACCTAGCCTTATATGGGATCCCAGCTAGATTTTTCATCCCACCTACAACAGATTGCTGGGATCCCAGCTAGGTGGGATGGAAGCAGGATCATATAAACACTCAGTAGAGTTTATATTGCAAGCAGGATCTCAGCAACTGTCCCGTCCCGCCTAGCCGGGATCATATAAACAGGCCCTGAGACATAGCATGCTTGAGTTGGACTGTCAGACACACTATAATTCTGTAGAAAACATTTCCAAGCATGCATCTTTTGTGGTTCCTGTCATAATTTAATCATGGTTATGGTTGGAACTAAACAGACAATCATATGCATGCACAACATTAAGACAATTATATCCACAACTTCATCAAATGCACTGTTAACAAAATTGCACTCCCGGACAAGAAATGAAGAAGCCACACAACACTTGAAGAAAAACTTCTCTTTCTTTGACCACAAATCATACAATTACTACTATATTAGTTACAATTACTATATTAGTTACAATTACTATATATCAAGTATTCAAGTATATTTGATTGTTGAATAATATTGGAGACTTTTAAAATATGTGTTCATTTCAATACGTGAATATTGAACCAGTGTAGCACTATTCCACCGCATTCACGCTTTTGTTCATACTGCAGCTGAGCTGGTTCATTTCATCAAATTCCTTGAGTGCCTTCGTCCAGTAGCAGTAATTCTATATTTTGAGTGGATTTTGAATTGAAATATCGTAAACAAAACATCGCTAACATGTGGCTGTTCACTCCTTCGAACTTGTAAATCCAGTTTCACGGCGTTATAAAGCTATAATACTCCAAATTTTTTGCTCAAAATTATTCTCGTGTGCTTCTATCTTTGTGATAGTAAAACTGGCCCGGCCAGAAACGTTTAAAAGGCAAAAGAAGCGAAAAACTAGGATTCTGTAATACTATCTATAATAAAGTAGGGCCTCAGAATCGGGTGGCGGCACTGATCGGCCGCTTGACTTCCGGCTTCACGTTTTACCGTCAAATTATTAAGTTATGCGTTATCCAGCCTATATTCAGATCAGTGATGAAGCCTAAGTGAGGAGCTGAATGGGTGTTAACTGACAACTGACATTTGTACGTATTTTTGACTGACAACTGACAAATTTCCTTAATTGACAACTGACAAACAAAAAATTAGCAATTCTAGAACTGACATCTTGCAAAATATATTGCTGACAGGTAGCAATTGGCTTAAATATTAGCTGACAACTGACATTCAAAGACCCCCATTAAGACCCTCCTAAGTACTAAAAATAAAACGTCATTACTTAGCAACCTAGCCTTATAACTTCAGTTCTTCATCAGCTCGCTTTACACGGGTGTGTTTTTTTTTGAACTCCTTCAAAAGATTTATCAGACGAAATATTTTTCGTTTTTATGGCTTCATGTGCCATGGGGATATGCTAGCTGTACCGAATCGACGGCACACCCCCAAATATATATGAATAACTCAACACTCAACCCTTTTGTACTTTAATTTCTCTCAATATCAACGCTGTTCTTTTACAATACACACCCGAAAAATCACGTTTTTTTACTTCCGAGTTCCCAGAACCACTAGAGTTGAATATCACTTTGAATAAGATATTTATCCTTAACTACAGCAGCTTGTTAACCCTCCATCCCCTCGGTCCACCCCCGGTCCACCCATAGTTAGGGACTTAGTCAGGATTAGCAATCCCCCAAACCCCCACTTTCCCCCAAATTATGTTTCCCTTGGTCAAGGTATGTACAGTGACTGTTACTACCTTATTAGTTACAATTACTACTATATTAGTTACAATTACTACTATATTAGTTACAATTACTACTATATTAGTTACAATTACTACTATATTAGTTACAATTACTACTATATTAGTTACAATTACTACTACATTAGTTACAATTACTACTACATTAGTTACAATTACTACTATATTAGTTACAATTACTACTATATTAGTTACAATTACTACTATATTAGTTACAATTACTACTATATTAGTTACAATTACTACTATATTAGTTACAATTACTATATATCAAGTATTCAAGTATATTTGATTGTTGAATAATATTGGAGACTTTTAAAATATGTGTTCATTTCAATATGTGAATATTGAACCAGTGTAGCACTATTCCACCGCATTCACGCTTTTGTTCATACTGCAGCTGAGCTGGTTCATTTCATCAAATTCCTTGAGTGCCTTCGTCCAGTAGCAGTAATTCTATATTTTGAGTCGATTTTGAATTGAAATATCGTATTAAAAACAAAACATCGCTAACACGTGGCTGTTCACTCCTTCGAACTTGTAAATCCAGTTTCACGGCGTTATAAAGCTATAATACTCCAAAGTTTTTGCTCAAAATTCTTCTCGTGTGCTTCTATCTTTGTGATAGTAAAACTGGCCCGGCCAGAAACGTTTAAAAGGAAAAAGAAGCGAAAAACTAGGATTCTGTAATACTAGCTATAATAAAGTAGGGCCTCAGAATCGGGTGGCGGCACTGATCGGCCGCTTGACTTCCGGCTTCACTTTTTACCATCAAATTATCAAGAGATGCGTTATCCAGCCTATATTCAGATCAGTGATGAAGCCTAAGTGAGGAGCTGAATGGGTGTTAACTGACAACTGACATTTGTACGTATTTTTGACTGACAACTGACAAATTTCCTTAATTGACAACTGACAAACAAAAAATTAGCAATTCTAGAACTGACATCTTGCAAAATATCTTGCTGACAGGTAGCAATTGGCTTAAATATTAGCTGACAACTGACATTCAAAGACCCCCATTAAGACCCTCCTAAGTACTAAAAATAAAACGTCATTACTTAGCAACCTAGCCTTATAACTTCAGTTCTTTATCAGCTCGCTTTACACGGGTGTGTTTTTTTTTTAACTCCTTTCATGGCTTCATGTGCCATGGGGATATGCTAGCTGTACCGAATCGACGGCACACCCCCAAATATATATGAATAACTCAACACTCAACCCTTTTGTACTTTAATTTCTCTCAATATCAACGCTGTTCTTTTACAATACACACCCGAAAAATCACGTTTTTTTACTTCCGAGTTCCCAGAATATAGCTCAAGTTCCAAGTACTAAATTGACTACTCTACTTCCGGTTTTGCGTAACTACTATATATAACTACTCGTAAACCGTCCGACGAGTCCGTACACCCTCCCCTAAAAGTTAACAAAGTTCAATTTTTATAAACAACAACAACAACGTCAGCATATCACTATAGTCTCAAATGGCATCGTCCTTGGCCAACTCCTGAATCTTGGCCGTGCATCAGCGGCGGCTTTTATTTTCTCTCGAACAGGCTTAGTTGGTTCCTCAGTCTTTTCCTTAATCATCTCCTTGACCGCGCTCTTAATCTCCAACGGGCAAATTGCTTGAAGCGGCCTTTCTAGTCGGTTTCCCTTATGCAACAAGATCACCCCTCTGGGTACTCCATCTGCTCCTTTCACGATACGAAGTACCTTGCCTTTTCACGATTTCTCTCTTCCCCAACGATAAGAACAATCTCCCCGACTTCTGGCGGCAGTGTTTTCGTCCGGTTAATGCGATGACTTTCCATCAGCCCGTGTATGTATTCTTTCGTAATCGCGACCACGCATGCTCTCTAGCTTTGGCCAGTCGGCGATCAAATTTCGTAAGTTCTTCGTCTTCCACTTCGATGTCTTGTAAAATATCCCCACATAATCGAATTTGGGGTCAACACCTTTTCATCACCTCCGTCACTATTCACATACGTTAGGGGTCGATTGTTTAGATGTCTTTCGATATCCATTACGACGGCTTCCAGTTGTACAAAGGAAAGATGCGTCTTTCCCAACGTTTTGTACAACGTTTTCTTTATCTCTTTGATTATTCTCTCGTACATGCCACCTCACCACGGCGATTTGGCTAGGTTGAACTTCCAACGAATTTCTTGAGTAGCTAAATGATTCTGCAATTGCTTGCTCTTCCGTATCTTTCGGATCCAATTCGCTGTTGTCTTAAACACGGCTGCGTTATCCGACACTATCAGTTGTGGTCTAGTCTTTCGTGTGATAAATGAATTCAATTTCCTCTGAAACTCTTCGGCAGACTGAGATTTGGTCACCTCCAGATGTACCGCTCTGGCGACCGCACAAATGAATATTATGATAGATGCTTTCCCTTCTGATTTGTCTCTCTTTCGATAAATCAATGGTCCCGCAAAGTCCACACCGGTATGTTGAAATGGCGCTTCATTTGTCTCACTTAAATGAGTCCCTGGAATCCAAGGAACTTTTAATTCGTATCTCATGTTCTTGTCTCGAACAATGTTCTCCTTATACTCTCTGTGCACATCAAGTTGGTCGTTCTCGCCCCGATCTTCTACTCCTAATACGTCTAAACTGTAAAGCAACCTTCTCAACACGACAAGCACTTCAGAAAGGCTGTCGCCTCTGCTTTCCGGAAGTTAGAGCTATGTCGGCATTGCCATTTCAGGGCGGGGTCATTTTCATGACTTTCGCCCGGATTCAGGTTTTGGCACATATGCCATGTTGACCGCCATGGTCATTTTACCCTAAACAGTTGAGATTGCCTGTGGTAAATGAAACGCATTCAAACTCCTATACAGGTCCTAGACTATTGTTAAAAAATACCTAAAACGCAAAGGGACAAATTTTAACACGGCCATGGACCGCCGCCAGCTAAATATGGCCGGTCGTTTGCTTGACCCGCTTGGTCCTTTAAGTCTTTAAGATGATTATGAATGTGCCACTATCTTTAAGAGAGAATTAGGATATAAAAGAGTAATGGTTTTGTGCTATACTGTATAACAACTTATTCATATAAACTAGGGTGCCGGGGGGAAGGTCGGAAAAGGCAATTTCTACCTAGCTTTGTGGCCAACAACATCTTACATTGGAGATACTTTTTAATATATATTTGAATTGAACCACTAGAGTTGAATATCACTTTGAATAAGATATTTATCCTTAACTACAGCAGCTTGTTAACCCTCCATCCCCTCGGAGTGAAAGGTATCTTGGGCGATTACCCCCGGTCCACCCATAGTTAGGGACTTAGTCAGGATTAGCAATCCCCCAAACCCCCACTTTCCCCCAAATTATGTTTCCCTTGGTCAAGGTATGTGCAGTGACTGTTGAATGTCATGTTTTGTTTCTATGTTTTAACATTTTTTGCCTGGCTACATTCAAAAATACCCATGCAAAAGACTGACAGATGGGCCTCTGGCTAAGCCCATTCCCATAGTTCTGGGTGTCCCTGGAGTTGGGTCACATTGTTTTGTTTTCCTATCAACCAACCCCCCCCCCTTCCCCTGTTTTAATTTGTTATGCCTTTGTCTCCAAACGTTATCTACTCTTGTTTATTGCAAAATATATCCCACACAGTCCTTCTTTCTATATTTGGTGAAACACAGCACCAAGCAACATGTTTGGAAATTAAAGATACAAAAACTTGATCAATTTTTGTTTTAGTTTAATTGAGATTTTTCAAATAACATTTTTTTTAAGTAGCAGTAAATATTAATTTTAACAACCAAACTGTATAATCACGTTATGGTATTATAATTATAACTTTGCAGCCCCAATTGGTCTGCGGTTTTATTCTGCCTGTTCGATCAGCATTTTGATGCCTTCTGCCATTTCTCAGTGGCAATTACCATGGGGATTTCGGACCAGTTGTCATGGAGATGGCGTCAAATCCGCCATGTTTTTTGGCTTCACTTTTCACTGCTCTGCACTCCCTCCAGTAATATATTATAGCTCAGTGGAACACACTCGTATAAATGGTCAAATTCTAATAGGTCACGACTTATTGTTGAACAAGCTGATATTATTGTTATCTTTCTATTAACTATGATTAGTAAAATTACATAGGTAAGTATTGAAAATTCTCAACGCTGATTGGTTGCGCTACCTCGGATTAATACGCGATAATCACCTACAGCGTTTTCAAGCCGCTTTTATCGTAAATATTCAATTAAAATATTTTTGAAATGTGCATTTTTTATTTTTTTCCAAATAATCACCTATGTAATTTTACTAAAACAATTATTCGCCTCAGGTTCGGTGAATATCGGTGAATAAAAACCTCGACTTCGTCTCGGTTTTTATTCACCGATATTCACCTCGCCTTCGGCGAATAATTGTTAATTAGTCGCTTATTTTTAGGTAGAACGAGGGTGCGCCTATACACGGATACTTATTGGCGCATGCGCCTCTAAACGGCGATTTTCACTCGAAAAAACCTCGTAAATATTCGCTTATATGCGCATGCGCTTATCGGCGGGAGAATAGGGTAACTCCACAAGTTTTCTTATTGAACAGAACTGCTTCAAAGAGTTTGAGTCATCCTGTTAACGGACACTACAACATACACAAACAAACAAGCAAGTAAGCAAGCAAACAAACAAACAAACAAACAAACAAACAAACAAACAAACAAACAAACAAACAAACAAACAAGCAAGAAAACAAACAAACAAGCAAACAAACACAAACAAACCGAGGGGAAAACACAACTTAACATCCTGGTGGAGGTAATTAAAACAATTCAAAATGTTTCGATTGTTTGATTTATAGGCATAGCACTTGTGACTTTCAAAAATTCTTCTTTTTCAGAATCTGCTATTTTAAGAAGTGAAATGATGATTGCTAAAATACTCATACTGATACTCTTCGTATACAGTGAATCGACCAAATCCGCCTCAGACGAGGAAGCTTTTGAATTTTCGCGAGTCGATAAACTCGGATCCATCCCAAGTGGAAATGAAACAAATTCTATAAGCAACGTTTCGACTGCCTGCCATCTGAAGATCAATAAATCATCACTGAAGAAAATTTTGCAATTGATCCATCGCAGAAAAAGGAATGCAATTGAACTGAATGTCTGGATAGAATCGTTCAACAATACTTTGAATAAAATTCGAGTCCTTCCAGGAATAACATGGGCAAATGAAATGGGTCGTACATTAATTTATTTAATTGCAGAAGCCGAGAACGCCTCACAGATGATTTTAGCGTCGTATACAAGTACATTAACTGTTGGGATCGATAACGCGGATATAGTGGTCACCGAAATGACCGAAGGATGTTTATTATTCTCAGGAACGAATGCCTCCGATATTGTTTTCAATTTTCTACTCAATAAATTGTGCCAGCATGACAATAGAGATGACTCAGATTATCAATTGTGCATCAAAAACACTAGCAGCGATGAAACTAAGTACAATTGTTGTGGTTTACTTGGACGAGAAAGCACGCCGATCTGTTTAGACTATTCATCAGTTTTGACGGAATCTTTAACCGGTCTGTTAATAGGAGCAACAATGTTTTATATGCTTTTTGCTGTTCCTTTGACAATCGAACATTTAAGCTACTCCCAAAAGGAATGCATACAATATAAAATTTCTGATAGCCCAATGTCACTTTCATCTATTTTTCACATAATATTTATCGACGGCCATGGCCCAGTAAAGTCTCTTGGAAGGAGATTGGTGATCACAGTAATTACACTTGTGACTGTTTTACCTGAATGGGATCTAGCTGGGTTCAACATATTTGTATATTCGTGGGCATTACTTTTTCCGTTTTTTGATGTATTCAGTTTAAATAGGGAAGTTCTTTATTCTGAGGTTGGTGCCAATATGTTATTTAGATTGTTTTTCAGTGGAAATCCGACTGAGATTATTGCCTTACCATTTAACCTAAAATTTTGGTGGAATGAGGTGAACAGACGTCCATTTTTCCGTCGACACTTTAAGCTAAACTTAAACAGTGCTGCAAATTTTCAACAATCGCCAACCAATCCTCTAATTACAGAACGTACTAGATTATTAACCCAAGCAGAATTGCCACCACAACCAAGAAACAACCCTCGACAAGTTATCGAACATCTTACGGATGTATGCAAATATTGTTTATCTTTTATAGTTTTACTAATCCTGTATCTAATCGCTCTTCCAATTATATGTTTGTTTTTCATTTCATCGCTTGCATTACCACTTCTTCATAAACTTGGGGGCAGAAGATATACAAGAATGCGCAATTTCCAACAAGTAATTCTACTTTTACTGAAAGCTGTGCTAGGTGTTATTACTTATGTGATATTCTTTTTGTCTGCTTTAAATTGTTTACGTCTTGCGCTCTATTTTATCGCTGGTTTGTATTTAAATGGGGGTTTTTACATCGCATATTTCGTTCCCATTTCCATTATCCTATTATATTCATGGAGCAACTGGAGATCTTTTGTTGAAACGAAATACTTGGAAATGAATACGAAAATTTACAAAGTTTGCAAGGAAATTATTCGTCTCGTTCAAGTTACAAGCCCTGAAGGAGCAGTTAGTGAAACCGCTAACCATTCCATTGAAACTAACAGTTCTCAAACACGTACTTCGTCTGCTTCTATCAGACGCTTTCAAATCAAGTTAGACGAAAACGGAGAGCCTGTCATACCAAGACCACTATATGATATAGTCCGAGAAAGGTTTCTGCCCTACGACAAAATTTTGGTTCCTTATTTTGAAGGTGTATTCTTTGTTGGAATTTTCGCCTACCTTCTATACATTTTTATGTCACTGGCCCAAACATCCGGTATCTCGAGCAATGTTCATATAATCAGCACATTGGCTGCTACTTCATTACCGTTTCTTTTCGATGTGATTTGGAAAAAGAATACCAACGAACAAAAAGCGGCCAATAATTTGGCCCTAAAATCCAAACTGAAACACGCTCTGACAGTTTGCAGTTCAAATGATGCTACCGGAGAAATTATAATGGAATTTACTGGCGCTATACCGACTGATCCCTTTGGCAATCACGCGTCTTAAATATATGTTTGAGTTTATAGGAGAAAAGATATACTCTTCACCATTATATTTTTCTATCATCCACCTCTTTATCCGTCTTTCTATCGTAAAGCAGCAAACTTACTTAGGAACTTTCCATTCCTACGGTCTGGACCTGAGCTTCATTTTACAAATTTTTGCATTGAACGAAATCTTGATGATAGGGACAAATGTTTGGCGAATTTTAACGATTAAATACCAATAAATAGATGTGACAATTATTTGATCAGGGGAATATATAACTTAGATTTCATATATAGTAATGTAAATTAGTAATATCTTAATTAAAAAGAACAGTGCTTCCTTTTATCACTTTCTTTTATTCGCTTGATTTCTACGAACTCTTAAAATAACAATATTAAAAACAGTATTGATTGGCTTTGATTTGCTGAAACGATATTGGCCTGTTTGCAAAATGGCCGCAACCTTGTTGAAAATTGTGAAGTCAGTGATGGCGAAAAGTCACGTAAGTATTTCTTTTTTCCTATACTCAGTTTGACTGGGATTTTTTAGCATTTACGTTAAAAAGGCAGTTTACATCTTTCTATTCATTATTTTGTATTTTTATGTTGATCTACGAGTCAATGACGTCAGCCAGTTTCCTATCTAGTGTTTTAATAATACATGGGCATCGTAGAATGTAAATGTTATAGAAATGAAAAATGTTGTTTGATTTGTTTTGCCAGAAATTTACATGCATGCAGAATACAACAGTTTACCTAAAAAGTTCATTTTACTTGTGGATTAAACTTCAAAATGTTTTTCTTTCCATTGACGTTGTTTCCAAATGCCTCCATTGGGCACTGGTAAACCATACCTGTATACACTTCCTAACACATTTGAAGACATTTGCTTCCCGTTGCCAATTATGGAAATTCTAACTTGCATTTCTATACATTTTTGGCGTCTACTGGAACAGTAGTCGCCTATGTCAGCAACATGAACAGATCCAAATCAGATCCGATTTTCACTTTCCTGCGAACAGGCTCTGTGCATAGGTTAAGCCCGCATCTGCGGAGGTTTCCGAACTGTTTACGCCAATGCTTATAAATGGTTTGATGATATGACCGTGGCATGCGCTTCTCGAGATTTGTTGGCATTAGAATTTACCGAGGGGTCCGTCACGGCAGAAATCTCGTACACTCGACTCAGAAGTCAGGAAATCAACCGGAAATCAGATGATTTCGATTTTCGAAATCATAAAAATACTAGTGAAAGGCTTGAATATTGGGACTATAGGAACAAGATTAATTGTGTCCTTTTTGCGTTTTTCTGACGATATTTCATAATTTTGACGATATTCCAATTTCAAGTTGCTCCAGAGTTTGAGTAAATGCAGTTACAAACATTAAAATATACCAACACTCCTGTAACTGATATCTTCAGGAAATCTTGAAATCAGTGTTGAAATCAGTAGAAATCAGCTCAGAAATCAAGTTATTTCGAAATCTCGTACGCTATGGACGGTCTTGGCGGACTCCTCGGAATTTGGTGAAAAGATTCGCAAACAATCTGCAAATTTCGAGCTCCAAAGAATAGTTTCTTCAGTATTGAGGTAAGCTGTTTTGAATTGTAGAGTATACACAGTCTCGCATTTTCACTAAAGTATAAAATACAGGATCTTGTTTCGAATTTATCAGTTTACTGTATGTTGCTGCATGCATTTATTATTTGCTATAAAAATTTGGTAAAATTTGACGAGATTTTTTGCAACGTAATTTATTGTATTTTATCGACGTATAGCGTGTGTTCAATCGGTGAGACTATTTATTGTTTATCAAGGCTATAAATCTCGTTTATTTTTGAAGCTTCGATGACAATTAAATTATGCAATTAGTCAGACTATTTCATCAATAATTATATTTCAAACACAGAAGTTTGATATAACAATGCTTTATTCTTCAAACTCACAATACACAGCTTAAGAAGTCTAAGTACTAAAAATAAAACGTCATAACTTAGCACCCTAGCCTTATAACTTCAGTTCTTCATCAGCTCGCTTTACACGGGTGTGTTTTTTGAACTTCAAAAGATTTTTTCAGACGAAATATTTTTCGGATTTATTTGAAATTGTTTATCGTTTCTCTGCCAGAAAACATCGAAAATGGGGAAATGCTAGCCCCTAATCTAGCTCCGCGAGAAAGTTCGCGAGGAAATACTCCGGTGAAACAGCCACCGAGGAAAAAATTGCCTGTAAGGGAAGGCGGGAAAAAACCAAGACGAAATGAAAGGTCTTCTAAAACAGCCAAACATTCAAAGGGCGCAAAAAAAACGTAGAACTAAGTCTCGTGCTTATATTTCGTCCGCTAGTTCATCGTCTAGTTCGTCGTCTAGCTCTAGTTCGAGCAGTGATTCCGACACTTCCGAACGCGGAAGGGCCGAAGGGCCGAGCGTTCTCGAAGACAACGAAACGGCGAATACGGTCGCCGAACCGATTGTTGAGTTCGCAGTAGCATCTACCTTTCAGGGTTTGTCCAAGCCGGCCAGGAAGGCAATGGTCGGAGAAACGCAGGTGCCTTTTCATCCAGACTTACGGCCGAAAAAGGTTGATTATTTTGTTAAAAAATACCTAAAACGCAAAGGGGCAAATTTTAACACGGCCATGGACCGCCGCCAGCTAAATATGGCCGGTCGTTTGCTTGACCCACTTGGTCCTTTATCTCACCTATGGCAGTCTGCCATTTCAGCCGAAGCTGAAGGCACAGGCGTAGATCCTGGTGTAGTTATTGAAGCTAGTCGTCGAGCAATGTCCTTGATCGGCAACGCTTCGTATTGTGCGTTAGTTGACCGCCGTAAAGGTTTGTTAGCTAAAGTCTCGCCTGAATGGCCTCCGTATGCTGAATACAACTACAGAATTCAGAAACATTCCTGCGACCATGAACGAAACATTCAAAAGACACAAAAGTAGTGCGTTGATAAAAGTGCTTAAGTGCATTTCAACTCTTTTAGCCAGTAGATCTTAAACAAAAATTTACTGTTTTCTTTCTCAAACTTGATCCGTCACAAGCAACTTGATCTGGCTGGCGCGTATTTATAATATATGAATGAATGCGAAAACTTCTTTATACACCTACATTCACGTTTACTTATAACTGAAATTTTGTCATTTTGAAGTACGCTTTATGACAATGCTCTTAAACAAGGTAATCTACTGTACATTTAATAAAACGTCCGTACATCAATACTTCGTTCTTGGTCAAAACAGTCACATTCGTTTAAAAAGGGACAGTCTCTATGGCGCGGGTCGTTCGTTTTAAAAGGGACAGTCTATATGGCGCGGGTCGCGAGTCAATAAAAATGGCGCGAGTACAGCGAAAATGGCGCGGGTCCAACGAAAATACGCGCGGGTAATAAGTTCCGAGGCGCCGGTAACAAGTTCCGGTTGGCGTGGGTATTTTTCTCCGATAACAAAATATATCCCGGCACCGCAGGCTGCAAGAGTGCAAGACGAACATTAAATTTTTGGATTTAAAAGTGGATTCTAATTTTTGGATTTAAAAGTTCTACGATATGATCCTTCGGGGACAAGAAATCGTTGTTTTTACAACTGCTTGGCAATGCATTTGAAAGTGAATCTGAACGACGTTATCAGCATGAATTTCATGCTCGAGAACCAATTTGTCCATTTGGAGAATGAGGTATTAAAGCTGTTTATATTTGAATAATTTGATTGCCCTTCTAATTAGATGGATGCTGCAGTAGTGCAATTAGCACTTTGTCACTATTTGCACCAAGCAGGAATGCTTGGTAAGTGCTAAAGGGATATGTAATGATGATAGCATTGCCTTGTCCGCCCACTTCCTCAACGCCACTGACGCAGTCTAATTTCAGGGTGCTGTATGGTAGGTGTGTAGATTACCATAAACTGGGGTGACTTTGAAAATCAGGTGACTTTGGCCACGTTTCAATTTGCTAAAATCAAATCTGTGGCACTCTGAATTAGAAAAAGAAGTGGCCAAAGTCACCCAACTTCAAAGTCACCCCAGTTTATGGTACCTGACAATGTTCTAGAATTTACAGCTGTTTATTGTGGAATTTTCCCATAAGATATTGTCAACAAAAGCAAGTCAAAAGATTGTACAAAAAGTACAATTCAGAGCAAAAAAACTGTTCATTCAGAGGGGCCATGCCCATTGCAACATCTTATATTTCAAAACAATCAATTGTTGATAATTACTTAGAAAATAAATAGTCAGATAGGCACTAACTTTACTGTCCGGTGCACAGAAAAGTTACATTACATACTGGGGCACTGTCGCACTGATTTGCATTGCTTTTATGGCATCATGCCAGGTAGATGGACGTTTATTTCCAAAAGAAGGAAAGTCAGCATCAGAGAAAAAATCAAGCAGATTTGTTTCCACGATAAATTCACCGAACTATAGTAGAAAAATAAATACATCACATGAGTATATATAAATGCACTGGAGTATCCGCTGACACCCTACCCGATCCCCGGATATAGGCAGGGATTTTAACATTTTACACTCATAAAATGTTAAAATGCTGGGACTGGAGTTTTAATTGACTAGTGCATTACTTGTCAAGGCGAGAGTTTTGTTTATGTATCAGTCAAATCCAAGCGTGCCCATCCCCCCGGCGACCATTGGACATTTTCTTTTGTAGTACGTCCCGGGGGATGGGCATTTGAAATGAAAATTCTATTGATCTATTCTAGATACTATTCTGTAAAAATCCATGATAACATATATAAGTGCAAATACAATTCAAAGGGTGACAAATAATGTCCGTAATTATTGTTCCCACTGCAGGGCATTTTCACATTAATTTTAACTCTACCCCCAGGATTTAGCCATATATTTTCAAAATTTGTCGAAAGCCCCGGGGAGGAAGGGCATGTTTGGATTTGACTAATACCCATTATTCCCTTCACGTCCAAGACTCTTTACTTGACGATTAAAATCGTCGGCATCCCTCATTAGACAAAGTAAAACACTCGCCGTTAAAATAAAATACTAAAGTATGGTGCATGGGGTCACATCTATCAAATTATTCTAATATAAACAGCTTTATTAATACCTCATTCTCCAAATCACCAAATGGACAAATTGGTTCTCGAGCATGAAATTCTCCAACATGCTGTGATGCTGATAACGTCGTTCAGATTCACCTTCAAATGCATTGCCAAGCAGTTGTAAAAACAACGATTTCTTGTTCCAGAAGGATCATATCCTAGAACAAATCCACTTTTAAATCCAAAATGTAATGTTCGTCTTGCACTCTTGCAGCCTGCGGTGCCGGGATATATTTTGTTATCGGAGAAAAATACCCACGCCAACCGGAACTTGTTACTCGCGCCTCGGAACTTATTACCCGCGCGCATTTTCGTTGCCCGCGCCATTTTAAGACGAACATACACAATATAAAATAAGATAATGACTCGCGACCCGCGCCATATAGACTATCCCGTTTTAAAATACTTAATACTCAAAATATATAAAAGAAAAGCGATGCGACGTAGTGATCTATGCGACGTAGTGATCTTTGACACAATTCCCCAGCTCGGCATGAATTCAATTCAAGGACAAGGGTAACGCGCCTGCAACCCGTCAGTTTTCTTGATTTTTTTTCGTTTTAACATACAAATTTATGCAAAACGAAATAGTTCCGACGTTCGTTTTAAAATACTTAATATTCGAAATATATAAAAGAAAAGAGTAGCGAAGTAGTGATCTTTGCCTTTTGTCAGTTTTGAGTAGATGGTCAAAGAGTCAAATCTGGGGCCTGGGCTGTTAATTTTATTGTTGCTCAACAAGTGTTTAAATCAAACTTCGTCTTCACACAATTCCCCAGCTCCGCATGAATTCACTTCAAGGGAACGCGCCTGCAACCCGTCAGTTTTCTTGATATGTTTTTCGTTTCAACATACAAATTTATGCAAAACAAAATATAAATTTTGTTTTGGACTCCATGCGAGAGACGTACGTTACAAGAAAACGAGAAGTATTTACGCCACTCTTGTTTTGCTGGACTAAATCGTATCATTTGAAGGAGTAATTTAAACCAAGAGGTTCACTCCAAAAATCCTTGTATACTTTCCGACCCAAAAATTGGAAAACTCCCAAAAAATCCTGCAACAATTTTGAAAATCCCTATAATAAATATCCCCTAAATCGGAAAATTTCCCATAAAATGCATGGCCATTAAAAATCACAACATATTTTGCAAAATCCCTTTCAAAATCCAAAAGATCTCCCTAAAATCGAGCAAAAAATACTTGAATCTCTGGATATTATATATTACATATAATTATTTGCATAACATTTATAGTACGCGCGTGCTGATTGGTCGAGAAGCGTGTTTCTATAACTGTATATTATAGAAACACGGAAATTTTCCCGCCAAAATTTAAAATCATAAAAAAAAATTTAATGCGAATTATAAAACTTTCAAAACTATTTAAAAACAATTTTAATGCTTTTACACATTTTTGACTGTTAATTTTCAAACAGAGTTGTTTTCTTGCAGCGAAATTGACGAGCAAAGGTCAGCATGCGTAATCGGAATTGGTAAATTAATCGAGTTTAAAAAATGTCTTTTGAGTTATATTATAAAAGAAATAGAAAACATTTTTTCCTGTGTTTCTATACACTTATAGAAACACTTGTGGGAGTTTGGGAGAACTCGAAATAACGTGGAAAAGTTCGCGCTACGGGCTCGTTTTCCCACTGATTATTTCTCGTTCTCCCAAACTCCCACGCGTGTTTCTATAAGTGTATAGAAACACGGAAAATGTTTTCTATTTTTTAAATATCGCATGTCAGGGATTTTCTCACATTCCAAAAACCCTCGTACGCTTTTTTCAGAGAAATATAGCCCCAATTAACTCCATTTATACGAAATTAAAACACAGAAAAGCCAAGAAAAGTAAAATCTTTTCTAGTCGTTCATGCAAATTAGAAGAATACACGTGTTGACATTCTACTTTCTTCAAAGCTTGCCGCAAAGGGTCACTAAAGAGTGAAATATGCATAGATATATATCATTGTCAAATAGTCCCCCAGAATGCGGGTATTTAGTGCCATTACTGAGATCCTGAGTGCGCAATGGGAATGTTATTTAAATGCCTTAAGACTAAAGAACATATTACTAGGGCTCCACAGTTACAATTTTCCCCGGATCCACAAACATGTTTGGGCGGCCGTGACACCAATTAAGAATAGACAGCTGCGGCACATATTGACAACAATACATAATATTTGTGATATTACTCTTCTAGGCCGAGTTTCCAACCCAAGCTAGTGACTTTTCCTTTTGCGATGCAGAAGATGGACTTAATAGACACTTCCCGAGTTTGTTTGAGAGCACACGAAACAGTAGTTGAAATCGATGGTGACAATGTGATCAATTGTAAATTTGTGGTTTTCATTGCCAGCCAACAAATTCGGGACGTTTATATAGACAAATTTTCTTTGCATGTGCACTACAAATTAACTATAGTAATGTATTTCTGAAACTAAAGCAATCCAGCCAAGATCTTGTAGCCCTAAAACGCTTTACTATCTTCATTCCCTCACGACGCAGGATTGAATTCCTCCAGAAAAATATCAGACAGTTAAATGTCGAGTTCATGGAGACAAATATATGGGACCATATACTAAACAACAAGACTTGTTTATCGTAATATGGCGTTTCTGATGCCAAACGAAAACTAGCATATACGGTATAATCCGTGGCAAAGAACAGACGAAAAAAACAGGCAACCACCAAGCAACATGTAGAAATACTTTTGAAATTTAACTTCCGTCTTTTTCTTTCTTGATCGCTCGACGTTGCTGTAGTTGGAGAAACTCTTTCGTCCTTGGCCTTGCGTTTTGACTTGGCGATGATAAACATTTTGTAGTTTAAGTAAATGAACAAGAACAGTAATATAGACATGAAAACCACAACGAAAATATTACCAGATGTTTCCGGGATCCTGTGAGACAACGCAAACACACCCGCGGCCGCGGCGGATAGTAAAATCATCAAAAATGCCAGAAGAGAGAGGAGCCTTTTCTTTGTCACGGATGTTCGATGGAAAATTGGAAACGTTAAGCCCAAGAATCTTTCAATGTTCAGCGTCAACAACGCAAGCATTGAAAACGTATAAAGAAATTTGTATACCCTTATTTGTTTACGAAGTTCGTTAGAGTCTTCTTTAGACCAGTGAATTGTTGATAATACTATGAGTGGATGAGTGATGGCGACTACAGCCAGATCAAAACAAGATAAAACAAGAATCATAAAGTGACATGGTTGTTTGACGACCTCCGTATACTGATTACAACTACAGAATTCACAAATATTCCTGCGACCATGAACGAAACATTCAAAAGACACAAAAGTAGTGCGTTGATAAAAATGCTTAAGTGCATTTCAACTCTTGTAGCCTGTACATCTTAACCAAAAATTTACTGTTTTCTTTCTCAAACTTGGCCCGTCACAAGCAACTTGGTCTGACGCGCATTTATAATATATGAATGAATGCGAAAACTTCTTTATACACCTACGTGCACGTTTACTAATAACTGAAATTTTATCATTTTGAAGCACGCTTTATGGCAATGCTCTTGAACAATTAAGCAATCTACTGTACATTTAAAAAAACTTCCGTACATCAATACTTCGTTCTTTGTCAAAACAGACTAAACAGTCACGTTCGTCTTAAAATATTTAATACTTGAAATATATAAAAGAAAAGCGTTGCGACGTAGTGTTCTTTGCCTTTTCAGCTTTTGAGTATATGGTCAAAGATTGTAAACTGGGGTCTGGGCTGTTAATTTTATTGTTGCTCAACAAGAGTTTAAATAGAATTCCAGTTCTTCACACAATTCCAAGCTCGGTATGAATTCACTTCAAGGGAACACGCCTGCAAACCCAAATCCGAACGTAAACTTATGCTTCCTTACGTACATTTAGGATAAATACGACTATTTTATGGATAATATGGGTGTTTGGTAGAGACGCTATATTTACTATAACATTAAGTATTAGCTATTGTCTGTAATGTTGTTGTACATTTTTTGGACTGTAAAAATACAACAGTTTTTGTGTGTTTAAACGGTTATAGTGTTCGTTTATTGTCGTTTGGAAACCTAGGGAAATATCAAACGAATCGAAAGAACAAATGGTCCTTACAAGTCGGATTATAGTTGGTATATTTTAGTGAGTAAACAGCGGAAATTCGGCCATTCGGGTCGTTTTCGCATATCGAAAGTATTCGAAACATCGAGTCTATACGGGAATTTAATAGCTAAAAAGTCACGCGATTTTGACAAGATTTTTATGGTTTAAAAGAATCGCAGTTCGAACAGATTTCGACAAAATGCCAACATCGACGATTCCAGAGTTGAAGAAAGCCAAAAGATTTAACGAAGGCGAATATGACAAAGGTTTTAACGGAGTTATCTACAGTGATGTCGGAGGCGGAAATCGACAAAGCGAAGGTGAAACTTGTTTTGGAACGAGTCGAACAACTAAGCCCAAGGCAAGAAGTACTTTCTATTCTAGGAAAATTAGAGACTCGTTGTGAAGAGGAAAAGGATTCAGAAACGGCGAAACAATATGGCGATGAATACGAGGATTTTAACGACAAAATCGACCGGGAAAGTAGTAATATTAGAACATATTTGAACAAAACGGCATTGACACAAGTAAAGGAAGTAGCGACACGGGAAGTAAGTGTGGGTACTAGTAATACCTTGAACGAGGGGTCTAGTCGAATTCCTGTATTTAATGGTGACAAATTAAAGTTTAAACAGTGGTTTGCAGCATTTACAAGCTGTGTTGATAATACCTCGATGGATCCACAATTTAAAATGCTACGACTGGAAAGTTGCTTAGAAGAGGAAGCGGCAGAGACGGTGAAAGGTTTGGGATATTCGGAAGCAGCATATGAAGCAGCGAAGAAACGATTGATTAGAAAATATGGCGGGGATAGACGGAATGTCCAAGCGCATTTGGATGAGTTACGACGAATGAGACAGATTTCAGACGGAAATCCGAAAGAGCTAGAGAGGATGGCAGATATTTTAGAGCGTACTGTTGTTACCTTGAAGGAGAACAATCGTGAGTCAGATTTAAGAGCAGGTACCTTGTATAGTATTGTATTAGAGAAGGTCCCGGAGACGCTTCTCAGCCAGTATTATCGATGGCTCAAGGAACAGAAGAAGGAAGAATCATTAGAAACGTTGAATTGTTGGATAAGCGAGGAAGCTGAGTATCAAACGCATACAGCTGAGAGCAAACGAGGAGTTAATCGTGGAAGAGAGGAGAGAAAATTGATGGGAGTTGGGGTCGTAAAGAAGACTAGGGTCGATTTAGCAAATCATTCGGCACAAGTGGTATCGATTGTCGTGACAAGAGGGAAAGATCTTGTGTCGTTGTCTGGTGACAAAAAGTGGGAAATGGCTAAACGTGCTGGATTGTGTTGTCGATGCCTTGGAGATGATCACCTTGGAAAAGATTGCAAACGAAGTCGAGCTTGCCCAGTGCCAGGATGCAACAAAAATCACCATCAGTTGTTACACGAAGCACCAAATCCGAAGCCACCGATGAAGGATCCACTGCTCATCGCGGAGGGGGATGCTAACGTCAAAACAACCATGGAAACTATCGACAAACACGAAAGGAAGTCTGTAGCTCTTCGGACAGTACCAGTAATTCAGTAAGAAAAGACTATTAGTGAACTGCTTTCTGGATGAGGGTAGTGATGCAACATATGTTAATGAAGATGTAATCGAACAGCTCGGACTTCAGGAAGCAAAAGAACCAGTGGCAGTCCAAGTAGCCAATGCTCAGCAAGTAACCTTTATGTCAGCAACAGTTGAGATCGGAATCGAAAGTGTGGATGGGAAAGTTGACAGCGCCATTGTGGCTAAATCCTCTCAAAAGATCTGCGGAAGAATGAAACCTACCAACTGGGTCATATTAAAAGATAGATAGGATCACATGCGAGAAATCCCATTTCCAAAACTTGCTCAAACCCATACCATTGATGTCCTGCTTGGATCAGACTACTACCATCTGATGTTTCCAATGAAAGAGATTCCAGGAAAAGAGGACGAACCCAGTGCCCGAATGTGCCCACTAGGTTGGACAGCCATTGGAAGGATTGACAAGGATGATCGGTCGGAACCGTGCAACACAAAGTACTTGCGAACCTTTCGTTCACGAATGGAATTGACTCCGAATCTTGTATTTGGGAAAGGTGAAACGGATGGCGAGTTGAAGAATATCGTAAAACGATTTTGGGATCTTGAATCAATCGGCTTAACTACATCAAATGTTACCGAAATGACACCAACCGAGAAGTTAGCATGGAAAAAGGTACAGAGTTCGCTACAATTTGACGGAGTATTGTTTGAGATTGCAGATTTGCAGTGCCATGGAAATACGACCGACCCCAGTTGCCAAATAATTTATCGATGGCAGAGAAACGACTCAAGTCAGTTGAGCATAAGTTGTTGCGAGATGGCGAGTTGGCAAGGGCGTACCAAGGAGTGATCGAAGACTACCTTAGAAAAGGATACATCCGTAAAGTTGTACAAGACGAGTCAGTCCCGGAAACGGAGTGGTATTTACCTCACTTCCCCGTGGTAAGACCAGAAAAGACAACTACCAAAGTTCGAGTTGTTTTTGACGGATCGGCTACCTGCGAAGGAAAAAGTTTAAACACTGAATCATGGCCAGGCCCAAAGTTACAAAGCAACGTATTTGACATTCTAGTTGGTTTTCGGAGGGAGTTGGTTGTATTAGTATTTATAGCGACATTTAGATCAGAGTAAGCAACCGGAAGTGTACGAGTTTCTGCGCTTCATATTCGGAGGCTGCTATTGTCCGTTTTGTGCCCAGTATGTTTGGCAAATGCATGCCGAAACTCACAAAGATGAACTTCCGTTGGCAGCCAATACAGTTCAGAATCATTGTTACATGGATGATTTCATGCCGTCTCTGTCAACGATAGAAGAAGCAAAGCAGACACGGCAACATTTATCACAGCTTGGTGATAAAGCGGGATTCCATATTCGAAGTGGTTATCGAACCGGGTCGAAGTTTTAGAGGACATTCCAGAGGTAGATCAAGCGTTAGATCTCGATTTAAACAAGTGCATTTTTCCGGTGACGAAGACGTTAGGAGTGCTGTGGACAGCAACTGAAGATTTGTTTTTCTTTCAATGCTCATCGCCGCCCGAGAATTTTGAATACACCAAGCGCAGTGTATTGAAGACGGCGATGATATACGATCCACTTGGCTTAATATCGCCGTACATTATTCGAGCGAAAGTGCTGATTCAGCAAGCGTGGTTAGAAGCGATCGAATGGGATGATCCATTACCGACTCATATCGAAATGCAATGGAAACAGTGGTTCAACGAAGCTCGCGAAATTGAGCAGATCAAAATCCCTAGATGTTTGAAATAACCAGAACAGCTCGGTCTTCAAGAGTTGAAGACGCAGGTACGAACTCAGTCCAATACCTTTATGACTAACGTGATAGACCCACAATGGAGACTCGAGCCGTCGAGATACTCGAAATGGTACAAAGTTAATCGACCAGGGAAGTGTAACGTCGGACTGCCCATCGTGCGAGTACGTAGTTGGGTTAATCGATTCATTCGGAATGGTAAAAGTATCTTATTGTCAAGTATCACCATGAGACGGAACATCATGAAATGCCAGTGAATTCTACGATCAACCATCTAAGAGAGAAATACACGTGCCGTGCACGCGCAGCAAGAGGTCAAACGTTGTGTGATTAGTTGTGCTGAGTGTTCGATACGTTATCGATTGCGACCTAGAACACAGCAAATGGCACCATTGCCAGAAATTCGGCTGGAAGTGACTGGTAGGCCGTTCGAAAACTTCGCTACCGATTACGGAGGCCAAACAAGGTCGGGGAAAAGTTTATCTTGCCAAACAAGGTCGGGGAAAAGTTCGAGCTAAACGATATCTGTGTCTATTTGTATGTCTTCAGACTCACTGTTGTCACCTAGAAATGGCTTCATCACTTCACGTTAATGGATTTATGAACGCATTAGTACGGATGACTGCCCGACGCGGATGGCCTAAGAAGATGCTAAGTGACAATGGAACGAATTTCGTTGCCGCAGAAAAAGAAATCCGAGCATTAGTGGAACAACTAGACTAGAAGCACATCGAGAGAGCAACTGCAAATAAAGGTCTCAAGTGGTATTGGAATCCACCCGCAGCACCTCATTTCGGCGGGGTGTTTGAAAGTATGATTAAGTCAGCCAAACGAGCGATTGCTGCAGTTTTGCCAAACGCCGAAGTCAATGATGAGGAATTACAAACAGTTTTCACCGGAGTGGAAAGTCTTCTTAATTCTCGACCATTGACGACGATAAGTGATGATCCTAATGACGAACTTGTACTTACGCCTAACCATTTTCTCATGTGTTAAACGGTTATAGTGTTCGTTTATTGTCGTTTGGAAACCTAGGGAAATATCGAACGAATCGAAAGAACAATGGGTGATAATATGATACGAATATACGCTTCAGTGACGTATATAGTTCAGTGAATCAGTTTCAAAACGGCGGTTCCGTGATGAGTGGGCATATAATATTTCACACAATTTCGTTGAATTTTCACCGAATTGTACCGTGTTTTTTATGGATTTCGTATTTTGTTGTGCTCTGGACTTCTTCTCGCTATGAATTAACGTGTTTTCTTTTGGTGCAACAAGAACGAAAGTCCGAAATTTGGATCGCCGAGTTGCGTTGAATGTTGATCAGTTTAAATGTTGGAACACTTGAACAATATACAAGGTAAGGTAAGGGTTTTTTGTTAAGTTGTCTAAAGCATCGGCCATATTGATTTTAAATATTTTTTTATGCTCTATTATTTTGGTTTTCCTTGGGATCTTGCATCACGGCATGTTTTGACAGTTTTGTTGTAAAATATAAATATTGGCTATTGCGCTTGTCTCAGTTCAGGAGTATTATATAGTACATAATAGTATTTATTTTTTATCTATGAAAATAAAGCAATCTGATTGGCTAGCGAGCATTTCAGAGCGGTCCGGATTTTTGCATCCGGCCCTCTCTGAAACTCATCCGGCCCGCTCTGAAACTCATCCGGCCCGCTCTGGATTACGCGACAAAACACAGGAGTGAAACAAGTTTTAGATTAAAAAATCTACCCAAAAACTTAAAAAAGCTAGCCTAACGATAGTTAGAGTACAAAAATGAATTGCATCAACTGTAAAGGCTTCATACTAAGCACGATGCGCCGAGAAAACTAATACATTTGTTTTAAATGCTCATGTATTTCAGTATTTGGCCACATTAAAGTTAAAAAAATGCAGTTTAAACTGGATATCATAGAAGAAAAAACTTTTCTCCATACATAAAACTTAAAAACATGGACCAACTGCAGTGAAAACATGATTTTTCCTCCCATTTGTTAAAGTACTTTTCGTATACATATTGTAAACAACAAAAAATTAAAGCCTTGGCCCTTGGCAAACAAAGTTGAGGCTATATGTTTTTTATCGTGAAACGACCAGAAAAAAATTACAACATACCTTGTTCATTGTCCAGTTTTAGTAGAAAGCGTTGATCGAATCAAAACACATGCATTCACTGCATGATTCACTTTATGAGTTTTTTATCGGCAAAGCAAGTAAACACGAAGATATCCTTGTCGAAGCAACACTGAACACCAGAAAACCAGGCCAAAACCTTTCATTCCTATGCTTCCCTGCTGCCATATTTAAAAAATATCGTGTACATTTTTACAGAAACTATGTTTTTTTGTGAGTTTCTTGCCAATTTTCTTGAGTTTTCGTCTTCGTGTTTTCTTTCAACGTTCAAGTTTTGTCAGCCTCGCTTTGAAAATTTCACAATTGCACTGATCTCAGATTATTTCGCTACACTGGAATTTTCAATTTTAATAAATTCTTAAATTTTACATATGATAAAAAATAAACACGTTATTTACCGGCAGCGTCGGTCCGGATGAGAAAAACTGTGCCCTCGGTCTTGAAAACGCCCTCGCCCTCCGGGCTCGGGCCGTTTTCAAGACCTCGGGCACAGTTTTTCTCATCCGGACCTCGCAACCGGTAAATAACATATATATAATCATACAGCCTTGAACATTAAGGCGATGTTACACGGGACAACTTTGAGCGGCAACTCGTAATGCAAATCGTTACAGAACCTTGTGTGTATTATGTCGCCCTTGGCTGGAGTGCACGCCTGATCCGGCGTCTTTTGAAACTGTCCTATTCATCACACAAGGTTTTAACATGGTAACCAACCCTCGTGAACTTCCTGTATTGCACCCCAAGCAACAGTTTGTTTATTTTGTTGCTGTCCCTGGCCGGTGGAGTGAACGCATGAGCAGGCGTCTTGTTCCATTTTGTTAGCAATTCCTATATTTTCTAATTTCATTGCCTGACCAAATTTGAATTTTCTCCGGAGAAACTTTGACCATTATTTCAGGCTACAGGCATGTTGATAGCTGGATAAGACTACGACAATACAAATGCCTCCGGCCTCAGGGTGGGCAATACTGACAGCATAACTCTCAAAAACGTGAAATTCCCCAAAATTTCCTCCCATGCAGCTTTGGGGTTGAACATTGATATGTGTAGAAACGGTCACTGGCTTGGAGTGCAGACCAACATGTGTGTGATAAGTTCTGATTTCTGAACGGATTGGTATTATAGGCAATTTTGCGCAGTGAACTACGTTTTTCAACGGTAACTGTAAGGCGGTTTGAGGTAAATCTGTTACAAAAACTTTACAAAGTATTTTTTCCATTTTTGCATATGTACACGATGTTTATGCAGCTGAAAATATGCGATAAGTACAAAAAAAGAGTTCATGATCATGCTCTAATAACGACCCTCTATAGAGGGTCAGCGTCTCACAATAATTTTTCAAGCAAATGACGAGAGAAAGAATGCAATAACTGTTTGGAGGCTACACGTTGTCCTTGAGAGTTTGCTCTTTCCATAAGGAAATCCTCTTGTCCATAGTTTACATTGACATTAGAATAAGTAATGTAAGGCAGACACTCGCCTTCTTCAAACCCAACCTGACTGAAAGGATATACTGTGTTATTGTACACCCCATCTAAAGTAAAAAAGACTCCATCAGGCCATAGTAAGCCACAGCCAATCACAGACGGAGCGCGCACGAAGTCAAAGTTCTTGGCAAGCTCCGAAGGAAAGGACATGGTTTGACCATCGTAGAACTCGCATGAACAATTCTCGCCAGATTTCAGGCAGTAGTAACCAACATTCCAGGCTCGACGGCCACACTCCTTGACTTCAGTTTCAAAATAGACGCAAGGAATGCCAGAAAATAAATCTAAACAAACAAAACATGATGGAGGTAAATACTGCAACATGGAAACAAATATATTGTAATATTTAGGATGTTTTCTAAGGTACAACCATCACTATTATATCTTTGCAATTTGCTGGCACGGATAATTTCGTACTGCAAAAATATCTACCCGAGGTCCCAGTAGGTTGAACAAGGCAAGAATTGGACTCAATCGTTTGCTTATACAACTGGAACACTATCACCTGTATTCTCACTCACACTCACACTCAAAGAGTGGAGGTTCAATCTTAGCTTCCCTTGAGTGTCCGTGCTATTTTTGAATAGCTGGAGGGTTAGTGCCGTACCATACTATGTGAGTACTGACCCTCCAGCTATTCAAAAATAGCACTGACACTCAAGGGAAGCTCAGATTGAATCTCCACTCTTTAAGTGTGAGTGTGAGTGAGCTTTTAGAATACAGGCGTATGACTGCGAAACAATAACGGAAAGTTTGCTACGACCTTTTCCAGATTTTGGGGGAAATAATTTATGCAAGAAAATTAATGCGCTAATTATGCAGACGCGTTCATATGAAATACCAATATGGTGCATTACGATAAATGCCTGTTCGATATAGGCAAAGATTTGGAAGTACTTAACATGGCTTGCTCTATTCTACAAGTGAACCATTGGCCCGATTTACACAAGAGACGGATCGTCCGTGAAGGCGCATCATACGTGTAGTGTAAACACAAGACGAACTATCCAGAGTCCAGACGAACCAAAGATTATAGAAAGCGCGATCTATGGTCTCGGCTGAAACAAACTATACCATCTTGGTTTTGCAGCAAAAATCCGCTCACTACGGATAACAAAGCATCGGTTTTCTTGATAGTTTGTCTTGTACCTTATTTATACATATAGACAAACTATGCAGATAGTTCGTCTTGACACATGATCCGTCTGTTTGCTGCGTTTATACACCTGTAGACGAATTATTATTATAAGACGAACTATCTTGCCGAAGTTCGGCCAGCCTGATCACCCGTCTCTAGTATAAATCAGGCGATTTACAATTATCCAAAGGAAGCCCTTCGACGTTGAATGTAGGAGAAAATTTGTTCGTCAGTGGAGGATACTGGGAAGACCGCAAAGGAAAAGCGCAGAAAATCCTTCATTTCCTTTGTTATGGACGAGAATCTATTCCGTTCGTTCATAACGCCCAACAAAGAACTCGGGTATCTCCTGAGATTACGAATGCTTTGTGACACAAAATAATTTTAGCAATTTGCACACAGCCGCTCGACCATATTGCGACCTTTGCGCTCTGTATGAACCGATATAATTAGGTGATAATTATGCATAAATTTTGTAAACAATCCCACTTCCGCATTCTTTCGCGCAGCAAGCTTTCCGTCATTGTTTCGCAGTCCCTTACATCGTTTGGCGATGTCATGGGACTGCCCGCAGGCTATACATTTCTAAGCTCTCTCTTTCTTCGCCGTTCAAAAATGCTACCTGGGTTAGATGAAGCGGCCATGTCACAACTACAGGTTCAAGTCTTATCCTAGTTATGCGTGAAGCTTGAGAACGACATGGAGCATCATGCTGTATATCATGGGCAATGCACTCTTGTAGAAATGCAAAATCAACATTGCATGTCTGAACATTCCTTCACAAAAACAAACTGCTTTCTTACAATACTTGTTGAATAGGCTACGCGCACTCTTTCAAGTTCACCCACTGCATACAAACGCACATAGGCTGAATTTGTGGCTTGATTTTGCGTTGCATTATTGTCACTTGAGTCGACAACGCCCTTGACTCCGCATCCTAATAACCCGTTCTGCGTCGGGATAAAATTGCAGTTGAATCATAACATGTAGCTGAGACTGGAAGATTTAAAATATGCACATCGAAGTATTCAACTGTTCAATCATTATTATGATGATGATAATGAACAATATTTATGAACAATATTTTAACACGGTTCAATTTCACCTAATACAATAATTATGTACACAATATAGTGAAAAAAAGGTGATCTTCCAACCGGCCGTGCTCACACTAGTAGAAATAAGAAATACATTATTTACAAGAAAATTATTTAAAAATAGATAGAAACAAAGGCAAGATTACTTGATGTTAATTTGCGCGTTTCAAGTTATACTTAAAATTAGCAATAGTTGTCGATGATTTTAGCGATGCAGAAAGGCAGTTCCAGACTTCCGCACCTCTATACGAGAATGTATTTTCATATTATTTGGTTTTGGTTTAGGTAATGTCAAATCAGCTTGTGTTATGGTCGTGTACGTCACTCACATTTGTGAACATATCACACAAGTAATCGGGGACTAATCTATTTTTTACCTTAAACATGAGTCAATTTATTTGCGGACAGCCAATTTGCAACATTGTTTAAATCTCTATTTAATGTTTCAGTAATTATTTTAATATCGTCACTTGATGCTGCAATTTGGGTATCATCCGCAAACATGTCTGGTTTTGCCCCGGCGTTTAAACATTTTGGTAAATCATTAAATGTAAATTAGGAATAATAATGGGCCTAAACCAGAACCTTGAGATATGCCTGTTTTCATAATTGATGGACTTGATAGTTTACCATTCACACAACAGTACTGGGTCCTATTTGATACCTTTGTTATTTTGCTTTGGTAGTACAAAAATTATTTAATGTCAGTTCTATTGTCGCTATATTAAAAAAAACAAATGATTATTGAACAGTTCAATACTTTGATTTGCATATTTCAAATCTTCCAGTCTCAGCTGCATGTTATGATTCAACTCCAATTTTATCCCGACGCAGAACGCGTCATTTGGATGTGCAGTCGAAACTCCGAACTGGCTGATTCAAGAATTCAGTATGCTCATTTCAAGCCTAAACGGAAGATGTTATGGATAGCACTTACCTGGAGTGTTACGTGATGAAGCAGGCGACCAGAGCGGTGATAACGGAGTAACAGGTGTGAACGGAGTAGAAGGTGTGGAAGAAGCCCATGACATTGGTGTTAGTGGTGTAGAAGGACGCTCAGTATTATAACTTGAAGAAGTTGCTGATAACCTTCTAGTTGCTTCATTTTGGCCAGCTCTACTGTCTTCATTATCATGGAGAGATGGTTCACTGCTGCTGCATCGCCGTAGTCGCGCAATTTCTACAAAAAAGTTGTTAAACGTATTTAATTACTAATGAGTAATGATTGCGGTGTTAAAACCAGGTAAAAATTAATTTTAGAACACGCGACCTTTTTCGGCTCCCACCGCGGTCAAACAATTTTTCAGCTGAAGTGTGTAATTACTATTTTTAATGAAGATAAAAACCAAAATTACCAATATCTCAATTTTTGAGAAATTTCCAAGGATGTTAAGGCACAGTACTTGCTCAAAGAGCGCATTGCCGCGCTCCCCAAATATGTTGGGTTTGGTCATTCCTTTGCAGGCAAAAACAAAATTTCTGATAAATTTGTGATTGGTCTTCATTGTATGAAATTGTAATGCAAACAGACCTGTTTACGTATTATTTAAAAGTTCAGTACGTCTAATTTTGCAAGGCATGTTATTGCAAAGTGTAAAAGGTTATAGCCGTTTGATATTCCTGTTAACTCTAGTCTAGGACCTGTAATGAGTTTGTATGCATTTCATTTAGGACAGATAATCTCAACTGTTTTAGGGTAAAATGACCATGACGGACAACAAAAACCCGTATTCGGGGCGAAATGCCTGAAAATGACCACACCCAGAAACGGCACTATCGACATAGCTCCATCTCCTGAACCATGAAAGCTACAGAGTACAGACTTTCTGAAGTGCTTATAGTGTTTAGAGTGGTCACTTTTAGGGGTGGTCATTGGAGAGTGAAATGTGTCTAGGTATAATATTTTACAAGAAAATGACTATGCACATCCCATGTCAACTTATACATCACATAACTTAATACACCTTAGGAAGGCTATATTTTCTTATTTCCTAATTTTTTTGTCGTAGGATAAAAAACTATACTTATTTCAATATAATACTAAAAGATTTCATGAGGGTTGATATTGTTTTGTTGAGATATAATACAGTTAATTTCACTTACCTCCCGCCAATACACGATTTCATCCATACTTTGCAGTTTTATTTGCTTTTTACCACCGAGCCTCGCAAATATTATCCACAAGTTGTACTTGAACATAATGATAGTTGACTAAAGAATAATCCAACCAAGTATCGTCAGGTTTTGAAGTAGTGCAGTGTGAAAGAATCGATGTTTTGCTCAATTATCGCTCCGGTGCAATGTCTCGAAGTTCCAATCGAAAAATTGAATATAAAACTCCAAATATCATGTTTTTAAACATGAATAAAAAATATAAATAATGTTCAAAGTAATTTGAAAGTCACGCGCAATCTTCACGAAAATACTGCGTGGGCTAGATGACAGGGGGGGTGAAAAATTCTCACGAATAGTTGAAACTATAGTTTTTGTAAGTTCCTGCGTAATATTGTATTTTCTGGTTTTCTTAACCTAAACAGAAGCCAGAAACTTACAAAATCTTTTTGAACCAAAATTTCAAAGGTTTTCTATGCTTCAAATTATAGTTTAAACTTTCAACTATAGTTTTCAACTATTCGTGAGAATTTTTCACCTCCCCCCGTGTTATCTAGTCCACGCGGTGTTTTCATGAAGATTGCGCATGATTTTCAAATTACTTTGAAGATTATGTTTTTGAGTCATGTTTATAAAACGTTTGGGGTAGTAAACTCAAACGGTTTGGAAGCTCTGTGTTTAAATTTTCCATTGGAACCTTTGTACAATCAAGTATTTTTGGATACTGTAATCTAAATACGTTTAAAGACGAAAAATGTGATAAATCGAGAAGAGAAGCGGCGAGACATTGCACCGGAGCGATAATTGAGCAAAACATCGATTCTACAAATATCGAAGATGTTTACACTGCACTACTTCAAAACCTGACGAAATTTTGTTGGATTATTCTTTAGTCAACTAGCATTATGTTCAATTACAACTTGTGGATAATATTTGCGAGGCTCGGTGACAAAAGAAAAATTAATAAAACTGCAAAGTATGGATGTAATCGTGTTTTGGCGGGGGGTAAGTGAAATTAACTGTATTATATCTCAACTAAACAATATCAACCCTGATGAAAACTTTCAGTATTATATTGAAATAAGTATAGTTTTTTATCCTATGACAAAAAGATTTAGGAAATAAGAAAATATAGCCTTTCTAAGGTGTATGAAGTTATGTGATGTACAATTAGCAGTTGACATGGGATGGTGCATAGTCATTTTCTTGTAAAATATTATACCTAGACACATTTCACCCTCCAATGACCACCCCTAAAAGTGACCACTCTAAACACTATAAGCACTTCAGAAAGTCTGTAGCTTTCATGATTCAGGAGATAGAGCTATGTCGATGGTGCCGTTTCTGGGCGTGGTCATTTTCAGGCATTTCGCCCCGGATACGGGTAATGGCACATATGCCATGTTGTCCGTCATGGTCATTTTACCCTAAAACAGTTGAGATTATCTGTCCTAAATGAAATGCATACAAAGTCATTACAGGTCCTAGACTACTCTCCTTGACTCTCATATAAGATTGAGCGAGACCATAGTTGATGAGAGAGCGACATATACAACGTGCATCTACTCTTATCCACGTTTGACAAGAGGTTTATAATAAAGAAGAATTAAAACTTACGAATATTCTTTACATCTTCCACACTCTCCTCGTCTTCTTCAGCGATGCTTTCAAAGCTTCCCTTTGTATAGGACTTGGAGCGAGGCCGTTCGAGGGATGATTTCTTTTCTAACACATCACTGACTACAATATACCCTTCTGGCATAGTGTACCTACAACAAGAGGCAAAATGACTTGAACTGATAAGGTTATAAGGCTTAAGGGCCAACAACATGCTGTGAGTAACGTCATGAATAATTATCATAATTGACGCATCAACTATGACTTAATCAACACATTTAATATGTAACGTACATAATATATACTTCTAATTTCATGGTTTTACATGTAGGTTTTTGGACTAGATAATAAGTTACTTGATCAATGGCCACCAAACAGTCGCAATAGTCGCGATCATAACAGGGTGGTATTATATTATATCTCTATAATCAGAAAGGACAGATTTTCATATAGCACACGAAAGTCAATATTGATCCAGGCTATTTGAGATCATCGAACTTGGCGTGGTCACAACATTTATGACCAAATGGAAACCAGGCTTTAAGGCTTTAGAATCAAGGATGCCAAGGTACGTTGGTTTTCCTGTTGAGCCTGATAATGGTGCTTTTGGTAAGAATCGATGGTGATGCAGGGACCGCAGAGTACTTTTTTGCATTGGGGGGCTAAAGATCTCCGAGTGCGCAACGACACTAGTATCGAGTGCTGAAGGCGCGTGACCTTTAGGGGGGTATGGGAGCATGCTCCCCCAGAAAATGTGGAAATCTACAGTCTCTGAAATGCCATTTCATGCTCTTTTGGGGAAGATTTAAGAGCAATGTTACAAGAATTCTTTCCAAATATTTGGTCGAACGAAAAGCTGCTGACCACCAAACCTACCGATCGTACATACGCAACGAATCACTGAAGAAGAAAATAAAGTTTTTGATACATAATTTGATACATAAAACATTTATACTTTTTAAAAATCAGAAAAGTAGCGCCTTGATTAAATAATACTTATTTGAGTAAACAATAAGCATTAGACATATCAGAGATAATATTGTTTTCTTCCCTACTTCAGTCTAACTTCTTTATGGTTGTGGAAAATTATAAAATGTGTTTAACTATGTGTATTCTACTAGAAATCACAATATGTATGACAAATTATTGGGGGGGGGGAGGCTAAAGCACCCCAGTCCCCCTGCTCCGCGGTCCCTGTGATGTCAGCACGTATAGGAGAGGAAAAGACTCCAAGAAGAGTGAGCACCACCTGCTCATGACAGCTCCGGGGTTGGTCAAAATAAATGCTTCTTATCTAATTAGTAAAACAAGATTCTTCGATCAATTAAGTCGGGATAAGTCGGGATACATACTGTATAGGCGCTGTAACACTATGCAACTTGTATCGCAATGTTTACTAACCGAATGGCTCTTGGCTGACAATATAGCGCCAAACGGCAGCATTCGCGATCTTTATGCTATTTTTATTCATGATCATTGCATGAAATATATTGCTCAGTGTATTTTCTCGCAAGAACAACAATTACTGTACCTGAATGGTTTATCACCACCAAAGTTGAAAGAGCAATGCTGATCCATTGCCAAAGAAACAGCAGGGTAGTAGTCCAGTTCAGGATTCAGATTTTCAAACGCTACGCCAAGATCCACGCCGTTCAACCAAAACGACATGTCACCGTCCCATGATAATAAACAGCTGATGATGTCATTCACTGCCCACGCTTCGCCATAATCATTGTTCACTGTTCGGCATCCTGGACCATTCCAAACTTTGAGCCGTGCACCATCAAATGCATATGAATGTACATCGTCACCAACACCATTACCTTTCTCTGGACTGTATTCGCATTTACTTGTTCGCCAGCCTAGGATAACAATACAAACCATTTTAGGTAACCGAGGTGGTTACATGAGCTCTATACCAGCCCACCCACCAGGGCTAATTTTCACCTGGTGTTTGAACGAGAAAAATCAGCACACGCTCCAGCAAACAGTATTCTAAGGCTTTCATCCAAAATTATGCACTCTAAAACTCTGGTCCAAATTTCCTGGTTAAAGTAGAGATATCACTATTTAAGTGAAGTGATTTCCTGGTTATCTAATTTATTTTTGAACTGATCTAATCAACCAGACATACAACCAGGCATCTGGTTACGAGAATGTCCTTGTTACTTGACCCAGAGTTATCTAATTTATTTTTGAACTGATCTAATCAACCAGATATACAACCAGGCATCTGGTTACGAGAATGTCCTTGTTACTTGACCCAGAGTTGTCCTGGTCTCATGACCGTTAGTAAAAATGAAAGTGGCAGCAACATGAATTTATTTAGACCTATAAACTTGAAACCCAGTAGAGATGTAAAAACTGACCAAATTTCAGTCACGTATGTGGAGTAAAACAAGATATATAAGCAAAAGTTAAAATCCCGCGATTAATCAATAGTTCATGAGAATTAAAATGTTATCAATTTACGGAGTGTCTATTGTTTTGTGTTTTATTAGAACGATATATAAATGAGAAAAACAAAGATACGATTAATATTCATGATATTAATTAATATTCATGAACGGCTATACGCTACAAATTCAAAAGTACAAATAGACAAAGAAAAACTCCACCATACTGAACAAAATATATATCAAAATGTTACAAGCAGATAAATATATGGCATATGTGAATAAGGCCGGCGAAAGGGGGGGGGGCAGAATACCCGGGGCCCGGGCTGTTCAGAGGGCCCCGGAAAAGTTGGATAAAGCCCCGGTCAAACGAGGACGAGAGTTGATGAGGGTCAAAGAAAGTTGCAACTCTCACTCGCGTTTGACCACCAACTCTCATCGACTCTCATGCACTCTTATCAACGTTGAGCTTGTTCAAATTTTGATGAGAGTTGATGAGTGTGACGGGTCATGAGAGTTGCATAAGAATTTGAAACAACAATAGTCAGACTAGTGTTTTGGCTATTATCTCTGTTGCGAATCTCGTGCAACTCTTGTTCTCGTTTGACCGTGGTATGAGAGTTGAACAAAATCTCGTGCAAACTCTCACTTGCCAATGCCAACTCTCATCAACTCTCATCCTCGTTTGACCGGGGCCTTAAGGATGTTCGCGTCACATGTGAAGCTTTATGGGCGCCTATTTTTTTAATATATTATACATTTCTGAAATAAATGTCAGCCAAACACCAACGTTGTGAAAAGTTGAAATCTGGGCAAAAAGTGGGGGAAAGTGCATTATCTAGAATAACAATAAAAATGGCTTTTTCGTAGTTATGATTTTTCCTCAGAACTCGTCTCAGAATGTATCAAATGCAGTTCTAGAGACTCTAGAAATTCAAAATTTCTCCGGGGGAGCATGCCCCCGAACCCCCATAGCATTCTCACACTATTGGCGGTCGTATTCCGATTCCGAATCTACGTCCAAAAGTCAAAACCCTGGCTACGCTACTGGACTGAGAGAGTGAGGGGGCCGCGTTCAAGAGCGAGGGTGGGCAATTTCCTTGCAACAGAACTTTCCCGGAGTTACCCTGCATACCCTGGACGTGAGCTAGTCGTAAGTGGAGGATTTGCCAACATTTTGGAGGAATGGTCGTCAGATGAAATAAGAGCCGATTTAACAGGGCTTGAATCCAACAACGAAGAAGCTGACTCTACGACTCCATATAAAATGAGCAAATTATCAGGCTATGATATGGAAAAAGTCACTGGACCCTTGCCCTGTGCTACCTCCTCCTGAAGAAAGTGGCTGGTGCTATGAGGAAGGGGTCTTGAAACCACAAAATGGACAACCCAAGAGCATGTTTCATCAGTGTGCTTGCAATTAGCATTTTGTAGATGTAGCCGAGGGCAGCTGATGTGCAAACTGACGATGTACTTGTGTTCGCTTGTCACTATGCTGCTCCAGTGTCTGTAGATGTGTTCGCTTGTCACTGTGCTGCTCCAGTGCCTGTAGATGTGGAAACTTATGTAGAAACGCCAAGAAGACGAGCGCTGATGACAGTGCAATGCAATATTAATATATTTGAAATTCTTTTCAAGATAAATTATCAATTAATGGCAAAAACGATTAAGTGTTTTGACATTTTGGGGACATTTTCACTACGTAATGAGTGACATGTTCAACAGGGAATATATGAACAGTCGTGCAAAAATATATAAACTAACTGTTAACTTGAAATAAGATATAGAAATTTATAATAGTATGATTTTGAATGGTTTCATCTAATCTGAGTATTTGTCATGACAAGGCATCTTTGCATCATCATAGATCACATGTGCAGCTAATTGTAGTTACGTGACTAGTTACAAACATTTGTTGTTCATGTTAGTAATGTAAACGACTAAACAGTAATACTTTCTGCTAAAATCAGGCAGAGTTTCAATCTGTTTTCTTAATTTTATGATCCATTATTACTCTGGCTCGTTTTCATGTCGAAGAAACAAGGGACTACGAAAAACTTCTCCTAAGGGCCAAACCACCAAGAGTTAGAGATGGAAACAGCGATATTCATGATCAGCATGGCAAGACGAAAATTTTAACCTATGTTGCCAGCTTCTACTCAAAAAGTTGGGATCAAAAAGACATACTGGAATTTCAAAAGCGATTAAGACTTCTCGACCACCGTGAACAATCAGTAGATCATTCAATTGCTAAAAACAAATCAGATTTCGTTCCCCCAAAATCGAAAGACGAATATTTATCAATAGTACTAGATACTCTATCCACAATACTTGAATTGGCAACTTCTAAAAAGAGTAAACACAACATTTCCCGCGGCGAGTCTACAGCATTTGAATAATTAAGGAATGATGATTATATCATAATAAAAGCAGCAGATAAAGGGGGATCAATAATTATTATGAACCAAACTTTTTATGAGGATAAAATTATGGAATTACTTTCAGATAAAGAAAATTACGTTGAACTACCCAACAACGAAGGCAATACAGTAATGAAGAAAATCAAAACATTAGCAAAGGATTATGAGCACGAACTAACAAAAAAAGAAATAGACTATATTCAAAACTTTACCAGCAAAACCTCAAACCTTTATGGTCTGCCGAAAGTCCACAAATCCCAGAGCATCAAAACCGCTGTACAAGAAAAAAAATCTGAATATGTGAAACTAGTCTCACCAGCAGACCGTACGATGAGACCAATCGTAGCTGGACATCATGACCAATACAGACTAAGCAACTTCCTGGACATAGTATTAAAACCATTTTGTAAACACGTGCCAAGTTACATATTAAGGGACGATCTAGACTTCTTACACCACATACCAGAAGAAGTAAGCGAGAACACGTTATTAGTTTCATTTGATGTCATAAGCCTCTACACAAACATCCCACACGAATTGCATTGATACATCAATACCGCGATCAGTGGCACGTACAGTAACTAACCGTGTGTACATGGAGAAAATTCAGTTTATGAATTACTAGTAAGTTTAAATGTATTTGATTCCTTTAAAACAAAACTATAATGAATTGTTCAATTGAAATATATTACTCGGTGTATCAGCAGATTGTATGGCTAACTCAATATGTTTCAAAACTAATTAACATGTAAACAAACGCGCGTTCATTGCCCATTGGGCATTGCCAGAACAACTAAAGTGCATAGAAACATTTTCAATTTTCCTTGACAAATCCAATTCACCATATAACAAATGTCAATACTTGAATTAACACTTCAAGATTATACAACTAAAGTGAACAGAACTGAACATTTTCTACTTATTTTTGTTCTTGACAAATCCAATTCACCATATAACAAATGTCAATACTTGATTCTTGAATATCCTTTTATATACATATCCAAACCTGGAAATCTTTTCGTCCGTAAATCTTTTTTAGTTTAGTCAGATTTCACACTGACTGTGACACTGTGTATTACCATATGATCTTCAAGTTTTTTCAGGTTAATACACCCACGGCCACAGAGAGAACAAACATATCCAATACCAGAGGGTTCACTTGATTCTATTTCTTGGCAAAGATCACACTGATAGGCTATATTATTACCATGGTGATTTGCTTTTAGTTGTGCCCATTGTAATTTCACATCAATACCTTGCAATTTAGGCATTTCGTTTCCACATGTTTTACACTGGATTGGGGCATCTTCAATATGCGTGATTTGGTGTGTTCTTAGATTCTTTTCAAATGCAAATCTCACTTTGAAAACATTGCATTTGTTTTCATTATGTGTTCCTTTATGCACTTCCAAAGCTGCTGAACTGAAAAATCTACTCTTGCAAACATCACATTCATAAGGTATAGTATGTGATCTTTTGTGATGCACGAAATTACTTGGATCTGCAAATCTTTTTTTGCAAACATCACATTCATAAGGTTTATCTTCAGCGTGAGTTCTTTTATGTTTTACCAAATAACTTGAGTCGGTAAATCTTTTCTTGCAAACATCACATTCATAAGGTTTCTCTCCAGTATGCGTTCTTTTATGTTTTACTAAGTAGCTTGATTGTGAAAATCTTTTCTTGCAAACATCGCATTCGTAAGGCTTGGTATGTATTCTCTTATGATGCACTAAATTGCTTGGATCTGTAAATCCTATTTTGCAAACATCACATTTATAAGGCTTGTCTCCAGCATGAGTTTTTTTATGTTTATCTAAAGCAACTGAGTCGAAAAATCCTTTGTTGCAAACATCACATTCATAAGGTTGCTCTCCAGTATGGGTTCTTTTGTGCTTAATCAAATACCATGAGTGCGAAAATCTTTTCTTGCAAACATCACACTCATAAGGCTTTGTATGTATTCTTTTATGGTGCACTAAGTTGCTTCCATGTGTAAATCTTCTTTTGCAAATATCGCATTCATAAGGCTTGTGTCCAGTGTGCGTATTTTTATGTGCACTTAAAGCACCAGATTGGGAAAATCGTTTCTTACAAACATCACATTCATAAGGCTTTTCGCCAGTGTGCGTTCTTTTATGTTCTACTAAATTCCTAGAATCTGCAAATCTTTTGTTGCAAACATCACATTCATCATGCTTTTCTTCAGTATGTGCTCTTTCGTGTCTTTTTAAGCGCCATAATGCTGTGAATTTTTTCTTGCAAAGATCACATTCATAATTTGAAGGGTCGGGTACAGTGTGCGTTCTTTCGTGTTGTTCCAGGAATCCTGCATAAGGGAATCTCATTTCACAAAAATCGCATTCATAAGGCTTAGTATGTTCCTTCTTATGACGCACTAGATCACTTGATTCTCCAAACCTTTTGTTGCAAACATCACATTCATGAGGTTTGCTATGCATCATTTTATGTTTACCTAAAACAGCTTTATTAGAAAATATTTTCTTGCAGAGATCACATTCATAAGGTTTGTCTCCCGTGTGTGTTTTTCTATGACGTGCAAGGCCACCAGGATTTGATAATCTCTTCTTACAAACATCACATTCATAAGGTTTGTCTCCTGTGTGTGCTCTTTTATGGCATACAAGGTGGCCAGGTTGTGAAAACCACTTCTGACAAACATCACATTCATAGGGTTTGCCTCCAGTATGTGTTGTCATTTTATGGACTGTTAAATTGGTTAATTTGGCAAATCTTTCCTGGCACACATCACACTCATAAGGCTTGTCTTCAGTGTGTGTTGTTTTGTGTTCAGCTAAACTGCTCGATTTTGTAAACATCTTGTTGCAAACATCACATTCATAAGGTTTGTCTCCAGTGTGTGTTTGTTTATGTTTAAACAACATTCCTGGATAAGAAAATTGTTTCTTGCAAACATCACATTCATAAGGTTTGCCTCGTGTGTGTGTTCTTTTATGACTTGCAAGGTTGCCAGGATTTGAAAATATCTTCTTACAAACACCACATTCATAAGGTTTGCCTCCAGTATGTGTTTTTCTATGACTATGTACTGCGAAACTGCCTGACTCTGTAAACCTTTTCTTGCAAACGTCACATTGATAGGGTTCCTGTTCAGTTTGTGTCATATATAGTCACTCGTATATAGTCACTCACAAGTTCCGATGATAAATTTATACACGACATACGCCAATAAGACGAATACACCGAGAAACGCTTAACTTTTCGTCGTTTTTGTCCTCTGAATGACTGAAGTTTCTAAATATTTGCAGTCTTAGTATTTTTGTGTTTGTCAGTTTGTCTTTCACATCCGCCTTACGATTCTAAGGTGACAGGCTGGTGAGCTTTTGCAGGTATGGGAGTTTTCCACTTTAGATAAGACAATTTCCGTAACAATTTTCATTGATCCCGAGGGGCGGATACAATTCAAAGATCGATCCCGCTTGAAATGGGGTGTTTGCACTTATTACACAAAGTGGACCAGTGTCTTACAATGGTCCTGGGTCTGTTCTTCGTCGTATTTTTCGAGGTCGCAAAATTAACATTCCGCAGCACCCGTACAGAACGGTGCGTCACGATTCAAGATGGCCGCCGTTTTAGGAGTAGGCAATATGCATTAGAAGATGTTTCGTTATGTTTACGGAATGTTGAAGTGGTTTTCCTTGAATTATAAAACACAGCATACTTAGATAAAGTATTCGTAGTATATTCTTGGGTGATCGAACTCAGACATACCCTGGTTCCAGAGGCTCTTAAAGAACGGCGAGGCAAAATAACGGCGAGGCGAAATAAATACGAGGCGAAAGAGCCTCTGGTCAAATCGATTGCGAATCTCACTTCCATACTTAATTAGGTTCAGAATCTGAACCTCGCATGTGATTGGCTGTTTGTAAAAACATGTCAAACCGGTTTGGAAAATAAACAAACATTGAACTAATTATAGCCTTTGTGTGTTTAAAATTAGTACAATGTAAATGCGAAACACTATCTTTGAATCAGTTGAATGCAGTTTCAGTTTAGCAAACCTAGCGTGATACCAAGGAGTGATCGGAAACGTGCATATACCGACCAAAGTTTCTATCAGGGGCAGGGCCTTTTTTAACTAATGTACTGGAGGGGCCAAAGCCCCCCCAGCCCCATGTTGGCCCCCCCAGTAAGCTATTTTGGCCCCCCCAGTGAAGGTCCCTTTTGTTCAAAATGTAACCAAAAAAGGGGAAAAACTGAGTTTAGAGGAAAGTTATGGTATTCTCACAACAAAACCTGGCTCCGTTTCGATGGGATATATCAAAAATTGTCTCTGAAATGCAGGAAATCAAGCCACAGAGACTCAAGAATACAAAAATTTTCTGAGGGAGGACCCCCTTCAATTTCCCACACCTGTAATACACCACCTACTTGTTACGTCCCCTTTCGATGATGCCCCCCCCCCCACTAACGATTTCTTAAAAAAGGCCCTGATTCAGGGGAACCAACTCTCCTGCATTCCCACACCCCTTCTCTATTAGATGTTGTGCTTTCGCTACATGTGGCCAGTGTGAACGCCTCAGCAGGCGTCTTGTTATAATTTTGAATGTTCAGTATTTATGGGAGATTTTTCCAAAAATAAACTTCAATTGCTATTATAGACGTCCGCGTACCGCACGTAAACTCTCTTTTAAACCTCCTGGGTACTTGATTTCGGGCATGCTTGAAGGGCGGAACTTTGGGAATTTGCCGAATATTGAGAATTTGATAACAATTGTACTTGATGATTTTCGACGAAGAACAGCTAAAGGTCTCGTGCAACCGCTAAACAAATTACAAACATGACGAATAAGGAATATTTGGGTATGGATTCCGATTCCCAACCTCGTCCCCAGGGCCTGACTCGGCTCAGGAGGCGTGCCAAAACTGAAAATCCAATATGGTGGCTCAACCGGGCAAGAGTGTATAGAAACTATATTATTAGGAAACTGATTTTGGGTTTAGTGTACTTGTTAAACCAAATTTGTGGCATTCAAGGCTAAATATGTATACTTCCTCGTTAGAAGCAGCTAATTAGACAGAACAAAGTACTCTGGAAACATGTATAGCATATAAAATAGCAAAATTTAACGAGGGAAATCTATGGGCGCTACGCGTTTGCCCTGTACCAAGTAAGTTTTCTACCTCAGATCTTACTGAAAACGTCTTATAATCTAAAATAAATGGGTTTTGTATTGTTAGATATTTATTGGACTGCAAATTTTCTCCTGTACTATACATAACAAGACGTACTAGATTGAATAAACAGGTCTTCTAGGAGCTGTTTCCATGAGCCATTGAGCCTCAACTATATTAAAAACGGCAAGTGACTGGGATTCTTTTAATATTACATTCTATATGCCCAAGTAAAATATCTAGAATGTCAGCTAATCCTGAATCCTATAAACCGGCCGTAAGAGGCTACATAAACTACATCAAAACAAATAAAGTCATTTGATTTTTGGTATATTAATGGCAGAGTGGCAAGTATATGCATTTTCCATGTCCACAATTTGGATTCAATTTCTGCAGTTGTATGATTATCATTTTGCCTTGGTCGCCTTTCAGAAGAATGCCTACAATTTGGCTAAACCAAATATTACAAGCCATCTCAACATAATCTGTTCTTCAATTCTCCAACTGGAACAAATATATGTTTGCCCTTGCTGGACCTCAAGGGCCAAGAGTTTAGACAGAACTGGAAGTATCCAGTATATGTATTGGGCCACATTTGAGAAGGTAAAAGTACTGTTCACAAATTGAAGCGATCAATCTTGACATCGCCATGGTGACCAGGAATAGCAAAATAATGGCTTTACCTTGTGCTTGGGGCTCACAGGAATCACGAAAAACAATAAACCACAAACGTCCTCTGATAAATATTGTTCTTTACACAATGATTTGCATGTATAAATGAAACCTGTCTGTAATAATATAAATATCAACATATCCCAGATATCAATTTTATATTAAAGTAACATATATACAACCTTCGAATAAATTGTACGAAATATCCCTTTTTCTAATACCTCTATGAAAGCGCATGCAAAACTAGAATGAATCATTTTACTATTTATTCAACAAAAAAATGTCCAAATTGCATCCACAATCTTCCCAAAAACTAGTTCTTCCAAATAAAACACGATTCGAAGCAGTGGAACGACGTAAAATGCGAAAACTATCGATTTCCTTGTACACTACATAGGTTTTTTGCCCGGTTGAGCCGCCATCTTGGATTACTCATAATGGCGCGCGTCAGCAATATAGATTATAGGATTATATTACGGTCAGCAATCTACGTCTCCTATATCTATGGCCAGCCCTCGCCTCCCTAAGCAAAAGGCCCTGGGACGATGTTGTCCGATTCCTATAATATTAGGGAACTTTAGATTTGACGACGGCTACGAGAACGACTACGACTACGAGATTTTTCCGTTAAATATCTGCTAATACAAACTCAAAGTTAAACTACAAGATGTTTTTTTCTTTTTTTTGCATCTCACTCGCTTGAAACTAAGCAGAATGTTTAGGTGGATGGATATTTCGAGTGAAATAATATATACAATACTTTAGACCTGAACGGGAACGGGTGCGAAAAATGCAACTCTAAGTCCTCCGACAGGAATTGAACCTGCGGCCCTGCGATTCCGGTACAGCGCTCTGACCACTGAGCTACAGAGTCCAGTTGCCAAGCGTTAACCGCAAGTTCATGTATATATATAAATATATATATAGATGCGGGTACTGCGGGTTGAGATAAGGTAAACTACAAGATGTTTTTTTCTGCATCTCACTCTTGAAACTAAGGCAGCAGGCTTAGGCTGATGGATATTTCGAGTGAAATAATATATAAACTAACTTCCAGACGAAGGGCCTTCGCTCGAAACGTCGAAGTTCTCATTGTATTTTTCAGGTAGTTTTACATAACAGTCAACCGCCGTATTTGCTATACTCTACCAACACTGGCACCGCACGTTCGATATAATAAAACAAAACTAACTATAGTAAACTCAGTAGAAACTACTGTAAGCATAACATACAAATTAATACTGATATACTTGATATTAAACTGATAGACATATACGCTCCTTGGGATCAAATAGAAACCTATCATAGTCCCTCACATGCATGGGAGCAATGGAGGGAAATGTTTTTAGAAATCGCTAACCTGCATGCCCCTATCAAATCAAAACGAGCTAAGAACTCGTCTGCTCCTTGGTTAACTGCTGATATAAAAAAATCTGATGCACGAGAGAGACAGATTGAAACGACTAGCTGTTATTAATAATACTGAATCCGATTGGATAGCCTTTAGACAGGCTAGGAATAAGGTCAATATATCTATAAAAAGCAGTAAGTCGCATTACTACAGTAATTTCTTTTTCACAAATGCGAGCGATATGTGTAAAACCTGGAAGGGAATAAATTCTGTCCTGTCCGAGAATAGTATGTCTGGTATTGGACCAACAAAATTAGTAATAAATGGGACTGATACACAAAACCCTGTAGACATGCATAAACAATGCTTTCGATAACCATTTTGTTAATGTCGGGCCTAAATTAGCTTCTTCAATTCCATCATCAAATTCGAATTTCAGAAATTATGTAAATCCGGCAAATTCTACTTTCGAAATAAAAAGATTATCTCACGCTGAAGTAAGTGGAATTATAAATAATTTGAACACTAATAATAGTGGCCTTGACACTATTCCTGCAAATCTCCTGAAACTAAGTTCCATTTATGTATCTATAAATCCTTAACACATAGCTTCAATCTGTCTCTTGGCACTGGCATGTTACCAACTGATTGGAAAAATGCCAGAGTGTCTCCTGTTTTCAAAGAGGAATCAAAAACTGATCCTAATAATTACCGTCCTATTTCCGTGCTATCAGTTATAACCAAGGTATTAGAGAGAGCTATATTTAATCAGATGTATAGTTATTTTACTCATAATAACATTCTAACTAATCGGGCTTTAGGCCGTTGCAATTCAACCGTAACGGCACTTTTAGACGGCACAAATGAATGGTTTCTGAATATTGACAATCGTTTAACTAATGCAGTTTTGTTCCTCGACCTTAAAAAAGCTTTTGACACTATCGACCACGATATCCTTATAACAAAACTAAATACTTATGGATTTCAATCAAAAGCTTTGGCATGGGTTGCAGATTATCTTGCTAACCGTACACAAAAGACACGAGTCCATGGGATTTTATCAGACTCTTGTACTGTTAAAGTGCTTATATCACAAAAAATAATTTTTGATTTTCGAATAGAGAACAAAAAGTTAGTTAATAAGTTATTTTACAGTTTTTAATTTTCGATTTTCGTTTGCGAGATATATGCATTTAAATGGTGATTTTCGTGAAAAAAGTCGCAAATCGACCAAGAGTCTGGAACGAGCCTATGTGACGTAACTTAAGGAACTTGTTTACGACGCGCTATATGTATTGACTTATCTGGCTTAGAGAAAACTGCTAGTGGGACTAAAAAGTAAATATTATTCCATCAAAGATAACCTTTATGTTGCCCACAAAATATACCAGAAGACTCTGAAGGTGTACAAAATGTGACTGGAGTTGGCAATGCAGAATTTAAACGACTACATGTCTACATTGTCAATGCTTAAAGCAGACATGGCCTAAGTACGGCAGACAAGACACAATTGCCTTCGTCTATTTGTGCTAAACCTTCGCAGGCGAGGACATGTTTACAAATTATAACCAAAATATATATCCAGAAATTCTGATCAGAAAAGGCCAACATAATAACATAGACGCCAACTACGACAAACATTCAAAATACAAGCCAACGTTTTAGTTGCAATGAATGCCATATGAACTGTCTGCTTGTTTGCATATCCTACAGTTAAATCGTTGGCAATAGTTTGCAGACCGTACCTCCTCTGCGGTGGGCTAGGGAAAGAATGAGCTTCTATAGCTTCTCCTTGGTATAGTGAACGACAAGACGACGAAACGATTGTAGAACACTCGCCTCCCGGTATGGTTATAATAATAAATGGCTGAAATATAATGCCGCGCGCCATCATCTCCGGCCGCAAGTATCTTAATTATATTACTTTATAACTGTCTGGAATAGTAACAAGTCCTTGTTTGTGCCATTTTAAAGCGTTCTTGAACTATTTTTGACTGCGTATATGTAATATGATTTACATAGAAATGACGTGTCTTCTCTATAGTAGCTGCGAACACCGTGACGAGACTGATCTGTCGGGATCATGCTATACAAGTTATCATGTACGTTTTGTACAGCCTTACATTGCGCGAATTTGGCGCAGTCACTGCGAGAAGTAGAAAGTGCATTCTTATTTCCTTAGATCAACGTATTTAACACTTTTTTTCAAACATATTGGTGTTGTCCGACAGTTCTAATATATACAATCCGCTTGAAATGACAATGTTTACTTTTCGACACAGGTCTTTGGCTCTTTGCGAAGCTTGTCAGTTGAGCAGTCTGAAGCGCTATCGGTTCTGGAATTGGAAATGTGAGATAAATCCACCACTAAAGAGCTATAATGGAAAACGTAGCCATTCCAAGGCTGTTTTCCATTCTTGAAAATTTAAATTTCTCAAATACAAGAAATAAAAGAAGACTAGACTAGAGATCAAATAATCTATCAATATTATATTATATTAAAGCAGACCATAGACGCACGCAGAGTTGTCACGCTTGTGCCGTGCGTTATTGTAATAATCGCCGAAATTTCAGCCACACAGTACAGTCCACACTCAATCACTCATACTGGATCTCTGCTGGGCTGTGATCTGGTCATCACTTTAAAATGGCAAAGCAATTCCTTTTTCAACTCAGTAAAATTATGTTTTGCCTTCCTGATGAAGCAATAATATACAAGTCAACACAGTAAAAGAAAAGCTTCCGTCCCTTAAGCTACGTCACGCAAGTGTCGCGCCAGGCCTTTTCCTGTCCTTTTCATGCCCGCGACTTTTTTTTCAAAAATAGCCCATTTTGTCATGTTTAAAGTCGTTTATCTCACAAACGAAAAGCGAAAACCAAAAAGTGTAAAGGAACTTATTAACTAACTTTTGTGATATAAGCTCCCCAAGGATCTATTCTTGGTCCGTTATTCTTTTTAATATACATAAATGACCTGCCAAACTGTAAATTATCATCCAAAGCACGGATGTATGCTGATGATACTAACTTCACATATGCCTCGGACGACCAAAATGAGATTTCAATTTCAATACATCAAGATCTAGAGGCCATTCATGAATGGCTAAAAGCCAATAAGCTTAGTTTAAATGTTAAGAAAACTAAATATATGTTAATCAGAACTCGTCAAAAGGTCTCATCTATGAAAGTCGTCAATTGCAACTTGTATCGATGGTCTATAAGTGCACACATAATGTGCCTACATATCTGGAAAATACTTTCACATAAACTAACTCGGTACATCAGCATAATCTGAGAAATTCTAATTCAGCCATGTTTGTGCCAAGACCAAACAGTGAGGCTGGCAAAAGGGCTTTCGCATATAGAGGTGCGGTGCTGTGGAATTCGCTGCCTTTGGCTTGCCATAGTGCTACGAATTATACTCAATTTCTTGATTCTCTTGTAATTTGAATTGTATCCTTAATTAGTCTTAACAGTTAGCATTTAATGATTTGTAAATTTAGTCTGTAAATAGTTTTTAATTAGTATTTTTCACGGCACTCTGGAAGATCATATTTAATACATGAAGAGATTTCCGTGGGTAAATAAAGATTACTTACTTACTCAAGTGTAGTATACGACCATTAACAACCTAGCGCTGTATAGAACTGCTAATAACCGATTTAGCGGCGCTTTGAGATCGAAATGATACATTAACTTAGCGCAGAATACATATAGCCTAAAGTCCTTTTTACGAGGGGCGTATCACTCGAGAAAAGGTGTAAAAATCTCACGATTTTTGGAAGATTTTCAGGGATTTTTGAGAATCGGGGAGATTTTAGGGATTTTCTCATGATTTTTAGGGATTCGCTTACGATTTCTATGGATTCTCTCAACATTTTTGGGGATTTTCAAACATTGAAATTACCTGGACTGTATAATAGTAAAAAGGGGACCAACGAATACAGTAAATAGAAAAGCGAGAATTGTTTGCTCTATTATTTTGATAAGCAATTAAGAGTATAAACCGAGGTTTCATTTAACTAACAGGAACTTTAGAAAGTATTTACAGGTTCTCTCACTACTTTTCTTACAAATTTCACTTTGGTACATAAATCTCGACGAAGACACTGAGTTATGTCAAAGGTTAATTTGACTTGCCACCGAGGTAACGCAGTTTTCAAAACATCAACAGGAATGCAAAATGAGAAGTTTGGATTCTCTATTAAGGTTGAATCATCGATGGTTGCAATATAATGATCCATTTGAATGTAGCCTGGAGTGAAGACAAGGTCGACAGGTTTAAAAGAAACTGCGGTTGCAACTTGATTGTCATGTAGTGTTCCCAATGGAACCAGTTTGCAAACACACCGATACTTTTGTAACTGTCCTTTGACAGGTTAACAAAGTCTGAGGAATACTGTCGCTCTTTCTCGCTGCCCACCAAATATGAAAATTGGACTATTCTCCCAAGTAAACACTTTTGACAATCCACTCTAGTGAATATACAGAGATCACCTGATTTTTATATATAGCGTAGATATATATAACTGCTTCTTTCAAGCCAAAACAGAATAAAGATAGATATAAGTTTAGATAATGAGAACCATACTGGTGTCATGATGGCTGTAACAACAGTCACTAGTATAGCTGTGAAACTGTAAAATTGTAGCATGAAATTGTAGTATGAAATATGATCTTGTGGTGGACACATGTATTCGAGCATGTATTACACTAGTAGCTCGGATTATAAAGAACCATGACAGGTAAAATGATATAAAACCAAACTTAAGGTGGCTCCCTATAGTTCATGATTTATTTGACTATATAAATGTCATCTTGAAAACATTAAGCATGTGTAACAATAATAGAGGTATTAATGACTTACTAAATTCATAAAAGATTATACACATATTGCGTTGTCATGGTAACAATGACATTTAAACTTCAGCCTTTTTTACAACATATGACAGTTTATATTGAATATTTTGAATTTCCAAACAAGCTTATTTTTTAATATTTTAAAACATGTGTGAATATGAAATGGGGTTGTCAGGGCAGATTATTCGCTACAGAATTTATTGCTTTAAAATAATTCTGTCTTATGAATTTTTTGAAAATTTAGTATGTTGTTGTGCTTGTTATATTAGTTCAATTTACAAATTAAAAAAAAAATTCACCGAAGCAACTCCTAAAATTTTCATTTTTCTTCTCGCGCGGTCGCTGCTGACGTGACAAAATATCGATTCGACATGATCACTATTTACGCATGCGTGAAGTTATCACGCGAGACGAACGCGTGTGTTTATTCAATCTTGCTCATGAGTCAATGTGCTTGAAATTTTTATTCGAAATGCCGTTGTATTGCAGCGAGAATTCGAGCAGTTTTTGTCACTCTGGGTCGTTTCTGGTTCATTGTTGGCGGTTTCGATAGGATGGAAATCAATCCTAGTTTACCAAAGTCTCTGAATAGCTTCGTAAGATCATCGTACGATAAACCACTGCCCGCGATTTTCTCAGCCATGCTCTTCGTTTATATAACTCCATCGCCTGTTGGATTGTAAGCTTGTATTCCAAGGATTTCAAGATTTCGTGTCGTCGGTCTAAATACTGTAAATCTTTCAAGGCATACTCACAATAAATCGGCTTACAATGGTTCGCAATGAACTCGTCAGAGAGCTGCAATGTGGAGTAAAATAGCATTGACCATCAGCTTGCTGTAGTGCAGGATGTTTGCTATGCACTAGTTGCTCGAAAATTGAAAGACTTTCGCCGAATAAAACTCCCATTGACTGCAATTTCTCATGGAATGTACTCGTAGTGTTGCGAAGTATAACCGGTATATCAAATCGTTTCGCATTGTGACCGACAAGAAGCGTACAAATATCTTTATCCGTTAAAGTCCGACAATAATCGATTGAGGATTCAAGGTATAAACTGAAACGAGAGATAGCTTCTGGCGAGGTAAGTGTTGTTAGTTGTTCTGTCTCTTTAAAAAGCGTGCGTTGACCACTGACAGTTCTGACTGATAGTTTGTTGACTCTTGAAGCATACTTGTCAATACAATTATTGGGCAAAATATAATCCGAAAACGAGCAATGACCTGACTTATCAATTGCTGACAACTGACATAATTCTGCTGCTCTCCCCGTAGCGTTTGTTTCTGTATCAAATACAATTATATTATAGAATATTTTGTCGTTGTAAACAATATCAGGGCATGTATGTCTAGGTGTAAACTGAGAGACTGCATTTTCATAAGTCCTAAAAGTTTCGTCTGATACACCAGAGAGGTCGTATACTTCAGTCGCCCCACTTATAGATGGTAATGTTGAGGTTTTATCCAGTGCGAGGCCAACATTGCTTTCGTATGTTTTTCCCTCTTGTTGTTCTTTTTTATTGTTTCGAGACAACCTTCTTGAGTGCAGCTGATTTTGTCGCCTTTTGAAATCAATGGTTTTCTTTCTTTGATTGTCATCATTTTTCTTTTTATCTAATTTTAGGTTGTGCTCCACACAAATTCTTCCTGGCTCTATACCCATTGCCTCCAGAGTTCTGTTAATATATGTATGGCCGACATTGGTTTGGGCAACTGCACAAGCTACTCGGAAATCATTGCTTTCACTGCCACCATAGAAACGAATCTTCGGGGCTTTGGAGCCTACAACACTGTTTAATGACTCATTTCGCTGGGAGTTTCCCACAGGAGCAAGTTTTTCAACAACTGGGTCACTATAGTACTGGCTAAACAATTCAACAAGGGCATTGTATAAACTTTCACCATGTAGATTTTTACCATATGGTAGATTGGCATGTCTGTATCCAATTAGGTCTTGCTTGTATCCACACCACTCATCACTGCATGAATCATGAATACCAAATGCATGTGGAACGATGGACTTTAGTGAGGCTTGGATTGATTTGGAATCACCTTTTCCTTGATGGACAGAAATTGAGAAACATTTTACCAGGTAATCGATGACTTTTTAGGATAATGTAGAACAATTAACAAATTTATATGTATAATATCACTGAATTTTTCAATGCCGTAGGGAACTTGTTGATGAATGTAACATTCAGTTGTAGAATCATCATCCCCAGTGTATGAAGAGTATTTCATGTTGTATTTTGTGGCATTCTGAAAGAGTTCAACAGCTGACAGAGGTTCCATGGACTTTGACGATCCTGTGTGGTTTTTCCGGCAGTCGTGAATTCTGCGCTGTACATGTTTTTTGCTGCATGGTCACAGATTCTGCATGACTTAGTTTTTGTGGTGTAGTCCATCACCTTGCCTGTATGCAACCCCATAACAGCACCTTGACCAGTGTTGGAGTTGAAGCCTTTGCCACGCTTCTGCCATCTAATGTCGTAAGAGCAGCTGATTGGAATAAGGTCGTTCTCATCTGGCTCAGCCCCGGTCAAAACAGCATTATTCTTTTCTATAATGATAACCTCTTCACATGATTCTTTAGCTACCCCTTCTACAACGAACCAACTTCTCTTTCCCGTATCTTGAAACTTGCCCGGCTCATTGTAGGGATGTTCATTGTTGATAGAATGCCATTCAGGTGTGTCTCTCCAATACCTGTGTGTAGTAGACTTGCCAATGCTACTCTGGAATTGATATTATATGCACTTGGACCACACTTTCCAGACTTGTGTTTACCACAGGTTTCTACGATATTATTTTCTTTACAAAACTGGCATTCAATGATCAGTTGGGTTGCCAAACCAAAACATGTTTCTGACACTACATTTGCAAGTGACATTGGATCTTAACAAAATAGACAAAACATTTTAATGTTGAACTATTTTTATCTTCTCCTTGTTCTCACGTGTAAATATATTGTATGATTGGTGTCAATAGATATAGTTTTAATATTAATAGGACTTCATCACTTAAATTTATGTATATATGCTTTTGTTGCCATACTGTAATATATTTATGAGGTTCACTGAAATAATCTAAAAATGTTTGTGGTTGTACTTTGGAGCTTTGTACAAATGTGTATATTTTAATATATGTTTATTACAAAGCTTTTGTGTTTTTATTTGCTTATAAAAATATATATTTGCAGATTTAGGTAGCAATAAAATATAAAACAACTTTCAAACTAACGCGAAAAACTTAGCTTTTTAGTACTAAAAATTGTTGCAATACACGCAACTATGTTTACCTCTCGTGCAAAACTTGCATGTTTTTAGCTCTTCGTATAAAATATCAACGTCAGCGAGAACCATGTGGCCTATTTTCTTTACGTTCTTCATACTCCTATTTTTTTTAAAAAGAAACTTCATTATAGTTGTTGAATTGACGAAAATTCAATAGTTATAATTTCTTTCGGTATAGTACGTACCGCCGCCGATCTCATTACGCGTTTCACAGGAATATTGCTTTCAACACGGATTTTTTCCTCCAAAGGACGCTTCTGACTCCATTTAAAATATCCCTCGTGAAGCCTAGCTGTATTACTAAGATTTCTGGCCGAAACTGTCCCAAACTTTCCGGAAGACAATCGATTATTAAATTTAAAAGACATTTTGTTTTGAAAACTTTCGCACTTGGACTTTAAATTTCCCGCGCGCGCGTGACCCACGAAATGTGCGTGGGCTGCGTGGATCGCGTGTTGCTGACGTCAAGACTTAGTTTCCAGTCTTCTTATAAAATGTTTATTAAAGTGCAATATGTGTATGTGTGTATTGATGTTAGTGTATAAAAACGAGACCAGAACTGGCCACGCTGAACTAAAAAGCTTGTATAGAGGCATGTAAGAATATTAAGGAAAGAGAAGGGATAATTGATGTGTGTATATAAATTCAGATATCCTCGTACACAACAGACGATTGCTCAACGATGTCCTCATGATTTGTTGACTCTTCTGTCTCTGTCTGTGATTCAAAGCTTTCGCTATCTGACATTTTTTCAAAGTTTTTAAGGCGAAATATAAAAGCCCCTGTCTTGTGATTTGTGATATTTTGTGGTTTTCATTCAGGCAAACACTTCGAGATGTCAGTCATGTCACACTGCATACGTCACAAGGCCGGAAGTGAACATGTTTTCTTGGTACCAGTCTCTCGACAAGATAAGATTCTGTTTTAAATAATTTTACAGCGCTTTTATTGTAAACTTATTTATTTTTCCTTGCATAAACACTTTAAATAGATCCAAACCCAGTATTCTATTAACAACATAGTTACGACTTGTTCTATCTGTTTATAGGTATAACTTGAAAATATATCAATTAACAGTATTATAAAACTTCAGCCAATGATCACAAAGCTTTTTTGCTCACAAAAACGAGTTTTTAAGGTAACATAAGGTTTTTAAGGTTAGGTGGGAGGCGGTCATCTGAAAATATAATTATTTAGGGGTACGCCACTGGGACGTCATTGAGTATGAATGGGTGGGCCACAGGGGCGGTGGAACAGGGGGCTAGGGGAGGCTTTAGCCCAAATCTTCGAAAACATTTTCGTAACAATTTGATTTCTATGAGAGATTCCCTTCAAATAATCAACAGTACAACAATGTGTGTTTGTATATATTTCGGAAAAATAGAGTACACAAAAAATAGTCATATGGAACACAATGATACACGGAACAATTTTAAGTCGTAGGCAAACAATAGAGCTCATTATCTCCAAAAGTGGGTGGGTGAAAACCTCTACGTTTGACCAGGCAAATATTTGCAAAGTATGTTATGCGAGAAAATCGTCAATTTTTGCCGACATTTTGGTCGGATTTTAGTATATCAGGATCAATGATGCCTCGAGTTGGTCCATTCAATATTGTCCAAGGCCAGGGGTATGCCGCCTGTATTTCGCATGGTAGAAAACACGGTTACCGGATAAACAGGTAAACCGATAGAGGGAATATAGGCTCGCGCGCTACTTGATGTCATTCGCCCCGCCCCCAATCATCTGGGCCACAGTCTTCCAATGTGAAAAAGCGCTAAATATAACAAAAATAGAAGGCCTAATGCTAGGCGTACAAAATCTTTTTCTACGATATAAGACAAGTCCGAGTGTTTATTCATGACCTTGAACGACAAATTAGGGTAGAGTAAAAAGCCGTATAAAAAAACTAGTGGGCCGATTAAGAAACATCAGCTTGGAGTCTTGGACATTCGGCAATTCAGTACCTAAAATACAAACACGACTTCAGGCTGACAATTAGACCAGTTCATAAAAATCCTAACCTTCGTACTCTAGTTGAAGTAGAAAGCATGTACTAAAGGCAGGTACACGCAATAATGCAATACTATTACAAATGCAAAAATAACCTGCATGTTGTTTAGTACTCAAATGAGGACACATTTTAGGGAGGTTTATAGGAACAATTGTTTCTTAATGGAAATTAAGAACCAGTTAACAACCAACAAGTTCTTAAAATATGGATTTTTACTGGTTTTGTTTCATGTGTACATACTTGGTATTCTTATAGTCAATCAAAATATGGTCTGGAAACCCGGCAAAAACTTCAAAGCGTCTAGCTATGACCTACTATTTGATGTTGAGACGGCCTCGCCGCGTAGACAAATCTGCTTCATTATGACAAAAATGCATGGTCTTCACCGTGCAAGTTTTCATAAACAGTATTAATTTCTCAGCACTGTGCATAACTCTATCACATGCAATAAATAGGTACGCACAGCGTACATGTTGTAAGCCCAATAGAATTTTCATAGACAAACATAAGCCAATCGTTACAAAATGGCGCATTATCTTCGGTTTTACTCGTAAGTTACCAGTTATCTATCATCATTAATATACGACGTATTGTGGAGTGTGGACAGGACAGGACAGGACAGACACTCGTCCAGTGTAGCAATGTGGTAAGCCAATAGGCTTACCACAAAAACCGAAGCGCACATTTTGAGTTACAAGCCAATTGTTTCATACAAGCAGTTATAGACCTAAGCACTTCAGTTCAGTACGGACTGTTACAACCCAATGCATACACCGATTGTAGTAAAAGGACACCAGAAGACTAGTATATACATTGGTGTATGGGGGCGATCCTCTCCGTGGGCGTAGTCCACGGGACTTTACAGAGAACCTAGTCGAGCCCCTAGGGTTGTATTGCCCCCTTGCCTCGAACGCCTATGACCTGTATACAACACGAATGAAAAGAGAACAACTTAATTTATTGCTAAAGCCAAAACCTAATATCTATACCAATAATTCACGGTTGAAAAATACTTTTTACGGTATATGGCCTTGGGTTAGCAAATTGCGTAGCATAATTAACGCAACGTTATTTAATTTATCATCAAAACTTAGGTTTTTCACACATATCCAAACGTTTATAATGTATATATCAAATAATAACCAATAATAAAACCCACAATAATATATAACAAAATTTTTGAAAAATCGCGACGCATGCGCTTATTTGTGGGATAATAGCTAAGGGTGTTTATAGCTATAAGGAATTTATTTCAAATTTCTGAATAGTTGAAATATTTTGGTATGCTATCTTCTCAGATGGCACAGAGACCTTTATTGCAAATCATAGAGCATTTCAATCCTTATAGCTGTAAACATGCTGGTCTTCTTTGCACTCAAGTCTTAGCTGGGACTCTGATAGATTTGATCTTATGTTCAGTACTGCCTTAAGATTGTTTCGATGTGAACGTAAAACTCCACTCAGAATTCTTTATGTATTTTTAGTTTTATTTTCACCTGAGCATAACCACTCTCCTCCATCATTGAGCACTGTCCTTGTATACAATATATTATGCAACTTCGTCAGTACTCACATTGTCATTGTGGGTAACCATGTGATCTTCAAGTTCTTTAAGATTACCACAGCCACATCCACAGAGAGAACAAACATACCAAGTATCAGAAGGTTCACTTGATTCTATTTCTTTGCAATAACCACATTGATAGGACACATCACCATGGTCATCTGCCATTAGTTGGGCTAATTTGAATCGCGTATCAATATTTTCTTGCAAATCTTGTGATCTAGAAATTTCCCTTCCACAAGTTTTACATAAAATTGGGGCATCTTTACGATGTCCCTTTAGGTGAAATTTAAGACTTTCCATATCCACAAATCTCAAATTGCAAATATTACATCCATATGGTTTGCATCCAGAACGCGTTCTTTTATGGCTTTTTAAAGCTAATGATTGAGAAAATGTCTTCTTGCACAAATCACACTCATAAGACCCAATATGTATTAGATTATGTGTCTTTAAATTGCTCAAAAACAAAAATCTCTTTTTGCAAACATCACATTCATAAAATTTGGGATGCGTTTTCTTGTGTCTATTTAAAGCAGGTAATTGGAAAAACCTGGTCTTGCAAACATCACACTGATAAGGCTTGTCTGCTGTGTCTGTTGTTTGATGGTCAACTGAACACTTTGATGTTAAAGTCCCTGTGTTGGAAACATCAGATGATTCATAATGTTTCATTGGTGTTTTTTGAGATGTACTAGATTGCTTTAGTAATAGACATCCCCTTCTGGAAACATCATATTCACGAGATTGTCTCTTTGTGTGAGTTATTTCATGTTTATCTAAAGCAGATGAGCAAAGAAATCTTTTCTTGCAAGTGTCGCATTGATAAGGTTGCTCTCCGGCATCTGTTGGTGTATGGTGGTAGACTGGCTGCAAATACTTCGATTTTGAAAATCCTGCCTTCGTAACACCCCATTCACATGGTTTCATTGGTGTATTTTCAGATGCACTTAATGGTTTTGGTAATATATATCTTGTTCGGGAAATTTTAGTATGACTTCGCTTATGTTTTATTAAATAACGTGATTGTGAAAATCCTTTCTTGCAAACATTGCATTCATACGGTTTGGTGTGTGCTTTTTCATGCATAATGAATGCACAAGATCTGGAGAATTTTCTCTTGCAAACATCACATTCATAAGGTTTCCCCCCACTTTGTGTTGGTATATGTTTTGAACATCCTGCATTGGAAACATTTTGTTCATATGGTTTCATTGCTTTCTCAGATGCACTTAATGGTTTTGGTAATATAAATCTTGTTCGGGAAATTTCACATGCCTGTGGTTTGCTTCCAGGGTGACTTCTCTTGTGTTTAATTAAATAGCTTAAATGTGAAAATCCTCTCTTGCAAACATTACATTCATAAGGTCTGGAATGCGTTCTTTTATGATGTATTAAATTGCTTGGATCTGTGAATATTTTCCTGCAGACACCACATGCATAAGGGTTGGTGTGTGTTCTTTTATGTCTACTTAATGCACCAGATTGGGCAAATTTTTTCTTGCAAACATCACATTCATAAGGTTTTTCTCCAGTGTGTGTTGTTTTGTGATCAACTAAATACTTGGATTTCGAAAATCCTTTCTGGCAAACATCACATTTAAAAGGATTTGTATGTGTTCGTTTGTGATGCAAGAAATTGCTTGGATCTGCAAATCTTTTTTTGCAAACATCACATTCATGAGGTTTGTTGCCAGTGTGAATTCTTTTATGTTTACCCAAAGCAAATGAGTCGAAAAATCTTTTCTTACAAACGTCACATTCATAAGGTCTGTCTCCGGTATGTGTTCTTCTATGTTTCTCTAAATACCTTGAGTGTGAAAACGTCTTCTTACAAGCATCACATTCATAAGGCTTGGAATGTACTTTTTTATGTTGCCTCAAATTGCTTGGATCTGTAAATCTTCTTCTACAAATATCACATTCATGAGGTTTGTCTCCAGTATGTGTTCGTTTATGCTTCTTCACTAATACCGAGCTGAAAATTTTTTTCTTGCAAACATCACATTCAAACGGTCTCTCGCCGGTATGTGTTCTTTTATGCCTTACTAAATAGCTTGCTTGTGAAAACGTTTTCTTGCATACATCACATTCATGAGGTTTAGTATGCGATAATTTATGCCGCACTAAATTGATTTTATCTGTAAATCTTCTTTTGCAAACATCACATTCATAAGGCTTGTCTCCAGTATGTGTTCTTTTATGTCTAAGCAAATTTCTTGAAGCTGCAAATCTTTTGTTACAAACATCACATTCATAAGGTTTGGTATGTATCCTTTTATGGCGTGATAAATTGCTTATATGTGTAAATCTTTTCTTACAAACCTCGCATTCATAAGGTTGCTCTCCAGTATGCGTTCTTTTATGTCTTACTAAATAGCATGACTGTAAAAACCTCTTCTTACAAACATCGCATTCAAAAGGTTTGTCCTCGGATTCGCCTCCAGTGTGTACTTTTTTATGTTCTGCTAAACTAATCGCTTCTGTAAACCTTTTCTGACAAACATCGCATTCGTCTTCATTGTGTGTTTCTTTATCATTGTCTATTGGTGGCTTTTCCATTGCAAATTTGTTTTCATATACTCAAATGCAACGCCACGAAGACCCACAAATCAAAATTGCAATACAAATCAACTCAACACAATTTTCTGACCGGCCTGGCAAATATTGGGCGATATGCTGACGGGCATTGCGGGATATCGAAGTTTCCACTTTATCGCGGGAACTTTCCGTGACAATTTCACTTTCAAGCTCTGAGCTATATCGTATTACTGGAGGGAGGGCTACGATAGAATCACTCTCCAACTAGTTGGGGTTGTTTTATTTTTGGGGGGGGGGAAGGGGTGAGATACCCCCAATGTTTAATAATTGCACTTTTGTAGGGCACATTTTGTCATGTTGGTTGGGCAAAAATATGTTTAAATCATGTTTAGTAAGAAAAAACCCCCGTGAAGACCAACTTCGCAAGCCAGGCTCTTTAATACTTCCGCTTCCCCCCAAAACGCTACAGCAATAGCGCGTTTGGCGGAGCGGAAGTAAATAGCCTGGCTTGCGAGGTTGCGTGAAGACCACTTTGTGCAATTTGAAAAAAATTACTAATCTAATATACAACAATTTCTGACCTATCAGAATTCTGTAAACCTTCCCTCAAAGTGCATGAAATGGCATTTCAGACTCTACATTTCAAAATTTTCTGGGGGAGCATGGCCCCATACCCCCTGGTGCCTTCAGGTCTCAATACCTGTACATCCCCGCTAACGGCACGAGGGCCCCCATAAACCTCGTTGGTTTATGACCACGCCGTTTCGTCGGGCAAAACTAACCACACACAATGTTTAGACCCAAGGTATGCCCCTGTCTCCAGTTATTATACAGCTCAGTGATTTCAACCTATTCGCAATTGATATTTGTGAGGAGGCATAGGAAAAGGGACCTATAGGACCCAGAGGACAAAACTAAGATTTTGGTGGTTTTGTGTTCTATAGGAATTTTCCATGAAAACTTCATTGTATAAACACAATTTAATCGTAATGAAACTTAGAAAATATAGCCCCGCCTCCATCCTTATTGATTCTGAGAAATCACGTTATTTCTCAGAATTGCTTAAATTCTTTATAGGTCCCTTTTCCTGTGCTTCCTCACATTTCATGAGCTACGATTTTATGTTGAGACGACTTCACCGTGCATATTTGCAAGTTTGTCTAATATTTTTAAAAACAGACAAGTTCAGGTGAGCGATTCAACGAGATGATGCAATTGGATAATTATGCTTAAAAATGCATTGTCTTCACCGACACCATGCGCAAGTTTGCATAAACATGCAATCATAGCAGCCTCGTACCCAGGCGCTTTAACGTGCTAAGCGGTTGCGTGATGCGCGCGTGGAAGCTGTAGTGCGTAGCCACGACGGGCTAGTTGTCCCGCGCGCTCTTCATGCAACCGCTTAGCACGTTAAAGCGCCTGGTACGAGGCTGCAATCATAGTCAATAGAGATATGGTCTGGAAACTCGGTAAACTTCAAAGCGTCTATAATGAGCTAAGATTTTATGTTGAGACGGCTTCACCGTGCACAAATCTTTTGAAATTTTGCTTATTAATATTTCAACAGTACGCTTGAGTGATTTGACAAGATGATGCCATTGGACGATTGCTTCATTATGCACAAGTTTGCATAAACATGAACAAAAAGATAGAACAAAGATTTTGGCAGAGTTTCCAGACCATGTCTTGATCGACTACGATGCAATACAGTTAATAAGATAGAACAAAAAACTTTGACAGAGCTCCAGACTATATCTTCATTGACTATTATGGCTAATCAACGGGGTATACTGGATGTACTAGGACAATAAAGCACTGATAGATTTTAACTCATTTTAACTACTTAAGTACTGACTGAAGACTGTCTTAGAGTGAAGCTCGATTCATGCATACTTCTGCAGCACAGAACACTTTCTTGAATAAAATACACTAATCATTATGTGTATTTAGCTTATTCAGCATTCACATTGTGAGTAAGCACATGATCTTGAAGTTTTTTAAGATTACTACACCCACAGCCACAGAGAGAACAAACATATCCAATACCAGAGGGTTCACTTGATTCTATTTCTTGGCAAAGATCACATTGATAGGCTATATTATTACCATGGTGATTTGCTTTTGGTTGTGCCAATTTGGATGGCATATCAATACTTCCTCGCATTCCTTGTGGTTTGGGCATTTTTCCTCCACATGTTTTACAAAAAATTGAGGCATCTTGAAGATGTGTCATTTTGTGTGCGATAAGATTTTGTTCATGGGTAACTCCCACTTCGCAGACATTACCTTCATATGGTTTAGTATGCGTTCCTTTATGATGCAATAAATTGCCTGGATCTGTAGATCCTTTTCTGCAAATATCATATTCATGAAATTTGCTCTCAGTGTGTGTTATTTCATGCTGCTTCATAGCTTCTAAACTGGAAAATCTACTCTTGCAAACATCACATTCATAAGTTTTGATTTCAGTATGTGTGCTTTCATGCTGCTTCATAGCTTCCATACTGGAAAATATACTCTTGCAAATATCACACTCGTAAGTTTTGTTTTCTGTATGTGTTCCTTCATGCTGTTTTATAGCTTCTAAACTAGAAAATCTACTGTTGCAAACATCACATTCATAAGTTTTGTTTTCAGCAAGTGTTCCATTATGCTTCTTCATAGCTTCTGAATTGAACAAATCTTTCTTGCAAACACCAAATTTATTAGGTTTGCATCTGGTATGTGTTGTTTTATGGTTTACTAAGTAGCTTGATTGTGAAAATCCTTTTTTGCAAACATCACATTTGTAAGGCTTGGTATGTACTCTTTTATGACGCACTAAATTGCTTGGATCTATAAAAAATTTTCTGCAAACACCACATTCATAAGTTTTCTTTTCAGTATGTGTTCTTTTAAGCTTCTTCATAGCTTCTGAATTGCACAAGTCTTTCTTGCAAACACCAAATCTATTAGGTTTGCATCCGGCATGTGTTTTTGTATGGTTTGCTAAGTAGCTTGATTGTGAAAATCCTTTCTTGCAAACATCGCATTTATAAGGCTTGGTATGTACTCTTTTATGACGCACTAAATTGCTTGGATCTGTAAATCGTTTTCTGCAAACATCACATTCATAAGTTTTCTTTTCAGTATGTGTTCTTTTAAGTTTCTTCACAGCTTCTGAATTGCACAAATCTTTCTTGCAAACACCAAATCGATTAGGTTTGCATCCGGTATATGTTTTTGTATGGTTTGCTAAGTAGCTTGATTGTGAAAATCCTTTCTTGCAAACATCACATTTATAAGGCTTGGTATGTACTCTTTTATGACGCACTAAATTGCTCGGATCTGTAAATCGTTTTCTGCAAACATCACATTCATGAGGTTTGTTTCCAGTGTGTATTTCTTTATGCTTTTTCATAGATATTGAGGTGAAAAATCTTTTCTTGCAAACATCACATTGAAATGGTTGTTCTCCGGTATGTGTTCTTTTATGGTTATCCAAATAAGTTGAGCGTGAAAACACTCTCTTGCAAACATCACATTTGTAAGGTTTGGTATGTGTTTGTACATGATGTACTAAATTGCTTCTAGTTGTAAATCCTCTTTTGCAAACATCACATGTAAAAGGTTCATCTCCGGTATGTGTTCTTTTATGTGTAACTAAACATTTTGATTGTGAAAATCTTTTCTTGCAAACATCACATTCATAAGGCTTGGTATGTGTCTTTTTATGACGTGCCATATTGCTTGGATCTGTAAACCTTCTTTTGCAAACATCACATTCATGAGGTCTGTTTCCAGTATGTGTTCCTTTGTGCTTCTTCCTAGCTTCTGAACAAGAAAATTTTTTCTTGCAAACATCACATTCAAAAGGCTTGTCTCCACTATGTATTCTTTTATGTGTAACTAAACAGTATGACTGAGAAAATCTTCTCTTGCAAACACCACATTCAAAAGGTCTAGTATGTATTCTTTTGTGGCGCAATAAATTGCTTCCATTTGCAAACTTTTTTCTGCAAACATCACATTCATAACGTCTGTTTACAGTTTGTGTTCTTGTCTGTTTTATACTTAAAGCATCAATGTTTTTAATGTGTACTTTCATATGCTCTGCTAAACTGTTGGATTCTGGAAAACTTTTCTTACAAACATCACATTCGAAATGCTCATCCTTTTCCATAGCAAATGTGCTTTAAAAAACTCGCAAACGCTCAAATCAAATTCTGTATATTTCCACTCAAACACTCACCAAGTTTATACAAGTATTCACATACAACTCAACTCAACACACCAAAGGCAATGCCAATTTAGTTACGAGTTAATTCTTTCTTGAAGACTACAGACACGTTTTTACTTTTTCACTCGTCGATATTCTTTCTCCTCTTCCAAATTTTGTTCAAATTCGTTGATTTTCAGCTGTAGATCGATGGTTATTACTTCTTATATTGTTTGTATTTGATCAATTTTCTGTACCGCCTGATAATTACTGGGTGATAAGTTGACGGGCTTTGCGGGATACAGAACTTCCACTTTACGGAAATATTTCCTGGGACATTTCAATATTATAATCATCACTGAGTTTTTAATGAAAATAGCGCCACTTGGAAAACATCGATTTCTTACGTTTTAGAACGTAATCTACGCATAAAAATGACGTAATTTTGAATTTTGGAGAAAACACGCGAGGGCCGAGGGCAATTTATAAGTCGCCGGGCTTCTGCCCCAGCGACTAATAATTAACATCCTTTTCCACCAGGTTGTCTAGTAAGTTAATCGGACTAAGGGGCTGTTTATATGGAAGCCCGGCTGGCTCGCTGACCGGGCCAGTCCGCTTAGCGAGATCTCGCCGTGTAATTGATTTTATAGTGAAAACTACTGTGCGTTTATATGGACAAGCGAGCTGGCCCGGTTCCCGAGATCTCGCTTGAAAAAGGCGAGATCTCGCTTACCGGGATGAAAATTTCCCCATATAAACACTCACTAACCGGGCCAGCCCGGTTGCCGGGATGAAAGTACAAATAGACGCCGCCGCCAATTTGTCTGCGAGCTATTTTTAAGAACTGTCAAACAATGTCAAAGGTCAAAACAACAAAATCATCCCGCTTGCCGGGATGAAATTTTCTCATATAAACACAAAAGAAATTCATCCCGCTTACCGGGCTGGCCCGGTCAGCGAGCTAGCCCGGCTTTCATATAAACAGCCCCTAAGAAAATAGTTTTTTCAATACATTGCTACCATGGTTACCAATATACGACACACCCAATGGTGAAAAGAGCAGTTTGTAAACGTGATAACTAGATTAATAATAATGGTAAAAACCTGGAATAATTGTTATATTGTCACAAATACCATTGTCTATGGTATTGGTATATTATGCGTGGGACTAGGCTTGGCAGTTAATTACTTGAAAACATACAGTATTGCACGTTATTTGGAATCATGATCTTATTTTCTTACCGCTTGATATTTTTACAATTCCCTTGCAAAAACATTTTCCTTACAAAAAACACCAATGAAATTAACAATTGTTTTTAGTTTCCCATTCAAAACAATTCGCCACTCGGTTTTGGTACTTAGGTCTATACATAAAATTGCAGCTCTGCTCCTGCTTATCCCGTTAGAGATTACCGCCATCGCTCAGCATAGCTTTCGACCTTCGTCGCACCGGGCCAGGAAACTATTCTATTATATGAACGAGTACTTTAATACACCAGGGGCCGGTTGTTAACTTGGTGTGAAAGTTAACCAATCAAATTCGCGTACTTTAGACCTAACTACTTTTTAGCCACAAAACTGGTAGTTAAGATGTAGTTAGGAGTTTTATACAACTGGCCCTAGTAGCACACTATATCCGGGACCTGGTTGAGTGGTTGGCGTATTTCTCATGCGAGACATCGAGCTACGCGCGAATAAACTTACTGTATCGCGGTTTTAAAGAACTGATTTTTGTAGAATTTGGGAGAATAACGATCCACAACTCACCTATTTGCATGATCCCTTGGGTCATCACTTGTACTTCGTAATACCATCCAGCAGGTTTAGTTGATCCAGCTGTGTGTCTTCGTCTACCAACTGCAACATTTGCATGAACACTTTCGAAAGTCCAGTAAAAGTTGATCACCTCTGTTCTATCAGAACTTAGTATCAATGCGTGTGTTTTTTCTTCCTCATTAAGGCATACTGACTGTCGTTCTACATCAAGGAATAGAGAAAATCGTTACTTAACTTTCACATTTTAATAGCAGTTGCTTTGTTCGTAAGTTGGTCACTTGTCATTTGTTTGAATTGGTTGTACAAAGTACAAGTACTCTGAATAAAAAATAAATTTTGATGTGTAGACAAAGATTTAACTAGCTAAAGTGCTCTACCAGTGTCTATTTAACAAAGTTAGTCAACCATTTGAGCTTAAGAATGGCATGCTATTTTGCATGAGCACCAAAATACACGTAAAAACGCACAAACGTGTGTGGCATTCAACACTCCAAAGGTCATGAGTTGAATTTGCTCTCACTCAAAAGAAAAAAGATCTTGCCCTTCGACTTAGTAGCTATGTGGTCTGGTCCTATCAATCCATGTATATATTATACGGTTGGCCGCAAGCCTCAACAGGTTCACTATTAACCCAGTTGACAAAGGTTTCCAAGGGCTTACAGACAGTAGCTTTATTCTTTTTATCCGAAAGGACATGATGATCTGATCAATTGCAGCTTTTCCAAGAACGACAGCAATTCTTGGAGTGTTGGTCTGGTCTGACCCACGACTTCCCGTTACATGCTACTCAGCTGTTGCAGCCAATCTGAGGTCACCCATCCTACCTCCGTATACATGACTAATATTTTAGTACCAGGGACCGGTTGTACGAAGCCCGTGTAGCTTAAACGGTGGATAACTCGAAAATGTAGATCAAGTCTATACATTCATCGAACAACCAAGCTAAAATATTTCAACTTGAATAGAACAATTATATTTGCAACTACATATTAAGGGCATAAGATTTAAGTTCGGTCATTCACCAAATGTGTGAAAGTGTTTTTTAATTTTGGCTTACCACCGTTTAAGCTAAACGGCCTTCGTACAACCGGCCCCAGAACGTCCATCTAAAGTAACTAGTCGCATCCTAATATGCAGACATGCTAGATTGTATGAAAGCCCAAGGCTGATCCCCTCCCTCAGAATACCTTATTTAGACATGAAGCATGCAAGCTCGTAAAGCGAGGCATCCAGTAGGTATCCATTTTAGTAACCCCTCACGAAAAAATAACAGAGATTGTAGCTATGAAATTGCCTACACCGCAGTTTTCAAACGCGTTTAAAAACATGGTCAGATCATACCTGGGTATACAACGAATGACTTGCTCCTACTGGCAGGACTTGTGATCATATTTTCAATAGGAATTGTAATAGCTCTTCTCAATTCGTCTTTACATGTGAGTAATGTACACCAAAGAACATTCACTGATAATGAAGTATAGAGAGAGTCGTCAGCTAATTGAAGCCTCTTGCTGCTGTGGTACAATATGGTAACAGCCAATTGTGTCAGACCTATGAAAGACTCTTCTAAATCTTCATAGTTACACTTGGTGTCGCCATGTAAAGTTTCTTCCAAACCATGCATAGGTACAGGGGTCGCTGGACTGTCCAACACTACAAGAAACGACATAGGTAAAATTAGTTGTATTGTATTTTATAAGAAACACCACACTGAAAAAGGATCCATTACTCCTTCGCAGTCGTTCTTATATAGGCTAAAGAATACTAGCAATGAAAACACACAGTTGTTTCAAGTCTGCAACACAAACCTATATGTATAATAATAAGAATAATAAAATCTTTATTTAAACTGGTAAAAAAAAACCGGTCAGTCAATCATAGATTGGCTGGTATAAATCGGTGACCAGTATTTACAAGTATATATATAAAAAATTTACAGAACAGTATTAGATAAAAATTATTTAAGATCAATAATTAGAATTTATAAGCTACAGACGTGTGTAGTTGGCGTCCACATCCAAAGAATATTCAAATAGTTTACGTTTAAACTGTGCAAGTGTCTTTTGATCTCGTATGTCCTTTGGCAGTGAATTCCAATCTCTGGCGGCCGAGAATTTAAATGATGTCTGACCACATTTTGTTTTAACTTGAGGTAAATCTACTAAAGTTGAATCCCTAAGAGATCGACAGTGTCGTTGTGATCGCTTTACTAGATAACCTATCAACTGCTTAGGACAGTTTACATTATTAATAATCTTATATACATATTGTAGCTTAATAAAACGACGTCTATTATAAAGTGATAATAAAACCAATTTAGCACGCATCTCCTGCAGTGTGCATGTCTTACGACTTGTCTGCAGTATTATACACATAGGCATAGCCTGCTTTTGTAGGCGTTCTAAGCGTTCAGCAGTCCTCACACCACATTCGCCGAATACAAATGTACAAATAATTAATGTTTTTCCTTGCGTGTATTTACATGCATGCACTCTACTTTTTAAGAAAGCTGTAATAAGGTTCAGGATCTAATTTCGAACGAGAAGGGACAAGAAAAAACATTTTCAACCAGTTGAAAAAATGTGTTATCCAACCTAAATGAAATAATTTATTACATACAAAAGATCACCAGTGGTTCACCACCCAAAGTTTAGCGAACACTCACAAAAGGTAATGCTCAGAGATAGGTGCTCTTTTCAATTTGGCTGTCCCCGCCTCTTCAGGTAGCTTCCGGCGCCCATAGAAGGGCCTTTGTTAGAAAACCTTTTATAGAACTGTTATAAAGACAGTACGACTTGAACATGACTTGAAGTAAAAAATATAAACGCACCTGATGAAAAAGGAGCCTTTTCCTCGACACCAGGTATGGCAGGTCTGAGAAATGATATTTCGCTGTTTTTCATACTACTTTTAACATCCATCCATTCATTTTGGACGTCCATTAAGGTGTTATTGATAAAGAACAGGAGACGTAATACCTCCTTTAGGACACCGCGACGCGCACATCTAAATATAAGGTTTGGAATTCAACTGAAGAACATATTAAATATTTTCATCTTTTCATCCAAAATTCAAAGAATACCTAAAAAACTCGTTTCTTGAGTGCCAGCACATGCTATACCTTTGCTTAACTTATTGTATTCTATCCCCAAAATGGCTCAGGAATACTGTATGGGAGTACTTGGGATGTTGCTCGACTTTCCGAAAGCTAAAAAATACTCGCCAATCGGCCCGTATTTTTTTACGCTTTCAGAAAGTCTCGCAACATCCCGCGTGTTAGGATCACGCAATCCTGCACGGAAAACCATTCGGTAATCCTTTAATCCATCAGTTTCCTCTGATTTCATCGACCCCAAAGAGCAGTCTTCATGGAAGTTGAAAAATATCAACTGAAAAACGGGGAATTTTCAATTGTAATTAAGTTAAGAGAACATACGTCTAGCAATCATTATCTATATACAGCAAACATTCATACTACAGTACAGTGTATTGTACCTTTCTGGTGCCGTGTCGGATAAAATGAGTCCAGCAACCGTCCTCATTGCGCCAAGACAATGCGCAACTAACATTGTATTTGAGCGTAAATCATCCAACGACCTTGATGCCATGTTCCAAATAATTTTAGCCATATATTCAAGAAATCCCTCCTTCTCTAACATAACTACAAGAAAGCAATATTCAAGCAATATATTACGATTTAATGGAGTAGTGTCACACCAGGGTTTTACGGAAGTGAAATTCCTGCCGGCGGCCATTTTATGCGCTGAGTAGATGAGAAGATCTGGAAACGTTCTTTTTATAATCCGTCATATACAAACAATGTATGACCCTGATACTAATCCTTTATTTATGTTTAGAGAAACTACACACAGTGAAGCATTTGAAAACCGGCACAAACGTCGATCCGGTTGTTTATTGTTTTTAGTAATACAGGGTGTATCAAAAAACTGCAAATACCATAATTTGTATGCACGAGATCATACATTAGAATTTCAATGGCTGTGCAAATAATTACGCTTCTGGGATTTGAAAATACGTTTCCACGTGCAGTACTATCAAAATAAGCACACAAAGTGAATTAAAATTCACTTTGTGTGCTTGTTTTGATACCCCTGGGAAACGTATTTTCAAATCCCAGAAGCTTTAGAAATTCACCTTATTGTTCTAATTTGAATGCCTGAGTACTATACTGAACCCATGATGCATGGGTGCGTAAACACAATTGAATCGAATTTTATGCACGGAGAAGTTAATTAAAAGTCAATAGGATAATTTCTAAAGGTCTCCTTTTTTTATACACCCTGCAGTATGGGTCGAATCAGAAACGTGTCAAAATAAGAGAAGACTTTGGCAAATTCCATATTTTTTAAATCTATAATAATCTGAACCAGCGTAAATAAGAACGCATTTTATTCAGATTTTATAGAGTGAGTATCATGCACGTGATCCTTTGCGTGCTCGAATTTACATTTTATGAATTGAATCGCATAAATATGCGAAGGCATATAGAGTGAAAATATAGCGAGAAGCAGCACGCGTGCTTTGTAGACGTTTTTCCGTTCAAAATGTCGCACTCGAAAATGGCACACTGTACAAGCCGTTTACGATCCTACCTATCCTGGAGATGATACTAAATTAATGTATATGGCTCGGTAGTACTTCGTGCTGTGTGCTGGGTACAGCTTCGGGAGAAAATAAATATAAACGTTTTTCCACAAAAGGAACATAAAATTTGACTTGTAAGATATAATTATTTAGATTCGTTTAGAAGTGAGAATTTAAAATAGTTGTTTAATTTTCAATGCGACTGCGATAAACATGAACCGCGATGCAAATTAAATCTCGGCGATCATTTAAAAATGGCTTAAGAGACAGCCATTTCCTATGACGCCAAGCGCGCAAAGGATCATGCGCATGATACGCATTCCAATTCATTGTCAATTGTTCTTCACACAAAAGTTCGGGAAATAACACGGCAGCTTTTGCGATTTCCATTTGCGAAATTACATGTTAGAAATTTCATATTTTCCCCATTTAATGAAATTAGCAAATACCTCAGAAATGAATCTGTCAACTTTTTAAGAATTTTTGTTTAATTACTAGAATTTGTCAACCTTAAACAAGAGTTCATGACAGCTTGTTGAGATTTGCCATGATGCAATGAAATACAGACTAGGGTACTAACAGCAAATTATGATGGAGAACTATACAGTACATTAATGTCATTGCCATATACATACCAATACGGTGACTGTCGTGCCTGGCGAATGTTGTCAATAACATTAGCTCTGAGACTTTGCTAATGTTACTTTCAGGAGAAGTACTCATTAATATGTCAAGCAGAGGTTCCATTATGAGAACTTTAACTTGGTCATTCACAAAGCAACCTGCATAAATAAATACCAGCCACCAGTTTGAAAATATATAAGACAAAACATAATCCAAAGATTAGCATGTTGAAACCCAAGATTTGAATATAACAAAATAACCATAAGCAGTGGGCAATATAACAGTCCTTCATCAGCCAAGGCTGTCTAATCATTATGGCCGACCATTTTTATGCATTAATTTGAATACCGCCCCGTCCCTCATTCTCGCAAACCAAAACGTAATTTCTTACTTTTCTGTTACATGCACATGGAAAGGAAGATTGTTTCGCATATCAATGTGCAGCGACTATAACGAGTACTCCAGTTAATGTGCTATCTTCACGCGACAATCGCGTTGATATTGTCTGGTATGTTTTAATGTTACACTGATATAAACTTAACAACCAAATGAATTAAATGTATTATATTTTAGACTTAAGTATAGGTATTTTACATTATACTGGTGACTGAGTCGTTGTTCTGTTGATATTGTGACCATTATACAATACAATGTACTGTACAACCTTTTTCTTTTGAGTTCTATAAATAATTAGTGTCCCATCATGTCCGACCAAAACGTGGGTGGAAAAAGTATCGGATGGCCAATGTTAGGCCAAGTTTTCAGGATTATATTGAAATCTGCGCATAAGACTGCTGAAAAGTATTTACTGTACTGTATATACCTTGAGCAATTTGGACCTTTAGATCAACGTTATCGTATCCATGTTTAAATTCTGTTTCTCTCGAACTTTGAAGACCATAGCGCTTTTGACCACAGAGTACCCAGAGTTCTCCTGTTTTATACTCGTATCCAGTCATACCCACACTGGCAAGAGCATCCTTCGCATCGTCTATAAGGAAAGGTATTAGTTACAGCTTATTTTGAATTCTGTTTACTGCGTAATGATGCTATTATTTAAACCACGTCTGCAATGAATGGCGTGGTTAGTAGCACTTTAAAATTTAATGTCAATCTGCATTCAGCACGAAAATACCTTAGGAGGGTCCGGAAAATTTCTGAAATCTAAGGTCTCGGGAATGGCAAATTCCCGAGGATGACGTCTAACGTTCATGCTCGTTCTTGCTCCTCTCTAAATTTGTTTCTATTACTTATTGTACCTGTCAAAAAGAAATTTCCTTCTCCTCGAACGACGATAAACACCATTGACATCAAAGGCAATGACTGGATATACTCTGTTAACTTGATGGACGCATCAGCAAAATGACCTGTATCGAACGACTCTGTTTCCTCGACATTCATTGTAACTGGATCAAGCACTACAATATTTATACCCAGATCATTGCGAGAGTGTTCGATGCCATTCACCAACACGCTACATGACGAACTACTGGAGGACTTAAGATCGACGATGAAAGGACTGTCTGCAAATAAGAAATACATATGATTATTTCGAACAATATCGTCTTAAAAGGACTCGATAGCTGCAAAAGACAAACGTGGCACATTAACGAGCGAAAAAACAACCCCGGCGAAAAAACAACCCCGATTGGCAGGGCAATCAAAGATATTGCAGGGCAACGAAGTCATGGTGCAGTTGCGCAGGGGATTTAAGTGAAAGACAAAAATAACAAGATTAGTTGAACTAAAAAATTCATTTCCTGTGTGACTTTTTAAGTTGTACGTAAGAACACCTATATTCTGTCATTGATTTTGTACAGATCAATACAAAATACGATGAATACTGTTCCAAAACATATCAATTATAATAATTAATACGAATTGTACCTTAGCACGTACACACAGCGGCAAATACAATACATGAATTTTACCTATGGCGCTGCAGGGCATCATAGGTTTTGGCAGGGCAATTCTACCAAACACCCCGCCCCCCAAACGAAAAGGTGGTAGTTTCGCCCCTGACAACATCACACATTGAATGTGTTTCAACACCTCACCTAACTCTCTACATGTTTTCATATTTTCCCTGTTACGCACGTAAAAACGCTCAAGTTATAACAAACCTGCAGCAGACTTGTACCGATGCTGTTTCAACAAGTTGTTATCAAGATGTGTTCGCACTGCTTGTTCCCAGCTTGTTCCGTAATTTCTAAAATCTCTGCAATCCCCCCTCTAGTTACATAATATTGCACAAGGTACACTACAGTAGAATATGTTTTCTCAAGGTTCTGCCCACGGTGGGCGGCATGCACCGGGCGGGCAATACATAGCATGCACTCATCAATGCCGCCCTGCACTCACGCCAATGTGGACTCTTTCACCTGGCACTCAAAAAGTATCAAATATGTGATCAGGAAACCTCTATAGTGGATTTTGTTTGTGTCAGCAAAACTATTTATGATTATTTCGTGTAATTTAACAACAGAGTGCATGCATGCAATATTGCCTACTAGTAATTTGGTAAAAAGCAATATCAATCCAAAGTAGTAACACCTTAGTAGATTTTCATCATTTACTTGGTTGATTATGATCACGTGACGTTGAAATAAAAGTTCGATTTTCACGATCGTGAAAATGGAAAAAAACAATTGCACGCTCAGCCGTGGAATGGAACAAATCGTATAGTACAAAAATCCACGGTTGTGTTTTCATAAATTCCATACGTCAAAATCATAATCGTATCGTGTTCGTAGCTTTTTTAATCCTAGTTTCACAATGAGGTGGATGGACTTTTTAAATACAAACAAAATGGCGGATGTAAAATATGTCCCACGATAAATTTTCGTATTCATTCTTCATTAAAACATTTTTGGGATTTTTGAACTTCATACAGTACATGTAACTCTGGTATGTATTCGTTTTGTTTTGTATTTATTCCAATAAATCTTTCATAACATTGATATATTTTGGTGTCATATTATACTAATAATGAATGTTTATGAGTGCAATGGTAAAAATATGGGAAATTCCATCTTTCACCGAATGAAAATATTTTTTCCATTGCACGAATGAAACATTCATTATTTGTTTTATATGACACCAAAATATATCGATGTTATAAAGATTTATTGGAATAAATACAAAACAAATGAAATACATACCAGAGTTACATGTATGAAGTTCAAAATTGATATACCAATCAAATACACAAGTCCCAAAAATGTGTAAGAATAAGATGAATAAGATAATGGCATTCATTTAACGAAAATTTATCGTAAAAGACGTAAATTTTACATCCGCCATTTTATTTGCATTTAAAAATTCCATCCACCTCATTGTGAAACTAAGATTAAAAAAGCTACGAACACGATACGATTAGGATTTTGACGTATGAAATTTATGAAAACCCAACCGTGCAATGGAAGGAATCGTGAGCGTGCAATAGTTTTTTTCCACTTTCACGATCGTGAAAATGGAAAAAACTATTGCACGGTCACATGATCATAATTAACCAATTAAATGACGAGAATCTACTAAGGAGTTATAAAAAACAAATAATGAATGTTTTCATTCGTGCAATGGAAAAAATATTTGCATTCGGTGAAAGATGGAATTTCCCATTCCACTCGGCTGTCGCCTCTTTTGCCATTGCACTCATAAACATTCATTATTTGTATAATGGCCATTAAGTTGCCTGGGGAAGCATGGTTCCGGGCCAGCAGTTACCCGGCATTCACTTGGTCCTGGACAGAACCCTGAGTTCTCTAGTGTATTACATACCTAAAAACCCAAGCATAACCAAAGTCTTCGCAGCCTGAGTAGCTATTTGCGGTTCATCAGTATCACTGACTGCCAGATCAATAAGAACTTTGACACCGCCACTTTTAACAATCTCTTCTTTCAGTACTTCAGAACACATAGATAAGTTGAGGAGTAGCGATGTTGACCAGAACTTCATATCAATATCATCCATCATAGATATCTGAAGTACAGCTTTTAAAGCGCCTGCTTTAACTACCTCGCATTGGGTTGTCTCTATAGAGAAATATTGACGGTTACAAACGCAAAAACGAAGGCATACTTCTAGGCTTGACCCTTCGACCTAACCTATAATGCTATATAATTTATGCACAGTACTAAATACATACCAATAGAGCAGAAAAATCCCAAAGTCTCAGCGATGTAACGACACATTGTGTTAGCATCTTGATTCAATACATTCCTACCACACATTTCCACCAATGCTTCGACTAAACCCTTCGAGTGTTCAAATAACAACTCGACAGCTTCTACACCTATATTTAGAAAGAGTAACAAATGAATGAAACAAATGTACTATACAGTACATGTAGTACAATAGAAAAGAAAGGCGCAAGCCGTTAGGGCGTTGCCTTTATCACCGAGTAAAGCGAATCAAGGTCATCCGTTGGGCTAGATTGCAAACTGGGTTGGATTACCCAACAGAATTTTTCAGTTCCGTGTTAGTATCAGCGTAACTGTAATAGCATTGAAATGTAATGACAATAGAGAATAACATTATGACTGTATGTTAATCTCAACACATGTTACGATTAAAAAACTGTTATATATACTTCAACATGCCGGAACTGCTTTAACAGTAACATAATTTTAACCAAATCACCCTTAAAATCAAACAGTTAATGTGGTTTACCTGACTTGGCGATATCGTGAATAAGATACAATGACCAGGAGCTGACATCGCGGTCCCCGGATGCAAGACATATCGGAAGACGTGCAAGCAACTGTTTATTGCGCATAGTTTTGGTTCTAAAATCTTCAGAACTTTCACACAGGAACCGCAGTATCCTTAAAACCAATCTCTGAATGCTGGCTTCGCTTGAAATAAGAACACTGTACAAAGATCTCAATAATATCGGGACAGCACAGATCTCTGGTAACGCTATATCGAGGGCGACAAATTCGTGTAGCAGACCAACAGCCCAGTAGACAAGCTCACGATTTTCTGAAAAAAGAAGGAAACATTAAATAGATGTACTTAGTAGTAATTGTAGAGGTTCTTGAAAGGTTATGAAAATGAGTCCGAACGACGAGTGCTATTTGAGATCATACTACAAGTATAGAAACAACTCAGAAGACAAGAGTGCATGTTTGTTTTAATCCAAATTGCACTCGAGCAAGCGTAATAATACACAAGAACCATATTCGAGACAACTATACTTTCAACTTAGCTGCCAGCTTTGGTGGACCGTCCACTGCTAAAGTTTTCGCTGCTTTTCTATCATTCCCATGGTGCACCACACGGCTAACTTCAAGTATTTGGATCGTTCACTGAGTCAGTAGGTCACCTTTTGACTTTAGGCGATTTAGAAAAAGGTTGGATAGAAATTAGTCAAATGAGGTCACAACCGTGCTTGCCTATGTAGGGATCATCCATAATTATCAATATTTTCACAAGCGTATACAGAGTGCTCTTTTTTCGACTCCCTCCCACCCCTCCTAGAGCGTACGATAAAAATGTTGACCCTCGGTTAAACTATGATGAATCTATCATCGACATTTTAAAAAGCGTACATTGGTCATGAACCCCCTCCCCCTAGTGTACAGTGTACGCTTGTGAAAATTTCGATAATTGTGGATGCATGACCCCTAAAGAACACAAAAGAAGTGTGTGCGCGCAGGTCGTGCACTATATATAAATTCTATAACGCAAGGAAGAAAGGGCGACGTGTTTAACACTTTCACTCCTTGACCATAATGAAAGCCTGTTTTAAACGTTTGGGTTATAATTTTATAAACGACATATTTTATTAGGGTATCGTGCCACGCTCGCAGCGTTTTATGCAGTCGCGATGATTTGTCTTGTTGACAAGTTACTGTATATAATAATAATAATAATAATAATAATCTTTATTAAATACTTCTCAAACTCATTAATAATTCATGAACCAAAAACAAAGAGAATCATAAGCGTGGAAGATAGTTTGAAATCAGAGGAAGAAATTAAATAAATTAAGTGAACTTTCACGTCGGTTTTCTCGCAAAATACACGTTCGTTTGAGAAGTAAGTTCAAACACTCGTAAGGAGGACTTCCTTCGATTTCTAAACACCTCGAAATTCGTTAAAATATGCTCGGCTTCGCCTCGTATATTCAACTCTTCTCGGTGTTTAGAAATCGGAGGAAGTCCTCCTACTCGTGTTTGAACTATTACTTCAGAACACACGTCTGAGTTTACATTGTAAAAAATATAATACAATCTAATATACACTGTAGGTGATTATAATATTAACACATATGTACAATTAAGTTAGAAATATTAATAGTATTAAAAATGTAGAGTTGATTAGACAAAGTTAAACAGGTATCTATTTATAAAAGCATTTTTAAAACGTTCTGTCCTAATGCGAGGAAGTTCGAATTCGTGTCCCCTTGGCCTTAGCTGTCTTTTTAATTTATCTGGTAGAAGCTCCAGTAATGCATTATCCTTGTAAAGTAATATTTTATCCCAGAGTTTCTTGTCACGTTTGCTACATATATCTTTAATATTCCGTCTTTCCAATATATTATAACCATTTCTGTGTGCCCGATTTATAAATTTATCAATTTGACTAATGTATTTATTAAAATATACTTAGTTTACAACAAATTTTTGCTCTTGACAACTGGACTCTGTAGCTAAGTGGTCAGAGCATTGCACCGGAGTCGCAGAGCCGCAGGTTCAATTCCTGCCGAAGGGCTTACAGTTGTATTTTTTGTAACTGCTCCTGGTTAGGTCTAAAATGCGTACATAATTTTCGCTCGACATTTCCATCTACAAAAGCCTGTCAACATTGTGTGAATCGAGTGAGATGCCGAAAAATAATTTATAATTTAGTTTATTTGACATATTAAACTTTGACAAAAAAATGCATAAACTTTTACTACGCTGTCGCTGTATATTGTTGCAACATTGACATTCTGGTTGTTTAACATTTACACAGAAATTCCGGTCAGTTCGAATAGAACGAAAATGGAACACGCATACTTTGTTAGACGTTAGTCCAATCGGAAAATGTAAATAGCATAACATGGACATAACATTATTATTATCATTATTATTATTATCATGGGCATAACATTATTATAACATTATTATAACATTTAATTATTAATAACATTATTATAACATTATTATTATCATTATTATGAATTGTTAAAATTGTAATTTCTAGCCTGTTTCATGAAGCTTCCCAAAAGGCTGGAAATGGCAGATATTTCCAGACATACATTCAAAAATTTCCCTGGGGACTGGAGTATGCCCAGTGAGCATTTTTTCAGTGTGGATATATATGGGGCTCACTGAAATGCCCCCGGACACTCTCAGATGGGCATGTTGCTACTACGGTCTACGCACCAATGGCCACTCATTTCTTTTCTACATCACTGAATACAGGACGGGTGTTTGTGCACGTACACAGTGGGATATTGCAGGCTTTGCGATATTTACCAATGATTTGAAAGTATTGCTCACCCATGTATGTTTCTCAAGTCTTGTTTCTCTACATGTTCGTCCAGGGGCCGGTTGTATAAAAGTCTTAACTACATTTTAACCGTAGAATACTCGGTTTGGTGGATAATCCAAGTGAGTAGATATATACACAATTTAAGACCTAACCAGGAACGGTTGCGAAAAATGCAACACTAGGTCCTCTGGCAGTTTACATTCTTTGAAGTTTACATTTTAACTACTCGTTCGTTTTGTTAAATTAACTCTAGACTAAAAAAATTCGATTCTTGATTGGTTTACTTTCTAAACTAAACTATCGTTAACTACTTTTTTTTTTAACAACCCTGAACCCAAAAATTTGATTTGAAAATCAAATTTGTTTGTTATGTTTTGAGCAGCAATCAGTTGCAATCAATCGTTGCTTAGGAGGTTTTCAGGTCTTACATTATTGTCTTTCAACTAATCAGATATGTTTGTTACAGATTCTTACACTTAGTTTGTTGTTTACAAATTTTGTACAAGCTATTAGTTACACAGGCAGTCACAAAAACTTCCATGAAGAATAGACTGATTATTGCCATTTGAAAAAGAGAAATTTTCCTGTCTCCGCTAGTCAAACAACACAATCAGCAAGGCTGGTGTATTCCCTGGGTGACCAAAGGCTTCAGCCTTCAGAATTAGCCAATAATTGGCCTTGTGAAGTTTTACCATGTACAGTAGTCATAGACAATCAAGAAGCAACGTCTATGTCTTCTGTATTAGATCTATGGTTTTACCAAGTGAACCTAAATGTCAGAAAGTGGGCAAGGTTCAGGTACGTCAAACTATCAACAATGTTGTATTTTTAAGGGATTATTAAAGAATGTCTTCCATTTCACTGGTGGCAGATATGGTTATAAGCATGCCACTCCTTACCGCTGAATTAGACTGCTACTGCCAGAGGTGGAAAAAGTATCAGATCCTGGGAACCTAGTTCCCAGAAATATTTTTGGATCTGAACTTTTGCAGGAAAATTTTAACAGAAATTTATAAAGTTAATAATTAACTGATGAGTAATAACAAAACTAGAGTATGCTCTAGTCTAGACTAGTAATTGTAATGCATTTTGTATTCACTATATCAAATTGAACACCACTGAATATCAAGAAACAACACTCCATCAGTTCAATGTCAAAATCAATCTGAGTGATCTTTGAACCTCATTAATCATTAATTTTGAATCTGAAATCCAGGTTCCGAGAAAGAAAAAAACTTTTTCCACCTCTGGCTACCGCTAAGGTTGAAGGTATTAGAATGAAGGACTTTAACCCTGCCCCAAATTGATATGCTTGAAAACTCATTGTTGCTTCTCTCCTGCACCCTTCCACCTTAAGCAGTGCTACATGACCAGACATAGGTCACATGGTGGCAGCCAAAGGCACCCCCGCACCTACATCCATTGTAATTCGGCACCAATAGCAACAATAAAGGATGACTAGCACTCGTCCGTCTGCTTTTACCTTAAGTTTACAGTTTACAGTACAATAGTGATGATCACATGCCTATAGCTTTTGATTCATTATTTCATTGAAGTACTGTAATCCCATACAAAAGGAAGTTAAATACCAAATTTAGTAGACTGAGATTTAATTCTCTGAACTCGCATGACAAAACTCATCTGTTGGCATTTCGTGTCTAGTTACAACAACATGATGAAAGAGGAAAAAAGAAATTGTAGCGATGTTGAATGAATTTGGAGGCTATGCAGTCCCATCCTAGGACGCAAGGCATATTTTAAGGAATTGACTGTGGAGGGCCGAAACTAAGATTAGGGCCATCAGCCCTGAGTACGATTGCATAATATCGAATGCTTCCTGAACTCATTGAATGATTGAAATGCGATTTTGTATTTGTATTTTATTGTTTCACAGAGACATATTTGCACAGTGGAAGTATGGGCACCAAAGGAATGCTCAATAGTCTGATACTATATTTACTCTTTGTGATATAGTCTCTCGACTCTTTCAGTATTTAAAGCTCAGTGTGTACTCTATTATCTGGCAATCTAGTCTTTAATGCAGTCTAATATGGGCTATAGTGTACAGTAGTACAGAATAGGTTAGCTGTAATATAGAATACTGTAGGTGTAATTGACCTTTAGAAGAGTACAAAAAATAGATGTGTTCCACTATGTATTAAACATCACCTTGTACTGTTTGAATTTGCCAGAATGGAAGGAATGATTCTACAAGGGCACAAGCAGTGGTGGGCCAATTGTCTGTTAGTGGTGGGCCACTTGTAGGGCTGGTGGACCATTTGACCCACAGTTTATAACTTTATATGTTAAAATATGCCTTGCTAGGATGTTATGCTGATATATAGTTGTGCACAATTATAACCAGTATTATTATATGGCAGTATAGTGTCTACACTGTACATGCCTTGCCATTTATCTCAACTAACATTTGTTCTCCTGTCAGCATTTATATAGCCAAAGATGGTCTTTTTTGAAAATAAAAAGTTAACAGTTTCGGTAGATTCCTAGATCAAACAAGACCGCAAGTGGGCGCAAGTTGGCAGTCACTGCATCCCACACTGCATGATTGGCTAATCAGCGGCACAGAAAATCACGTAATGCCTCGTTGGGCATTATGTAATTTTTAATGCCCTACAACAAAAACAAACCATATAATAAACTACTTATTTTACTACTTATGGTTGTGCCATAAACTACTTATTAACCTCAAACGTTCGGTCTTTACGGTAAAATATTAAACCTCGGTCTAGCTGTATTGACCTCGCTATCGCTTGGTCAATACGGCAAAACCTTGGTTTAATATTTTACCGTAAACACCTCAATTTTGTTTGATAAGTAGTTATTACATGATTTGATACAATGACCTACCTGATTTGAGACAGCCAATTGTAGGCATGATAACTCCATAACTTCTAATCTCTTGCAAAACATTTTCTTCCTCATTTGCCATCAAAACATTTGCCAATGTAACAAGTACCTGGAATGCAAGCCTGACCCACACTGGCTCGCCTTGGCTTTTAACGACCAGCTTAGAAATAACCTCAATAACGACCCAATGTTCACTCAGCCTGTCCCGAGTATGTTCACACACTGCAATCTGATGAATTAAATACAACCCCCACTTCTCAATCTCTCTGTTGGTCGTCTCTTTCATTATGCCTAACATGGTTGGCAAGAATGATGGGTTTTCGTCCAGTAGCTGGATTTTTGGAGCATCATCGTCTACCACAAATATCAAATCAAATATTGCCATACAGGCAAGGCGTTGAATGTTCTCATCATAATTGCAAATCTCTCCTTTGTTTCTCCTTGCCCATGAGCGGTAGATCGCATGAGATAATGCTTCAAGTCCCCCAAAACTAAACATCCTTGCTCTACATTTTGGGTTCTTTGTAAGGCTTTCTATAACAGTACAAGCTTTTAAGACGCTCTCTTCATTCTCAGCATAACAAAGTTGAATTAGAAACCTAAGACTTCCAGGTTTCAATGCACGGGCTGTTAGAATATCACGAGCACACTGTCTAACACTCACGTTAGGCACTTCGGATAGTTTCTTTAGCGTTTCCAGGCTAATTCGGTCTGTCAGCTGCTCAATTGTTGCTCTCTTGCAAGATTTTCGCAACATTTTCCGCAAATATATCAGTGTATATACTGTCCCGGCGCCTCCAAGAACGCCCACGAAAAATATTATAGCATTTCTACGGCTTAATTCCATTTCTGCTCAACAAAACAATGTTTTCATCTCATTGAAATGAGAAATAGTTCTTCAAATATTCAAATCCCAATATTTTGACCGCCATAATGGCCATATTTGGCCATATTTCCATGTGAGAGTGACAGAGTGTTTCCACATAGCTCGATAATAATTCCGTAATCAAAATCCACCGAATTGTGCCAGCAGCCCAGGCTGAAGTTTGTGTTGTCTGCCGAAGGTGAAAGCTGAGGTCGCAGTATAGAGACGACCTGTAGGGCAACTCGGCGATGCAACATGTAGCCGACTTTTTATGCAAAAATATGCAGTTTACTGGCCAGGAAAGTTAGTCCAGCTTACTTATTAGCCAGAAAAAGCAATTGACTGGCTGCCAATGCGTAATGAGCGGCCACACAAAATTTCAAATGAGTGGCCCTACTGGTCGTCTCTATACTGTGCGTCTGTGCTGAGGAGGTATAACACAAATAATTATTATGGGAACCGAATTCAATAATTGGTATCTTATTTATTTAAAAGGTAAAAAAGACATCTGCGGCCTAAATGCTTGAAAGTAATGACAAGTTCTTGCCATTTGCAGGAAGTTTGCGCTCTTTCCTTCAAACATGCATAAAAAATATTTCATGTAGTATTTCTTAAAATTCTGCTCCCCTTAAGTTTGCAAAAGCCGACGGTGACATCATGTCGTGTTTGGCATACTTTGGAACTTTGACAAAGCGTGATGTGCTTTTTTCCATGTCACATGCTACGACACAGAGCTACGACATCAAATTGTGTGACTGATGATGTTACCCAGACTGGAATCTTTGTAGTGCGCGGAGAAGAACTTCCCCGCGCCATTTCTTGTGAGATAATCCGCATCCGCGCAAAAACTGTAAAAACTGTTTGCCATAGGCGGTTAAAATTTCTCTTGGGCTTAAAATCCGCGCCAATTGTATAGTAATTTATAAATTCAAGTTACTGTACATCACATTGTTATAAGATGAAGTAACGTCGTGACAAAGTAACATTCTGCTGACTAGTTTGCAAAGTTTCCAGTCTGGGATGTTACAACTCCATATTTGGCAGCCATTGAGTGATATATGACCATTTTACCCTCAGAATTCATATGAACGCTTAATTAACAATTATTGGATGTGGTTGAGCAGGATATCGAGACCTATAAAGATTGAGGTAATGTTATGGCAGATAACACAAAGCGGGGCCTTGATCATGATCATTCACGACATCATGCGGAAACCAAACTCAATAACTATTTTATTATGCATCAGAAGAACTAAGCACAATACTAAAATGACGAACAGAGATTGTATAAATCAAAACAGATCGAGATTGTAGTATAATTGCATATGAAAACAAACGATACAGTAAATTTAAATGGTATATAATATTTACATTGTTAAAATAAAGTGTTTAATTAATATAACAATATGAACAGTCCTGTTCAGTTCCATAATCTAATGCATTAAGTGTGCATATACAGCTAGTCAAAATTCAGGAAAACAATCCTGCAAATTGTTAGAGTTTCAGACTTAAAAAGGTCCGTTGAAGCTATGACGTCAGCAATGCTATTATTAAAAATTCTGTTCGTAGAAAATTCTTCAAAATAATATATACTAGAATATATATTTGAAAAATATTTTGATATTTCACATGAAACCCCTCCATATGTCTCATAAAACCAACTTTATCGTTATCTTTCCTGGTTTCTTCAAGTAGAGGTTAAAAATACATAGCAGTGAAACGAGTAAAAATACACAAAATTTACTAAAAATACAAGTTCTGAAAATTTGAGTTAATTGGGCAGCGGCTAGATATTGATTCGAAGCAGTAGCGAAGCTAGACATAGCTACATGTATATATTTTTAGTTTTAAAAATTCTAAAACGAGTAACCAGCCACGGTAATTTATGTGAAATCGAAATTAATTGTGGGCTGCACCTGAATTTAGGTTCTACGATAGCCTTGAAAAAACCAACAAACCAGCGATGTCATTGCACTGTGTCAGATCTGAAATCTACGCCCAATACATTCGCAACAAGTACGCAGGTCTTAGTGCTCCAACATTGAGTAAGTATTGCTATATTGGCAACGCGACTAATCCATTCAGTCCTCCGGCAATATGTTTGAGCAGTCCAACTCAAGTTCTCGAGGCAGTCATTCGCTACATGCAACCTTTTCAACAACAACGAAAGTTGAATGACAAACTAGCTAGTAAATTATTTGGCAAAATTGGCTGAAGTAGTTTCACAGTAACTATGATGGCCATGCTTAGACCATGGCAATCCAAAAGAAATGTTCGGATTGAAAGTTGTTGTGTCTTTAATGTTCGTATAATTTAATGCCAGCATGTAGATAAATCAATTCAATAGGCTCATATGCAGGACGAATAAGAATCTCAGTAGTATTCATAGATTTAGAATTTAATGTTTGAGGTTGGTTTTCATCCATAAAATCTTTGTACACTGTTTGTTTCACCGAGATGTTTACGTGCTTACGTGTTTTCCACTCCTTTCGAAGCCCATTATTACGAGTTAATCGGCCGATTAGCAAGTTAACCCACCTAGCGAGGTGGGTTAAATTTAACCCACTGTTTAACCCTGGGTTAAGACTATAATCGAGCCTTGTGCAACGCAAATTAATCCTGCATGGGTTAAAAGTTAACCCTGGGTTAGGGAATTTTAACCCTGGGTTAGCGTTGATCGCCTTTTGAACAACCAGCCCCAGTTGCATATTACTTATCAACGAGAGGTCGGCGCTTAAAATCAAATATATTTAAAAAGTCGAAAAATAGGATTTTGTTTTAGATTCAATACATTTCCTAATAGTTTTGGGAAGCCATTTTGAGATTTTGAGATTTTGATCATCGTGATCATTATGATTCAGATTGCTGGTAATGTCCAGTCACTTGGGTGGGGAAACTGAGGTTATGAAACTGGGATGTTAAGGTTTGAATTGGGAGGAATAAAGCTTTGAACATTTGGATTGACTCTAATATTACTTGGTCTTTCCGGTCGTGTTCCTTGGGAATAATTGTTGTTGGCATGTCGTTTATGCTATACAGATGTGCCATTTTCTTTGTTTGCGAAGAATACTCCTTTTAAATTCTTGGCAAATAGCCGGACACCTTTATCGTTTAAATGTTTGTTATCGTATAAGGTGTTTGTTGATCTGAATATATTGGCATGTTTAACATGGATTATGTTGGGTGATGTTTTGATCTGTGAGTTGTAATATCAATATCACTTGAAGTGAAGGTAAAAGAGACTAATATTATTTTGAAGTCAAACTGTAGTAAAAAAAATTGGTTATTCTTAGATAACAATAACATAAGTCGTTCACATTTAAACCATAGGGGTTGACATTTAAATCACGAAGGTAGTGCCTTGTTACAGGAAAACATAGCAAATATTTTAAAATCTCAAGATTGAAAATTAATGATGAAAGGCCGAGGAAAAAAGCTCATGAAACCAGGTGATTCCTAAAACAAGAGGTTAAAAAATGGCTACGCTTAACGTAGTCAGCCTACCAAAACATCTTCATGAAATTCGTTTATTGTTGCATGATAAAAAACTTGATGTCTTGGCACTTAACGAAACCCGCCTTGACTCTACCATTTCCGATGAGCTTGTCACTATAGATGGTTATGATATACTGCGTGCTGATCGAACAAGAAATGGAGGAGGAGTTTGCATTTACGTAAGGTGTCACGTAAATGATCAAAAACGTCTACACTTACTTCCAAATAACCTAGAAGCTATTTGTTTAGAAATTAGGCAAGCTAACAGTCAGTCCTTCATTATTTCGTGCGTTTATAGACCACCAAATACCCCTGTTGAGGTATTCTCAAAAATTGAAAGATTAATACAATTAATTGATAATGAAAACAAGGAAGTTTATATTTTAGGTGATTTATTTTGTAATTTACTTGAACCGACTTTGTTGACTAAAAAGTTTGGAATTTTGGAATTATATCAACTGACACAACTAATCAATGATCCAACTCGTATTTCCGAATCTACACAATCACTACTGGATGTTTGCATTACGTCTTCGCCTGAGAAAGCTACTTTCTCAAGCATAGTACATCTCGGTATTAGTGACCACAGCCTTCTTTACGCAATATACGAAAATTAAATTCTATACAAAACAGTGGATCTCAAGATTCAGTTGAGGTCAGAAATTTAAAAAAATTCAATGTTCAAAGCTTTCTAAATGACTTGTATATGTTGCCTTGGGCAGAACTAGATAGTAAACAAAATGTATAGACGAAATGTGGGAATGTTGGAAAGCACTATTTGTTCAAGTGCTCGACAAACATGTACCAATTAGATAAAAAAGAATAAGGAAAAAGGGTAGTGTCCCGTTGGTAAATAGAGAAATTAAAACTAAGTTATTTAAAAGGGATTTTCTCAAGCGTAAAGCAATAAAAACAAATGAGGAAAATGATTGGAAATTATACAAGTCTTCTAGAAATGCTGCTAATAATATTGCCTTGCGTAGTGCCAAAAGGGAATACTATGCAACGCAATTCGTAAATCATAAAAAGAATCCAAAGCGAGCCTGGAAAACAATAAACGATATTTTAGGACGAAATCAGAAACAAAATACTGTGAATGAAATTAAACTACTTGAAAAAACAGTTACTTCAACCGAGGAGAGTAGCTTATCCCCCCTATATAGCACCGGAAGTGATTAGTATTCAAAATGGCGTCGCGTGGGCACGGAAGTGATTAGTATTCATACGCATGGAAGTAAGAATAATAATGAGGTGACGTAGCATAAAGCGTTGCGTAACATAAAGCGTTGCGTAACATAAAGCGTTGCGTAACATAAAGCGTTGCGTAACGTTTAAATATTATTAGCGTTGCGTAACATAAAGCGTTGCGTAACATAAAACGTTGCGTAACGTTTAAATACAATTATTTACACAAATATACAGTTATCAAACATATTGTCCAGCTTTTACACTGTTTTCTATGCGAGGGTCGATGTGAGGTCGATGGCCAAACAGGCAGGAAAGGAAGTAAAATAAACAGATAAAACTCGGTTCGGTAGATGTAAACATTTCGGGGTTCTCTCGGGGTTCTGTAGGGGTTCTGTAGGGGTTCTGTAGGGGTTCTGTAGGGGTTCTGTAGGGGTTCTGTAGGGGTTCTGTAGGGGTTCTGTAGGGGTTCTGTAGGGGTTCTCTCGGGGTTCCCTCGGGGTTCCCTTGGGGTTCCCTAGGGGTTATTTTGCTCATGCGTCTTCGCATTTTGCTCATGCGTCTTCGCATTTAGTTCGCATTTTGCTCATGCGTCTTCGCATTTAGTTCGCATTTTGCTCATGCGTCTTCGCATTTTGCTCATGCGTCTTCGCATTAAGTCCCTTCGTGGCCCGATGGCCCGGAATATCTCAGCCTAGCTGACACTTAGTCTTAAGTTCGCATTTTTCTCATGCGTCTTCGCATTAAGGCCTTTGTGGCCCTATGCGCCTTCGCATTTTGCTCATGCGTCTTCGCATTTAGTTCGCATTTTTCTCATGCGTCTTCGCATTTAGTTCGCATTTTGCTCATGCGTCTTCGCATTTAGTTCGCATTTTGCTGATGCGTCTTCGCATTTTGCTCATGCGTCTTCGCATTTTGCTGATGCGTCTTCGCATTTTGCTCATGCGTCTTCGCATTTTGCTCATGCGTCTTCGCATTAAGGCCCTTCGTGGCCTGATGGCTCGGAATATCTCAGCCTAGCTGACACTTAGTCTTAAGTTCGCATTCTGTTCATGCGTCTTCGCATTAAGGCCTTTGTGGCCCTATGTGCCTTCGCATTTTGCTTCGCATTCTTCGCATTAAGACCCGTTGGCCCGGAATAACTCATACAAGTGTACACTACCAAAACTAATATACATGCGAAGAAATGAGCAGAAATGAACACCTAATGTGCGAGAGAATTGAAAATTGCCAGAGATGAAAGTCATGCGCATGCGTACTCTCTCAAGGGCGTTTAAACTAGTTCGCTTGTATTGTCCCACAGGCCAACCGTACGTTTATCGACTATATAACTAGCCACTCTTGACTTTCTTTTCATTCCTTGGGAGCGTGTAGTAGACAATGGGTTCTTATCAGTGTGATCGATGTCTAACACGGTTTTCATCTAATTATAATGTCAGGCGGCATAAAGCGAACCATTGCACGTATGCCCATAGTTTTGACGAAGGCTCCGTGATGGAATACGAAGATAAGCCAGTATATGATAAAGTGATCACAGATGATGAAATTCCCCGAAAGAAATCCCGTTATATAGAATCGGATGAGGATGTATCAACCTCATCACATGACGATGAAAACAGTGAGAATGCAGAGACAGATGATGATGAAAACAGTGAGAGTTCCAAAGATGATGGTGAAATAAAGGAAGAGATTGATCCTTGGGCAACCTTGATTGACGATGCAAAAGTGACGGTTGGGCCAGAATATGATGAACTGTTGAAAACGTTGCAAATGGATGGGCAAGAAGAAAGTGTAGCTAAGCAGAAAGCCTTTGAAAAAATTCTCCCTGAACTTCAGAAAGAATTCGCTGGCGTTTACCTGGATAATTTACGTTGGATAAAAGCACTTAAAAAGGATCCTGTGCATAGATAGATCATGGAAACGAAGGAGGCATTTGTGAACGAAGACTCGTTTGATCCTGATGAAACTTTATCTGCAGCGGTTGACAAAAGAAAGTTTCTGTTGAAACAGCTTTTAGAAGATCAAGGACGTTTTTCAGATAGTGATGATGATCAATGAATCGATGTAGTGCTTATGTGAAATAAAAATGTATCAAAATTGTATTGTGTATTGTTTCATCTTTTAAGCACTAATTAGTCCTTGTAGAAATGTACACCAGAATTAAGCCGTACCGTACCTTCGATTGGGCCTTAATGCGAAGAATGCGAAGCAAAATGCGAAGAAATGCGCAGGAATGCGAAGCAAAATGCGAAGAATGCGAAGCAAAATGCGAAGGCACATAGGGCCACAAAGGCCTTAATGCGAAGACGCATGAACAGAATGCGAACTTAAGACTAAGTGTCAGCTAGGCTGAGATATTCCGAGCCATCAGGCCACGAAGGGCCTTAATGCGAAGACGCATGAGCAAAATGCGAAGACGCATGAGCAAAATGCGAAGACGCATCAGCAAAATGCGAACTAAATGCGAAGACGCATGAGCAAAATGCGAACTAAATGCGAAGACGCATGAGAAAAATGCGAATTAAATGCGAAGACGCATGAGCAAAATGCGAAGGCGCATAGGGCCACAAAGGCCTTAATGCGAAGACGCATGAGAAAAATGCGAACTTAAGACTAAGTGTCAGCTAGACTGAGATATTCCGGGCCATCGGGCCACGAAGGGACTTAATGCGAAGACGCATGAGCAAAATGCGAAGACGCATGAGCAAAATGCGAAGACGCATGAGCAAAATGCGAAGACGCATGAGCAAAATGCGAACTAAATGCAAAGACGCATGAGCAAAATGCGAACTAAATGCGAAGACGCATGAGCAAAATGCGAAGACGCATGAGCAAAATAACCCCTAGGGAACCCCAAGGGAACCCCGAGGGAACCCCGAGAGAACCCCTACAGAACCCCTACAGAACCCCTACAGAACCCCTACAGAACCCCCAGAGAACCCCGAGAGAACCCCGAAATGTTTACATCTACCGAACCGAGTTTTATCTTTTTATTTTACTTCCTTTCCTGCCTGTTTGGCTTGTTTGGCCATCGACCTCACATCGACCTCACATCGACCCTCGCATAGAAAACAGTGTAAAAGCTGGACAATATGTTTTATAACTGTATATTTGTGTAAATAATTGTATTTAAACGTTACGCAACGCTTTATGTTACGCAACGCTATTAGTATTTAAACGTTACGCAACGCTTTATGTTACGCAACGCTTTATGTTACGCAACGCTTTATGTTACGCAACGCTTTAGGCTACGTCACCTCATTATTATTCTTACTTCCATGCGTATGAATACTAATCACTTCCGTGCGCACGCGACGCCATTTTGAATACTAATCACTTCCGGTGCTATATAGGGGGGATAAGCTACTGAGGAGTTAGTTGAAGTTTTTAATAATCGTTTTACAAACATAGGTCCTAAACTAGCTGAAACAATTGAGCATGATAATGATTGTAGTTTGCTAGATTTCATTGCTCAGCGGGAATCTGTTGCTTTTCAGCCAGTAAATGTAGCAACGATTTATAAGCTTATAACCAAATTATCTACCTCAAAAGCTACAGGTATTGATAAAATTTCAGCTAAAGTTCTTCAGGCGACAGCTCCTGCTATATATTGCACAATCTTTGACAAAGATTTTTAACATGTCAATCGTCTCAGAACAGTTTCCATCAGAATGGAAAGCTGCAAGGGTAATTCCACTATTTAAGAAAGGTCAGCGGTCTATGTTGGACAATTATAGGCCAATTTTAATCCTACCAGTGGTGAGCAAACTGATGGAAAAGATTTTGTATGATCAAATATTTGACTATTTTGTGAAAGAGAACTTTCTATCCGCGTATTGGTTTTAGACCTTTCCATTCTACAACTACTACACTTTTAGATTGTACAAATGAATGGTATGTCAACATGGACCGCTGCCTTTACAACTTAGTTGTTTTTCTTGATTTGAAGAAAGCATTCGATACTGTAAATCACGAAATACTCTTACGTAAGCTTCAAATGTATGGCTTTGGGAAAAAAGCGCTTAGTATGCTATTACGTGGTTATCTAACACACCGAACACAGAGATGTCAGTTAGAAGGTATGCTTTCAGATCAGAGAAAAATAACTTGCGGCATTCCTCATGGAAGTATACTTGTGGGTGAAACATTAGATGAAGTAGACGAGAGGGTAAATGAAGACCTAATGAATGTCCGAGAGTGGCTGTCTGCAAATAAACTAAGTTTAAATATTGCGAAAACTGAGTACGTTCTGATTGGATCACGGTATAAGAGTGAAACATACCAAAGTGCTTGGCGTTCAGATTGACGCGAGCATTTAAATTGGGGTAAACATATCGAATTCATTGCCAGTAAAATATCGTCAGGTATTGGAGCTATAAGAAAACTTAAGGAATTTGTTAATTCAGCCTCATTTTGATTATTGTTGCGAAGTTTGGGATGGTCTTGGTGAGCATCTTCAAAGGCAAAGGTCTTAGTGACTTGACAAAGGTCTTAGTGAGCGTCTTCAAAAACTACAGAATAGAGCGGCTAGGCTGATCATGAAATTCAAAAATGAAACTGGACAGGTCTATTTTGGCTTGTAATGCTCTTGGTTGGATATTGCTCGACGAACATAGGGCGCAAATGAAAGCCAGGCACATGTACAAAACGGTCAATCAATTAGCCCCTCAAAGACTGTGTGACACTTTTCAAAATTCGAACACAATTCATGATTACAATTTAAGGGTTCGAGATTTTAAAGTCGATCATCCTGTGAATTTTACTAGATGCGTTGTCGTTGTAAACAGTAAACACCGTACGGAGAACGCAAATAATTTGTTAAAAAGTTGGCAAGGAAGCATAATGCACTTGGTATAATATTTCTGTATATGTTGAAAAAAATATCAACAGATAAAACCTAAGTAAAAGTATGCATGGTTGTGCAACAAAATTGAGACTGGAAATACCCAAATTTTATTCAAGTTTTTTGTCACTACTATACGTAATCTAGTAAACCCTAGTAATTTAGTAAACCCTAATAATCTAGTAAACCTTAGTAATCTAGTAAACCTTTGTAATCTAGTAAATCCTAGTAATTTAGTTAACCTTAATTGCAATCTAGTAAACCATAGTAATCTAGTAAGCCCTAGTAATCTATAGTAAGCCCTATAAACTTCTGTTCTTAACCCCAGTATTCACCCAAAACTTACGGTGTTTGATTTAATGTAGCGCAAGAACTATACAACAGATACGTAACTCAAATAAGTTTTATTGTATTTTGGTATATAACAGTTGAATTTTTATGTAATATTAACCGAGAGATAGACGTTTGAAGTTGCGGTACGTTTTTAAAATTAGTGAAAAAACGGCTTATTAAATTGATTTGAAACGAGTATTGTCAATTTCAATGAAGTTAACTTTAACTTCAGATTATTTCCTAGTAGATTTATTATTTTGTTAGTCTTTTTACCCCTTGGGAATAAAAATGAAATAATAATACACATTGACAGAAAATTTAGATTTTTGGCAATTTCAAGAATGCTTATTCAACTTCAAACATCTGTAGCTCGGTCAATATTGCATCAAAATTCAAATGTTATATACTAAGATTTAAGTTCGCCCTTTTTGAATATAATGAAATCTATTTGAGTGAAATACCTGTTGTAGTTTCTGCGCTACATTAAATCAAACACCGTAAGTTTTTTTGGGACACCAGGTATATATGTATAATGTACTAATGAGCATGCAATATAAACTTTGACATAACGCAAGCAGGGAACACTAAGTCGATATATATAATGCTTGTATTAAAAAAGTAATCCCAAAGTATTTTTCTTTGTCATCGTAATCCTTAAATTAAGGGTAAAGTCATGTTGTGAATGTCTTAGGCTTATGACGCGGGCATATATATAGTAAGCCAGGAAGCACAACCGTGTGCCCAGGAAAAAAGATACGGACGATGTCTTTGGTCAAAACAGCCGAAATCGTTGATCATGTTTTGAGTAACAATATTGATGTGTGTATTGTGACAGAGACCTGGTTAAAAGACGTTGACACTGTTAGCATAGCCGCGCTTTCTCCCCCTGGTTACTCTTTTAAAAACCTTCCTAGACAATCTAACAGAATGGGTGGAGGCACTGGTATTATGTTTAATACCAATTTTAAAGTTACTTTAATTGACGGAGGTGAAAAACGATCTTTTGAATACTCTGAATGGAACTTGACTTTACTCAACCGTACGATTAAAACATTAGCAGTCTATCGTCCACCTTATTCACAAACTCACCCTGTTTCTTCAGGCGTTTTCTTCGAAGAATTCTCCAACTTACTTGAGAGCATTGTTATGTGTACAGAAGTATTAGTAATCTCCGGTGACTTTAATTTTCATCTCGATGATCCGTCTGATACTGACGCGAAAACATTTACTGATTTATTGGAAACTTTTGGCTTATTACAACATGTTACTGTACCAACTCACTCGTCTGGGCATACCCTGGATCTTCTAATTTCGAGATCGTCCAATGACATTAATATCCACCTAGTCAAGACTACTTTCTTTTGTCAGATCATTGTTTTGTTGAATGCAACCTCTCTTTCCTCGCCCGAATTTTGTGACAAAGGAAATTCAGTTTCGTAAGACAAATCATTTGAATCTTCAGGCCTTCAAAGCTGACATCACTGATTCCAAACTGTGTAATGACCCATGCTCCAATCTAGATGATCTGGTGAAACATTATGATAATACGCTATCACATATTTTGGAGAAACATGCCCTTTACAAAGAAAGGTAGTGGTTGTCAGACCAAGAGTGCCATGGTTCAGTGAAGAACTTAAACGTATTAAGGCCAAACGCAGAAAACTGGAGAAAGTAATGCTACGATCAAATTGCCAAAATGATAAAGACGCTTATCGCCAAGCGCGTAACAAGTATGCTGCCAGTTTGAAAAATGCTAGACACAAATACTATTCTGATCTTATCGATCAATGTTCGGGAGACTCAAGAAAACTTTTTAAGGTTGTGTCTTCACTTTGCAACACACCTCAAGAAAACTCCTTGCCTCCACATGATGATTCACGTAAACTGGCTGATGAGTTCGGAAAATATTTCTGTCGAAAGATTGAGCTAATTAGAAATGACATTGAAAACGTTGTAGTAGACCCACCATTAGTAGATTATCGTTTACCTGATATCAAATTAGATTCATTTAAGCTCCTGTCAGAAGAAGAAGTCCATAACATAATCATGAAGTCGTCGAATGCAACATGTAACCTTGATCCTATTCCAACATGGTTGCTGAAATTATGTGCCAGTGAGTTAACACCTGTCATTATGAAAATGATCAACTTGTCGTTAAGTGAAGGTCACGTCCCAGAAGCATGGAAAGTTGCCATTCTTATTCCAATTCTAAAAATTCGGTCTTGATCTAGTCTTTGAGAACTTCAGGCCCGTCAGTAACCTGTCATTCGTTTCTAAAGCTACGGAAAAAGCAGTTGTTAGCCAGTTATTTGAGCATTGTGCTGATAATGCTCCTCTTCCTAACAACCAATCGGCATATCGTCAATTCCACTCTACCGAAACGGCTCTCCTAAGAGTCCACAATGATATCCTTATGAACATGGACCAACAGAAAGTAACTCTTTTAGTGCTCTTGGATTTGAGTGCCGCCTTTGACACCATTGATCATGAAATTCTGACGGATATATTGAAGTTAGAATTTGGTGTGATCGGAAATGCCTTAAAGTGGATTAAGTCGTTTCTCTCCTGTAGAAAGCAGCGTATTAATATTAAGCAAAAGTTTTCCGCCAATTTTCCGCTGAACTGTGGAGTTCCACAAGGAAGCTGTCTTGGACCGGTCCTTTCCTATTATACGTGTCTCAACTGTTCCAGATTATTAACAGGCATCTACCTTCTTCCCATGGGTATGCAGATGACACTCAACTTTATTTATCTTTCCGTCCTGAGTCACCCGTTGTCCAAGATCAAGCTATTCAAACTATTAATAATTGCATCGTCGAAGTTCGTGCTTGGTTAGTTTCACATAAATTAATGTTTAATGACACTAAAACGGAATTCTTGATAATTGGAACTCGCCAGCAGCTGTCTAAGGTTACAATCGACTCGATTGAAGTTGGTGATGCTGATATAAAACCTGTACAAGAAGTCCGAAATTTAGGTTCGTGGTTTGACGAACATATGTCTATGAATGTCCATGTGGGCAAGGTTTGCAGCAAAGCATTTAGGGGCTTGTACAACATTCGACAAATAAGGAAGTTCCTCTCCATCGAATCAACTAAAACGCTCGTACACGCCTTTGTGACGTCACACTTGGACTACTGCAATTCTCTCTTGGTCGGCATTCCCAATACCAACTTCAGCGTCTTCAACGAGTTCTCAATGCCGCTGCTAGAGTGACGTGTCTTATACCAAGATGCGCTCATATTACCCCTGTCCTGATGCACCTTCACTGGCTGCCTGTTAAGTTTCGTGTTGATTTTAAAATTGCACTCCTGGTATATAAAGCTCTCCATGGGATGGCGCCAGGCTACATTATGGAACTGTTGTTAGAAAAACCGAACTGCTGTTACCAACTGAGATCTGATGATCAGGGACTACTTTTTATCCCAAAAACTAGAGCCAAGACTCTTGGTGATCGAGCATTTGTGCATGCAGCTCCGTCAATTTGGAACATGCTACCTTATGGTATTAGAAATAGTAAAACAATTGACTGTTTTAAATCTCAATTAAAGACTTTCCTTTTTAAGAAAGCTTTCGATTCTAACTTTTAGATTTATAGACACTTATACCTTAATTCTTAATATTTTAGCTGCTTGTATATAGTAGAACTTCATTGTTGTAAAGCGCTTTGGAATATTTTATATAATTTAAGCGCTGTATAAATCTTTATATATTATTATTATATTATACTGCGAATGGCTGTAAGTTGTAACTTTTTTCAAACTTCATCATCAATTCAAAAATGTTGTCAGTCGTTTGAAGATGGAGAAGGCTTCCTGTCTCAACGCTCTATTTCTCCAAAAGAACACAATCGAATTAACGCTTGAATTTGACAATGCGATTACAGTTGACCACTTTCGCAGTATGATATGGATATCGGAACCACTTATATTTTGTGAATGCTAAAACAACAATAAGGCAAGATTTTGCCAGTTTCCAATTGAGAGGCGCATCTTGCTCCAAGTGAGAGGACCGATTGTTCGGACGTTTATGGTCGATCTTTAATGTGCAAGAATTATTTTGATGGAGATCAAAATTAACACTGCGATAAACAACAAGCAAGCAGGAAATAGCAAATGCGTAAATACAGCAATAAATTGCGTTGTCAAAGAACTAACAAAAGCTGTATTTAGAATCCAGAGAGCAATCATCGATCAGTTTCATTAGTCTTCTTTTGCATGGTAATTTACTGCGGTGATACAACGGATGACAAATGGCCGCATACCGCTCCAGACTCATGACCGTGAGCGTCATAAGAGAACAACCTATTGAGAACAGCACCAGGAAGAACGTAGTGACTTGAAGATGACAATGGGCCCTGCATAAGGCAAACTCCTTCCATTGAAGATAAGACATAATGTTGAACATTAGACCATTCACAAGATCATTTGACGAGAGCAGCATGATCATAAAGTTGGCCATTTTCTCCTTCAACCGTTTTGATCTCCAGTAGGCAATAACCATAATAGAATTAAGAAGAATCGTCGTGACTGTTAGGACGATCATGTAGACAAATAGCGCTAACTGATTGTTTTGCACTGTTTCTGAATATTTCGAACTTTCATTAAAATTGCACAAAAATTCAATTGCCTTTGACGCAATCATTTTCTAGTTCATTCAATTTGAGATATACTACAGTATGTGCGCGACTGGTTTGATGATGAGAATCTCAAGGCAGATAAAGCCAGCCACAGATGCAAAAGTTAATTGCATCACAGTGAAAATAAATGTTAATTACATTGTTTGCATGAATTGTTAGACGCTAAGCTATTAAAAGCATTGAATAATAAAACATTAGCATACTTCAAATTCATAAATCCCAGACCTCTGTCGGACTTAACGAGCTGAAAGTAAAGCTCAGCTGGTAACAGCATAGACTTAGTAATTCTATGATACAGTCCACAAGCCACAGGAAGCAGATATTTCTTGGTTTGGGTGAATTTAGAACTCGAGAACATTTCTTCCTATACTCATCACCGCAAATGTAAATCAACAAACGCTTTATTTATGATATGTAATTGTTTATTCAGCTTTAGGTTCTTTCAGAGCAACGATTATTAAAATTTTTCCACTCCAGCCGACTAGGTCAATGGGTACAAACGTTGTAAAACGGCAATTTGGAGACGTTCCTTCAATTTTGTGATCCTTCATTTTAAAAAGTTACAAGATGATTAAAACTGCCACTGAAGTTTACAGGAACTTCGGTTTCCTCCTGTATAGTAAAGCTGGGCCAATTAAAAATTAGACAGCGAGGCCGAGTTGTCTAATTGTTTTAGTATACACTCCTACTCTAAGTATACAGTCTGTAAGTAAAATTGGAAAGATTGAAACAAAATTTCAAAGCATGCATGAGCGTTTAATTAAAACATTTTCTTCAACCTTCGCCCGCTTCGGCTGCAAGGCTGCACGCCGCCTTTTTGTTTACCGCTAAAATATATACGGCTTGTGAATTATATTTTAAAATAGGCCGTATAAAAGTCATCGTATGTCATGGAAAATTACAAGCGAAATTTTGATAATTATTGGAGCTAGGAGGAAACAAGACTTAAAAGTCCAAAACTTTAGTCTTTAGATATTTTCAAATTGTAAACAATATGGCTTTCCGAAATGTTGCTATGTTTACGTTAAAAACTCGTATAAAAAAGAAGGCAAAGCAATCGTAATGTCGTTAAAATATATGAAACTTCGTTGGATTATTCTTTAGTCAACTATCATTATGCTCAAGTACAACTTGTGGATAATATTTGCGAGTCTCGGTGATAAAAAGCAAATAAAACTTAAAATTATGGCTGAAATCGTGTTTTGGCGGGGGGTAAGGAAATGAACTGTATTATATCCCAACAAAACAATATCAGAATTCATGAAATATTTTATTATTATATTGAAACAAGTATAGTTTTTTATCCTATGAGAAAAAAATTTAGGAAATAAGAAAATATAACCTTTCTAAGGTGTATGAAGTTATGCGATGTATAATTAGCAGTTTATATGGAATGTGCATAGTGATTTTCTTGTAAAATACGATACCCGACACATTTCACTCTCCAATGACCACCCCTAAAAAGTGACCAATCTAAACACTATAAGCACTTCAGAAAATTTGTAGCTTTCATGGTTCAGGAGATAGAGCTATGTCAATAGTGCCGTTTCTGAGCGTGGTCATTTTCAGGCATTTCGCCCGGATGCAGGTTTTGGCACATATGCCATGTACATGTTGTCCGTCATGGTCATTTTACCCTAAAACAGTTGAGATTATCTGTCCTAAATGAAATGCATACAAAGTCATTAGAGGTCCTAGGCTAATAAGGAAAGTTGCTTGGAGGTGGGAATTCTCGAAGCACGCAAAAAGACCATTTAGCCGGGGAAAAAAGTTAAAATATTATTGCTATAAACATGAAATCACTTTTAAAACAAGAAAACGCTTAAGGAGGCTCCCTACAGTTTTAATTCTGTAGCACGCAAATGTGCTCCAAGGTCCATTATTTGCTCATTTTGCAAGGTATGGTCACAATACTTGGCCATCAGATTGCCACAATATTGCGGATTACGAAGAATAAAAAAGCGTTTCTAAATATTTACGTTGCCATGGTAACAACGCGATTTAGAGATTGTCGTATTTTTATCTTCTTTCTTAATTTTTTGGATTTTCCTTCAGTAAAATTTTTTTATTTTTTGCACACGAGCACCTAAAGTACAAAGTATTGAAATATGCGATTTAAAAAAAATTCTTGAACGCAAATTCATTTGCGTGCAACAGAATTAAAACTGTAGGGAGCCTCCTTAAAAGAATGGGAGCACATGATTAAATAACCGGTTTTGCCTGTAATATGAACAAAGAAGGTGCTTAGAAATTCCGCCTGTCTTCGTGCCATATTTTATGGCAAGTAACAGCAGATACTTAAATACGGTTTAGATTTTGCTCCTTACCATTAATATTCTACAATATAGCCACGAAAGAATTTTCATTATAATTCTCTTGAAACGTTTCCAAAACGCAGTGCTGTAGAACTATATTCATTACTAGGAGGGGCTCTCTATACGAGCATGTTACCAAGGGTGAAAACATTCGGGTATGGATGACGTCATAAGTAACCACCCAATCCCATGATAACACTTCTTTACCATATTTATGCCTCAAATAGTCATAAGCGATGCTTGGAGAATGAAAACTATGGAAAAATTATATATTTTCAAGCATTCTTGAAAAAAAAGAAGGGGGCTCAGGCCCCCCATGGCTTGAGAAAGGGGGGCTCCGCCCCTAGCGCCCCCCTCTTCAACACCACTGGAAAAACGATTTCAGCTATGTTTTAATTTTTCCCAACGGTGGACGTGGTTCGTTAAAAGGCTTGTTCACCCGATACCATTTGTCCGAACCGATTGTGTCGGATCCGATTTTACCGGTGTTTAACCCGCGATCAGGCCCTAGCGGTGACCTGTTTAGGTGTAAGGATAGTCGGCTTCTTCTCATCTTGTCGGATGGAAATAGAGCATGTTCTCGTTCCATCCGATTTTGCAGACTGACGGATCCGACTGTCGGAAGGTCATTTTAATGGTGTTCACACGATCCGATTTGTCGGATCAGACAAATCGGATCGTATATGAACAGGCCTTAACAATTAGTAGATAGATAGATTTTGATTAAGTTCAATAATTTGCAGCCTCTTACAAATCAGCTGAATTATATTCGAATTACATGACAATTATTCAAATAAATTAGGAAATGTACTACATATACCAAGTTGGATTCGAAATATAAAAATTCATAACTATTTTACATTATAAAAAAAATTTACTATATATATACTCTAAATATATTAAGAAAATTATTAATTATCCAAATATTTGTTATTAGCATTTGTTGGTAAAAAGCTCTTCCGAAATCTGTCTGTTTTACAAACTGAGTCTTTAAACATCCGTTTCTTCCTCAAGTTTACGTTAGTCTGATTTTTCTCTGGCAGTAGTGCATGTAGCTTATGCGATGGATCTTGTATAATTTTATTGAAAAGGTCTTTGGTGAGAATTTCTCTTCTATTATATAATGTATCAAGGTCGGCTTCCTGCAGCGCATTCTGGTAGGACAAATGAGGAAAGATGATACGAAGTGCCCGTTTCTGCAGCTTCTCGAGATCGTCAGATAAGTACGTAGGTAGGGAATTATGGAACACTGGGCAGGCATATTCTGTCAGAGGACGGCTGCAGGTCAAATAGAATAGTCGTAGCTCGCGGAATACAAGGCCTGCACGTTTTAGTTGTTTAAGGAAATATAGTCTAGTAGACACCTTAGAAATATGTGTTTTCCACTTAAGGTCATTGTTTATATTAAGACCTAAGATTTTGGCTGATGTGACAAGTTCGATTGATTTGTCATTAATGACTACAGGGTCAAAGGATGGTTCGGTTTCTCCAAAGGAGATACGCATTTCTTTGCACTTTTCATCGTTTAACACAAAGTTATTAGCTAGGGACTGCCTTGCAAAGTCGTCCACATAACCTTGCATGTCACTTGCTTGTAGCTTACAAACGGTTTCTGATAACGTTGTATCGTCTACAAATTTCCACAGATCTACACCTGCCACGTCGAGATCGAGGCGACTAGCCTGAGTCGACAAATTGTATTAGTAAAAATTTTCAGGTGTGTATAAATAATGGTATTAATTTTTATTCCTATATGCCACTGTTTGTTTGTCAGTAGCAAACAGTCATGAATACAGTTAACGAGTTAACGTACGATGGTGAGATTTACCGTTGGATTGGCTCTTTGAGTAAGTTAAAGGCTTTTGTTTAAGATACATTGAACGCTAAAGGGAAATGAAGTTCACCTGGTGGCGACGTTAAGCTTTTCAACGACGCTGATTCCGACCTGGTCATTAAATGGTATGGTCCACGTACAAATAAACTTATAATCATTACTGACAACAATGATCACCCTTTAAAACTGAGGTTTGAATGCCAGGCTACATTGGGTTTAAGAAATAACGAAACAACTAAAGACGCCATACTTCAACCGCTTGAGAAATGTAAATGCGTTTGTAATTGCCCCTGCAAAAATGTTGTGACTGATGTGGAGGGTATAAAATTAGACATGGTAATTCTTGAGTCACGTTTGGGTTCTGCAAACTCTTTTGGAGAGATGATTTCAGAATTAAATTCCCTACGCAGTAGACAGAAAGACTTAGAGAACACAATTTATAAACAAGACGAAGTAATAAGTAAACTGTACGAGGATAATGCCACAGTATAGAGACGACCAGTAGGGCCACTCATTTGAAATTTTGTGTGGCCGCTCATTACGCATTGGCAGCCAGTCAATTGCTTTTTCTGGCCAATAAGTAAGCTGGACTAACTTTCCTGGCCAGTAAACTGCATATTTTTGCATAAAAAGCCGGCTACATGTTGCATCGCCGAGTGGCCCTACTGGTCGTCTCTATACTGTGATAATGCGCTCATTAAGTCAAAGTTGTTATCGTTTGAAAAGATAAATTCTAACGCATTTTTTAATGATCAGAAGAACAATGGCTGTCGCTCGATTATGGAGGTCAAGTTGGTTGATGAATCTATTAACGATAGTGTTAACGATCAACATTTGACTAATAATCCAACCAAGGTCAGCATAGGAGCTACTGCAAACAACAATATAAAACCAATATTAGACAATTCCCTAAACACTAATGACCCAACTGACATCATTAGCGTTATTGATAATTATTCTAAACACACAACCACAAACAATTCAAGTTCAATTAATCTTGAAACCTCTCAAATTTGTAAACAAATTTCGTCAACTCATAAAGAGGATAACGTTATATGCAACAAACAAGACGAAATCAGAGCGCTCAAAAATGAAAATTCCAAATTGAAATCACAATTGCATCATGAAAATACGAAAGCCAAAACGAGCTACAATAAAATCTCAGTTCCCTGTCCGTTCCTGTATCGCAGAGGCTGGTGTAAGAAGGGAGACAATTGCGATTTTAAGCATCCAGATTTTTCAAAACCACAATGGGAAGTACAGAAAAATAAGACTCCATGCCCCTTTCTGCAGAGAAGAGGTTATTGCCTAAAAGGGTTTCAATGCGATTTTTCCCATAATGGTCTTTTACACGGTCGCTCTGCTTGGCCAACTAGACCACAGATGCACAGATATGGGCAACCCGTTCCTTTTTTATCGCAACAGAATGGTCACTTGGACCACATAACGGCGAGATTCCAACCAACTTCAATCTCACACAGGCCAGTATGTCCTGTTCCAAAACCAAGACTATCTCAACCGTTGATAAAACCAATAATGGAGACCCGTTATATCCCCCCTACTCATATCCCCCCTTTTAAAGTCTCCCATAGGTTCATCCCCTCGTGATTCGAACCCCTCAAATTTGATACATATTAAAACAGATTCTAAACTTTCCTATAACCCAACGCGTGCATCTGTTCAACGTACTGAAATTTCGTTTATCCTTTCGAACGTAAGATCACTTTTAAACAAAATCGAAGACTTAGAAGTTATTTTAAGATTACATTGTATCAATATGGCTTTCATCACTGAAACATGGTTAAATAATAACATTAACGATGGCGCAATCGAAATTGATGGTTACTCCCTTGTTAGGCGCGATAGAGTTAACAAGGTTGGTGGGGGGCGTGTGTGCATTTTTTAAATCGGATATTCCATTTAAACTGTTGCCCGAGTTGCAGCATGATGATTTCGAGACTTTGTGGATGTATTTGAGACCATATAAACTTCCCCGAGGCTATTCATGCTTGATCGTGTGCGTCATTTATCATCCTCCAACAAACGATAATCAAACTCTTGTCGATCATATTATCAACAACCTTGATCTAGCTCTTGTAAAATACCCAAATGCTGGAATTTTCCTCGTTGGGGATTTTAACAGATGTCCAACTTCATCATTACAAAGGCACTTTAGACTTAAACAAATTGTCAAACAGGCAACAAGAAATTCTGCGGTCCTGGATTTGATTCTAACGAATATGGCTGACCTGTGTCAATCTCCACTTGTAACGTCCCCCATCGGAAAAAGTGACCATAATTACGTTTTATGTACGTTTAAGAAAAGTCAGGTTAAAAATGAGACGAGTAAAGTAAAACTTAGGCGTATTACTAATGGAAGCAAGATTGCGTTTGGAAAATGGTTATCGGATTATAACTGGTCTAACCTGTATCGTAGGCCTATTGCTTCGTGCAAAGACAAGCTTGATAACTTTATGAATGTTATGAATACAGGTTTAGATCTTTTCTTCCCTACCAGAATTGTTAAATTTCATGTTAATGATAAGCCTTGGGTAACGTCCGAATTCAAAGAAATTATTGAAAATAGACAAAAATCATATAATAATGGTGACATCCAAAAGTATCATCGTCTACGTAATCTCGCAAATAGGAAAAGGAAACAGCTTAGATCCAATTATTTCGAAATTATGATAAATCAGCTTAAATCCAATCCTAATCCCAAAAAGTGGTGGGATGATATAAAACAGCTCGCTGGTTACCCAAGGAGGAAGACTGTTTCAACCATGGTTGTAGATGAGAAGATTATTGCGGGACAAATTTTAGCAAATAAGATCAATGACTTTTTTACGTCTATCACCAATGAAATCTCACCGTTACCATCTACACTCGTGGAAAGTTTTCCAGAAGTCTCTGAAGCTAACATCGATACCCGATTTATCATCGACGAAGAAACTGTGTATAAGAAATTGTCTGAAATTCGTGTTTCGAAATCACCTGGACCAGACGGAATTCCGAATTGGGTCCTCAAGCAGTATGCTTGTATTTTGGCTTCCCCTGTTGCCTCAATTTATAATGCGTCGATACAACAACAATGCGTCCCGGCATTATGGAAGAAAGCAGAAACTATTCCAATACCCAAAATATCAGTACCTAAGGACATAACAACAGACTTGCGCCCTATTTCATTGACCCCTACTTTATCGAAAATCTGTGAATCTTTCGTGTCCGACTGGTTAGTCAGTTCAATTAGAAATAAAATTGATGTGAGACAATTTGGGTCTATGAAGAATTCCTCGACAACTCTTAATTTAATTAGTTTGGTTCACCACCTTCTAAAAGAAACGGATGTCCTAAAGTGCGCTGTTAGAGTGTTTCTCATTGACTTTTCCAAAGCATTTGATCTTATCGACCATAACATTTTGTTACATAAATTACGGGAATTAGATATTCCTTCAACCATCTTAAATTGGGTCCGAAGTTTTCTAACAGAAAGGATGCAACGGGTAAAATTGGGTAACTATTTATCGTGTTGGAAACATCTTAATGGGGGAGTACCTCAGGGAACTGTCTTAGGACCTGTTCTCTTTTTGGTTTTGATCAACGACCTTCTTAATGAATGGCCCGATAGATGGAAATATGTAGATGACTGTACAGTTACAGAGAGTATAATGATAGACAGTGATAGTAAACTCCAATGCCTTGTTGATTACATTCATAATTGGACCATTCGAAACAACATGAAGTTAAATGTAACTAAATGTAAAGAACTTGTGTTCGATTTCGCGAGGGTTAAACGAAACTTTCCTCCGCTATTAATTGACAACATTGAAATAGATCGTGTAAAATCTGCTCGAATTCTTGGGGTTACGTTTCAAGATAATATGGGCTGGAACGAGCATGTTGGCAAAATTGTTGGGAAGGCAGGAAAAAGATTATATATGCTTCGGCTGCTTAAATGTGCTAAGGCTGATGCAAAACTGTTATGCACTGTATTTATCACCATCATACGACCTGTTTTAGAATATGCCTGTCAAGTCTGGCATTACAATATTCCCGACTATTTGAGCGATGACATTGAAAAGGTGCAAAGAAGAGCTATGAGAATAATTTTACCATCATTAAGTTACAGTGAAGCTCGGGAACTATTGAATATTCCGCTATTAAAGACACGCCGTGAAATTTTATGTGATCGGTTCTTTCTTAGAAAAGAGAACCTTGATAAATTGGACGAATTTCTGCCAAACAAATCATCCTTAGTTTATGATACAAGGGGACAATGTAAATATCAAAACTTTTATTGTAGAACAGAGCGATTTAGAAAATCCTTTTTACCACAAACTATTTCTAAATATAATAGTATATAGCATAATTTCTATAGATAATTCATTTAATGTATTTATTTATTCACTGATGTAATTTAACCTTTGGTTACAAGTCAGCTGATATTTTTATTAAAACATTAAAACATTAAAACATTAAAACTGGGCAGCAACAAACAGCCTCAGTTTGCTCAGTTTTCGGTTTTTCCTCGGTTTTGATTTGATCACCTGAACTGATTACTTGTAGTGCCGGGTTAACCATACGGCAAAGCGGCATATCCCACGGTTCACGAGCCTTTTCTGATTGCTTATTTTTTGTCCACTTCCTTTCTACAAGGAGTTGGGGGACAGAAAAGGCGGCGTCAAAAAGTGCGTGACCCCCATATTCGCGGTGCCCCAAAAATATCCAGGCTCCGATAGTCCCCCAAGCAAAAACTTGCCGCCCCCAATTAGAGGAAGGGCATGTGCGTGGCTTCTCTAAATTAGGGAGCCCAGCCTCGTACCCAGGCGCTTTAACGTGCTAAGCGGGTGCATGAAGAGCGCGCGGGACAAGCGCGGGACAACACGCGAGGGGAGAAATGGAAAATTCGGCGGGAAGCGCCTGGGAGAAAATGCTTTCAAGATGGCGGTCAAAATTTGTAATCAAAATGTCAACAGAAAGATATTATGCGAAAAAGGCAATAAAACATTTTTCAAAACCATGATATATCAAGGCAACGCGTACGTGTGGAGTATTTACTACAATCTACAGCCTGGAAAGGAGTAAAATATAGACACTGTTTGTATCAGTGTGAGTGTGTGACACTAGTTAGCTTCTATTGCAGTAATGTTCTGTTTTTCAGTCTCGTTTGGCTTAAATTTATTGCAAATATAATTGATGAATGATGATGATGAGGATATCAAGTTATCATGGTTGAAAAAACCTTGTTACAACTCTATTAGTTACTTAGTTTAGCAGTATCTTACATATACAAAACACTCAAAAGGGCATTGCTACGGTGGAACCATCTCCTTCACCCCCCAGTGTTTGCCACTCACATGAAGCTGTATTAGGGAAACAATATTGATGCCCAGCACCCTTCTCTCAATGAGTAAAATTGTCTGATGTAGACAGAGTGTAATATATTTACAGAACAAGTATGCATGGTGAAATTTGCATCTACAAAGTGTTGACCATTGGTCATACTTAGCAGTAACATTTTTCTGCCAAATTTGTCTTGATAAAATAGAATCAGAGTATGTAAAAGATACACATTTCTATTCTTAATTTTAAAATCAATAAACAATATATTTGTGTGTGTATTCATTATTTAATTCTTCTGTCAGATAGGACAAATAGCTTAATTATTAAGCTTCATTCTTAATACATTCAGGAAAACTGACTGTCACACATAGTGTTAAAAGATTTTGCCTGAATCAGTAATTAGATCAAGTAAATTCATTTTAAATTAGACTGTTTGACAAATGAGTAATTTTAAGCGAACACACTATGTTCAATTTCTTCACATAATTTCTTCATGAACATTGCTAACTGCTTGGATTATCTGGAAATATGAAAAGATGTCAAAATTTTGCACTAGTTAATGACCCCAAGCATTGATGATTTTTGTGGGAAACTGGTGATTTATGCTCTGATGATTGGACTTCCTCCTTTGGTATGTGATGCAGGAACAAAAACAGTAAATCACTCAATGTCTGTGATATCAATGACATATATTAGACAAAACAGTATCTGTCGATACTAATGCATCAGTCAATTCTAGCATTGCCCGGCTACCCCCAGGCATTTGAAAACTTTCTTTGCCCTGGGGCTGGGCATTAGTACTTGCAAAATTTCCCCGGTGCTGGGCATTTGTCTCTCTTTCCGGAAATGATTGTGGTTTCTGTAGCAGCGCTGCAGCGAACATGTGCGCTGCCATAAATATGGATGAAAGTATTTGTGTCATACACACAAACAAATAGAACTTGTGAAGCAAAACTTGCTCGTCTTTACAAGGCTTAAAACGTCATTTAATTAAGAATATAAAACTTTATCTCATGATATTCTGACAAAATCTATGTGTTGGTGTGCCCCATGGCCGGGCATTTGTCATTATTTCTTTGCGCCGGGGTGGGGAATTGTTGTGCTTTTTCTGCCTAGCCCCAGGGATCGGAATTGTACACTTAGAGAAAAAAATAGTGCAACTGCCCGGGGGAGATGGGCAATGCTAGAATTGACTGATGCACAATGCTCTAAGTTTATATGGCCATGCAGGAACAAATGTCATCAACCTTGAGCATGCCAATGATCATGTATCTGTCATCTAATAGATCAAAGCTCTCTACCAATCAAAATGAAATGGAAAATCAGCCCAATATATTATTATATAAACTTGTTTAGATTTAAACAATACAAAATTAACAGAGCTTCAAAATATCATCTCACAGGTATGCTCGATCTTCATGCAGCTAAAGTGCACTTGCCCCTTGCTATTCACTATATTTTAATATTTACTGGTCTTCAAGACATATCACTAATATATTTTTATAATAATAATAATAATCTGTTTAATTAATCACATTGCAGTAGAAACTGAATTACATGATTATAAGTAAATACATTAAAAATAAAATTTACAAATAAAATTGAGTTGAAACCGTTCAATGTTCATTCTGAAAAGTCAGTTTAAATCTGCCCACAAATTAATTGGGTATACACGAGTACTACTATACATTAATAATTATATTTAACAGTTATGAAATTTTGAAACCGTTCTGTGTTCATCTGGAGTGACCAGCTTGATTCGGACCTAAGATTATAATTATGAGTAGCTGGACGTATACGAGTTGCAACAACATCCTTAAGAGGATTTATAGGACCACTATAAAGTTTCAATTTCCGGATAAATTGTTCGCAGGAATTATGTCTACGTGTACTTAACTTTTTTAGACCAGTATAATTCAATGCGTCTTGATACGACATTTCGGGAAGCAAGATACGCAATGCTCTTCTCTGTATCGACTCGATAAGGTCAGACTGGCCTTGGGTCAGCGTTGACCACGCTGGTGAAGCGTACTCAATTCGGGACCGGATGAAGGAGGAATTTATAGTGACAAGGTCCTTATCGCTTAACCCAGCCTTTTTTAACTTCCGCAATGCATAGAGTCTGGAATTTGCTTTTTTAATCACATAGTCAACATGATCACACCAAGATAGATCATCTCGCAGCAGCACGCCAAGCAGTTTAAAGGAGGATACTGATTACACTGGCGAACCATCTATGTAGATCGCATTATCAAGTGGAAGTTGGTATTGGAGGAAGGATATTGTCATCTCCTTACATTTCTTACTGTTAAGCTTCATTCCTCTACTTGAGGCATACTGAGATATATCATTTACGAGGATAGGTAGCAAACTGGGAGAACAACGTGGAACAATTTCCAGTGCAGTAGCATCGTCTACAAACTTTATCCGCCCATTCCAGTCCTGTAGGAGGGAGTTGACTAAGATAGCAAAGAGAAGGGGCCCAAGTTTGGTTCCTTGAGGTAGGCCACCGTTAACGGGTTTCCACGAGGAAGTGGATGGTCCAATTTTTACACACTGTTCGCGGGAGGTAAGGAACGACTTTATCCATCTTATAATGGCAGGACTCACTTGTAATTTTAAAAGTTCATCAATAATCACGTTGTGGTCGACGAGATCAAAACCTTTTTTGAAATCAGCAAAAAAGATTCTTACAGAACAGTGACCTTGATCTAAAGCAGCATGGATCACGTGGAGGAGGTAAACTAGTGCCTGAGTGGTTGACTTTCCCGGAAGAGCAAATTGCTTTGGGTCCAATTTATGACCCACTTCCGACATGAGCGACTGTAGCATAAATCCTTCCATCACTTTAGATACCTGAGCTGTGAGTGATATAGGTCTTAAATCATCCTCAATAGTCTGGGGTGGTGACACTTTTGGAATAGGAACGACGATAGAGCGTTTTAGCTGATCGGGGAAAACTCCCTGAAGCACTGATGAATACAAATTTTCCTTCAAAAGTAATATTTTGCAGAGAATCATCGATCTCATCCATGCTTCATCGAGAAAAGCATGCTAAATGCTCTAAACATCCCCAAAAGTGGACGACAGTATTCAAATCTCAGAAATCGACAGAAAACTGAGAAATCGACACGTTTTCTGCCAGGCGCTAAACCCGTCCGTCGTGGCTGCGCACTACAGTTTCCACGCGCGCGTCACGCAACCGCTTAGCACGTTAAAGCGCCTGGGTACGAGGCTGTAGGGAGCCCCCAAAACCGAAAACAATTTCAAAACAAATTCCGAAAAGCAATATCATCTTAAACGAGCCTGTTTAAATGTAATATTTCGATTTAACTACAAAATCACACGACTGTTGTGAATAATTTGAGACGACGTGTTTTTGGGATGTGATTTTGTGAGATTAAAATTGCAACTACAAAGAACAAAAGTATTGTGATATTAGTGTGAAGTGTTGGGCGATACAAGGAGGCAATCCTCCCTGTGATTTTGGCTCGTCAAAGAGCAAGAACCTGTGGAAAAATCTGTGAATATTCATGGCGTTGGAGAGGAAACTGGGCGAAATATCTGGAAAATTGAAAGCGCTAAGCTGAACTTTTGGAAAATCTAACGAAGCTATAGCAGCACGTAACAAAGAATCTCTGTTGAGACATGTAGCTTCAATAGTGATAAAGGTAGAAGCCAGTACGTTTTAAAAGAATAAATCGTGCAGTTAAAATTCGTCGCAAACGAAAAGGAACAGAAAGTCGAAGCGTGGGCCGAAAATATCGCCCCAAACTTAACGAAGCAGACGGGAAAGTGACGGCCATACGAGAATTACTAGCAAGATTGACGAAGAAGAGAAGAGAGTACAGCGCACGGAAGCTGAACAAGGAGAACGAGCTAAGGGCGATAAAGAACGGGAAAAACAATTGGCTCTCGAACAAGCAAAATTTGAACTACAACAAGCGCATAAAAAGAGGAATGGAAACGAGAGTTGGAACATCAGGAGGAGATCCTAAACCAAAACCTAAAGTATAAAAAAATGTTGGAATTAGAGCAGAAGACAAAGCTGGAAAAGGTAAGCACCAAATTACCCGAAAGACCAATAACTCAGTTTAGTGGGAGTTTTCTGATTGGTTACCGTTTTGGAATGTGTTTGAGATGGAAATAGATTCCTCGGATTTATTCCCGGTAACAAAATTCGGTAATCTAGAACCCGGTGTGAGGGTAGATATTGAGGGACTACTTTTGGCCAATTTGGGTTATCCCCATATTAATACCCATATACAGAATATTATTGGACTGCCAGTCATAAGTGATGCACAACCTATTGCATGAGTTCTATAAAACCGTTATGTACAGTGTTCAATCTCTGGAAAACCTCGGTAAACTTGAGAAAGTGAATGGAATGACAAGAAGTTTGATCGAGAAGTTGAAAGGTATCAAAGCTGACCTTGTCAGAGGCGAAGACTGATGCCAAGAATGGGATTTTGTCGCGACTCGTCCAAGCTTTAAAGAAGTGGTAGGACATAAATCCAAATCGAGGAGAACGGAAAACCACAACTGTAACTGACGTAGATCAACGAAAGAAAATACTGGCAGAAAATAAACTTTGCACCGGAACTAAGCATCATAAATCTGAAAAGGAAGTTAGACGTGTTGAAATGATTTTCGGCCCAGTGAAAAACAAATGGAACTGTCAACCGTATGGAAGCCCTGAATGGAGAATTTGCGATGGATTTGGTTGTGACCAAAGTCGACAATGGAGAATTGTTATATGTGGACAATCAAAACTGCACGAAACTGACAAATTCATATCAACATCTCGAGGGCGTGCAAATGGAAGACAAAGACCAGAAAGCGAAACTACCTGGGAGCAGGTGATTACATGCGTATCAAAACAGCTGAAAAACCTCGGGTTGGTAAGATTGAAAATTGAATTGAATTGAAACTTTATTGGTGAGCAGGTTGCTGAAAGAACCAAATTTGGTTGGACAATATTAGCACAAGGTAAGGATCTCGACCAGCCTAGATCTATGGCCTCTACTCGGCAGGTGGCGCTTCTGTCCCCAGTCTTCCTATGTGAAATACGCCGAAAACGCGTTAACAGATAACTATTCCAACGTGATCGATTATGGAAGTCGCCAAACTTAAACCTCAAGAAATAGAATTCTATATTACCCACAAACCCGTAGTGTGAGAAAGTGCCGAGTCAACTAAGGTGAGGATTGTCTACGACACCTCTGCCAAAGCTCACAGTGAAGCTTGGAGCCCAAACAAATGACCTCTGGTACGTCCTCGTGAGAATGAGATTCCATCCTGTTGCATTGTGTGGAGATCCTAGACAACATTCTGACAACTTCGGATAAGAGAGACGGACAGGGACACACTCCGGTTTCACTGGAGTCCTGATGCAAACCGTGAAGTGGAAACGTTAAAATTTACGAGAGCTTTATACGGGCTGACGGCATCGCCAGTTCTCCTCGAGGGATTAATTGAACATCATCTGAGGTCTTGGGAAAGTACGAAACCGGAAGTCGTAGCCGAACTGCGCAAGAGCCTATACGTGGACGACTTAGTGAGCGGGAAGACAACGGTAGAACAAGCACAGGTTATGAAAGACGACGCAATGGAGATATTAAACGATGCCACCTTCACCCTTCACAAGTGGCATTCAAATAGGAGAGAGTTAAAGACACAACGGGCGACATCGCAGAGAAAAATTTCGCAAAGCAAAAGCTGGGAACACCAAGTGAAGGAGATGGAAGCCTTTTGGGACTAGCTTGGTCTAAAGATCAAGAGAAGATAAAAGTTGTTGTTCCCTCGAGTTAAGTCACCATAACCAAGCGTGGGATTCTTCGCTCAAATATACGACCCCCTCGGATTATTATAACCAAGAATTTACAAGGGAAGATGACTTATCGCGAATTGTGTCAAAAGGAGTTGGTTTGGATGACCCTTTATCTGCCAAACAAAAGAATAAGTGGATCAAATGGGAGAAGCAATTGCAAAACCACGTAACGGTGCCGCGTTCAATGCCCACCTTCCAGGAAGAACGCGGCTGGAAAGGGTGTGGCTGCTGTTGCATATTTAATTTAATTTTAATTTAATTTTTAAAGTTATTGACATTCCAAAAACGGGTTTTTCGATGACAATTTACAATTATTATGTACAATTATAATTATTTACAAGTCTATTCTTTTCTAAAATTGTCAACTAATTACTAGTTACCAAGATCAAAATGTAAATTGTATATTTCCTTCTAAAAGTTTTGCTTTTAATTTAGATTTAAAATAGTTGAGATCAACAATGGATTTTAATTCCTCGTCCAGTGCGTTCCAGATTTTGGTTCCTCTGTATTTGAATGTTCTTTGGCCGGTCGCAGTCCGAATGTCAAGTATGTATTTTGGCTTGGTGTAGCGCGATCATGGATTTGATTTCGTTTGATGAACTTAGTACGGGGGTGGTGCTTCATTATGTATGCATTTGTGAGTGAGGACAGCGTCTCTGTATTGTAGATGCTCTAGCCGAGTTCCTTTAATAAAGGAGATACTAATAGGTTATTGACCGAGCGTGAGGTCTGTACAGTGAAATATCGGACCTCTGTTTTTTAGTACGGACCGCGCTCGCTTGGTCCGTACTAAAAAACCTCGGTCCGATATTTCACTGTACAGACCGAACAAGCGAGGTCAATAAACTGTTTATTATATGGCTCTTGAGATTGATTCTTAAATTAATTAAGGCATAAAAAAGAATTTTTCGCCACCTTTCATCACGTTGAGACATTAGCTTCCTCATTAGCTATTAGCTTAGACATTAGCTTCCTCATTAGCTATTCTGTTACTTTTTTCGAACAACGACGGTTGTTTGGCACTTTGGCTTCCATAACGATGGGCATTGTTTTTTTTTGTTTTATTAATTGCAAATTTTTAAAATTTACATTTTTAAAAATTTAAATTTTAAACATTTTTAAGGAATTTAAAAAAAACATTTTTAAATATTTTAATTTTTAAATTTTAAATTTAAATTTTAAATTTTTTAATCCGGGACACCACGGTCCGGATACGGCTTTTATCGGACCGCTCGCTAGCCAATCAGAACCGCGGATTTCATAAAGCCATATAATAAATGGTCATATTTACCGACATTTCCTAAAATAACCCTGGCTGCATAATTCTGAATTAGCCGGATTTTCTTAATGTTCTCTTCAGATGTATTGGACCATATTGAAGAACAATAGTTGATCTTACTTATAACCAGTGCGTTTATGATGGTGGTTAGTGTTGATTGATCAAATAGATGCTTTACCCGGTTGATCTGACAACGTTTGGAGATACATGATGATGATAGATGCTGTATGTGTTCATTCTACTTTAATTTAGAGTCAAGTATTGTCCCCAAGTCTTTGACCTGCGCCACAGCTGGTTCCAGGGTTTTCCCAATTAATGCTAGGGACATGATCCAGTTGTTGAAGCAATTGTTGTGATCCAGCTACCATCATTTTAGTTTTGTCTGGATTTATTAGTAAGCTGTTCTTGCAACACCATTCGAACACTCTATGCAAGTCGTCTTCTATAGTTGATAGAGAAGAGTCCAAAACCGGTACTGAGAAGGATAGATACTCTTTGGAGTCGTCCACGTAAGATTCGAGACTACAGAATTCTGGGATTGAAGATAGACTGTCGGTATAAATGTTAAATAGGAACGGTGAAAGCACTGAACCTTGGGGTATTCCGTGTATTAATAAAACTTAATAAAACCGTAGTTGAGGTGGTGGTTCCTATACGGACATATTGAGATCTGTCCGCCAAATAGCTCCTAAACCATTCGTGGACTGCAGGAGAGAGGCCTAAACGTAGTATCTTTTGGAGAAGGATGTCATGTTGTATACTGTCAAAAGCTTTGGACAGATCAATAAAGACCACTATGGATATTTGTTTTTTGTCCATTGCTTCTAATAGGGTGTCTGTGAACGCGACGTTGAGTGTCTCAGTTGAATGATTTTTTCGATTTCCACTTTGATGATTTGATAGTAATTTGCGTTCTGTGAGATATGCGATAAACTGGTTTAGAACAACTTTATCACAAACCTTTGAAAGGGTTGCCACTGCAGTGGCGAAGCCAGCGGTCATGCAGGTCATGCAGTGCATGACTAAAACTTTCCCCAAAAATGTTTAAAAATCAGTTCAATAAAATTGTCTAAAATAGAATTACGCTTTATCTTTGCCTTTATACGTTCAGCTGCTTTATGCTATATTTTTAAACATAAATCAATGGTCTTTACGCGATATTTTCGCTGAATATTCTCGTATGTTTTTGATTTCGGCTTTGTTGCCTTGGCAACTGAGTAGGGCATGCATATTTTCACATGCATGACCGGTTGCGTAATACGAGTGCGTGGAATTGCTGCGTGGTTACCCGCTGCGTGTTTTGGTCATGCATTTTCAGAATTGCATGACTAGCTAATATTATTTTATATTAGGTTTCTTGTTTTCTGATTGGCTTACGATGTTTGCGCACGCGCAATGCGGTTGTTTTTGAAGCAATGGTCATGCAATTTTCGATTTGCATGACTAACGGGCAGCCCAACCTGATCACAGCCTCTTTGCTCGAAGCTTTCCGCCTGAATGAACATGGCTTCAAGTCATTCAGGCATTTCGAGTTCTTCTTCACTCGAAGTTAACGATATTGTTTCGGAGTTGGTGAGGAAATCCTTTTCTGCTTGGGCTACTGCAGTACTGCTGAACAGAATATTATTGTTAAACAGCGACCAACGCCAGATCTTTCGTCAAGAAAATACTATTTGACCGGCAGGGGACATCTTCGGTTCGGTGCATGCTATGTAGATGGCAATACCACCGTTCGATTCAGCGTTTTACGATCTCTTTAGAGAAGTAAATTGTGTTTGTTTACAACGCTATGCGGCCAATTTAGCCGCTTTTAAACACTCTGAATTTTGTTTTGTTTACAAATTAGCAATAATATAAACTAATTAAATATTCATTTCGCTTTCCTACCTTTCGTTTACACGGTACAAACTCGTAAATACCCCCATTCGACGGGTCTTTGTGATATCTTTGAAATGAATCCATTTTTATTACAATACGACATAATCTAGCCCTTTTATGGCAATTCTTGTGAAAATGCTTTCTTTGTTGCGAAGCCGGTATTGTCGAGTGAGCGAAACAGTCAAAATTTAGATATTATTCTGAATGGGTTTTCCTATTTTTGTGTTTACCTTCATTATTGTTCTCTGAAATATGCAAAATTCTCAACATTTTTTCCTTTATTAGGTCAAGCTATTCATAGAAGTTGATGCCCAGATTGCTGCATATGGCAATTCTGGGAGTCAATATTTCAAAATTTTCCCGGGGGTGCATGCCCCCGGACCCCCCTAGCAGGTCTCGCGCCTTCGGCGCTCGTTGCATGACCACTCACATCGGACTGGCTTCGCTACTGGTTGCCAGTAGTGATATTGGACGGTTGTTTGAAGCGACTTCGTGATCGCCATCTTTATGTATTGGTACCTCTTCCGCTAGTTTCCAGGTTGAGGGGTACTTTGATGTTCTCAGAGAACAGTGATAATATTTGTGAGAGGATATAGTATAACATCAAGAGAGTCTTTCAAATATCGGAAGCCTATTTTGTCTGGTCCCGGGGCTTTGTGCGATGGGGTTTCCAAAATTATTCTTCGTACCTCATTAGGGGTAACATCTCTCAGTTGGAACATTTCCTCCGATGTTATATTATTGTGGATTGTTGATGGTTCAGGTGGAGGAATTGAAACTCCATTTTCTTCCGCTAATTCCTTCACTTTATCTGCTGTTAACCTTCCTACTGAAGTGAAGTAGGTATTGAACGCCTCGGCTATTTTGCTATGATCATTTTGGTAGCAAAGTTTGGTGGATTTTTTAGCAGGTGTGCATCTCTTAATCACCTTCCATGTGGACCTAGAATTTCCTTTGCAATTCTAAATTTGAGTGCGTACGTGATTAATTTCTGCCTTTCTTAGGTTGATCTTGACGGAGTTCCTCAAGCTTTTATACTTTACCCAGTCTTCCGTATTGTATGTTGCCCTGAAAACCTTCAGCATCATGTCTCTGAGATTCATTAGTAGTTTAATATCTTTGTTGATAAAAGGTTGAGGTCTACCTTTAATTCTTATGCGTTTAATTGGCGCATGGTCATTTAGTGTGTTTATGAACGATTGGTTGAATAGATAAAGTTTGTCGTCTACGTCCTCTGCGAAGAATACCATATTAAAGGGAAGTCGATCGTGATAACTCCGTAACGAACTGATTAGGATTATAGTGCTTGAGACTTCTCACTTATGCTGCGGTGAACGAACCGTCTGGTGCATCGCAAGGTCTAGTAGCAGCGAAAGCACGATTGGCGAAACAAGTCTTGACCATAACCAGGATGGAGTTGGTCTCTGCGCACATGGCCTCCAACCTCGTTGATGGATTCCCTGTGCAAGAAACGTATGATTGGCTCGACAGCATAGTGGCACTTCATTGGATCAAGGGAGGAAGAAGAGGAAGCAGTTCGTGGCCAACAGAGTCCAAAAGATCCAGTCCACACCTAACATCCAATGGCGCTATGTTCCAACGACTGCACGCTCCCGACGTGGGAAGCAGTAGCCCGCGTGCAGGCCCACTGATGGAGAGGAATAGTGGGCCTGCACGGAAGACCGGGTAAAATCTAAAACATCCCTTTTCTAAACACGCCCCCTTCGCGCGTCAAGTGTCAAAAAATAACCAATGACAGCAAAGCAAAAAATAAACAAACCCGCATGAAAACATTGCGGGATTTTCTCTGAGTATCCAAAATAAAAATAAAGTATGAATGAATATATCAACTCCAAAAAAGCAAGCAAACAAGTCTGATTTAAATAACTTTTGCCGAATTTGCAAGTGCTCATTCTCAACTAAATGCGGAACAGACAAGTTAAGACGAATTTAGACAGAAAATATACTTAAAACGTCAAATCGTGAGGGAAGCCGTGGTACCACATTAGCATTGATTTGCGCTTCCATCGGCATTGTTATAAATAAATCGTCACGTTTATCAGATCGTGTGTGCAATGCTTGTGGGCAGAAAGTACGAAATTTGTGTTAATTATTCAATTTGGTAAAGAACACGACAAACGAAGAGAATGTTGAGAGTCCCGCTCGTTTCAAACGGCAATTTCAAACGGCAATTTCAAACGGCGTTTCATAAAACATAAAATACCCGGTCTTCCGTGCAGGCCCACTATTCCTCTCCATCAGTGGGCCTGCACGCGGGCTAGGGAAGCAGAGGAGGAGAAGTGAAGAAAAACCAGCGAAGATAACCGTGCGTGCCCAGAAGATATTGTAACCCATGCTACTAAAGAAATCGAGGCCGAAGCCAAGATCACCAAAACCGTGCTGGGCGTAACACAAAATAATACGGACTATTTCGGTCACATCCTTGAGAATTCGCATTACGAAAAGCCATGAGAGTGTGCGCGTGGAAATAAAGTACAACGAAGCTGTGATAACGAAGACGACAAGGTCCGACTCAATCTACAAGAGAATCCCCAAGGTTTACTGGAATGCAGAGGACGCATTCTAGGGCATTATTCAGTCTACCTGTTTGACAAGCACGTCTTCACGACCAATATGGCGGTTAGATGGTGGAAGATGTTCATCTGCGCACCCATAATGGGGGAGTGGGGATGACTATGGCCTAGTACTGGGTCCCGCTACTCAGGCAACTAACACGCATTTATCAAAAAGGGTTATGGCTGTCGTAAATACCAAGCAAAAGCAGTTTTACAACCACCACCTGGTATGCCGTCGCCAGATAGGACCGAAGGAGGTCGTTCGTTAGAAGCAGTAGGAGTGGACTTTGCTGGTCCTATTAAATATAAGAGAGGAAAAGAAATGGTTAACGCCAAACTCCATGTTGTTCGTTGAGTCTACGATCCACGAAAGCGATCAAAGTATCTGGTAATGTATTAGCAAGCCATATGGCGTTGATGGTCAACAGAATACCTGCGCGGTTTACGAGAGCAACATAACCAAAACCATAAGAAGACATCATTCACAGTGGAAAAGGGTGACGTTATCATACAATCGGATGAACGAAATCGTGGCAAGTGGCTCCTTGGTATTGTCGAGGAGCTTCACAAAGGACGTGATGGGTTGTTCGTGCGATGAAACTTCACGCAAGGAAAACCTACCATGAACGAGCAGTAAACCACATTTACCCACACCATGTCCAGTTAGATCCTGAAACGTCGTCGTTTCTACCGAAGCGAGCCGACGCAGTAGCAGTGCAGATGAACTCTAGAACTAAATACTGAACCTTTATATAGCTCTTTATCTTTAATTTGTTACTGTTGGTTAGACAGTCGACTTTGTGAGACATATACCTCGATATCTAGAAAACAATTGTTTTGTTCACTCGAGCGGCGCGCGAGTCCGAACATAAAAATCGGAAAGTTCCGGATTATACCGGTGACTGTTGTGGTTAACTTGAGACGGCGTGTTTTTGGGATGTGATTTTGTGAGATTAAAATTGACTTTTAAAAAATAAATGCAAAGAACTACAAAGAATGTGATAGTACTGTGAAGTGTTGGGCGATACAGGGAGGAAATTAATCCCCGATAACGTGTTCAGACCGTCTTTGGTTGCTTAAAATTTTAATATTTACCGACCAATTACTTTCAAATCCTACGTTTTAACCGACGAAGGTCAATTTACCGACAGCTATATTAAAAATTGGGGGTAACATCCTCTACACCCGCCTCCCGTTCGGTAAGAGACAATCAATTATCACTCTAAAATAACATTTTCTTGATACAAAACTCAAAATTTCACTTTTCACTAAAATCGTTCTGATATTATTTATTCAAGGGAAGTGCATCGAAATATGATTTTCCAACCACGTGCATGAAACAATAACTATATTTATGATCAGTGTGTTGCCATAGCAACTGAGAATAAATAATTGCTTTTCTAATTTTTATTCCCAGCTCCCGAAATTGATTAGCTAAACGAAACTGTCTGGCTTTTCGTGATTATATTGAACTGCTGTATCAACAGTTCTAAATTATTCAGTATAAATTCAATTTTACTGCAAAATGAAGCTGTGTTTGGTGGAGTCAAGTTTTGTGGAAATACGCTTCTCACAGTCGGCTGAAAAAAACTTATGAGCAGAAACCAACACATATAGTGAATGAAAGAAACGAACTTTTTTCGCACAGTGCCTTCAATACATCCATACGGCATTACGTTTCTGACGTATTTCAAATAGGGCGAAGCATTCTCCTATAATTTAATTGACAGTAGAATCATAGATGTGTTAGTCTGAACAAAAGAACAGATGCAAAATTAAATTAAAACGTACATAGCAAGAGAAATAGAGAAATAATTCTTAAATCTCCGTAGTTCCAGAAAAGTTATCACTACGTATACGTGAAGCAAGTATTTTGGAGAAAGCTTAGAAAAAAATTTGAACTTTATACTAGCACACTTCATTGATGTACGTTGTTTATTTGGAACCGGCCGGGCTGGCCCGGTTACCTGTGCTCTGATTGGTCACGCAATTTAAACAATAATTATTGAAACGTCAATCAGGTTAATTTATGGACTGGTACGATCATTAAAGATACGTACTGCTTTGAGCACAGTCAAAAGTTGGAAAGGAGAGTGAGAATTTCGAGCAGAATTTGGTAGTTTAGTTTTTAACACAGAAGAAGAGAAGGTTAACAACAAAAATTGAAAAATATTACGAAGCTTTCTAATTGAAAGGTAAGACAAGCCGACCAACAAAACGTATGTTTTAAAACCGTTATTAGGGAGCTTTAGATTGGACTACGACTACGAGGACGAGGACGACTACGACATATTTCTGCTTAACGACTGCTACTATGTACAAACTCATAGTTGTACTCGCTTTGGCTCAACTGTTGTTATAAGGATGTGCTGTGCCAAAGGGAGGACGATAACAAGTTTGTAGTAGCAGATTTTTAACGAAAAATTCTCGTAGTCGTAGTCGTACTCGTAGTCAAAATAGCGTTGATAAAGCCACAAAGTTGTGCAATTGACAACAAATGGAATATTTTACGAATTATTTTGGAAAATTTAAAATCGCGGCACCTTCATGCCGCGGTCTAATTAATGCTCCTGACGGTTTTAACATATATTTCTGAAAATGTCATTGTTATACAACCAAATAGTTGTTCTAAAAAAAGTGTTCGGATATTTCTATTTATATCGCCGTTCTTTTGATACAGCTTTCTTTGAGGGTTATAATATATTTTAGATATTTTGGAAACATGAACACCCTTTTGAAGCGAAGATTTTCAGCTTTTTGAGAAAAATCCGTTAAAACCGGCCGGAGCATTAGTATTTTAAAATCAGTAGTGTCGAAAAAATTAACCCGAGAAAGTCGAATAATTATATTTTTTACAGTACTAATTATATACAACAGCTCTTAACCAATGAGATTACATAAAAGGCAATTTGTTTTGACAGTTCGTTCCATATTAGGGCACAGATTGATGTAAACAATAGTTTCTTCAGAGAAATAGTATAAACGTTCGCGCTACTTGCGTTTGTCGCGCTACTTGCGTTCGCGCTACTTGCGGGATAAAAAATAGGGCTAACCTCAGAACTCCTGCAGGGCCTTTTATGTATTTAAGGTAACCTGAATAAATAATTTGATTGATTGATTGATTGATTGTCCAAACTTGGTAAAATGTTAGAACTACTACAGGGCTATAATAAACACAAAAATAAAACTTTGTGTGAATATTTACAATTCAGACCTTAATAATATAAATATGTGACTGTGAGGTCAGCAGTGTTAATGCAACACCTTTGGCATTTTGTTCCCTTCCAGAGATTTGTTCCGTGAATAATGTGAAAAGTAAGTGACAACCTGTATTTTTATAGACTTTAATAATACGAAATACTAACCTGAAACTCTTTTTGTCACTAGTACGACGTCGTTATTGGCAAATTCCTAATCTAAATACTTTCGCGTGTGATTCCATGAGCATATTCTGTTTACGACATTGGTTAGATTGGCAAAACGAATACTGAAACGGTTAGGGGATGAAACAGTTGGGGACGAAACGGTTAGGGGACGAAAACGCGCAATAACACACCTCAACTTCCAGTGTTGGAAATTGAAAATTTCCCTTAACTCACCTAAACTCGCCTTAGCTCGCCCAGTGACTCCCTAACTCGCGGCAAGTTTAGACCCCAGCTAGAGTAGGCCTATTATTTTAAGATCTGCATAGGTGTTTCCGTTTAAACAACTGAGCCACACAGTAACAGCTGTATTTTTAGTGCGCTTCAGTAAAATATGCTGTATATGATCATATGTTAAATTTTGGACATCTCGCTCGAGAGACCAGAACTTCAAGGGTTTTTTGTAGAAGGAAATTTAATGCGAAATCTATATACCGCTATTTAGTTCAACTATATATCGCAGCGACTGTAGGTTTCGGCTCGCATTTTTTTTCGTCGTCTGACACAAAATGGCCTACGTCATCTTTTTGACGTCATACGCCAAAACTATCCAACAATTACTTTGTTTTTAGTCCTTAATATCCAAACGTTTATCCATAACTATTCCCTAAACAATTTTAAGGAGCTTAAAAATCCGAAGTTTTCAGGTAAATATTTCTTTTTTATTATCTTTACAGGCTACATTAAATATGTTTTCTGTAGAGGAACGCAGAATTTAATCGTTTGGCAAATCCAGGCTCTTTATATTATATATTTATCGATTTATATCGAGATTTGAAAGGAGGATTTATAGTAAAAATACAAATGAAAACTGTGTTCATTTTATGCTCTTAGATCGACATAAATTTATGAGTATATCACTACTGTTAATCACAAGTTTGGTCAGACAAATTAAAGTATTTAACATCCTAAAGTCCACTACATTTATCTGACAATGACAGGAATTGATATACATTAAAATTACTACAGGTAACCATAGTTAATAGAGATGAAATAGTTAGGAAACTTGGCTTTCGCTTTTGTTCTACCTTTTTGTTTGCATTTGTGCACGGTTACAGTTAGTGAATATATTGTATTTTTATGAATAGACCAATTGAAATTTTTGGGCTTAATCTCCAAACCATGTTTCTGAAATATTAATGATGTAAAACAAAAGATTTGTTTCCCATTTGACGAGTTTCCTAACCCTGTTCTCTTTATTACTATGACGTAACTATGAATCGGTCATTGTGAATCCCGCCTCCTGCAACCACGCAAATTGCAGGGCAAAGTGGGAGACCAACAAATGTTATAACAAGTTTGTTGTTCATCAATATGCGGGGGAATCACAAGGGGAATGCACTCAGCTTTTGTGGTCGCCCCACTGGTGTCCGCCACTGATGGCGCATAAAGCTAATGGGCAAGCTAATGAATGGCAAGCAGTCGCTAGGATTTTTGATTTTTCAGACACATTTTGTATTTTTGGGGTGCAATAAATACTCAACACTTCCCCACATATATGGAAGAGTTGCAAAACTACAGTAGTCTTGGGGAAAAGTCAACCTCGTACCCAGGGTATTTGCTCTCACACACTCTGGAGCTGGAAAAGTGTGGCAGGCAGACCCCCCATTGACCCTCACCCATGGCTTCGCTAAAGGGATGGGGATGCCAGACATTTTTCCACTGGAGTACAATTATTATGAAATTAATCTACCTGCATACATGCCATTCCCCATGGCCTCATCACTAATCAGATATATCACTAGCAAAGGTAACCAGTGGACAATTATACGAAATAAAATTTGTTGAGGTTTGGTATTAGTCGACCATATTATGGGTTTTCAATTTTCCAAAGTGTATGTACTGGTTCTTAAGTGACATCATTACTCTAGCTACTGCACGCACATCTCTTATATGACTAATATGCTAATGGTGCAGGCATACCAAGCGGTCAGCCACCAGAAAAATTGAAAGGTCGACAAGTCGGACAAAACGTATGCTTTTTGTTAATCAACACAACGAAATCATTCACATTAACATTCATTCGGAGACTCGAACCATCTATTGGGGGGGGGTTGAATTATAGAAGCTGGCCGTTTTCATTGTCAGTTGGGGAAAATGTTCTCTGCTCCCCTCTAAAAAGTTGGCCCCGTACACCTAATGCTAATGAGTAAAGTTGTGCACTATTGTGGGAAGAGATTACAAATTAAATACCCCCAGCAAGTGGAAAACCTTGCAAAACTGCAAAACCTTGACCTCTAAGAGCGAAGAGTACAATGGACGTGCATTACAAAAAGCTACGAACAAACAGTTCGAAGTGTTAAGAAACAGTCATAAACACGTCCACTGTGCTTTTCGCGCTTTACAAAGGTCGAGGTTTGCGGATGTGAGTTTTGGGAGTAAGGATGTGAGTTTCGGCAGGCAGTTAGGCAGTACGAAAATTGCATATAATTAATAGGCGAAGTTAGTACGAAGTCTCCAGGCATCCACGATTTTTACCATAAATGGATAAATCACGTGTCTGCAGGCACATGAATTAATTGTTATAGTATCAGTTGCACTGCAGATGTGTAAAACAATATTATATTTCATAGTAGACCTTTACGTTATAATGTGTTTTCGCCACATATGCGACATTATATCCATACTACGATTACGACACATATATAATTGAAATTAATCTGCCATCTCAAGTGAGTTACCCGCAATTTATTACAACGTACAACTGCGGTCATATTGTTTATATCGGTCCAAATTTGCGACAAACCAAAGTATACAAACTGTCAATGAGATAAGATTTTTTCATTGTTAAATAAATCCTAAATTAAGTCCTGCCATACGTAAATACTACATTATAAGTCTATGAAATTAACGTATATATATATACACATAATTACATTCGTACATAAAATTGAAACACTACAAAACTGATGCATTTTTACGAACAACAAGTCAAAAGACAAGAAAGACACATAGAACAAAACGTTTTCCATGTCCTTGGCCTATCAGCAGCAAAACATGCATTTAGTTTCTCAGTATGATGTTTGTTAAGTTTAAATTTCAGCGCTTGAATAGAAAGAGAGGATTTTTTCATCCGGCAGGCTGTAATTCCATATAGGGGCACAATCTTATTAAAAAATTGATTTCGAAAAGAAGATAATCTTCAGAGGTTTGATCGGTATGAATCAGTAGAGCTAAAGCGAGTGTGATGATGAGTAGAATTGTCAAGTATATAGTCTCCAGGAGTTAAGTCGTAATATCCAGCTTTACATTTGTAGAAAAACGTAATATCTTTTATCTCGAACCAGTATGAGATGAGGAGTAGTTGAAGTTGCTTCAAACGGTTGTTGTAGATGACTGGTTTATTGTAGGGACAAAGAAAGTCCCTAGATGTTGTTTGGGGTGCCCAGAGCTCACTGCCATAACACATGTGTGCACGAACAGGTGTCAGACCATGTTGACCATGAAGAAGAGGTTTGACTATAGATAAAACTCGGTTGTGGACAACATGCTCAAGAACTTTTGACACGAGAGATAACAGGAAAATTGGACAGTAGTTACTGATGACATGACTTTCGCTGTTTTTTGGAACAGGAACGACGTTGGCGTACTTCCAATCTGCAAGAACCTTACCAAGGGTAAAATATTTATTAAATAGAGCAGTGAGCGACGGAGCAAGGACTTCCGAACACTCTTTTAATAATCTCGCCGATATCCCATCTGGACCCGTAGCTTTCGATGTAGATAGATTAGATAGCAGACCAACAACTTCTTCGACCGAAATTTCAATGGACTCTTTTATTATTATTATTATTGAGGGTTTAATTACACTTTTTCGCAAATAAAATTTGAATTACAAACTAAGTGTTTACAAGGTTAAGAAAGTTAAAAAGAGAAGAGAAATATTTACATTGTATATAATTATAAGTATATTTATAATATAACATTTATAGTACGCGCGTGCTGATTGGTCGAGAAGCGTGTTTCTATAACTGTATAGAAACACGGAAATTTTCCCGCCAAAATTTAAAATGATAAAAAACCCAAATTTAATGCGAATTATAAAACTTTGAATACTATTTAAAAACAATTTTAATGCTTTTACACATCTTTGACTGTTAATTTTCAAACAGAGTTGTTTTCTTGCAGCGAAATTGACGAGCAAAGGTCAGCATGCGTACGTAATGAGAATTTGTAAAATAATCGAGTTTAAAAAATGTCTTTTGAGTTACATTATAAAAGAAATAGAAAACATTTTTTCCTGTGTTTCTATACACTTATAGAAACACTTGTGGGAGTTTGGGAGAACTCGAAATAACGTGGAAAAACTCCCCCCACGGGCTCGTTTTCCCACTGATTATTTCTCGTTCTCCCAAACTCCCACGCGTGTTTCTATAAGTGTATAGAAACACGGAAAATGTTTTCTATTTCTTAAATAGAGATAAGCTAAAAGTTATTATTAGATGGAATAAGAAAACGATTGGAGAGCTTACTAATTGTAATTACTTATTTATCTTGGCAATTGTGCTTGGAAAGAAGCTATTTTTAAAGCGTTCTGTTCTACACTTGTATAATGATAAGTCATTTGAATTCCTGGTATTGTATTGGCGAGCAGTTGCTCTGGTTTGCAACACGTGTTCCTTTAGAGGGCCATGTTTAATAACTTTGCTCAAAGTTTTTATGCAGATTGTGTTTCGTCTATTATCTAATCTTTCACAGCCAGTCATCACCAATGTTTCGTCTTAAGAATGGCCAGGAAATATGATACGCATTACACGTTTTTGCACTCTTTCCAATTCATCGGAATGGTATTGGGGCAACGAGTTGCTCCAAACTTCGCAACTATATTCCAAAATCGAACGAATGAGGGCGAAATATATTTTAATAAGGTCAGCTGGTAGGATACCGCTCCGTCGCAATATTCTGAGAATGTGCAAGCGTTTGGAAACTTTCGCAATTATGGATCGAATATGGACGTCCCATTTCAGATTATTTTGGATAGTTAGACCTAATATTTTGTGGGATTGAACTATTTCTACTTCGCGTCCTGCAATTGTTAAGGGTTGGAATTCGACGGTTCTTTAAAGGTAACATATTCTAAGTACCTTGCATTTTTGGGGGTTGAGAGACATCCGTCGCAATATTCTGAGAATGTGCAAGCGTTTGGAAACTTTCGCAATTTTGGATCGCATATGGATTTTTCAGACACATTTTGTATTTTTGGGGTGCAAGAAATACTCAACATTTCCCCACATATATGGAAGAGTTACAAAACTACAGTAGTCTTGGGGAAAAGTCATGGGGATGCCAGACATTTTTCCACTGGAGTACAATTATTATGAAATTAATCTACCTGCCATTCCCCATGGCCTCATCACTAATCAGATATATCATTAGCAAAGGTAACCAGTGGACAATTATACGAAATAAAATTTGTTGAGGTTTGGTATTAGTCGACCATATTATGGGTTTTCAATTTTCCAAAGTGTATGTACTGGTTCTTAAGTGACATCATTACTCTAGATACTGCACGCACATCTCTTATATGACTAATATGCTAATGGTGCAGGCATACCAAGCGGTCAGCCACCAGAAAAATTGAAAGGTCGACAAGTCGGACAAAACGTATGCTTTTTGTTAATCAACACAACGAAATCATTCACATTAACATTCATTCGGAGACTCGAACCATCTATTGGGGGGGGGGTTGAATTATAGAAGCTGGCCGTTTTCATTGTCAGTTGGGGAAAATGTTCTCTGCTCCCCTCTAAAAAGTTGGCCCCGTACACCTAATGCTAATGAGTAAAGTTGTGCACTATTGTGGGAAGAGAGAGAATTGCCAACAAGCTACAAATTAAATACCCCCAGCAAGTGGAAAACCTTGCAAAACTGCAAAACCTTGACCTCTAAGAGCGAAGAGTACAATGGACGTGCATTACAAAAAGCTACGAACAAACAGTTCGAAGTGTTAAGAAACAGTCATAAACACGTCCACTGTGCTTTTCGCTCTTTACAAAGGTCGAGGTTTTGCGGATGTGAGTTTTGGGAGTAAGGATGTGAGTTTCGGCAGTTAAGAAAATGGCATAAATGGATAAATCACGTCTCAGGCACATGAATTAATTGTCATAGTATCAGTTGCACTGCAGATGTGTAAAACAATATTATATTTCATAGTAGACATTTACGTTATAATGTGTTTTCGCCACATATGCGACATTATATCCATATTACGATTACGACACATATATTGCTGCGAAAAACCAAAGTATACAAACTGTGAGATTTTTTCATTATTAATTTTACAATCAGCGATTGTAGGCACAGAAAACAGGGCAAATATAGTCCTAAATTAAGTCCTGCAATACATAAATATCGCCAAAATTCCCTACGCTTTCGCAAACATTAATGCAAGATCTCTAAAGAATAAAACTGCTGCTTTTGTGAATCATATTCTGGATAATAAAATTGATTTATGTATCTATAAAGGAATTATAAAGGAAATAGACACCGTCAGCATTGCTGCACTTTGCCCTCCGGGCTACTTTTTTCAATCCTTTCCACGACAAACTGACCGACCGGGGGGTGGTACTGGTGTTATGTTTAAAACTAACTTTAAAGTCTTACTACTGGATGGCGAAGAAAAAAGGTCGTTTGAATTTTCTGAGTGGAACTTTGTAATATCTGGTCATCATATGAAAGTTGTCGCGGTCTATTGCCCACCTTATTCTCAGGCACACCCTGTTACCTCTTGTATATTCTTCCAAGAATTTTCTAATTATCTTGAAAGCATTGTTATGTGTCCAGAAATCTTAATAATTACTGGAGACTTTAACTTTCATTTTAATGACCAGTCTGACATTGATACTAAAAGATTTATTGATATGCTGGAAACATTTGGGTTGAAGCAACATGTCACAGTTCCAACACATTCTTCAAATCATACATTGGACTTATTGATTACTAGATCCTCAAATGATATTAACATCTCCTCGCTGGAAACCACTTTCTTCTTGTCAGATCACTGCTTTGTAGAATGTTACTTGTCTATATCTCATCCAGATCTCTCTACTAAAGAGATATGTTTGCGCGAGACGAAAAAGATTAACCTTGACAACTTTAAGGCTGACATCTTGCAGTCAAATTTGTGTATGAATGATTCATGGTCCAATGTAGATGATCTGATGGAAAGTTACAATGACACACTAGTGTCCATTTTTGATAAACATGCTCCTATTCGAAAGAAGATTATTGTCGCTAAACGTAGACTGCCATGGTTCAATGCAAATGTTAAACATCTAAAAACGGAACGAAGGAAGCTAGAAAGAACAATGAGGAAATCTAAACAAAATTTTGATCGAGCTGCATATCGTAAGATATGCAATAAATATTCTGCACTATTAATGAGGCTCGAAAGAAATACTATACTGACCTTATTGATGAATGCTCAAATGATTCGAAGAAATTGTTTAAGGTTGTGACATCGCTTTGTAAGACGCCGAGGGAAGAACCACAGCTGCCACCGCATGATGATTTATGTCAACTTACTAATATGTTCGGTGAATATTTTTACCGCAAAATTGAACTCATTAGGAAGGATATCGACAATATTACCATTGATCCACAGCCGGTTGAATATCGTAGACCAGAAGTTAAGCTAGAATCGTTTACTCCTCTTTCGGACCAAGAGGTTCATGACATAATCATGCAGTCGTTCAACGCATCTTGTGAATTGGACCCAATTCCATCATGGTTAGTAAAGCTGTGCTCTAATGAATTAACACCTATTGTTACGAAAATCATCAACTTATCCTTGCAAGAAGGACATTGCTCTATTAAAGCCATTTTTAAAAAAACTTGGCCTGGAAGTGGTTTTTGAGAACTTTAGACCTGTTTGTAACCTATCTTTTATATCTAAATCCACTGAAAAGGCTGTTATTGAGCAGTTGTTTGAGCACTGCGACGAAAATGCACCTCTACCAAGCAGTCAATCAGCATATCGGAAGAACTACTCTACTGAGACTGCTCTCCTGAAAGTTCAAAACGACATTTTAATGAGTATGGACAAACAAGAAGTAATCTTGCTCGTGTTATTAGATTTAAGTTCGGCCTTCGACACAATTGACCACCAACTTATGCTTGATACCTTGGAGTTTGATTTTGGGGTAACGGGTAAAGCACTTTTGTGGATTAAATCTTTTCTTTCGGACAGGAAGCAACGAGTTTATATCAAGAAGGAGTATTCTAAGGACTATGATGTCAACCATGGAGTGCCTCAGGGAAGTTGCCTTGGACCTGTCCTCTTTTTACTGTATATATCCCAGTTATTTGACGTTGTTAGCAGGCATGTCTACATGTCTTTCCGCCCTGAATCTTCTATGGCACAAAGTCAAGCAATATTGGCATTAGAAGAATGTATTGCTGACATACGTTCCTGGTTGCTTACTCATAAACTGATGTTTAAGGATTCTAAAACGGAATTTTTAATTATTGGTACACGACAACAACTTTCAAAAATTCAAATCGACTCTGTTAAAGTCGGAGGCGTTGATATCAAACCTGTGGAAAAGGTCCGAAATCTAGGTTCATGGTTCGATAACATGTCTATGAATATTCATGTTGGGAAAGTCTGCAGTAAAGCATTCAGAGGACTATACAACATACGTCAAATAAGAAAGTTCCTATCGATGGACTCGACGACAACCCTCATACATGCTTTTGTGACGTCTCACTTAGACTATTGTAATTCTCTTTTAGCTGGAATCCCTCAGTACCAACTTCAAAGACTCCAGAGAGTTTTAAATGCTGCTGCTAGGCTCATATACCAAAGTCCAAGATTTTCCCGTATAACACCAATTTTAATCAGTCTCCACTGGCTGCCTGTCAAGTTTCGAGTCGATTTTAAAATTGCCCTATTGGTTTATAAAGCTCTTAATGGTAGCGCTCCTAGTTATATCTCGGCGTTACTGACATTAAAACCGGCCAGCAATAAGATCAGATGACCAAGATCTCCTTCAAGTTCCTGTCACTAAACTAAAGACCGTAGGAGACAGAGCTTTTACATCTGCTGCTCCTCGAATATGGAACACTTTGCCATTAGAAATCAGACAAAGTGAAAACATTAGTATTTTTAAAAAACAATTAAAGATATTTCTTTTTAAGAACGCTTTTAATCTCTAGTAGAACTATAGTATTTTAAATTTTAGTTGAAGAATCATAGTATGATGAGATTGTACAGCGCTTTGAATATATATATAATTAAGCGCTATATTTAAATAAATATTATTATTATTATTATTATAAATACGAAATACTACATTATAAGTCTATGAAATTAACGAATATATACATTTACAGAGTACACGGGGCTTCGGTGGCGCAATCGTCAGAGCACGCGCCTTTCACCTCTGATATCGTGGGTTCAAGTCCCGTTGGGGACGACTTATGATAGCCATGTGAAAAGAGTTAGTCAACGCTCTGCCGAAAGTCGTGGGTTTTCTCCGGGTACTCCGGTTTCCTCCCACAGGGAATGTTGACAGGGTGGGTTGGGTTTAACCCCTAACTGGCCCTTCCATCGTAGCTGTGCTCCGTGATGGCGAGCAAAGGGTGGCTGCCATATGCGCCCTAGAAAGCCTTCGACTTGGTCACGTTGAGCTGTGTCCTTCGCAATTCAGCTTAGCTCTCAGCTGCAAGTAAGGATAATAAGCACCCCTGCTTACTTACTTACTTACTTACTTACTTACTTACTTACTTACTTACTTACATAATTACATTCGTGCATAAAATTGAAACACTACAAAACTGATGCATTTTTACGAACCACAAGTCAAAAGACAAGAACAACACATAGAACAAAACGTTTTCCATGTCCTTGGTCTATCAGCATCAAAACATGCATTTAGTTTCTCAGTATAATGTTTGTTAAGTTTAAATTTCAGCGCTTGAATAGAAAGAGAGGATTTTTTTCATCCGGCAAGCTGTTCCATAGGGGCACAATCCTATTAAAAAATTGATTTCGAAAAGAAGATATTCTTCAGAGGTTTGGTCGGTATGAATCAGTAGAGCTAAAGCGAGTTTGATGATGAGTAGAATTGTCAAATATATAGTCTTCAGGAGTTAAGTCGTAATATCCAGCTTTACATTTGTAGAAAAAGTAATATATTTTATCTCGAACCAGTATGAGATGAGGAGTAGTTGAAGTTGCTTCAAACGGTTGGTGTAGATGAGGTGTATTGTAGGGACAAAGAAGGTCCCTAGATGTTGTTTGGGGTGCCCAGAGCTCACTGCCATAACACAGGTGTGCACGAACAAGTGTCAGACAATGTTGACCATGAAGAAGAGGTTTGATTATAGATAAAACTCGGTTGTGGACAACATGCTCAAGAACTTTAGACACGAGAGATAACAGGGAAATTGGACAGTAGTTACTGATGACATGACTTTCGCTGTTTTTTGGAACAGGAACGACGTTGGCGTACTTCCAATCTGCAAGAACCTTACCAAAGGTAAAAGATTTACTAGAAATACACTCATGCAGAATCCCCTCGCCTATTCGAACTCAGGAATTATACTTCCCAAAATTTATTGTAACATGAAGTATTCGGTCAATCATTGTAACCATAGCAACACACAATTTTTTTACTTTTGGTACAAAATGATAAAAGAGTAATATAAATATTTGTACTTTTAACTATAAAATTATGAATTGCCCCACTATATAAGTAGATATGTTATTACGTACTCTTTTAGCTTTGGTTGTTGTAAAATTTAACCTTAGACATTTCCCAAAAACGGCAAAAAAATTTCAGAAAACTTCAACTGTTTTTTGACAGTATATTTTTTTAAATTTATCTTTAAAATGAAGTTTTTGACATTACGTTTCTTCAAAATTCAAATTTAAACGTACTTGCTAAAATACCTTTTAGGTTTAATCGATATTATAATAACCTCACAGAGTGACATACGCTTTTGCAAATCCACAAACTTTTTAATATGAAAAATAGACACTTACCCGTTTAAAACACTTCAAAAGTGTCATTTTTTCAGCCATTCGACTCCTTCTCGTTTATCTTGTTTTGAAGACTCTATTCATTTTTTATGAATAACAAAATCTTTATCCGTAAATCTTTTAAAAATGTTTATCGGTTTATCCGTATGTTTCTCACTTTCTCTCGACCTGAATTCGCGCATGCGTATAACGTACAAAACCCTGAACCGTCCATGGCATCGCGGCGGACGACTTTGGATTCCACTGTGTTTTCACATACCCGGGTGTAAATATCCGAGCGGAATTAGTACCCTCGTACGGCGCTTCGCGCCGGCTCGGGGATTAAATAGAGCAGTGAGCGACGGAGCAATGACTTCCGATCCGAACACTCTTTTAATAATCTCGCCGATATCCCATCTGGACCCGTAGCTTTCGATGTAGATAGATTAGATAGCAGACCAACAACTTCTTCGACCGGAATTTCAATGGACTCTTTTATTATTATTATTATTATTATTGATGGTTTAATTACACTTTTTCGCAAATAAAATTTGAATTACAAAGTGTTTACAAGGTTAAGAAAGTTAAAAAGAGAAGAGAAATATTTACATTGTATATAATTATAAGTATATATAGAGATAAGCTAAAAGTTATTATTAGATGGAATAAGAAAACGATTGGAGAGCTTACTAATTGTAATTACTTATTTATCTTGGCAATTGTGCTTGGAAAGAAGATATTTTTAAAGCGTTCTGTTCTACACTTGTATAATGATAAGTCATTTGAATTCCTGGTATTGTATTGGCGAGCAGTTGCTCTGGTTTGCAACACGTGTTCCTTTAGAGGGCCATGTTTAATAACTTTGCTCAAAGTGTTTATGCAGATTTTGTTTCGTCTATTATTTAATCTTTCACAGCCAGTCATCACCAATGTTTCGTCTTAAGAATGGCCAGGAAATATGATACGCATTACACGTTTTTGCACTCTTTCCAATTCATCGGAATGGTATTGGGGCAACGAGTTGCTCGAATCAGGGCGAAATATATTTTAATAAGGTCAGCTGGTAGGATACCGCTCCGTCACAATATTCTGAGAATGTGCAAGCGTTTGGAAACTTTCGCAATTATGGATCGAATATGGACGTCCCATTTCAGATTATTTTGGATAGTCAGACCTAATATTTTGTGGGATTGAACTATTTCTAGTTCGCGTCCTGCAATTGTTAAGGGTTGGAATTCGACGGTTCTTTAAAGGTAACATATTCTAAGTTCCTTGCATTTTTGGGGGTTGAGAGACATCCGTCGCAATATTCTGAGAATGTGCAAGCGTTTGGAAACTTTCGCAATTTTGGATCGCATATGGACGTCCCATTTCAGATTATTTTGGATAGTTAGACCTAATACTTTGTGGGATTTAACTATTTCTAGTTCGCGTCCTGCAATTGTTAAGGGTTGGAATTCGACGGTTCGTTTAAGGTAACATATTCTAAGTTCCTTGCATTTTTTTGGGTTGAGAGACATCCAATTGTTAGAACACCATGATTCGATAAGGTTAAGGGTTGGTTGAGCTACTGACGATATATTCCCAGTAAGGTGTTCGGAGACCGTGCTATCATCTACAAACTTCCACAATTTTGTATCAGGCGAGCTTATCTTCAAATCATTGACCATGACGAGGAATAAAATTGGGCCCAGTTTTGTCCCTTGGGGTAGCCCAGCTGTCACGGGGAGCCAATCAGAAATCTTGTAATGCGTCAGTGAAGCTCAACTCACACGAGGTGTCTGAAAATCCGGAGCCATTTATCCACTGGATGGTTGGATAGTTGAAATCACCAAGTAAAATAATGTCCTTTAGATTATTGTAAAATGAAGTATTCAGTCAATCACTGTAACCATGGTAACACGCAACACTGTGTATTTCTTTTACTTTTTGTACAAAATGGTAAAATAGTGATAAGATTTGTACTTTTAACTCATCCAATTGTTAGAACACCATGATTCGATAAGGTTAAGGGTTGGTTGAGCTACTGACGATATATTCCCAGTAAGGTGTTCGGAGACCGTGCTATCATCTACAAACTTCCACATTTTTGTATCAGGCGAGCTTATCTTCAAATCATTGACCATGACGAGGAATAAAATTGGGCCCAGTTTTGTCCCTTGGGGTACCCCAGCTGTCACGGGGAGCCAATCAGAAATTGATCTACCAATCTTTACTCGTTGTCTTCGGTTCGTTAGGAAATTGATTATCCAAGGAATAAGGGATCTTCTAACACCCAAATCAATCAGTTTATCAATTAGGACATTAGAGCCGATTCGGTCGAAGGCTTTCGAGAAGTCCAAGAAGCAGATGCGAATGTGTTTATTCTTTGAGTCGAGGTGAGATAACCAGGTGTGGAGCATGTCTAGGAGACAACAAGTGGTCGATAGCCCTTTTAGACATCCAGCCGGGGTCAATCTTTCCATTTAGGTCATCCAGCATCTATCTGACCACGAAGTCTTCTAAGACTTTAGATAGGCCCCCAGTAAGGGATATAGGTCTAGTGTCGCTTTCGCACTGTGGCTGGTTGGTCTTTGGGATTGGAATGACGTTAGCTTCTTTCCAAATACTCGGTACGACACTAGAAGAGAGTGATTTATTAAAAATGCTGGCGATTGGCTCTGCTAGGATATAAGCAAACTCTTTCAGAATTCGGCTTGGAATTTTGTCGTGATCTGTTGCTTTATGTGTTTGAAGCACACGAAGTTTGTTGCAAACTTCGTAGGGTTGAATAATAGGGATGTCGTTTCTTGAAGGTAGGAACACCGGCAAGGAGTCTTTGTCGAGGGGTGGTATATCTGAATTTACAGACACATAAAATTCGTTGAGGACGGATGCGAGACTTTCGCCGTTCAAAATTATACCATCGCGCTCCAGGGAGAAATATCTAGTTTTCTCAGGCTTTCCTGACATTTTGTTTACCATTTTCCACCATTTGCGGGTGTCGCTAGACTTTAAATGGCTGACTTTATTTCTGCGAAATGACTTCTTCTTTTCCGCTATTTCAAATTGGACTTTGTTTTTCAGTAATCGCCAAAGAGGGGTATTGTTACTGTGGAATGCTTTCTGACGGTCTTTTATAAGGTTCCTGATTTCGGGCGTTATCCAAGGTTTGTCAGTGGTATGTCGTTTCACTGTTCTAGAAGGGAAAAAGCGATCGATTGCCTGGGCCATTTGTGATGTGAAGGAGGATGCTAAATCGTCCACCGTGGCGTTAGGAGCTGCTTCCTCGAACCATACACGCGTTGAGGCCCACCTTCCAAAGGCATCTATACTAGATTGAGGAAACCGACGCGTCGTATACTTGATGGATTTAGATTCAGAACAATTGCTAGAGTTATTTGAGGAGGGGGTCCATAGTACGATGTTATGGTCGATGATGCAAGTAGGGCTAGGAGTTGCGGGGTTCGATAATACTTCGATAAGTTGGTAATGATGATATCAAGAATTGATTAATCTCTAGTGGAGGCTTTGACAACTTGCTTTAAATTATGTCTTGCTGACAGGAGAGATATTTCTAGGTCGTTAAAATCCCCAAGAAGAATGATACCACAGTTATGGTATCGGTTGCACAGCGAATCAATGGTAGAAGATAACTATTCGGTCATTCTGAGGTAGACCAGGTGGATGGTAAACAACACAAATTGCTATGCCACAAAGGGGTCTAGGGAAGCGAGAGGGACGCAGCCAAAGCCACAAGCATTCGAAGTTATCGTTTTCGAGATCTGTTCGGCGGTTGGCATGGAGAAACTCGGATAGATATATGCACACACCACCTCCTCGACGATTTGTGCGGTCTTTACGAAAAAGGTTATATCCGTAATTTGAGGCAAGGCTATCATCGATGTCGTCACTAAACCATGTTTCATGCGGAATGATAGAGCCATTAGTAGATGGAGTACAACATGGGTTGTTGGGGCGAGGAAGGAACACAGAGGCAAATAAAGCATCAGCTTTAGCAGGTAGTAAACTTCGCGTCAGCTATAGTGTCATGGTATCAGGTAATGTAGACTTATTTTGATTTGAAAAATTTCAAGAATTCTTTAGAGTCAGATTTTATTTTTTCAGCAAGGTTCCTAATATATTCACGTTTCTTGGTTTTTATCTTTCGTTCAGCTGTCCTACGTAGTTCACGAAAGTTCTCCCATAGTATTGCCCAATTAGATCTTTTGCCCGTTTTCTCATAGTTTCCTTCTGATGGAGTAAATGGATAATTTCGCTTGTGAAATAAAGCGGAGCGTAAGTTCTCGATATTTGCCTACTAGGAATATAGGTATCAACAGCAGCAAGAAAAGTATCTCTCCATTTGGACCATGCAATGTCGATATTTTTCACTGTTAACAATGTTAGTCAATGGCAAGAATTTTAAAGATTCTCGGAGAGCTACAAAGTCACCCTTGTTGTAGTTGTACGTTTTTCTTTTCGCTGGCATTTTTGGTGTTTGGTCAAGTAACATGTCAAACGTAATCGCCTTATGATCAGAATGGAGGGAGACAGCTTCGTCATCCGTGGATCCGATGTTTACTACAAGGTACTCATTGGTTGTCAGTACCAGGTCAAGTATGTTTGAGCCACGAGTTGGTGAAGTTACCAGTTGTAAAAAGCCATGATCTTGTAATGCATCAGTGAAGCTGATGAACTCACACGAGGTGTCTGAAAATCCGGAGCCATTTATCCACTGGATGGTTGGATAGTTGAAATCACCAAGTAAAATAATGTCCTATAGATTATTGTAAAATGAAGTATTCAGTCAATCACTGTAACGCAACACGGTGTATTTCTTTTACTTTTTGTACAAAATGGTAAAATAGTGATAAGATTTGCACTTTTAACTATAAAATTATGAATTGTCCAACTATATAAAGTAGGTGTGTTATTATGTACTCTTTTAGCTTTGATTTGCTGTAAAATTCAACTTTAGACATTTCACAAAATTTTCATAATGAAGTTTGAAATGAAGTTTTTGAGATTATGTTGTTTCTTCAAAATTCAAATTTAAACTTGCTAAAATACCTTTTAAGCTTAAGGGGGTCTTAGACAAAATTTAAAAAACCCACCTATTTTCAAATTAGCCATATTATGCATCATTAATGATCCTTTTTCGTTTTCTGGTGTTAATTCCCGCAGCCACTCCGTTGTGTAGGACCAACTTTATACGTATTTAAACTGATATATTTATTTGACCGTGAGAGGAATAGATGCCGGCGGTACTTGCTCCGCGTTGCCGTCGAGTTCTGTTGGACCAACTGCGTCGTCGCTGTCCACACGTTGTATATACACGATAATATGTCCATTGTTAGATCGCGCACCGCGGCATCATACCATCTGAAATCGCCGTCAAAGCAGTTCGCCTGCATAAACGGTAAACCTTCATCTTGAAAATTATTTCAATAACTTGGGTAAGCGAAGCGCTCAGTATAAATGATATGATCTTGTTAGCATCCTGCAAGTTATGCGTTAATTAACTTGTATTATATTGCGCGTTATGATTGGTCAATTTTTTAGTAGGAAGCGTTACCATGAAATATCAAGGGTTGCCCACGTGAAAGCATGCCCAATGATGAAAATGATCTTTGAACTATCTGTCAATATTAAGGGGGGTCCACTACAAAATTGTAAAAGAAAATCCTATTTTGAAATTAGCCATATTATGCATCATTAATGATCCCTTTTTCGTTTTCTTGTGTTAATTTTTCTATTTGTTTGGGGGAAAATGGATAAATAGGGGAAAATAGCAGCTTGTTTGAAATTTTGTCCCTTAGCAACCACCATAGCAACGACATGTTATTGGAAAATCGCGAGCATTGGAGCATTTACGAAAAAGTTTTTTTCTCCAAATGAGTACCCATCTACCCCTGCCTAGCTATGTAGTGATTTTAAACCATTTTATTTCAAATTACACCAAGTACAAGTCGGTTAAGAAACGTGTTATTCTTCTGATCACATGGTATATTTAGGCGGGAGAGGCGTTATAAACTTATAATTATAATGGCGTGAAAGCAGTTGTAAATTGTGTTCATGCTATATATTTTCTATAATTACGGTTCCACTTATTCCACCCCGAATTAGTGTTAGTATATTTTGTTAGCATATGAAAATATAGGGGAGCTCCATGCCCAATTTTTCATTTGTGCTTATAATATAAGTAAATAAAAGGTTTCCCACTGCAGTGTACTGATCGATATAATATAAGGCACATAAGTACTACACTTGCAAATATGTTGTTTATTTAAACTGGCATATACAAATATAACTTTTACAAGTAATTTCCAAATATCTATATGGGCACATTCCGCACATTTATATACCGAATATAACACTAATCCACAAATTGTAATAGAAATCCACAATTCCAAAACCCCGAAAGGTCCTCAGGGGTAAAAGAAAAAGGCAATCTGGCAAAAATCAAGAAAAGGAAGGACAAACGTATTCATAGGGGTCATTCTAGCTGCTGTTTGCCTTTCTTTGGTTAGTAATGTGTAATCAATATTATTGCAAAACGCTATTCGAAACAATAAACTTGATTTTATCAAAACAGCTCAAAACGGACTCGGGACGCTCTGCTGCATTAAACATTTATCCGATTGACATCAAACTTTCAGGATTTGATCATTGTGACTAGATCTAAAACCTAAACCTCCAAAATCTCATATTTTGAAAATATATGTCTTTGAAAATTCTGATATCTTAATTAGATTATGGCATAGTTACAAACAAAATAGTTTTTAGATGTTAATATATACATATATTTATTTTTTGAGGTTTATTATCTGGATACACATATTGGCTTTGCATTAAACCTATTTTGTTCTTTAATTTCAGACAACTTTACTTTTCTCTTCATCATGTCCCGCGTAAGTGCTATATATTGCTCCCTTGGGGTCATTTCTTGGTTGCCATGGTAACAGCACATGTACATGTAAAAGTGACTATTTTGGTGTCAGCAATCGACATTCTATCATATCCACCAAAAATATGTTTCAAAGTACCAATATTAAAAATTTTCATTTTGAATGTCCAGGACCCCCTTAATCAACATTGTAATAACCGCGAAAAATCCACAAACTAAAGTGTATGCTAATACAGCAATAGCAAGTATGGAAATTAGACACTTACCCATTTAAAATGCTTCAAAACTTCAAAATCGTGTCCTTTTTCCGGTCATTCGACTGATTTATCTTGTTTTGAAGACACTATTTGTCTGTATATTTTTGCGATGTAAAAAACCTTTTTTGATAAAGGTTTGCAAAATGGCAGTTAAAATTCTGACGCATACATTAAAAAAACAAAATCTTTGTAATAGCCAATCATGAGGGGGCTAGTTACCAGTTTCTCTCAGCCTGAGCTCGCGCATGCGCATAACGTAGAAAACCGTCCATTGCATAATGGCGGACAACTTTGCAATCCGCTATCGGTTCTCACATACCCGGGTGTAAATATCCGAGCGGAATTAGTACCCTCGCCGCTCGGGGATTAGATTCAATAGCAAACCTAATAAAACTATCCAAGTTGTAAAGGAAGTCACTATCTGTGGTCTATAACACACAGCAACAAGAATTCATTTGCAAACTGCTTTGATAACAAAGCTCGTTACACGCCTGGCATTTTTGCTCACGAAATCGCTAGTTCGCCATTCCGTATGGGTCAGCGGAGGACCACGCCAGAATAGTTAATTAGCCAAGATGGCGGACGTCAGTTAATCTAAATTTTGGTCTTTACAATGTGAAAATTGTCGCCAGGCGAAGTATCTGAAGGCCGAACTATTGCGAGACTAATAGGGATACTCCAGTCGATATATTCGCTAGTCTGTGGAGAGTTGTTCAGGGCCTAAACGGCTTCGTGGAACACTTTTGTTTCGTAGATCGTAGTGACGACAAAGCGCTGAAAGCAGAACTGCAGAAGTTTTAAGTTGTATATATATTTCACTTCGGTGCATTTGGTGAATGAGTTGTTTACATTGCTATCTGGATGATTGTGGCTGAGTGCAGTATTTTGTTATTACTTGTTGATCCCAGGAAATTCTCTAAATTTGTTAATCTGAAATTGCCTGGGTCCACCATGACAAAACAAACTACAAAATATGCATGCAGTATACTGTTGCAATGTCCAGCAGGTAGTGGGAATTCGAATTAAGTATTATTACGTATAGTTCCCAGATGACTATTTTTTTCAGAAATATTGAAAAATGGCAAAGTAAACAACTCAAATATGCTCTTGAAGTGAGAAATCTGATTCTCATCGAATTAAATACATTTTATGGTGCAGACTCTTGGCTGATGGGCACTAGAACAACAGACAGTTGGTTGACAGGATATTTAAATGGCATTTGGTAGACAGGATACTTTGCCGACATGTGGTCGACAGGACATTTAACCGACCTTCAGTCGACAGGATATTTAACCGACATTTGGTCAACAAGACATTTAACTCATTAAGGTGCAGTGTGCCCTGGTATGCCTTACAATTTTATATTAGTTTGTCTAATGCCAGACTATTGTACTTGTCAAGGGGAGATCCATGCGCTTTAATGGGTTAACCAACATTTGGTCGACAGTACATTTAACTGACATTCTGTCGACAGGACATTTAATTGACATTATTCGGTCGACCAGGTATTTTACCGACATTTGATCAACACTACATTTAACTGACATTCTGTCGATAGGACATTTAATTGACATTATTCGGTCGACCAGGTATTTAACCGACATTTGGTCAACACTACATTTAACTGACATTCTGTCGATAGGACATTTAATTGATATTATTCAGTCGACCGGGTATTTAACCGACATTTGGTTGACAACACATTTAACCGACAATAGGCCAAAAGTCCAGTGACAAACTTGCATGTAGACAATATAACTGAGGTCTTCACTGAACACAATAACAATAATATTCTGTAATATTTCATCTTTGGCAAAGAAATACAACAAGTTTACATAAATTTTGTAAAGTAAAAGTTACAATAACAAGATTACAAATTGCTATAATATATAAAACCAAGAAAATAATCAAGCATATCATTTTCTGGTGCTTTATTTTACATACTCCTTCCTTGTATAAATATGCTTTCAGAAACTGTATTATGCTTTCAGAAACTGTATTGGTCGACAGGACATGTAACCGACATTTGGTCGACAGGAAATGTAACTGACATTCAGTTGACAAGAAATGTAAACGACATTTGGTAATAAACAGGACATTTAACTGACATTCAGTCGACAGGACATGTAACTGACATTCAGTCAACTAACGGTTGGTTGACAGGACATTTAAATGGCATTTGGTAGACAGGATACTTTGCTGACATTTGGTCTACAGGACATTTAACCGACACTCGGTCAACAAGACATTTAACTCATTAAGCGCAGTGTGCCCTGGTATGCCTTACTTTTTTATTTTAGTTTGTCTAATGCTAGACTATTTTACTTGTCAAGGGGACACCAATGCGCTTTAATGGGTTAACCAACATTTGGTCGACAGTACATTTAACTGGCATTCTGTCGACAGGATATTTAATTGACATTATTCGGTCGCCAGGGCATTTAACCGACATTTGGTTGACAGCACATTTAACTCATATTAGGCCAAAAGTCCAGTGACAAACTTGCATGTAGACAATGATGATGTATACAATAATGATGGTTAATGAACACAATAACAATAATAGTCTTTAATATTCATCTTTGGCAAAGAAATGCAATGAGCTTACATAAGTTATTTAAAGTAAACATTACAAGATTACAAATTTTATAATATATAAAACCAAGCAAATAAACATACACATCATTTTCTGGAGCTTCATTTTACATACTCCTTCCTTGTATATTAAATGATATGCTTTTACAGGCTATATTGAATCAAATTGTTTGCATTCACTGATCATGCACATAATTCTATTTGCAATTCTGTGAATGTGATCTTAAATAAGGCTAAAATAAGATAATAACTGACAATAATTAAAACGCTAAGAACCATCATCATACAGGCATTCATCCACATTGAACCTGAAGTCCTAGGATTAAGAAGGGCTCAGTTTAAATCATGAAATAATGAATGACCACAAAGATTACACGAAATAATGGTCTGTACAACAAGACATACAAGCATACAAACGTTTCTTACCGTCGCGTCTGGTCTTTTAAGCCCTTTAAACCACTTCCCCTCTTTGCCAACCAACCTAGCCTTTCTTCATATATTCGCCCATATTGAAGCGTTTGTGATTTCTTGCCTTCGAAAATGGCACATTATTTCTTTTCATGGGACAAAAATCAAAAAACAAAAAACATACAAACTTCAATAACACCATTGCCTTGAATTTGAACCAAAAATAAAAACAAGATAAGCTTCAACCAAAGATCCTATTGAAGCCGAAGTTGTTGCATTTTTACAACTTCTATCGAAATACGCCATTTCGCTCAAAAGCATCGAACAAGAAGCCGCCAGCGGCAAAACATTACGCGTAACCATGGCAATATTGGTATCAAATTGATCCTCGAGAGACCCTCTATCTTCCTAGTACCCCCTTATCACCCTTAAGGAAAACCCGTGCAAGGAAAAGATTAAGGAATCTGAGGAATTTTTCACTCGTCAAATTTGTTCCCAAGCTCCCGAAATCACCGCGCGGTAGGGAAAAAAATTGGGGCATTCAAAAGTGCAATTTCGCGTGCAAAAATGCCAGGCGTGTTAGTTCTAAGGACTCACAATTAAAGATGAAAAGCTCGGTACTTATAGTATCATTCACCGCCAGCAATACACCACCACCACGCTTACCGATCTTCACGAAAGATTTGATACCCGTTTGGAATAATTTCGTAGTCGGTGATGGAATTGTTCAACCAGGTCTCGGTAAGTGCGATTACGTCGAATTGGTTTGTCAAGACAATATCTTGAAAGCAGGACAATTTATTCTCTCGACAATTGGTTAAATGATCCAGTTGAACAGACTTTTAAGACTTCATACATTTTGCAGAACAAACGTGAGAGATTATGTTCATTAGTTGATGTTAAACTATTGGGTTTACTTGCGTTAGACGGACCAGAATTTCGTTCCACATTGAAAGATGCATCAGTATTAACATAGTATCGAAATTTGAAGCTAGATATTTGTTTCGCCGTTTGAATTTGATGTTAGTCAATGATTTTGTGAAGTTACGGAAACGTAAGTCAGGTCGTTGAATAAAAGTTTTTCTCCGAACGCGTACGTGGACTGCATGTAATTAACGTTGTTCGCGATACCAAGATGATAAAAACACGATAACCATTGCGTTCGAAGGAAATAGGATTGAATTGAGTTTGGGCTATGCCGTAGAGAAGCCAAACTGGGAATGTAAAGAAAACCAAAGGATACCAGATGTGCATCGTGTGAAGATGTAATCAGTTTGATTTTACATGCGAAGGATGCAACTCGGATGTAAATGGTATTTATATAAATACGTCAGGGAAAATCCCGAGAATTATAATGTTGTGAAATTTGAATGAGGCAAAAAGTCGCAATCTACAAATACTTGTCAAATTGAAATTCAGACAGGCTATCGACACATAGTACAATAATTCACGAAAAACACCATGAGACAGGATAAAATATACACCAAAATGAAGAAATAAGTCACTAGAGATAAGATCCAGCGAGGAAAATTAAAACCAACAAAAGAATAATATGTGACAAACGTATATACTTGTTGCCAAGGAAACTAGATATAGACGCTGCGAAAAATTTAAAATCCAAAAACCCAATTTAAACCGGCTAAATCTTGTCTTATTGTTGTTTTAGCATTCACATTAATTCATCCGCCTTATGTATTGGTAAAAATTTTTGAGGCTTTCGTCGTAAAAGAAATTACAATAGAAGTGGTTCCGGTATCCATATAATACTGCGAAAGTGGTCAACGGTGTGGAGTAAGGTTGAATTAAAAGTCGGACATTTTCAATGTCATTTCCTTGCTTGATACTGAGACTGGCTTTGTCTATAGTTGTAATGGGCCGGTATTTCTCATACAGACCAGTTCATTAATGAGTAATTGCATGGATGTCTTTCAAAGTATTGTTCAAACAGAAGTGTTACAATTTAAATAGCAGACATTTATAATATATAAATATTAAAGGCACAGTGTCACCTGCTGAGCAATGTGATTTTATTCGCTGTATACACAATATGTAATTCAATATTATTCATCATGTTGAGACAATCACAATCTCGTTCCCAGAGTATGCTCGTTCGCAGGTTAGGTAGTGGGCATGACTCTGGGGAAATCGAATGAAGTTTCGTATGATTTCATGCGAATAGGTGATATGCGCATGCTCGTGATCATATAAACAAAATTTTGGAATTTTTGGGCTATGTTTTTAAGGCTTTTAGGAGGTCTTCAAACCCCCAGTTTTGCCAGTTCTCCTTTCCGTGAACAAGATCAGCTTTTATACCTTTCAATTTATCTAGTGTTATTGCCCGAACATTTCCTTTCATATCAGCCAATTTATCAAGGGTATGAAGACTCTGAACATTGTACCTAAGCTGTTTGTAGAATTCATTAATTTTTACTGGGTCCTTGCCATTAATAACTGGTAAGCTCATTATGTTAACTACATACGTATTCACAACATCAGCCATCTGTCCGTATTCTGATTCTAAGACTTATTTCGCTTTCGAATAACCCGCTTCTGTGAATGGAAGACCATACATTCTCGTCCAACAGTTCTTTCAGATAAGAAAATTTCGTTAAGACCGGTATGTTTGTTGAGTCGATTTCGGATTTAAACTTCCCCCCAAAATAGTAGCCAAGCTTCGATTTTCTCATTGAGCTTTGTGATGGGTAGTTTGGGTAATTTTGCACCAGAGGTTGCTTTGCTCTGTTGGTTGCTTTCAGCCTGCTTCGATTTTTCTAACTCTTCCTGAATTTTTGCCTTTCGTTCAAGTAACTGAAGTTCGAATGCTAAATTCTTCTCGTGTTCGTAAGCTGTTTTTGCTTCTCTTTCATCATCATCCATTTTTTTGATCTGTTGATCCAATAATTTGATATCCTCATCTGCTTTCGCAAGTTCGCTTTAATATAGTTTACTCCACTCAGCTACCGCTTCGTCATTTATTTTCACTTTTCGCAAATTTTTTCTCTTCGATTGTTTCCTTTAGCTCGTTTACTGCTTTCGATATGCTAGCAATACTTTGTTTCTGACGTTCGGAGGCTTGTTGATCTCTCTTTTCCATTATTTCACTCGTTTTGCTTCGCCTGAAATTGAGGGTATTCATCTTGCTCGATAGTTCTGCTATTTGTCTCTCTATATCCTGTCACAATAATCACACTAACAAATACTCACAACTGTTTTCGTCGGGTATACATTTCAACTCAAATAATCCAAATAATCCCGTGCAAAGGTGCCACTGTATCGTGAATTTGCCTCCTACGTATCCACGATACGTCACGAAAATTATTGTTATTATTTAATTAAATCTCCCTTACCGGGCTTTTCAGATTAATTTACAAAATTATTATGAATATAATCGTTAAAAAACTTTATACCCAAATAAGAATATACTAGTTAAAATTACTGAGATATAATATTTGTAGGCATGTTTTGTTTCAATTGTTTCTTAAAAATTTCAAAACTGCTAATGTTCTTCAGATTGCTGTCTAAATCGTTCCATAATTTTGTTGCTCGACATTTAAAGGATCTTAGACCTGCGCTTGACTTAAAAATTGGAATATGTAAATCGTTTCTTCTTCGTGTTTCCCGGTCATGAATAGTGGAACGAGCAGAAAATTTTGTACTGAGATAGTCAGGGGCCATGTCATTAAGACATTTAAATGTCAACAATAGATCTCTATATTGTAACTGATCTTTTACTGGTAACCATGCCTACTCTTATAAATAAGGAGTAATGTGATCAAATATTCGAGCACCTGTAATAATTCTGGCTGCAAAGTTTTTGACAAGTTGTAATTTCTTGATATTCAAATCAGATGTATTCGCCCAAACAGAAGAACAATAAAATAATTTGCTTAAAACCAAAGACTTTATAATCAATTTAGTGTATTTTTGTTGAAACGATCTCTCACACGATAAATTTGACATAACTTTGACATGCACGTGGATACTAGCATTGATGTGTGATCATCGTAAGATAGTGCGGAGTCTGTGGTTAAACCTAAATCATTCGCGGAGACCACGGCATTGAGTTCTTCACCAAGGAAGGAAACGCTTGGCTCAATTTCCAAATTCGCTGTAATTGTCTTGTTCCAATTATTAGCCATTTGGTTTTTGATGGGTTTACTAAAAGCTTATTTTCACAGCACCATTTCGCAACATCGAGGAGGTTTTGCTGAATGTTTCCAAGAGCATTACTTATACTTCAATGAAAAACGATCGGAACATATGATTCCAAATTACAACTGGGCGTGACTGATGGTTGATCGTTTGTATATATGCAAAAGAGCGAGGGAGAAAGGACCGCTCCTTGAGGAACTCCATGAATACCTGGAAGTTGTGAAGAATAAGAAGGCCCAATGCGCACAATTTGATTTCTGGTTGATAAATAACTTTCGAACCATTTTGCGACAGATGGGGAAGCGCCTAAGTTGGCTAGCATGTGTAACAAGATTTTATGATCTATGCTGTCAAAGGCTTTCGAAAGATCTAACAGAACCATCGATGATAACATTTTTTTATCCATTGCTTAGAGGATTTAATCTGTTACTGCAACATTTAATGTCTCTGTTGAATCATATTTCTTGTTACCACTTTGGTGAGATGCGAGTCTTTGTTTGGACATTAAATAATTACTGAACTGGTTTAAGACGATTTTTTCCACAAATTTTGAAAATTATAACCAGAAGTGAACAAGGGCGATTATTACTTGGTATCTCGTGATCGCCTTCTTTATGTAATGGTATCAACATTGACATTTTCCAGTTTAGAGGAAACGTAGATGACGTCAAAGAACAATTTATGATATCAGTTATGTCCGGAAGAATAACGAATAGACAATCTTTAAGTGCGCGTGGTGGAACAAAGTCAATTCCAGGTGATTTATTTAATGGTATTTCGGACACAAGGCGGCGAACTTCTGTACTAGAAACAGGATCAAGATGGAATTGCTCATTAGTTGGATGGACTTTAATTCGAGTTTGTGGACTGGTTGGCTGAAGATTATAATCTTTAGCTAATTGCTCAGTTGATAGGGCGGCTGCCGGACCCACGGAGGCGAAATACTGGTTAAACTCTTCTGCTAACGTCTCCGCGGCGTAGTAGTTCTTTTCCGCTTGTCTCAGTGCAGACTTTACTCGTTTGCGTGAAACTATATACGCTACCCAATCAGTTTGTCGTCGGGTATTCATAAATATTCGATGCAAGTTGTCTCTGCTTTTCATCATGGTTTTAATCTCGTTTGTGACAAATGGCACGGGCAACTCTTGGTCTTGACCATAACCAAAGGAGCATGCTTATCTAGGGTATTTTTTATCAAGTTATCAAACATTGATACTGATTTGTCGTCAACATCCTCAACGTCATGGATCAAATTTAATGTATTAGATTGGAGGGCCATGTCCAATTCAAACGCCACAGGGTCGTAATTCTTGAAGCTTCGTACAGTTTTAGAGCATTGTTTGGGTTTAGGAGCACTTAATTTAATAATTGCATAGACAGGAAGATGGTCGCTAATACATACATTCAAAACACCACTGGATTTAATTAGGGAAAATGATAATGTAATTACAACGTCGAGAAATGACTTGCTTTTGTCTGTGACTCTTGTACAACTCTCAATAATTTGTGTTAAATTTGCTTCTAACATAAACTCCTGTAACACTTTACTGCCGTGACTGTCTTTGCTTATCATGTTACAATTTAAGTCACCCAGGATAATGATAGGTTTCCTTTTTAATAACATTTTTGTATAACTTGGTTTGAGCAAACTGTCGAAGCAATTCAGGGAGCAGTCAGGGCTCTATATGCGACGCAAATTAAAACAGATTTATGTTTATTGAACTGCAATTGGATCCAAAGTTGATGAAAGCTAGAATCCGATATATACGACAGGTCTTTTAATATGGACCCTTTGATGTTTTGGGGTATATAAGCGCATGCACCCCCCCCTTTTTTGTGTAAACGATCCATCCTAAGTAACTTAAATCCTTCAATTGCGATTTCATAGTTTTTGGTTGATGTGTTTAACCACGTTTCAGACAATGTAAGCACATCAATATTATGTGATGTTATAAGATTAGGTAATTCTGGAATTGGGTGTTATTTTTCAATGATTGAATGTTAAAATGTGCAATCTTCAAACAAGGTCGGCGTTTTGGGATAGGTTTCTTGTTTGAGTTTGTAAAATTTAACGAAAAAACCTCCTATTTAGAACTCAACAGTCACGCTTCCCGGTCGCCATCTTGGAATCTCAACAACAGTTCTTACATAAACTAAATGTACATATTAGCCCGCAAACACGCGATAATACGTGCGGGTTTATCCCTAATGCATGGATCAATTCTTGCTGTTACCATCCCATCCGGGCAACACCCCGGGGATTTGTAAATTTTTTTAAAGTTCACTGCAAATTCCCAGCCCCTGGGACTTTGAAAATTAACCGATTTTAACAAGGACTTTAACATAAAAAAACAGATACTTTCAACCGAAAACAAGGTGCTTCTTGTTTTCTTTTCTCAGCAGCCCTTGAGATGCTGTATATCCAACAATTGATGTGCTTTTGCCTGTCACGGAAAATTACAATCTCGTACGAGATTGGGAAAATAACGCACGCACAGAGGACTAAGGACTAGTCTGTACGTTGCCAGTCACCAGACCTCAGATCTCGCGCATTCCCGGCCTAAACCCCCTGGACAAAATCAACAAACCAATTCCGGTCCACGGAATATGATTTGCTGCATTGTCCGGGGGTTGCCCGGGGGGGATGTAACAGCAAGAATTGATCCATGCATAATCCCCAACAAGCACCTTTGAATTGTTAAAACTCACCCAAAATTCTATTGTTTACATCAATCTGTGTCCTTATATGGAACGAAATGTCAAAACAAATTTACCTTTTCTGTGATCTCATTAAGAGCTTTTGTATATAATTAGCGCATAGCGTGAAGCTATGAGCGAAAAATCCGCGAAATCGTTGTAATAATATATATTCGATTTTCTCGAGTTAATTTTTCGATCACTATACTGATTTTTAAAAGACTAATGCTCCGCTTCAAAATGGTGTTCGGCATTGTTTTCATTCTCAATATTTAATGAGTTACGGGAAATTCTTTCCTAAAAATCTAAAATATATTATAACCCTCAAAGAAAAAGCCATATCAAACGAACGGCGATATGAATACTAAAATAGAAAAATCCGAACACTCTCTTTTAGAACAACTATTTGGCTGTATAAAAATGATATTTTCAGAAATATATGTTAAAACCGTCAGGAGCATTAGGACGAGGCGTGAAGGTACCGCGATTATCAAATTTTCCAAAATAATTTGTAAAATATTCTATTTGTTGTCAATTTCACAACTTTGTGATATTCTGCATATAGTTATCGGCAACATTTGGTGAAAATTTGGTAAAAATCGGACTAATATTAAGAAGCGCAGAGAGCCTCAAAAGGTCTCCTGTATCCTTAACCAAAGCAGAACTGACGAAATATATAAAAATATTTAAACTCAAGTAATCATGTAATTCACGAAAGAGACAAAACCGTATAAATAAATAACTTTGTATGGTATAGTGAATTCTAAGGTGGGTCTAAATTAAGAAATTCTGATTAGCCGACCCTTGCACTAACTGCAGTATGGTAGTTTATAACTTTACTCTTTAGCTATGTTTGTTATGTCAACTATAGCCCAGGCTGAAAAGTGACCATTCAGTTGGCGCCTTTGAAAAGTAAAACTGTACAATTGAGGGGACATTATAAAGTCTCGGAAAACTCTCTATTGCATATATGCATACATTACATACATACAGTACATATACACATTCTGCAGCTTGGATTTGTAGCACGCTTGCCTGTACATGCAATTGGAATTGCCTCAAGGGCAACTTTTGGAATGTTTAAAACATCACTTGAACTTTTTATCACATAAGGGACCGTTTATTTTTTATCTGGGACAGGGGGCTGGTGGAATTAAGTGAGCCCTCTTCGTCAACTTTTCCCAGCGACCCACCCCTAAATAATGATATTTTTCAGATGACCCCCCCCAACCTTATCTTCTAAAAATTCCAAATTACATTAAACATTAAAAACTCGTTTTTGTGAGCAAAAAGCTTTTTGATTATTGGCTGACTTTTAATACTGTTAATATATTTTCAAGTTATACCTAGAAAAGATAGAACAAGTGGTAACTATGTTGTAAATTTTTTTGCTCAAGATGTGTCAGGATTTATTTAAATTAAGCAGTAGTTACAAGGCTGAGCCCAAATGCGTAGTCATTGGCCATTTCGTGCGCTTTCAGGGTGACATTCTTGCAATATAGAACAACAAAACATTGTATCATTTTTTGCGTGCCCCCCACCCCTCCATCCCCCTCTACCCCCCTTTTGCCAATAATCACACGTCTATGATTAGCAAATGATGAGCGTTACACAATAGAGGCTTTTAATAAGTGAAAATTTCCTCTTATTGATATAATACCTTTTTTAATATTTTTAATTCTTTAATTTTTATTTAGCATTTTAATCTGTTGCATATTCTCTATAAAATTCGGTCTATAAGCTCTTCGAAATATACCAAAAATATAGAAAGGACTAGAATATCTATGTTGAAAGAATTAAAAGTCCCATTCACGTCAGCTTCAAATCCTCATTAATATTCATTGGGCAAATCGTCCAATAATGTGTGCCTATTTACAATCTTGTGCAGGCGTTTTATACCTGTTGCATAACAAAACCAAATGTATACCGTAAAAATTATGAGTTTGAAAAACCAAGATTTTCAGCCAGTAAGAATTTAAAGATAGCCCTAAATGGCGTGTTAACCATAGTTTAACATCAATAACAATGTACCATACATTACAGATACAAAGTTCTTAAATAACTGTTAAACCAAACGCCATAGTTTTTAAGAACAACAAGACCCTTCTGCTTGCATGATTAACGCCTTCCCTTGGGATGGGGAGTAAAATTCAACACAACACCATGCAAGGAACAGGAAAATAAGAGTTGTTCCAACCACCGACCGCAACCTGTAAGAAAAAGCTAGCTGCACTGCACTTTTTAACAATTAAGTAATTATTAAAATGACAACAGACATGAAGTGTAAAATTGTGTGAATGGTTCCTTTGCTCAAATATTGTACCAGTGAATCCACGCTTATTATTATCCCAATCAAATTGCATACCGTGTACTCCTTAATTTATACATGTACAGTGATTTGAAGCAGAAGTGGTCAAAAGGAAGCAGTCACCTGCACCACCAACTTCTAATAACTTGAAATCTTGTTCTGCCACTGTTTACATCTATAAAAGCAATTTGCCATCGCCTATTGGGCTTGTATAAAAGTATTCGCGGTTATCTGCTTATATATTAAGATATTTAACCAAGTTTATGGTGGCGAGAAACTCCTAAGGTAAAACCGCCTGGTTTTACTTAACTGTAACTAGAGTTCACTCAGAGATTACTCGGTGGTACCGCCAGCATATTAAGTCAAATTTTGACCCCTTGCCACACAATAGGAAATGACCAGAAAGGCCCCTCAGCAGTGCAACGTGACCCCCCCCCCCTATTTTTATGCAGTTTTCTGGCCAGAATAATGGCGGACCAGCCAGTTCAGCGTGTTTATTGGCCAGAAAATGCAATTGACTGGCTAGAATAATGGTAATGAACATGCGTAATGCGACATGCGCAGCGTCAAAAACTTCAAAGGTTCGGCCTCAAGTGGCCCTTCTAGTCATTTCCTATTCTATGCCCTTGCCTTGTTTACGTTTCTCTGGCAGGCAAAAAGCTTCCTAAAGCTCCCAAGAGTGCTTTGCTATTGCGATATACATTGTTGAATCACAATGGGGAACATATTTTGTATAATCGGAATTTGTCTGGCAGCAAAATGTTAACAAGGCAAAGGTCTATTAATTCTCGCATAAATTATACATGCACTAATTACGCATTCAGTTCTGTTCAGCCGGGGAAAGCAAGACAAATTTTTGTAAATTTCCCCACCAATTTTCATCCAAACTAAATCATCTTTAGATAACAAAGGATTATCAAATACTTGCTTCTTTCACATATTTCAATGTTTCGACCATTATGTCGGTCTCTTCATCTTTCGCTGCTTGGACAGCTCTCTCACGTATGGGAGAATTCTATGTCACACACTCATATTTCGGTACGACTTTAAAGTGGCGATGTTCAATAGAGAAGATAATCTATGGAATTTACTTGTTTTTACAATGCTTTCACTGCAGTTTGGATTGTTTTCACTGTAGTTTTAGACCAAAGTCGGAACTGGGAATTAGCGACGATATAAACACTGAAACTAACTAAACAAACTGAAGGAATGAAGACATATTTTACTGACATACCTATTACGTTGCGAATTGACGTCCTTGGCTGTGCTCTTAAATTCCACTGATAAAAAATAACTCTTCTGAATTTGTTCTCGGTTCAAATTTTCCTTCCAAATACTGGGAAAGTTTTATCCAGGGGCGAAACTAGGGTTACAGCATTAGGGGGTGAACAAATTTTGCCCGACGAAAAATAAATAAATAGACTCCTCCCCCGCGACACTATTACGTTTCACTATATACCAAATGACGCGTTCTGAGTCGGGCAAAAATCACAGTTAAAGAAAAACATGTAGCTGTGACTGAATGATTTAAAATATGCGTGTTAAAGTATTCAAATGTTCAGTCATACATTCGTGTTTTTATTGTTGTGATATGTAATCATGAATGCATGACTGAACATTTGAATACTTTAATACGCATATTTTAAATCATCCAGTCACAGCTACATGTTTTTCTTTAACTGTGATTTTTGCCCGATTTTTGCCCGAATTTCGCGATTCGTGTATTTCGCGACACTATTATGTTTCGAGACATGAGGAATCACAATTAGCTCAATTTTCCCCTACTTTTTAACAGTTTTTCGATTAAAAATCCCCCAAATTTTCTCAAAATATTACAACAAAATGTTTCAGCCTCATTTTTGCCCGACGAATTTGGTACATTTGCCAGCAAAAATGGCCATTTCTACACATTGGGGGGTGTCACACCCCCCACACCCTCCCACCATTTACGCCCCTGGTTTTATCCCAAAACTCGCATCAGTCTACGGCGGCACTAGAGCTCTCAACTGTCCGGCTACATCAAGCATGTCCATGCACGAGGCAATTAATTTGCATGTTGAACAAAATGAAGTGGATGTAATGCATCTTAAGTTTAATTACTATTGTTTGGCATCTACCTCAACTGTGTTCTAATAGAAAATAATGGTCATAGATCTAGAAGTCAATCTTTTGTAATGGTGCTTGAACCTATTCAAAGCACTCCTAATAGACTCTTCCCGAATTTGCTTGAGTGCACACGAAACAATAGCTTGAAATCGAGGCGGACAATGTAATCCATTGTTAAATAAGCAGTCTTGTTATATAGCTAGGGTGAACACCAAACGTGATTAGCTGATTTGTGGTCACGTGGCTTTAGATAAATGCAATGTATCCCGCCGGGCAACAAGTGAAAAATTGTTGCCCGCCCCGACCATAGAATAGGAAATGACTAGAAAGGCCACTTGAGGTCGAACCTTTGAAGTTTTTGAAGCTGCGCATGTCGCATTACGCATGTTCATTACCATTATTCTAGCCAGTCAATTGCATTTTCTGGCCAATAAACACGCTGAACTGGCTGGTCCGCCATTATTCTGGCCAGATAACTGCATAAAAATAGGGGGTCACGTTGCACTGCTGAGTGGCCTCTCTGGTCATTTCCTATTCTGTGCCCCGACTGGCTACGTACATAAATAAACAAAATGGCGGCACAACTCGCAAGTTTATAAACTACGATTTTCCAAGTTTGTGTTAAAATAAAGAATGTAAAAGAGAAGAAAAATATACAACAGGCCACAGGATATGCTGCTGAAACCGTTTAAGTAGGTTCTTTTAATGGTTCTCGTGTACACTACTGTATAGAGTTTTTGTCATGAAATACAATTGTTATATGAATGTTGTTGATTTTTCATTCGTCGCTATATAACAAAACACTTAATGTCTGTTCCCTCGGGAAATAGTTAGTTTTGTTTTCCCTCGAGCCTCAATGTTTCCCTCGACTTCGTCTCGGGAAACATTGAGACTCTCGGGAAAACAAAACTAACTATTTCCCTCGGGACCAGACATTAACTGTATATTAATTGCCAGCCAGCAAATTCAGGAAGTGTCTACTCATATCTAAAATGCTCGGACTATATGCCCTCGCATTCTAATGTTTAAATATGATAAAACGCTCCTAGTCGTGCTTTAAATATTACTTAGAGCATTCTGCTTACATTTTTGTGACTAGTGTGGTATTCTTATTTATTACCTAGAGTGAAGTTTTGCAATGACATTTGGAAACATTACCAGTACGATATATAATCATACGAATCAAACAGAGATGGGTAAATTGACGAACAGTGATTTTATGAAATTGATAGCATTTTTGGACAGGCTACTGTTATCAGAGAAAATTATATTCATTTTCATCACCGTTTTCGCTACTCTGGGAAACACTTTGATTTTGGTCGCAACCTGGAGAGAAACAAGTCTTCATCAACCAAATAAATATTTTATTGCTTATCTGGCTGTCGCTGATCTTTTGGTTGGTATTTTTGTGCCACCAGTGAGGGTGTATCTACTCAATCTCGATATTCAATCGCTACTTTCCATTTCCATGTCTATTCATCTGTGTCGTTTTATGGTGTGGATAGAGACCTTCGCGTTAACAGCATCTATTTATACACTGACGTTCATCAGTTTTGACCGATATCTTAAAATCAGCAAACCACTAGAGTATAAATCACGAATGACAACTTCTACATCGTTGAAAGTAATTTTAATCATTTGGTTGGTTTCAGCTGCCTTTGCCACCTACGCCGCCACTTCTCATTCATGGAGCAGTGGAATCCTGACAACTGATCCTTCCTCGTTTTGTCCAGTGGACGTTAATAAAGAAGAACGATACAACATTTTTGGGTCAATAAGTGCATTTTTTCTACCCGCCATTGTCTTACTGGTTATGTACGCCCTCATTTTTGCTGTTGTTCATAAACGACAAAAAATGCTGCGAAATGGCGAATTGGGCCAATCTTGCAATGATCAGAACCAACGGACTGCCTTTCGTCAAGATCTGAAAGTTATTCGGCTGTTGATAGTTGTCGCGGGAGTGTTTATATGTTGTTGGGGTCCTTACTTTATTTGGGTATTGCTGTTCTATTACTATCCAAATTTTATTGATTGGGATAACAGTTCATTAAGCTACTGGTATCGGATGTACATAACTCACTTGGTAATACACACACTCCCGCTGTTTAACAGTACATGCAATCCAATCATTTATGCCTGGCTGGACCAAACGTACAGAGAGGCTATCAAACACCTGCTTCAGCGAATGATGTGTCGGCCAGACTCAAGACGACAGCAACCACCAAACGCAATAGAGTTACGTCCACCGATAACCAGAAGCAATTTATAGATTTATATGCGAAGACGCATTTTAGGTATACTTTCAACAAACATTTTGTTTATTTACTGCTTGAGCAAAAAGGTTCCTGAATTCCGTGTTAATTTGAGTTATAGTTAAATGATAGCACTTACCCAATCAGCGCTAACGCTTTTAAAACACCCTGATCCTATCAGTTTATCACTAGCGCTAAAACGAGCCCGTTTAAAGGCGCATGCGCATTCATTCGTGAATATATAAGCTATCGGCATGTGCGTCTATTGACGACGATATAATTATGTAGGCAGCGTGGCCGGCTCTTCTAGGGGAGTGAGGCGAGTGAAAAAGAGAGAAGAGCCTGCCCGGAAGCCGGGTAATTTTCTTCACTCTCGATCGCCAGCGGCTGAGAATTGTGATTGGCTGAATTTAGGTTGATTGGCATATATTGCTAATTTAATATTCAAGATATAAAAATAGTACAAAATAGGATAAACGTTTATAAAATAACATGTTTACTACGCGAGCTGTGATTGGTTAATACCTGAGAAGGATGATAGAAAATGTATGATTAGCCTGGTGGGTTTCTTCAGGGATGATCCAGGCGCGCACGTTATGGGATGAGTATGTGTGTGGGGGGGGGGGGGTTGTGACACCCCTCCATCCTTTGTGAATTTTTCAAAAAAGTCGGTTCCAAATTGTAAAATTACACTACTTAATTCGGTCCGAGTTGGTCCGAAACATCCTGTCTAAAAAAGTATAATAAACGATACAGAATTGTAAATCAAATAAATCAACATCCAGAGATATATTTTCGTCTTAAAGCAATATACTCAAATGTAAGATGACATAGCCATACACGACTGCGCAAAAACCTCCTAACTTTTGCTCTGCCGCATTGTGCGTTCTATTTCCACGTCAGTACTCTCGAGTAATTAAGTCAACTCTGTTGTAAAAATGCAGTTTCTAATTGGGTCTTTACGATGTTGAAGGTTACCATTTGGGATCTTATATATATTAATGAAAGGACCTATAACGAAAGAGGTAGAGAAGACTCTGAAAATGTTTTTGGAATGTGCGCCCCTTGGAGATCCTTGCATTTGTTAAATTGCCCAACTTGATGAAGTATAGCTTTCCATCTTGTCGTCTGATCAGTCATTTTGGATTAAAAACGTGCTGTTATAGGGAACTGTCAAAGTGTCAGTATGATTAAAGCAAAGGCTCCATGAGAGTTAAATCCTTCGCATTTTATCCCGGCCTTTGTGTCTCCTGAGTAGCATGATGGCAAGTGTGTTAAAAATCTATATTCCCCCCGCAAAATCCTGCTAAAACCCCGTATATGCCCAGGGGGTGGGGTTTCAATTGGCTAGTACATTATAACCACACAGTGGCATTACCCTAGTATAATGCACCTATCAAGGATATCAATGCAAATTTTTGTTAAATGTAGGATACAGAATATTGCAGTTTTGGTGTAAAATTTCCACCTACAAAATCCCTACAGTATAAACACACTAACTGGCAGTACTCTGCCTTTGACAAGTAAAATCATCTGGCATTAGACAGAGCAAAATACTAAAGTAGGGCGCATTGCCAGCAAATTAATGGTTAACATTTAAGGTCATGTTACACAAGGCAATGCCTAGTTACTCCAACTTAGTATAATAAAATATAGTTGGTAATATCTATATAGTGTTATATCTAAAGAATAATTTTATTCTTAACTTGAAACTTTATTCTTTGAACTTGTTTATACAATTTATAATTAAAATTATATATTAACTAGGGGTCTTAAGGTTTCTAGTAGGCCCCTAGCCCAAATGTAAAATATTTAATAGATAACTACAAATGTAAAATGTTTTTCTTTATATGGGTGAAATTATTAAAATAAATAAAAAGCTTTGGGAAAGTTAGATGGGAAACTCGTCTCAGACGAGAAACTTGTCTTAAATTCGTAGTTGGGTTTCTAGAGAAAACTTTTCTGTCTGACACAAGTTTCTCATCTCTAATATGACTTTGGCTATTATGTGGGTAATCTGTTTTCGGCATATCTATATACTTCTCTCAGGCAGTGTTACCTGCTACACAACAAACCATTATGAAACTTTCCATTAAATATACACAGGGTCCAAAACAAGTTTGATCATGTTATAAAATTTACATTGCTTTTTGTTTCAATTATTTTAGTTTCGATTTACTTTTTCAGTTTTATAACTTCCAACTTTGTCTTGCATAAATTTCTTTTCCATACTTATAAAGTATATCATTGACCTATGTCTTCTGAATATTGTCTTGTTTTAGAAATTTTGCTGACTTCCCAAATATACATTATGTTATCTTTAATCCTTTCTATCAAATGATTCAACTGTAGAGGAAGTTCTCTTGGCCGGTACTGAGGATTGTACAAAAAGATTGTACACTGTAGCATGAAACATGGTCTTTTTAATATCCGACTAAAGTAATTGAGTATATAATTGTTCTATTAATGCTCTCCACTCCTACGAGGATAAAGAAAACTAAAATACATTTCTTTTAGCTTATATCTTATGCGCACACATTATTTGAAGTTGTAATAAATCATTCGGTAACAATAAACCTTAATCAAGAGAATAAAAAAGCGTCTCTATTGCTTTCTACTTCCTGAAAAGGCTGAAATCAAGGCCGCAATCTTGACATTTTTATGTTCGGGGGGGCGCATGCCTCTCTTTACGGCACTTGCTAAGAACATGGCCGCCAAAAAAACCGCCTTACGGTTTTGGTATAGAAGTGAGACATCTGTATGTCAATAATCTGTGACCATGGTAAAACGCAACCGGCCGTATATTTCTTTTATTTTTTGTACAAAATGGCAAAATAGTGATAAGGTTTGTTCTTTTAAATGTAAAATTATCAATTGCCCAACTATATAAAGTAGCTATGTTATTACGTACTCTTTTAGCTTTGATTTAATCTTAGGCGTCTCACAAAATGTTTCGTGGAATTGTCATAAAACTTCAACTGTTTTTTGAACAGTATTTTTATACTATGAAGTTTTGAGATTAAATATGTTGTTTCTTATTGTATAACGCATTTTAATTAATACTAAAACACTTTTTAAGATTAATCAATGTTGTATTGACCACACAGGATGAACTATAGTGCATGCCAATTGACGCCAAAACTGCAAAAGCAAGTATGCAAAACAGACACTTACCCCTTTAAAACGCTTTAGAACTCGAAAACCTTGTCCTTTCTCGGTCTTTTGACTGATTTTTTTTCCTGTTGACATTAGTAAGTGAAAGTCCTCTAAAAATTTTCATTTATCTTGTTTTGGAGTCCAGAGTACAATTTTTAAAAAAGTTTGCAAAATGCCAAATGGCAGTTATTTTTTTGACGTATATATATATAAAAACAAAATGTTTGTCTTAGCCAATCATGATGTTGCTAGTTACCAGTTTTCTCTCGGCTTGAACTCGCGCATGCGCATAACTTAAAAAACCGTCCAACGTCCATGACAAAAAAAAATGGCGGACAAGTTTGCACTCCACTATGTTCACAAATCTCCGAGCGGAATTAGTACCATCGCATGACGCTTCGCGCCGAAGCTCGGGGATTAACCAAGTGGGCGGTGATCAAGTTTACTCGGGCTTCCGGGCAGCTCTTCTCTCTTTTCCCCTCGCCTCACTCCCCTAGAAGAGCCGGCCTAGTTCTCATGCAGCCCAAGCTAGGCCGTGAATGTAAAATAAGTTATAACGAATTAGATAAAGTTTGCATTGACAAGGCTACAACCAAAACGTAGCAAATCCTCAATCTGGACACAAGTTTTTAGGCTCACGCGCTTCCAAATTGGAATTAATATAAAGTGAGATTCTAGGCCCGGAGATTTGAAACTTGATAGACTGAAATTATTCAGGAAGGAACGGAGAATGCGGAAAATGTCTGCATGTATATAATACTGCAAATAATCCAGGCTGACCTGTATTTAACTTTGAAATGCTACGATGTGACGAGATTCGTCCTACGGCTACGTGGATGTCCCCCTGGATAAACAGCAACAGTTTAACAGTTCATAAGTTTGTTATAAAATCTATCTGAAGTCACGAACAAGAACAAGGGCCAATTCAAATGGACCACTGCAAACGAACTATGCCAGTATCAGACTATGGTATAATTTTAAACTGATTGTAACATTATATTGTTGTTATATATTATATAAGGTCAGTTATTTATGTGTATATACACGTGAGAAAATTTGCAACAGGCATGATTAAACTAAAATGGAACATTCAGTATAGATTGAGAACCAAAATGGGAAGAGATTGTTACATTTAATCAAATCATGAATTGCCTCCTGTTTAAGGAAACTCCTATACTGAACAAATAGAATTGTTTGGTCTAAAGTGCAGTTCTCTATATTTCAGAGTCATTATCAGGGTTAAGGAGGCTCCCTACAGTTTTAATTCTGTGTCGTGGGATCTGTAGCTGTACAAAGTTGTACAAAGTACAAACGAAGTTTATGTATTATAAACAAACCTTTTATAGTTTCATATCACGAATCACGATTGCGCCAAATTGCCAAAATTTCGTTGCCCACACGCGTGGGTATTCGAGCGCTTGTCTCGCGTGAAAAATGAAATCCTGATTTTTCTGACGTCACACAAAAAATATAAATACATTTTTCTCCTGTTTCCTTCGGTAATTTTTTTTTTAAGTTTGCATACGATACAGAAATCACAAAATGCATAAAATGTGCGATTTAAAAAAAATTCCTCGTAGCCGAATTTTTTTTATTGCAAAAAACCCGTTTTTTTGAGATTTAAAAAATATTTGATATTTCAATAGTTTTACCAAAAAATTAAGAAAGAAGATAAAAATACGACAATCTCTAAATCGTTAGAAACATTTTTTGTTCTTCGTAATCCGCAATATTGTGGCAATCTGATAGCCAATTCTCGTGACCATAACTTGCAAAATGAGCAAATAATGGACCTTAGAGCACATTTGCATGCTTCAGAATTAAACCTGTAGGGAGCCTCCTTAATACGACACCATATATATGCATGGTAAAACTCAATCCTTCAGTGTTATCACTATTTAACGTTGCAGCAGATGGTGGTCAACCAGCTGTTATCAGAGTGAGAATAGTAGTCTTGTATTTGGTGGCAAATAGATATAAATGAGAAATGTTGTTTTAATTTCCTTAGTGCTCATACTATGTGTCAACATTTCTAAATTTGACCACCATCTGCTGTCCAGTAACGCTTATAACGAAAACCACCAATTGCCAACAAAATATTGACTCATTGTTCTTGCATGCGATGGCCAGTGTACAACTCTATTTCAAAGCTATTATCAGGGCAAAGAATATAAATTCCAAGTACCTGTAACATGTGTCTATATTTGACAACTATACTGATAAAATGTATAAATTGATTCAATACCCAATTATTTTAATCGTTCTCGTATATAAATAGCTTAAAGCCACCTTTTACTGGAAGTGTTAATTAAGCCAATAATGAAACGAAAAAATGTTTTGGATCTTTCTTGAAAATATTTTTGTTCTAATTAACTAAATTGGTGGGTTTCAGTTCGCGCGTGTCAGATGATGGTCAACTTAATTCGGACATGTGAACATGTTTATAGGAGCAAGAGAATTATTAAACTAAATCTCTCAAATCTATTTCACAGTGCTACCTCCAAGTACAAGACTGCTACATATAATAAAAATAATTAACATTCTTCTTGTCGATAATTAGACGTTCGCCCGTCGGAAATTTCCATTTCAAGTATCACAATTATAGTTGAAGTAAAAGGTTGTAGAACGTTTTAAGGCCAGATCAAACGAGAACGCAAGTCATCGCAAGTAAACTTGTTTTGACTTGCGTTGACTTGCGACGCGACCGATCAAACGATACGCAAGAAATTTTGGGCGATTTAGCCCGAGTGCTTTTTTTTCATGTTCTCACTCTAATTGGAAACATTTTCGTCGACTTTTTCCAGTTTTTCGGTGTTTTTTGAAGCCATTTGGAACGAACGGTATTCGACTTCGGCGTTTCCCGTTTTTTTAACAATTACAGAGATAAATAGAGCGCGGGCACAGAGGACTAGGGACTAGCCTAGCTTTATGTTACCATGGCAACTGGTCACGAAACACTTGCTTGAACTTGCGCTTGGTGCTCGCAAGTTTACAAAAACTTGCGATAAGTTTGAACCAGTTCAAATCATTCGCAAGCTAACGCAAGTCATCGCAAGTCATCGCAAGTTGGTGGTCAAACGAGGCACAAGCAAGCGCAAGTAATGACTTGCGTTCTCGTTTGATCGGGCCTTTATATGTATGCAACGGAGCATATACAATTCTAATTGCAACATCAGAATATTTATATATAGTATGCGGGGAATTCTGGTGATTCTGCAGGGAATGGTAAAATAATGCATTAACTGTATTGGATTTCAATAAGCGTTGCAAGGGTTGCGAATGTTGATCAACTTCAGAAATGTTGACACTTTTAGGAGAAAGAATAATTTAGAAGCTAAGCGAGACTTACCTGGAAGTTGAAGTTTGACTAGAATTATATTCCATAAGAAAAGTATCCAAGGACTGACATGAAGAACGAACGTAGGCTCACCGGGAGTGACGTCATATCATTGTTTCAAATCTACTGACAAAGCATAAATAGAACCAACAAAAAACCAATACCGTAAGACTGACAACCCACAAGGAGTGGGAGGGTGGGTTTGTCAGTCCTTGGTTACTTTTCTTATGGGATAGAATTCTAGTCAAACTTCAACTTACAGGTAAGTCTCGTTTAACTTCTAAATTCTATCTCATAAGTCGTAACCTGTAGACTGACACGAAGCCTTCAAAGCGTGCGAGGGCACTGTGAGTACGAAAATTTGACCAACAAGCCAAACTAGTACAAATAACTTTAATCAAAATTTTCGAACGTTAACATTTGGCCTTAATCCCACGTACATTATGACACGGTTATATCACTCTGAATACAACACACTAAATATACGTACTATGAATGTAATATCTTTTCAATAACACTTTCATAGTAGAACCGCCTAAAAGTCGTAGTATTACTCCAACCTGCTCTTTTCAGAATTTCATCTATTGGAATATCCGCTGCAAATGCTGCTGTTGCAGCAGCATGTCGTGTAGAATGTAGTTTAAATAAAGAAATGTCAATACCTGCCCCTTCTAAGACGGTTTTAATCCATCTAGCTAACGTTTGAGCACCAACAGCAAGCACGGCTTGATCGTCGCAATGAGTAAAGTTTCGTTTTGTCGTAAATTTTTTGGCCTCTCAAAATACTCTTCTATACACAAATATGGGAAAACGTCAGGATCCACAGTGTATCTAGTAACTAGAAATACATGCATGCAGAATCCCCTCGCCAGTTAGCCGCCGAAGGCGAGGTAATTACAAGCCTATAGAGTCAGAAAGTTATGAGACACAGACAGAAAGTTATGAGGCCAGTTTAAAATATTAATATACAGTACAAAATTCATGCAGCGCTTAACTTAATGCCGGTTATAAACATAGGCAAAAACAATACTCACGAGTGTCAAAAATATATCGAAGAAAAACAAAAACAAACAAATTCGTGAGAAAAATACTTTGGAATGGCTCATATACAAAATAGAGTGGCTTTAAAAATATATCTAAGCTATATTTTTACTGCACATAACAATATAAATGAGGATAAAGCGAATAATTTACAAACTATAAGTATATAATCACTTGAGCCGCACGGAAAAAGTTTACATGTATATTTCAACAGTGAGAAAAACGCTGCTTCGGGGAGAAAAAAAGGGTATTTGTTATCGCTTACCTTGAAAAATTTCAATAATATATCCTTCTTGAAATTAATGATTTATTTTTTTATTAAATATTTTGAAATCAGGCTCAATAAACCGATTTTTGTTTCAAACTCAGCAGCTCTCGAGGAGCCATTTTGATTATTTTTTCTGTCAGTAATCGCGCATGCGCATAACTTAAAAAACCGTCCAACGTCCATGACAAAAAAAAATGGCGGCCAACTTTGCACTCCACTATGTTCACAAATCTCCGAGCGGAATTACTACCCTCGCACGGCGCTTCGGGCCGTAGCTCGGGGATAAGTATAGGCGGTATTGAAAATTTGGTCTGCTTTGTTTGACATGTTTATCAACAGCAAACACGAACTGATCATCCGATTTACCATGTAGCTAGTTCTATCCCATAAGTCGTAACCTGCAGACTGACATGAAGAACGAACGCAGGCTCACCGGGAGTGACGGCACATCATTGAACAAGGATCAACAGTTGGGAGAGGACGTCGATTTTGAGCCCCTGCTCAAGCTCTTTGTATAAAAAATTTACTGGTTTCTTTCGTCGATAGTTAGGTAAGTATAAATTTTAAATAAGAATTGAAAGGCGAAGTGATCTCTGTACGAGTCACGTTTATTTAATTTCACCTAGCTGGAATGGCCTTGCACAGGCATTCTTTATATAATATTTGAGGACATGGTTAATCGCATTACGAAAATATAGGTGTGTCTTTAAACCGACTGAAATAAAAGTTTCCACATTTTCTCCCAGACCATGTCGAAGGCCAGCACTTCCAGTGTGAGCATATGTTCAGAACAAAATCCAAGGCCTACAGATCAGCCAGCGAGCGATCTTGACTTTATGAAACTACTGATCAAAGTACGGATCAAAGCGGATCAAAGTTCAGTGAACCGCGCCATTTTGATGAGTTTAAATCGTCTAAACGAAAATTTTGCAAGTTTAACTGAACAATATCACGAAGATTATGTTGAATCAGAGTCTGCACCAGTTGAGGAATATGCAGATAATCCTACAAATATCGATATTTGATTTTGCAAAGACCAATCTGAAGTACACATCAAATTTGAGTTAGACAATAAAACTGCCGTTAGTTAAATCAATCATTGGGGGGCTGTAAGTCTGTTGCTTGTGATACAGTAGCTAGAAAGATTTGGGAGTGGTGCATCCCTAGAAATATCTGGATTACCGCAATTTATATCCCGGGATACAGCAATTTTAGTTGCAGATTCACTCTCTAGATCATGAATGGCAGCTTAATAAGGACATTTTTCAGCAAATCTCCACCAATTTTCCTAAACTTATTATTGACCTCTTTGCATCTCTGTTGAATGCACAGTTAGAACGGTATGCCTCTTGGCACCCAGATCCACATGCCACTATAGTGTTGATGCTTTCAGTGTATCATGGGAAAATGAATATTTTTATGCATTCCCTCCTTTTATAGTCTTATTCCGAAATGTCTGGAAAAAATCTACAATGATCAAGCAGAGGGTGTTTTAGTGGTCCTTGCATGGCCCACTCACACCTGGCACCCCATCCTTCTACAGATGTTGACTCAACAACCTTGCTATGGGATGGACCAAGCAAGTGGAGCTTGACAAACCATTAGGCAAAAAGTCCACAGCATGAAAGGCAAAGCTGGTCTGTCCATCTGTCCGGCAACATTACAAAAATCCAGGGCCTTTCTGGACACGTTACCAGTGTACTCCTCGATTCATGGCGACCTTCTAGGCTTTTACACAAAAACAGTATGCAGTTTATCTTAAAAATTGGAACCTATTCTGTCGTGAAAGGAAAATTCCTTCAATTCCACACAAAAGAAATTAATGTTTAATCAGTGTCTTTATATGTGATAAAGACCCGCTCGTTTTTCTCGTCGAAATTTCTTGGCTTTCAAGACAACAATTTTCAAAATTCGTTTTTATATGAGCTAATACGATGGGTCGTTTTTGAAGCCATTTAAAACACTCGCAGTTCGTGCTTTATCAGATACAAAACACTCGGCTTCGCCTCGCGTTTTATATTCTGATAAAGCACTCCTGCTTGTGTTTTAAATAGTACTTAAACTACAATCTACCTGATACCTCAATTCTATTTATTTACTTCCAAATACAAGACTACTACATAATTATAATGAAAATTTTCTCACTCAGGTAACTGCTAGTTGAGTGTGACCTTACGGATTGAGTATTTTACTCCAGAGTCCATGCCTGGTGTTACTCCTGCCGATTTTACTCTGTCTAACGCCAGACCATTTTTTGGCAGTATAATTAAAGCCCTATAGAATATAGTCAGAATATAGTAAATATATCACGTCCAGATATCTCCAGATTCATAAAGAATTTTTATAGGAACAAATACAACTGACTCCCACGTTCTAAATCTTGACTATATTCTTGAGTAGCGGATGCATGTGTATATGAATGTAAACTGTACAAGTAAAACTATTAATACCCAAAAATTCCATTTAGTATAAAGACATTTTCTTGTCTTACAAGTTCTTACTGGGAAAATTAAGGTCGATAACTAGACGCTCGCTCGCGGGAAATTTTGACCACAAGTATTATAATTACAAGGGAATTTAAAGGGGAATTAGTTTTATTTACCACTATAAATAAATTTAAACGCTAACACACACTAAACGTCTAAAGATATAAATAACAATTAGCTAATGGCGGTAAAGTTCAAAATGGTGCAAGATATATTACCCAATATTGGGTTGGACTGATATAAACATAGTGCGGTCCTCTTCATAAAAATTAACAATCGATATTCCCATAAACAAATTAAGGATGTATTCGTTATTTGAAATTTAAAATTTAAAGTTTGCCAACACATCTAGAGACTAGAGCCCGTAGGTCTAGACTTAATTATCGGAAGGGTTACACCGTACTTCAGGGACACCAGAACGACGAGAGGGCAGGGCACCATCGTCGTGACCGTTTAACTGCATGACCATGCATGGCCAGATAACCTGAAGTTGATCACCACCAGCTGCCCTGTGCATGACCCTTACTGAAAACCAACAATGTTGATAAGTATATTTCTTGTGAAAACAATGTTTTAAATTATAAACAAACCCTGTACAATTATATCATTTATTGCTACCTATACTGGAACCACGCACTCAAGGTTTGGTGGTCAACCGGCAGTTATATCAGAGTGCCTGTATAATTATAACTTTGAAAGACCGCGAGAAATATTTGACCGCGAGAAAACTGTAATATTTTAAGAGAAATTCTGAATGGGAAATAATTACGAAGATCAACAGAGTAATTAATGGGCGTTTATCACCTCGGTGTTACTAAAAAGTGTACTATCAACACTAACCTGTGTTAATGATCAATTGCACGCGAGGTCAACAACGTACCACCAACTAACGTTTATCGGAATTTTCGTTGGACAACTATGTATACGGTATTTAACGTGCTGCGAATTGTATCCATAGGAGGCCCTAAAAGTGTACGAATTTCTGCGACACTGCTTTCGGGGCGTATGGGTGGGTTACAGTAAGTTGGACAGTGCAGCAGATAGTCATGGTTAACTCTAAAACGAAAGACAGTTATCAGAGTGACTAAATTAATTGTTCACTATATGACCTTGTGTTTGATGGCAAAGATATGTAGTGGAAACATTTAGCATCATTTACCTTCGAAATGCTAACTCGACGCTCTACCTACTGAGCTACACGGTCAAGTTCGATAATGACCTGGGATTTATTAATTATAGTGCTGAATTTCGTAAACATATACTCGTTTATATCAATCCAGCATCGAACTATACTCAGTTCTACAATGATATGAAATGTTGTGATATGTTCACTCGATAATATCATAGGAAGAAATGTTCTTCAAGTAGTGAATTATTCCAAACCGCGTAAGCAGAAAATACTGCTTGCCGTGGTTGGGATTCGAACCGGCGACTTTCGAAATGCTAGCTCGACACTCTACCTACTGAGCTACACGGTCAAGTTCGATAATGACCTGGGATTTATTAATTATAGTGCTGAATTTCGTAAACATATACTCGTTTATATCAATCCAGCATCGAACTATACTCTGCAGTTCTACAATGATATGAAATGGTGTGATATGTTCACTCGGTATAATAATAATTCACTCGAAGAACATTTCTTGCTGTCGTATTACCGAGTTAACATATCACACATTTCATATCATTGTATAACTGAATATAGTTCGATGCTGGATTGATATAAACGAACTTGACCGTGTAGCTCAGTAGATAGAGCGTCGAGCTAGCATTTCGAAGGTCGCGGATTCGAATCCCAGCCACGGCAAGCAGTTATAGTACGTATTTTCTGCTTACGCGGTTTGGAATAATTCACTCGAAGAACCGATTTCTTCCTATATATATATAGTTTCGCTTACCTCAAGGTATCCACTACAGCCTGTTTCACACAATAAACGATCATCGCCAGTTGATGATCGCTTATTGCGTGAAACAGGCTGTATAGTGGATACCTTGAGGTAAGCGAACACTATATTTGCTCTATCTACTGTACAGTTATGATATCGAGCACTCTTTGGCATTTCGTAACCAAAACACGCTATATATATATATATATAAATAGATTTTCGCTTACCTCAAAACTGGTCTGCAACAGGCTGTTTCATCTGTAAAAGAATCATCAGACTGCCTGATGATTCTTTTACAGATGAAACAGCCTGTTGCAGACCAGATTTGAGGTAAGCGAAAATCTATAATTTGCTCTAACTATATGTTGTCGAGCACTCTCTGCGTTTCGTAGACCTAAACCTACACGTATATATATAAATATATATATTGCATGTCTATTAAATATTTAGCCATGGAAGAGGGGAAAACCAGCAATTACGTGGGCCAACCATTTGATGAAAGACACTAGACTAACCACTCAAGAACTGAAAATTATCATGGATCATTGTGAAGATGGATCATTGCGATGGATCATTGTGAAGATAGCAGTCCATTATCTAATATTACAAGTTTATTTTCTGATATGATAATCATAATCATAGATATAATTATATAGAGATGCAATGCGTGTCTAGCGATGTTGAAAGACAACCCCCCACGATCCGGCACGCAGTCATTTACAGTCGGTTACCACCTACTCCCACATTTAATATTACAATGCAGTTCTACTATACCTTGTATACAAATTTGCTTCATATTTATTATGTTTCTAATTTATATTGGTATACAATCAATATACAGTATATTTCCTTAATGAAACTTTATAAACATACAGCTATACATTATATATAGATGGAGGTAGTAATAGATTATTCGATTATAATTAGCGACAGTTTTAAAATTAATTGTTTGCATAGATCACTGAAAAGCCCCATATTGGGCGGGTTCATTAAATCTTCGTTAATTCATCTATATATAGTATATAATTATGTTCACTAATTCATTAAATAAGTTATTTCGCCGGCCGCGGCCGGAATATATACCAATATACCAGTTACACAGGCGCGCCGGGTAATTTCAGCACGCTATTATGCGTAAATGACTTGGTAAACGAGCGTAATGACCCGTTTTTCATCCAATATGGAGAAAAAGTGAGCAAATTCGAGTCCGATACAAATTGTTTGTCGAAATCGCGAACGTGTCATTTTAACAATGAGTTTAGAGCTGGTTTACAAGATGTTTATAATAATTATGCATACGCAGGTATTTTATTGAAGTGAAATTCATCAACTTAAGTCCTAAAGGGAGTTCAATTTCAATAGTTTTAGACCCAATTCTCAACGGTGAAAATATGCAATTTCGACAATCAATTTTTATCGCGCTCTTATTTGCTCATTTTCCCTCCATATTGGATAAAAAACGTGTCATCAAACAGCTAAAAGCCTGATCTTTATGATTATGAAAAAATTACGTTCATGCACCGAGTAATTAACGCACAATGGCATGCTAAAGTTGGTTTACCTCTCTTTTGAGACACCCTGTATATCTTGCCCAATATAATAATTATATTATTTTACAAAACCATGCAGTTAGACATTTGCTTGCTATAATATTTGCCGAGAGAAACCTTATATGAAACTTTGTACCATTATAAGTGGCGTGAAAATTCCAATACCTCAAAGGTTTGTGTACCCAAATTCTGTACGTACACTTGCCTCATGGATAAAACTTGCCTCCTACATACTAACCGCAAACACTATTTGTGCAATTAATTGTAATCATATAATAAAGCAATTCTTCAGCACTTTTTTTCTTGAGGAAGTTCAAGACAACTATAAGCCCACGCATATTTCCCCACAAAGAGTGCATTGTCTCGTGTAAGCTAAATAATGTGTTCGAAAATTATAGACCCTCTAGAACGTTATAGAAGTGTTAAACAAGTTGAGCTTTTGTGGTTTTTGTGGTATAGTTCCTTCTATATTTACCCATGAGCCTTACAATAAAAGCCCGCCGCAATTGCTAGGAAGCATGCAGAATAGAACGAGCTTGCTTAAAGTAAAGGTTACAAAAAGTTAAAACATCAGTGATAATTTTACCAGTAACAGCATATATATACTTGAACAATCATTAAATAGATCTTCAATCAAGGAAACTATTCGAAAATAGAAAAAATAGAAATGGGTAAGTGGAGAAAATTTTATAGATACTTTGGGGAAAGAAATTGGAAGGTAAAGCAGACAAATTAAAGCAAGACTAACAATTCAATACCAGTGCTAGCCTATATATGGTGGGTTTCGGTAAGCGTTGCAGGACAGCAGACTAGTGTTGGTCGACTTCGGAAATATAACAACTTATATACAGGAGCAAGCACACTAAACTACTTGTGTATATTATGTCAGTCCACTTAGATTATGCAAATTTTATGTAATTTCTATTTTGTATGCCGTATAAGATTGAGTAGTTTGATTAATACACCAAGTTGTTTTGAGGGTGTAATTCGTAGCACTATGCTAGGTTGCGTCCGAAAATTCTAAAAAATATTTTTCAGGTAAGAATTTATTTAGAGTTTGTTTTTTAATTCTATGAATTAAGGCTGTGTTTCGATAACATCATTTCAATACACCTTTAATTCTCACTGCATCATGCGTTAAGAAATTGTTTCCATACAAACTTAGTGTTACGAGAAACACATCTTTTAAGTTTCACTGTGAAGTATTTGTTTTTAAGTATATATACAATACAACCTACGCTTGTTTGATGAGAAAATCAGCAGGGCGTGTGATTCTTGCAATATACAGTTATCTGATTCTAATAATTTCAATCGCATGTGGGAAGCAATATTTCATAAACGAGTGCGAGTGTTTTACCAGGGTTTCCAAACACGCGAGAACAATTGAATTCACGAGGCTGTTCACCAAGCGATTTTTATAATTGTTTTCGAGAGTTTGTAAAACACGAAAGGCAATGAAACACGAGGCCGCGGTACGGCCGAGTGGTTTTTGTTGTCTTGAGTGTTTTACAAACTCGAGAGAACAATTATGAAAATCGCGCGGTGAACAGTCGAGTGAATTCAATTGTTCTCAAGTGTTTGGAAATCCTGGTAAAACACGAGCCACGAGTTTATGAAATAACTTCTCAGTTGACAATATATAGTCGATTGTTGTAGAATTCCCTAATTAGATGGCGTGCTATTATATAACAGGGTGTGTTGCTCAAATTATTAGCATATACGTTAGTTCACAAGCGAAGGTCACAGTATAGAGACGACCAGTAGGGTCACTCGGCGATGCAACATGTAGCCGGCTTTTTATGCAAAAATATGCAGTTTACTGGCCAGGAAAGTTAGTCCAGCTTGCTTATTGGCCAGAAAAAGCAATTGACTGGCTGCCAATGCGTAATGAGCGGCCACACAAAATTTCAAATGAGTGGCCCTACTGGTCGTCTCTATACTGTGCGAAGGTGAATATGAATTCGGGAAGCAAAGATATTAACAGAAGAGACAGAAGCTATTCAGACCGCTATTCCTTGTTCCACCCGATGCAAGAACAAGTGGGCTGTCGATGTGTTTAAGGAATGGCAGTATTACAGAGGAACGAAAAGCCAGACAAGCGACGATGTTGATGACAATGTGCAAACTGTTGACACGCCTTTTGAAGAAATGAATGGCGACAGCATGACATACTGGCTTGGGAAATTTAGAGATATCCACCACGTAGCCTGTATCGTTTAGTGGCCGCTTTGAAGAGGCATCTTGACGAAAAGAATGGCTCATTAGCGTTAAACCCTTTGGATAAGTCGGATAGACGGTGTACATGCATGTCGTTAATACGATTCATTTTGCATGATTAAAATTTGCAAACCTAACTTAATTGGTTTCTGTGTTGAGTTTTGCATTTATAATTTAGAATTGTGGTAATAATACAGTTTTCTTTGTTTTGACTGTTTTTATAATTTAGAAATGTTGTAATGTACGCTTTTTATTGTTTAAAGCGTTTATTATCTAACTTTTATTATCTAACTTCCTAATTGTTAATTCAATTTTTAGTTTATTACGGGGGTTTCGCAACTCACGCACGTGATGAAATACGTGTTTTTGATTGGTGTATTTGTTCATTATTTATTTGAGAAGAGATATTCCAGCTTCATTAGCTTTGATTCTACCACCGCAGTCTGTTTTTCTCCGGTTATTCCGGTTTCGTCCTGTTGTAACACTGAAGGGAGGGAATGTTATAGGATTTCGATCATTGTACAGTACGTGATACATTGTGTTAGGATTATAAATAAGGCCGTATACGATGCTCATACTCAGCCCATGTTTAATGATCTTGGAAGATATATTTATTCCACTTAGGTAAATTTATGTTTTTATTCCACAAAAGAATGCTACCGGCTAATTTTGATAATTTTTTTTGTTGTGTTAATCAAGTTCATAATTATAATACACGTAATTCGAAATTGTATTATGTCCCTTTCTGTAGAACTAATATTAAGCAGTTCTCCGTTATTTATCAAGGTGTGAAGTTTTCTAATTCTATTAGTCAGAATATTTATGATGCTCCATCTGTTTCCTGTTTTAAGAAAAAATTAAAAGTTTATCTTTTCGATATGTAAGCGTAAAAACCACATTTTTGTAAATAAATTCATACTTAATACTTTCTGATTCCGGTTTTATCGGATTATAATAAGGTAGCCCAAAACTCATAAGCCTCTTGGTTTCATTTGGGCTTCCTTGCCTTAATACTATAATTATTATATTTATATTTTTTGTATTTACTTTATGTGTGGCAAAATAAATTGACTTGACTTGACTACATTATAGATGACCAAGACACCTGCTGAGACTTGCTTTTCCTACCTTATAGATTTTGGCAATATCGTGAGCTTCAAATATACAATTGGATTATACTTTGTGATGACTTTAGTGTTACAAGGCTCTGTTAACTGTGTTTATTATGATCCTTTTGGTTTTGATGGTTACAGTAAGTGGAGTTAATATTAAATAATATGATTACATTAACATAAACTAAATCTATTTACACTGGATAGCTCTATCAGTCGTAAACTGTTCTCTCTAGAGATCCAGTATAAGGACTACTTCTTATATTAGTCCAGTCTTTGTTACTACAGCAGGAAACCTAAACTAAACTAACTTGGATCTCCAATGTTTCGATAGAGGTCCAGTAATGATCATCTCTTATTAGTATAAACCTACTAGTAGGGCATTACAAATCCTGCGTTCTGATTAATATTGGTTCCCTACTAGAGGGTCACCAGGCATTAGCCTATACTAGTATCGAAGAGGAAGGTGAAAAACGTACTCTTCAAAAAATGTTCTTTTTATTCTGGAATAAATACTAATGATTCATCATTCGCTCCTGTTTGATCATTTTGCTAATCTCGTTCTATTTATAGTATTGCTTACAATATACTTCGTAGTTTTACAGTATTTGTAAAGGGAGGTGCCTTGCATAGGATTTGTATTCAGTCTTGTTCGTACCTTTCCTTTTGGGCCAGATAATAGTTGTTTAATATGTTATACTTATGTTGTTTATGGTACCAATAAAGTCGTTAAATTAAAAAACAAATTAAATTAACAAACAATCTTGGAAACTGCTTCCAAAAAAGGTAAAATTTGACGTTTTACTCGTAGTTTTACAGTTTTAAACATGAAAGTGGCTTGCGAATTTATCAATATGGACAACCATTTGAGAAAAATAGTTGAAAACACAATCGTTTTAAGTAACTTAACTGTATTTTCTTGGCCTGTAAACCATTTTCTTGACTTAGGAATGTTTTTATCCATTTAGCTATAAAATGTCAACTGAAGGTATTTTTTCGTTTTAATGATATATTTTATGTGCTTCGAGATTTCCCGCCATATTGTTCACAGTTTGAAAATATGTAACGTTTTGGCCTTTTAAGCCTTTTTTCTTTCTTTTTATTAGCAAAATATGACTTGAAACTTTCCTTCGAACAAATGGTTGTCATATATGGTCTGATTTTTTTAATATTTAAACTCACAAGTCGTATATTTTTAGTGAATTTTCACTCTGGCGTTCGCCGTTTTATTAAGAAGAAGCCGGCGCGAAAGTCGAAGGAAGCCATCTAAATGGTTATGAACGCTTTTAAATTTCGATAAAAATGTCCTTTTTTATTCCTGAAGCTTGAAATATACTAGTAGGTTTATACTAATACAATTAGAAAACTCGGCCTAGTTGTCAAACTCGGCTTCGTTGAGTACCTGGAGAAAACCTGCGGTGTTTGGCAGAGCGTTCCAAACTGAAAAAAAAACTACTTCTGTCAGATATGCGACTGAGGTGAAATTATAATCAGACAACTACATAATGCGGGAATCGAGCTCCGTCCAGAGGTAAAAGGAACATGTACTAACCGAATCTTAAATTTTCAGTACCAGCTGAGGAGGTAGTGTCAATTTATGGCGACAACTTTGAGACTCCTGAAGCGCGAGAACCTTACTTTATTAAAGTATATCGCTGTGTTGTAGTTGGTTATCCGGCAGATGTCCCATGCTGGCCCCTCCCAGCAACACAGAATGAGATAGAAATTGTTGTACCAGATATGAACGACGCAAAAAAGTTCTATAAATATGTAGTGTATAATTACACATCTTGTAAATGTGGTCGCGATAAAAAACCAAAGCTGCACAAGAATCTTAATTCTAACCAAAGTAAGTTGTCCAATGAATGAAAGAATGAATTTAGTATGTTGTGTTGGATGTTGGTGCCACAGTTGTTAGTGCCTGTGCCTGTTCTGTGACTTGGATTCAATTCCTGAAACATATGCAGTTGTATATATTATGATATATTAACCCTATCCAGAGGGGGGGGGGGCGGAAAGTGCCCGCTCTGATTTTAAATGTTAACATCTGCCAAACCAGTACATGTATGGTTCTGAAATTTTACGACTTTTCCTAAATATGTATGGGCTTTATGTGTGGAAAATTTGGTGAAAAAATATTTAACCAAAAAAGTTACACCTTAGTCATGAACACCAACCAACACTAAAAATTTCAGCAGACCATTTTTCTTATGTTTTCTTACCAATTATATTTTCTGTTGCCCTTCAAAACTTACAAACATGTACAAAAAGTGTTTATTTTCATAAATATAAAGTTATGACGCAGTTTTTAACAATTCTGATAAATAGCTTATAAGTTTAAGGTACTGGTGCATTATGGGTAATCCAAGATCGCGGCGTCCGTGGAAGATTCAAAGATTGAAGATTATAAGTGAAAAAGATGGCTAGCCGCCATTTCAGCACTGAAAATGTTAATATTAGGAATTGTTTTTCTCGACTATAACGATGAGAACAATGATTTGGAAGAGCTACACTCTTCCGATTGTTAAGATCAGTTCTGCAGTTGTAATTTTTAATTACATTATAATAGTTACATAAAAGTAAGCATTTTTTAATAAGGAGAAACTATTATTTTTATATATTACCTTTTTTATGTTAACAAAACAGCCAAAAATTACAATAGAAAAATAATTTTGGAAATTCTAAAAATCCGGGATTTTTGCAATCAATGACGTCATAATGACGTCATAATTTGCTGCCATGACAACATAAGTGTATCACATACTTGAACAAGGCATACCATCTACCTGTAAAAGTTTCCACAACTTGACAATTTAGAACTGATATCTAGGAAAGTTAAAGTATGGTATAAATTAAACTTGACAAACAATCTTATTCTGAATCTTATTATCTTCTAGTCAGTGAAACTGAATTTAAGACAAAACTATCCAACAATCCAGTGAACCTGAGAAGCTGCAAACAATCCTTCTGCAGCAAGCCTCAACCGCGCTATATGATGCATCCTAGGGGAATGGAAGCCAGCGCTAAGGAGAGGCTTATACTCTTCAAACAATGCTTGCCTGGGTGTAACCCTACCACGAAGAATGAGTTCATGAAAACAACAATGAATCATGGTGGAACACACGACATACACTTCAAAACCGACGAGGCTTGCACACCGTATGATATATACATGCAGGCAACCCAACGACCAGGTGCAGGGAATTTAATGGTGAATCCAAGAATAACATTGCCAAACAGTTTAAAGAAAACAAATCGGCCATCATTACCGACTGAAGAGACACACGATACAGGTAAAACCATGTTTTATTGCAGCTCAACATTACATAGGCTTTTTATATAGCTCTTTTTTAGTATCTGTCGCAGAGTAAAATCCTCATTGTTGTTACAATGGACCTATCGCATGCGAGAAGAGTGATTCCAGTTTGACTGTATCGAACACCGCAGGTTTTATCCGGGTACTCGAGTTTCCTTCTCTAGTAAAATTGGACCAATAAGAAGAACAGTTTAGAACTGATAGAGCTATCCTGTGTATAAGTTAGTCTATAGTTTCGTTTATATAATTGCATTATTACCTAAAAACAAAGCTCAACAAAATTCTTAACAAGTCATCTAAAATATTTTTCAATTTCATTTCAGAATCAGAAAACGGATTGTTAATTTACATTGCTTCACCACAAGCGTTCCTGGCAGCTCTGATCCTCTCTGTGATATTGGTCTCGATACTAATTGTCGATTTCAATCTATGTCATCGCAAAAAGGGACTGCTCTATACTGTACTGAACTGTAGAAAGGACACGAAAGATAAAGCTTGTCCTGACTGCGCGGACAGACAGCAGAAAGTCATTGAAATAGTTTAAGATGGTTAATGGTTAAAGTATGGGAACAATGCATTCTAATTCTCTCAACAAAGGCCCCCAGGAAACCTGAGTATGGCCCATGTGGGAGATAAATAGAGAGCGAAAGATACCGAATAGAAATAAATGGTTATAGTGAAACCGTCACGCCCTTGGGATAATGGGTAGCCCTGAGATAGGAAGAAACGAGTGAGAGAACAGAGAAGTACAACTGTACGAAAGTACCACGGAATTAATACGAGAGGAAAATAAATTGTAAGGTGGAAAGTGTGTGGGTGCTGCTAAGTCTCTTAGCTAAGTCTCTTCCAAGGCCCTTAAGAATTGTAAACAAAGTTAAGGCAAAGAATGCTTGGAATGGATATTGGCTTTGATTTGCTTATTTGACCCCAATAATTGCATAAAATGGAAGGACATGAAAGAAAGAATGGAATGTGTGTGCATGGGTATAAAAGCTGACATGTCAGCACTCCCCCGCTCACATGTCGTTTCAAGCTGAAAAATTATCATGCCTTGAAATATGAGTAAAAGTGCGTGTGTGTGTGCAGAAAGAATGGAAAGTAAAATTAAAGCTGGGAGGTTAAGTTTCTTGTAAGCTAAAATTTTCCTTTAATATGCTTTGTATATTGTTAAGAATTATATAATGGTTATGAATTCACGTATAATTGAGTTTTAAATAATTCATAGAACGTTAGTAGTCGATCTGTATGGGATTGTGTATTTAGCCATTTTATGTCTCATATAATTGCGACTATTTAATTAACCTAATTATGATCGTTAATACATAGTTAATTAATGATACTTTATAATAACTTAGTTATAGCAATACAATTATTGTCTAATAATGGCCTATCCAATTAATACCATGCATGTATTTACGTGTATTCAATTAGAAACGTTTTAATTAATACCATATCAATTCTCATGGAGATAATCACTGCGATTTCCATAGAAACTTTTACACTACTGATACACCCTAATCTTGTAGATTTTAGCACAGTTTAAACCCGGTCCAAGAACGTACAAATACATCACTGGTTAAAACATTAAGATATACTTATGAATAAAATTTAAACATTAATTTTATACCAATGTGTTTCTTTTTTGTGTATCGAGTTTCCCATTTCCAACTGAATAAAATGTTGTTTTGTAAATGTTGGTTATTCTGAAACACTTCTAAGACAAAGGTAGGGATTGCATATCCATCTTGTTCTTGCTGCTGAATGCTGAATTCAAAGGACGCTGCTCAAATGTGACCAAGTCGAAGTCTTAGTATGGCGCCTCTTGCTGCGCCACGATACGACCCATGTCTGAAGGTAGAAGGGTTTGATTTTTGTGAGGGAGGAATCCCGGAGGCCCCTGAGAAAAACACTCGAAACACATGAGAGAACAAAGCATAATTCTAGTTACACGAGTTTTCAAGCACATCAAACCATAAAGAAGGTCATATAGCAAGTTCATATGCATATAAATTATTTCCTAACGCGCACTTATGCATACAAGTGTTCAAAAATTTCAACGGAAAAGAATCCCATTATTTTTTCGCTGTCACAACAGTTACTGTCGGTTGAAGTTGACCATCATCATAACGCTCAGTGAAACCCATCTATTTTCAAATTTTTCGCAGTAGGGAATCACGTTAACCATGCTCTGATCACATTATCAACACCGGTACCTGACGTTTAACTTCCGAGTTCTTCCGAATTAATTATGAAAATTTCTTGAGTAATAATGAATAATTTAAACTCTTGTCCTTGTCAGATTACAGCTTTTGGTATTTTACGCAATATAAATATTAAATATTATTATTATTATTAAAGTATATTTCAAATTTACCCCTCTGATGTAAGATATGATACACGAGGTAGCTCGTGATATAAAGTATAACTTTTTACACATCAATGTATAAGATAAAACCTAAGTGACACAATATACAAAGTATAATATAACTGCCCGCAATATAGGTTATAGAAATAGACTGGGGTGAGTTTTAATTATTCATGTGCTTCCATTTTAAAACGATTTCCGCCTTTGAATTTAATCAGGAAAATTCATCAGGAATAAATTAACGAAATTTTCTGCTTTAACGCGGAAATAATTCAAAATTCGCTAATTTAATATTCAAGATTTAAAAATAGTACAAAATAGGATAAACGTTTATAAAATAACATGTTTACTACGCGAGCTGTGATTGGTTAATACCCGTGCAGGATGAGACAATCATGCACGGAAAATTTTCGGCGCTTCGCGGGGTTTTTAAAACGTCCGTTGTTTATTTTATAAAATAATTACCAAATGGTTTTCCGTGCAGGATTGTGTGATCCTAACACTTGGGATGTTGCTCGACTTTCTGAAAGCTAAAAAATACTCGCCTGTCGGCTCGTATTTTTTTACGCTTTCAGAAAGTCTCGCAACATCCTGCGTGTTAGAATCACGCAATCCTGCACGGAAAACCATTCGGTAATCCTTTAATACTGTATTGTGTTTGATGCTTTTATTGAAAATATAGAAAAGTTCGACAGTAAATTTACTCTTCGTTACAGTAAATCTATACATCATTCGAAGACCTAGTTTCTTCGCAATTATTTAAAGACTACTTTGTTTTATGTCCTGACATGAAATTACATTGTCGGCATTTGTTACAAATATATTGTCCGAGATTTACCCGCACGATCGCTTGTTTTCATGTTTATGTCGTTCTATTTGAAGATCTGTCAGGCGAATTAAACGGTTGTTGGCAAGCACCAGAGCTCGCTCGAAGAAAAGCACAAAATATCAAATACTGGAAAACTAGTATGCACATACGCCGGTTCTCTTTCTCATAGTTTACTTTCTAATTCGTTTTACAAATTCTATTCAACGGGAATCGTTTACGAATACTGTTCTGTTTTGGATTGGATATAATAAAACGGATCAATATATAAATAGTATACAAAGATATTACGGAGAGTAATTTATTCAGGAAAATGTTACAAATAGACTTAATTAAATGCCAATTCTTGCATGTTTAGTTAAGGGACGGACCATTAGAAAAGTGGTGGAGGGGGTGGAACTTTTTTCCCATGTCCGATATTTTTTTCGGTTCTTTGGCTTTGCAGGAATTTTTTTTGGCACCAAATTTGGCGCACGATTTTTTTCCATTAAGCTATAATTGCAAAGGTGTCATTTGGTGCAAATAAGGCATGCGCGCATGGAATAACAGGGCCTTTTTCAAGAATTCGTCAGTGTGGGGGTCATTAACGAAAATAGACCTAACAAGGAGGCGGTAAAGTGGAGGTGTGTGAGGTTGTGGGAGGGTCGGGGTCTGGAGCTTGATTTCCTGCATTTTCAGTGACGGTTTTTTATATATCCAATCTAGACAGTCTGAGCTTTCGGTATACTTCGCATGGCAGGAAATTTTTTTTTGCGAATTTGATCTTGTATGAATTTTTTTACCTTCCCTTTTCCCTGACATACAGAAGTGTGCCTGGTGACTAAAAGTGCGTAAGGCGTTTTTGGGGAAAAAGCCGCTATGTTCTTAGCAAGTGCCGTCAAGAGAGGTAGTCACCCCCTGAAAACATTCAAAATGGCGGCATGTTTAAGGCGTGAAAAGTACGCAAATATGCGTTTGAAACATGGGCTAAAATATTGTAAATTGTCTTAAAATTTACTGACAGTAATCTTTTTTGTTACTATCAAGTCTATGTATGTGGAATGGGTTAATCGGAAAGAGATTTCACATCGAATTTTGACAATTTCACCTCGTGTTAGTAATATGAGCGGGAACCGCCGGGAAACCTTTCTTTGGTATTTGGTGTATTCATTGGACCCATATTGTCTTGGATCATCCATGCAAGAGGTAAAGAAAATATTCCCCAAAATGGATGGATTGGTTATCTAAAGGGATCAAACTATTTCTGTATTTCAAAGGAAGGATTTCAGTCATTTCACATTTCAGGACTTGCCTTTGTTGGTTTTGTCTTCGCAAAGAATTCTTCAAGGGATGTGTGTATAGAAAATTCATGATTAGCCTGGTTGGTTTCTTCAGGGATGATCCAGGTGCACACATTATGGGAAGGGTGGGGGGGGGGGGAGTGACGCCCCTCCATCATTTGTGAATTTCTCAAAAAAGTCGGTTCCAAATTGTAAAATTACACTACTTAATTCGGTCCGAGTTGGTCCGAAACATCCTGTCTAAAAAAAGTATAATAAACGATACAGAATTGTCAATAAAAGAAATCAACATTGGAAAACCCAGAGATATATTTTCCTCTTAAAGCAATATACTCAAATGTAAGATGACATAGCCATACACGACTGCGCAAAACCTCCTAACTTTTGCTCTGCCGCATTGTGCGTTCTATTTCCACGTCAGTATTCTCGAGTAATTAAGTCAACTCTGTTGTAAAAATGCAGTTTCTAATTGGGTCTTTATGATGTTGATGGTTACCTTTTGGGGGGAGGGGGGGATTTCTGGTGTTTGAAATCTTATATATATTAATGAAAGGACCTATAACGAAAGAGGTAGGAATGTGCGCCCCTGCAGGGATCCTTACATTTGTTAAATTGCCCAACTTGCTGAAGTATAGCTTTCCATCTTGTCGTCTGATCAGTCATTTTGGATTAAAAACGTGCTGTTACAGGGAACTGTCAAAGTGTCAGTATGATTAAAGCAAAGGCTCTATGAGAGTTAAATCCTTGGCATTTTATCCCGGCCTTTGTGTCTCTGTTAAAACTCCTGGGTAGCATGATGGCAAGTGTGTTAAAAATCTATATTTCCCCCGCAAAATCCTGCTAAAACCCCGTATATGCCCAGGGGGTGGGGTTTCAATTGACTAGTACATTATAACCACACAGTGGCATTACCCTAGTATAATGCACCTATCAAGGATATCAATGTAAATTTTTGTTAAATGTAGGATACAGAATATTGCAGTTTTGGTTTAAAATTTCCACCTACAAAATCCCTACAGTATAAACCCACTAACTGGCAGTACTCTGCCATTGTGAAGTAAAATCATCTGGCATTAGACAGAGCAAAATACTAAAGTAGGGCGCATTGCCAGCAAATTAATAATAATAATAATAATAATAATAAACATTTATATAGCGCACAAACCAAGACTGTTCTAGGCGCTTTACAGTAATACAAAATCCAATATTAAAACTAGTGTTAAGAATGTTAAAACTATGGGTTAACATTTAAGGTCATGTTACACAAGGCAATGCCTAGTTACTGCAACTTAGCATAATAAAATATAGTTGGTAATATCTATATAGTGTTATATCTAAAGAATAATTTTATTCTTAAAGTGCATATGTCACAATTACCATTTTTTTCTCAAAAATCGGCCGTGACGAGACAATTCGAATGATATACATCATTCTTTAAACGGATAAATACTTCCAGAGACATTTTGGCTCAAACAGAGGTTTTTCAAAACATGGCCGGGAGAAAAGAGGCTGAGTACGAATAGCCGCGATGACGTCAAATCGGGAAGTCATGTTTTGTTTACATTATAAAACAATATAAAATATAGTCATGTTGGAAGCGAAAAACTGCAGAAATAATCAATTTTCTGGCATATACGTTTGGAATTCGACTTCAAGATTTTACGCAAAAGAAAGTTGAACATTGCCGTTCCCAGAATTTGGTAAAATATTTTCTATAATGGAGAGAACTCAAACGGTGTGAAGTCTAAAATATCGGCTGCAAATGAAGTCATGGACCCGTGCTGGACTACGGCAACATGAAGAAAATTAAAAGGATAAGGGGATATACGCTTGGATGCCTTGTGAGAACGTAGTAATAAACGAAAAGACTGCAATGTAGAAACAAGTTAGTAAATTGAAATTTGCAATTTTGTATTAAATTGTTCTACCTTTTAAAATATTTCAATATATTTTGTGCAAGATGTGCCACAATTGCCCTGTATAAAAGGAATACATAGCATAAAATAAAAAACAGTCATGGGAGACGATGTATGACTTCAGATTGACCACATGTCTTAACATGTTTATAAACAAACTTCTTGTGCTTCAGGCCTTAAAATATCGGTCAGCAGTGCCGTCGGTCAAAATGTCCGGTGTCTTTCAGAATGGGTCGGACATTTTTATAATTATGTCCGATGGCCTTATGTTTAGTTTGGCGCGAAAATGTATTCTTTTAAAATCGTATACTGAAGCTAAATGTTGGGCAGTTATGCATTGATACTTTAAGGCCCGATCAAACGTCCGAGAACGCAAGTCATCGCAAGTAAACATTAGAGACCTTAAGATAGCCGTTAGGCGTTTGCCGTAAGAATTAAAATGGCTTTAAGATTGCCGTTGTTTTAGTTTCCCCTCCGCGCTTTAAAAGAGCATTTTAAAAGAAACAAGATGGCCACTGCAAGGTTGGTACATTTTTTATTGAACTTTTGCATTTATAACCATTAAGATTTAATAACCAGAACTGATATAGTGAGTATTTCTTTGCTTTAACGCATTAAAAGTTATATTGGTGTTTTATGTTTAATATATACTACCAATAGGACGAATCTCGATGATGTTTTGACGTGTATGTTGTATGACGACAGTGATGCAACTAGTGATATTGATGACAGCAGCTCAGAGTCTGATGGAAATGACACTGACAGCAGCCTGGGTAGAAGTGATAGTGAAGATGATGATCTTGAAATTTTACTGTTGGAATCTTTACATCATTCAAATCGTGTGATAGGGCACCATCTAAATCTCGAAGATGTCGACGAAACAGACTGCATTCAGTGGTTTAGGTATGCTCATCACATTTCTAGAATGGTAACAAGGGGGGCTCGTTGAAAGGAGACTCGACAACTGATTTTTACATTGTAAGTCTATCTTAACAGGTTTGAAAAGGCTGACATGCAACGTCTTCATGATGCACTGGGTTTACCACAAAATTATACATGCAGTCAAGGGACAAGTGCATCAAGCATGGAGGCAATGATGATCCTTTTAAGAAGGCTTTCTTATCCAAACAGATTGTGTGACCTTGTTCACTTGTTTGGCCGTGCTGAAGAAGAACTTAGCCTAATCTTCTCTGAGGTACATACCCTACCAAAAAAATGTGTACTTACTAATGGATGTAGTAATTGCCCTTGGTAGTAGGCAAATGGGCATGTACATGTACCTTGAAATTGATGCATGCAACCTAAAAACTGATGTCAATATAGGCAAACAGTTTTTTTATTAAGATACCATTAGTGGTGAATTTTGGACAAAATGGGGAAATGAATAGGTATAATTTTTTATTTACTTTTTTGTCATTGATTTGGTCTTTCCTTTTAGATTGTGACTGACATCTACAACAGGTTTAGCCACTTGGTCAGTTCCCTTGAACTTGCATGGTTGGATCCTGAGCTGTTTTCAGAGGCCATCCACAACAAGGGTGCACCATTAGATCAATGCTGGGGATTCATTGATGGTACCGCCAGACCCATAGCCAGACCAATCCGAAATCAAAGGATTATGTTTAGTGGTCATAAGCGGATTCATTGTTTAAAATTTCAGGTATTAACCTCAATAATTCAATAACATAATGGAATTGATTTCATTTAACATTCATTACTTTGTTTCTATTGCAGGCTGTAGAAACACCCAATGGTCTCATAGCCCATTTGTTCGGCCCAATCGAAGGGCGGCGGCATGATGCCTTTATGTTGGCAGTGAGTGGTTTACAAGAGAAGCTGATTCATATAACCAAGCCCAATGGAGAGCCCTATGTAATCTATGGGGATCCAGCGTATGGTTTGTCACAGAACATTTTAGCTCCTTTTCGAGGTGCTAATTTGTCTGCATGACAAAAACAGTTCAACACAAGAATGAGCAAGGTTCGCACTAGTGTGGAATGGGGCTTTGGAAAAATATGCCAATACTTTGCATTCGTGGATTTTAAGAAAAACCTAAAAGTTCTTCTCCAGCCTGTGGGGAAATATTATGTTGTTGCATCCATATTAGTAAACTGTCACACATGCTTATATGGTTCAGTAACAAGCAGTTATTTTAATGTTGACCCACCAAGTTTGGAAAACTATCTCTCTAATACATAAGAAACATTCATGTACAAGTCAATTAATTACTATTAATATCAAATCCATTCAATAAATTATAGTACATAAGAAACATTTATGTACAAATTAATTATTTAACCTCATTATTAACAATATTGAGTCTATTTCGTAGATTCAAATTCATGAGCACAACAACATTTTAATAAAGTTAACTAAAGATGTTTTTTGAGGAGTTCAAGCATTGTTTTTCGTTCTTCCATCTCAAGCTTAAACTTTTCTTTTCTCTCTTCTGACTCTGCTTCAAACTTCATTTTCTTGAAATCTAATTCACGTTGTTTGAGTGCCAGTTCTTTAACTCTCAATTCAGCTTTTGTTTCATTTTTATTGGCCAACATTTGCAGAGCTGAATGCTTGGAAAACCTTTTCCTTCTGGTTTCTACCATGAAAAGAGTACTTACTTAAATATATTTAAGACATATATAGTGGTCAAAAATAATTGCAATGAAAACAAGCACCTTTCTTGGGGGTATTAAGGTCTTCTTCATCACTGTCTTCCTCATTTGATGACAGAGATGTGTCATTTCCTCTTTTTTCTGAAACAAATTTGTGATGTCTAAATAACAAACAAGCTCCTAAATTCGGAGGGTGCTAATTAGGCCCCAGTATAACTTGCATATACAGTAGAAACTTAATTAGGGTAACACAGCCTTACTAATAACTAAGGCAAGCAAGAAATGATTAAAAAATGATTCAATACTGCAGTATCTCTAATATTGCCCAGGGGGGACTTTTTCTCAGACACCCTAGGGTTAGGCAGAGGCAAATTGAAGAGGAGAGGTAATTAGAGGATATATATACACACACACACTTACTTGCCATTCCTTCCATTGCTGCTTTCTTCATTTCTTCTGCCTTTTTTCGATCATCCTCTTCTTTTTTCTTTTTTAATTCTTTTTCTTTACTTTTCAACTCAGCAAAATCTCTGCGAAATGTTATTATACTTTCCAAGAGATGACTCAGCTCATCATATTCCTCCTCTGTGCCAGACCTATTAAAATGCCACATAACCATAGAACCATTATAATTGTTTAAGACTAAACTAATTAATCTTAAAATATTTAAACCATTTCTATTCTAATACATAAATGTATTAAATAATTTTTAGTTATACCTTTTAAGAGCCTTTGCATCTTCAGCTTTAAACTTGTCAATTAATCTGTCCAGTCTTTCTCGGCATCCCCGCCCTTTAAGTTCCACTTCAGTAGACTCAGCTGAAAACATTCTGCTTAACCGTGCTGCTAAAGCTTCCCAATCTTTGGGTTTAACTGGACTACATGCAGTCACTTCAGTGGCCAAGGCAATGTCATGTTTGTTTTCAGGCCATCTAAAAGCTTTGGCGCCTATTGGTGGCATGACAAACTCTAAAATTTTATAAACAACACATATATCTTTCAAACACACTGCAGCAGCAACAAAATAAATAGCTTGGCTGTTCTTTGGCTTGATGTTCAAAAAACAAGACCAGACATAGCATAGGTTAAGAATATAAAATTGGCCAAGAAAATTATAGTGTTTCTGAAAAACTTGTTTCTTGATTAGTTTTACATATTAAAATTGACCTCGAAAATTGTAATGAATGATCAGAAATTTAGATAAACAAATTCATCCACTCGTTAAACTGTAAATTAATAGCAAAACTGCGAAAATTGAACGAATGTCAATGGCAATTTTTAGAATGAAAATGACAGCCATGTTTGTTTATTTTTGCTGGAACGACGTGCCTCTCAAAACTTTAAAAAATCAATGTTAATGCTCATTTTTACGAACCTAAATATTTACAAATCGAAAGTTTAGATACTTTATGACCTTTATGTAGTTAATAAACGTGTGTTTATTAAATATTGAAGTTTTAAAACGTTGAGGTAAATCACTTACCTGTAGAAGACACTCTACACGTTCAAAACGCCAGAGAAATACGGCAAACGTGGCGGGAAAACGCATGTCACGTGATTTTTTGAGGTTTGCGGTTTGACGTTTGCAAAAAATACGTCAATCTTAAGGTCTCTATTGTCATCAAGCTCGTCCTTTGGATTCACTCAGTAACACTCTGTGCTGCTAGTACACTACCTGTATTGGGTGAAATAAATAAATAAATAAAATAAACTTGCGTTGACTTACGATGCGACTGGTCAAACGAATACGCGGTTCCGCTGTCACGCTTAGCGGACCACATAACAGCTCTGATAAACATTTACGGGGTAAATTTACGTCGGACAAAGTTAAAGTTTGGTCGGACATCAATACAGTTGGGTCGGACAAACGGTAAACCTCAATTTTCCTTCGGTCGGACAGAATGTCCGGTGCGTTTCTTTCTTGGTCGGACAATTTCACGAATGTGTCGGACAATGTCCGTGACCGACCGATATTTTAAGGCCTGTGTGCTTGCATTCTCAGTGTCTATAAAGCATAGTAAATTATCAAACAATTTTTACCTTTGATATTGTTCAATATATTGCTTATAAATGGTATTTATAATAATACTGACATCATTTATATGCGGAAATAAACACAAAGATGAACAGAGACTAATCCCAGTTTTACAGCCCAAATTTTGACCAAATTCCATAGTCCCATCCTATGTTTTGCTCAAATCCCAATCCCATTTTCTATTGTTTTTTGTTGTTGGTGAATCCCAGTCCCATGTTTATGACCATTCTATGTTTTTCATTGGACTAGTTGTATTTAGCATTTTAGAATACATTAGATTTTTCCTTAATCTCAAGGCAAATGCTCATCTAAACAATACAATTAGTCATACTTGATTTTTATCCAGGTATATGTAGTTGATAAACATGACTAAAAAAGCCACATTTCAACCTACCACTGACGAGTAAAATTGTCTGGTGTTAGATAGAATAAGTAAAATACTAAAGTAGGGCACATCTGGCCTGAATAGGAACTCTGGTGGTGTTAGTCATTTTCATATGTCAGAATGAGCCATAGTACAACCCCTGGCTCAACAAAAGCTGTCACTAGTGTTGCACTACAAGCCGAGGCCTAGACTTGGTCAGTTTTTTGCTTCACTGATTTTCTGAGTAGTTTAATCAGCCATTCCATAAACCAAACTAGGCCACAGCGAGGCTTAGGTATGCATGCAGTGTATATTCATAAGATATACATTAGGCTGTATAAAAGGAATTATTACATGGAATTATAACTTCATTTATTAAAGAGTTGACCATGGGTGGCACTTTTCCATGGGTTTCATTGGGGCACGGTTTCATTGCACTTTACATGATACTGAATGGTGGCAAGAGACCTGCCCATAGAAATAACAGATATCTACTATTTCTATGGACCTGCTACATTGCACTACACAGAAACCAAATAAATATATATTAAATGTCTTGCTCCATAACACTCCTCACACTAGGATGTTCATCTGGTGGATATAGAAAAATATATAGTAACAATTAAACGTATAGTAATGAAATGTTGCCTCTGCCATCTGTGACATCCTTGGGCTATCCATCACATTCTTGTGGCCTCTCATCAGCTGATGATACTATACATTGTAAATGTAATATTGCTCTGTGACCTTGTGTTCTGATTTGCTTAGCATTAGATACTATAAAATACAAGATGAAAAAAAATATGTTTAATATATATCATTCTACCAAGTATATCTATGCTTAGTAGATTTTTGTAGACGATGGTGGTATGTAGTTTTTATCTATTTTGTATTACAATGCTAACGCATTCTCATCAACTGTTGTTCTAAATTCAACCGCACGCGGATGGGATAGTTATGGGAATAAAATCCGCGAACGGTTGAGGTATAGCAACTAACGGGATTGTCGCTGTTGGCCTGCAGGGGAGGTGGGTGGTTGACCAAATTTCACCCTTTACTCGTTTTACCGTATACTGCCACGTTCTGGTTTGAATAGGTCGATTAAATGCACGTGCCTTGCTTTTATTTGCTTATTAGCATGCCCAATACCCCTCTTCAACGATTTTAGCCAATCAGGACTGATTTTGCTCGTTTCTCTCTTCCGGTGCGTATTTTGCATTTTCCTCCGTTAATGAGAATACTAACGCATTCTCATCAACTGTTGTTCTAAATTCAGCCGCACGCGGATGGGATAGTTATGGGAATAAAATCCGCGAACCTCGTTTTCGACATATCCCTATAATTTCTCACAGGAAACCGCAGCCGCGATTCATGATTTATCCTCGAACTCATTCAACTCCTATTTACATTTTCTGCTCGTTTAGTTAAGATAGCCTGTCCCTCCCAAAACTCAGAATCATGTCATGTAGAAGTCCTCGGACCATCTGGCAACTCACGAAGTGCGTTGACCAGAGTCGTGAATACAGCTATGAGCTTTCCTGTGGCCGCCGGTCGTGCGTACAGACACGCGGTTTCGAGCGACCTCCAAGCGACGTATGAGGCGATGTCGTCCACTGAAAAACCCAAAGTACTCAAAGTCGTGGTTATGCCCGTTCGAAAACTATGTGGCGTTTCCCCTGCATGAATGTCCGCGGCGATGAGGTTAGCCTGTAAACGGTTGTTGACTGCGGAACCAGTAAACGGCTGATCTGACATAAACCGCTGGCTAGCGGATGCGCGAAAGACGTAACCAGGATGCAGAGCGATCAGCATGCTGCTGCAGCAGTCTAGGTAATATTGGAACCAAAAAAACGGGACAGATGGTCAACGATGGCGCAGGCAACAAAACGAATGGCCGGAAAAGGTTACCCGCTTCTCGAAGGGTCTTGCCGAACGTAAAATTAAGGAGAAAACCCCGTTCGTCTGACAACTTAAACACGGAGTGCGATTGTAAACGGCCCAGATCCGATGCCCGATCTCCCGTGAAGAAGTCAACGTTGGAGAGTCGTAATTGTCACCCCTGAATGTCCCCCATGAAATGACACAGGAAGTGGCTGATATCAACCCCTTCATTTATGATTTTCGACAAGAATTGCTGGTGTGGTAACCCAACTAACAAAGACTGCCAAAACGCGGCGTGATTGTGAACTTCGCCCGCCACGAAGTGACCAGGGTCCCGAAAACGGAGGTCCCTTATCCGTGCGAGGGATGGATCGCTGACGATCAGTTCGGGAGAAAGCTCGGGACCAACGAGGGGCGGAGCGACGCCATCAACTCCACGGCATCGAATCTCGGCGGAGGTGCGCATAAAATCAACGCAAGCCGAACATCAAAACTTTGAAAATCGTGCTAAAGGAAAATAAATGGCGTCATCTAGAGTATAATTTTTGCTTTCCTTCTTAGCTCGTTTCCTGTTACGGTTTCTCCTCTGTTATTTTGCCCCCCCGTTGGTCCCGAGCGCCGATTAAGGATCAGCATTAGGGTCGTTAGGTGACCCCCTCAAGACCAACAAATCGAAAAAGAAAAGGGAAAAGTGAAAACTATGTAAACGGGGGATATCTAAATACTGATTTGCGCAGACTGGATTGAAAAACCATGGTCGAAAATATCTCTTCGGACGACAATCTCAGTCCGGTCTCAAAAAATATCTCTTCGGACGGCAGTTTTACGTCCGGTCTTACAAAATATCTCTTCAGACGGCAATGACGTCCGGTTTTACAAAATCTCTTCGGACGGAAATTTTAAGTCCGGTGTCACCAAATATCTCCTCGGACGGCAATCTCCCTTCCGGTCTCACAAAAATATCTCTTCGGACGGCAATCTCACGTCCGGTGTCACTAAATATCTCTTCGGACCGCAATCTCACTTCCGGTCTCACAAAATATCTCTTCGGACGGCAATCTCTCGTCCGGTCTCACAAAATATCTCTTCGGACGGCAATCTCTCGTCCGGTCTCACAAAATATCTCTTCGGACGGCAATCTCTCGTCCGGTCTCACAAAATATCTCTTCGGACGGCAATCTCTCGTCCGGTCTCACAAAATATCTCTTCGGACGGCAATCTCTCGTCCGGTCTCACAAAATATCTCTTCGGACGGTAATCTCTCGTCCGGTCTCACAAAATATCTCTTCGGACGGCAATCTCACGTCCGGTCTCACGGAATATCTCTTCGTACGGCAATCTCACGTCCGGTCTCACAGAATATCTCTTCGGACGGCAATCTCACGTCCGGTCTCACAAAATATCTCTTCGTACGGCAATCTCACGTCCGGTCTCACAAAATATCTCTTCGGACGGCAATCTCACGTCCGGTCTCACAAAATATAATATTGCTTGTGCTTTGTAGTGTCGACGGCGGTTTGCGAGTTATGGAAGCAATAATCCGCATTCTGTAACTTAATCAACAAGCAAATTACAGGGAAATAACCCGAACAAAGGAGGCGCTCAACCGAAACCACCCCCAAATACTATGTAAAATATTATATTCAAGGCACACTTAGCATCCCCTATAAATATAAGAAAACAACATTTGTATGCCCGTTACCATGAGGCTAGACATACAAGCTATACACCCCTACATAAAGACTTCATAAATAGAACGATATAACTAAATCTTAAACTACAGGCTTTGGATATAATAAACCTAACAACATGTCCTGCGATAGCGAAATAATTTAATACGAAATTTACACGCTCGAGGTTTAATTAAACACTGGTAGAAATGGAAACAAGAAAACCCAAACCTGTACCATACACGCGAACAACTCACTCGTGGACTGTAATGAGACTAACTTGTGGCTGTGCATTCGGAGCTTCAGCAACCACGATGTCTGGCGGCTGCACCACAACGCCGTCATCAGGCTGGACGACTGGTGGCTGCAATGGCGGGGCTGGAGGCGGTGGAATGTCGGTGGGCACTTGTCTCTCTGCCATGATGGTTGTAAACAACACCCAAAAAAAACGAAGGGCTGTAGGTCAACAGCGAGCGTTATCTGTAATCCAAATTTCACCCTTTACTCGTTTTACCGTATACTGCCACGTTCTGGTTTGAATAGGTCGATTAAATGCACGTGCCTTGCTTTTATTTGCTTATTAGCATGCCCAATACCCCTCTTCAACGATTTTAGCCAATCAGGACTGATTTTGCTCGTTTCTCTCTTCCGGTGCGTATTTTGCATTTTCCTCCGTTAATGAGAATACAATTATTTGTTTAAAACTTACCAGTTCCCATAAATACTTCATTTTGTACGGCTTCCTCGACGGCTTCAAAGCGGAGATATATGTGACATATGCACTTTAACTTGAAACTTTATTCTTTGAACTTGTTTATACAGTTTATAATTAAAATTATATATTAACTAGGGGTCTTAAGCTTATCAAGGTTTCTAGTAGGCCCCTAGCCCAAATGTAAAATATTTAATAGATTACTACAAATGTAAAATGTTTTTCTTTATATCGGTGAAATTATTAAAATAAATAAAAAGCTTTGGGAAAGTTAGATGGGAAACTCGTCTCAGACGAGAAACTTGTCTTAAATTCATAGTTATATTCAGATGGGTTTCTAGAGAAAACTTTTCTGTCTGACACAAGTTTCTCATCTCTAATATGACTTTGGCTATTATGTGGGTAATACATTGTCTTGGACAAACCATTATGAAACTTTCCATTAAATATACACAGGGTCCAAAACAAGTTTGATCATGTTATAAAATTTACATTGCTTTTTGATTCAATTCTTTTAGTTTCCATTTACTTTTTCAGTTTTATAACTTCCAACTTTGTCTTGCATAAATTTATTTTCCATACTTATAAGGTATATCATTGACCCATGTCTTCTGAATATTGTCTTGTTTTAGAAATTTTGCTAACTTCCCAAATATACATTATGTTATCTTTAATCCTTTCTATCAAATCATTCAACTGTAGAAGAAGTTCTCTTGGTACTGAGGATTGTACAAAAAGATTGTACACTGTAGCAAACATGGTCTTTTTAATATCCGACTAAAGTAATTGAGTATAATTGTTCTATTAATGCTCTCCACTCCTACGAGGATAAAAAAACCCTCGAAAAAAACAAAACAAATATTAAGAAAATTTCTTTTAACTTATATCTTATGCGCACACATTATTTGAAGTTGTAATAAATCATTCGGTAACAATAAACCTTAATCAAGAGAATAAAAAAGCATCTCTATTGCTTTCTACTTCCTGAAAAGGCTGAAATCAAGGCCGCCATCTTGAATTTTTTATGTTCGGGGGGGGGGGGGGGGTGCATGCCTCTCTTTACAGCATTTGCTAAGAACATGGCCGCCAAAAAAAACGCCTTACGGTTTTGGTATAGAAGTGAGACATCTGTATGTCAATAATCTGTGACCATGGTAACACGCAACCGGCCTTATATTTCTTTTATTCTTTGTACAAAATGGCAAAATAGTGATAAGTTTTGTACTTTTAACTGTAAAATTATCAATTGCCCAACTATATAAAGTAGCTATGTTATTACGTACTCTTTTAGCTTTGATTTAATCTTTGGCGTCTCACAAAATGTTTCGTGGAATTGTCATAAATTTGTCATAATACTATGAAGTTTTGAGATTAGATATGTTGTTTCTTATTGTATAACGCATTTGAATGAATACTAAAACACTTTTTAAGATTAATCAATGTTGTATTGACCACACAGGATGAACTACGCATTTTGAAACAAACTATAGTGCATGCCAATTGACGGCAAAACTGCAAAAGCACGTATGCAAAATAGACACTTACCCATTAGTAGAACTCGAAAACCTTGTCCTTTCTCGGTCTTTTGACTGATTTTTTTTCCTGTTGACTTTAGTAAGTGAAAGTCCTCTAAATTTATCTAGTTTTGGAGTCCAGAGTACAATTTTTAAAAAAGTTTGCAAAATGGCAGTTATTTTTTTGACGTATACATTTAAAAACAAAATGTTTGTCTTAGCCAATCATCATATTGTTTCCAGTTTGAGTTACCAGTTTTCTCTCGGCTTGAACTCGCGCATGCGCGTAACTTAAAAAACCGTACAATGTCCATGACAAAAAAATGGCGGACAACTTTGCACTCCACTATGTTCACAGATTTCCGAGCGGAATTAGTACCCTCGCATGGCGCTTCGCGCCGTAGCTCGGGGATTAACCAAGTGGGCGGTGATCAAGTTCACCCGGGCTTCCGGGCGGCTCTTCTCTCTTTTCCCCTCGCCTCACTCCCCTAGAAGAGCTGGCCTAGTTCTCATGCAGCCCAAGCTAGGCCGTGAACGTAAAATAAGTTTTAACGAATTAGATAAAGTTTGCATTGACAAGGCTACAACCAAAACGTAGCAAATCCTCAATCTGCACACAAGTTTTTAGGCTCATGAGCTTCCAAATTGGAATTAATATAAAGTTAGATTCTAGGTCCGGAGATTTGAAACTTGATAGACTGAAATTATTCAGGAAGGAACGGAAAATGCGGAAAATGTCTGCATGTATATAATACTGCAAATAATCCAGGCTGACCTGTATCTAACTTTGAAATGCTACGATGTGACGAGATTCGTCCTACGGCTACGTCGGATGTCCCCGTGGATAAACAGCAACAGTTTAGCAGTTCATAAGTTTGTTATAAAATCTATCTGAAGTCACGAACAAGAACAAGGGCCAATTCAATGGACCACTGCAAACGAACTATGCCAGTGTATCCAGGGCCTTTTTTAAGAATTTTCTCGTGGGGGGGCATTTTCCTATAAGGGACCTTCGTGGACAAAATATACTTACTGGTATATTTTACCATAGCATATACTGGGAAGAACATTTGAAACACCTTTAATTAACCTCAAATCAGTTAAATGGAGAACCCGTGCAACAGTGACAAACCGTTAAACTTACTGTTCGTTTGTTTATCTACACTACCTTGCTTGTTTCTTTGTATGTAATTAAGAAAAAGGGACTTTTCGTTGGGGGGCAAAACATCGATTCGTGGGGGAGCACAAGGGGACTGGGGACATTTGCCCCCAGCCTATCCGTTAAAAAAGGCCCTGAGTGTATAAGACTATGGTACAATTTTAAACTGATTGTAACATTATATTGTTGTTATATATTATATGAGGTCAGTTATTTATGTGTATGTACACGTGGGAAAATTTGCAACAGGCATGATTAAACCAAAATTTCTTAGGAACATTCAGTATAGATTGAGAACCAAAATGGGAAGAGATTGTTACACTTAATCAAATCATGAATTGCCTCCTGTTCAAGGAAACTCCTATACTGAAAAAATAGAATTGTTTGGTCTAAAGTGCAGTTCTCTATATTTCAGAGTCATTATCAGGGTTAATACGATACCATATATATGCATGGTAAAACTCAATCCTTCAGTATTATCACTATTTAGAGTTGCAGCAGATGGTGGTCAACCAGCTGTTATCAGAGTGAGAATTATAGTAGTCTTGTATTTGGTGGCAAATACATATAATTGAGAAATGTTGTTTTAATTTCCCTAGTGCTCATACTATGTGTCAACATTTCTAAATTTGACCACCATCTGCTGTCCAGTAACGCTTATAACGAAAACCATCAATTGTCAACAAAATATTGACTCGTTGTTCTTGCATGCGATGGCCAGTGTTACAACTCTATTTCAAAGCTATTATCAGGGCAAAGAATATAAACACAACATAATTTACTTAATTCCAAGTACCTGTAACATGTGTCTATATTTGACAACCATACTAGCTGATAAAATGTATAAATTGATTCAATACCCAATTATTTTAATCGTTCTCGTATATAAATAGCTTAAAGCCACCTTTACTGGAAGTGTTAATTAAGCCAATAATGAAACGAAAAAATGTTTTGGATCTTTCTTGAAAATATTTTTGTTCTAATTAACTAAATTGGTGGGTTTCAGTTCGCGCGTGTCAGATGATGGTCAACTTAATTCGGACATGTGAACATGTTTATAGGAGCAAGAGAATTAAACTAAATCTCTCAAATCTATTTCACAGTGCTAGCCTCCAAGTACAAGACTGCTACATATAATAAAAATAATTAACATTCTTCTTGTCGATAATTAGACGTTCGCCCGTCGGAAATTTCCATTTCAAGTATCATAATTATAGTTGAAGTAAAAGCTTGTAGAACGTTTTATATGTATGCAACGGAGCATATGTATACAATTCTAATTGCAACATCAGAATATTTATATATAGTATGCGGGGAATTCTATACGGTAAAATAATGCATTACTGCGTTGCAAGGGTTGCAAATGTTGATCAACTTCAGAAATGTTGACACTTTTAGGGGAGAGAATAATTTAGAAGCTAAACGAGATTCTATCCCATAAGAAAAGTAACCTATTCCATAATACTCTTATTCCTGCTCAGCTAAATTAAGGTTAGTTAGTTAGTTAGTGAACTTTATTTAGTCACGGTGGACTCATCAGGATTTTACACACTTATGATAAAGTAACAAAGGAAATTAGCTATATGATAAATTATACTATACATATTTACAAAACTACCTGTTTTTCATGAGTGCCGTGCATTAAATTGATTAAAATTAGATAAAATATTTAAAAATTATTGAATAAAGTTGCTACAGTCAGACTTAAATTTATGTAAAGTACTAGCCTGTCTTAACTCAGTAGGAAGAGAATTCCACAGTACTGCACCGCTATAACTAAAGCTATTTTTCAAGTAATTAGTACGCGGTAGTGGCAAAGCTAGTTTGTTACTGGTGTCTCTCAATGCATAATTTGTGATACTATTGCGATCAACAAACATATTAGAAAGATAATCTGGAGCAAGACCATTCAAGGATTTATACACCATGATAGCCTTGGAAAGCCTACGCTGAGATACAAGATTTTTCCATCCAAGACTTTCGAAAAGATAATCGGCATTTGTATCATAACTAGAAGATGTTAATACCCTGGCAGCACGATTTTGTAATTTTTGCAATTTGTTAACTAGATAACTACTGCAACTGTCCCAGACAGCAGAGCAGTAGTCGAAATATGGTTGAACTAAGCACTTGTAAATAAGTTGCATTGTGGTAAAAGGAACATAAGGTCTAATGCGTTTTAGTGCACCAATACCGGAAGCAACTTTTTACTCAGTTTCTCAATATGAACATTCCAGGATAAGTTCTCATCAATATGTACGCCGAGTGATTTTGTATGAGAGACTTGTTTAACTGGAACGTTATTTATTACTAATAAAGGAGTAGATTGAAAAGTATTTATTCTTTGGCGAGAGCCAATTAGCATAAATTCAGTTTTAGTCTGGTTTAAAGTAAGTTTGTTTGCTGATAACCATTCACTGACACTAGCAAGATCCTCGTTAAGATTATGATTAATTTCATGTATGTTATTACTTGCATATGTCAAATTAGTGTCATCAGCAAACATTCGTGCCCGAGAGTGTATTAGACAATTAGGAAGATCATTAATATAGATTAAAAATAAAAGCGGGCCTAATATAGTTCCTGAGGAACCCACATTGTAGTAATCGATTCGAGGAGAAATGACCGTTAACAAAACACTTTTGATTACGTTCATTTAGATACGATCTTAACCAGTTACCCGCAGTTCCCTTGATTCCATATGCATTAAGTTTGTTCAGCAATATTTCATGATCTACAGTGTCGAACGCTTTTTTAAGATCAAGAAACATTACAGCATTTACATTACCACTGTCAATATTATAAGCCCATTCGTTGGTAGCCTCAAGAAGAGAGGTGACAGTAGAATGTAGGCCTCGAAATCCCGATTGATAATTAGTTAATAATTCATTTTCAGCTATAAATGTATATAGCTGATCATAAATTACCCTTTCAAAAACCTTAGCCACAATAGGAACAATAGAAATGGGACGATAGTTATCAACGCAATTGCGTTTGCCTTGTTTGTATATAGGAATAACTTTAGCACATTTCCATTCGTTTGGGAATATGCCTGTAGTGATAGAACGATTAAAAATAAGACAGATGGATTCTGCAATTAAGTCAGAGCATTCTCTAATTAACCTAGAAGATATTTTGTCTAAACCTGTTGCTTTAGAAGTGTTTAACGTGGACAGTAATGCGTAAACGGTTGGAATACTTATTTCTCTCAGTTGAAAAATAGCATTATTTTGGTTAGGTAAATAATCAAGATAAGACCGATTGCTATCATTAAGATTAATTTTATCTGCAAGGTCTGGTCCGATGTTTGAAAAGTGATCGTTAAACGCATCAGCAATTTTGCTAGGGTCATTAATTAATACGCCATTCAAATCAACCTCGCCAATGTGAGGGCTTTTCCTATTCTTAGAAGTAAGTTCATTAATGATCTTCCAGGTCTTATTAGGATTGTCTTTATTATCATTGAAAGAATTTTTGAAATAGGCTTGCTTAGCGTAGAAGATTTCAGAATTAACAAAATTACGCATTTTCTTAAAAGAAAGCCAATCTTGAGTATCATTGGAACGAATTGCTTTAATTTTTAGGACATCTCGCCTATGCATTTTATCTTTCAAAGAGATGTGATCCAAGGCGATTTAATAGCCTTAACGCGCTTAGTTCGAATTGGGGCGTGCTTATCTGCGACAGAATTGAATGTGGCTTTCCAAGCATGCCACATGTCATTAGGGTTTTCGTACTGATTGATATAGTTCCAACTCTGTTGACTAATATCATTACGAAATTTAGTAGAATCAAAGTTTTTAAACTTTCTGTAGTTTATTGAAGAATGTACCCCCGTCGATGTACCCACAGAAAGTTTGCGAAAGGCGTAAATAAGACTATGATCGCTTATACTCACATGAGAAACACCAGAGCAAACAACCTTGTCAGGAGTATTTGTGAAAATATGATCTAACAATGTTGAGGAGGAGTCTGTGATTCGAGTAGGTTCATTTATAAGCTGAGAAAGATTATATAAATCGGCAATATCCATGAGTGACTTCGAATCATGATCTAAGACTGTAGAGCTCAAATCACAGTTGAAGTCGCCCATGAGGTAATACTCGATATTTTCGGAATCGAGCATACCTAGAAGAATTTCAAAATAATTAAACATTGCTACAGGCGAATTAGGAGGCCTGTACCAAGTGGTAATAAGAAAAGGCTTGGCTCTAGGTTTATTAACTGAAATACACAGGTTTTCCAATTGCTCAAAAGATAGATCATGCCGAACTGAAAAATTTATACAGCTACGAATATAAAAACAAACCCCACCGCCAAATCTACCATTGGAATCTCTATCTCGCCTAACAATTTCGTATCCAGGTATATGTACTTCGTTGTCACCAACCATAGAGTCAAGCCTTGTCTCATTAATAGCCAGTACATCAATCACATTATTTGATAGATAGATTCTAAGCTCATCAATATGTTTGACCAAACTGGTGATATTAAGTGAGGCAAGTTTAAAGCCACATGGAACAAATGTAGGTCAGCGTGTTCTAAGCCAAGCTGGGGCAGCATGGCTGGAGCATGGGCGCCTGAGTACGACCCATGCGAATATTAGAGGGTGGGCCAACGGGTGGGCCGCTTTCCTCAGAACACGTCCGACCGGTCTAACTGAGCAAGAAGGGAGTTTCTGGTCTGATTTCGCATTTTATAGCTCCTCGCTATCCCGTCTACGTGTTTCCTTGCATACATCATCATTCAACCGTGTATTATCACTTAATTTATCTTTGCATATCATTATGAGCATTATGAATAGTGTCGTTAAACTATTCATTTTGTTTGCGCTCTGTATTATTATACGTCGAGGTGGACGGAGAATCAACTCTTGGCCGTCTGAAGAGACACTTCGCCGCAATATGTCCAATCCTATTGCAGGAATAGCATCGGAGAGGTCCAATATCCCTCCGTGACCTACCACCATACTCTGATTGACGAGAATAAGGTTGTGAGGACACGCGCGGTGATGACAACGTGCTCATAGATATTTCAACCTTCGTCACCGCTTCGAATATCTTTTGGTGATCCTTACCTCCCAAAAGTTGAAGAAGTAACGAACGAAAATGCTCTTGAGGAAGATCGATCTTACTACGCGCCGTGTGGTAAGCCAAACGATAATATTCGCGTTGATCATGAGACTTATCTCGAGCTGTATTTTGTAGGGTTTCAAATATATCAAGGGCTTCATACTTGTTAAACTCAGTTGTAGGGCGGGTCGCGTAGTCCAAAGCTTTCTCCAATACCGACGCCACAGATAGTTGTGAGCATTCCTCAACAGTTTTCCTCAGCTTCTCCAAGTCTTCCTTCAACTTCTATTATCGAGACAACCCAAAAGAAACAAAACGAAACAAGCAGTTATAATAATTATCACGGCAAATGAAATCGCCCCTGGCACATCAGATCCATAAGCTCGTATACCGAGGCCCCACCCACTCTTCACACTAGTAAAATCTCATCCACTGCAATACATGGTGCAGTCTCACCCACTGTACAAGCTTGGTTAAATCTCAACCACTATAATATTTGGTGAAGTCTCACCCACTGTAATATTTGGTGAAATCTCACCCACTGTAATATTTGGTGAAGTCTCACCCACTGTAATATTTGGTGAAATCTCACCCACTGTAATATTTGGTGAAGTCTCACCCACTGTAATATTTGGTGAAGTCTCCCCCACTGTAATATTTGGTGAAGTCTCACCCACTGTAGTATTTGGTGAAGTCTCACCCACTGTAATATTTGGTGAAGTCTCACCCACTGTAATATTTGGTGCAGTCTCACCCACTGTACAAGCTTGGTTAAATCTCAACCACTATAATATTTGGAGAGATCTCACCCACTGTCATATTTGAAGAGGTCTCACCCACTGTAAATCCTTGGTGAAATCCCACCCATTGTCATATTTGGTGAAATCTCACCCACTGTAGTACTTGGTGAAGTCCCACCCACTGTAATATTTGGTGAAGTCTCACCCACTGTAATATTTGGTGAAGTCTCCCCCACTGTAATATTTGGTGAAGTCTCACCCACTGTAGTATTTGGTGAAGTCTCACCCACTGTAATATTTGGTGAAGTCTCACCCACTGTAATATTTGGTGAAGTCTCACCCACTGTAATATTTGGTGAAATCTCACCCACTGTAATATTTGGTGAAGTCTCACCCACTGTAGTACTTGGTGAAGTCTCACCCACTGTAATATTTGGTGAAATCTCACCCACTGTAATATTTGGTGAAGTCTCACCCACTGTAATATTTGGTGAAGTCTCACCCACTGTAATATTTGGTGAAATCTCACCCACTGTAACATTTGGTGAAGTCTCACCCACTGTAGTATTTGGTGAAATCTCACCCACTGTAATATTTGGTGAAGTCTCACCCACTGTAATATTTGGTGAATTCTCACCCACTGTAATTTTTGGTGAAGTCTCACCCACTGTAATATTTGGTGAAGTCTCACCTACTGTAATATTTGGTGAAGTCTCACCCACTGTAATATTTGGTGAAGTCTCACCCACTGTAATATTTGGTGAAAATCTCACACACTGTAATATTTGGTGAAGTCTCACCCACTGTAGTACTTGGAGAAGTCTCACCCACTGTATTATTTGGTGAAATCTCACCCACTGTAATATTTGGTGAAGTCTCACCCACTGTAATATTTGGTGAATTCTCACCCACTGTAATTTTTGGTGAAGTCTCACCCACTGTAATATTTGGTGAAGTCTCACCTACTGTAATATTTGGTGAAGTCTCACCCACTGTAATATTTGGTGAAGTCTCACCCACTGTAATATTTGGTGAAAATCTCACACACTGTAATATTTGGTGAAGTCTCACCCACTGTAGTACTTGGTGAAGTCTCACCCACTGTAATATTTCGTGAAATCTCACCCACTGTAATATTTGGTGAAGTCTCACCCACTGTAATATTTGGTGAAGTCTCACCCACTGTAATATTTGGTGAAATCTCACCCACTGTAACATTTGGTAAAATCTCATCCACTGCAATACATGGTGCAGTCTTACCCACTGTACAAGCTTGGTTAAATCTCAACCACTATAATATTTGGTGATATCTCACCGTCTGTAATATTTGGTGAAGTCTCACCCACTGTAATACTTGGTGGGGTCCCACCCACTGTACTATTTGGTGAAGTCTCACCCACTGTAATATTTGGTGACATCTCACCCACTGTCATATTTGAAGAGGTCTCACCCACTGTAAATCCTTGGTGAAATCTCACCCATTGTCATATTTGGTGAAATCTCACCCACTGTAATATTTGGTGAAGTCTCACCTACTGTAATATTTTGGTGAGGTCTCACCCACTGTAATATTTGGTGAAGTCTCACCCACTGTAATATTTGGTGAAGTCTCACCCACTGTAATATTTGGTGAAATCTCACCCACTGTAATATTTGGTGAAGTCTCACCCACTGTAATATTTGGTGAAATCTCACCCACTGTAATATTTGGTGAAGTCTCACCCACTGTAATATTTGGTGAAGTCTCCCCCACTGTAATATTTGGTGAAGTCTCACCCACTGTAGTATTTGGTGAAGTCTCACCCACTGTAATATTTGGTGAAGTCTCACCCACTGTAATATTTGGTGAAGTCTCACCCACTGTAATATTTGGTGAAATCTCACCCACTGTAATATTTGGTGAAGTCTCACCCACTGTAGTACTTGGTGAAGTCTCTCCCACTGTAATATTTGGTGAAGTCTCTCCCACTGTAATATTTGGTGAAATCTCACCCACTGTAATATTTGGTGAAGTCTCACCCACTGTAATATTTGGTGAAGTCTCACCCACTGTAATATTTGGTGAAATCTCACCAACTGTAACATTTGGTGAAGTCTCACCCACTGTAGTATTTGGTGAAATCTCACCCACTGTAATATTTGGTGAAGTCTCACCCACTGTAATATTTGGTGAATTCTCACCCACTGTAATTTTTGGTGAAGTCTCACCCACTGTAATATTTGGTGAAGTCTCACCCACTGTAATATTTGGTGAAAATCTCACACACTGTAATATTTGGTGAAGTCTCACCCACTGTATATTTATTGAAGTAGCTCATGCCCTGTAATATTATTAATGACATCTCTTCGACTGAAAACATAGTAAAAAGGCTGCACAACTATAAAGAAACAAGAACTAATAGCCAAAGATTATACAACTGCTTTTGTAAAACTGAACGTTTTAAACAAAGTCCTTTGGTCCATTCTATAGATTTATATAACGCTAAATTAGTTAGTTAGGATATTTCTTATATAATATTTTAAGAATTAATAGTTGGTCATGGACAGATAGTTATGCATAGGTTTTTGATATGGATGTTGTAAATAAATAGTAAAACGTTGTATCTCTTATCTTTGTATTGTAAACACATTGTAATTTAGCGTCATTGCGAGTTAAATGTGTAATACCATTACCCTTACAATAAATACTGACCTGGTGAATCGCAATCGACTATTTAACAATTAGACAACGAGGCCGAGTTGGCTATGAGCGAATAGTCAACTCGGCGAATGTTTTAGTATAAACTATAGCATTTATTGAGAACTAGGGAACACAATACAAAAGTAAACAAAAGTATTAATATTAATTTTAAACGTGAATTTTCACGCCATTGTTTTGAATTTTGCTACTAGTAGACTATCACTAATATCTACGAGTAGCGTAGCCAATCAGAACGCAGGAAAAGTGATAGTCTATTACTAAGTTTATACTAAAAATATATGGCAAAGACTCACTTGGGCCCCTCGCCTCATTGTCGATAGCTGTCTCGACCCATGTAAACCGTACAATAACAATACGACGGAACTAATATTAGCATGGCCAGATCATTAAATCATAAGGAGATTCATTGAGAACAAACAATAATAGTACGAGAATAAAACAAGGCGACGACAGAGTTATCTGATCTCGAAGCACATGAGGGAAACAGTCTAAAATGTGCAACTCACACGGAAATACCCGTAAAGCAATAATCGACAGAAGCAGAATAAAACAGTTGAACATATGGCACAGCAAAACAATTAAGGGAAATATGTATATCACGCATATCATAAAACATATTACCTCAAGTTCTCCTTGTGGAGCGACTGCTTGATCTGGATTTTGTGGTTCAGCAGCCGGAGCTGGCGCGTGTTGAGCCTCAGCATCGAGCTGCGGTGCTGGTTGTGGTTCTGGTAGTTGATTCACTGGATACTGAACGTCGGGCGGATCGTTATCAGCCATAATCTACTTGATACTGTCGAAATACTATGTAATATTCGCTCGGTCTAACTGAGCAAGAAGGGAGTTTCTGGTCTGATTTCGCATTTTATAGCTCCTCGCTATCCCTTCTACGTGTTTCCTTGCATACATCATCATTCAACCGTGTATTATCACTTAATTTATCTTTGCATATCATTATGAGCATTATGAATAGTATCCACGATGAGCCAGCTGGCTCCAGGTTCGCAGCTCCAGTTTCGCGAACCTGGAGCCAGCTCCAGATTGGCTCGAAACTGGAGCTGGGACGACAAGTTTGTAAACAAAGCGTTTTGGCCGCTTAACCAGTAATGTAAATGAAATTTTTTTGAAAGACCATTTTTACCTGTCATATTTTCTAGTACGTGACCGAAAATGAGAACTTTATTCCGTTTCGTTTGTCCACAGTAGCTTGTGAGAGTTGACTATTTTTTCTGACGAAGGGGCTGGTCAGCGGCCCGATTGATCGTATAGCTTTTTAAAACCTTATTTTTTTACCTTTATAATGGCAAACTGTAAAATTTGATTGATGACCGTTCTAGAGAAAGTATTCAAATATAATGTTAAGCAATAAGCGTACTTCTACATCGCGAAACCGCGATAAATAACTCTGGCAAAGTCGAGCCATCTATTTCACGCGTGGCCCGCTTGTATTAATTTCACACTTCCGTGAACACACAACTTTGTTATCGGTAAATTTGCGTTTTGGAGAAATAACCTATTGAACGTTTAATGATATATTATTATTTATTGCACTTTTTTAAAGACTAAACGATCGAAACATCGTCCATATCTGCAACACACAACGCAAACAAGATCGCGAAAAATGGTGTTAAATGCGGCTCAGATTGCCGAACGTCAAATACGTCTGGCATAGTACAAATTGTTTCGCAAAATTTCCTCTTAAACTCGCCTTTCTGCGATTTTTCAAAAGATGACCCTTCTAGATTAATTGTCATTCTACCATATCCTATAGTATTTAAAATTTTAGGATGTATATCCAGCATGAACAACTCACGAGAACACTGGCATTCGTGACCGACATGAGAAATCCACTTTCAATAGATGTAATATATTAACGTAATCAGGGTTGCCAACTGTAAATGTGTGAAATTCCCAACTAAGCTTCCCAAATATCCCGAGATTCCCCCAAAAATCCCAATGTTCCCACTTTCGTTCCCAGTCCCCAAAGACCCCAACCTGCGAACGGGCATACTCTGAAAAAGAGATTTAGAGATCGCGCCGGTTTCTCGAAATATGCGTAATACTTCATGTTGTATAAATGAAACATACTTCAGTTGGATAAACTGATCTAGTATAACATTTGTAACATAAAGTTCAATAGGATGCCAGCAGACGAACGCTGGATTTTTTGAAAATTGTTATTATATTATTGTTTATTTTAATTTAAAATAATTTTACAAAAAAATCAATTTTTAATTCTCGAACTTTCTGTTCTCAAAAATCCCCCAAAAATCCCGAGCATGAATTTTTAAAACAAAAATCCCAAAAAGTTCCCAACTGCTTTTTAAAATCCCGAGATCTGGGGATAAAATCCCGAACTTGGCAACCCTGAACGTAATTGACAACCAAAACAATCAGTCCATGTGCTTTGGCACGTGATGTCATTTGATAATCTCTGGGGAAAACCCAGTGGAAAAACCCGTCCGTGCACTGTAAAATTATTGCGCATGTGTTTATCCAGACCTGTTTTCTTGTTTCCCCAAGCAACGTATGAAACAGGTGCTGGAAAGGAGTTCATTTGTTTCTTAGTCTGTGTTTGATAATTAAAAGGTTTTTATCATCAAGGGATTTATTTTGTAACAAAGATTATAGTAAATATTGTTTATTGGCTATTGCTGATTGTTCGGAATTAACTTTTGAAATCTTACGAGAATGCGTCCGCCGAGATTAATTAGGGTATGCTTACTGCTACTAGGGACACCCTAACTCCTACATTCCTATATGGGATAGGCAAAATGACAGTTTGGGGGGGGGGAATAGGGAGTCGGCCATAGAAAAAAAAGATACTAGATAGATCAGGGATACTAAATGTCAAAAGTTTCCGGGGGAGCGTGCCCCTAACCCTCAAGCTATTCAAGACCTATAGAATGACAACGCAGACCACACAGTTAGGTTCAAATTCGTAACTGCTGCTCAAATAGATCTGGCACATCTTGAGCAAGATATTACAACATAGTTACAGCTTGTTCTATCTGTTGCTAGGTATAACTTGAAAATATATTTACAGTAGTAAAAGTCAGCTGGCAATGATCGCAAAACGTTTTGCTCACAAAAACGAGATTTTAAGGTTCCATGTACTTTGGATTTTTTGGGGGATTTTTTGGATTTTTTGGGGGTCTTATGAAAAAAATATCATTATTTAGGGGTGGGGAAAAGTTTATCATGGGGATGGACCATGCCAAAGATTTAAGAGAGCTCACTAAATTCCAACCCCCCCCCCTCCCAGATAAGAAATGAACCCCTTAATAGCCTTGGTTATATAGTAGAGTTACCTCGTGAGCACTCTGTTTACGCAATAGGATGTCCTTTGTTATAGGTTTGCGTAGGCCTGCAGAAACCACTAACGAAACACAAGTCGCACGAAGTGAAAATGGTCTGATAAAATAATCTTGGCTTTTTTTTATTATGCTTACCACTCTGAGGTGGACGGAAAGCCTTAACAGGTTTTACAACCCAATTGAGAAAGGTTCCGAGGGTTAGTTAGTTAAGGTTAGTGCCTTGGGGTTAGTTTTTAGTGATGGAGGAAAACCGGAGTACACGAGTTAATCAAGCACACTGACATTTGAGTTCATTTCGATTCAGCTAAGACGGCTATATGATCTATTTCAGCATACATGTATGCAAGCTTGTTCCTAAAGTTGTACTAAAATCAACTTGTTTACTTGATACGGTTTTCCCCAGAGATTATCAAATGACATCACGTGCCAAAGCACATGGACTGATTGTTTTGGTTGTCAATTACGTTTTAAAATATTACATCTCTTGAAAGTGGATTTCTCATGTCGGTCACGAATGCCAGTGTTCTCGTGAGTTGTTCATGCTGGATATACATCCTAAAATTTTAAATACTATAGGATATGGTAGAATGACAATTAATCTAGAAGGGTCATCTTTTGAAAAATCGCAGAAAGGCGAGTTTAAGAGGAAATTTTGCGAAACAATTTGTACTATGCCAGACGTATTTGACGTTCGGCAATCTGAGCCGCATTTAACACCATTTTTCGCGATCTTGTTTGCGTTGTGTGTTGCAGATATGGACGATGTTTCGATCGTTTAGTCTTTAAAAAAGTGCAATAAATAATAATATATCATTAAACGTTCAATAGGTTATTTCTCCAAAACGCAAATTTACCGATAACAAAGTTGTGTGTTCACGGAAGTGTGAAATTAATACAAGCGGGCCGCGCGTGAAATAGATGGCTCGACTTTGCCAGAGTTATTTATCGCGGTTTCGCGATGTAGAAGTACGCTTATTGCTTGACATTATATTTGAATACTTTCTCTAGAACGGTCATCAATCAAATTTTACAGTTTGCCATTATAAAGGTAAAAAAATAAGGTTTGAAAAAGCTATACCATCAATCGGGCCGCTGACCAGCCCCTTCGTGAGAAAAAATAGTCAACTTTCACAAGCTACTGTGGACAAACAAAACGGAATAAAGTTCTCATTTTCGGTCACGTACTAGAAAATATGACAGGTAAAAATGGCCTTTCAAAAAAATTTCATTTACATTACTGGTTAAGCGGCCAAAACGCTTTGTTTACAAACTTGTCGTCCCAGCTCCAGTTTCGAGCCAATCTGGAGCTGGCTCCAGGTTCGCGAAACTGGAGCTGCGAACCTGGAGCCAGCTGGCTCATCGTATAGTATCCAAGGAGTGACATGAAGAACGAACGCAGGCTCACCGGGAGTGACGTCACATCATTGTTTCAAATCTACTGACAAAGCATAAATAGAACCAACAAAAAACCAATAACTCACAAGGAGTGTCCTTGGTTACTTTTCTTATGGGATATAATTCCAGTCAAACTTCAACTTTCAGGTAAGTCTCGTTTAACTTCTAAATTCTATTCCATAAGTCGTAACCTGCAGACTGATATGAAGCCTTCAAAGCGTGCGAGGGCACTGTGAGTACGAACATTTGACAAGCCAAACTAATGCAAATAAGTTTAATCAAAATTTTCTAACGTTAACATTTGGCCTGAACCCCACACATTATGACACGGTTATATCGCTGTGAATACAACACACTAAATATATATACGTACTATGAATGTAATATATTTTCAATAACACTTTTATAGTAGAACCGTCTAAAAGTCTGTTGCAGCAGCATGTCGTGTAGAATGTAGTTTAAATAAAGAAATGTCAATACCTGCCCCTTCTAAGACGGTTTTAATCCATCTAGCTAACGTTTGAGCACCAACAGCAAGCACGGCTTGATCGTCGCAATGAGTAAAGTTTCGTTTTGTCGTAAATTTTTTGTCCTCTCAAGATACTCTTCTATACACAAATATGGGAAAACGTCAGGATCCACAGCGTATCTAGTAACTAGAAATACATGCATGCAGAATCCCCTCGCCAGTTAGCCGCCGAAGGCGAGGTAATTACAAGCCTATAGAGTATAGTCACTGAGCCGAAGGCGAATTAGTAGAAATTTCAAAGGGAAAAACAAAGACAGAAAGTTATGAGGCCAGTTTAATAGATTAATATACAGTACAAAATTCATGCAGCGCTTAACTTAATGCCGGTTACTAGAAATACATTCATGCAGAACCCCCTCGCCCATTAGAACCACTGATCTGAATATAGGCTGGATAACGCATCTCTTAATAATTTGATGGAAAAAAGTGAAGCCGGAAGTCAAGCGGCGATCAGTGCCGCCACCCGATTCTGAGGCCCTACTTTATTATAGATAGTATTACAGAATCCTAGTTTTTTCGCTTTTTTTGCCTTTTAAACGTTTCTGGCCGGGCCAGGTTTACTATCACAAAGATAGAAGCACACGAGAAGAAATTTTAGCAAAAATTTTGGAGTATTACGGCTTTATAACGCCGTGAAACTGGATTTACAAGTTCGAAGGAGTGAACAGCCACATGTTAGCGATGTTTTGTTTATGATATTTCAATTCAAAATCCACTCAAAATATAGAATTACTGCTACTGGACGAAGGCACTCTAGGAATTTGATGAAATGAACCAGCTCAGCTGCGGTATGAACAAAAGCGTGAATGTGGTAAACTTTTAAAACAGGAATTAGGAACAGTGCTACACTGGTTCAATATTCACGTACTGAAATGAACACATATTAAGTTAATAACCTATTTAATTCCTGTTTTAAAAACTTACCACATTCACGCTTTTGTTCATACTGCAGCTGAGCTGGTTCATTTCATCAAATTCCTTGAGTGCCTTCGTCCAGTAGCAGTAATTCTATATTTTGAGTGGATTTTGAATTGAAATATCATAAACAAAAACATCGCGAACATGTGGCTGTTCACTCCTTCGAACTTCGTAAATCCAGTTTCACGGCGTTATAAAACCATAATACTCCAAATTTTTTGCTCAAATTTCTTCTCGTGTGCTTCTATCTTTGTGATAGTAAAACTGGCCCGACCAGAAACGTTTAAAAGGCAAAAAAAGCGAAAAAACTAGGATTCTGTAATACTATCTATAATAAAGTAGGGCCTCAGAATCGGGTGGCGGCACTGATCGGCCGCTTGACTTCCGGCTTCACTTTTGACAAGAGATGCGTTATCCAGCCTATATTCAGATCAGTGATTAGAACAAAGCAATTAAACTCCCCAAAAGTTTATATTGTAACATGAAGTACTGAGTTGATCACTGTAACCATGGTAACACGCAACCGGCCGTATATTTATTTTATTTTTTGTACAAAATGGCAAAATAGTGATAAGATTTCTATTTTTAACTGTAAAATTATCAATTGCTCAACTATATAAAGTAGCTATGTTATTACGCACTCTTTTAGCTTTGATTTACTCAAAAATTTTATCTGAGATGTCTCACAAAACGTTTCAAAATTGTCATAAAACTTCATGTTTTTTAGCAGTATTTTTATACTATGAAGTTTTTGAGATTAAATATGTTGTTTCTTATTCTATAACGCATTTGAATTAATATTAAAACACTTTTTAAGATTAATCAATGTTGTATTGACCACACAGGATGAACTACGCATTTTGAAACAAACTATAGTGCATGCCAATTGACGGCAAAACTGCAAAAGCAAGTATGCAAAATAGACACTTACGCGTTTAAAACGCTTTAAAACCCGAAAATATTGTCCTTTCTCGGTCTTTTGACTGATTTCTTTTCCTGTTAAGTGAAAGTCCTCTACAAAATTTTCATTTATCTTGTCTTGACGACTTTATTTGTCTGTATTATTTCCCAAAATACAATGTACAAAACTATATTTGAAAAAAGTTTTCGATCTCTCGACTCTCGGCCTAAACACGCGCATGCGCATAAAGTGGAAAACCATGTTCGTCCATGACATAATGGCGGACAACTTTGGAATCCGCTATGTTCTCACTTACCCGGGTGTAAATATCCTAGCGGAATTAGTACCCTCGCACGGCGCTTCGCGCCGGCTCGGGGATAAACATAGGCAAAAACAATACTCACGAGTGTCAAAAATATATCGAAGAAAAACAAAAACAAACAAATTCGTGAGAAAAATACTTTGGAATGGCTCATATACAAAATAGAGTGGCTTTAAAAATATATCTAAGCTATATTTTTACTGCACATAACAATATAAATGAGGATAAAGCGAATAATTTACAAACTATAAGTATATAATCACTTGAGCCGCACGGAAAAAGTTTACATGTATATTTCAACAGCGAGAAAAACGCTGCTTCGGGGAGAAAAAAAGTGTATTTGTTATCGCTTACCTTGAAAAATGTCAATAATATATCCTTCTTGAAATTAATGATTTATTTTTTCATTAAATATTTTGAAATCAGGCTCAATAAACCGATTTTTGTTTCAAACTCAGCAGCTCTCGAGGAGCCATTTTGATTATTTTTTCTGTCAGTAATCGCGCATGCGCATAACTTAAAAACCGTCGAACGTCCATGACAAAAAAAAATGGCGGAAAACTTTGCACTCCACTATGTTCACAAATCTCCGAGCTAAAGGCGGTACTGAAAATTTGGTCTGCTTTGTTTGACATGTTTATCAACAGCAAACACGAACTGATCATCCGATTTACCATGTAGTTCTATCCCATAAGTCGTAACCTGCAGACTGACATGAAGAATGAACGCAGGCTCACCGGGAGTGACGGCACATCATTGAACAAGGATCAACAGTTGGGAGAGGACGTCGATTTTGAGCCCCTGCTCAAGCTCTTTGTATAAAAAATTTACTGGTTTCTTTCGGCGATAGTTAGGTAAGTATAAATTTTAAATAAGAATTGAAAGGCGAAGTGATCTCTGTACGAGTCACGTTTATTTAATTTCACCTGGAATGGCCTTGCACAGGCATTCTTTATATAATATTTGAGGACATGGTTGATCGCATTACGAAAATATAGGTGTGTCTTTAAACCGACTGAAATAAAAGTTTTCACATTTTCTCCTAGACCATGTCGAAGGCCAGCGCTTCCAGTGTGAGCATATGTTCAGAACAAAATCCAAGGCCAACAGATCAGCCAGCTATTTTGATGAGTTTAAATCGTCTAAACGAAAAATTTGCAAGTTTAACTAAACAATATCACGAAGATTATGTTGAATCAGAGTCTGCACCAGCTCAGGAATATGCAGATAATCCTGAAAATATCGATATTCAGGCAGACATTGACAGTTTAGTTCAATCGCGCGATCAGAAATGAAAATGAAAATGAGGTTGAAGTTTTACAATAATGATAAACAATTAGATCTTAACGTTGATGTCAAGGGGCCAACAATTAATGAGAAAATTGGCAGTGTCGTTAACAAATTACGCTTGCAAAGAATTAGCCAAGATCAAGCGAAAGCGATTATGAAACGTCATATAATACGCCTAAAAATGTTCAAATACGCTTACCTAAATGTGAGTCAACTATCTGGAATGAAATTCCCGGCCGAGCGCGAGTTACAGATCTAAAATTTCAAGCAACACAAGCTTCATTGTTAGGCGCTATTGATTGTCAGCTCGATGTAACTAATTACTTGCTATCAGCTAATGTGCCAAAAGATGTTCTAACCAGTTGTTTTATTAGATGACATGACACTGACAATGACGTCTAATTTTGAGCTCAACCAATGACGACGGGATGCTATCAGACATCATTTTAAGACTGAGTTTGCTAAGGAATTTGTAGTACTACAAGTCCAGCTGATGGATTTCTCTTTGGTGGTGATACTGCTAAACGAGAAATGGCAGAGCTTAACAAGCACAAAGTGTGTAAAGGCCCGACGACCGTGTTTGGTGGACGAGGTCAGAGATACCCGCCGTACTCTGTGAGAGGATTTCGAGGCAGGTCAATACGTGGTAGAAACCAACGTGCTAACAGCGCCGGAATTTTCAGAATGTGCCCCAGTCCGAGCGAAAGGCCACCAACTCGGAGCGTACTCGCAACTGGTATGTTGACTTATTAACTAATGTTAAATCACTTATTTCTAAGCAGTCGCCTTTCAGGGCTGGTAATACTAAGAACTGTGTTTCTAAATGGAAAGAAATTATTACATCTGATCCTCTGAGATTTTAGATTATGTACAACATTGTCACATTGAGTTTATTGACGACCCTTCTGCATGCATGAGTATAGCAAACCAGGGCATCAGCAATTTAATGTCCAACAACAACATATTATTAGTAAAGAAGTACATAAATTACTGCAATTGGGTGTAATATCTAAATCAACGCATGTTAAAGGAGAATGCATATCTCCCATTTTTGTCGTGCCTAAACCAGATGGTTTATTTCGATTGATTTTGAATTTCAAACACTGCAACCAGGTCGTTCTTTACAGACATTTCAAGATGGATACTTTAGCGGCAATACTTACATGGCTTCAAAGCATGCATATTACGTACACTATTCCTATTGCACATGCAGGAGCAGGGGAAATTCTTAAAAATTGTCTGGAACAAACAACTTTATGTGTTTACTGTACTACCTATGGGATTATCTAGTTCCCCCAGAATTTTCACGAAAGTCATGAAGCCAGTTTTGGCTACCCTCCGACAGAAGGTACACATCAATAGTGGATTTTTTGATGACTTCTATTTTTGCAAAGCCAGGAGGTTTCAGATTGTGCAGTTAATATATCAGATAGTGTCAACCTTTTTATTATTAGTCTGGCGTTACATGTACATCATGACAAATGTGTCTTGATTTTGGGTTTCCTCATAAATAGTCTTTTAATGATAGTAAAACTTCCCTTTAGGAACTAAAAGAACTACTGAGAGATCTCTGCTTGCAGATTTTGCACGGTAAAATACTTACAATTCAATGCGTAGCTAGTGTTATAGGGACACTTATTTCTGCCCTTCCTGGTGTTGAATTTAATACGTTACGCTATCGCAATCTTGAACGCGATAAAATCAAAGCCCTCGCATAGAATGGTGGGGATTATAAAGCACTTATGAGTCTATATACTAGGCAGTAAAACAGGAGCTTTATTAGCGAACTATTAATATAATGCATGCTTTCAGGCGACTACGTCATCCGGGCGTTTCCTATATTTTCCACACTGATGCTAGTGATTTTGGCTGGGGCATAACATATGCTACGAGTCCTACTTGACAGTCTCAGGGTTTGTGGACAAATGAACAACGTACCTGACATATTAATTTAAGGGAATTGTATGTGGTTTTTATATCTTTAACAATCAATTGATTTTGAAAAGACCAATCTGAAGTACACATCAAATTTGCATTACCAAATCCAGGGCCTTTCTGGACACGTTACCAGTGTACTCCTCGATTCATGGCGAACTTCTAGGCTTCTAAGCAAAAACAGTATGCGGTTTATCTTAAAATTGGAACCTATTCTGTCGTGGAAGGAAAATTCCTTCAAATTCTGCCACTTTAAATCACGTTTTGGAGTTCTTGTACACACAACTTCACTTATCATGCTCTAGTATTAACATTGCCAGATCTGCTTTATCATGTATTATTTCTGTTGATAACTATCCAGTCGGAAAACACCCATTGGTTTGTCATTTCCTAAAAGGGGCATTTAAAAGGAGGCCACCCTCGAACAAGCATTATGCTATCTGAGACTATATCAAAACAGTTCTAGCAAATCTGAAAACATTTATCCCTAGTAGTAGCTTAAGTCTCAAAGAACTTACAGTGGTCGCAATTAAGTTAGCTACGTTACTGGCTTTAGTGAGTATTCAGCGGAAACAAACATTGGTACACCTCAATAATTAATATTAAACTAAAATCTACATGATAACTCAATTGTATTTATTTACTTCCAAATACAAGACTACTACAAAATTATAATGAAAAGTGTGACCTAACGGATTGAGTATTTTACTCCACAGTCCATGCCTGGTGTTACTCTTGCAGATTTTACTCTAACGCCAATTTTACTCTTACGTCTAACGCCAGACAATTTTTTGGCAGTAAAATTAAAGCCCTATAGAATATAGTCAGAATTAGTAAATATATCACGTCTAGATGTCTCCAGATTCATGAAGAATTTTTATTGGAACAAAATTATACAACTGACTCCCACGTTCTAAATCTTGACTATGTTCTTGAGTACCGGATGCATATGTATATGACTGTAAACTGTACAAGTAAAGCTGTTAAAACCCAAAAATTCCATTTAGGATAAAGACATTTTCTTGTCTTACAAGTTCTTACTGGGAAAATTAAGGTCGATAATTAGACGCTCGCTCGCGGGAAATTATGACTACAAATATTATAATTACTAGGGAATTCAAGGGGGAATTAGTTTTATTTACCACTATAGATAAATTTAAAAACTAACACACATGCATTAAACGTCTAAAGATATAAATAACAATTAGCTAATGGCGGTAAAGTTCAAAATGGTGCAAGATATATTACCCAATCGTTTCGATTTAAATTGGGTTGGACTGATATAAACATAGTGTCCTCTTCATAAAAATTATCAATCGATATTCCCATAAACAAATCAAGGATGTATTCGCTATTTGAAAGTTTGCCAACACATGTAGAGATTAGAGCCCGTAGGTCTAAACTTAATTATCGGAAGGGTTACATCGTATTTCATAGACGCCGAGAGGGCAGGGCACCATCGTCGTGACCGTTTAACTGCATGACCATATGGCCGATAACCTGAAGTTGACCACCATCAGCTGCCCTGTGCATGACCCTTACTGAAAACCAACAATGTTGATAAGTATATTTCTTCTGAAAAGCCCATATTGGACGGGTTCATTAAATCTTAATATTATTCATCTATATAATTATAGTGTATATGTTCACTAATTCATTAAATAGGCGCGGCCGGAATATACACCAATATACCCAATTATACAGGGTGTCTCAAAAAAAGGTAATCCAACTTCAGCACGCTATTGTGCGTCAATGATTTGGTAAACGAGCGTAATATTTTGATATTAAGAAAGATCAGGCTTTGAACTGTTGAATGACACGTTTTTCATCCAATGAAATGAGCAAATACGAGCTCGATAAAAATTGTTTGCTGAAATCGCATATTTTCAGCTCTGTGCCTAATTTTTACTAAGTGCATAACAAAAGGAAAAGCAATTAATCACGAATGTGTCATTTAAACAATGAGTTTAGAGGTGGTTTACAAGATGTTTATAATAATTATGCATACGCAGGTATTTTATTGAAGTGAAATTCATCAACTTAAGTCCTAAAGGGAGTTAATTTTCAACAGTTTTAGACCCAATTCTCAACGGTGAAAATATGCAATTTCGACAAACAATTTTTAACGGGCTCTTATTTGCTCATTTCCCCTCCATATTGGATGAAAAACGTGTTATCCAACAGCTAAAAGCGTGATCTTTACGATTATGAAAAAATGACGTTCATGCACCGAGTAATTAACGCACAATGGCATGCTAAAGTTGGTTATCCTCTCTTTTGAGACACCCTGTATATCTTGCCCAATATAATAATTATATTATTTTACAAAAGCATTCGTTAGATATTTGCTTGCTATAATTTTTGCCGAGAGAAACCTTACATGAAACTTTGTACCATTAATCATTATAAGTGGCGTAAAAATGCCAATATCTCAAAGATTTGTGTACCCAAAAGCACTTATTAGTCTATCTAGGCAGCAAAACAGGAAGTTTATTAGCGGAGTATTAATACAATGCATGCTTTCAGGCGACTACGTCATCCAGCCGTTTCCTATATTTTCCACACTGATGCAAGTGATCTTTGCTGGGGCATAACATGTGCTACGAGTCCTACTTGACAGTCTCAGAGTTTGTGGACAAATGAACAACGTACCCTACATATTAATGTAAGGGAATTGTATGTTGTTTTTATGATTTTGAAAAGACCAATCTGAATACACATCAAATTTGAGTTAGACAATAAAACTGCCGTTAGTTACATGAATCATATGGGAGGCTGTAAGTCTGTTGCTTGTGATACAGTAGCTAGAGAGATTTGGAAGTGGTGCATCCCTAGAAATATCTGGATTACCGCAATTTATATCCCGGGACACAGCAATTTAGTTGCAGATTCACTGTCTAGAAAGCATCTATCAGATCATGAATGGCAGCTTAATAAGGACATTTTTCAGCAAATCTCCACCAATTTTCCTAAACTTAGTAATGACCTCTTTGCATCTCTATTGAATGCACAGTTAGAACGGTATGCCCGTTGGTACTCAGATCCACATGCCACTATAGTGTCGGTGCTTTCAGTGTATCATGGGAAAATGAATATTTTTATGCATTCCCTCCTTTTAGTCTTATTCCGAAATGTCTGGAAAAAATCTCCCACGATCAAGCAGAGGGTGTTTTAGTGGTTCTTGCATGGCCCACTCACACCTGGCACCCCATCCTTCTACAGATGTTGACTCGACAACCTAAGTTGTTGCTATGGACCCCACAAGTGGAGCTTTTGACAAACCCATTAGGCAAAGTCCACAGCATGAAAGGCAAACAGAAGCTGATGGTCTGTCCATTGTCCGGCAGCATTACCAAATCCAGGGCCTTTCTGGACACGTTACCAGTGTACTCCTCGATTCATGGCGAACTTCTAGGCTTCTAAACAAAAACAGTATGCGGTTTATCTTAAAATTGGAACCTATTCTGTCGTGGAAGGAAAATTTCTTCAAATTCTCTCACTTTAAATCACGTTTTGGATTTCTTGTACACACAACTTCACTTATCATACCCTAGTATTAACATTGCCAGATCTGCTTTATCATGTATTGTTTCTATTGATAACTATCCAGTCGGAAAACACCCATTGGTTTGTCAAATTTCCTAAAAGGAGCATTTGAAAGGAGGCCACCCTCGAACAAGCATTATGCTATCTGGGACTATATCAAAACAGTTCTAGCTTATCTATCTGAAAACATTTATCCCTAGTAGTAGTTTAAGTCTCAAAGAACTTACAGTGGTCGCAAGTTAGCTATGTTACTGGCTTTAGTGAGTATTCAGCGGAAACAAACATTGGCACACCTCAATAATTAATATTAAACTACAATCTACATGATACCTCAATTATATTTATTTACTTCCAAATACAAGACTACTACATAATTATAATGAAAAAAGTGTGACCTAACGGATTGAGTATTTTACTTCAGAGTCCATGCCTGGTGTTACTCCTGCAGATTTTGCTCTGTCTAACGCCAGACAATTTTTTGGCAGTAAAATTAAAGCCCTATAGAATATAGTCAGCATTGGTAAATATATCACGTCTAGATATCTCCAGGAACAAATACAACTGACTCCCACGTTCTAAATCTTGACTATATTCTTGAGTACCGGATGCATATGTATATGAATGTAAACTGTACAAGTAAAGCTATTAAAACCCAAAAATTCCATTTAGTATAAAGACATTTTCTTGTCTTACAAGTTTTTACTGGGAAAATTAAAGTCGATAATTAGACGCTCGATCGCGGGAAATTATGACTACAAATATTATAATTACAAGGAAATTTAAGGGGGAATTATTTTAATTTACCAGTATAGATAAATTTAAAAACTAACACACGTGCATTAAACATCTAAGGATATAAATAACAATTAGCTAATGGCGGTAAAGTTCAAAATGGTGCAAGATATATTACCCAATCGTTTCGATTTAAATTGGGTTGGACTGATATAAACATAGTGTCCTCTTCATAAAAATTATCAATCGATATTCCCATAAACAAATCAAGGATGTATTCGCTATTTGAAAGTTTGCCAACACATGTAGAGATTAGAGCCCGTAGGTCTAAACTTAATTATCGGAAGGGTTACACCGTATTTCATAGACGCCGAGAGGGCAGGGCACCATCGTCGTGACCGTTTAACTGCATGACCATATGGCCGATAACCTGAAGTTGACCACCATCAGCTGCCCTGTGCATGACCCTTACTGAAAACCAACAATGTTGATAAGTATATTTCTTCTGAAAAGCCCATATTGGACGGGTTCATTAAATCTTAATATTATTCATCTATATAATTATAGTATTTATGTTCACTAATTCATTAAATAGGCGCGGCCGGAATATACACCAATATACCCAATTATACAGGGTGTCTCAAAAAAAGGTAATCCAACTTCAGCACGCTATTGTGCGTCAATGATTTGGTAAACGAGCGTAATATTTTGATATTAAGAAAGATCAGGCTTTGAACTGTTGAATGACACGTTTTTCATCCAATGAAATGAGCAAATACGAGCACGATAAAAATTGTTTGTTGAAATCGCATATTTTCAGCTCCGTGCCTAATTAAACTCAGTGCATAACAAAAGGAAAAGCAATTAATCACGAATGTGTCATTTTAACAATGAGTTTAGAGCTGGTTTACAAGATGTTTATAATAATTATGCATACGCAGGTATTTTATTGAAGTGAAATTCATCAACTTAAGTCCTAAAGGGAGTTAATTTTCAACACTTTTAGACCCAATTCTCAACGGTGAAAATATGCAATTTCGACAAACAATTTTTAACGGGCTCTTATTTGCTCATTCCCCCTCCATATTGGATGAAAAACGTGTTATCCAACAGCTAAAAGCGTGATCTTTACGATTATGAAAAAATTACGTTCATGCACCGAGTAATTAACGCACAATGGCATGCTAAAGTTGGTTTACCTCTCTTTTGAGACACCCTGTATATCTTGCCCAACATAATAATTATATTATTTTACAAAAGCATTCGTTAGATATTTGCTTGCTATAAATTTTGCCGAGAGAAACCTTATATGAAACTTTGTACCATTATAAGTGGTGTAAAAATGCCAATATCTCAAAGGTTTGTGTACCCAAAAGCACTTATTAGTCTATCTAGGCAGCAAAACAGGAAGTTTATTAGCGGACTATTAATACAATGCATGCTTTCAGGCGACTACGTCATCCAGCCGTTTCCTATATTTTCCACACTGATGCTAGTGATCTTGGCTGGGGCATAACATGTGCTACGAGTCCTACTTGACAGTCTCAGAGTTTGTGGACAAATGAACAACGTACCCTACATATTAATGTAAGGGAATTGTATGTGGTTTTTATGATTTTGAAAAGACCAATCTGAATACACATCAAATTTGAGTTAGACAATAAAACTGCCGTTAGTTACATGAATCATATGGGAGGCTGTAAGTCTGTTGCTTATGATACAGTAGCTAGAGAGATTTGGAAGTGGTGCATCCTAGAAATATCTGGATTACCGCAATTTATATCCCGGGACACAGCAATTTAGTTGCAGATTCACTGTCTAGAAAGCATCTATCAGATCATGAATGGCAGCTTAATAAGGATTTTTTTCAGCAAATCTCCACCAATTTTCCTAAATTTAGTAATGACCTCTTTGCATCTCTATTGAATGCACAGTTAGAACGGTATGCCCGTTGGTACTCAGATCCACATGCCACTATAGTATCGATGCTTTCAGTGTATCATGGGAAAATGAATATTTTTATGCATTCCCTCCTTTTAGTCTTATTCCGAAATGTCTGGAAAAAATCTCCCACGATCAAGCAGAGGGTGTTTTAGTGGTTCTTGCATGGCCCACTCACACTTGGCACCCCATCCTTCTACAGATGTTGACTCGACAACCTAAGTTGTTGCTATGGACCCCACAAGTGGAGCTTTTGACAAACCCATTACGTAAAGTCCACAGCATGAAAGGCAAACAGAAGCTGATGGTCTATCCATTGTCCGGCAGCATTACCAAATCCAGGGCCTTTCTGGACACGTTACCAGTGTACTCCTCAATTCATGACGACCTTCTAGGCTTCTAAACAAAAACAGTATGCGGTTTACCTTAAAATTGGAACCTATTCTGTCGTGGAAGGAAAATTCCTTCAAATTCTCTCACTTTAAATCACGTTTTGGATTTCTTGTACACACAACTTCAATTATCATACCCTAGTATTAACATTGCCAGATCTGCTTTATCATGTATTATTTCTGTTGATAACTATCCAGTCGGAAAACACCCATTGGTTTGTCATTTCCTAAAAGGGGCATTTGAATGGAGGCCACCCTCGAACAAGCATTATGCTATCTGGGACTATATCAAAACAGTTCTAGCTTATCTATCTGAAAACATTTATCCCTAGTAGTAGTTTAAGTCTCAAAGAACTTACAGTGGTCGCAAGTTAGCTATGTTACTGGCTTTAGTGAGTATTCAGCGGAAACAAACATTGGTACACCTCAATAATTAATATTAAACTACAATCTACATGATACCTCAATTATATTTATTTACTTCCAAATACAAGACTACTACATAATTATAATGAAAAAAGTGTGACCTAACGGATTGAGTATTTTACTTCAGAGTCCATGCCTGGTGTTACTCCTGCAGATTTTGCTCTGTCTAACGCCAGACAATTTTTTGGCAGTAAAATTAAAGCCCTATACTGTAGAATATAGTCAGAATTAGTAAATATATCACGTCTAGATATCTCCAGGAACAAATACAACTGACTCCCACGTTCTAAATCTTGACTATGTTCTTGAGTACCGGATGCATATGTATATGAATGTAAACTGTACAAGTAAAGCTGTTAAAACCCAAAAATTCCATTTAGATAAAGACATTTTCTTGTCTTACAAGTTCTTACTGGGGAATTACGCTCGCTCGCGGGAAATTATGACTACAAATATTATAATTACTAGGGAATTTAAGGGGGAATTAGTTTTATTTACCACTATAGATAAATTTAAAAACTAACACACATGCATTAAACGTCTAAAGATATAAATAACAATTAGCTAATGGCGGTAAAGTTCAAAATAGTGCAAGATATATTACCCAATCGTTTCGATTTAAATTGGGTTGGACTGATATAAACATAGTGTTCTCTTCATAAAAATTATCAATCGATATTCCCATAAACAAATCAAGGATGTATTCGCTATTTGAAAGTTTGCCAACACATGTAGAGATTAGAGCCCGTAGGTCTAAACTTAATTATCGGAAGGGTTACACCGTACTTCAGAGTCGCCAGAACGACGAGAGGGCAGGGCACCATCGTCGTGACCGTTTAACTGCATGACCATTTTGCCGGATAACCTGAAGTTGACCCCCATCAGCTGCCCTGTGCATGACCCTTACTGAAAACCAACAATGTTGATAAGTATATTTCTTCTGAAAAGCCCCATATTGAGCGGGTTCATTAAATCTTAATACTAGAAATACATGCATGCAGAATCCCCTCGCCCATTTGAACCAAACAATTTACTCCCCAAAAGTTATTTTAACATGAAGTACTGAGTCGACGAATGTAACCTTGGTAACACGCAACATTGTTATTTTTTATATTTTAATTTGTACAAATATTATTTTGTTTTTAACTATAAAATTATCAATTGCCCAACTATATAAAGTGGGTATGCTATTATGTACTCTTTTAGCTTTGATTTACTGTAACATTCAACCTTAGATGTTCATAAAACGTTTCAAAATTTTCAAAAAGTTTCAACTGCTTTTCGAGGAGTATTTTTATACTTCGCACTTGCTTTTGCAATGAAGTTTTTGAGATTTAATTGTTGTTTTTATTTTTCTATAACATATTTTAATCAATACTAAAATAGTCTTAAAAAGCATGCAAAATAGACACTTGCCTGTTTAAAACGCTCCTTTTTCGGTCTTTCGACTGTTTTTCCTCTTGTTAATTTGTCCTCTAAATAATTTTCATTTATTTTGTTTTGGAGACTTAAGATATAAACTTAGTTACATAGAGACTTACTTATTAAATGAGTGCAAAACTTTTTTGAAAAAAGTTTGCAAAATCGAATTTTTCACTCGGCTTGAAATTGCGCATGCGCATAACTTACGAAAAGGTCGGGTCCATGACAAAAAAAAATGGCGGACGACTTTGTATTCCACAATGTTTTCACATACCCGGGCGTAAATCTCCGAGCGGAATTAGTACCCCCGCACGGCGCTTCGCGCCGGCTCGGGGATTATTCATCTATATAATTAAAGTATATATGTTCACTAATTCATTAAATAGGCGCGGCCGGGATATACCCAATATACCCAATTATACAGGGTGTCTCAAAAAAAAGGTAATCCAACTTCAGCACGCTATGTGCGTCAATGATTTGGTAAATTTTGGTAAAAACAATAAATGTTTTTAATTATTTACGTTGCCATGGTAATAACGCGATTTAGAGATTGTCGTATTTTTATCTTCATTCTTAATTTTTTGGATTTTCCTTCGGTAAAAGTTTTTTATTTTTTGCACACGAGTACCTAAAGTACAAAGTATTGAAATATGCGATTTTAAAAAAATTCCTCGGAACCGAATTTTTTTAAATCTCCAAAAAAACGTTTTTTGGCAATAAAAAAAATTAGGCTCCGAGGAATTTTTTAAAAATCGCATATTTCATTACTTTGTACTTTAGGTACTCGTGTGCAAAAATTAAAAAAGTTTTACCGACGGCAAATCCAAAAAATCAAGGAACAGGAAACAGGCTGTAGTGAATACCTTGAGGTAAGCGAACACTATATTTGCTCTATCTATATGATATGGAGCACTCTTTGGCATTTCGTAACCAAAACACGCTATATATGTATAAACAAATTTCGTCAAACCTCCTCCCCCGAAACAACTTTTGACAATTTACCATGATACAAGCTCAACTTTGCGTTGGGAGAGTAAGAAGAGCGACATGATTTTATTGGGAATTTATAATAAGGGGTATGCGAATTTTGTATAGAGAGAAAAGTTGTCTCAATCAGTTTTGTCCAAGATTTTTCCTCGAACTAGTAGTAGTAGTCTATTATCTGATTTTGCAAGTTTATTTTCTGATGTCATAATCATAGATGTGTAATATATATAGATGCAATTGCGTGTCTATCTATGTTGAAAGACAACCCCCCACGATCTGGCACGCAGTCATTTACAGTCGGTTACAACCTACGCCCACATTTAATATTACAATGCAGTTCTACTCTACCTTGTATACAAATTTGCCTCATATTTAGTATGCTTCTAATTTATATTGGTATACAATTGATATATATTTCCTTAATTTAATGAAACCTTATAGATATACAGCTATACATTATATATAGATGGAGGTAGTTATAGATTGGATTATAATTAGCAGCAGTTTTAAAATTAATTGTTTGCAAAGATCACTGAAAAGTTCCATATTGGGCGTGATCATTAAATCTTAATATTACTCATCTATATAATTATAGTATATATGTTCACTAATTCATTAAATAGGCGTGGCCGGAATATACACCAATATACCCAATTATACAGGGTGTCTCAAAAAAAAAGGTAATCCAACTTCTGCACGCTATTGTGCGTCAATGATTTGGTAAACGAGCGTAATATTTTGATATTAAGGAGGCTCCCTACAGTTTTAATTCTGTAGCACGCAAATGTGCTCTAAGGTCCAATGTGCTCTTGGTTTGATGGCCAAGTCTCGTGACCATACCTTGCAAAATGAGCAAATAATGGACCTTAGAGCATAATTGCGTGCTACAGAATTAAAACTGTAGGGAGCCTCCTTAAGAAAGATCAGGCTTTTAGCTGTTGAATGACACGTTTTTCATCCAAAGAAATGAGCAAATACGGGCGCGATAAAAATTGTTTGTCGAAATCTGTGCCTATAATTAAACTCGGTGCATAACAATTAATCACGAATGTGTCATTTTAACAATGAGTTTAGAGGTGGTTTACAAGATGTTTATAATAATTATGCATACGCAGGTATTTTATTGAAGTGAAATTCATCAACTTAAGTCCTAAAGGGAGTTAATTTTCAATAGTTTTAGACCCAATTCTCAACGGTGAAAATAAGCAATTTCGACAAACAATTTTTAACGAGCTCTTATTTGCTCATTTCCCCTCCAAATTGGATGAAAAACGTGTCATCCAACAGCTAAATGCGTGATCTTTATGATTATGAAAAAATTACGATAATGCACGGAGTAATTAACGCACAATGGCATGCTAAAGTTGGATTACCTCTATTTTTGAGACAACCCGTATATCTTGCCCAATATAATTACAAAACCATGCAGTTAGACATTTGTTTGCTATACTATTTGCCGAGAGAATCCTTGTATGAAACATTGTACCATTATAAGTGGCGCGAAAATGCCAATACCTCAAAGGTATGTATACCCAAAATACTGTACGTACACTTGCCTCATGGATAAAACTTGCCTCATACATACTAACCGGAAACACTATTTGTGAAATTAATTGTAATCATGATAAAGCAATTCTTCAGCACATTTTTATGCGGAAGTTCAAGACAAATACATGTATATAAGCCCACGCATATTTCCCCACAAAAGTGCATTTGTCTCATGTAAGCTAAAGGATGTTTTCGAAAATTATAGACACTATAGGACGTCATAGAAGTGTTAAACAAGTTGATCTTTTGTGGTTTTTGTGGTAAGTTCCGTCTATATTTACCCATGAGCCTTGCAATAAAAGCCCGCCGCATTTGCTAGGAAGCATGCAGAATAGAACGAGCTTGCTTAAAGTAAAGGTTACAAAAAGTTAAAACATCAGTGATAATTTTACCAGTAACAGCATATATATACTTGAACAATCATTAAATAGCTCTTCAATCAAGGAAACTATTCGAAAATAGAAAAAATAGAAATGGGTAAGTGGAGAAAATTTTTTAGATACTTTGGGGAAAGAAATTGGAAGGTAAAGCAGACAAAATAAAGCAAGACTAACAATTCAATACCAGTGCTAGCCTAGACATGGTGGGTTTCGGTAAGCGTTACAGGACAGCAGACTATAGTGATGGTCGACTTCGGAAATGTAACAACTTATATATTGGAGCAAGCACATTAAACTACTTGTGTATATGTCTGTCCACTTAGATTATGCAAACTTTACGTAATTTCTATTGTGTATGCCGTATAAGATTGACTAGTTTGATTAATACACCAAGTTGTTTTGAGGGTGTTCGTAGCACTGTGCTATAGGTTGCTTATATTTGCAGGTAAGAATTTATTTAGGGTTTGATTTTTAATTGTATGAATTAAGGCTGTGTTTCGATAACATAATTTCAATACACCTTTAATTCTCACTGCGTCATGCGTTAACAAATTGTTTCCATACAAACTTAGTGTTACGAGAAACACATCTTTTAAGTTTCACTGTGAAGTATTTGTTTTTAGGTATATATACAATACAACCTACGCTTGTTTGATGCGAAAATCAGCAGGGCGTGTGATTCTTGCAATATACAATTGTCTGATTCTAATAATTTCAATCGCATGTGGGAAGCAATATTTCATAAACGAGTGCGAGTGTTTTACCAGGGTTTCCAAACACGCGAGAACAATTGAATTCACGAGGCTGTTCACCAAGCGATTTTTATAATTGTTTTCGAGAGTTTGTAAAACACGAAAGGCAATGAAACACGAGGCCGGTACGGCCGAGTGGTTTTTGTTGTCTTGAGTGTTTTACAAGCACGGTTTTCTCCTGTTGTAACACTGAAGGGAGGGAATGTTATAGGATTTCGATCATGGTACAGTACGTGACACATGATAGATGACCAAGACACCTGCTGAGACTTGCTTTTCCTACCTTATAGATTTTGGCAATATCGTGAGCTTCAAATATACAATTGGATTATACTTTGTGATGACTTTAGTTTTACAAGGCTCTGTTAACTGTGTTTATTTTGATCCTTTTGGTTTTGATGGTTACAGTAAGTGGAGTTAATTTAAATAATATGATTACATTATTTAACATAAACTAAATATATTTGCACTGGATAGCTCTATCAGTCGTAAACTGTTCTCTCTAGAGATCCAGTATAAGGACTATTTCTTATAATAGTCCAGTCTTTGTTACTACAGCAGGAAACCTAAGCTAACCTAATTTTAACTATATACTGGATAGCTCTATCAGGTCTCCATTGTTTCGATAGAGGTCCAGTAAGGATCATCTCTTATTAGTATAAACCTACTAGTAGGCCATTACAAATCCTGCGTTCTGATTAATATTGGTTCCCTACTAGAGGGTCACTAGGCATTAGCCTATATAAACTAGTAGCGAAGAGGAGGTGAAAAACGTGATCTTCAAAAATATTCTTTTTATTCTGGAATAAATACTAACAAACAATCTTGGAAACTGCTTCCAAAAAAAGGTAAAATTTTCACGTTTTACTGGTAGTTTTACAGTTTTAAACATGAAAGTGGCAGGCGAATTTATCAATTTGGACAGACATTTGAGAAAAATAGTAGCCGGAAAACACAATCGTTTTAAGTAATTTAACTGTATTTTCTTGGTCTGTAAACCATTTTCTTGATTTAGGAATATAAAAATATCCATTTAGCTATAAAATGTCAAGGTATTTTTTCGGTTTAATGATATATTTTATGTGCTTCGAGATTTCCCGCCATATTGTTTACAGTTTGAAAATATGTAACGATTTGGCCTTTTAAGCCTTTTTTCTTTCTTCTTATTAGCCAAATATGACTTGAAACTTTCCTTCGATTATGGTGTGATTTTTTTTAATATCACAAGTCGTATATTTTTAGTGAATTTTCACTTTGGCGTTCGACGTTTTATTAAGAAAAAGCCGGTGCGAAAGTCGAAGGAAGCCATCTAAATGCTCATGAACGCTTTTAAATTTCGATAAAAATGTCCGTTTTTAATCCTAAAGCTTGAAATATACTCGTGGGTTTATACTAATACAATTTGAAAACTCGACCTAGTTGTCAAACTCGGCTTCGTTGAGTACCTGGAGAAAACCTGCGGTGTTTGGGAGAGCGTTCCAAACTGAAAAAAAACTACTTCTGTCCGATATGCGACTGAGGTGAAATTATAATCAGACAACTACTTAATGCGGGAATCGAGCTCCGTTCAGAGGTGAAAGGAACATGCACTAACCGAATCTTTAATTTTCAGTACCAGCTGAAGAGGTTGTGTCAATTTATGGGGACAACTTTGAGACTCCTGAAGCACGAGAATCCTACTTTATTAAAGTACATCGCTGTGTTGTAGTTGGTTATCCGGCAGATGGCCCATGCTGGCCCCTCCCAGCAACACAGAATGAGATAGAAATTGTTGTACCAGATATGAACGACGCAAAAAAGTTCTATAAATATGTAGTGTATAATTACACGTCTTGTAAATGTGGTAGCGATAAAAAACCAAAGCTGCACAAGAATCTTAATTCTAACCAAAGTAAGTTGTCCAATGAATGAAAGAATGAATGAATTTAGTTGTTGTTGGTGCCACAGTTGTTAGTGCCTGTGCCTGTTCTGTGACTGGGATTCAATTCCTGAAACATTTGCACTATTATGCAGTTGTATATATTATGATATATTAACCCTATCCAGAGGGGGGGGGGGGCGGAAAGTGCCCGCTCTGATTTTAAATGTAAACCTAAATATGTATGGGCTTTATGTGTGGAAAATTTGGTGAAAAAATATTTGACCAAAAAAGTTACACCGTAGTCATGAACACCACCCAACACTATAAATTTCAGCAGACCGTTTTTCTTATGTTTTCTTACCAATTATATTTTCTGTTGCCCTTCAAAACTTACAAACATGTACAAAAAGTGTTCATTTTCATAAATATAAAGTTATGACGCAGTTATTAACAATTCTGAATAATAGTTTATAAGTATTAGGTACTGGTGCATTATGGGTAATCCAAGATCGCGGCGTCCGTGAAAGATTCAAAGATTGAAGATTATAAGTGAAAAAGATGGCTAGCCGCCATTTCAGCACTGAAAATGTTAATATTAGGAATTGTTTTTCTCGACTGTAACGATGAGAACAATGATTTGGAAGAGCTACACTCTTCCGATTGTTAAGATCAGTTCTGCAGTTGTAATTTTTAGTTACATTATAATAGGTACAATAAAAGTAAGCATTTTTTAATAAGGAGAAACTATTATTTCTATATACTACCTTTTTTATGTTAACAAAACAGCCAAAAATTACAATAGAAAAATAATTTTGGAAATTCTAAAAATCCGGGATTTTTGCAATCAAAAACGTCGTAATGACGCCATAATTTGCTGCCATGACAACATAAGTGTATCACATACTTGAACAAGGTATACCATCCACCTGTAAAAGTTTCCTGGGAATACACCAAATGGTTCAGGAGATATTGACTGTCCACCCACCCCCCCCCAGTTGCAAAATACCGAAAAAAGTCCAGTGTGGATAGTCATGTTAATCATAATTTTGCCTTACTTAGATGTGCTGAGTGCTTCAATGCTAAACACAGCAGAATTTGTCCGGGTACTCTGGTTTCTTCTTGTAACAACACTGGAATAGAAATCGTTGACCTTTACTGGATTTTAAGAGAGAAGAGTTTAGCTAACTGATAGAGCTATCCAGTATAAATAAAGTTAGTTTAGTTTAGGTTTTCTCCTGTCGTAACACTGAGAAGTAATAATGCATGACCACAGCTTGACAATTTAGAACTGATATCTAGGAAAGTTAAAGTTTGGTATAAATTAAACCTGACAAACAATCTTATTCTGAATCTTATTATTTTCTAGTCAGTGAAACTGAATTTAAGACAAAACTACCCAACAATCCAGTGAACCAGAGAAGCTGCAATCAATCATTCTGTAGCAAGCCTCAACCGCGCTATATGATGCATCCTAGGGGAATGGAAGCCAGAGCTAAGGAGAGGCTTATACTCTTCAAACAATGCTTGCCTGGGTGTAGCCCAACCACGAAGAATAAGTTCATGAAAACAACAATGAATCATGGTGGAACACACGACTTACACTTCAAAACCGACGAGGCTTGCACACCGTATGATATATACATGCAGGCAACCCAACGACCAGGTGCAGGGAATTTAATGGTGAATCCAAGAATAACATTGCCACACAGTTTAAAGAAAACAAATCGGCCATCATTATCGACTGAAGAGACACACGATACAGGTAAACTATGTTTTATTGCAGCTCAACATTACATAGGCTTTTTATATAGCTCTTTTTTAGTATCTGTCGCAGAGTAAATCATCATTGTAGTTACAATGGACCTATCGCATGCGAGAAGAGTGCTTCCAGTTTGACTGTATCGAACACCGCAGGTTTTATCCGGGTACTCAAGTTTCCTTCTGTAGTAAAATTGGACCAATAAGAAGAACAGTTTAGAACTGATAGAGCTATCCTGTGTATAAGTTAGTCTATAGTTTCGTTTATATAATTGCACTATTACCTAATTAAAAACAAAGCTCAACAAATTAATAACAAGTCATGTAAAATATTTTTCAATTTCATTTCAGAATCAAAAAACGGATTTTTAATTTACATTGCTTCACCACAAGTGTTCCTGGCCGCTCTGATCCTCTCTGTGATATTGGTCTCCATACTAATTGTCGATTTCAATCTATATCATCGCAAAAAGGGACTGCTCTATACTGCGCTGAACTGTAGAAAGGACACGAAAGACAAAGCTTGTCCTGACTGCGTAGACAGACAGCAGAAAGTCATTGAAATAGTTTAAAATGGTTAATGGTTAAAGTATGGGAACAATGCATTCTAATTCTCTCAACAAAGGGCCAAAGGAAACCATCGTCCCACTGGACAATGAGTATGGCCCATGTGGGAGATAAATAGAGAGTGAAAGATATCGAATAGAAATAAATGGGTATAGTGAAACCGTCACGTCCTTGGGATAATGGATATGCCCTGAGATAGGAAGAAACGAGCGAGAGAACAGAGAAGTACAACTGTACGAAAGTACCACGGGATTAATACGAGAGGAAAATAAATTGTAAGGTGGAAAGTGTGTGGGTGCTGCTAAGTTTCTTAGCTAAGTCTCTTCCAAGGCCCTTAAGTCCCCTTTAGAATGGTAAACAAAGTTAAGGCAAATAATGCTTGGAATGGATATTGGCTTTGATTTGCTTATTTGACCCCAATAATTGCATAAAATGGAAGTATATGAAAGAAAGAATGGAATGTGTGTGCATGGGTATAAAAGCTGACATGTCAGCACTCCCCCGCTCACATGTCGTTTCAAGCTGAAAAACTATCATGCCTTGAAATATGAGTAAAAGCGCGAGTAAAAGCCCCTTTAATATGCTTTGTATATTGTTAAGAATTATATAATGGTTATGAACTCACGTATAATTGAGTTTTAAATAATTCATAGAACGTTAGCCATTTTATCTCTCATCTAATTGCGACTGTTTAATTAACCTAAATATGATCGTTAATACATAGTTAATTAATGATACTTCAGTTATAGCAATACAATTATTGTCTAATAATGGCCTATAGAATTAATACCATGCATGTATTTACGTGTATTCAATTAGAAACGTTTTAATTAATACCATATCAATGGACCATTCCCCTATTAGACTAACTTTTGAACTAGGAAATTGGATCAGTATCACCGCTATCAGTATTTTTCACATTTTAAAACATTTCGCAACCAAACTTTGCAATTTTACTAAACTTAGGATGCTCTTTCCAGCTGTTCTGATACAATTTCCTAGTTCAAAAGTTAGTTTAAAAGGAGAATGGTCCATTCTCATGGTGATAATCACTGCGATTTCCATAGAAACCTTTACACTACTAATACACCCTATCTTGTAGATTTTAGCACAGTTTAAACCCGGTCCAAGAACGCACAAATACATCACTGGTTAAACATTAAGATATACTTATGAATAAAATTTAAACATTTTATACCAATGTGTTTCTTTTTTGTGTATCGAGTTTCACATTTTCAACTGAATAAAATGTTGTTTTGTAAATGTTGGTTATTCTGAAACACTTTTAAGATAAAGGTAGGGATTGCTTATCCATCTTGTTCTCGCTGCTGAATGCTGAATTCAAAGGACGCAGCTTAAATGTGACCAAGTCTTAATATGGTGCTTCTTGCTGCGGCACAATACGACCCATGTCTGAAGGTGGAAGGGTTTGATTTTTGTGAGGTAGGAATCCCGGAGGCCACGGAGAAAAACACTCGAAGCACGAGAGAGAACAAAGCATAACTCTAGTTACACGAGTTTTCAAATACATCAAATCAGAGTAGAGTTTACACATCAAACCCTAAAGAAGGTCATTATAGCAAGTTTATATGCATATAAATTATTTCCTAACGCGCACTTATGCATACAAGTGTTCAAAAATTTCAACAGAAAAGAATCGCATTATTTTTTCGCTGTCACAACAGTTACTGTCGGTTGAAGTTGACCATCATTATAACGCTCAGTGAGACCCATCTATTTTCAAATTTTTCGCAGTAGAGGTCACGTTAACCATGATCTGATCACATTAAAAACACCGGTACCTGACGTTTAACTTCCGAGTTCTTCCGAATTAATTATGAAAATTTCTTGAGTAATAATGAATAATTTAAACTCTTGTCGTTGTCAGATTACAGCTTTTGGTATTTTACACTGTTCACAGTCGACTTCTATGGGCGCCAAAAATGACAAAATAAAAATGGTTCGTGATATAAAGTATCTTTCAAATTTACCCCTCTGATGTAAGATATGATACACGAGGCAGCTCGTGATATAAAGTATAACTTTTACACATCAATATATAAGATATAACCTAAGTGACACAATATACAAAGTATAACATAACTGTCTGCAATATAGGTTATAGAAATAGACTGGGGCGAGTTTTAATTATTCATGTGCTTCCATTTTAAAATCATTTCCACCTTTGAATTTAATCAGGAAAATTAATCAGGAATAAATTAACGAAATTTTCTGCTTTAACGCGGGAAACGTCGCGGGAAATCTAGCTCAAAAATATGGCGAACGAACCTGAACCCAACATAAATACATTTCTTGAGAATATTCCTAGTCTTATATCTGAGGCTCATAGGCAAAATTTTGTGATAATATCAATGTTTTCGAGTTCATGCAGCGGCGAATTGAAAGTAATCTTCAAGTTTTGAATATATTGTATGATCGATGTCAAGGTGGATTATATGACAGGCCACTGCAAGAAAACATTGGTACATTGGTCTCAAAATTGCAGGAATTGCTCAATGATTACGAACAACAGTGGATCGAAAATGATGATTCGTCGCACTTTACTTGCCCTGTTGAAGACGGAAAGAAGATCGTAGAGGAAGAGGAAGATACGTTGTTGCTGAGAGAAGCTTAACTTGTTTATTCCAAATACATGGCAAGTGGGGACAAGTTGCAAGAGATTTGGGAGTAAGTTACAGAACGTTACTTCGGAGACGTCATGAATACGGTTTGACAGTTAGTGATACCCGAGGGCCACGAACAACTTACACCAATATATCTAATGTTGTTAGAGATGTCCTTGAAATCTTACCAAATGCCGGTGAAACTTTTGCTCTTGGTGCGCTGAGACAAAGAGGGATCCACGTACAACGATGGAGAGTGCGTGATGCTATAGACCACTATCCCAAGTGCAGTCGTGCGAAACATTGGCTATAAAACAATGATATCCCATTAAGTCGGGATCAGTTTGTTAAACGCTCTGCCCGGAAGGTAGCTCAGTCAAGACAGAAGAAGCTCAAGTACCAAATGATGTTCAAGTCTTTCCAGCCTACCCAACCAAAGTTGAAAATCAAATCATTGAACAAGTGGCACACAACCAAGTCCAAGCGCCAGCTGAAGACTATTGGCATTGCCCCTGCATGTTGAGGTCTGTACTTTGTTTTACGCAAAAATCGTAATCTCTTTGTTCCTCGGTTGGGGCCGAACGAGTTGGTTGTTTTAGCACCAGCTTTTTGTGAGATTTTATGACCTATCGTAATGATTGTAAAGATGAAATGGGTCGTGGCCCTTTCAGGAAATGGTCAGCTAAGCCTAAGCATGCAAAGTATTCTGTAGGACTAGGCGAGTGTAGCAAGCGGTGGTAAATAAGACTCATCGGACGTGTCGCTTCATTTCCCACGGCACATGCCACATAATTATACTGTACATACTTGCGGTAGCCAAGCGTAACGTCTAGCCTGGTTCAACTCATAGTCATAGACGCTTTAAATTTAGGCTTTGCATCGGTTTAGCTTTCATGAATTAGGCCTTTTATCTTTTACGTGGGGAGGTGTACATTGACATGGCGGTTTCAAAACCTGGTTGGGGCCAGAGAGACAGAATCGTCTATTACTGTATTCACTGAATTTGGTCGGGGCCAGACCAACGCCGATTTTCAATTGTTTTATTCCAACGCTAATTGTGTCTTGGTTGATGCCAATGCTTATGAGGAGTACAGAAGGAAATTTCCCACCGTTTTGAACTGCTTTCCATCGAGGTTAACACTTGTTTATATACTCAAAGAGAATGCTTTGATAAACGGCGTTGTATTTAACCGTCGCATCATGTCACACTGAATTACTTTTGAGTTTGGCCTATTACTATATGCTTTATTATTGACTTGGTAGGTGCCGAGAAGTCAATTTAGAACATGGAATATTCTATTCCGAGGTATTGGTCGAGCGGTCGCTGCCATTCTCATTGTGTTGGCATGTTTCTCTCACAACTAATTGATCTACGGGTCGGGGCCATTACCAGCCGTGCTAAGCATGTCCATGCACAGACTTTCGACGTATTGGTTTAGACCAACTTTCATTCGCACTTTGATAATAGGTTTACGGCTACCTCGTATTGATTGCGGCCAATCTTAAAATGTGTTTAAAAATGACGATTCAGGGCTTTTTTATATTGACTAGGCAAAATTTCCAACGTTTGCTTTGAATATAGTAAATATACACCGGTTTCTGTATTGGTTGGGGCCAATTCGCAAGTGCGTTGGACTATTTGTTTTATACCGAAATTTACAAGTGTGTTAAATTAAAGTGTTAATCCGTGATCAATTCACAGCTACTAATCTATGTATTGGTTGGGGCCAATGTACCAGCGCGGTGAACAGTTATATAAACTCACAACGTCACCGTTTATGTATTGGTTGGGGCCAATTTACACGTTGTTTGAATAGTCAGTTCACAGCTATTGATGTATGTATTGGTTGGGGCCAATTTACAAGTACTGTGAACGGTTAAATTAAAAACGTCACGGTTTATGTATTGATTGGTTGGGGCCAATTTACACGTTGTTTGAATGGTCAATTCACAGCTACTAATGTATGTATTGGTTGGGGCCAATTTACAAGTACTTTGAACGGTTAAACTAAAAACGTCACGGTTTATGTATTGATTGGTTGTGGTCAATTTACACGTTGTTTGAATAGTCAGTTCACAGCTATTAATGTATGTATTGGCTGCGACCAATTTACAAGTACTTTGAACGGTTAAACTAAAAACGTCACGGTTTATGTATTGATTGGTTGGGGCCAATTTACAAGTTGTTTAAATAGTCAATTCACAGCTATTAATGTATGTATTGGTCGGGGCCAATTTAAAAGTACCACGAACAGCTAAACTAAAAACGTCAAGGTTTATGTATTGGTTGAGGCCAATTTACAAGTTGTTTGAATAGTCAATTCACAGCTACTAATGTATGTATTGGTCGGGGCCAATTTAAAAGTACTTCGAACAGCTAAACGAAAAACGTCACGGTCTATACACTGGTTGGGGCCAATTTACACGTTCTTTGAATAGTCAATTCACAGCTATTAATTTATTTATTGGCTGGGGCCAATTTACAATTGTGTTTCAATATTAATTAACTCACACCGTTTAATTTTATTGATGTTATTGTTGGAATACTTTATAGTATATTGATAAGAATGCTATGCCCAACCATTGTTGGAACTAGGTGCGGGCGTCTAATGCCTTTTATGCCCCTAGGGGCTGCCTAGAACCGACAATGGAGTGTGCGATCGATTATTTCACTCGAATGATTATTTCACTAATGTATAATCCCATCTTATCCCTTTTGACATTAAGACACCCAAACAGAGTGATCAATGGTGTGATTAACAGAGCTAGCTCGCCCACTACTTTTGTCGGCTCTAGGCCTTCTCAGTGTATGGTGTCAAGTGGCCAGGGTAGCGGGATGCAATCGCCCGCGATCCATTATCATTTTTCTCCGCGGCACTCGATAACCATTGTCAGGAAACGCAACGTTGTTCCTTTAGGCCTTTAAAAACTCAGTTGCGTGACAGGACCATTATTCAACCTTTTCCCCCTGCATGTCAATACCCGAATAGCCCGTACTGTGGAAAATGCCAGCATCGGCTTGATTTTCCCCCTTCTGCATCACCTCGTTGAGATGTATAGTTTTGGGAAGGGGAGTAAGTTTCGAGATAATTAAGAGAAGAGTTTTGGGATTGGGTTTGAGTTGCGGGTAATGTTGGGATAGGGATTGAGTTACGGGTAATGTTGGGTTAGGGTATAGGCGGTGCCCTATTTCACGGAGATTACCTGGTTAGATATGAAGGAGGTGTTTCCTGGCGACAGGGCTCGCATTTCCCAAAACTCCCTGCCTGTGAGCCAATGGGAGCTGGAGGGCAGTTGGAATAGATTACTATCCCAAGTGCAGTCATGCGTAACATTGGCTATAAAACAATGATATCCCATTAAGTCGGGATCAGTTTGTTAAACGAGGCGCCCGGGCGTGTAGGTAGGAAAGCCTAGCCATTTGGCCATTGGGGGCTGGTATATGAAATAACTTATTTCCCTGTGTGATTGTATATATTTGGGCCGAAAGCCTAAATAGTGCACTTATCTACGCAGTTGAGGAGGAATAGTATATTGCAATAATTTTGTGTATGACAGGTTCGGTTGACGGTATTCGTCGTTTTCCCCACCTCCCCTCCCAAAATAGACCGTTCACTGCCTCGCTCCTCGGCTCACGGGCTCGCATTTCCCAAAACTCCCTGCCTGTGAGCCAATGGGAGCAGGAGGGCAGTTGGATTAGATTACTTTCATAATTCAGATGAGTTTAAATATTCTTTTATGTGCATTTTGATAAGCCTTATTGACCTCGTTAAAATTAATAAATTATTTTCAATTTCATGCACAGAAACGAGGCTGGTAAGGCTTATTAATATGCACATAAAATAATATTTAAACTCGTCTGAATTATGAAAGTGGTCTATATGCCATGTCGACCCTCTAACTCGCGCAATTGAGACGTAGTGTTGCAATCATTCGACGTGCTTACAATGTCCCAATGCTTCATGGTAGGAATTTGGTACTAACTTATTAAAATACTACCCAAATCGAGTACATGTACTACAAGATTTTCTTTCCAATGGTTGCTGTCCAAATGCACATGGCAAAGTGTGTTTGGTGTGAAAATAAAAACTGTTGAACTAAAAAATGTTGAATATATTTTAATTCATTTTAATAGGCACATTGACGGGATCATAAAGTCTGGCTATAGTAGATACATAGTCTATTTGAGATGTTCACCAAATAACGCCTCTACTGTGCTCAATTTATTTCGCAGTGCTGTTCAGCGATTTGGATTGCCATCACGTGTCTGCAGTGATTTAGATGGAGAATTGTCGATGTGATGACATCATGCGTCAGAATAAATAGTTCCAGCCGATAGAGCCGGCATAAATAGTTGGTTAATTCCTTTCAAACACTTGTTATCAACAAATGATCAGTGGGAAACTACATCCTAGTTTCGAGCACAAGCTGATGAAGGATCGATGAATAGAAACATCGTCGACACGAAAGTAAAACCCTACCTATAGTTTCAAAACCCCGTATTGACGCAACTACTTAGACTCACCGCTCACATATAGGAAATGATGTAAAACAATGGTTATTAAGTATGTATGAATACATGAATACAATTATCATTGTGATATGATGGACCATTATACACACATTTATACTTTTATACATTTATACATTTATACATTTATACATTTATACATTTATACATTTATACACTTATACATTTATACATTTATACATTTATACATATAATTATAGTCTTCATAAATATGGTTGAAATCCTGTCAAATATCAATTGAAATAGCCCTCGTGATACAATTAAAATACACACCTATTGCATATTTTACAGTAATATAAATAATGTTTTATGCTTGCACAACTTAATTATTAAGCCCCACTGAGACCCATCATAGTTGTTCAAACATGACACACTATATGGTGCTAAGGCATAGATATTAGGGATCTAGTGACCAAGTACCTTCCAAATGGTTATCACTGTAGCACTTAGACTATAAGTCTCACTGTAGACTATAAGTCTCCTGGTCCCGACAATATCCCATCTATTATTCTAAAGGAATGTTCTGTTTATCTATCATCATCATTGGCCGACTTGTATAATAAGTATTTTGCCACAGCCGGGTACACTACCATTAGAATGGAAGCTGCAAATATAGCACCAATCCATTAAAAGGGATCAAAATCTAAAAGAGAAAACTACAGACAAGTTTCTCTAACGTCTATAATATCAAAGATGGGAGAAAGAATTGTTAGAGAAAGATTGGTTAAATTCTGGACAGAAAGGCAAATTTTTAATCAAAACCAATTTGGATATTTGAAAGGCAGATCCACTGTATCGCAATTACTATTGTGCTATCACAACTGGGTAAAGTCAAGAAACAGCAATCATTCAACTGATGTTGCATTTCTGGACTTTTGCAAAGCGTTTGACAGTGCCCCACATGAACGTTTACTGTACAAGCTAAAACAATATGGGGTGGGTAGCACGTTACTATTATGGCTTCGAAACTTTCTCACAAATCGAAAGCAAAGGGTAGTGGTTAGAGGCTCATATTCAAGCTGGTCGGAAGTGAAATCTGGAGTACCACAGTGGACAATCCTTGGCCCAGTCCTTTATTAAATTTATATAAATGACTTGCCTGATGGAATAAAAGTCCTATAAAGCTTTTTGCAGATGATACAAAAGTATACCGAGAATTATTTGATATTGAGAAAGATACCCAAATTCTCCAATCAGACCTGAATCGAATGAGTGATTGGGCTGATACCTGGCAATTGAGTTTTAATCAGAAAAAATGTGAAGTCATGAGGATTACGTATCGGCGCGATTCTTCGTAACCGGTGTATAATTTTCTCGGGAAAACCACTTAAAGTCGTTAATCAATTTAAAGATCTGGACATAACAATGTCAAGTAACTTAGCATGGAGTGAACACGTGAATACTGCTGTGAAAAAAGCAAATCGATTACTGGGCTTGATTAAGAGAACAGTCGGTACGTCAAATATAGAAATATTTTCGATGTTAAATAAAACATTGGTGAGACCAGTAATTGAGTACGCAATACCGTTATGGTCACCTTATTTGGTTAAAGACATTGAGGCTATAGAGAAAATTCAAAGAAGAGGATCCAGAATTGCGTTGAAACAAAAACGGGGAGAGATGTCGTACGAAGATCGATGCAAATTACTAAAATGGGACACCCTGGAAAAAAGGAGAGAGTATTTCTCTTTGTTGGAATGCTATAAGACGGTTTTTGGCCTTAATGGAATTGCTTTCGACGAAGTATTGGAATACAAACATGCAACAAAGACAAGGCGTTATCACGATTACACACTATAATTATACTAAACTATCCGGGCTGAATTGTTATAAATACTCCGTTTATTAGGATAATAAATCCATGGAATAACTTGCCTAGAGCAGTTGTTCATGCGGACAATTTTGCGCAGTTTAAGAGTGAACTTAAATTACACATGAACATCTTATAATAATTAGATGCAAATGTATTTAGAAGTGTATTTATAATTTAGGGGATTCTCACATAGGGTTAACCTGTCGAATCTCCTGCAAGGGCCCTATGGCTGCTTGAATAAATATTTGATTGATTGATTGACTGAGTATGGCATCTAACTTTGCTGGAAGGTTACCCAGAAGGATTTTCTTCTCTGTTTCCATCATACTGGTGAAATCATATGAATTGCGTCCTTTTCCATCAGCATCTCGCTTTTCGCAAACTGAGAAGGACATGCCACAACTGTAAATTGCTTTCACGAGGTTATTTGAATGTAATTGTTGTTTGTCAGGTGGACGTTTTCTCAGACTTTCTCTTTCGTCTCGTTGTAACGCCTCATCAGCCAAATTCCCAATCAGTTTGTCTAATAGAAAATATGTTATTATATTCTCTATTACAGTTAAACCATCCTTTATTAGGGCGCCTCTTCTAAGTCGCCCTCTAATATTAGAAATGCTGTTTATCAAACAATGAACAGCCTAGAACTATACAGTATAGAGTATACAGTATAGAGTATAGAGTATACAGTATACAGTATAGAGTATAGAGTATAGAGTATAGAGTATAGAGTATAGAGTATAGAGTATAGAGTATAGAGTATAGAGTATAGAGTATAGAGTATAGAGCATAGTACCTGTTATCCGTAATATCAAATGGAGCTCATCTAACACCACGTTGTCCAAGGGAATATTAACTAAAGGAGGGCGTTCACAAGAAAACTGATGTTTTAGACAGCTTGCTCTGATGTCATCTAGTGTCCTCTTTATGTCATCTGCCCAGTAGAAATTTTCAGGCTTTCTCACATCATATCTAGGAATGTGGATCAGTACAAAATGATAGGGATGTGCCAATATTGATACCAAATATCAATACCGGTGATACTAGAAAATGCACTATCAAAACATTTGGTTCTTTTGATTAACTAATCAAGCGATGGGGATGGGAAATTTTAAAAACTCTCAAGGCTTCTTTGGCAATGCTCCATCAATGGACGATAGTTTTTTATTTTACCTTAACAACTTTTGGATCTTGCACCATATACAAGCATAATCTGATGTTGCTGATTTCATGCCCAATATCAACAAAAGAAACTGTAAATAAAATACTTCAGTTTATAAATCAACTTCAGTTAGATGTGCTTCCAATCCTAACAAACAATATTAATCCTAATTGGCTGGGAATGGAGCCTTGGTTCCCGGTGCTGAAGCCCATTCAATTTTATATTTAGCAAGATATTGATCCATTAAGCGGCCGTACTCTACCCTTGATAAGTAAAATTGTATTGCGTTAGACAGAGTAAAATATTAAAGTAAGGCGTTTGAGAGTGCAATGCTGCCTTCGGTATACGAGTGCTCAGACAATGTGCCACATCGCTTCAGATCATGCCAACTTTTCAAATGCTCATGCGGAATACCAATAGTCAGCACTATTTCATCTTCGCTCACAGAAGCCTTTCTTACATAACTTAGGCAATGTTCAGTAGACAAAGAAATGCTGTATTTAAATTTATTTAAATCAAATTGTTTTAGAATATCTGACATAATCTTTACAAATTTAAATTATGGCGCTCAATGGCGCGAATCAAAATAAACAACGAACAGATGGGTATATAGGGGGACGTTTAAAGCGAACCCTTTTAATCCTAAATTATCAAAAAGCCTGGTTTCCAAGCTTCGTATTGATACTAAACATGGCGAAATATTTTAAAACAAACGCAGTTTAGGCAATGTTTTTTGGATGCTCATAGTCGCGCGAATCATCGTATATGGATCAAATTAAATCATTGAATTCCCTTGTTTTCCACGCTGAATTGTAACCGGTTAACATGGACGGATTATTTCGAGAATTGCTGTGCGAATATTCGTTGTGTTGTTCTTTACGAGGGAAGGGCGGCAAATTTGATCAGAAGTGAAACGGATCTTTAATGGCCGAAGTAAACTGCTTGTTATTGTGGAATTAGCGCCATTGATGTATAGTAATACTATCCAATTGGAGATTAAAATTGCGTTCGAGTTGTGACCAGATGACGGCTAAAATAAGGTATGAAAGTAATTTTGTTAGACTACCGAAGTTTCGATCGTATCATATCAAGTGCGGCAAATGAGTAAGCTCCGAACAAACTCGCTCAAATTTGAATATGATGCTGCCACTAATACATTCTTATAGAGCCTTTCCGCCATCTTTGTTTACTAAATGTCGAGTATGCGCAGTTTAAATGTCCCACATTTCTGTCCGTGAGCCTATTGCTGTACACACTGTCGGGACTTACAAGTCCCAAAACAAAAAGCGCTATTTTCTAACATTGGTTTAATATTTTCTACAAAAAAATGACATAGAACTGTTCATAACAAGGAACCTAGCACACAAAAAATTCCCATCCCTCAAAACATTCGACAAGATTGTAAAAATCGATTAAAAATGCACACCTACCTTATATGATGCAAATATTGAAGACCGCCATTTTGAATTATATATGCAACCGCTTAAAAAATACTACATACCCAAATTCGATCCCAGACTCTTCATTACATTCACACTGTTGGTACTGAAAAGTCCCGACAGGCATTTGAATAACATAGAAGATTTTCTGATCATATTTAGTCGTGGGACTTTAAAGTCCCGTCGGTAAAACAAAGGGTAAAAGCGTTTTCTCTAAGAGCCAACGGCACATCGAGAGAGTTCTCATGCTAAGACTTTAAATGAATATCAATTTATACAAAAAATTGAGCACACCATGGAGTATAGATATTCTTAATAATTTGTTTAAAATGCTAAACTACCAAAACATTGATGTGGTCACTAAGCCTTTAGATACTATACAACAAAATAATGCAATGTTTAAAGTGTGAAAATAATTAACATTTCATGGCTTAAGGTTTCACAAGGCGACAATTGAAGTGTCTTAAATGAACTGTAATATATTTAAAGAGAAATTCTCAATGAGAAAGAATTACGAAGATCAACAGAGTAATTAATGGGCGTTTATCACCTCGGTGTTAATTAAGACACAAGTATACTATCAAAACTAACATGTGTTAATAATCAATTGTACGCGAGGTCAACAACTACCAACTCTCTTATCGGTGTTTTCGTTGGACAACTATGTATACGGTATTTAACGTGCGGCGAATTATAGCCATAGGATTTATAGGAGGCCCTGAAAGTGTACCAATTTTTGCCACCCTGCCTTCGGGGTGTATGGATGGGTTTCACTAGGTGGGACAGTGCAGCAGATAGTCATGGTTAACTCTAAAACGAAAGACAGTTATGAGAGTGACTAAATTAATTCACTATAGATGGCCTTGTGTTTGGTGGCAAAGACATGTAATGGAAACATTTAGCATCATTTTCGCGCTCCATAAATATCAAACATTTGAAGTTGACTACCATGTGTAGCCCCATATAAAACACGTAACTGAAATGATTTTGAAATAAGATCGAAATATCACCGCATATCGTGTAGTCTTGATGATAACTCAAGTCCTGAGCACACAAGAAGCTTTTGTTCCGAGTACGTTTTGTATTATATTTTCTAAAATTATCGGCTGGAAATGGATCTGAAAGCCTGCACCCATTGAAGAAATTTGAAGAAATTTGCCCTTTACCACATTTTTACTACGATGATCAACCAGCGCTGGTTAATTCTGCATATCTTCTCTTCCGCTCAGTAGATTTTCGTGACATATTATGTACGCGGCTGACAAAACAATTACGAAACACGTCATGCAGGAAACTGTGCAAATACAACCGACTCCCACGTTCCAAATCTTGACTATATTCTTGAGTACCGGATGCATGTTTATATGAATGTAAACTCTACAAGTAAAACTATTAATACCGAAAAATTCCATTTAGTATAAAGACATTTTCTTGTCTTACAGGTTCTTACTGGGAAAATTAAGGTCGATAATTAGACGCTCGCTCGCGAGACGTTTTGGAAGTATTATAATTACAAGAAAATTAATTTTATTTACCACTTAAATAAATTTAAACACTAACACACATTAAACGTCTAAAGATATAAATAACAATTAGCTAATGGCGGGAATGTTCAAAATATTGCAAGATATATTACCCAATCGTTTCGATTTAAATTGGGTAGGAACGATATAAACATGGTGTCCTCTTCATAAAAATTATCAATCGATATTCCCATAAACAAATTAAGGATGTTATTCGTTATTTGAAATTTAAAATTGAAAGTTTGCCAACACACGTAGAAACTAGAGCCCGTAGGTGTAGACCTAATTATCGGAAGGGCTACACCGTACTTCAGGGACTGCATGAACGACGAGAGGGCATGCATAACATGGCCGGATAACCTACGGAACCGATGTGGTAAACATGTAGTTTCACATGCGTCAAGCACTTTTATACATTTCCATGGCTTAATCATAGAGAAACTCTGCGATCAGGTTGTCCCGCTAATCTTGAAAGTTTCCCATGTAGACCTTTGTGGTTTCAGCAAGAGTTACAAAGCATTACAGAGCATTATGCCACGTAATGCAATGCGAGAATGACTAAATAGTTTCAGAGACAGACTTCAATCGTTGCATTAATTAAAAGATAAAGTTTGCCGAATATCCTGTTTCAATCTTTGTTGTAACTCGTTCTTCTAGAATGTCATATCACTCATATATATATAGAACCATAACATGGCCAGTTGCCTGTTGCCACGACTGCTATAATCTACATCATATTAAATACTTTATGGAAAACATATTGTACAGGAAGATAAACTTATTATTTACCTGCCAGTTCATTCTGTCAAAACAACACTTACGTTTTGCAGGGAAAACCCACTCTCCTCCGCAGAGGCTTGCGAACGCTTTATAGTCAAATACACGGAGAAACTTTAATATTTAGTATAACATAAAATACACGGAGAGAGCGAGCTTTAATATTTAGTATAACATGAAGTTTTGAAGGTGCATCACGATCGGGCAGGAAGACTCGCAGGTTAGGCCAGGATAAAAGGGGGTTTTCCGGAACATATACTAAATATTAAAGCTCGCTCTCTGGGAAAACCCATTCGGCTCCACCCCGCTGTAATTTTTCGCGCCAAGGGATGCGATTACCTGCAAGCGCGACAAGTCGACTCGCTCTCGAACTCGCCCGTATAAACCTAGTCCGTATTAACCCAGTCCGTAGTAACGCAGTCATTATACTTTAGAACAATTTTAAATGCGAGTCGACTTCTAGCAAGTCAATGTACGCGGCTGACGAAACAATTAAGGATGCAGGAAACTGTACGTTGCAAGCCAAACCAGAAACGCAACGTCACGTTGCACAGGTAGTCAGTAAAACAAAGAAACTACCGGCGCGCTTAGTCCAATGCAGTGGAATGGATTACAATATGAGTTATCACTTTGTGATACTATGAATCACGGTAATATAACAAACGATCATCAAGGTGGGAGAGAAACGTATCAAGGAAATATGATACGTTAAAGTAACGTACTCCAAATACAAAACGGATATTGTGATATTGCATGTTTATTAAATATTAAGCCATGGAAAAGGGGGAAACCAGCAATTACGTGGGCTGACCATTTGATGAAAGACACTAGACTAACCACTCAAGAACTGAAAATTATCATGGATCATTGTGAGGATGGATAAAGCTATAGTCAAAAATGTCCGTGCAACAATCTTTGAGACCATTCCTCTGAATACTGCAAAGTTAATGTACATTGACAAAACAAATTTCGTCACCCCACCTCCCCGAAACAACTTTTGAACATCCCCGATTCAACTTTTGACAATTTACCATGATACAAACTCAACATTGTCTTGGGGGAGTGGGCGCATAAGAAGAGCGGCACGATTTTATAGGGAATTTATAATTAGGGGTATGCGAATTTTGTATAGAAGGAAAAGTAGTCTCGACCAGTTATTTTTTATTTATTATTTTATTTATTGTTTTTCGCGCGCGCTCATTAATATTTACAAACGTAGTAATTTATATGAAATAAGTTAGGTAAGGCCTAGAGGTCTACTAGAAACCTAAACAAGCTTTTGAATTAAGCCACCTGGTTATTAATAAACAAGACGCTCTAGAGAGCGTTAAGTCGCTGGGGCTACTTAAGGGATGGAGAGAATAGCCAAGCATGGAAGCGTGCTCCCTGGGGTATTAAAATATACCGACGTATTTGGGAGCACATACTGTATAGCCAAACTGAGCGACCAATACAGCCATCAAAACCAGAATAGAACGAGCTTGCTTAAAGTGAAGGTTACAAAAAGTTAAAACATCAGTGATATTTTCATCTGTAACAGTATATATACTTGAACAATCTTTAAATAGCTTTCAATCAAAGAAACTATTCGAAAATAGAAAAAATAGAAATAGGTAAGTGGAGAACAGTTCATTATAGATACTTTGGGGAAAGAAATTGGAAGGTATAAAGCAGACTAATTAAAGCAAGACTAACAATTCAATACCAGTGCTAGCCTATATATGGTGGGTTTCGGTAAGCGTTGCAGGACAGCAGACTATAGTGATGGTCGACTTCGGAAATGTAACAACTTATATATTGGAGCAAGCACATTAAACTACTTGTGTAGCTATATATGTCTGTATATGTATGCCGTTTTGGTTTCTATATACGGAAACAAGATTGACTAGTTTGATTATTACAACAAAGTTTTTTAAGGGTTTTCGTAGCACAAAGCTAGGTTGCGTCCGAAAATTCTAAAAAAATATTCTTGGAGCTAAGAATTTATTGAGAGTTTGATTTTTAATTCTATGAATTAAGGCTGTGTTTAGATAACATCATTTCAATGCACCTTTAATTCTCACTGCATCATGCGTTAACAAATTGTTTCCATACAAACTTAGTGTTATAACAAACACATCTTTTAAGTTTCACTGTGGAGTATTTGTTTTTAAGTATATATACAATACAACCTACGCTTGTTTGATGAGAAAATCAGAAGGGCGTGTGATTCTTGCAATACACAGTTGACCATGCAATCATTTCAATCGCATGTGGGAAGAGATCATCCAGCTTCATGCATTTGCTTTGATTCTACCAAACACCGCAGGCTGTTTTTCTATGGTTCGTTATGTACGTCATACATTATAGATGACCAAGGGCAAGACACCTTCTGAGACGAGACTTACTAATTGCTTTTCCTACCTTTTAGATTTTGATAATATCGTGAGCTTCAAATATAGAATAGAATAGAAACTTTATTTAAAGAGGGTAACAAAACCTGGTTAGCAAAAGCTATAATCTTACCCAGGGCCCTCAAATATACAATTGGAATATACTTCGTGATGACTTTAGTTTTACAAGGCTCTGTTAACTGTGTTTATTATGATCCTTTTGGTTTTGATGGTTACAGTAAGTGGAGTTAATATTAAAAAATATGATTACATTAACATAAAATAGATCTATTTTCATTGGATAGCTCTATCAGTTGTATAAACTGTTCTCTCTAGAGATCCAGTGTAAGGCTATTTCTTGTATTAGTCCAGTGTTACTATAGCAGGAAACCTAAACTAACTTTTTCTTTACTGGATAGTTCTATCAGATATCCATTGTTTCGATAGAGGTCCAGTAAGAACCATCTCTTATTAGTATAAACCTACTAGTAGGCCATTACAAATCCTGCGTTCTGATTAATATTGGTTCCCTACTAGAGGGCCACCAGGAATTAGCCTACTAGTAGCGAAGAGCGAGGTGAAAAACTTGTGAACCAGTTGCTTTTCTAAGAAGAAAAATCTTCACAAAATATTCTTATTTTTATTCTGGAATAAATACTAACAAACAATCTTGGAAACTGCTTGCAAAAAGGGTAAAATTTTGACGTTTTACTCGTAGTTTTACAGTTTTTAACATTAACATGAAAGTGGCTGCCGAATTTATCAATATGGACAACTATTAGAGCAAAATAGTTGAAAACACAATCGCTTTTAAGTAATTTAACTTTATTTTCTTGGCCTGTAAACAATTTTCTTGATTTAAGAATGTTTTTTTCCTTTTGCTGTAAAAGTTCAAGCTATTTTTTCGTTTTAATAATATATTTTATGTTCTTCGAGATTTCCCGCTATATTGTTTACAGTTTGAAAATATGTAACGTTTCGGCATTTTTAAGCCTTTTTTCTTTCTTTTTATTGGTCAAATATGACTTGAAACTTTCCTTCCATGAAATGGTTGTTATATACGGTCTGATTATTTTAATATTTAAACTCACAAATCGTATATTTTTAGTAAATTTTCACTCTGGCGTTCGCCATTTTATTGAAAAGAAGCAAGCACGAAAGTCGAAGGAAGCCATCTAAATGCTCATCAATGCCTTTAAATTTCGCCAAAACTTTCTTATTTTATTCCTGCAGCTTGAAATATACTGGTAGGTTTATACTAATACATTTAGAAAGCTCGGCCTCGTTGTCTAATTTTGTTACCATGCACAGAAGGAAATCGGAATACCTGGAGAAAACCTGCGGTGTGTGGCAGAGCGTGCCAAGCTGAAAAAAAACTACTTCTGTTAAATATGCGACTGAGGTGAAATTATAATGAGACAACTACATATTGCGCTAATCGAGCTCCGTTAAGATATGAAAGGAACATGAACTAACTGAATCTTAAACTTTCAGTACCAGCTGAAGAGGTAGTGTCAATTTATGGTAACAACTTTGAGACTACTGAAGCACGAGAACGCTACTTTATTAAAGTACATCGCTGTGTTGTAGTTGGTTATCCGGCAGATGTCCCATGCTGGCCCCTCTCAGCCACACAGAATGAGATAGAAATTGTCGTACCAGATATGAACAACGCAAAAAAGTTTCAGTATAAATATGTAGTGTATAATTACACGTCCTGTAAATGTGCTCGCGGTAAAAAACCAAAGCTGCACAAGAATCTTAATTCTAACCAAAGTAAGTTGTCCAATGAATGAAAGAATGAATGAATTTAGTATGTTGTGTTGGATGTTGGTTGTTAGTGCATGTGCCTGTTCTGTATGTGACCGGGGTTCGATTCCTGCAACATATGCAGTTGCATATATATTATGATATATTGATCATAATTTTGCCTTAGTTTCATGTCTAATCTGATCTAACCTTAGTCTCATGTCTAAACTGATCTAATCCGAATTCTCACGGAGATAATCACTGCGATTTCCATACAAACTTTTACATTACTAATACACCCTAATCTTCTAGATTTTAGGACAGTTTAAACCGGTCCAAGAACGTACAAATACATCGCTGGTTAAAACATTAAGATATACCTATGAATATAATTTAAATATAATTTCATACCAATGTGTTTTATTTCTTGTGCATCGAGTTTCCCATTTTCAACTAAATAAAATATTGTTTTGTACATGTTGGTTATTCTGAAACATTTCTAGGACGAAGATGCGAGGTGTGGAACAATGCGATACCTTGCTACTTGTCCGATGAACTGGAAAAAGTCCAAAAGCGAGCTATGTGTATTAACCTTCCCGGTCATTCATATGATAAAGCGCTGCAGTTAGTTAGCTGTCCAAGATTGAACGACAGACGAAATGATATTTGTATGAAAACCTTAATGAAGATCGCTAAAGGGGTCCTCTTGCGGAACATATGACCCACACTAGAGATTGCGCTAATCAACACTATATTAGGAACTCTAATAATTTGTCATTGTACAAGTGCAGAACAGAACGTTTCAAGAATAGTTTCTTTCCAGGCACAATTGCTATGTTTAACACAAAATTACTAAATTGCTAAGGGAACCTTATTTTAGATTAATTGAACCTTTTTATAATTATAGTAATTTAGTCACAATTTATTTTAGCTTACAGTAGTTATAATAATTTTGTAATTTCTATGACCATGTTATTTTTTAAACTTCTTAAATTTGTAAACATATTGTAATTCATTTTATATGCGAAAATGTGTCATTAAACATCAAATAATAATAATAATAATATGAGAGGGGTTGCTTATCCATCTTGTTCTTGCTGCTGATTGCTGAATTGCAAAGGACGCAGCTGAAATGTGACCAAGTCGAAGTCTTAGTAGGGCGCGCCTCTGGCTGCGCCACAATACGACCCATGTCTGATCACGGAGCACAGCTAAGGTGGAAGGGTTAGATTTTTGTGAGCGCGAGAGAGAACCAACCATAACTCTACTTACACGAGTTTTCAAGTACATCAAATCAGAGCAGACTTTACACATAGCAAGTTTATATGCATATAAATGATTTCCTAACGCGCACTTATGCATATATGAGTGTTCAAAAACAGTTGTCAGAACAGTTAGCACAGTTACTGTCGGTTGAAGTTGACCATCATTATAACGCTCAGTGAAACCCATCTATTTTCAAATTTTTCACAGTAGAGAATCACGTTAACCACCAAGCTCTGATCAAATTATCACCACCGGTACCTGTCGTTTAACTTCTGAGTTCTTCCGAGTTAATTATGAACATTTCTTGAGTAATAATGAATAGTTTTAAACTCTTGTCCTTGTCAGATTACAGCTCTAGTGACTTTTGGTATTTTGCACTGTTTACAGTCAATTTCAGCTCACTTTTCAACACGCGGTTCCCAAGTTTGTTGTGAACTTGTCAATTACGTTTCGAAGTTCGCAAGTTGGGCGTGAACTTCGCAACCAACTTCCGAAGTTCAATTTGGATTTCAAATTTCGATTCGGATCTCGAACTTCACTAACAAGTATGAATTCGTTTAGTACGCAAGGAAAAACATTATCGGCTAAAGTTAGACAGAACTTTGTTGAAAAATGGTTAAATAATTAAGGAATTACCGAAATAATGTGTGATTTCAGTTTTAAACAATTGTTGGACAAGCTAGAAAGTTTAGCTCGCGTATTTTATAATTACAGCAATAGCAATACATAACTCAATGCATGAAATATTATAATATTACAATAAACGAATTAACAGTACAACATTGTTGGTAAAAATATTACACTGTAAAACCAACAAAACGAAAACAATACCCGGCTACCCGCTACATTTAATCTAGTTTATTTTGATTTACAGTTTGTAATTCCAAATCAACGTAACAAAATTAATTTATAACTACTGTACCCGTTTCAGCTTAGTTCAAGCAACACTTTTCTGTCTAACTTTATCAGGAAATGATTTTCCTTGTGTACTGAACGAATTCATAAAATTAGCGAAGTTCGAAATCCCAAATTGAAATTCGAAATCCGAATCGAGCCAACCAAACAATTGTTTACAATTGAAATCAGACATTATTTCGGTAGTTCCTTCATTATTTAACCATTTTTCAACAATTTCCTGTCTAACTTTAGCAGATAATGCTTTTTCTTGCGTATTAAACGAAGCATACTTGTTAGCGAAATTCGAAATACGAATCGAAATTTGAAATATATCCAAATCCAACTTCGGAAGTTGATTGTGAAGTTCGGAAGTTGTGTTAAAATTATTCACGTATCAATTTCGGAAACGTGTTATAAAAGAAATTGTTTAAAGAGAGAATGTCGAGGGTCTTGTTCCAAGAAGAAGCAAACGGAAATATTGATATATAGGCATAAAACGGAAGAATTGGTCACAAGATTTATCATAAGCGCATCATTCCATTCGAGAGTTTCAGCAAGTCAGTGTTATACGAAGCAGCAGAAGAAGAAGATGGCCAATCTCGCAAAAATTGACACTTATACCGGTATGTATTAAGATATCCAATTACCACCGCCTTGTAGGTTATGTTTTCACTTGCCACATGGGTTTGTTTGTGTGTGTGTTTGCGTGATTGTCACTGTGGAGTATTTGTTTTTAAGTATATTTACAATACAGCCTACGCTTGTTTGATGAGAAGATCAGCAGGGCATGTGATTCTTGCAATATGCAGTTGTCTGATTATAATTTCAATCGTTTCAATCGCATGTGGGAAGAGTTCTTCCATTTTGATTCTTCCAAACACGGCAGGTTTTCTTCGGTTATTCCGGTTTCTTCCTGATGTAACGCTGAATGTTATCGGATTTCGATCATGGTACGTTATACATTACAGATGACCAAGGCACCTGCTGAGGCGAGACTGACTAATTGCTTTTGCTATCTTTTAGATTTAGGCAATATCGTGAGCTTCAAAGATGCAATTGGATTGTACTTCGTGATGACTTTATTTTTACAAGGCTCTGTTAACTGTGATGATTATCCTTCTGGTTTTGATGGTTACAGTAAGTATAGAGTTAATACTAAAAATATATGCATGCAGAATCCCCTCGCCCATTCGAACTAAGCAATTATACTTCCCAAAAGTTATTGTAACATGAAGTGTTCAGTCCAGCACTGTAACATGCAACACTGTGTATTTCTTTTACTTTTTTGTATTTCCGCAAACTAAACTGTACGCTATAAATAGAAAGTATGCAAAATAGACACTTACCGGTTTATCATGTTTTGAAGACTCGATTTGTCTGTATTTTTCGATGGCCCGAGTATAAAAAAACTTTTTTGAAAAAGGATTGCAAAATGGCAGTTAAAATTCTGACGCAACATTAAAAAACAAAATATTTGTATTAGGTGGCTAGTTACAAGTTTTCTCTCAGCCTGGACTCGCGCAGGCGCATAACGTAGAAAACCGTTCATGACATAATGGCGGACGACAACTTTGAAATCCGCTATGTTTTCACGTGCTCGGGTAATATCCGAGCGGAATTAGTACCCTCGCACGGCGCATCGCGCCCTACTCGGGAATTAAGGTGGCTCCCTAGGATTTTATGTCTGGAGGTTACGTTCTTGCTATATATGACGGGAACTTTAGATATCGCGTGTAATTCGCGAGATTTCAAAATATAAACAAATTGATATAGCGTTTCTTTTCAGAAAAACGTTTCTTAACGAAGCATAGATATAACTCTAAAATCCACAAAGATATTTAGACGTGACACCGGAGAAAACAATAATGTAAATTTGGTTTTTCAAGCGGCTTTGTTGGCCTTTTTGACCGCTGTACGCGAAAATATCGGGCGACGGTAAAGTGATTGAACCGATGATGAATAGCTTAGCTGTCAGAAAAAAGCTGCAACAAGTCATAAGCAATAAATATCCAACATTTTCTTCGATGGTATAGACGTAACAATCCATATTTAGTTGGCCATAAATTGACCCAGTAGATCAAATACTATATCTATTTTTAAAACTTGGAATTTCGAAAACAATAAAACATGCTTTGAAAGACTCGCGTGTTTTCATTGTTCTCCACGAAATGCATGCGGGATCCAACGCAAGAAAGGAGATTTGCGACTATTTTATGACGTTAGAGCTCCAAAAAACTCAAAATTTTAGCTTAAATTTATCTGGTTTCCTTCGGTGAATTTTTCGAAAACTTTGTACATTTAATACTATGGGTTTAATAGGTGTAATTTCAATTCTTTGTAAAATTCTATAGAAGGGAAATTTCATACTAATTTTTGACATTTTTCTAACGAACTACAGAAAAACGTATAGTTAGAATTCTCTAAAATTGAAAAAATATAACCATTAAACCAGTATTATTTCGTATCCAAAGTTTTACAAATTTTTACCGATGGAAATTCTGAAAATGACATGAAGAAGACAAAAAGTAAGTTACAATCAAAGTACACTGTTGCCATGGTAACGGACTTTCAACACAAAGATAGCACATCAAATTATTCAGGATAGCATTATCAACTTTCGTCTTCGTTTTTCATAAAAAGCGAAAGAAGCAGGAGGTCTCTCTAAATACTAAGTGTACAATGGAAAAAAACCCTAGGGAGCATTATTAGTTACTGAATGGTTTTTTGTTGCATTATAACGTGATTTAACATGTGGGATTGTTGCGCGAGCAAGCGAAGCGCAAAAAAACGAGAAAAAGCGAGTATATTTTAGCTTTCAGAAAAGTCAGAACAACCCCATCATCCCAAGGACCACACAATCAATTGGAAAAAAAAAAAAAAAAACGTATTTATTTATAAAACAAACGAACAAGAAAAAAAACTTAATTATATATTATATGATGTGTGTTTGTTTTGCATGTAACATATTTTCATCGTTGCATGTGAAGTGTGCATTTGACTTGTTTCGTTTTCATTTCTTTCTCTTTCGACATATACATATTTTCAAATTCAATCCTGCATAAGGAAAACCTTCTTCCAGGAAAAAAAAAAAAATGAGCCATTTTAAAATTTTAAAACAGACGAAGCGCTTAATGATGGTCTCATCCTGCACGGGTATTGACCAATCACAGCTCGCGTAATAAACATGTTTTTTTTATAATAAATAATATGATTAAATTAACTAAATCTATTTATACTGGATAGCTATATCAGTTCTAAACTGTTCTCTCTATATTAGTCCAGTGTTACTACAGCAGGAAAACTAAACTAACTTTATCTAAACTTTATCTAAGCTAAACTAAACTAACTTCATCTCTATTGGATAGCCTATCAAGTCTCGATAGAGGTCCAGTAAGGGTCATCTGTTATTAATATAAACCTACCATTACAGATCCTGCGTTCTGATTTGTTCCCTACTAGAGGGCCACCAAGCATTAGCCTACTAGTAGCGAAGAGAGAGAGGAAATCTTATGAATCAGTTGCTTTTTTAAGAAAAAATGTCCTATGCTTGTTATTCCGGAAAAAAAACTAACAAACAATCTTGGAAGCTGCTTGCAAAAAAGGTAACATTTTGTGTGATTAGCGAATTTATGAACATGGACAATTTTTGAAGATTCGAGAAAATTCATTGAAAACACAATCGCTTGAAGTTATTCAACTCGTTATTTTCTGCTTTATCTTGATTTAACAATGTTTTAATGGATTTAGCTAAAAAATGCAGTTCAATGATATATTTCATGTGATTGGAGATTTGCCGCCATATTGTTTCATATTATTTGGCTTTTCAAGCCTTTTTTCTTTCTTTTTATTAGCCAAATATGACTTTAATCTTTCTTCGATAAAATGGTTGTTATACGGTCTGATTTTCTTAATATTTAAACTCACAAGTCGTATATCTTTAGTGAATTTTCACCCTGGCGTTGGCTGCTTATATGCTCATGAATGCTTTTAAATTTCGATAAAAACTTTCCTATTTTATTCCTGCAGCTTTAAATATACTAGTAGGTATATATTAACACAATTAGACAACTCGGCCTCGTTATCTAATTGTGCTACTACAGGAGGAAATTAAATCGGAGTACTTGGAGAAAACCTGCGGTGTTTGGCAGAGCGTGCGAAACTAAAAAAAACTACGTCTGTCAGATATGCGACTGAGGTGAAATTATAATCAGAAAAGTACATAATGCATGCTGGAATCGAGCTCCGTACAGAGGTGAAAGGAACATGAACTAACTGAATCTTAAATTTTCAGTACCAGCTGAAGAGGTAGTGTCAATTTATGGCGACAACTTTGAGACTCCTGAAGCACGAGAACCCTACTTTATTAAAGTACATCGCTGTGTTGTAGTTGGTTATCCGGCAGATGTCCCATGCTGGCCACTCCCAGCAACACAGAATGAGATAGAAATTGTTGTACCAGATATGAACAACGCAAAAAAGTTCTATAAATATGTAGTGTATAATTACACGTCTTGTAAATGTGGTCACAGTAAAACCCCCCCAAAGCTGCACAAGAATCTTAATTCTAACGAAAGTAAGTTGTCCAATAAATGAAAGAATGAATGCATTTAGTATGCTGGGTTGGATGTTGGTGCCACACTTGTTAGTGCGGGTCCCTGTTCTGTGACCGGGGTTTGATTCCTGCAATATATGCAGAGGTATATAATTTATTATGATATATAAATCATAATTTTGCTTTAGTTACATGTGAGTGCTGAGTGCTTCAATTTTTACTCTGTATACTAAACACCGCAGGTTTTGTTCAGGTACTACGGATTTCTCTTGCGATAACAAGAGAGAAGAGTTTAGCTAACTGATAGAGCTATCCAGTATAAATAAAGTTAGTTTATTTTAGGTTTCTCCTGTCGTAACAATGAGAAATAGCAATGCATGACCCCAGCTTACAGGACCTCTTGGGAGAACAATTTAGAACTGATATCTAGGAAAGTTAAAATATGGTATAACTTAAACCTGACAAACAATCTTCGTCTGAATCTTATCATTTCATAGTCAATGACACTGAATTCAAGACAAAACTACCCAACAATCCAGTGAACAAGAGAAGTTGCAAACAATTATTCTGTAGCAAGCCTCAACCGCGCTATATGATGCATCCTAGGGGAATGGAAGCCAAAGCTGAGGAGAGGCTTATACTCTTCAAACAATGCTTGCCTGGGTGCAACGCTACCACGAAGAATGAGTTCATGAAAACAACAATGAATCATGGTGGAACACACGACATACACTTCAAAACCGACGAGGCATGCACACCGTATGATATATACATGCAGGCAACCCAACGTCCAGGTGCAGGGAATTTAATGATGAATCCAATAATAACATTGCCAAACAGTTTAAAGAAAACAAATCGGCCATCATTATCGACTGAAGAGACACACGATACAGGTAAAACCATGTTTTATTGCAGCTCAACATTATATAGACTTTTTTATATAGCTCTTTTTAACTTTAGTATCTGTCACAGAGTAAACCCTCATTGTAGTTACATTGGACCTATAGCATGCGAGAAGAGTGCTTCCAGTTTTACTGTATCTAACACCATAGGTTTTATCCGGGTGGTCGAGTTTCCTTCTGTAGTAAAATTGGACCAATAAGAAGAACAGTTTAGTACTGATAGAGCTATCCAGTGTATAAGTTAGTCTATAGTTTCGTTTATATAATTGCATTATTACCGAAAAACAAGCTCAACAAAATTCTTAGCAAGTCATTTAAAATATTTTTCAATTTCATTTCAGAATCAGAAAATGGATTGTTAATTTACATTGCTTCACCACAAGTGTCCCTGGCTGCTCTGATCCTCTCTGTGATATTGGTCTCGATAGTAATTGTCGATTTCAATCTATATGATCGCAAAAAGGTACTGCTCTATACTGTACTGAACTGTAGAAAGGACACGAAAGATAAAGCTTGTCCTGACTGCGCTGACAGACATCAGAAAGTCATTGAAATAGTTTAAGATGGTTAATGGTTAAAATATGGGAACAATGCATTATAATTCTCTCAACAAAGCCCCCAGGAAACCTGAGTATGGCCCATGCATGTGGGAGATAAATATATAGTGAAAGGTACCGAATAGAAAGAAATGGGTATAGTGAAACCGTCACGCCCTTGGGATAATGGGTAGATAGGAAGAAACGAGTGAGAGAACAAAGAAGTACAACTGTACGAAAGTACCGCAGGATTAATACGAGAGGAAAATAAATTGTAAGGTGGAAAGTGTGCGGGTGCTGCTAAGTCTCTTAGCTAATTCTCTTCCAAGGCCCTTAAGAATTGTAAACAAAGTTAAGGCAAAGAATGCTTGGAATTGCATAAAATGGAAGGACATGAAAGAAAGAATGGAATGTGTGTGCATGGGTATAAAAGCTGACATGTCAGCACTCCCCCGCTCACATGTCGTTTCAAGCTGAAAAACTATCATGCCTTGAAATATGAGTAAAAGTGCGCGTGTGTGTGCAGAAATAAGCTAAAATTTTCCTTTAATGTGCTTTGTATATTGTTAAGAATTATATAATGGTTATGAACTCACGTATAATTGAGTTTTAAATAATTCATAGAACGTTCATAGTCGATCTGTATGGGATTGTGTATTTAGCCATTTTATGTCTCATATAATTGCGACTATTTAATTAACCTAATTATGATCGTTAATACATATTAGTTAATTAATGATACTTTATAATAACTTAGTTATAGCAATACAATTATTGTCTAATAATGGCCTATCCAATTAATACCATGCATGTATTTACGTGTATTCAATTAGAAACGTTTTAATTAATACCATATCAATTCTCATGGAGATAATCACTGCGATTTCCATAGAAACTTTTACACTACTGATACACCCTAATCTTGTAGATTTTATTAGCACAGTTTAAACCCGGTCCAAGAACGTCAAATACATCACTGGTATAAACATTAAGATATACTTATGAATAAAATTTAAAAATTAATTTTATACCAATGTGTTTCTTTTTTGTGTATCGAGTTTCCCATTTCCAACTGAATAAAATGTTGTTTTGTAAATGTTGGTTATTCTGAAACACTTCTAAGACAAAGGTAGGGATTGCATATCCATCTTGTTCTTGCTGCTGAATGCTGAATTCAAAGAACGCAGCTCAAATGTGACCAAGTCGAAGTCTTAGTATGGCGTCTCTTGCTGCGCCACGATACGACCCATGTCTGAAGGTAGAAGGGTTTGATTTTTGTGAGGGAGGAATCCCAGAGGCCCCTGAGAAAAACACTCGAAGCACATGAGAGAACAAAGCATAATTCTAGTTACACGAGTTTTCAAGCACATCAAACCATAAAGAAGGTCATTATAGCAAGTTCATATGCATATAAATTATTTCCTAACGCGCACTTATGCATACAAGTGTTCAAAAATTTCAACGGAAAAGAATCCCATTATTTTTTCGCTGTCACTACAGTTACTGTCGGTTGAAGTTGACCATCATTATAACGCTCAGTGAAACCCATCTATTTTCAAATTTTTCGCAGTAGAGAATCACGTTAACCATGCTCTGATCACATTATCAACACCGTACCTGTTTAACTTCCGAGTTCTTCCGAACTCATGAAAACTTCTTGAGTAAAAATGAATAATTTAAACTCTTGTCCTTGTCAGATTACAGCTTTTGGTATTTTACACTGTTCACAGTCGACTTCTATGGGGCGCCAAACCTGACAAAATATGGTTCGTGATATAAAGTATATTTCAAATTTACCCCTCTGATGTAAGATATGATACACGAGGTAGCTCGTGAGATAAAGTATAACTTTTTGCACATCAATGTATAAGATAAAACCTAAGTGACACAATATACAAAGTATAATATAACTGCCCGCAATATAGGTTATAGAAATAGACTGGGGCGAGTTTTAATTATTCATGTGCTTCCATTTTAAAACCATTTCCGCCTTTGAATTTAATCAGGAAAATTCATCAGGAATAAATTAACGAAATTTTCTGCTTTAACGCGGAAATAATTCAAAATTCGCTAATTTAATATTCAAGATTTAAAAATAGTGCAAAATAGGATAAACGTTTATAAAATAACATGTTTACTACGCGAGCTGTGATTGGTTAATACCCGTGCAGGATGAGACAATCATGCACGGAAAATTTTCGGCGCTTCGCGGGGTTTTTAAAACGTCCGTTGTTTATTTTATAAAATAATTACCAAATGGTTTTCCGTGCAGGATTGTGTGATCCTAACACTTGGGATGTTGCTCGACTTTCTGAAAGCTAAAAAATACTCGCCTATCGGCTCGTATTTTTTTACGCTTTCAGAAAGTCTCGCAACATCCTGCGTGTTAGAATCACGCAATCCTGCACGGAAAACCATTCGGTAATCCTTTAATACTGTATTGTGTTTGATGCTTTTATTGCAAATATAGAAAAGTTCGACAGTAAATTTACTTTTCGTTACAGTAAATCTATACATCATTCGAAGACCTAGTTTCTTCGCAATTATTTAAAGACTACTTTGTTTTATGTCCTGACATGAAATTACATTGTCGGCTGCATTTGTTACAAATATATTGTCCGAGATTTATCCACACGATCGCTTGTTTTCATGTTTATGTCGTTCTATTTGAAGGTCTGTCAGGCGAATTAAACGGTTGTTGGCAAGCACCAGAGCTCGCTCGAAGAAAAGCACAAAATATCAAATACTGGAAAACTAGTATGCACATACGCCGGTTCTCTTTCTCATAGTTTACTTTCCAATTCGTTTTACAAATTCTATTCAACGGGAATCGTTTACGAATACTGTTCTGTTTTGGATCGGATTTAATGAAACGGATCAATATATAAATAGTATACAAAGATATTACGGAGAGTAATTTATTCAGTAAAATTTTACAAATAGACTTATTAAATGCCAATTCTTGCATGTTTAGTTAAGGGACGGACCATTAGAAAAGTGATGGGGGGGGGGTGGAACTTTTTTCCCATGCCCGATATTTTTTTCGGCTGCTTTGGCTTTGCAGGAATTTTTTTTGGCACCAAATTTGGCGCACGATTTTTTTTCCATTAAGCTATAATTGCAAAGGTGTCATTTGGTGCAAATAATGCATGCGCGCATGGAATAACAGGGCCTTTTTCAAGAATTCGTCAGTGTGGGGGTCATTAACGAAAATAGACCTAACAAGGAGGCGGTAAAGTGGAGGTGTGTGAGGTTGTGGGAGGGTCGGGGTCTGGAGCTTGATTTCCTGCATTTTCAGTGACGGTTTTTTATATATCCAATCTAGACAGTCTGAGCTTTCGGTATACTTCGCATGGCAGGAATTTCTTTTTGCGAATTTGATCTTGTATGAATTATTTTACCTTCCCTTTTCCCTGACATACAGAAGTGTGCCTGGTGACTAAAAATGCGTAAGGCGTTTTTGGGGAAAAAGCCGCTACGTTCTTAGCAAGTGCCGTCAAGAGAAGTCACCCCCTGAAAACATTCAAAATGGCGGTATGTTTAAGGCGTGAAAAGTACGCAAATATGCGTTTGAAACATGGGCTAAAATATTGTAAATTGTCTTAAAATATACCGACAGTAATCTTTTTAGTTACTATCAAGTCTATGTGTGGAATGGGTTAATCGGAAAGAGATTTCACATCGAATTTTGACAATAATTTCATCTCGTGTTAGTAATATGAGCGGGAACCGCCGGAAACCTTTGATTTTGGTATTTGGTGTATTCATTGGACCTGTATTGTCTTGGATCATCCATGCAAGAGGTAAAGAAAATATTCCCCAAAATGGATGGATTGGTTATCTAAAGGGATCAAACTATTTCTGTATTTCAAAGGAAGGATTTCAGTCATTTCACATTTCAGGGCTTGCCTTTGTTGGTTTTGTCCTCGCAAATAATTCTTCAAGGGATGTGTGTATAGAAAATTCATGATTAGCCTGGTTGGTTTCTTCAGGGATGATCCAGGGGCGCACATTATGGGAGGGCTGTACGTGGGAGGGGGGGGTAGGGTGACACCCCTCCATCATTTGTGAATTTTTCATAAAAGTCGGTTCCTAATTGTAAAATTACACTACTTAATTCGGTCCGAGTTGGTGCGAAACATCCTGTCTAAAAAGTATAATAAACGATACAGAATTGTCAATAAAAGAAATCAACATTGGAAACCCAGAGATATATTTTCCTCTTAAAGCAATATACTCAAATGTAAGATGACATATCCATACACGACTGCGCAAAACCTCCTAACTTTTGCTCTGCCGTATTGTGCGTTCTATTTCCACGTCAGTATTCTCGAGTAATTAAGTCAACTCTGTTGTAAAAATGCAGTTTCTAATTGGGTCTTTATGACGTTGAAGGTTACCTTTTGGGGTGGGGTTCTTTAAATATCTGCAATTAAATAAAATTGCAGCGAAATATTTCAATTCGAAACCAGAGTGTTTGAAATCTTATATATATTAATGAAAGGACCTGTAACGAAAGAGGTAGAGAAGACTCTGAATTTTTTTTGGAATGTGTGCTTCTGCAGGGATCCTTGCATTTGTTAAATTGCCCAACTTGCTGAAGTATAGCTTTCCATCTTGTCGGCTGATCAGTCATTTTGGATTAAAAACGTGCTGTTACAGGGAATTGTCAAAGTGTCAGTATGATTAAAGCAAAGGCTCTATGAGAGTTAAATCCTTGGCATTTTATCCCGGCCTTTGTGTCTCTGTTAAAACCCCTGGGTAGCATGATGGCAAGTGTGTTAAAAATATATATTTCCCCCTCAAAATCCTGCAAAATCCCCGTATATACCCAGGGGGTGGGGTTTCAATTGACTAGTACATTATAACCGTACCACATAGTGGACCTATAATGCACCTATCAAGGATATCAATGTAAATTTTTGTCAAATGTAGGATAGAGAATATTGCAGTTTTGGTTTAAAATTTCCACCTACAAAATCCCTACAGTATAAACCCACTAACTGGCAGTACTCTGCCATTGACAGGTAAAATCATCTGGCATTAGGCAGAGCAAAATACTAAAGTAGGGCGCATTGCCAACAAATTAATGGGTTAACATGTAAGGTCATGTTACGCAAGGCAATGCCTAGTTACTGCAACTTAGTGTAATAAAATATAGTTGGTAATATTTATATAGTGTTATATCTAAAGAATAATTTTATTATTAACTTGAAACTTTATTCTTTGAACTTGTTTATACAGTTTATAATTAAAGTTATATATTAACTAGGGGTCTTAAGCCTATCAAGGTTTCTAGTAGGCCCCTAGCCCAAATGTAAAATATTTAATAGATTACCAGAAATTTAAAATGTTTTTCTTTATATGGGTGAAATTATTAAAATAAATAAAAAGCTTTGGGTAAGTTAGATGGGAAACTCGTCTCAGACGAGTAACTTGTCTTAAATTCATATTTATATTCAGATGGTTTCTAGAGAAAACTTTTCTCTCTGACACAAGTTTCTCATCTCTAATATGACTTTGGCTATTATGTGGGTAATAACTTGTATGTGTTCTTTATTGACTGTATATATATATACTTCTCTCATATATACATATATATATACTTTGCTACACAACAAACCATTATGAAACTTTCCATTAAATATACACAGGGTCCAAAACAAGTTTGATCATGTTATAAAATTTACATTGCTTTTTGTTTCAATTCTTTTAGTTTCCATTTAGTTTTTCAGTTTTATAACTTCCAACTTTGTCTTGCATAAATTTATTTTCCATGCTTATAAAGTATATCATTGACCCATGTCTTCTGAATATTGTCTTGTCAGTTTAGAAATTTTGCTGACTTCCCAAATATCTTGTCGAACCAACTTAAAGCAATTCACTATTCTTTATGAAGGCCCTAAAGTTTGGAATTCACTACCTCCTTCAATAAAAAGCTCCAGCAGTTTGTCTTCATTTAAAAATCCCTTAATTGTTTTCTATCAATGAAATAAAATAAAATAAAAAATTCTGCATTTGTCATGTCCAATCAGTGAACTATTATTATTAAAATATTATTTTTACATATATACACGTGTCCTCGTTTACAAGCCTTTGGCTTCCAGATGTCACCTCGCCACTCGTACACTATTGTATCTGTATTTTTATTGTAATTTTTGTATTTGTGGAAATAAAGTTGAATTGAATTGAAATTGAATTGAAATGTTATCTTGAATCCTTTCTATCAAATCACTCAACTGTAGAGGAAGTTCTCTTGGTACTGAAGATTGTACAAAAAGATTGTACGCTGTAGCAAACATGGTCTTTTAATTTTTAATATCCGACTAAAGTAATTGAGTATAATTGTTGTATTAATGCTCTCCACTCCTACGAGGATAAAAAAACCTCGAAAAAAACAAAAAAAATATTAAGAAAATTTCTTTTAACTTATATCTTATCCGCACACATTATTTGAAGTTGTAATAAACCATTCGGTAACAATAAACCTTACTCAAGAGAATAAAAAAGCGTCTCTATTGCTTTCTACTTCCTGAAAAGGCTGAAATCGAGGCCGCCATCTTGAAATTTTTATGTTCGGGGGGGTGCATGCCTCTCTTTACGGCACTTGCTAAGAACATGGCCGCCAAAAAAAACGCCTTACGGTTTTGGTATAGAAGTGAGACATCTGTATGTCTGTGACCTTGGTAACACGCAACCGGCCGTATATTTCTTTTATTTTTGTACAAAATGGCAAAATAGTGATAAGATTTGTACTTTTAACTGTAAAATTATCAATTGCCCAACTATATAAAGTAGCTATGTTATTACGTACTCTTTTAGCTTTGATTTAATCTTAGGCGTCTCACAAAATGTTTACGTGCATACATACATACATACATACATACAAACTTTATTTTGGCAAGCTGGCCTCAACAACTAAAAAAGCTGGTTTCCATAAGGGGCGTGGTCAGACAATACATGCAAAAATATACAAACTGTCAAAGATAGAAAGGGAAAAATATATATCGCTAATAGCCCGATTGACAAGCCAGTTTCAATTCATTGTTTGATTTATAATTGTTTTAAAACAATTTAAATATTGTGCAATTTTTGCCTCATATGGCAGACTATTCCAAAGTGTAGCACCATTATAAAGGAAGCACCTTTTTACGAATTCTTTTTTCGGCATAGGAAGGGCTAAATCGGTTTCTCTATTTCTGAGATCGTAAGTTATATCCATTTCACTGTTTAATCGAAACGACTATCTCAGATTGGGTGCGGTGTGGCCGTTTAGGATTTTAAAAATTAATATTGATTAAGGTTTTCAGGCAGATCAACGGATCGAACATCGTAGGTTGCCCCATTCTCATAAAACTTCGACTGTTTTTTGAACAGTAGTCTTGTATTTGGTGGCAAATAGATATAATTGAGAAATGTTGTTTTAATTTCCTTAGTGCTCATACTAAGTGTCAACATTTCTAAATTTGACCACCATCTGCTGTCCAGTAACGCTTACAACGAAAACAACCAATTGTCAACAAAATATTGACTCATTGTTCTTGCATGCGATGGCCAGTGTTACAACTCTATTTCAAAGCTATTATCGGGGCAAACAATATAAACACAACATAATTTGCTCAATTCCAAGTAACATGCGTCTATATTTGACAACTACTGATAAAATGTATAAATTGATTCAATACCCAATTATTTTAATCGTTCTCGTATATAAATAGCTCAAAGCCACCTTTTACTGGAAGTGTTAATTAAGCAAATAATGAAACGAAAAAATGTTTTGGATCTTTCTTGAAAATATTTTTGTTCTAATTTACTAAATTGGTGGGTTTCAGTTCGCGCCTGTCAGATGATGGTCAACTTAATTCGGACATGTGAACATGTTTATAGGAGCAAGATAATTAAACTAAATCTCTCAAATATATTTCACAGTGCTAGCCTCCATGCAAGTGCAAGACTACTACATATAACAAAAATAATTAACATTCTTCTTGTCGATAATTAGACAACGTTTGTTGAACATTGTAGAACGTTTTATATGTATGCAACGGAGCATATACAATTCTAATTGCAACATCAGAATATTTATATATATTATGCGGGGAATTCTATATGGTAAAATAATGCATTAACTGTATTGGATTTCAATAAGCGTTGCAAGAGTTGAGAATGTTGATCAACTTCAGAAATGTTGACACTTTTAGGAGAAAGAATAATTTAGAAGCTAAACGAGACTTACGTGGAAGTTGAAGTTTGACTGGAATTCTATCCCATAAGAAAAGTATCCAAGGACTGACATGAAGAACGAACGCAGGCACACCGGGAGTGACGTCATATCATTGTTTCAAATTTACTGACAAAGCATAAATAGAACCAACAAAAAACCAATACCGTAAGACTGACAACCCACAAGGAGTGGGAGGGTGGGTTTGTCAGTCCTTGGTTACTTTTCTTATGGGATAGAATTCCAGTCAAACTTCAACTTTCAGGTAAGTCTCGTTTAACTTCTAAATTCTATCTCATAAGTCGTAACCTGTAGACTGACACGAAGCCTTCAAAGCGTGCGAGGGCACTGTGAGTACAAACTAGTGCAAACAAGTTTAATCAAAATTTTCAAACGTTAACATTTGGCCTTAATCCCACCATAATCCCATGTACATTATGACACGGTTATATCACTCTGAATACAACACACTAAATATACGTACTATGAATGTAATATCTTTTCAATAACACTTTCATAGTAGAACCGCCTAAAAGTCGTATAGTATTACACCAACCTGCTCTTTTCAGAATTTCATCTATTGGAATATCCGCTGCAAATGCTGCTGTTGCAGCAGCATGTCGTGTAGAATGTAGTTTAAATAAAGAAATGTTAATACCTGCCCCTTCTAAGACGGTTTTAATCCATCTAGCTAACGTTTGAGCACCAACAGCAAGCACGGCTTGATCGTCGCAATGAGGAAAGACAGTTTCGTTTTGTCGTAAATTTTTTGTCCTCACAAGATACTCTTCTATACACAAATATCAGTGGGAAAACGTCAGGATCCACAGTGTATCTAGTAACTAGAAATACATGCATGCAGAATCCCCTCGCCAGTTAGCCGCCGAAGGCGAGGTAATTACAAGCCTATAGAGTCAGAAAGTTATGAGACACAGACAGAAAGTTATGAGGCCAGTTTAAAAGATTAATATACAGTACAAAATTCATGCAGCGCTGAACTTAATGCCGGTTATAAACATAGGCAAAAACAATACTCACGAGTGTCAAAAATATATCGAAGAAAAACAAAAACAAATAAATTCGTGAGAAAAATACTTTGGAATGGCTCATATACAAAATAGAGTGGCTTTAAAAATATATCTAAGCTATATTTTTACTGCACATAACAATATAAATGAGGATAAAGCGAATTATTTACAAACTATAAGTATATAATCACTTGAGCCGCACGGAAAAAGTTTACATGTATATTTCAACAGCGAGAAAAACGCTGCTTCGGGGAGAAAAAAGTGCATTTGTTATCGCTTACCTTGAAAAATGTCAATAATATATCCTTCTTGAAATTAATGATTTATTTTTTCATTAAATATTTTGAAATCAGGCTCAATAAACCGATTTCAGCAGCTCTCGAGGAGCCTTTTTGATTATTTTTTCTGTCAGTAATCGCGCATGCGCATAACTTAAAAAACCGTCCAACGTCCATGACAAAAAAGAATGGCGGACAACTTTGCACTCCACTATGTTCACAAATCTCCGAGCTAAAGGCGGTACTGAAAATTTGGTCTGCTTTGTTTGACATGTTTATCAACAGCAAACACGAACTGATCATCCGATTTACCATGTAGTTCTATCCCATAAGTCGTAACCTGCAGACTGACATGAAGAACGAACGCAGGCTCACCGGGAGTGACGGCACATCATTGAGCAAGGATCAACAGTTGGGAGAGGACGTCGATTTTGAGCCCCTGCTCAAGCTCTTTGTATAAAAAATTGACTGGTTTCTTTCGACGATAGTTAGGTAAGTATAAATTTTAAATAAGAATTGAAAGGCGAAGTGATCTCTGTACGAGTCACGTTTATTTAATTTCACCTAGCTGGAATGGCCTTGCACAGGCATTCTTTATATAATATTTGAGGACATGGTTGATCGCATTACGAAAATATAGGTGTGTCTTTAAACCGACTGAAATAAAGGTTTCCACATTTTCTCCTAGACCATGTCGAAGGCCAGCGCTTCCAGTGTGAGCATATGTTCAGAACAAAATCCAAGGCCAACAGATCAGCCAGCTATTTTGATGAGTTTAAATCGTCTAAACGAAAAATTTGCAAGTTTAACTAAACAATATCACGAAGATTATGTTGAATCAGAGTCTGCACCAGTTCAGGAATATGCAGATAATCCTGAAAATATCGATATTCAGGCAGACATTGACAGTTTAGTTCAATCGCGCGATCAGAAATGAAAATGAAAATGAGGTTGAAGTTTTACAATAATGATAAACAATTAGATCTTAACGTTGATGTCAAGGGGCCAACAATTAATGAGAAAATTGGCAGTGTCGTTAACAAATTACGCTTGCAAAGAATTAGCCAAGATCAAGCGAAAGCGATTATGAAACGTCATAATACGCCTAAAAATGTTCAAATACGCTTACCTAAATGTGAGTCAACTATCTGGAATGAAATTCCCGGCCGAGCGCGAGTTACAGATCTAAAATTTCAAGCAACACAAGCTTCATTGTTAGGCGCTATTGATTGTCAGCTCGATGTAACTAATTACTTGCTATCAGCTAATGTGCCAAAAGATGTTCTAACCAGTTGTTTTATTAGATGACATGACACTGACAATGACGTCTAATTTTGAGCTCAACCAATGACGACGGGATGCCATCAGACATCATTTTAAGACTGAGTTTGCTAAGGAATTTGTAGTACTACAAGTCCAGCTGATGGATTTCTCTTTGGTGGTGATACTGCTAAACGAGTTAAAGAAATGGCAGAGCTTAACAAGCACAAAGTGTGTAAAGGCCCGACGACCGTGTTTGGTGGACGAGGTCAGAGATACCCGCCGTACTCTGTGAGAGGATTTCGAGGCAGGTCAATACGTGGTAGAAACCAACGTGCTAACAGCGCCGGAATTTTCAGAATGTGCCCCAGTCCGAGCGAAAGGCCACCAACTCGGAGCGTACTCGCAACTGGTATGTTGACTTATTAACTAATGTTAAATCACTTATTTCTAAGCAGTCGCCTTTCAGGGCTGGTAATACTAAGAACTGTGTTTCTAAATGGAAAGAGATTATTACATCTGATCCTCTGAGATTTTAGATTATGTACAACATTGTCACATTGAGTTTATTGACGACCCTTCTGCATGCATGAGTATAGCAAACCAGGGCATCAGCAATTTAATGTCCAACAACAACATATTATTAGTAAAGAAGTACATAAATTACTGCAATTGGGTGTAATATCTAAATCAACGCATGTTAAAGGAGAATGCATATCTCCCATTTTTGTCGTGCCTAAACCAGATGGTTTATTTCGATTGATTTTGAATTTCAAACACTGCAACCAGGTCGTTCTTTACAGACATTTCAAGATGGATACTTTAGCGGCAATACTTACATGGCTTCAAAGCATGCATATTACGTACACTATTCCTATTGCACAGGAGCAGATGAAATTCTTAAAAATTGTCTGGAACAAACAACTTTATGTGTTTACTGTACTACCTATGGGATTATCTAGTTCCCCCAGAATTTTCACGAAAGTCATGAAGCCAGTTTTGGCTACCCTCCGACAGAAGGTACACATCAATAGTGGATTTTTTGATGACTTCTATTTTTGCAAAGCCAGGAGGTTTCAGATTGTGTAGTTAATATATCAGATAGTGTCAACCTTTTTATTATTAGTCTGGTGTTACATGTACATCATGACAAATGTGTCTTGATTTTGGGTTTCCTCATAAATAGTCTTTTAATGATAGTAAAACTTCCCTTTAGGAACTAAAAGAACGACTGAGAGATCTCTGCTTGCAGATTTTGCACGGTAAAATACTTACAATTCAATGCGTAGCTAGTGTTATAGGGACACTTATTTCTGCCCTTCCTGGTGTTGAATTTAATAGGTTACGCTATCGCAATCTTGAACGCGATAAAATCAAAGCCTCGCATAGAATGGTGGGGATTATAAAGCACTTATGAGTCTATATACAAGGCAGTAAAACAGGAGCTGTATTAGCGAACTATTAATATAATGCATGCTTTCAGGCGACTACGTCATCCGGGCGTTTCCTATATTTTCCACACTGATGCTAGTGATTTTGGCTGGGGCATAACATATGCTACGAGTCCTACTTGACAGTCTCAGGGTTTGTGGACAAATGAACAACGTACCTGACATATTAATTTAAGGGAATTGTATGTGGTTTTTATATCTTTAACAATCAATTGATTTTGAAAAGACCAATCTGAAGTACACATCAAATTTGCATTACCAAATCCAGGGCCTTTCTGGACACGTTACCAGTGTACTCCTCGATTCATGGCGAACTTCTAGGCTTCTAAGCAAAAACAGTATGCGGTTTATCTTAAAATTGGAACCTATTCTGTCGTGGAAGGAAAATTCCTTCAAATTCTGCCACTTTAAATCACGTTTTGGAGTTCTTGTACACACAACTTCACTTATCATGCTCTAGTATTAACATTGCCAGATCTGCTTTATCATGTATTATTTCTGTTGATAACTATCCAGTCGGAAAACACCCATTGGTTTGTCATTTCCTAAAAGGGGCATTTGAAAGGAGGCCACCCTCGAACAAGCATTATGCTATCTGAGACTATATCAAAACAGTTCTAGCAAATCTGAAAACATTTATCCCTAGTAGTAGCTTAAGTCTCAAAGAACTTACAGTGGTCGCAATTAAGTTAGCTACGTTACTGGCTTTAGTGAGTATTCAGCGGAAACAAACATTGGTACACCTCAATAATTAATATTAAACTAAAATCTACATGATAACTCAATTGTATTTATTTACTTCCAAATACAAGACTACTACATAATTATAATGAAAAAAGTGTGACCTAACGGATTGAGTATTTTACTTCAGAGTCCATGCCTGGTGTTACTCCTGCAGATTTTGCTCTGTCTAACGCCAGACAATTTTTTGGCAGTAAAATTAAAGCCCTATAGAATATAGTCAGCATTGGTAAATATATCACGTCTAGATATCTCCAGATTCATGAAGTATTTTTATTGGAACAAAATTATACAACTGACTCCCACGTTCTAAATCTTGACTATATTCTTGAGTACCGGATGCATATGTATATGAATGTAAACTGTACAAGTAAAGCTATTAAAACCCAAAAATTCCATTTAGTATAAAGACATTTTCTTGTCTTACAAGTTTTTACTGGGAAAATTAAAGTCGATAATTAGACGCTCGATCGCGGGAAATTATGACTACAAATATTATAATTACAAGGAAATTTAAGGGGGAATTAGTTTAATTTACCAGTATAGATAAATTTAAAAACTAACACACATGCATTAAACATCTAAGGATATAAATAACAATTAGCTAATGGCGGTAAAGTTCAAAATGGTGCAAGATATATTACCCAATCGTTTCGATTTAAATTGGGTTGGACTGATATAAACATAGTGTCCTCTTCATAAAAATTATCAATCGATATTCCCATAAACAAATCAAGGATGTATTCGCTATTTGAAAGTTTGCCAACACATGTAGAGATTAGAGCCCGTAGGTCTAAACTTAATTATCGGAAGGGTTACACCGTATTTCATAGACGCCGAGAGGGCAGGGCACCATCGTCGTGACCGTTTAACTGCATGACCATATGGCCGATAACCTGAAGTTGACCACCATCAGCTGCCCTGTGCATGACCCTTACTGAAAACCAACAATGTTGATAAGTATATTTCTTCTGAAAAGCCCATATTGGACGGGTTCATTAAATCTTAATATTATTCATCTATATAATTATAGTGTATATGTTCACTAATTCATTAAATAGGCGCGGCCGGAATATACACCAATATACCCAATTATACAGGGTGTCTCAAAAAAAGGTAATCCAACTTCAGCACGCTATTGTGCGTCAATGATTTGGTAAACGAGCGTAATATTTTGATATTAAGAAAGATCAGGCTTTGAACTGTTGAATGACACGTTTTTCATCCAATGAAATGAGCAAATACGAGCTCGATAAAAATTGTTTGCTGAAATCGCATATTTTCAGCTCTGTGCCTAATTTTTACTAAGTGCATAACAAAAGGAAAAGCAATTAATCACGAATGTGTCATTTAAACAATGAGTTTAGAGGTGGTTTACAAGATGTTTATAATAATTATGCATACGCAGGTATTTTATTGAAGTGAAATTCATCAACTTAAGTCCTAAAGGGAGTTAATTTTCAACAGTTTTAGACCCAATTCTCAACGGTGAAAATATGCAATTTCGACAAACAATTTTTAACGGGCTCTTATTTGCTCATTTCCCCTCCATATTGGATGAAAAACGTGTTATCCAACAGCTAAAAGCGTGATCTTTACGATTATGAAAAAATGACGTTCATGCACCGAGTAATTAACGCACAATGGCATGCTAAAGTTGGTTATCCTCTCTTTTGAGACACCCTGTATATCTTGCCCAATATAATAATTATATTATTTTACAAAAGCATTCGTTAGATATTTGCTTGCTATAATTTTTGCCGAGAGAAACCTTACATGAAACTTTGTACCATTATAAGTGGCGTAAAAATGCCAATATCTCAAAGGTTTGTGTACCCAAAAGCACTTATTAGTCTATCTAGGCAGCAAAACAGGAAGTTTATTAGCGGACTATTAATACAATGCATGCTTTCAGGCGACTACGTCATCCAGCCGTTTCCTATATTTTCCACACTGATGCAAGTGATCTTGGCTGGGGCATAACATGTGCTACGAGTCCTACTTGACAGTCTCAGAGTTTGTGGACAAATGAACAACGTACCCTACATATTAATGTAAGGGAATTGTATGTGGTTTTTATGATTTTGAAAAGACCAATCTGAATACACATCAAATTTGAGTTAGACAATAAAACTGCCGTTAGTTACATGAATCATATGGGAGGCTGTAAGTCTGTTGCTTGTGATACAGTAGCTAGAGAGATTTGGAAGTGGTGCATCCCTAGAAATATCTGGATTACCGCAATTTATATCCCGGTACACAGCAATTTAGTTGCAGATTCACTGTCTAGAAAGCATCTATCAGATCATGAATGGCAGCTTAATAAGGACATTTTTCAGCAAATCTCCACCAATTTTCCTAAACTTAGTAATGACCTCTTTGCATCTCTATTGAATGCACAGTTAGAACGGTATGCCCGTTGGTACTCAGATCCACATGCCACTATAGTGTCGGTGCTTTCAGTGTATCATGGGAAAATGAATATTTTTATGCATTCCCTCCTTTTAGTCTTATTCCGAAATGTCTGGAAAAAATCTCCCACGATCAAGCAGAGGGTGTTTTAGTGGTTCTTGCATGGCCCACTCACACCTGGCACCCCATCCTTCTACAGATGTTGACTCGACAACCTAAGTTGTTGCTATGGACCCCACAAGTGGAGCTTTTGACAAACCCATTAGGCAAAGTCCACAGCATGAAAGGCAAACAGAAGCTGATGGTCTGTCCATTGTCCGGCAGCATTACCAAATCCAGGGCCTTTCTGGACACGTTACCAGTGTACTCCTCGATTCATGGCGAACTTCTAGGCTTCTAAACAAAAACAGTATGCGGTTTATCTTAAAATTGGAACCTATTCTGTCGTGGAAGGAAAATTTCTTCAAATTCTCTCACTTTAAATCACGTTTTGGATTTCTTGTACACACAACTTCACTTATCATACCCTAGTATTAACATTGCCAGATCTGCTTTATCATGTATTGTTTCTATTGATAACTATCCAGTCGGAAAACACCCATTGGTTTGTCAAATTTCCTAAAAGGGGCATTTGAAAGGAGGACACACTCGAACAAGCATTATGCTATCTGGGACTATATCAAAACAGTTCTAGCTTATCTATCTGAAAACATTTATCCCTAGTAGTAGTTTAAGTCTCAAAGAACTTACAGTGGTCGCAAGTTAGCTATGTTACTGGCTTTAGTGAGTATTCAGCGGAAACAAACATTGGCACACCTCAATAATTAATATTAAACTACAATCTACATGATACCTCAATTATATTTATTTACTTCCAAATACAAGACTACTACATAATTATAATGAAAAAAGTGTGACCTAACGGATTGAGTATTTTACTTCAGAGTCCATGCCTGGTGTTACTCCTGCAGATTTTGCTCTGTCTAACGCCAGACAATTTTTTGGCAGTAAAATTAAAGCCCTATAGAATATAGTCAGCATTGGTAAATATATCACGTCTAGATATCTCCAGGAACAAATACAACTGACTCCCACGTTCTAAATCTTGACTATATTCTTGAGTACCGGATGCATATGTATATGAATGTAAACTGTACAAGTAAAGCTATTAAAACCCAAAAATTCCATTTAGTATAAAGACATTTTCTTGTCTTACAAGTTTTTACTGGGAAAATTAAAGTCGATAATTAGACGCTCGATCGCGGGAAATTATGACTACAAATATTATAATTACAAGGAAATTTAAGGGGGAATTAGTTTAATTTACCAGTATAGATAAATTTAAAAACTAACACACATGCATTAAACATCTAAGGATATAAATAACAATTAGCTAATGGCGGTAAAGTTCAAAATGGTGCAAGATATATTACCCAATCGTTTCGATTTAAATTGGGTTGGACTGATATAAACATAGTGTCCTCTTCATAAAAATTATCAATCGATATTCCCATAAACAAATCAAGGATGTATTCGCTATTTGAAAGTTTGCCAACACATGTAGAGATTAGAGCCCGTAGGTCTAAACTTAATTATCGGAAGGGTTACACCTTATTTCAGAGACGCCAGAACGACGAGACGGCAGGGCACCATCGTCGTGACCGTTTAACTGCATGACCATATGGCCGATAACCTGAAGTTGACCCCCATCAGCTGCCCTGTGCATGACCCTTACTGAAAACCAACAATGTTGATAAGTATATTTCTTCTGAAAAGCCGATATTGGACGGGTTCATTAAATCTTAATATTATTCATCTATATAATTATAGTATTTATGTTCACTAATTCATTAAATAGGCGCGGCCGGAATATACACCAATATACCCAATTATACAGGGTGTCTCAAAAAAAGGTAATCCAACTTCAGCACGCTATTGTGCGTCAATGATTTGGTAAACGAGCGTAATATTTTGATATTAAGAAAGATCAGGCTTTGAACTGTTGAATGACACGTTTTTCATCCAATGAAATGAGCAAATACGAGCTCGATAAAAATTGTTTGCTGAAATCGCATATTTTCAGCTCTGTGCCTAATTTTTACTCAGTGCATAACAAAAGGAAAAGCAATTAATCACTAATGTGTCATTTTAACAATGAGTTTAGAGCTGGGTTACAAGATGTTTATAATAATTATGCATACGCAGGTATTTTATTGAAGTGAAATTCATCAACTTAAGTCCTAAAGGGAGTTAATTTTCAACAGTTTTAGACCCAATTCTCAACGGTGAAAATATGCAATTTCGACAAACAATTTTTAACGGGCTCTTATTTGCTCATTTCCCCTCCATATTGGATGAAAAACGTGTTATCCAACAGCTAAAAGCGTGATCTTTACGATTATGAAAAAATGACGTTCATGCACCGAGTAATTAACGCACAATGGCATGCTAAAATTGGTTTACCTCTCTTTTGAGACACCCTGTATATCTTGCCCAATATAATAATTATATTATTTTACAAAAGCATTCGTTAGATATTTGCTTGCAATAATTTTTGCCGAGAGAAACCTTATATGAAACTTTGTACCATTATAAGTGGCGTAAAAATGCCAATATCTCAAAGGTTTGTGTACCCAAAAGCACTTATTAGTCTATCTAGGCAGCAAAACAGGAAGTTTATTAGCGGACTATTAATACAATGCATGCTTTCAGGCGACTACGTCATCCAGCCGTTTCCTATATTTTCCACACTGATGCTAGTGATCTTGGCTGGGGCATAACATGTGCTACGAGTCCTACTTGACAGTTTCAGAGTTTGTGGACAAGTGAACAACGTACCCTACATATTAATGTAAGGGAATTGTATGTGGTTTTTATATGTTTAACAATCAATTGATTTTGAAAAGACCAATCTGAAGTACACATCAAATTTGAGTTAGACAATAAAACTGCCGTTAGTTACATGAATCATATGGGAGGCTGTAAGTCTGTTGCTTGTGATACAGTAGCTAGAGAGATTTGGAAGTGGTTTATATCCCGGGACACAGCAATTTAGTTGCAGTAAAATTAAAGCCATATAGAATATAGTCAGAATTAGTAAATATATCACGTCTAGATGTCTCCAGATTCATGAAGAATTTTTATAGGAACAAATACAACTGACTCCCACGTTCTAAATCTTGACTATGTTCTTGAGTACCGGATGCATATGTATATGAATGTAAACTGTACAAGTAAAGCTGTTAAAACCCAAAAATTCCATTTAGGATAAAGACATTTTCTTGTCTTACAAGTTTTTACTGGGAAAATTAAGGTCGATAATTAGACGCTCGCTCGCGGGAAATTATGACTACAAATATTATAATTACTAGGGAATTTAAGGGGGAATTAGTTTTATTTACCACTATAGATAAATTTAAAAACTAACACACATGCATTAAACGTCTAAAGATATAAATAACAATTAGCTAATGGCGGTAAAGTTCAAAATGGTGCAAGATATATTACCCAATCGTTTCGATTTAAATTGGGTTGGACTGATATAAACATCATTAGTGTCCTCTTCATAAAAATTATCAATCGATATTCCCATAAACAAATCAAGGATGTATTCGCTATTTGAAAGTTTGCCAACACATGTAGAGATTAGAGCCCGTAGGTCTAAACTTAATTATCGGAAGGGTTACACCGTACTTCAGAGTCGCCAGAAAGACGAGAGGACAGGGCACCATCGTCGTGTCCGTTTAACTGCATGACCATTTTGCCAGATAACCTGAAGTTGACCCCCATCAGCTGCCCTGTGCATGACCCTTACTGAAAACCAACAATGTTGATAAGTATATTTCTTCTGAAAAGCCCCATATTGAGCGGGTTCATTAAATCTTAATACTAGAAATACATGCATGCAGAATCCCCTCGCCCATTTGAACCAAACAATTTACTCCCCAAAAGTTATTTTAACATGAAGTACTGAGTCGACGAATGTAACCTTGGTAACACGCAACATTGTTATTTTTTATATTTTAATTTGTACAAATATTATTTTGTTTTTAACTATAAAATTATCAATTGCCCAACTATATAAAGTGGGTATGCTATTATGTACTCTTTTAGCTTTGATTTACTGTAACATTCAACCTTAGATGTTCATAAAACGTTTCAAAATTTTCAAAAAGTTTCAACTGCTTTTCGAGGAGTATTTTTATACTTCGCACTTGCTTTTGCAATGAAGTTTTTGAGATTTAATTGTTGTTTTTATTTTTCTATAACATATTTTAATCAATACTAAAATAGTCTTAATTAAAGATCAGTCAATGTTGTATTGACCACACAGAATGATCTACACATTTTCAAATTCACAAACTATACTGCATGCTATGTTAAAAAATCGGCAAAGCAAGCATGCAAAATAGACACTTGCCTGTTTAAAACGCTCCTTTTTCGGTCTTTCGACTGTTTTTCCTCTTGTTAATTTGTCCTCTAAATAATTTTCATTTATTTTGTTTTGGAGACTTAACATATAAACTTACTTACATAGAGACTTACTTATTAAATGAGTGCAAAACTTTTTTGAAAAAAGTTAGCAAAATCGAAATTTTCACTCGGCTTGAAATTGCGCATGCGCATAACTTACGAAAAGGTCGGGTCCATGACAAAAAAAAATGGCGGACGACTTTGTATTCCACAATGTTTTCACATACCCGGGCGTAAATCTCCGAGCGGAATTACTACCCTCGCGGCGCTTCGCGCCGGCTCGGGATTATTCATCTATATAATTAAAGTATATATGTTCACTAATTCATTAAATAGGCGCGGCCGGAATATACCCAATATACCCAATTATACAGGGTGTCTCAAAAAAAAGGTAATCCAACTTCAGCACGCTATTGTGCGTCAATGATTTGGTAAATTTTGGTAAAAACAATAAATGTTTTTAATTATTTACGTTGCCATGGTAATAACGCGATTTAGAGATTGTCGTATTTTTATCTTCATTCTTAATTTTTTGGATTTTCCTTCGGTAAAAGTTTTTTATTTTTTGCACACGAGTACCTAAAGCAGAAAGTATTGAAATATGCGATTTTAAAAAAATTCCTCGGAACCGAATTTTTTTAAATCTCCAAAAAAACGTTTTTTGGCAATAAAAAAAATTAGGCTCCGAGGAATTTTTTAAAAATCGCACATTTCAATACTTTGTACTTTAGGTACTCGTGTGCAAAAATTAAAAAAGTTTTACCGACGGCAAATCCAAAAAATCAAGGAACAGGAAACAGGCTGTAGTGAATACCTTGAGGTAAGCGAACACTATATTTGCTCTATCTATATGATATGGAGCACTCTTTGGCATTTCGTAACCAAAACACGCTATATATGTATAAACAAATTTCGTCAAACCTCCTCCCCCGAAACAACTTTTGACAATTTACCATGATACAAGCTCAACTTTGCGTTGGGAGAGTAAGAAGAGCGACATGATTTTATTGGGAATTTATAATAAGGGGTATGCGAATTTTGTATAGAGAGAAAAGTTCTCTCAACCAGTTTTGTCCAAGATTTTTCCTCGAATCTGATTTTGCAAGTTTATTTTCTGATGTCATAATCATAGATGTGTAATATATATAGATGCAATTGCGTGTCTATCTATGTTGAAAGACAACCCCCCACGATCTGGCACGCAGTCATTTACAGTCGGTTACAACCTACGCCCACATTTAATATTACAATGCAGTTCTACTCTACCTTGTATACAAATTTGCCTCATATTTAGTATGCTTCTAATTTATATTGGTATACAATTGATATATATTTCCTTAATTTAATGAAACCTTATAGATATACAGCTATACATTATATATAGATGGAGGTAGTTATAGATTGGATTATAATTAGCAGCAGTTTTAAAATTAATTGTTTGCAAAGATCACTGAAAAGTTCCATATTGGGCGTGTTCATTAAATCTTAATATTACTCATCTATATAATTATAATATATATGTTCACTAATTCATTAAATAGGCGTGGCCGGAATATACACCAATATACCCAATTATACAGGGTGTCTCAAAAAAAAAGGTAATCCAACTTCAGCACGCTATTGTGCGTCAATGATTTGGTAAACGAGCGTAATATTTTGATATTAAGGAGGCTCCCTACAGTTTTAATTCTGTAGCACGCAAATGTGCTCTAAGGTCCAATGTGCTCTTGGTCTGATGGCCAAGTCTCGTGACCATACCTTGCAAAATGAGCAAATAATGGACCTTAGAGCATAATTGCGTGCTACAGAATTAAAACTGTAGGGAGCCTCCTTAAGAAAGATCAGGCTTTTAGCTGTTGAATGACACGTTTTTCATCCAATGAAATGAGCAAATTTATTTGCTCGATACGGGCGCGATAAAAATTGTTTGTCGAAATCTGTGCCTATAATTAAACCCGGTGCATAACAATTAATCACGAATGTGTCATTTTAACAATGAGTTTAGAGGTGGTTTACAAGATGTTTATAATAATTATGCATACGCAGGTATTTTATTGAAGTGAAATTCATCAACTTAAGTCCTAAAGGGAGTTAATTTTCAATAGTTTTAGACCCAATTCTCAACGGTGAAAATATGCAATTTCGACAAACAATTTTTAACGAGCTCTTATTTGCTCATTTCCCCTCCAAATTGGACGAAAAACGTGTCATCCAACAGCTAAATGCGTGATCTTTATGATTATGAAAAAATTACGATAATGCACGGAGTAATTAACGCACAATGGCATGCTAAAGTTGGATTACCTCTCTTTTTGAGACACCCCGTATATCTTGCCCAATATAATTACAAAACCATGCAGTTAGACATTTGTTTGCTATACTATTTGCCGAGTGGCGCGAAAATGTGGCGCGAAAATGCCAATACCTCAAAGGTATGTATACCCAAAATACTGTACGTACACTTGCCTCATGGATAAAACTTGCCTCATACATACTAACCGGAAACACTATTTGTGAAATTAATTGTAATCATGATAAAGCAATTCTTCAGCACATTTTTATGCGGAAGTTCAAGACAAATACATGTATATAAGCCCACGCATATTTCCCACAAAAGTGCATTTGTCTCATGTAAGCTAAAGGATGTTTTCGAAAATTATAGACACTATAGGACGTCATAGAAGTGTTAAACAAGTTGATCTTTTGTGGTTTTTGTGGTAAGTTCCGTCTATATTTACCCATGAGCCTTGCAATAAAAGCCCGCCGCATTTGCTAGGAAGCATGCAGAATAGAACGAGCTTGCTTAAAGTAAAGGTTACAAAAAGTTAAAACATCAGTGATAATTTTACCAGTAACAGCATATATATACTTGAACAATCATTAAATAGCTCTTCAATCAAGGAAACTATTCGAAAATAGAAAAAATAGAAATGGGTAAGTGGAGAAAATTTTATAGATACTTTGGGGAAAGAAATTGGAAGGTAAAGCAGACAAAATAAAGCAAGACTAACAATTCAATACCAATGCTAGCCTATATATGGTGGGTTTCGGTAAGCGTTGCAGGACAGCAGACTATAGTGATGGTCGACTTCGGAAATGTAACAACTTATATATTGGAGCAAGCACATTAAACTACTTGTGTATATGTCTGTCCACTTAGATTATGCAAACTTTACGTAATTTCTATTGTGTATGCCGTATAAGATTGACTAGTTTGATTAATACACCAAGTTGTTTTGAGGGTGTTCGTAGCACTGTGCTATAGGTTGCTTATATTTGCAGGTAAGAATTTATTTGGGGTTTGATTTTTAATTGTATGAAATAAGGCTGTGTTTCGATAACATAATTTCAATACACCTTTAATTCTCACTGCGTCATGCGTTAACAAATTGTTTCCATACAAACTTAGTGTTACGAGAAACACATCTTTTAAGTTTCACTGTGAAGTATTTGTTTTTAGGTATATATACAATACAACCTACGCTTGTTTGATGAGAAAATCAGCAGGGCGTGTGATTCTTGCAATATGCAGTTATCTGATTCTAATAATTTCACATCGCATGTGGGAAGTAATATTTCATAAACGAGTGCGAGTGTTTTACCAGGGTTTCCAAACACGCGAGAACAATTGAATTCACGAGGCTGTTCACCAAGCGATTTTTATAATTGTTTTCGAGAGTTTGTAAAACACGAAAGGCAATGAAACACGAGGCCGGTAGGGCCGAGTGGTTTTTGTTGTCTTGAGTGTTTTACAAGCACGGTTTTCTCCTGTTGTAACACTGAAGGGAGGGAATGTTATAGGATTTCGATCATGGTACAGTACGTGACACATGATAGATGACCAAGACACCTGCTGAGACTTGCTTTTCCTACCTTATAGATTTTGGCAATATCGTGAGCTTCAAATATACAATTGGATTATACTTTGTGATGACTTTAGTTTTACAAGGCTCTGTTAACTGTGTTTATTTTGATCCTTTTGGTTTTGATGGTTACAGTAAGTGGAGTTAATTTAAATAATATGATTACATTATTTAACATAAACTAAATATATTTGCACTGGATAGCTCTATCAGTCGTAAACTGTTCTCTCTAGAGATCCAGTATAAGGACTATTTCTTATAATAGTCCAGTCTTTGTTACTACAGCAGGAAACCTAAGCTAACCTAATTTTAACTATATACTGGATATCTCTGTCAGGTCTCCATTGTTTCGATAGAGGTCCAGTAAGGATCATCTCTTATTAGTATAAACCTACTAGTAGGCCATTACAATTCCTGCGTTCTGATTAATATTGGTTCCCTACTAGAGGGTCACCAGGCATTAGCCTATATAAACTAGTAGCGAAGAGGAGGTGAAAAACGTGTTCTTCAAAAATATTCTTTTATAAATTCTGGAATAAATACTAACAAACAATCTTGGAAACTGCTTCCAAAAAAAGGTAAAATTTTCACGTTTTACTGGTAGTTTTACAGTTTTAAACATGAAAGTGGCTGGCGAATTTATCAATTTGGACAGACATTTGAGTAAAATAGTAGCCGGAAAACACAATCGTTTTAAGTAATTTAACTGTATTTTCTTGGCCTGTAAACCATTTTCTTGATTTAGGAATATTTTTATCCATTTAGCTATAAAATGTCAAGGTATTTTTTCGGTTTAATGATATATTTTATGTGCTTCGAGATTTCCCGCCATATTGTTTACAGTTTGAAAATATGTAACGATTTGGCCTTTTAAGCCTTTGTCTTTCTTCTTATTAGCCAAATATGACTTGAAACTTTCCTTCGATTATGGTGTGATTTTTTTTAATATCACAAGTCGTATATTTTTAGTGAATTTTCACTTTGGCGTTCGACGTTTTATTAAGAAGAAGCCGGTGCGAAAGTCGAAGGAAGCCATCTAAATGCTCATGAACGCTTTTAAATTTCGATAAAAATGTCCGTTTTTAATCCTAAAGCTTGAAATATACTCGTGGGTTTATACTAATACAATTTGAAAACTCGGCCTAGTTGTCAAACTCGGCTTCGTCGAGTACCTGGAGAAAACCTGCGGTGTTTGGGAGAGCGTTCCAAACTGAAAAAAAACTACTGCTGTCCGATATGCGACTGAGGTGAAATTATAATCAGATAACTACTTAATGCGGGAATCGAGCTCCGTTCAGAGGTGAAAGGAACATGCACTAACCGAATCTTTAATTTTCAGTACCAGCTGAAGAGGTAGTGTCAATTTATGGGGACAACTTTGAGACTCCTGAAGCACGAGAATCCTACTTTATTAAAGTACATCGCTGTGTTGTAGTTGGTTATCCGGCAGATGTCCCATGCTGGCCCCTCCCAGCAACACAGAATGAGATAGAAATTGTTGTACCAGATATGAACGACGCAAAAAAGTTCTATAAATATGTAGTGTATAATTACACGTCTTGTAAATGTGGTAGCGATAAAAAACCAAAGCTGCACAAGAATCTTAATTCTAACCAAAGTAAGTTGTCCAATGAATGAAAGAATGAATGAATTTAGTTGTTGTTGGTGCCACAGTTGTTAGTGCCTGTGCCTGTTCTGTGACTGGGATTCAATTCCTGAAACACTTGCACTATTATGCAGTTGTATATATTATGATATATTAACCCTATCCAGAGGGGGGGGGGGCGGAAAGTGCCCGCTCTGATTTTAAATGTAAACCTAAATATGTATGGGCTTTATGTGTGGAAAATTTGGTGAAAAAATATTTGACCAAAAAAGTTACACCGTAGTCATGAACACCACCCAACACTATAAATTTCAGCAGACCGTTTTTCTTATGTTTTCTTACCAATTATATTTTCTGTTGCCCTTCAAAACTTACAAACATGTACAAAAAGTGTTCATTTTCATAAATATAAAGTTATGACGCAGTTATTAACAATTCTGATTAATAGTTTATAAGTATAAGGTACTGGTGCATTATGGGTAATCCAAGATCGCGGCGTCCGTGAAAGATTCAAAGATTGAAGATTATAAGTGAAAAAGATGGCTAGCCGCCATTTCAGCACTGAAAATGTTATTATTAGGAATTGTTTTTCTCGACTGTAACGATGAGAACAATGATTTGGAAGAGCTACACTCTTCCGATTGTTAAGATCAGTTCTGCAGTTGTAATTTTTAATTACATTATAATAGGTACAATAAAAGTAAGCATTTTTTAATAAGGAGAAACTATTATTTCTATATACTACCTTTTTTATGTTAACAAAACAGCCAAAAATTACAATAGAATAATAATTTTGGAAATTCTAAAAATCCGGGATTTTTGCAATCAAAAACGTCGTAATGACGCCATAATTTGCTGCCATGACAACATAAGTGTATCACATACTTGAACAAGGTATACCATCCACCTGTAAAAGTTTCCTGGGAATACACCAAATGGTTCAGGAGATATTGACTGCCCACCCATCCCCCCCCAGTTGCAAAATACCGAAAAAAGTCCAGTGTGGATAGTCATGTTAATCATAATTTTGCCTTAGTTAGATGTGCTGAGTGCTTCAAGTTTGACTCTATGCTAAACACAGCAGAATTTGTCCGGGTACTCTGGTTTCGTCTTGTAACAACACTGGACTAGAAATCGATGACCTTTACTGGATTTTAAGAGAGAAGAGTTTAGCTAACTGATAGAGCTATCCAGTATAAATAAAGTTAGTTTAGTTTAGGTTTTCTCCTGTCGTAACACTGAAAAGTAATATTTCATGACCACAGCTTGGCAATTTAGAACTGATATCTAGGAAAGTTAAAGTTTGGTATATATTAAACCTGACAAACAATCTTATTATTTTCTAGTCAGTGAAACTGAATTTAAGACAAAACTACCCAACAATCCAGTGAACCAGAGAAGCTGCAAACAATCATTCTGTAGCAAGCCTCAACCGCGCTATATGATGCATCCTAGGGAATGGAAGCCAGAGCTAAGGAGAGGCTTATACTCTTCAAACAATGCTTGCCTGGGTGTAGCCCAACCACGAAGAATAAGTTCATGAAAACAACAATGAATCATGGTGGAACACACGACTTACACTTCAAAACCGACGAGGCTTGCACACCGTATGATATATACATGCAGGCAACCCAACGACCAGGTGCAGGGAAGTTAATGGTGAATCCAAGAATAACATTGCCACAAAGTTTAAAGAAAACAAATCGGCCATCACTATCGACTGAAGAGACACACGATACAGGTAAAACCATGTTTTATTGCAGCTCAACATTACATAGGCTTTTTATATAGCTCTTTTTTAGTATCTGTCGCAGAGTAAATCATCATTGTAGTTACAATGGACCTATCGCATGCGAGAAGAGTGCTTCCAGTTTGACTGTATCGAACACCGCAGGTTTTATCCGGTACTCAAGTTTCCTTCTGTAGTAAAATTGGACCAATAAGAAGAACAGTTTAGAACTGATAGAGCTATCCTGTGTATAAGTTAGTCTATAGTTTCGTTTATATAATTGCACTATTACCTAATTAAAAACAAAGCTCAACAAATTCTTAACAAAATTGTAAAATATTTTTCAATTTCATTTCAGAACAAAAAACGGTAATTTACATTGCTTCACCACAAGTGTTCCTGGCCGCTCTGATCCTCTCTGTGATATTGGTCTCCATACTAATTGTCGATTTCAATCTATATCATCGCAAAAAGGGACTGCTCTATACTGCGCTGAACTGTAGAAAGGACACGAAAGACAAAGCTTGTCCTGACTGCGTAGACAGACAGCAGAAAGTCATTGAAATAGTTTAAAATGGTTAATGGTTAAAGTATGGGAACAATGCATTCTAATTCTCTCAACAAAGGGCCAAAGGAAACCATCGTCCCACTGGACAATGAGTATGGCCCATGGGAGATAAATAGAGAGTGAAAGATATCGAATAGAAATAAATGGGTATAGTGAAACCGTCACGTCCTTGGGATAATGGATATGCCCGGAGATAGGAAGAAACGAGCGAGAGAACAGAGAAGTACAACTGTACGAAAGTACCACGGGATTAATACGAGAGGAAAATAAATTGTAAGGTGGAAAGTGTGTGGGTGCTGCTAAGTTTCTTAGCTAAGTCTCTTCCAAGGCCCTTAAGTCCCCTTTAGAATGGTAAACAAAGTTAAGGCAAATAATGCTTGAATGGATATTGGCTTTGATTTGCTTATTTGACCCCAATAATTGCATAAAATGGAAGTATATGAAAGAAAGAATGGAATGTGTGTGCATGGGTATAAAGCTGACATGTCAGCACTCCCTGCTCACATGTCGTTTCAAGCTGAAAAACTATCATGCCTTGAAATATGAGTAAAAGCGCGTGTGTATGTGCAGAAAGAATGGAAAGTAAAATTAGAGAGGTTAAGTTTCTTGTAAGCTAAAATTTTCCTTTAATATGCTTTGTATATTGTTAAGAATTATATAATGGTTATGAACTCACGTATAATTGAGTTTTAAATAATTCATAGAACGTTAGCCATTTTATCTCTCATCTAATTGCGACTGTTTAATTAACCTAAATATGATCGTTAATACATAGTTAATTAATGATACTTCAGTTATAGCAATACAATTATTGTCTAATAATGGCCTATAGAATTAATACCATGCATGTATTTACGTGTATTCAATTAGAAACGTTTTAATTAATACCATATCAATGGACCATTCCTATTAGACTAACTTTTGAACTAGGAAATTGGATCAGTATCACCGCTATCAGTATTTTTCACATTTTACAACATTTCGCAACCAAACTTTGCAATTTTACTAAACTTAGGATGCTCTTTCCAGCTGTTCTGATACAATTTCCTAGTTCAAAAGTTAGTTTAAAAGGAGAATGGTCCATTCTCATGGTGATAATCACTGCGATTTCCATAGAAACCTTTACACTACTAATACACCCTATCTTGTAGATTTTAGCACAGTTTAAACCCGGTCCAAGAACGCACAAATACATCACTGGTTAAACATTAAGATATACTTATGAATAAAATTTAAACATTTTATACCAATGTGTTTCTTTTTTGTGTATCGAGTTTCCCATTTTCAACTGAATAAAATGTTGTTTTGTAAATGTTGGTTATTCTGAAACACTTTTAAGACAAAGGTAGGGATTGCTTATCCATCTTGTTCTCGCTGCTGAATGCTGAATTCAAAGGACGCAGCTTAAATGTGACCAAGTCTTAATATGGTGCTTCTTGCTGCGCCACAATACGACCCATGTCTGAAGGTGTAAGGGTTTGATTTTTGTGAGGTAGGAATCCCGGAGCCACGGAGAAAAATACTCGAAGCACGAGAGAGAACAAAGCATAACTCTAGTTACACGAGTTTTCAAATACATCAAATCAGAGTAGAGTTTACACATCAAACCCCAAAGAAGGTCATTATAGCAAGTTTATATGCATATAAATTATTTCCTAACGCGCACTTATGCATACAAGTGTTCAAAAATTTCAACAGAAAAGAATCGCATTATTTTTTCGCTGTCACAACAGTTACTGTCGGTTGAAGTTGACCATCATTATAACGCTCAATGAGACCCATCTATTTTCAAATTTTTCGCAGTAGAGGTCACGTTAACCATGATCTGATCACATTAAAAACACCGGTACCTGACGTTTAACTTCCGAGTTCTTCCGAATTAATTATGAAAATTTCTTGAGTAATAATGAATAATTTAAACTCTTGTCGTTGTCAGATTACAGCTTTTGGTATTTTACACTGTTCACAGTCGACTTCTATGGGCGCCAAACATGACAAAATAAAAATGGTTCGTGATATAAAGTATCTTTCAAATTTACCCTCTGATGTAAGATATGATACACGAGGCAGCTCGTGATATAAAGTATAACTTTTACACATCAATATATAAGATATAACCTAAGTGACACAATATACAAAGTATAACATAACTGTCTGCAATATAGGTTATAGAAATAGACTGGGGCGAGTTATAATTATTCATGTGCTTCCATTTTAAAATCATTTCCACCTTTGAATTTAATCAGGAAAATTAATCAGGAATAAATTAACGAAATTTTCTGCTTTAACGCGGGAAACGTCGCGCGGGAAATCTAGCTCAAAAATATGGCGAACGAACCTGAACCCAACATAAATACATTTCTTGAGAATATTCCTAGTCTTATATCTGAGGCTCATAGGCAAAATTTTGTGATAATATCAATGTTTTCGAGTTCATGCAGCGGCGAATTGAAAGTAATCTTCAAGTTTTGAATATATTGTATGATCGATGTCAAGGTGGATTATATGACAGGCCACTGCAAGAAAACATTGGTACATTGGTCTCAAAATTGCAGGAATTGCTCAATGATTACGAACAACAGTGGATCGAAAATGATGATTCGTCGCACTTTACTTGCCCTGTTGAAGACGGAAAGAAGATCGTAGAGGAAGAGGAAGATACGTTGTTGCTGAGAGAAGCTTAACTTGTTTATTCCAAATACATGGCAAGTGGGGACAAGTTGCAAGAGATTTGGGAGTAAGTTACAGAACGTTACTTCGGAGACGTCATGAATACGGTTTGACAGTTAGTGATACCCGAGGGCCACGAACAACTTACACCAATATATCTAATGTTGTTAGAGATGTCCTTGAAATCTTACCAAATGCCGGTGAAACTTTTGCTCTTGGTGCGCTGAGACAAAGAGGGATCCACGTACAACGATGGAGAGTGCGTGATGCTATAGACCACTATCCCAAGTGCAGTCGTGCGAAACATTGGCTATAAAACAATGATATCCCATTAAGTCGGGATCAGTTTGTTAAACGCTCTGCCCGGAAGGTAGCTCAGTCAAGACAGAAGAAGCTCAAGTACCAAATGATGTTCAAGTCTTTCCAGCCTACCCAACCAAAGTTGAAAATCAAATCATTGAACAAGTGGCACACAACCAAGTCCAAGCGCCAGCTGAAGACTATTGGCATTGCCCCTGCATGTTGAGGTCTGTACTTTGTTTTACGCAAAAATCGTAATCTCTTTGTTCCTCGGTTGGGGCCGAACGAGTTGGTTGTTTTAGCACCAGCTTTTTGTGAGATTTTATGACCTATCGTAATGATTGTAAAGATGAAATGGGTCGTGGCCCTTTCAGGAAATGGTCAGCTAAGCCTAAGCATGCAAAGTATTCTGTAGGACTAGGCGAGTGTAGCAAGCGTGGTAAATAAGACTCATCGGACGTGTCGCTTCATTTCCCACGGCACATGCCACATATACTGTACATACTTGCGGTAGCCAAGCGTAACGTCTAGCCTGGTTCAACTCATAGTCATAGACGCTTTAAATTTAGGCTTTGCATCGGTTTAGCTTTCATGAATTAGGCCTTTTATCTTTTACGTGGGGAGGTGTACATTGACATGGCGGTTTCAAAACCTGGTTGGGGCCAGAGAGACAGAATCGTCTATTACTGTATTCACTGAATTTGGTCAGCCAGACCAACGCCGATTTTCAATTGTTTTATTCCAACGCTAATTGTGTCTTGGTTGATGCCAATGCTTATGAGGAGTACAGAAGGAAATTTCCCACCGTTTTGAACTGCTTTCCATCGAGGTTAACACTTGTTTATATACTCAAAGAGAATGCTTTGATAAACGGCGTTGTATTTAACCGTCGCATCATGTCACACTGAATTACTTTTGAGTTTGGCCTATTACTATATGCTTTATTATTGACTTGGTAGGTGCCGAGAAGTCAATTTAGAACATGGAATATTCTATTCCGAGGTATTGGTCGAGCGGTCGCTGCCATTCTCATTGTGTTGGCATGTTTCTCTCACAACTAATTGATCTACGGGTCGGGGCCATTACCAGCCGTGCTAAGCATGTCCATGCACAGACTTTCGACGTATTGGTTTAGACCAACTTTCATTCGCACTTTGATAATAGGTTTACGGCTACCTCGTATTGATTGCGGCCAATCTTAAAATGTGTTTAAAAATGACGATTCAGGGCTTTTATATTGACTAGGCAAAATTTCCAACGTTTGCTTTGAATATAGTAAATATACACCGGTTTCTGTATTGGTTGGGGCCAATTCGCAAGTGCGTTGACTATTTGTTTTATACCGAAATTTACAAGTGTGTTAAATTAAAGTGTTAATCCGTGATCAATTCACAGCTACTAATCTATGTATTGGTTAGCCAATGTACCAGCGCGGTGAACAGTTATATAAACTCACAACGTCACCGTTTATGTATTGGTTGGGGCCAATTTACACGTTGTTTGAATAGTCAGTTCACAGCTATTGATGTATGTATTGGTTGGGGCCAATTTACAAGTACTGTGAACGGTTAAATTAAAAACGTCACGGTTTATGTATTGATTGGTTGGGGCCAATTTACACGTTGTTTGAATGGTCAATTCACAGCTACTAATGTATGTATTGGTTGGGGCCAATTTACAAGTACTTTGAACGGTTAAACTAAAAACGTCACGGTTTATGTATTGATTGGTTGTGGTCAATTTACACGTTGTTTGAATAGTCAGTTCACAGCTATTAATGTATGTATTGGCTGCGACCAATTTACAAGTACTTTGAACGGTTAAACTAAAAACGTCACGGTTTATGTATTGATTGGTTGGGGCCAATTTACAAGTTGTTTAAATAGTCAATTCACAGCTATTAATGTATGTATTGGTCGGGGCCAATTTAAAAGTACCACGAACAGCTAAACTAAAAACGTCAAGGTTTATGTATTGGTTAGCCAATTTACAAGTTGTTTGAATAGTCAATTCACAGCTACTAATGTATGTATTGGTCGGGGGCCAATTTAAAAGTACTTCGAACAGCTAAACGAAAAACGTCACGGTCTATACACTGGTTGGGCCAATTTACACGTTCTTTGAATAGTCAATTCACAGCTATTAATTTATTTATTGGCTGGGGCCAATTTACAATTGTGTTTCAATATTAATTAACTCACACCGTTTAATTTTATTGATGTTATTGTTGGAATACTTTATAGTATATTGATAAGAATGCTATGCCCAACCATTGTTGGAACTAGGTGCGGGCGTCTAATGCCTTTATGCCCCTAGGGGCTGCCTAGAACCGACAATGGAGTGTGCGATCGATTATTTCACTCGAATGATTATTTCACTAATGTATAATCCCATCTTATCCCTTTTGACATTAAGACACCCAAACAGAGTGATCAATGGTGTGATTAACAGAGCTAGCTCGCCCACTACTTTTGTCGGCTCTAGGCCTTCTCAGTGTATGGTGTCAAGTGGCCAGGGTAGCGGGATGCAATCGCCCGCGATCCATTATCATTTTTCTCCGCGGCACTCGATAACCATTGTCAGGAAACGCAACGTTGTTCCTTTAGGCCTTTAAAAACTCAGTTGCGTGACAGGACCATTATTCAACCTTTTCCCCCTGCATGTCAATACCCGAATAGCCCGTACTGTGGAAAATGCCAGCATCGGCTTGATTTTCCCCCTTCTGCATCACCTCGTTGAGATGTATAGTTTTGGGAAGGGGAGTAAGTTTCGAGATAATTAAGAGAAGAGTTTTGGGATTGGGTTTGAGTTGCGGGTAATGTTGGGATAGGGATTGAGTTACGGGTAATGTTGGGTTAGGGTATAGGCGGTGCCCTATTACACGGAGATTACCTGGTTAGATATGAAGGAGGTGTTTCCTGGCGACAGGGCTCGCATTTCCCAAAACTCCCTGCCTGTGAGCCAATGGGAGCTGGAGGGCAGTTGGAATAGATTACTATCCCAAGTGCAGTCATGCGTAACATTGGCTATAAAACAATGATATCCCATTAAGTCGGGATCAGTTTGTTAAACGAGGCGCCCGGGCGTGTAGGTAGGAAAGCCTAGCCATTTGGCCATTGGGGGCTGGTATATGAAATAACTTATTTCCCTGTGTGATTGTATATATTTGGGCCGAAAGCCTAAATAGTGCACTTATCTACGCAGTTGAGGAGGAATAGTATATTGCAATAATTTTGTGTATGACAGGTTCGGTTGACGGTATTCGTCGTTTTTCCCCACCTCCCCTCCCAAAATAGACCGTTCACTGCCTCGCTCCTCGGCTCACGGGCTCGCATTTCCCAAAACTCCCTGCCTGTGAGCCAATGGGAGCAGGAGGGCAGTTGGATTAGATTACTTTCATAATTCAGATGAGTTTAAATATTCTTTTATGTGCATTTTGATAAGCCTTATTGACCTCGTTAAAATTAATAAATTATTTTCAATTTCATGCACAGAAACGAGGCTGGTAAGGCTTATTAATATGCACATAAAATAATATTTAAACTCGTCTGAATTATGAAAGTGGTCTATATGCCATGTCGACCCTCTAACTCGCGCAATTGAGACGTAGTGTTGCAATCATTCGACGTGCTTACAATGTCCCAATGCTTCATGGTAGGAATTTGGTACTAACTTATTAAAATACTACCCAAATCGAGTACATGTACTACAAGATTTTCTTTCCAATGGTTGCTGTCCAAATGCACATGGCAAAGTGTGTTTGGTGTGAAAATAAAAACTGTTGAACTAAAAAATGTTGAATATATTTTAATTCATTTTAATAGGCACATTGACGGGATCATAAAGTCTGGCTATAGTAGATAAATAATCTATTTGAGATGTTCACCAAATAACGCTTCTACTGTGCTCAATTTATTTCGCAGTGCTGTTCAGCGATTTGGATTGCCATCACGTGTCTGCAGTGATTTAGATGGAGAATTGTCGATGTGATGACATCATGCGTCAGAATAAATAGTTCCGGCCGATAGAGCCGGCATAAATAGTTGGTTAATTCCTTTCAAACACTTCTTATCAACAAATGATCAGTGGGAAACTACATCCTAGTTTCGAGCACAAGCTGATGAAGGATCGATGAATAGAAACATCGTCGACACGAAAGTAAAACCCTACCTATAGTTTCAAAATCCCGTATTGACGCAACTACTTAGACTCACCGCTCACATATAGGAAATGATGTAAAACAATGGTTATTAAGTATGTATGAATACATGAATACAATTATCATTGTGATATGATGGACCATTTATACATTTATACCATTTATACATTTATACATTTATACATTTATACATTTATACATTTATACATTTATACATTTATACATTTATACATTTATACATTTATACATTTATACATTTATACATTTATACATTTATACAGTTATACATTTATACATTTATACATTTATACATTTATACATATAATTATAGTCTTCATAAATATGGTTGAAATCCTGTCAAATATCAATTGAAATAGCCCTCGTGATACAATTAACATACACACCTATTGCATATTCTACAGTAATATAAATAATGTTTTATGCTTGCACAACTTAATTATTAAGCCCCACTGAGACACATCATAGTTGTTCAAACATGACACACTATATGGTGCTAAGGCATAGATATTAGGGATCTAGTGACCAAGTACCTTCCAAATGGTTATCACTGTAGCACTTAGACTATAAGTCTCACTGTAGACTATAAGTCTCCTGGTCCCGACAATATCCCATCTATTATTCTAAAGGAATGTTCTGTTTATCTATCATCATCATTGGCCGACTTGTATAATAAGTATTTTGCCACAGCCGGGTACACTACCATTAGAATGGAAGCTGGCAAATATAGCACCAATCCATTAAAAGGGATCAAAATCTAAAAGAGAAAACTACAGACAAGTTTCTCTAACGTCTATAATATCAAAGATGGGAGAAAGAATTGTTAGAGAAAGATTGGTTAAATTCTGGACAGAAAGGCAAATTTTTAATCAAAACCAATTTGGATATTTGAAAGGCAGATCCACTGTATCGCAATTACTATTGTGCTATCACAACTGGGTAAAGTCAAGAAACAGCAATCATTCAACTGATGTTGCATTTCTGGACTTTTGCAAAGCGTTTGACAGTGCCCCACATGAACGTTTACTGTACAAGCTAAAACAATATGGGGTGGGTAGCACGTTACTATTATGGCTTCGAAACTTTCTCACAAATCGAAAGCAAAGGGTAGTGGTTAGAGGCTCATATTCAAGCTGGTCGGAAGTGAAATCTGGAGTACCACAGGGACATCCTTGGCCCAGTCCTTTTAAATTTATATAAATGACTTGCCTGATGGAATAAAAGTCCTATAAAGCTTTTTGCAGATGATACAAAGTATACCGAGAATTATTTGATATTGAGAAAGATACCCAAATTCTCCAATCAGACCTGAATCGAATGAGTGATTGGGCTGATTCCTGGCAATTGAGTTTTAATCAGAAAAAATGTGAAGTCATGAGGATTACGTATCGGCGCGATTCTTCGTAACCGGTGTATAATTTTCTCGGGAAAACCACTTAAAGTCGTTAATCAATTTAAAGATCTGGGTATAACAATGTCAAGTAACTTAGCATGGAGTGAACACGTGAATACTGCTGTGAAAAAAGCAAATCGATTACTGGGCTTGATTAAGAGAACAGTCGGTACGTCAAATATAGAAATATTTTCGATGTTAAATAAAACATTGGTGAGACCAGTAATTGAGTACGCAATACCGTTATCATCTTATTTGGTTAAAGACATTGAGGCTATAGAGAAAATTCAAAGAAGAGGATACAGAATTGCGTTGAAACAAAAACGGGGAGAGATGTCGTACGAAGATCGATGCAAATTACTCAAATGGGACACCCTGGAAAAAAGGAGAGAGTATTTCTCTTTGTTGGAATGCTATAAGACGATTTTTGACTTTAATGGAATTGCTTTCGACGAAGTATTGGAATACAAACATACAACAAAGACAAGGCGTAATCACGATTGTACACTATATTTTAAACTATCCGGGCTGAATTGTTATAAATACTCCTTTTATTAAGATAATAAATCCGTGGAATAACTTGCCTAGAGCAGTTGTTCATGCGGACAATTTTGCGCAGTTTAAGAGTAAACTTAAATTACATAATTTATGAACATCTTATAATAATTAGAAATTAGACTTTTTAACCGATGTAAATGTATTTAGAAGTGTATTTATAATTTAGGGGATTCTCATATAGGGTTAACCTCTCGAATCTCGTGCAAGGGCCCTATTGCTGCTTGAATAAATATTTGATTGATTGATTGACTGAGTATGGCATCTAACTTTGCTGGAAGATTACCCAGAGGATTTTCTTCTTCTATGTTCCCATCGTACTGGTGAAATCATATGAATTGCGTCCTTTTCCATCAGCATCTCGCTTTTCGCAAACTGAGAAGGACACGCCACAACTGTAAATTGCTTTCACGAGGTTATCTAAATGTAATTGTTGTTTGTCAGGTGGACGTTTTCTCAGACTTTCTCTTTTGTCTCGTTGTAACGCCTCATCAACCAAATTTCCAATCAGTTTGTCTAATAAAAATATTAATCAAACAATGAACAGCCTAGAACTATACAGTATACAGTATACAGTATACAGTATACAGTATACAGTATACAGTATACAGTATACAGTATACAGTATACAGTATACAGTATACAGTATACAGTATACAGTATACAGTATACAGTATACAGTATACAGTATACAGTATACAGTATACAGTATACAGTATACAGTATACATACAGTATACAGTATACAGTATACAGTATACAGTATACAGTATACAGTATACAGTATACAGTATACAGTATACAGTATACAGTATACAGTATACAGTATACAGTATACAGTATACAGTATACAGTATACAGTATACAGTATACAGTATACAGTATACAGTATACAGTATACAGTATACAGTATACAGTATACAGTATACAGTATACAGTATACAGTATACAGTATACAGTATACAGTATACAGTATACAGAATACAGAATACAGTATACAGACAGGGGCGGATCTAGGATTTTTCGTATGTTAGTCAAACATTTCGTTGCTGAACATCCAGGGGACTTGACTGGGAGGTCGCCAAGCGAAGATTAAACAAACTGGGGTTACAAAGTATTGATTATTGTGTAAGTAAAATATTAACCCAGCTTTCTAGTATCTGTAATCTATAGCATTGAATAACAGAATATAGTTTCTAAGCGCTAAAGGCTCTCGAGTTTTATTCATAGCAGAAACATGTGCCATGAATAAGTATTCACAATGGCAACATGATCCATTTTACTTGTTGTATATATGTTGTAGAGATCGCATTACACAAAGCCATGCCATATTGTCATGTGCTTAGTTTATACTAGGTATAAATAATACAGTATTATGTATAAAACAAACTGAAACTGCCTGTATTAAGCCGCAGTATTTATGTAAATTGACTGAAATATTATGTAAATTTCGTCTCTTACTATTATACGCGTACCCGCCGATTTAAATTTATAGCATGTGCGTACAGACCATGGTACAGACGCACAATCCACTACAGTCTACAACAGCTATAATGCTATATCTGAATTTAAATATAATATATTTACAAAACTATTTACAAAACTTTTTTGTTTTCCCTCGAACGTACTTCGGGATGTATTCCGCACCAAAATTTCGTGCGAGGAAGAAGTCGTGTTGTTCACAGCGCTCAATAAGTCTTCAATAGAACGCGCTTCTGCAAAATCAGTCCGTCTATTCGCTTCTTTAGATCCGCTTCAATATCTTTAAGATATCTTTAATATCTTTAACAGCCTTTAAGCAGTTTCGGAATAAAATACTAACAGACATGGCTACTATTAGTTCAGAGGTCAAGTAGCGATCAGAAAGCACCAGAAACGTCATAGACCTTTCCGTGTATACTAAAGTTTTTCCTGAACGGTATGATCGATCAAAAATCCAGCCAATGGGAATTCAGGATTTTTAATTAGCCAATCGGATAGCCTCAGAGGTATTCGAGCCCTGATCGCTTTAGCGATCAGAACTCCCCACAGATCGCGCAAAAATGTAAATCGAGATAGCCAATCAGATGGCTGGAAATTCTGACCTGAGCGTGCAAAACTCATGCATAAGACCGCTTTTCTGCGCGTTCATGTTCGAAGGCCTTGCTACTGGATGATATTTCAGACTGTTAAACTTTCAATACAATACACTGCGCGAAGTAATTGATAACTGGACTGCTATTTTAATTTAACAATTTTCTGGCCAATTTACCTTAGTCGCGTGATCGCTCTGATCACCCCTGTAGATCCGCCTGTATACAGAATACAGTATAGAATACAGTATACAGAATACAGTATACAGAATGCAGTATACAGAATACAGTATACAGAATACAGTATACAGAATACAGTATACAGAATACAAAGATACAGAATACAGTATACAGAATACAGTATACAGAATACAGTATACAGTATAGTACCTAAGTGTTATCCGTAATATCAAATGGAGCTCATCTAGCACCATGTTGGCCACTAAGGAATATTAACTCAAAGGAGGGCGTTCACAAGAAAACTGGTGCTTTAGGCCGCATGCTCTGATGTCATCTAGTGTCCTCTTTATGTCATCTGCCCAGTAGAAATTTTCAGTACTTTCATATCCTTATTTATCTAGGAATGTGGATTAGTACAAAATGATAGGGATGTGCCAATATTGATACCAAATATCAATACCGGTGATACCCTAGAAAATGCACTATCAAAACATTTGGATTTCTTTTGATTAACTACTAGCCAAGCGATAGGGATTGGAAATTTTAAAAACTCTCAAGGTTTCTTTGGCAATGCTCCATCAATGGACGATAGTTTTTTATTTTACCTTAACAACTTTTGGATCTTGCACCATATACAAGCATAATCTGATGTTGCTGATTTCATGCCCAATATCAACAAAAAGAAATCTGTAAATAAAATACTTCAGTTTATAAATCAACTTCAGTTAGATGTGCTTCCACTCCTAACAAACAATATTAATCCTAATTGGCTGGGAATGGAGCCTTGGTTCCCGGTGCTGAAGCCCATTCAATTTTATATTTAACAAGATATTGATCCATTAAGTGGCCGTACTCTACCCTTGATAAGTAAAATTGTATTGCGTTAGACAGAGTAAAAAATATTAAAGTAAGGCGTTTTGAGAGTGCAATGCTGCCTTTTGGTATACGAGTGCCAAGACAATGTGCCCACATCGCTTCAGATCATGCCAACTTTTTCAAATGCTCATGCGGAATACCAATAGTCAGCACTATTTCATCTTCGCTCACAGAAGCTTACTTTCTTACATAACTTAGGCAATGTTCAGTGGACAAAAGAAACGTATTTAAATTTATTTAAATCAAATTGTTTTCAGAATACCTGACATAATCTTTACAAATTTAAATTATGGCGCTCAATGGCGCGAATCAAAATAAACAACGAACAGATGGGTATGTAAGGGGACGTTTAAAGCGAACCCCTTTAATCCTATACTATCAAAAAAAGTCTGGTTTCTAAGCTTCGTATTGATACCAAACAGGGCGAAATATGTTAGAACAAAAAACGCAGTTTAGTTTAGACAGTGTTTTTTGGATGCTCATAGTCGCGCGAATCATCGTATATGGATCAAATTAAATCATTGAATTCCTTTGTTTTCCACGCTGAATTGTAACCGGTTAACCAAGCCCGTAGCTGGCCTCATTTGTTAGGGGACACTTTTCGCATTGACTAAATATTTTCCCATTTTTTCTTGTCGACGGAGGGAGGGAGGGGAGAGGAGGGGAAGGAGAATTTTTTCTACTCCGGGCAGCATTAACTATTACATCTGCTTTTTAGGTCCAAACATTATAAACTATGCCTTTGGATCCAAAAATGACCTTTTCACAACAAAACTTTTACATTCATTTTTTTTTGAGAGCACAATTATGCTTGGGGAGTGGGCACAAATATTCGGTTGAGAAGCCATTACACAACTCCCAAGCTTCCCCTCAGCTACCCAGGCCTGCGTGGTTAACATGGACGGATTATTTCGAAAATTGCTATCACGAGATATTCGTTGTGTTGTTCTTTACGAGGAAGGGCGGCAAATTTGATCAGAAAGTGAAACGGATCTTTAATAGCCGAAATGAAACTTTAGCTTGTTATTGTGGAATTAAAAGCGCGCCATTGAAAAAGAATAGTAATACTATCCAATTGGAGAATTAAAATTGCTGATTCGAGTTGTGACGAGATGACGGCTAAAATAAAGGTATGAAAAGTAATTTTTGTTAGACTACCGAAGTTTCGATCGTATCATGTCAAGTGCGGCAAATGAATAAGCTCCGAACAAACTCCGCTCAAATTTGAATATGATGCTGCACTAATACATTCTTATAGAGTACTTTCCGCCATCTTTGTTTTACTAAATGTCGAGTATGCGCAGTTTAAATGTCCCACATTTCTGTCCATGAGCCTATTGCGTGCTGTGTGCACACTGTCGGGACTTACAAGTCCCCCAGGAAACAAAAAAGCGCTATTTTCTAACATTGGTTTTATATTTTCTACAAAAAAATCACATAGAACTGTTCATAACAAGGAACCTAGTACACAAAAAATTCCCATCCCTCAAAACATTCGACAAGATTGTAAAAATCGATAAAAAATGCACACCACCACTACCTTATATGATGCAAATATTGAAGACCGCCATTTTGAATTATATATGCAACCAACAAAATACTATACTACATGCAAATTCGATCCCAGACTCTTCATTACATTCACACTGTTGGTACTGAAAAGTCCCAACGAATGGAAATCATTTGAAGATAACATAGAAGATTTTCTGATCATGTATTTCGTTGTGTAGAGCTTTAAAGTCCCGTCGGTAAAACAAAGAGAGTAGAAAGCGTTTTCTCTCTAGAGCCAACGTAACGGCACATCGAGAGAAGTTCTCATGCTAGGATTTATAAATGAATATCAATTTTATACAAAAAATTGAGCACACCATAGGAAGTATAGATATTCTTAATAATTTGTTTAAAATGCCAAACTACCAAAACATTGATGTAGTCACTAAGCCTTTAGATACCATGCAACAAAATAATGCAATGTTTAAAGTGTGAAAATAATTAACATGCATGGCTTAAAATTTCACATCTACCAACTTCCCAGACGAAGGGCCTTCGCTCGAAACGTCAGAAGTTCTTTGTTATATTTTCAGGTAGTTTGATCCTACAAACCCTGTACAATTATATCGTTTATGGCTGCCTATACTGGAACCAAAGCACTCCAGGTTTGGAAGTGGTCAACCGGCAGTTATACCAGAGTGCCTGTAATTGATGACTTTGAAGACTGCGAGAAATGCGTTGAAAGCGAGGCGCGACACTGGCTTAGTTTTTAGCGACGGTGGAAGTATCTTAAATGAACTGTAATATATTTAGAGAAATTCTCAATAAGAAGAAAAAGAATTACGAAAGTCAGCAGAGTAATTATTGGGCGTTTATCACCTCGGTGTTAATTAAGACACAAGTGTACTATCAAAACTAACATGTATTAATAATCAATTGTACGCGAGGTCAACCAGCTGCACAACTCTCTTATCAGGCGCGGTGTTTTCGTTGGACAACTGTACATTATTTAACGTGCGGCGGGTGCTATAGCCATAGGATTTATAGGACGCCCTAAAAGTGTGCAATTTTTGCCACCCTGCCTTCCCGGGGTGTATGGGTGGGTTCACTAAATTAGGACAGTGCAGCAGATAGTCAGGTTAACTGAGCAGAACGGTTATCAGGTGACTAAGATTAATTCACTAGATGGCCTTGTGTTTGTATGAACATAGAAATGAAACATTTAGCATAATTTTTCGCTCCCCATAAATATCAAACATTTGAAGTTTACCCACCATGTGTAGTACATATAAAACACACGTAACTGAAATGATTTTGAAATAAGATCAAGAAATATCACCGCATATCATGTAGTCTTGATGATAGCTCAAGTCCTGAGCACACAGAAGCTTTTTGTTCGGAGTACGTTTTGCATGCTGGCCTAAAATTATCAGCTGGAAATGGATCTGAAAGCCTGCACCCATTGAAGGAAATTTGAAAGAAATTTGCCCTTTACCAGATTTTTACTACGATGATCAACCAGCGCTGGTTAATTCTGCATATTTCTGTCCAGTAGATTTTCGTGACATATTATGTACGGGCTGACAAAACAAAAGCGCTATTAACATTTTTTATATTCTACAAATCACATAGATCATTTCTAGTATACCGTGAAATTAATTTGGTCAAATCGTTCGATTTTTATGGCGTTTGAACTTAGCTTTGATGGTCCTTGCCGTCTATTTCATACCCACAAAGAGCCTCAGCCCATTTTCTGACGTCACGCAAGGTAGTCGGCATTTAGCTTGATCGGCTTGTATTAGTCGCCATTTCGGCTTTGTCCCAAATCAATCGAAGTTTACACTGTTTTTTTCTGGCTATCATGTCTAACCATGAACAGACTAGCACACAGGATATAAATTGCTATATATGAGAATCATTTTTAGAAGAGCTATCTAACATGCCGCATTAAGCTATATCTGTAAGACTGTATTATTTAGTTCAAATAAAATCCAAGATGTAGATCCAAAACTAGTCTACAATTGTTTACACGATATAGTCACTGCTATATATATACCAAAAAATGCCGTGTATGAAAGCATAAATATATCATTATTGACTTCAGGCCAAAAAATTCATACTACAGACAATTAGACACACGATATATTTTCGTCGTTTGACCATGAACATACATCGATTTTCGTACATTTAGAACTACATACGTTTATACATCTAAGATGCTAGATCAAAGCTCTGTTCAAGAAAACATTTTATACAGTTTCGTGTTAGGTCTGATATTGGCTGAGATGACTGCGAAGCGAAAAATGGAATATTACTCAGTTTTAGCGCCAATTGACCGCGGCGCGAAATGAACTGTAATATATTTAAAGCTATTTTGTTGATAAACAATTACATGGTATAGAAATGTAATGACGAACACGCTCATAGTTGTTTCAAGGTTGTAATTAAGACAAAGTTATACGGGCAAATAGATGTGTATATCTCAAACCGGTATCCGTTCTTTAGTCCTGCGTTGAAAGCTGAAAACATACAATTTGTATAATGTTTTAATGGAAATACACGTATATAGACATATCATACATGAAAATAAATTTATGACGGATAGCTATTGGTTATTTCAAGTTCGTAGTTCATTATTTATGAGGTATTCGACAGGCAAGTGTACTAAAATTCAACGGCACTAAACTTTAAAAATACATAATGGAAACATACATCATTTTCGTGCACATTTTCTTAAATACACAGTTCTATGTGTAGCATGTAAAACATAACGAAATTTTGAAATAAGAGAAACATATCACCGCATATGTGCTTGTAGTCTGATATATCATATGTAGATGGCCGACATTTTGAATTTGTGAAAGTTTATTTTAATTTTGATAAAATTATCGTTCCAGATCTGTAACGACCCAAGGACCATCAAGAAATCTTTTTTGCCAACTTTAAACTGCCATAAAAATCGAACGATTTGACCAAATGAATTAAAATTTTCACGGATACACTAGATGATCAAGATTTGATATGACATAATATGTACGCGGCCTGACAAAACAATTAAGCAACACGTCATGCAGAACTGTACAAATACAACCGACTCCACGTTCCAAATCTTGACTATATTCTTGAGTACCGGATGCATGTTTATATGAATGTAAACTCTACAAGTAAAACAACTAATGCCGAAAAATTCCATTTAGTATAAAGACATTTTCTTGTCTTACAGGTTCTTACTGGGAAAATTAAGGTCGATAATTAGACGCTCGCTCATGGGACGTTTTGGAAATATTATAATTACAAGGGAACTTTAAAGGAATTAATTTTATTTACCACTTAAATAAATTTAAACACTAACACACTAAACGTCTGAAGATTTAAATAACAATTAGCTAATGGCGGGAATGTTCAAAATGGTGCAAGATATATTACCCAATCGTTTCGATTTAAATTGGGTAGGAACGATATAAACATAGTGTCCTCTTCATAAAAATTATCAATCGATATTCCCATAAACAAATTAAGGATGTTATTCGTTATTTGAAATTTAAGATTGAAAGTTTGCCAACACACGTAGAAACTAGAGCCCGTATGTGTAGACTTAATTATCGGAAGGGCTATACCGTACTTCAGGGACTGCTTGAACGACGAGAGGGCACGCAAACATGGCCGGATAACCTACGGAACCGATGTGGTAAACATGTAGTTTCCCACGCGTCAAGCACTTTTATATTGATTGCCATGGCTTAATCATGAGAAACTCTGCGATCAGGTTGCCCGCTAATCTGGAAAGTTTCCCATGTAGACCTTTGTGGTTTCAGCAAGAGTTACAAGCATTACAGAACGTTACAAAGCATTACAGAGCGTTACAGATCGTTACAAAGCATTACAGAGCGTTACAAAGCATTACAGAACGTTATAAAGCATTGCAGGCGCTACAAAAGCATTACAGAGCGTTGCAAAGCGTTAAAAAGCGTTACAAAGAAAGCGTTACAAAGCGTTACAAAGCGTTACAAAAGCGTTACAAAGCGTTACAAAGCGTTACAAGCAAAGCGTTACAAAGCGTTACAAGTGACAGAGTGACAGAGCCAGGGGCGTAAATGTGGTGGGGAGGCGCGGGAGTATGGGGGGTACACCCCCCAGAGATCAAGATCCAGTCGGTCTCAAAATGTGCAGTCGGTCTCAAGATATTCATAATATATTGTTAAATTGGATGCATTATGCCACGTAATGCTGTGCGAGAATGGCTAAATAGTTTCAGGGCCTGTTCATATGATCCCGCTTACCGAGACGTCTCGCCTACCTATGATCTCGCCTCCTAGTACTTTTACTATAAAAATTTACATCGTGTTCATATGAGAAAGCGGACTGGCCCGCTTGGCGAGATCTCGCCTGTGAGAGCCGAGATCATAGGTAGGCGGGATGAAAAATATTCCATATGAACACGCCAGCCCGCCTACCGGGATGAAATCGAGAAACCAAATTTCCAATTTTGCCGCTTAATTTGACGATTTTTACGTAGTTTTATGTTTGTTTTAGAATCAAGCATGAAATATGTTGTTAAACCAATGCTTTTTATTGCAAAAATATTTGTGTTACGTGCATGAAATGTACATGTTTTGCAACGCTAATTATAGAACAACATTGTAATTTCATCTCGGCAAGAGGGATGAAAAACTCCATGTGAACACACGGAATTATTCGTCCCGCTAGACGAGACGTCTCGGCAAGTGGGATCATATGAACAGGCCCTCAGAGACCGACTTCAATCGTTGCATTAATTAAAATATAAAGTTTGCTGATCCTGTTTCAATCTTTGTTGTAAAGCGTTCTTCTAGAATGTCATATCGCTCATACTGTATGTGGCGTGCGTATGTTGAATATTTACAGAAGCACTGTAAATGCTAAAACAAACTTTGAAATAGAACCATAATATTGCCAGTTGCCTGTTGCCACGACTGCTATAATCTACATCAGATTAAATACTTTATGGAAAACTTATTGTACAGGTAGATAAACTTATTCTTATCCGGAAAAAATACATTGTTTTTGCGTTATAATATAATTCAATTTTTTTACTGATTTCCACCTACAAATTGGAATAAAATATTTATCCAGAACGCATGAGGAAATCGTGTCTACGAGGTCCTAGATTTAACTTTCCCAGAGGAGGATTCCGGCGGACCCCCTGCGAATGTGTGTCCTACTGCATCAGTCGTCCTATTCTGCTGGATCTGCCTCTGTGTACATGAGTTCAGTAAAATATGAAACGTAACTTACGCAAGTTGAATTGTGCGGCTACTCATGCGCAAGTTATTGCATTCTATTGTATTATAAGAATAGGTAATAGATAATTAATCAAAACTAACAAAGCGCAGACGCTTGGTAAATATATGACTATATTGATTAAATTTAATAATTCATTAACTGATTCACACCAACGAACATATGAAAGATAAACTGTCTTGATCAGCTTCCACTCAAAATTTAGCGACACCACTCCAAGTCTGTGAGGCCTGTCCTAATAATTTTAACACCTAATAGTTTTGGCACTGACAGCACTGTGTACGTAATTTCTAAAAACTAAAGGCAGCATGACATGAACTCTCATGCGCAGTACTCAATAACTGAAAGTCAGAGAACAAAGTTTCTGCTCAATTTCCAATTAGTGTAATTAGATAAAAAACCTTTTTTTATACAAGGTGGTCATTAGTATATAATTGGGGGGGGGGGGGGTGAGAGGTCGGTCTGAATTTATGAGTCGGTCTCATTTCGAAACTTCTACCCCGACCACGCCAAAATCGATATGTGCGCGACTGTATAGAGCGGCACCGAGTAATATATCTTGGACCATTTTGAACATTCCTGCCATTAGCTAATTGTTATTTATATCTTTAGACACACAGTGTGTGTTAGTGTTTCAATTTATTTAAGTGGTAAATTAAAGTAATACTTGTGGTCAAAATTTCCCGTGAGCGAGCATTTAATTATCGACCTTAAGGTTGTTATTCGTTATTTGAAATTTAAAATTGAAAGTTTGCCAACACATGTAGAAACTAGAGCCCGTGGGTGTATACTTAATTATCGGAAGCGTTACACCGTACTTCAGGGACTCTAGAACGACGAGAGGGCATACATAACATGGCCGGATCACCTACGGAACCGATGTGGTAAACATGTAGTTTCACATGCGTCAAGCACTTGGCTTAATCATAGAGAAACTCTGCGATCAGGTTGTCCCGCTAATCTTGAATAACCAACTATGTACGCGAAGTGGACAACTATGCATACGGTATACTCTTTAAATACGATCAGTTGTTTAAAATGTAAATATCTCCAGACGTGTTTACTCTCTGGCAACAGGACACGCGTCATTCGATACCTTATGACTTCCTCTATAATTATGTTGTTTGTTCCGGTTCATATTATATATCCAAATTAATTTGCAGACGTGTTCATAAATTATCTAAAAAAATTACAATTATTGTTGATATAAACCTGATGCCAGAAGCCCAGAACAGGATTTAGAATTTGCTCAGCAATGTTACGCAAAAGTTGTAGCTCATGGAAAAAGGAATATTGTTGGAAAGTTTCATTGCCTTTGAAATAGAACTATTTTTTTATTTTTTGAAATTCGCATACAAATAGTCGAAATCGTTGAAATTTAATACGCGCACGCGATATAAATTACGAAATGCCATATAAGGTCAGTGTTGATTGTGCTAAACCAATAAAAACCCGCCATCTAGGCAATGACATCACGAGGAATCGATTGCCGTACTTTCAAGCCGATAGGGTGCGAAGATGGCGGAGATTTTAGCTTCCGAAATTGTCCGAGCGTGCGCCGACGCTGCAACAAGAAAAGGGCTAGATTATTTCCTAATTTAAACCTAATTTACCTTAGCTGTAAAAATGGAGTAATTCACCTTTTGGTGCGGTTATTTTAATAATAATAATAATAATAATCTTCTCTTCCGTTCAGTAGATTTTCGTGAGTAGACTTGTTACAAGTCGACTCGAATTATTTAGACGCGCGGTAAAGTCCAGAGGCGCAGTTAAGCCTACTTGACAGGGACCGCGGAGTCGACTTGTGGCGCTTGCAGCGCTCCAAATTTTACCGACTCCAATCCTAGTCGGTGCGTGTTAGCCAATCAGATTTGAGAATTGGCCATACGTAGGCGTACCTGTCAACACTCAAGTATCGATGGCTTTTCCTATTCCCGCATCTGTTCATCACATACAGGTTTATCTCAACTACATTGGGGAACGTGAACATTCAGGCTATAAATTGAAGATATTTTGTGAGTTTTTTATTCGTGGCATCATGTACTCAATCAAAGATGCCATAAACGATTAACAGTAACGTATTTGTATCATGCAAAGATAAAACCCCGAAGAAGTATCAAAGCTCTGTCGTCTATGAATTTACTTGCCCTGGATGTAATAGTAGGTACATCGGCAAAACTGACCGCTGCTTATACACCAGAACTAAGGAACATTCACACCATACAAAATCTGAAATCCACCAGCACCTCTCCACTTGCGAACAGTTTGAACATATTAAAGCTCTTTTAGAAATGAATCTCGACGATGACGCAGAGTCTAATCAAACCAGATGTATAATGGCTGAACATGTTTTTCACAATACTAAAATCATAGATAAATCTAACCATTGGCCCCTTTTGCTTTTCAAAAATCCCTCGCTATTCAAAGATATAAACCTGAAGTTAATCATGGAATTAAAGCTTCTAAAGAACTTATCAGATTTAACTAATTCATTAATAATCAACCTAATGTATCATATTTCTTCATATAAATACTGCTTTTGATATATAATCTAGTTAGTTTATCCTGATGATGACTGAAACATAGTCGAAACGTAGATAAATATTAAAAATGTTATCAATTTTTGGAGTTACACTTGTTTTGTATTTTATTAAAATACTCAGTGGTTCTAAATTATTGTCTTAGGAAGCATGAATTCGAAGAAATAAGAGGAAATCAACTCTTTTCCCTTTTGATAGTAAATCAGACAATGAGATTCCTTGGTTTTGGGAGAAACGTTCGCTCTTGAGACGATTTTAGTTGGCGTTTCCATTCACATAGTTGTCGCAATGCGTGAAAGTATAGCAAATTTGTAGCATGAGTCTTATCTCGTGTAGCAGACCTGACAGTTCATTCTGTCAAAACAAAAGTTACTTTTTGCAGGAAAACCCATTCAGCTCCACCCGCTGTAATTTTTCGCGCCAAGGGATGCGATTACCTGCAAGCGCGACAAGTCGACTCGCTCTCGAACTCGCCCGTATGAACCTAGTCCGTATTAACCCAGCCCGTAGTAACGCAGTCATTATACTTTAGAACAATTTTTAATGCGAGTCGACTTCTAGCAAGTCGTCAATGTACGCGACTGACAAAACAATTACGGATGCAGGAAACTGTACGTTGCAAGCCAAACCAGAAATGCAACGTCACGTTGCACAGGTAGTCATAGTAAAACAAAGAAACTACCGACGCGCTTAGTCAATGCAGTGGAATGAATTACAATATGAGTTATCACTTTGTGATACTATGAATCACGGTAATATAACAAGCGATCATCAAGGTGGGAGAGAAACGTATCAAGGAAATATGATACGTTAAAGTAACGTACTCCAAATACAAAACGGATATTGTGATATTGCATGTCTATTAAATATTTAGCCATGGAAGAGGGGAAAACCAGCAATTACGTGGACTGACCATTTGATGAAAGACACTAGACTAACCACTCAAGAACTGAAAATTATCATGGATCATTGTGAGGATGGCTAAAGCTATCGTCAAAAATGTCCGTGCTACAATCTTTGAGACCATTCCTCTCAATACTGCAAAGTTAATGTGCATTGACAAAACAAATTTCGTCACCCCACCTCCCCCAGTTCAATATTGTGAACATCCCCGAAACAACTTTTGACAATTTACCATGATACAAACTCAACATTGTTTTGGGGGAGTGGGCGCGTAAGAAGAGCGACATGATTTTATAGGGAATTTATAATAAGGGGTATGCGAATTTTGTATAGAGGGAAAAGTAGTCTCGACCAGTTATTTTTATTTATTATTTTATTTATTTACATAATATTTACAAAAGTAGTAATTTATATGAAATAAGTTAGGTAAGGCCTAGAGGTCTACTAGAAACCTAAACAAGCTTTTGAATTAAGCCCCCTGGTTATTAATAAACAAGACGCTCTAGAGAGCGTTAAGTCACTGGGGCTACTTAACTTAAGGGATGGAGAGAATAGCCAAGCGTGGCAGCGTGCTCCCTGGAGTATTAAAATATACCGACGTATTTGGGAGCACATACTGTATAGCCAAACTGAGCGACCAATAATCGTAGCACAATGCTAGGTTGCGTCCAAAAATTCTAAAAAAATATTCTTGCAGCTAAGAATTTATTGAGGGTTTGATTTTTAATTCTATGAACTAAGGCTGTGTTTCGATAACATCATTTCATACACCTTTAATTCTCACTGCATCATGCGTTAACAAATTGTTTCCATACAAACTTAGTGTTATAACAAACACAGAAGTTTCACTGTGGAGTATTTGTTTTTAAATACTATTTACAATACAGCCTACGCTTGTTTGATGAGAAAATAAGAAGGGCGTGTGATTCTTGCAATATACAGTTGACCATGCAATCATTTCAATCGCATGTGGGAAGAGATCATCCAGCTTCATGCATTTGCTTTGATTCTACCAAACACCGCAGTCTGTTTTTCTCTGGTTATTCCGGTTTCCTCCTGTTGTAAGACTGAATGGAGGGAATGTTATAGGATTTCGATGATTGTACGTCATACATTATAGATGACCAAGACACCTGCTGATACGAGACTTACTAATTGCTTTTCCTACCTTTTAGATTTTGATAATATCGTGAGCTTCAAATTAATATACAATTGGATTATACTTCGTGATGACTTTAGTTTTGAGAGGAGTACAATTATTTCATTAATTGGCTGCAGTAAAATTAATGATTTTCCCAAAACAAACAAAATGGCGGACATTTTGTCATGGTAATAATAAATTGGCAAAATTTCCAAACATCACTCGTACTATTAATCCCTAATTGTACTCGCCATCGCATGATAACCTATACTTATTATGATCCTTTTGGTTTTGATGGTTACAGTAAGTGGAGTTAATATTAAAAAATATGATTACATTAACATAAAATAAATCTATTTTCATTGGATAGCTCTATCAGTTGTATAAACTGTTCTCTCTAGAGATCCAGTATAAGGCTATTTCTTGTATTAGTCCAGTGTTAGCTACTATAGCAGGAAACCTAAACTAACTTTATCTTTACTGGATAGCTCTATCAGGTATCCATTGTTTCGATAGAGGTCCAGTAAGAACCATCTCTTATCAGTATAAACCTACTAGTAGGCAATTACAAATCCTGCGTTCTGATTAATATTGGTTCCCTACTAGAGGGCCACCAGGAATTAGCCTACTAGTAGCGAAGAGCGAGGTGAAAAACTTGTCGGAACCAGTTGCTTTTCTAAGAAGATAAATCTTCACAAAATCTTCTTATTTCTATTCTGGAATAAATACTAACACACAATCTTGGAAACTGCTTGCAAAAAAGGTAAAATTTTGACGTTTTACTCGTAGTTTTACAGTTTTGAACATGAAAGTGGCTGCCGCATTTATCAATATTCGAGATTTCCCGCCATATTGTTTACAGTTTGAAAATATGTAACGTTTCGGCATTCTTAAGCCTTTTTTCTTTCTTTTTATTGGTCAAATATGACTTGAAACTTTCCTTCCATGAAATGGTTCTTATATACGGTCTAATTTTTTTAATATTTAAACTCACAAATCGTATATTTTTAGTGAATTTTCACTCTGGCGTTCGCCATTTTATTGAAAAGAAGCCAGCGCGAAAGTCGAAGGAAGCCATCTAAATGCTCATCAATGCCTTTAAATTTCGCCAAAACTTTCTTATTTTATTCCTGCAGCTTGAAATATACTGGTAGGTTTATACTAATACATTTAGAAAACTCGGCATCGTTGTGTAATTGTGTTACCACAGGAGGAAATCGGAATACCTGGAGAAAACCTGCGGTGTGTGGCAGAGCGTGCCAAGCTGAAAAAAACTACTTCTGTTAAATATGCGACTGAGGTGAAATTATAATCAGACAACTACATATTGCGCGAATCGAGCTCCGTTAAGATATGAAAGGAACATGAACTAACTGAATCTTAAACTTTCAGTACCAGCTGAAGAGGTAGTGTCAATTTATGGTAACAACTTTGAGACTACTGAAGCACGAGAACCCTACTTTATTAAAGTACATCGCTGCGTTGTAGTTGGTTATCCGGCAGATGTCCCATGCTGGCCCCTCTCAGCCACACAGAATGAGATAGAAATTGTCGTACCAGATATGAACAACTCAAAAAAGTTTTATAAATATGTAGTGTATAATTACACGTCCTGTAAATGTTCTGCACAAGAATCTTAATTCTAACTAAAGTAAGTTGTCCAATGAATGAAAGAATGAATGAATTTAGTATGTTGTGTTGGATGTTGGTGCCACAGTTGTTAGTGCATGTGCCTGTTCTGTATGTGACCGGGGTTCGATTCCTGCAACATATGCAGTTGTATATATATTATGATATATTGATCATAATTTTGCCTTAGTTTCATGTCTATAATATGATCTAACCTTAGTCTCATGTCTAAACTGATCTAATCCGAATTCTCACGGAGATAATCACTGCGCTTTCCATACAAACTTTTACATTACTAATACACCCTAATCTTCTAGATTTTAGGACAGTTTAAACCGGTCCAAGAACGTACAAATACATCGCTGGTTAAAACATTAAGATATACTTATGAATAAAATTTAAATATAATTTCACACCAATGTGTTTTATTTCTTGTGTATCGAGTGTGGAACAATGCGATACCTTACTACTTGTCTGATGAATTGGAAAAAGTCCAAAAGCGAGCTATGTGTATTAACCTTCCCGGTCATTCATATGATAAAGCGCTGCAGTTAGTTAGCTGTCCAAGATTGAATGACAGACGAAATGATATTTGTATGAAAACCTTAATGAAGATCGCTAAAGGGGTCCTCTTGCGGAACATATGACCCAGACTAGAGATTGCGCTAATCAACACTATATTAGGAACTCTAATAATTTGTCATTGTACAAGTGCAGAACAGAACGTTTCAAGAATAGTTTCTTTCCAGGCACAATTGCTATGTTTAACACAAAATTACTAAATTGCTAAGGGAACCTTATTTTAGATTAATTGAACCTTTTTATAATTATTAATAGTAATTTAGTCACAATTTCTTTTAGCTTACAGTAGTTATAATAATTTTGTAATTTCTATGACCATGTTATTTTTAAACTTCTTAAATTTGTAAACATATTGTAATTCATTTTATATGCGAAAATGTGTCATTAAACATAAAATAATAATAATAATAAGAGAGGGGTTGCTTATCCATCTTGTTCTTGCTGCTGATTGCTGAATTGCAAAGGACGCAGCTCAAATGTGACCAAGTCGAAGTCTTAGTAGGGCGCACCTCTGGCTGCGTCACAATACGACCCATGTCTGATCACGGAGCACAGCTAAGGTGGAAGGGTTAGATTTTTGTGAGCGCGAGAGAGAACCAACCATAACTCTACTTACACGAGTTTTCAAGTACATCAAATCAGAGCAGACTTTACACATAAAACCCTAAAGGAAGGTCATTATAGCAAGTTTATATGCATATAAATTATTTCCTAACGCGCACTTATGCATATATGAGTGTTCAAAAACAGTTGTCAGAACAGTTAGCACAGTTACTGTCGGTTGAAGTTGACCATCATTATAACGCTCAGTGAAACCCATCTATTTTCAAATTTTTCACAGTAGAGAATCACGTTAACCACCAAGCTCTGATCAAATTATCACCACCTGTACCAGTCGTTTAACTTCTGAGTTCTTCCGAGTTAATTATGAACATTTCTTGAGTAATAATGAATAGTTTTAAACTCTTGTCCTTGTCAGATTACAGCTCTGGTGACTTTTGGTATTTTGCTCTGTTTACAGTCAATTTCAGCTCACTTTTCAACACGCGGTTCCCAAGTTTGTTGTGAACTTGTCAATTACGTTTCGAAGTTCGCAAGTGCTTGAACTTCGCAACCAACTTCCGAAGTTCAATTTGGATTTCAAATTTCGATTCGGATCTCGAACTTCACTAACAAGTATGAATTCGTTTAGTACGCAAGGAAAAATATTATCGGCTAAAGTTAGACAGAACTTTGTTGAAAAATGGTTAAATAATTAAGGAATTACCGAAATAATGTGTGATTTCGATTGTAAACAATTGTTCGACAAGCTAGAAAGCTTAGCTCGCGTATTTTATATATAATTACAGCAATAGCAATACATAACTCAATGCATGAAATATTATGACATATACAATAAACGAATTAACAGTATAACATTGTTCGTAAAAATATTACACTGTAAAACCAACAATACCCGGCTACCCGCTACATTTAATCTAGTTTATTTTGATTTACAATTTGTAATTCCAAATCAACGTAACAAAATTAATCTATAACTACTGTACCCGTTTCAGCTTTTTAGTTCTAGTTCAAGCAACACTTTTCTGTCTAACTTTGTCAGGAATAGGCCTGCTCTGGGATCTTAACTCGCCGCGAGATAATGGCGAGTTTAGGCGATTTAAGAAAAAACACAACTTTCAGGTCATGTGTTTTAAGTTTTAGGGCGATTTAAGAAAAATACATGATAATTAAATATGCAAGTATAGCACTTTAAGCAAAATACAGTAATAATACATAATTAATAGTGCATAGTACATGTATTTTGAAAGGGCACCACTGCTCCACCCACAGAATTTTGAGAATTTCCAAGTGCATGAATGCCTTGTCAATATCTTGGAAATTCCAAGGGTACAGAATATATTAAAACTGTGATCATGCATGTTCCAATTCAAACGAATTTACTATTTACATATGTGTTAAACTTACCAAATAAGCCTGATTTACGTTGCGAATATTTCATTTCCATGTGTTTATTTAATAACTAAAAGTCAATATTGATTAGTATTTATTTCAATTCCCCTCGATATATAAAGTACAGTATTTACAAAAATTCACTAATGTTAAAATTTAGTTTATATAAAGTTTCATAGAGTTGAATAATATATTTCCACTAGATAGCCCGAGAGAAGGCTCCTTTCTCCGCAGTCGCTAAGATGAAGTATTTAACTGAATTCGTGAAAATGCCAGATTTTGGTATCGACCCAAGGTCGTACGCAAAAAATGTTGAACGATCATGGATCTTTATATAAGACGATATGAACCGAACAATGCTGACTATAAAAGTTGACTTGGATCATGCTGTGGTTTATCAATTTATGTCAGTTTCAACACTGTTGATACAAAATATTAAATGTTGTGCACTACTGGGACTGCAATTCAGCACTTGTATATAATGTAGGAAAGGAACTGTGCAAACGCTACAGCATTATATATACAATAATATACCCTAGTAATCCCTCTACCCTGTAATTTATAGGCTCCGCACTATTTTCAATAGAGGAAAACAAAACAATTGATGAATTGTTCTGGAAGTTCATGTCACAATATTGGTATATTAATTACACTTATCGAAATAGATAAAATGTTGAAAACAGACTAATTCTTGCCATCCTGACTTTTCTGTTTGAATGTAGGGGTTCCTAATGTCATATTACAGTATGTCATATATTATATAACTATATGCTTGATAGTATGTACAGTAACTTATGCACCAATCATTGGAAAGCCTGCATCCCCTCCCCCCCCTACCCGGGACATGCCGGGAAATAGAGGGGATTTATTTGCAGATTACCCTATCGGTTATGCCTGGGTACTCGGGCATTAGACAGCATGTTTGGCCTCCAAAGATCAAAATTGGGGAAATTTTAGAATAGTTTGTTGAATTTTAAAAGCAATTATTATGGTAGCCTTCATTTTTGGTGCCCGGGTAGCGGGGGACTTTAGTCAAGTTTAGACTAGTAAGAAGGCCATGTATAGCGGGGGATTAGAATGATTTAGGACACAACCTTTATCTAATGCCCCGCTGTTCCTCGGGTAGGGGGGTGCAGGGCTTTCCAATGACTAGTGCATTCCTGTGTTTCGACTATAATCAATAAGCATGTAACTTCCCATGTTTTGGCTAAGCCCCCTCTCTCCAGCAAGCCCCCTAGGGTAAGCCCCCTCCTAATCTTATCTGAAATAAACAACCAGAACCCCCCTCTCCTGGGGAAGGGATGTTTACACTGTATATAGTATTTACTATTTTCAGCATTTTAATTTGGTTGGCGAGTTTAGGCGATTTAGTACGAGTTTAAGCGATTTAAGAGAATCTTTGCCCATTTTTATCCGCGATTTGAGGCGAGTTAGGGCGATTTAAGGCGAGTTAAGATCCCAGAGCAGGCCTGGAAATGATTTTCCTTGTGTACTGAACGAATTCATAAAATTAGCGAAGTTCGAAATCCCAAATTGAAATCCGAAATCCGAATCGAGCCTATACCAAACAATTGTTTACAATTGAAATCACACATTATTTCCATACTTCCTTCATTATTTAACCATTTTTCAACAATTTCCTGTCTAACTTTAGCAGATAATGCTTTTTCTTGCGTACTAAACGAAGCATACTTGTTATTGAAGTTCGAAATCCGAATCGAAATTTGAAATATATCCAAATCCAACTTCGGAAGTTGCTTGTCAAGTTCGGAAGTTGCCCAACTTGCGAACTTCGAAGCTTTAAATTATTCACGTATCAAGTTCGGAAACGTGTTATAAAAAAAACTGTTTGAAGAGAGAATGTCGAGGGTCTTGTTGCAAGAAGAAGCAAACGGAAATATTGATATATAGGCATAAAACGGAAGAATTGGTCACAAGATTTATCATAAGCGCATCATTCCATTCGAGAGTTTCAGCAAGTCAGTGTTATACGAAGCAGCAGAAGAAGAAGATGATGGCCAATCACGCAAAAATTGACACTTATACCGGTGTGTATTAAGATATCCAATTACCACCGCCTTGTAGGTTATGTTTTCACTTGCCACATGGGTTTGTTTGTGTTTGTGTTTGTGTTTGTGTTTGTGTTTGTGTTTGTGTTTGTGTTTGTGTTTGTGTTTGTGTTTGTGTGTGTGTTTGTGTGATTGTCACTGTGGAGTATTTGTTTTTAAGTATATTTACAATACAGCCTACGCTTGTTTGATGAGAAGATCAGCAGGGCATGTGATTCTTGCAATATGCAGTTGTCTGATTATAATTTCAATTGTTTCAATCGCATGTGAGAAGAGTTCTTCCAGTTTGATTCTACTAAACACGGCAGGTTTTCTTCGGTTATTCCGGTTTCTGCCTGATGTAACGCTGAATGTTATCGGATTTCGATCATTGTGCGAGATACATTACAGATGACCAAGGCGAGACTGACTAATTGCTTTTGCTATCTTTTAGATTTAGGCAATATCGTGAGCTTCAAAGATGCAATTGGATTGTACTTCGTGATGACTTTATTTTTACAAGGCTCTGTTAACTGTGTTTATTATCCTTCTGGTTTTGATGGTTACAGTAAGTATATAGTTAATACTAAAAACACATGCATGCAGAATCCCCTCGCCCATTCGAACTAAGCAATTATAGTTCCCAAAAGTTATTGTAACATGAATAATAATAATAATTTAAGTTTATTAAACTCTCTTGCAGTTTGTAAACTAGATACAAAAACTGAATTAACGAGTCTAGATTTGACTTATCAATAAGAAGGGGAATAAAAGGAAGAACTATTATATACATACGTTTCAAACTTAAACTATATAATAAAGTTATTTAAAATTAAATATCTAAATAATATCTATGAAAAAAAGTTAATAGTATTAGGTAAAAAGGTACCACAAGTCACCACATGACAGTACGATTTATCATTATTAAATAAAAAGATTTCGACTATTGTTGTTTCGCAAGTTATAGTCATGTCTCTATCACATGGATTAGATAATAATGTATTTAATAGGTGATTTGGGGTTTTAATTTTGTCCATATATTGTTTACATAATTGCTCGACAAACTGTCTGTTTCAACACCAGCTTTACGTAGTATACGCAATGAGTATAATATTTAATTGCTTTTCCATATACTGTAAGCAACATGTTCATTCCATTTTAGGTCTTCTGTTAAAATAACTCCAAGAAGTTTATATTTCTTTACCTTTTCAATAGTATTATTACCTATAGTTATAGGTCTCATACCGTAGTATTCAGTACGTGAAGCACGGTAAAAGTGTTCAGTCAAGCACTGTAACCATGGTAACACGCAACACTGTGTATATTTCTTTTACTTTTTTGTATTTCCGCAAACTAAACTGCACGCTATAAATAGCAAGTATGCAAAATAGACACTTACAGGTTTATCATGTTTTCAAGACTCGATTTGTCTGTATTTTTCGATGGCCCGGGTATAAAAAACTTTTTTGAAAAAGGATTGCAAAGTGGCAGTTAAAATTCTGACGCAACTTTAAAAAACAAAATCTTTGTATTAGGTGGCTAGTTACAAGTTTTCTCTCAGCCTGGACTCGCGCATGCGCATAACGTAGAAAACTGTTCATGACATAATGGCGGACAACTTTGAAATCCGCTTTGTTTTCACATGCTCGGGTAATATCCGAGCGGAATTAGTACCCTCGCACGGCGCATCGCGCCGTACTCGGGAATTAAGGTGGCTCCCTAGGATTTTATGTCTGGGAGTTACGTTCTTGCTGTATGTGACGGGAACTTTAGATATCGCGTGTAACTCGCGAGATTTAAAAATATAAACATCATATTAATTTTTGACATTTTTCTAACGATCTATAGAAAAACGTATAGTTGGAATTCTCTAAAATTGAAAAAATATGACCATTAAACCAGTATTATTTCGTATCCAAAGTAGATGGTAAAAAGTACGCTGTTGCCATGGTAACGGACTTTCAACACAAAGATAGCACATCAAAATATTCAGGATAGCATTATCAACGGTTTTTTTAATTTCGTCTTCGTTTTAATGCAAAGCGAAGAAGCAGGAGTGTCTCGAATACTAAGTGTACTACAATGGAAAAACCCTAGGGAGCCATATTAAAGGATTACTGAATGGTTTTTCGTGCAGGATTGCGTGATTCTAACGCGTGGGATGTTGCGAGACTTTCTGAAAGCGCAAAAGTCACGTATCAAGTCACTCTGGCGTTGACTGCTCATAAATTCTTTTAAATTTCGATAAAAACTTTCCTATTTTATTCCTGCAGCTTGAAATCTATTTTATTATTGTTAAACTTTCCTATTAAACTTTCTAATTCTATTAAACTTTGACTATTAAACTTTCCTATTTTATTCCTGCAGCTTGACAACTCGGCCTCGTTGTCTAATTGTGCTACTACAGGAGGAAATTAAATCGGAGTACTTGGCGAAAACCTGCGGTGTTTGGCAGAGCGTGCCAAACTAAAAAAACTACGTCTGTCAGATATGCGACTGAGGTGAAATTATAATCAGAATAGTACATAATGCATGCAGGATTCGAGCTCCGTACAGAGGTGAAAGGAACATGAACTAACTGAATTTTAATTTTTCAGTACCAGCTGAAGAGGTAGTGTCAATTTATGGCGACAACTTTGAGACTCCTGAAGCGCGAGAACCCTACTTTATTAAAGTACATCGCTGTGTTGTAGTTGGTTATCCGGCAGATGTCCCATGCTGGCCCCTCCCGGCAACACAGAATGAGATAGAAATTGTTGTACCAGATATGAACAACGCAAAGAAGTTCTATAAATATGTAGTGTATAATTACACGTCTTGTAAATGTGGTCACAGTAAAACCCCCCCAAAGCTGCACAAGAATCTTAATTCTAACGAAAGTAAGTTGTCCAATAAATGAAAGAATGAATGAATTTAGTAAGTGCGGGTCCCTGTTCTGTGACCGGGGTTTGACTCCTGCAATAGGCCTATATGCAGAGGTATATATTATGATATATTAATCATAAATTTGCTTTAGTTACATGTGAGTGCTGAGTGCTTCAATTTTTACTCTGCACTACACACCGCAGGTTTTTTTCAGGTACTACGGATTTCTCTTGCGATAACAAGAGAGAAGAGTTTAGCTAACTGTTAGAGCTATCCAGTATAAATAAAGTTAGTTTATTTTAGGTTTCTCCTGTCGTAACAATGAGAAATAACAATGCATGACCCCAGCTTACAGGACCTCTTGGGAGAACAATTTAGAACTGATATCTAGGAAAGTTAAAATATGGTATAACTTAAACCTGACAAACAATCTTAGTCTGAATCTTATCATTTCATAGTCAATGACACTGAATTCAAGACAAAACTACCCAACAATCCAGTGAACAAGAGAAGTTGCAAACAATTATTCTGTAGCAAGCCTCAACCGCGCTATATGATGCATCCTAGGGGAATGGAAGCCAAAGCTGAGGAGAGGCTTATACTCTTCAAACAATGCCTGCCTGGGTGTAACGCTACCACAAAGAATGAGTTCAAGAAAACAACAATGAATCACGGTGGAACACACGACATACACTTCAAAACCGACGAGGCTTGCACACCGTATGATACACACATGCAGGCAACCCAACGACCCCGGGCATTGAATCGAAAAATACCTTTGCAAAACAGTTTAAAGAAAACAAATCAACAAACATTATCGACCGAAGAGACACACGATACAGGTAAAGCCGTGTTTTATCACAGCTCAACATTATATAGACTTTTTTATATAGCTCTTTTTTAGTATCTGTCACAGAGTAAACCCTCATTGTCGTTACATTGGACCTATCGCATGCGAGAAAAGTGCTTCCAGTTTGACTGTATCTAACACCATAGGCTTTATCCGGGTGGTCGAGTTTTCTTCTGTAGTAACATTGGACCAATAAGTAGAACAACTTAGTACTGATAGAGCTATCCAGTATATAAGTTAGTCTATAGTTTCATTTATATAATTGAATTATTACCTAAAATCAATGCCCAAGAAAAATCTTAACAAGTCATCTAAAATATTTTTTCAATTTCATTTCAGAATCTGAAAATGGATCGTTAATTTACATTGCTTCACCACAAGTGTCCCTGGCTGCTCTGATCCTCTCTGTGATATTGGTCTCGATAGTAATTGTCGATTTCAATCTATATCATCGCAAAAAGGGACTGCTCTATACTGTACTGAACTGTAGAAAGGACACGAAAGATAAAGCTTGTCCTGACTGCGCTGACAGACATCAGAAAGTCATTGAAATAGTTTAAGATGGTTAATGGTTAAAATATGGGAACAATGCATTATAATTCTCTCAACAAAGCCCCCAGGAAACCTGAGTATGGCCCATGCATGTGGGAGATAAATAGATAGTGAAAGGTACCGAATAGAAAGAAATGGGTATAGTGAAACCGTCACGCCCTTGGGATACTGGGTATGCCCTTGAGATAGGGAGTGAAAGAACAGAAAGGTACGTCTGTACGAAAGCCCCTCTTAAGTTCCCATGTTGGGTCCCCTCCCCACCAAGCCAACCAGACGCTGGAGTTTGTAAGGAAGAGAAAGTATGAACAATGTATGAATATTTGGTATAGTTGGTGGTGTATAATGCTCCTCTTCTTATTAGAAGGCATATTATTATTATTACAATTATTATTATTATCATTATTATTATTATTATAGTATCAAATCGCGGAGGAGGGGATCCGGGGCATACCAGTGGTTACATAAGAGCTTGCTAATACTGTGGTATACTTCAGGTCCAAGGGAAATTTTGAAGTGTCTGCCTCTAATCATTTCTTGGATAATAGTAGGTCAGTTTCTCAAGTATTATAATGTGTTCCAGCTCTTGTATGTCATCCACTAAATTAGCAATAACTGTTCGCTGCAGCTATAATGTCACACCGTGTCCTAAATCAATAACTTCTTATTCCAGCTGAGAGTATGTGGATGCAGGTTGTTGGACGTCGTTATTCATTCTTTGACTTTCAACAACACATGTATCAGACAATCTTCTAGATTTTAGCACAGTTTAAAGCCGGGGCAAGAACGTACAAGTATATCACTGGTTAAAACATTAAGATATACTAATGAATAAAATTTAAATATAATTTTTTACAATGCGTATTTCGAGTTTCCCATTTTCAACTAAATAAAATGTTGTTTTGTATATGTTGGTTATTCTGACACATTTCTAAGAGAAAGATGGGGTTGCTTCTCCTTCTTTTTCTTGCTACTGAATGCTGAATTGCACAGGACGCAGCTCAAATGTGGCAAAGCCGAAGTCTTAATAGGGCGCCTCTTGCTGCCACAATACTACCCATGTCTGATCACGGAACACAGCTAAGGTGGAAGGGTTAGATTTTTGTGAAGGAGCAAAACCGGAGACCCCCGGAGAAACCCTCGAAGAACGAGAGGGAACCAACCATAAGTCTACTTACACGATGGTTGGGGTTAGGATTAAGGTTAGGATTAGAAGTAGAGTTGAGATTAGGGCAAGGAATATGGTTGGGGTTAAGATTAGGGTAAAGATTAGGGATACGATTAGGGTAAGCGTTAGTGTCAGGGTAAGGAGTAGCGTTAGCGTATGGATTAGGGCTACCATTAGGGTTAGCGTTAGGGTTGAAGTTGTTAATATAGGAATTGACTCAGGGATCTGGTAGCGGAAAAAGTAAAAATAGTAAACTTATTTCTCGACGTTTCTCGATATTTCACACGGCACTTAACCACACCTTTAAATTATTTACGTATCAAGTTCCGAAACGTGTTATAAAAGAAACTGTTAAGTTAAGGAGAAAATGTCGAGGGTCTTATTGCAAAAAGAAACAAACGGAAATATCGATAGGCATAAAACGGAAGAATTGGTCACAAGATTTATCATAAGCGCATCATTCTATTCACGAGCTTCAGCAAGTCAATTTTATACGAAGCAGCAGAAAGAGAAGATGATGGTCAATTTCGCAAAAATTGACATTTATACTGGTGTGTATTAAGATACCCAATTACCACCGCCTTGTAGGTTAAGTTTTCACTTGCCACTTGGGTTTGTTTGTGTGTGTATTTGTGTGATTGTCACTGTGGAGTATTTGTTTTTAAGTGTATTTACAATACAGCCTACGCTTGTTTGATGAGAAAATCAGCAGGAAGTGTGATTCTTGAAATATGCAGTTGTCTGATTACAATTTCAATCGTTTCAATCGCATGTGGGAAGAGTTATTCCAGTTTGATTCTACCAAACACCGCAGGTTTTCTCCGGTTATTCCGGTTTCTTCCTGATGTAACACTGAATGTTGTAGGATTTCGATCATTGTACGAGATACATTATAGATGTCCAAGACACCTGCTTAGGCGAGACTGATTAATTGCTTTTCTTATGCCTTGATAGTCAGCTCTGTTTGCGTGTTATCAACACTCCAATCGAGAATTTGTAAGATAGAAGCTTTGTGGGGAAGCTGCTGGTTAATTGTCTTGGCCCCATCCAGCCTTCCTGTATCGTAAGTTTTTCCTGGCCTCCCTCACATTCCAGCTGTAATATGAGTGATGGTAATGCTCAAATCAGCCACTGTAACAATAATACTAAATACATAACAATTCTTAATTTTAAAAAATGGGGAGAGGGTCTCTTCGTCTATGGGGAATACACATTCTGTGTATTTGTGGGGTTGAAGTCTCCAAAATGTCAACTTCAGGTCCATAGACTCAATATACGTCACACATATACCATATAATTAAGGACTGTCCATATAGGGGTTTATTCATTATTGCCCCTTCGTCAGGTTAATGACTGCACATATGGGTCTAGCACCCTGGGTCAGGTTATTAAGGACTGTTCATAGGGGCTTCATTCCTTTTGGTCAGGTTATGGAGTGTCCAAGTGTTTCTTTGGTCGTCAGGGAATAGCTACCCCTGGAAAGGCTCTGCTTTATGGTCAGATCATTCAGTTCAGTCATCAGTTCAGCTTAAGGTGTGACGTGAGTAGGGATGATGTTTGTCATAATATGAGTCTTCATCACACCCCAGAACCCCTTCTCCCACAAAATATGTTTTGTTTGAATTGTGTTTTGATAAATATCATGGTTTTATATCAACAGCTTGGGTAATTAAAAAAATGGTTAATGGTTAAAGTATGGGAACAATGCATTCTAATTTTCTCAACAAAGGCCCCCAGGAAACCATCGTCCCCATGAGCAATGAGTATGGCCCGTGTGGGAGATAAATAGAGAGTTAAAGATACCGAATAGAAAGAAATGGGTATAGTGATACCGTCACGCCCTTGGGATAATGGGTATGCCCTGAGATAGGAAGAAGCGAGTGAGAGAACAGAGAAGTACAACTGTACGAAAGTACCACGGGATTAATAATAGAGTAAAATAAATTGTAAGGTGGAAAGTGTGTGGGTGCTGCTAAGTCTCTTAGCTAAGTCTCTTCCAAGGCCCTTAAGCCCCCTTTAGAATTGTAAACAAAGTTAAGGCAAAGAATGCTTGGAATGGATATTGGCTTTGATTTGCTTATTTGATCCCAATAATTGCATAAAATGGAAGGATATGAAAGAAAGAATGGAATGTGTGTGCAAGGGTATAAAAGCTGACATGTCAGCACTGCGCCCCGCTCACACGTTGTTTCAAGCTGAAAAACTATCATGCCTTGTGCGTGTGTGTGCAGAAAGAATGGAAATGCTGAGGTTTCTTGTATTAAATATAATTTTATACCAATGTGTTTTCTTTTTTGTGTATTGAGTTTCCCATTTCCCATTTTCAACTGAATAAAATGTTGTTTTGTAAATGTTGGTTATTCTGAAACACTTCTAAGACAAAGGTAGGGATTGCTTATCCATCTTGTTCTTGCTGCTGAATGCTGAATTCAAAAAACGCAGCTCAAATGTGACCAAGTCGAAGTCTTAGTATGGCGCCTCTTGCTGCGCCACAATACGACCAATGTCTGAAGGTGGAATGGTTTGATTTTTGTGAGGGAGGAATCCCGGAGGCCCCGGAGAAAAACACTCGAAGCACGAGAGAGAACAAAGCATAACTCTAGTTACACGAGTTTTCAAGTACATCAAATCAGAGTAGAGTTTGCACATCAAACCCTAAAGAAGGTCATCATAGCAAGTTTATATGCATATAAATTATTTCCTAACGCGCACTTATGCAAACAAGTGCTTAAATATTTCAACAGAAAGAATCGCATTATTTTTTCGCTGTCACAACAGTTACTGTCGGTTGAAGTTGACCATCATCATAACATCAGTGAAACCCATCTATTTTCAAAATTTTCGCAGTAGAGAATCACGTTAACCATGATCTGATCGCATTATCAACACCGGTACCTGACGAGTAATAATGAATAATACTCTTGTCCTTGTCAGATTACAGCTTTTGGTATTTTACACTGTTCACAGTCGACTTCTATGGGGCGCCAAAAATGACAAATATTTCGTGATATAAAGTATATTTCAAATTTACCCCTCTGATGTAAGATATGATACACGAGGCAGCTCGTGATATAAAGTATAACTTTTTACACATCAATATATAAGATATAACCTAAGTGACACAATATACAAAGTATAACATAACTGTCTGCAATATAGGTTATAGAAATAGACTGGGGCGATTTTAATTATTCATGTGCTTCCATTTTAAAATAATTTCCGCCTTTGAATTTAATCAGGAAAATTAATCAGGAATAAATTAACGAACTTTTCTGCGTTAACGCGGGAAATCTAGCTCAAAAATATGGCGAACGAACCTGAAAACAACATAAATACATTTCTTGAGAATATTCCTAGTCTTTTATCTGAGGCTCATAGGCAAAATTTTGTGATAATATCAATGTAATTAATATAATATCAATGATAATTTTGTGATAATATCGAGTTCATGCAGCGGCGAATTGAAAGTAATCTTCAAGTTTTGAATATATTGTATGATCGATGTCAAGGTGGATTATATGACAGGCAACTGCAAGAAAACATTGGTACATTGGTCTCAAAATTGCACGAATTGCTCAATGATTACGAACAACAGTGGATCGAAAATTATTATTCGTCGCACTTTACTTGCCCTGTTGAAGACGGAAAGAAGATCGTAGAGGAAGACGAAGATACGTTGTTCCTGAGAGAAGCTTAACTTGTTTATTCCAAATACATGGCAAGTGGGAACAAGTTGCAAGAGATTTGGGAGTAAGTTACAGAACGTTACTTCGGAGACGTCATGAATACGGTTTGACAGTTAGTGATACCCGAGGGCCACGAACAACTTACACCAATATCTCTAATGTTGTTAGAGATGTCCTTGAAATCTTACCAAATGCCGGTGAAACATTTGCTCTTGGTGCGCTGAGACAAAGAGGGATCCATGTATAACGATGGAGAGTGCGTGATGCTATATGCCATGTCGACCCTCTAACTCGCGCAATGAGACGTAGTGTTGCAATCATTCGACGTGCTTACAATGTCCCAATGCTTCATGGTAGGAATTTGGTACTAACTTATTAAAATGCTACCCAAATCGAGTACATGTACTACAAGATTTTCTTTCCAATGGTTGCTGTCCAAATGCACATGGCAAAGTGTGTTTGGTGTGAAAATAAAAACTGTTGAACTAAAAAATGTTGAATATATTTTAATTCATTTTAATAGGCACATTGACGGGCATCATAAAGTCTGGCTATATTAGATGCATAGTCTATTTGAGATGTTCACCAAATAACTATGCTTCTATTGTGCTCAATTTATTTCGCAGTGCTGTTCATCGCCTTTTTATTGCCATCACGTGTCTGCAGTGATTTAGGTGGAGAATTGTCGATGTGGCTAGATTTATGCAGCATGATAACTGGAACAAGTGTACATAATCAAAGAATCGAATTGATCTTCGACGTGTGCTTATATCGTATTATACTAGAAATACATGCATGCAGAATCCCCTCGCCCATTCGAATCACACAATTTACTCCCCCAAAAGTCATTGTAATATGAAGTACTGAGTCGATCAATCTAACCATGGTAACACTGTATAGTTCTATTATTTTGTATTAAAATTTTGAAACAAGCCGCGGAAGTTATTTTCGAGACTTATCTGCAAAGAAACCACAACTTTTTCATTATAATCGTAAATCTTTTAAATTCAAACAGTACGCATGTTGTTGACCAGTTTCTAAGCTTTTTAAGTATGTTTTTACGTATTTATGTTCAGTATTATCTTTTATATATAATGTCCAAAATGTTCGACTTGTTGCAGACAAAAAAATCCTAAAATGATATTTTATACTCTCCTCAAGGCAGCTAGAACTGTCAAAGTAATCTAATTCTTCAAAGCAATCAAAAGTTTAAAAACTACTGCATACAACTACAGTACAGACAGTTACGACGTACGAGTTGTCTTGTTGAATGTTTTGAAAAGTTTTCATACCGATTTCAACAATAAAAACAAAGTTTAGAGAAGTTGGATTAATGCAATGCGTAAACCACCGACAAACCAGACCAGAAAAAAGACCACCAACAAACAATCTTGGGTCCAACAAGCCCTGGGTTCCGAAAACGAAGAGAATTGTTCTCGCAATTGTGCACCATTTCGAAAAAAAAACAGCCATGTTTTACAGACAGCGAGTGACTCGAAGAAGTGATGGGCGCGCGAGATCATGACGCGAAAGACACTGACATGCGCAGTTAGCGATGTTGTCGAAATGAAATTCTGTTTGGTCAATTGAACTAAATAGAACTTGGAACTTCCGACCGGAAATGTGACGCCAAACTTGAAAGATATTCCCAGTTTTTTCACGTAAGTGAAGAACGCGGTCAATCGTTCATGCATTCTTGAAAACCTGCTTAAAATTGCAAAAAGAAATATTTTGACAAGGTTCAAAGCTTTTTATTAATATTTTCATTGAGGTAAAACTTCCTAGTAGACTTTACTTATATTTTTTCCTATTTTTTGTAATGGCTGAATGATCTTTTTCCTCTCTCCTCCGCAGAGCCTCCTTAAGTATTTACAAATAACTTACATGAAGTTTCCTGAATAAAAGTGAGCGCGCGGGGAGTGATGGGAAGATTGAAATGAAGAAAAGAAGGCTCTGCCAGATAATGCAAAAAAGTATGGTTTTCGAACCAAACCTTTTGTTTGACTGCTTTGACATCTTTTTAAACCTGAAATGGACGGAAATGTGGTAGAAATTGAAATAAATCTTCATAATCTGAGTATCGAAGGTCAGTGGAGTCATTTTTATAAAGAAATTTTGAAATTTAGAGGATATTTTCAGTCAACATATCCATATTCATTTGCAATTTCTCGCTATTTTTCGGTGCAAATTGACAGAAGAAGATATTAATGTTGGATTCACTCCAGGAGAGTCAAGTACGCCTGAAAAGGAAAGTGGAAAACATCTCTTAACACCCTCGAAGGTTGATATCGAACCGCCATATTTATTACATTAACTGGCAGAGGCTACTTTTATTTCGCTCTTCCCATCACTCCCTGCACGCTCACTTTTCCCTCACTAGAAACTTCATGTAAGCCTCTGCGGAGGAGAGAGATCTTTTTCGATAAAAGTGTGCCAAGGAGTGAGAGTTCAATTGTTGATTTTCGGCTTGGATGTTTTGCGAATATTTTTTCGTTTTCCCCACTGATTCTATAGTCTGTTTATAAAGCCAATTTCACAGAAATAAACTGCTGTATACCAGTACTTACGCATACAACGATTATTGTAGAAATAGTATATCGCTTTTTCACTAGTTTAGATAACAAAGAATATCAGAAACTTACTGTAAAATATTTTGATCGGCCTCGAGGCCAGTTTTTTATCGATCATGCATAGTTTGTATGCAAAATAAAATTTATTGCACTACCAATATAAAAATATCAATGAAACCTTTAAGAAAATCTAAAAGTGGAACTTCTCTTCTTTGTTATATGTAAATCTCAGCTACCTTTGACATGCACTCCGACCTTTTTCAGCAAAAAGGCATGCTCACTCCTGAAATGGTCTCGCGGGAAAGTCTCGCAATATAAACACGCGTTCTCAAATTTGGCTTCGTGCGATCTTAGGCGAGTTTCTATGGATTTAGCGTTCCAGTTCTATTTAGTTCAATGGTTTGGCCGCGCAAGTTTTGGGCGTGGTTTAATGGCATTAGTTTTAATTTCCTTCGGTGAATTGTTTTTTAATTTTTGTGTAATGAACTTACAAGTCGCATTTTTTAATATATCCAAATTTTACAAAAATTTATAAAACAGTTTTCTCAGAACAGAAATTTTCAAATATCTGAAAAAACTTATCCTACAACCTACCTTAATTTTTTATATAATGTTCCACTTAGTATTCCAAATTTACTTGCAATTTTTTAAAACAATTCACATTTATAGAATATGACTACTATAGTTTATACGCTGTTGTTGCCATACCAACTCGAGTGTGGTATATTTAGAACGCATAGGTTGGACACATAACAGTTATATTAATAGTACTTACCCAAAAAGCAACTATAAATTTCACAAACATGAAGATATGTGTTGCAATAGCGAAAGCACATTTTCACCCCTTGTTTTAATATTAAGTGCAGGGAGCCACCTTAAGATACCCAATTACTACCGCATTGTAGGTTATGTTTTCACTTGCCACTTGGGTTTGTTTGTGTTTATGCTTGTGTGTGTGTATTTGCGTGATTGTCACTGTGGGGTATTTGTTTTAAGTATATTTACAATACAGCCTACGCTTGTTTGATGAGAAAATCAGCAGGGCGTATGATTCTTGCAATATGCAGTTGTCTGATTTTAATTTCAATCGTTTCAATCGCATGTGGGAAGAGTTCTTCCAATTTGATTCTACCAAACACCGCAGGTTTTCTCCGGTTTTTCCGGTTTCCTCCTGATGTAACTCTCAATGTTATAGGATTTCGATGACTGTACGTGACACTTGCTGAGGCGAGACTGACTAATTGCTTTTCCTATCTTTTAGATTTTGGCAATTTCGCGAGCTTCAAATATACAATTGGATTGTACTTCGTGATGGGTTTACAAGGCTCTGTTAACTGTATTGATAATCCTTTTGGTTTGATGGTTAGTATAGAGTTAATACTAGAAATACATGCATGCAGAATCCCCTCGCCCATTAGAACTAAGGAATTACACTTCCAAAAATTTATTGTAACATGAAGTATTCATCGAATCACTATAACCATGGTAGCAAGCAACATTGTGTATTTCTTTTACTTTTTTAGAAAATTGTAAAATAGTCATAAGATTTGTACTTATAAAGTAGGTGTGTTATTATGTGCTCTTTTTGCTTTGATTTGATGTAAAATTCAACCTTAGACATTTCACAAAAACGTCAACTGTTTTTTTGAACAATAATTTTTTTAAACTTGACTTTGACATGAAGTTTTTGAGATTATGTTGATCCTTTAAATATAAATTTAAACTTGCTAAAATACCTTTTAAGCTTAATCATTATTGCCTTTGCCAATCCGGAAACTAAACTACATGCTATAAATAGCAAGTATGCAAAATAGACAAAAAATGTTTCAAAACTTCAAAGTCCTTCATTTGACCAAGAGACCACAGAGTAAATACCATACAGAGGTGGAACTTTGTATCAAATCCTAATGTTTTGAGCGTAACCGATGCTTAGCCAGTGCGAAAAAGAGAGGCTCACTCCCCTGAAAACATTCAAAATGGCAGGCCTTTTTAGACGTAAAAACGTAACTATTTAATGTTGTTAATCACAACTTCAGTCAAGGTAAACCGTTATAAAGAAAATAACAAGGGTTTCTTATGCCGGTTATTTACCGAAAATATCGGCCGCCATCTTGTTCGGGTGGGGGGGGGGGGGGGTGAATGCCTCTCGTTACCGCACTGGCTAAGGAACATGGCGGCCGGCCGACAATTTAAGAAAATAAAGAAAGAAACAAATTCCGATGAATAATATCATCTTCAAATTAAAATATGAATAAAACAAGACGAGTTTGAGAGACTGTACGTTTTTGACTCTAATTTAAAGTAATCATCAGACAGAATAGCGGCCAGTTACGCATTTTGCCTGAAGTGAGACCTCTGTATGTATCTACTCTGTGTCTACTCTGTGTCTAATTTTCATTTATCATGCTTTGAAACTCGAAATGTCTCTCGAATTGAAACTCAAATCTGCAAATTGGCAGTTAAAATTCTGACGCAATGTTAAAAAAACAAAAATATATATTAGCCACTGTTGCTACAGCAGTAAACCTAAATTTAACTAAAGTAACTTTATCTATATTGGATAGCTCTATCAGTTCTCGATCCATTGTTTTCGATAGAGGTCCAACAAGGGTCACCTGTTATTAATATAAACCTACTCGTAGGCTATTACAAATCCTGCGTCCTGATTGGTTCCCTAGTAGATGGCCACCAAGCATTAGCCTACTAATAGCGAAGAGAGAGAGAAAAACTTATGAATCAGTTGCTTGTGTAAGAAACAAAACTTCACAAAATGCCCTATAATTGTTATTCTGGAATAGAAACTAACAAACAATCTTGGAAACTGCAAGTACTGTAAGTATGTATACTCCCTTACTCCCTAATGAAATGTTAATTCCTTGAGCACAAAAATGTCGCAACTGTAACAAACTCTTGTTGCGAACTCTTGCAAATTGAAATGCGTTTTTTCACCGCATAGTTTTGAAGTTGTTGTTGATTCTGTAGCCAGTTGGTGGTGAATATTTTTAAATGATGGTTTATATAATTGGGCTACAGCAGTTAGGATTTCATCTTCTGCAATTGATCAGATGTTGGAGAAGAGAACTTCAAATATATCTTTGGGAAAAGACATATTTGAAGAGAACTTCAAATTATTTGATATTGAGAAAGATACCCAAATTCTCCAATCAGACCTGAATCGAATGAGTGATTGGGCTGATACCTGGCAATTGAGTTTTAATCAGAAAAAATGTGAAGTCATGAGGATTACGTATAGGCGCGATTCTTCGGAACCAGTGTATAATTTTCTCGGAAAACCACTTAAAGTCGTTAATCAATTTAAAGATCTGGGTATAACAATGTCAAGTAACTTAACATGGAGTGAACAAGTGAATACTGCTGTGAATAAAGCAAATCGATTACTGGGCTTGATTAAGAGAAGTGTCGATACGTCAAATATATAAATATTTTTGATGTTAAATAGAACATTGGTGAGACCAGTCATTGAGTACGCAACACCGTTATGGTCACCTTATTTGGTTAAAGACATTGAGGCAATAGAGAAAATTCAAAGAAGAGGATCCAGAATTGCGTTGAAACAAAAACGGGGAGAAATGTCGTACGAAGATCGATGCAAATTACTAAAATGGGACACCCTGGAAAAAAGGAGAGAGCATTTCTCTTTGTTAGAATGCTATAAGACGATTTTGACCTTAATGGAATTGCTTTTGACGAAGTATTGGAATACAAACATACAACAAAGACAAGGCGTAATCACGATTGTACACTATATACTAAACTATCCGGGCTGAATTGTTATAAATACTCCTTTTATTAAGATAATCAATCCTTGGAATAACTTGCCAAGAGCAGTTGTTCATGCGGACAATTTTGCGCAGTTTAAGAGTAAACTTAAATTACATATAAACATCTTATAATAATTAGAAATTAGACTTTTTAACCGATGTAAATGTATTTAGAAGTGTATTTATAATTTAGGGGATTCTCACATAGGGTTAACCTCTCGAATCTCCTGCAACGGTCTTATGGCTGCTTGAATAAATATTTGATTGATTGATTGACTGATTGACTGAGTATGTCAACTAACTTTGCTGGAAGGTTACCCAGAAGGATTTTCTTCTCTGTTCCCATCATACTGGTGAAATCATATGAATTGCGTCCTTTTCCATCAGCATCTCGCTTTTCCCAAACTGAGACGGACACGCCACAACTGCAAATTGCTTTCACGAGGTTATCTAGATGTAATTGTTGTTGGTCAGATGGACGTTTTCTCAGATTTTCTCTTTCGTCTCGTTGTAACGCCTCATCAACCAAATTTCCAATCAGTTTGTCTAATAGAAAATATATTATTATATTCTCTATTACAGTTAAACCATCCTTTATTAGGGCGCCTTTTCTAAGTCGTCCTCTAATATTAGAAATTCTGTTAATCAAACAATGAACAGTCTAGAACTATACAGTATACATTATAGTACCTGTTATCCGTAATATCAAATGGAGCTCATCTAGCACCACGTTGGCCACTAAGGGAATATTAACTAAAGGAGGGCGTTCACAAGAAAACTGGTGCTTTAGGCCGCATGCTCTGATGTCATCTAGTGTCCTCTTTATGTCATCTGCCCAGTAGAAATTTTCAGGCTTTCTCATATCATATCTAGGAATGTGGATCAGTACAAAATGATAGGGGATGTGCCAATATTGATACCAAATATCAATATCGGTGATACTAGAAAATGCACTATCAAAACATTTGGTTCTTTTGATTAACTAATCAAGCGATGGGGATGGGAAATTTTAAAAACTCTCAAGGTTTCTTTGGCAATGCTCCATCAATGGACGATAGTTTTTTATTTTACCTTAACAACTTTTGGATCTTGCACCATATACAAGCATAATCTGATGTTGCTGATTTCATGCCCAATATCAACAAAAGAAACTGTAAATAAAATACTTCAGTTTATAAATCAACTTCAGTTAGATGTGCTTCCACTCCTAACAAACAATATTAATCCTAATTGGCTGGGAATGGAGCCTTGGTTCCCGGTGCTGAAGTCCATTCAATTTTATATTTAACAAGATATTGATCCATTAAGCGGCCGTACTCTACCCTTGATAAGTAAAATTGTATTGCGTTAGACAGAGTAAAATATTAAAGTAAGGCGTTTGAGAGTGCAATGCTGCCTTCGGTATACGAGTGCTCAGACAATGTGCCACATCGCTTCAGATCATGCCAACTTTTCAAATGCTCATGCGGAATACCAATAGTCAGCACTATTTCATCTTCGCTCACAGAAGCCTTTCTTACATAACTTAGGCAATGTTCATTAGACAAAGATATGCTGTATTTAAATTTATTTAAATCAAATTGTTTTAGAATATCTGACATAATCTTTACAAATTTAAATTATGGCGCTCAATGGCGCGAATCAAAATAAACAACGAACAGATGGGTATATAGGGGGACGTTTAAAGCAAACCCCTTTTAATCCTAAATTATCAAAAAGCCTGGTTTCCAAGCTTCGTATTGATACCAAACATGGCGAAATATTTTAAAACAAACGCAGTTTAGGCAATGTTTTTTGGTTGCTCATAGTCACGCGAATCATCGTATATGGATCAAATTAAATCATTGAATTCCCTTGTTTTCCACGCTGAATTGTAACCGGTTAATATGGACGGATTATTTCGAGAATTGCTGTGCGAATATTCGTTGTGTTGTTCTTTACGAGGGAAGGGCGGCAAATTTGATCAGAAGTGAAACGGATCTTTAATGGCCGAAGTAAACTGCTTGTTATTGTGGAATTAGCGCCATTGATGTATAGTAATACTATCCAATTGGAGATTAAAATTGCGTTCGAGTTGTGACCAGATGACGGCTAAAATAAGGTATGAAAGTAATTTTGTTAGACTACCGAAGTTTCGATCGTATCATATCAAGTGCGGCAAATGAGTAAGCTCCGAACAAACTCGCTCAAATTTGAATATGATGCTGCCACTAAAACAATCTTATAGAGCCTTTCCGCCATCTTTGTTTACTAAATGTCGAGTATGCGCAGTTTAAATGTCCCACATTTCTGTCCGTGAGCCTATTGCTGTACACACTGTCGGGACTTACAAGTCCCAAAACAAAAAGCGCTATTTTCTAACATTGGTTTAATATTTTCTACAAAAAAATCACATAGAACTGTTCATAACAAGGAACCTAGCACACAAAAAATTCCCATTCCTCAAAACATTCGACAAGATTGTAAAAATCGATTAAAAATGCACACCTACCTTATATGATGCAAATATTGAAGACCGCCATTTTGAATTATATATGCAACCGCTTAAAAAATACTACATACCCAAATTCGATCCCAGACTCTTCATTACATTCACACTGTTGGTACTGAAAAGTCCCGACAGGCATTTGAATAACATAGAAGATTTTCTGATCATATTTAGTCGTGGGACTTTAAAGTCCCGTCGGTAAAACAAAGGGTAAAAGCGTTTTCTCTAAGAGCCAACGGCACATCGAGAGAGTTCTCATGCTAAGACTTTAAATGAATATCAATTTATACAAAAAATTGAGCACACCATGGAGTATAGATATTCTTAATAATTTGTTTAAAATGCTAAACTACCAAAACATTGATGTAGTCACTAAGCCTTTGGATACTATACAACAAAATAATGCAATGTTTAAAGTGTGAAAATAATTAACATTTCATGGCTTAAGGTTTCACAAGGCGACAATTGAAGTGTCTTAAATGAACTGTAATATATTTAAAGAGAAATTCTCAATGAGAAAGAATTACGAAGATCAACAGAGTAATTAATAGGCGTTTATCACCTCGGTGTTAATTAAGACACAAGTGTACTATCAAAACTAACATGTGTTAATAATCAATTGTACGCGAGGTCAACAACTACCAACTCTCTTATCGGTGTTTTCGTTGGACAACTATGTATACGGTATTTAACGTGCGGCGAATTATAGCCATAGGATTTATAGGAGGCCCTGAAAGTGTACCAATTTTTGCCACCCTGCCTTCGGGTGTATGGGTGGGTTTCACTAGGTGGAAAGTGCAGCAGATAGTCATGGTTAACTCTAAAACGAAAGACAGTTATCAGAGTGACTAAATTAATTCACTATAGATGGCCTTGTGTTTGGTGGCAAAGACATGTAATGGAAACATTTAGCATCATTTTCGCGCTTCCATAAATATCAAACATTTGAAGTTGACTACCATGTGTAGTCCCATATAAAACACGTAACCGAAATGATTTTGAAATAAGATCGAAATATCACCGCATATCGTGTAGTCTTGATGATAACTCAAATCCTGACCACACAAGAAGCTTTTGTTTAGAGTACGTTTTGTATTATATTTTCTAAAATTATCGGCTGGAAATGGATCTGAAAGCCTGCACCCATTGAAGAAATTTGAAGAAATTTGCCCTTTACCACATTTTTACCATTACGATCAACCAGCGCTGGTTAATTCTGCATATCTTCTCTTCCGTTCAATAGATTTTCGTGACATATTATGTTTGCTGCTGACAAAACAATTACGCAACACGTCATGCAGGAAACTGTACAAATACAACCGACTCCCACGTTCCAAATCTTGACTATATTCTTGAGTACCGGATGCATGTTTATATGAATGTAAACTCTACAAGTAAAACAACTAATACCGAAAAATTCCATTTAGTATAAAGACATTTTCTTGTCTTACAGGTTCTTACTGGGAAAATTAAGGTCGATAATTAGACGCTCGCTCGCGGGACGTTTTGGAATTATTATAATTACAAGGGAACTTTAAAAGGGAATTAATTTTATTTACCACTTAAATAAATTTAAACACTAACACACACTAAACGTCTAAAGATTTAAATAACAATTAGCTAATGGCGGGAATGTTCAAAATATTGCAAGATATATTACCCAATCGTTTCGATTTAAATTGGGTAGGAACGATATTGAAACATAGTGTCCTCTTCATAAAAATTATCAATCGATATTCCCATAAACAAATTAAGGATGTTATTCGTTATTTGAAATTTAAAATTGAAAGTTTGCCAACACACGTAGAAACTAGAGCCCGTAGGTGTAGACTTAATTATCGGAAGGGCTATACAATACTTCAGGGACTGCATGAACGACGAGAGGACATGCATAACATGGCCAGATAACCTACGGAACCGATGTGGTAAACATGTAGTTTCACATGCGTCAAGCACTTGGCTTAATCATGGAGAAACTCTGCGATCAGCTTGTCCCGCTAATCTGGAAAGTTTCCCATGTAGACCTTTGTGGTTTCAGCAAGAGTTACAAAGCATTACAGAGCGTTACAAAGCATTACAGAGCGTTACAGATCGTTACAAAGCATTACAGAGCGTTACAAAGCATTACAGAACGTTACAATGCATTGCAGAGGGCTACAAAGCATTACAGAGCGTTACAAAACATTACAGAGCGTTACACAGCGTTACAAAGCGTTACCAAGCGTTACAAAGCGTTACAAAGCGTTACAAAGCGTTACAAAGCGTTACAAAGTGTTACAAAGCGTTACAGAGTGACAGAGCCATGGGGCGTAATTGTGGTGGGGGAGGGGTCAGGAGTATGGGGGGTACACGCCCCAGAGATCATGATCCAGTCGATCGGTCTCAAAATGTGCAGTCTGTCTCAAGATATTCATTGTTAAATTGGATGCATTATGGCACGTAATGCTATGCGAGAATGGCTAAATAGTTTCAGAGACCGACTTCAATCGTTGCATTAATTAAAATATAAAGTTTGCTGAATATCCTGTTTCAATCTTTGTTGCAAAGCGTTCTTCTAGAATGTCGCGTGCGTATGTTGAATATTTACAGAAGCACTGTAAATGCTAAAACAAACTACTTTGAAATAGAACCATAATATTGCCAGTTACCTGTTGCCAAGACTACTATAATCTACATCATATTCAATACTTTATGGAAAACTTATTGTACAGGAAGATAAACTTATTCTTATCTGGAAAAAATACATTGTTTTTGCGATATAATTCGAATATTTTTACTGATTTCCACCTACAAATTGGAATAAAATATTTATCCAGAACGCATGAGGAAATCGTGTCTACGAGGTCCTAGATTTCTAACTTTCCCAGAGGAGGATTCCGGCGGACCCTCCTGCGAATGGGTGTCCTACTGCATCAGTCGTCCTATTCTGCTGGATCTGCCTCTGTGTACATGAGTTCAGTAAAATATGAAACGTAACTTACGCAAGTTTATTTGTGCGGCTAACAAAGCGCGGACGCTTGGCCTTGGTAAATATATGACCATATTTATTAAATTTAATAATTCATTAACTGATTCACACCAACGAACATATGAGAGATAGATAGATAGATAGTTTATTAAGTTTAAAATTTTACAGCTCCCAATACAACTTACAGCTGAACTATACTTAAACTTTACAATCATGACTAATTAAATATATCCATTTTAAAAATTTAATTAAAACTATAAAAAATGTATCTGTCCTAAGTTAATTTGTTTTAATTTGTTATTGCGCAATCACTACAATTGAATTTATATGTATTGTTCCTTTACATTTGCCATAATAAAACTGTCTTGATCAGCTTCCACTCAAAATTTTCATTATGATACTAGCGACACCACTCAAGTCTGTGAATCCTGTCCCTAATAATTTTAGCACCTAAGAGTTTTAGCACTGACAGCACTGTGTACGTAATTTCTAAAAACTAAAGGCAGCATGACATGAACTCTCATGCGCAGTACTCAATAACTGAAAGTCAGAGAACAAAGTTTCTGCTCAATTTCCAATTAGTGTAATTAGATATAAAAACTTGTATAAAAACAAGGTGGTCATTAGTTGAATTTATGAGTCGGTCTCATTTCGAAACTTTACCCCCCCCCCCACTCCAAAATCGATATGTGCGCCACTGTACAGAGCGGCACCGGGTAATATATCTTGGACCATTTTGAACATTCCCGCCATTAGCTAATTGTTATTTATATCTTTAGACGTTTAGTGTGTGTTAGTGTTTCAATTTATTTAAGTGGTAAATTAAAGTAATACTTGTGGTCAAAATTTCCCGTGAGCGAGCATTTAATTATCGACCTTAAGGTTGTTATTCGTTATTTGAAATTTAAAATTGAAAGTTTGCCAACACATGTAGAAACTAGAGCCCGTAGGTGTATACTTAATTATCGGAAGCGTTACACCGTACTTCAGGGACTCTAGAACGACGAGAGGGCATGCATAACATGGCCGGATAACCTACGGAACCGATGTGGTAAACATGTAGTTTCACATGCGTCAAGCACTTGGCTTAATCATAGAGAAACTCTGCGATCAGGTTGTCCACCTAATCTTGAATAACCAACTGTACGCGAAGTGGACAACTCAGAGACGGATATTTCATCCCGAAGGGTAATTTTTTGGGAATACCCCGAGTGAAAGATCTATAAATTATATATTATACCGAACCTTGTACGAACTGGGTACATTAGCGGGGTATTCAAAAGTCGAAATCCCCGCTCAAGTGTGGTATTCGACTCGAATACCATGCCCCGGGGAAACGACTCAGGGTATAAGTTGCCCGGGGCATGGTATTCGCTGAAAAATAGCACGGTCAGGTGGTACAAGCCTAGTTCTCTGATTGGACAAACTTATTGTGAGGTATAATATTTTCATATATATAATTACAGATTTGGATCCATTATTTTAATCTATTTCAACAGTGGATGTGCAAGAGGTTTCATGGGAGGTACAACAAATTCTGAGGTGCAAAATGAACCATTGAACCATAATGGATGCATGTTGAGTTAACCAGCTGACCTATCTACCTGCCACTCTTGCAAACTCTATCATTAAGCCACAATTATAATTCAGCCTACTTTATTATTTTACTCAATTTAATGTCAGACAATTTAACTTATCAAGGAGAAAGTGTTGGGCATAAAAGCAAAATTATGCATTTAAAAGACCAAAAGCACAAACCTGAGAGTTCTGAAATATTGTTGGCACAGCATCTGGCAGCAGCATCATTCTTTGCCCAACCTGTTGCATCATGTCCACACTGAAATGTTCTGAGCAAAGACGACTTCCTTTCGTTGGAATGAACTCAACTGCTGCATTCTTGTTCATATTTTCTACCCATATGGCATGCATCTCAGGATTTTTTTGGGCATCGGGGAAGCTATAATGCATTTAATAATATAAAATGTACTTTCTATAAATACAAATCTCCAATCTGCAGTCCTGGAATTATGTAAATATATATGGTCTGTTTTATGCTCGCTTTAAAGTATAATAATCTACAAATTTTATAGGTTTTGATGCCATTATATTACCACATAAAAATGAGAGTCCTATCCAGTCTATCCACTACTGCACAAAAATATCAAAAACTATTATATATAGCTAGAAATATTGACTGCTGCTATAAACAAACCGAAAATTTTCCATTACTATACAAAACATTAGCTAAATTTTATCAAAGAAAAGGGATAGCTAGGTTTATAGACTTTATACATGGCATTTTTTTACACGCCATTTCTCGGCTTGTACTATTTTAAACTATGTGAAAATTAAGGCCTGAAGTAAAAACTACTAAGTATAAAAGAGTTTCATGGATTCTTACCGGTGAGAAGAAATATTTTTCTTTGATATAAAAGAATTGTGGCAGCCAAATACGCAGCAAAAAGGCATTTTTCTCTCGTCGTTGTTGGATGTCTAATGTCTTGGATAAACAGCAAGGCGGGAAAAAATGAATAAAAATATTCAAAATATTTGTGCAAAAACCAGGGGGGAGAAGAACTTTGTTTAAAGGTTAGGATCGCGGTTTGTCAGTGGTAATTACCATGAGCAAAAGGAACCATGTGGCGTCAGCAAAGGCCAAAATCCGCCACGTTTTTGCGGACACTTTTTTCTGCCGAGCAGTTCCTCCAGTAATATAGTATAGCTAGGTTTTCCAGTCAAGGGGGGCCGAAAACATTTTTGGGGGGGGCCAACTCAGAAACGTAAAATATAACCAGCATGCCCGACGGCGACCCACATTTTGCACGTGTTGCACTTCGGTCACTCTTCGGAAATCAACGGAAGAATTCGTAATATTGTAGCCACTGATCTATCTATAACTGATCAATACATATAAGCCTCAAATCGAAGCCATTGTCCTTGAATCAATGCTGAAATACGCCCAAATTCTCAAAACATCATGTAGTAAAAGTAAAATATAATATTTGCATGACGTATAGCGTGAGAAAATAATAAAAATATTTTGCTAGTCAGAATTTTACCAAGGGGGGCCGAGATATACTCTTACGGCATACGGTATACTCTTTAAATACGATCAGTTGTTTAAAATGTAAATATCTCCAGACGTGTTTACTCACTGGCAACAGGACACGCGTCGTTCGTTACCTCCGGTTCATATTATATATCCAAATTAATTTGCAGACGTGTTCATAAATTATCTAAAAAAATTACAATTATTGTTGATATAAACCTGATGCCAGAACAGGATTTAGAATTTGCTCAGCAATGTTACGCAAAAGTTGTAGGTCATGGAAAAAGGAATATTGCTGGAAAGTTTCATTGCCTTTGAATTCGCATACAAATAGTCGAAATCGTTAAAATTTAATACGCGCACGCGATATAAATTACGAAATGCCATATAAGGTCAGTGTTGATTGTGCTAAACCAATAAAAACCCGCCATCTAGGCAATGACATCACGAGGAATCGATTGCCGTACTTTCAAGCCGATAGGGTGCGAAGATGCCGGATATTTTAGCTTCCGAAATTGTCCGAGCGTGCGCCGACGCTGCAACAAGAAAAGGGCTAGATTATTTCCTAATTTAAAGTAATTTTTTAAATTCTTACCTTAGCTGTAAAAATGGGGTAATTCACCTTTTGGTGCGATTATTTCAATAATAATAATAATAATCTTCTCTTCCGCTCAGTAGATTTTCGTGAGTAGACTTGTTACAAGTCGACTCGAATTATTTAGACGCGCGGTAAAGTCCAGAGCCGCAGTTAAGCCTACTTGACAGGGACCGCGGAGTCGACTTGTGGCGCTTGTAGCGCGCCAAATTTTACCGACTCGAATCCTAGTCGGTGCGTGTTAGCCAATCAGATTTGAGAATTGGCCACACGTAGGCGTACCTGTCAACACTCAAGTATCGATGGCTTTTCCTATTCCCGCATCTGTTCATCACATACAGGTTTATCTCAACTGCATTAGGGAACGTGAACATTCAGGCTATAAATTTATGATATTTTGTGAGTTTTTTATTCCTGGCATCATGTACTCAATCAGAGATGCTATAAGTTATAGTCTTAGGAAGCATGAATTCGAAGAAATAAGAGGAAATCAACTCTTTTCCCTTTTGATAGTAAATCAGACAATGAAATTCCTTGGTTTTGGGAGAAACGTTCGCTCTTGAGACGATTTTAGTTGGCGTTTCCATTCACATAGTTGTCGCAATGCGTGAAAGTCTAGCAAATTCGTAACATGAGTCTTATCTCGTGTAGCAGACCTGCCAGTTCATTCTGTCAAAACAACACTTACGTTTTGCAGGGAAAGCCCATTCGGCTCCACCCCGCTGTAATTTTTCGCGCCAAGGGATGCGATTACCTGCAAGCGCGACAAGTCGACTCGCTCTCGAACTCGCCCGTATAAACCTAGTCCGTATTAACCCAGTCCGTAGTAACGCAGTCATTATACTTTAGAACAATTTTTAATGCGAGTCGATTTCTAGCAAGTCGTCAATGTACGCGACTGACAAAACAATTACGGATGCAGGAAACTGTACGTTGCAAGCCAAACCAGAAATGCAACGTCACGTTGCACAGGTAGTCATAGTAAAACAAAGAAACTACCGGCGCGCTTAGTCCAATGCAGCGGAATGAATTACAATATGAGTTATCACTTTGTGATACTATGAATCACGGTAATATAACAAGCGATCATCAAGGTGGGAGAGAAACGTATCAAGGAAATATGATACGTTAAAGTAACGTACTCCAAATACAAAACGGATATTGTGATATTGCATGTCTATTAAATATTTAGACATGGAAGAGGGGAAAACCAGCAATTACGTGGACTGACCATTTGATGAAAGACACTAGACTAACCACTCAAAAACTGAAAATTATCATGGATCATTGTGAGGATGGATAAAGCTATAGCCAAAAATGTCCGTGCTACAATCTTTGAGACCATTCCTCTCAATACTGCAAAGTTAATGTGCATTGACAAAACAAAACTTGTAAACTGTACAAGTAAAGCTATTAATACCCAAAAATTCCATTTAGTATAAAGACATTTTCTTGTCTTACAAGTTCTTACTGGGAAAATTAAGGTCGATAATTAGACGCTCGCTCGCGGGAAATTATGACTACAAATATTATAATTAGAAGGGAATTTAAGGGGGAATTAGTTTTATTTACCACTATAGATAAATTTAAAAACTAACACACATGCATTTAACGTCTAAAGATATAAATAACAATTAGCTAATGGCGGTAAAGTTCAAAATGGTGCAAGATATATTACCCAATCTTTTCGATTTAAATTGGGTTGGACTGATATAAACATAGTGTCCTCTTCATTAAAATTATCAATCGATATTCCCATAAACAAATCAAGGATGTATTCGCTATTTGAAAGTTTGCCAACACATGTAGAGATTAGAGCCCGTAGGTCTAGACTTAATTATCGGAAGGGTTACACCGTACATCAGAGTCGCCAGAACGGCAAGAGGGCAGGGCACCATCGTCGTGACCGTTTAACTGCATGACCATATGGCCGGATAACCTGAAGTTGACCACCATCACCTGCCCTGTGCATGACCCTTACTGAAAACCAACAATGTTGATAAGTATATTTCTTCTGAAAAGCCCCATATTAGGCGGGTTCATTAAATCTTAATATTATTCATCTATATAATTATAGTATATATGTTCACTAATTCATTAAATAGGCGCGGCCGGAATATACACCAATATACCTAATTATACAGGGTATCTCAGAAAAAAGGTAATCCAACTTCAGCACGCTATTGTGCGTCAATGATTTGGTAAACGAGCGTAATATTTTGATATTAAGAAAGATCAGGCTTTAGCTTTGACACGTTTTTCATCCAAAGAAATGAGCAAATACGAGCCCGATAAAAATTGTTTGTCGAAATCGCATATTTTCAGCTCTGTACCTAATTAAACTCAGTGCATAACAAAAGGAAAAGCAATTAATCACGAATGTGTCATTTTAACAATGAGTTTAGAGCTGGTTTACAAGATGTTTATAATAATTATGCATACGCAGGTATTTTATTGAAGTGAAATTCATCAACTTAAGTCCTAAAGGGAGTTAATTCTCAATAGTTTTAGACCCAATTCTCAACGGTGAAAATATGCAATTTCGACAAACAATTTTTAACGGGCTCTTATTTGCTCATTTCCCCTCCATATTGGATGAAAACGTGTTATCCAACAGCTAAAAGCGTGATCTTTACTATTATGAAAAAATTACGTTCATGCACCGAGTAATTAACGCACAATGGCATGCTAAAGTTGGTTTACCTCTCTTTTGAGACACCCCGTATATCTTGCCCAATATAATAATTATATTATTTTACAAAAGCATGCAGTTAGATATTTGCTTGCTATTATTTTTGCCGAGAGAAACCTTATATGAAACTTTGTACCATTATAAGTGGCGTAAAAATGCCAATATCTCAAAGGTTTGTGTACCCAAAAGCACTTATTAGTCTATCTAGGCAGCAAAACAGGGGCTTTATTAGCGGACTATTAATACAATGCATGCTTTCAGGCGACTCGTCATCCAGCCGTTTCCTATATTTTCCACACTGATGCTAGTGATCTTGGCTGGGGCATAACATGTGCTACGAGTCCTACTTGACAGTCTCAGAGTTTGTGGACAAATGAACAACGTACCCTACATATTAATGTAAGGGAATTGTATGTGGTTTTTATATGTTTAACAATCAATTGATTTTGAAAACACCAATCTGAAGTACACATCAAATTTGAGTTAGACAATAAAACTGCCGTTAGTTACATCAGTCATATGGGAGGCTGTAAGTCTGTTGCTTGTGATACAGTAGCTAGAGAGATTTGGAAGTGGTGCATCCCTAGAAGTATCTGGATTACCGCAATTTATATCCCGGGACACAGCAATTTAGTTGCAGATTCACTGTCTAGAAAGCATCTATCAGATCATGAATGGCAGCTTAATAAGGACATTTTTCAGCAAATCTCCACCAATTTTCCTAAACTTAGTAATGACCTCTTTGCATCTCTACTGAATGCACAGTTAGAACGGTATGCCCGTTGGTACTCAGATCCACATGCCACTATAGTGTCGATGCTTTCAGTGTATCATGGGAAAATGAATATTTTTATGCATTCCCTCCTTTTAGTCTTATTCCGAAATGTCTGGAAAAAATCTCCCACGATCAAGCAGAGGGTGTTTTAGTGGTTCTTGCATGGCCCACTCACACCTGGCACCCCATTCTTCTACAGATGTTGACTCGACAACCTAAGTTGTTGCTATGGACCCCACAAGTGGAGCTTTTGACAAACCCATTAGGCAAAGTCCACCGCATGAAAGGCAAACAGAAGCTGATGGCCTGTCCATTGTCCGGCAGCATTACCAAATCCAGGGCCTTTCTGGACAAGTTACCAGTGTACTCCTCAATTCATGGCGACCTTCTAGGCTTCTAAGCAAAAACAGTATGCGATTTATCTTAAAATTGGAACCTATTCTGTCGTGGAAGGAAAATTCCTTCAAATTCTCCCACTTAAATCACGTTTTGGATTTCTTGTACACACAACTTCACTTATCATACTCTAGTATTAACATTGCCAGATCTGCTTTATCATGTATAGTTTCTATTGATAACTATCCAGTCGGAAAACACCCATTGGTTTGTCAAATTTCCTAAAAGGGACATTTGAAAGGAGGCCACCCTCGAACAAGCATTATGCTATCTGGGACTATGTCAAAACAGCTCTAGCTTATCTGAAAACATTTATTCCTAGTAGTAGTTTAACGCCCGTATTCTAAAAGCTCACTCACACTCACACTCATTGAGTGAAAGATCACAAGCTCCTCATAACCATTCCATGACGGTATTTTCACTCGGCTGAGAGCTTGATTTTGCGTATTCTACCCAAAATCTTATCATTGATTAAAAGAGGACTCTATCATTGATCTTCAGGAACATGACTGCTGTGTCATACTCAGTGGGTGTAAGTGTGAGTGCGCTTTTAGAATACGGGCGTAAGTCTCAAAGAACTTACAGTGGTCGCAAGTTAGCTATGTTACTGGCTTTAGTGAGTATTCAGCGGAAACAAACATTGGTACACCTCAATAATTAATATTAAACTACAATCTACATGATACCTCAATTCTATTTATTTACTTCCAAATACAAGACTACTACATAATTATGATTAAAAGTGTGACCTAACGGATTGAGTATTTTACTTCGGAGTCCATGCCTGGTGTTACTCCTGCAGATTTTGCTCTGTCTAACGCCAGACAATTTTTTGGCAGTAAAATTAAAGCCCTATAGAATATAGTCAGAATTAGTAAATATATCACGTCTACATGTCTCCAGATTCATGAAGAATGTTTATAGGAACAAATACAACTGACTCCCACGTTCTAAATCTTGACTATATTCTTGAGTACCGGATGCATATGTATATGAATGTAAACTGTACAAGTAAAGCTGTTAAAACCCAAAAATTCCATTTAGTATAAAGACATTTTCTTGTCTTACAAGGTCTTACTGGGAAAATTAAGGTCGATAATTAGACGCTCGCTCGCGGGAAATTATGACTACAAATATTATAATTACTACGGAATTTAAGGGGGAATTAGTTTTATTTACCACTATAGATAAATTTAAAAACTAACAACACACATGCATTAAACGTCTAAAGATATAAATAACAATTAGCTAATGGCGGTAAAGTTCAAAATGGTGCTAGATATATTACCCAATCGTTTCGATTTAAATTGGGTTGGACTGATATAAACACAGGGTCCTCTTCATTAAAATTATCAATCGATATTCCCATAAACAAATCAAGGATGTATTCGCTATTTGAAAGTTTGCCAACACATGTAGAGATTAGAGCCCGTAAGTCTAGACTTAATTATCGGAAGGGTTACACCGTACTTCAGAGTCGCCAGAACGACAAGAGGGCAGGGCACCATCGTCGTGACCGTTTAACTGCATGACCATATGGCCGGATAACCTGAAGTTGACCACCATCAGCTGCCCTGTGCATGACCCTTACTGAAAACCAACAATGTTGATAAGTATATTTCTTCTGAAAAGTCCCATATTGGGCGGGTTCATTAAATCTTAATACTAGAAATACATGCATGCAGAATCCCCTCGCCCATTTGAACCAAACAATTTACTCCCCAAAAGTTATTTTAACATGAAGTACTGAGTCGACGAATGTAACCATGGTAACACGCAACATTGTTATTTTTTATATTTTAATTTGTACAAATATTATTTTGTTTTTAACTATAAAATTATCAATTGCCCAACTATATAAAGTGGGTATGCTATTATGTACTCTTTTAGCTTTGATTTACTGTAACATTCAATCTTAGACGTTCATAAAACGTTTCAAAATTTTCAAAATACTTCAACTGCTTTTCGAGGAGTATTTTTATACTTCGCACTTGCTTTTGCAATGAAGTTTTTGAGATTTAATTGTTGTTTTTATTTTTCTATAACATATTTTAATCAATACTAAAATAGTCTTAATTAAAGATCAGTCAATGTTGTATTGACCACACAGAATGATCTACACATTTTCAAATTCACAAACTACACTGCATGCTATGTTAAATAATCGGCAAAGCAAGCATGCAAAATAGACACTTGCCTGTTTAAAACGCTCCTTTTTCGGTCTTTCGACTGTTTTTCCTCTTGTTAATTTGTCCTCTAAATAATTTTCATTTATTTTGTTTGGGAGACTTAACATATAAACTTACTTACATAGAGACTTACTTATAAAATGAGTGCAAAACTTTTTTGAAAAAAGTTTGCAAAGTCGAAGTTTTCACTCGGCTTGAACTTGCGCATGCGCATAACTTACGAAAAGGTCGAGTCCATGAGAAAAAAAAATGGCGGACGACTTTGCATTCCACAATGTTTTCACATACCCGGGTGTAAATCTCCGAGCGGAATTAGTACCCTCGCACGGCGCTTCGCGCCGGCTCGGGGATTATTCATCTATATAATTATAGTATATATGTTCACTAATTCATTAAATAGGCGCGGCCGGAATATATACCTAATTATACAGGGTGTCTCAAAAAAAAGGTAATCCAACTTCAGCACGCTATTGTGCGTCAATGATTTGGTAAACGAGCGTAATATTTTGATATTAATAAAGATCAGGCTTTTAGCTGTTGAATGACACGTTTTTCATCCAATGAAATGAGCAAATACGAGCCCGATAAAAATTGTTTGTCGAAATCGCATATTTTCAGCTCTGTGCCTAATTAAACTCAGTGCATAACAAAAGGAAAAGCAATTAATCACGAATGTGCCATTTTAACAATGAGTTTAGAGCTGGTTTACAAGATGTTTATAATAATTATGCATACGCAGGTATTTTATTGAAGTGAAATTCATCAACTTAAGTCCTAAAGGGAGTTAATTTTCAATAGTTTTAGACCCAATTCTCAACGGTGAAAATATGCAATTTCGACAAACAATTTTTAACGGGCTCTTATTTGCCATTTCTCCTCCAAATTGGATGAAAAACGTGTCATCCAACAGCTAAATGCGTGATCTTTATGATTATGAAAAAATTACGATCATGCACGGAGTAATTAACGCACAATGGCATGCTAAATTTGGATTACCTCTCTTTTTGAGACACCCCGTATATCTTGCCCAATATAATAATTATATTATTTTACAAAACCATGCAGTTAGACATTTGCTTGCTATAATATTTGCCGAGAGAAACCTTATATGAAACATTGTACCATTATAAGTGGCGCGAAAATGCCAATACCTAAAAGGTATGTGTACCCAAAATACTGTACGTACACCTGCCTCATGGATAAAACTTGCCTCATACATACTAACCGGAAACACTATTTGTGAAATTAATTGTAATCATGATAAAGCAATTCTTCAGCACATTTTTGTGCGGAAGTTCAAGACAACTACATGTATTAGCCCACGCATATTTCCCCACAAAAAGTGCATTTGTCTCATGTAAGCTAAAGGATGTGTTCGAAAATTATAGACACTATAGGACGTCATAGAAGTGTTACACAAGTTGATCTTTTGTGGTTTTTGTGGTATAGTTCCGTCTATATTTACCCATGAGCCTTACAATAAAAGCCCGCCGCATTTGCTAGGAAGCATGCAGAATAGAACGAGCTTGCTTAAAGTAAAGGTTAGAAAAAGTTAAAACATCAGTGATAATTTTACCAGTAACAGCATATATATACTTGAACAATCATTAAATAGATCTTCAATCAAGGAAACTATTCGAAAATAGAAAAAATAGAAATGGGTAAGTGGAGAAAATTTTATAGATACTTTGGGGAAAGAAATTGGAAGGTAAAGCAGACAAAATAAAGCAAGACTAACAATTCAATACCAATGCTAGCCTATATATGGTGGGTTTCGGTAAGCGTTGCAGGACAGCAGACTATAGTGATGGTCGACTTCGGAAATGTAACAACTTATATATTGGAGCAAGCACATTAAACTACTTGTGTATATGTCTGTCCACTTAGATTATGCAAACTTTACGTAATTTCTATTGTGTATGCCGTATAAGATTGACTAGTTTGTTTAATACACCAAGTTGTTTTGAGGGTGTTCGTAGCACTGTGCTATAGGTTGCTTATATTTGCAGGTAAGAATTTATTTGGGGTTTGATTTTTAATTGTATGAATTAAGGCTGTGTTTCGATAACATAATTTCAATACACCTTTAATTCTCACTGCGTCATGCGTTAACAAATTGTTTCCATACAAACTTAGTGTTACGAGAAACACATCTTTTAAGTTTCACTGTGAAGTATTTGTTTTTAGGTATATACAGGGTGTATCAAAAAAACTGCAAATACCATAATTTGTATGCACGAGATCATACATTAGAATTTCAATGGCTGTGCAAATAATTACGCTTCTGGGATTTGAAAATACGTTGTACTTCAATTTGTTTGTTAGACACAATTTGCTTTGCCTACGGTCGATCATGTTTACTAACGCTCCCTAACCATTGTGTTTTGCGTACCCTAGGGTTATGTGCTTTTCCAGTAAACACGATTTTAGACGGAAGTTGAGTTTGCTCGTATACGTTTAAAACAAGAAATTCTCTTAGTTCTGTTCTTAACTGAGCCATTCGTAATCGAACTCATAAGTTTAATTCACTTTGTGTGCTTGTTTTGATACCCCTGGTAAACGTATTTTCAAATCCCAGAAGCGTAATTATTTGCACAGCCATTGAAATTCTAATGTATGATCTCGTGCATACAAATTATGGTATTTGCAGTTTTTTTGATACACCCTGTATACAATACAACCTACGCTTGTTTGATGCGAAAATCAGCAGGGCGTGTGATTCTTGCAATATACAGGGTGTATCAAAAAAACTGCAAATACCATAATTTGTATGCACGAGATCATACATTAGAATTTCAATGGCTGTGCAAATAATTACGCTTCTGGGATTTGAAAATACGTTTCCCAGGGGTATCAAAACAAGCACACAAAGTGAATTAAACTTATGAGTTCGATTACGAATGGCTCAGTTTACGAATGACTGCTGTCGAGTTTTGAGTTTGGGCGTACTTTAAAACAAGAAATACTCTTTGCTCTGTTGTTAGCTGAGCCATTCGTAATCGAACTAATTTTAATTCACTTTGTGTGCTTATTTTGATAGTACTGCACGTGGAAACGTATTTTCAAATCCCAGAAGCGTAATTATTTGCACAGCCATTGAAATTCTAATGTATGATCTCGTGCATACAAATTATGGTATTTGCAGTTTTTTTGATACACCCTGTACAATTGTCTGATTCTAATAATTTCAATCGCATGTGGGAAGCAATATTTCATAAACGAGTGCGAGTGTTTTACCAGGGTTTCCAAACACGCGAGAACAATTGAATTCACGAGGCTGTTCACCAAGCGATTTTTATAATTGCTTTCGAGAGTTTGTAAAACACGAAAGGCAATGAAACACGAGGCCGGTACGGCCGAGTGGTTTTTGTTGTCTTGAGTGTTTTACAAGCACGGTTTTCTCCTGTTGTAACACTGAAGGGAGGGAATGTTATAGGATTTCGATCATGGTACAGTACGTGACACATGATAGATGACCAAGACACCTGCTGAGACTTGCTTTTCCTACCTTATAGATTTTGGCAATATCGTGAGCTTCAAATATACAATTGGATTATACTTTGTGATGACTTTAGTTTTACAAGGCTCTGTTAACTGTGTTTATTTTGATCCTTTTGGTTTTGATGGTTACAGTAAGTGGAGTTAATTTAAATAATATGATTACATTATTTAACATAAACTAAATATATTTGCACTGGATAGCTCTATCAGTCGTAAACTGTTCTCTCTAGAGATCCAGTATAAGGACTATTTCTTATAATAGTCCAGTCTTTGTTACTACAGCAGGAAACCTAAGCTAACCTAATTTTAACTATATACTGGATAGCTCTATCAGGTCTCCATTGTTTCGATAGAGGTCCAGTAAGGATCATCTCTTATTAGTATAAACCTACTAGTAGGCCATTACAAATCCTGCGTTCTGATTAATATTGGTTCCCTACTAGAGGGTCACCAGGCATTAGCCTATATAAACTAGTAGCGAAGAGGAGGTGAAAAACGTGTTCTTCAAAAATATTCTTTTTATTCTGGAATAAATACTAACAAACAATCTTGGAAACTGCTTCCAAAAAAAGGTAAAATTTTCACGTTTTACTGGTAGTTTTACAGTTTTAACATGAAAGTGGCTGGCGAATTTATCAATTTGGACAGACATTTGAGAAAAATAGTAACCGGAAAACACAATCGTTTTAAGTAATTTAACTGTATTTTCTTGGTCTGTAAACCATTTTCTTGATTTAGGAATATTTTTATCCATTTAGCTATAAAATGTCAAGGTATTTTTTCGGTTTAATGATATATTTTATGTGCTTCGAGATTTCCCGCCATATTGTTTACAGTTTGAAAATATGTAACGATTTGGCCTTTTAAGCCTTTTTTCTTTCTTCTTATTAGCCAAATATGACTTGAAACTTTCCTTCGATTATGGTGTGATTTTTTTTAATATCACAAGTCGTATATTTTTAGTGAATTTTCACTTTGGCGTTCGCCGTTTTATTAAGAAGAAGCCGGTGCGAAAGTCGAAGGAAGCCATCTAAATGCTCATGAACGCTTTTAAATTTCGATAAAAATGTCCGTTTTTAATCCTGAAGCTTGAAATATACTCGTGGGTTTATACTAATACAATTTGAAAACTCGGCCTAGTTGTCGAACTCGGCTTCGTTGAGTACCTGGAGAAAACCTGCGGTGTTTGGGAGAGCGTTCCAAACTGAAAAAAAACTACTTCTGTCCGATATGCGACTGAGGTGAAATTATAATCAGATAACTACTTAATGCGGGAATCGAGCTCCGTTCAGAGGTGAAAGGAACATGCACTAACCGAATCTTTAATTTTCAGTACCAGCTGAAGAGGTAGTGTCAATTTATGGGGACAACTTTGAGACTCCTGAAGCACGAGAATCCTACTTTATTAAAGTACATCGCTGTGTTGTAGTTGGTTATCCGGCAGATGTCCCATGCTGGCCCCTCCCAGCAACACAGAATGAGATAGAAATTGTTGTACCAGATATGAACGACGCAAAAAAGTTCTATAAATATGTAGTGTATAATTACACGTCTTGTAAATGTGGTAGCGATAAAAAACCAATGCTGCACAAGAATCTTAATTCTAACCAAAGTAAGTTGTCCAATGAATGAAAGAATGAATGAATTTAGTTGTTGTTGGTGCCACAGTTGTTAGTGCCTGTGCCTGTTCTGTGACTGGGATTCAATTCCTGAAACACTTGCACTATTATGCAGTTGTATATATTATGATATATTAATTAACCCTATCCAGAGGGGGGGGAGGGGCGGAAAATGCCCGCTCTGATTTTAAATGTAAACCTAAATATGTATGGGCTTTATGTGTGGAAAATTTGGTGAAAAAATATTTGACCAAAAAAGTTACACCGTAGTCATGAACACCACCCAACACTATAAATTTCAGCAGACCGTTTTTCTTATGTTTTCTTACCAATTATATTTTCTGTTGCCCTTCAAAACTTACAAACATGTACAAAAAGTGTTTTAACAATTCTGATTAATAGTTTATAAGTATAAGGTACTGGTGTATTATGGGTAATCCAAGATCGCGGCGTCCGTGAAAGATTCAAAGATTGAAGATTATAAGTGAAAAAGATGGCTAGCCGCCATTTCAGCACTGAAAATGTTAATATTAGGAATTGTTTTTCTCGACTGTAACGATGAGAACAATGATTTGGAAGAGCTACACTCTTCCGATTGTTAAGATCAGTTCTGCAGTTGTAATTTTTAATTACATTATAATAGGTACAATAAAAGTAAGCATTTTTTAATAAGGAGAAACTATTATTTCTATATACTACCTTTTTTATGTTAACAAAACAGCCAAAAATTACAATAGAAAAATAATTTTGGAAATTCTAAAAATCCGGGATTTTTGCAATCAAAAACGTCGTAATGACGCCATAATTTGCTGCCATGACAACATAAGTGTATCACATACTTGAACAAGGTATACCATCCACCTGTAAAAGTTTCCTGGGAATACACCAAATGGTTCAGGAGATATTGACTGCCCAACCACCCAGTTGCAAAATACCGAAAAAAGTCCAGTGTGGATAGTCATGTTAATCATAATTTTGCCTTAGTTAGATGTGCTGAGTGCTTCAAGTTTGACTCTATGCTAAACACAGCAGAATTTGTCCGGGTACTCTGGTTTCGTCTTGTAACAACACTGGACTAGAAATCGATAACCTTTACTGGATTTTAAGAGAGAAGAGTTTAGCTAACTGATAGAGCTATCCAGTATAAATAAAGTTAGTTTAGTTTAGGTTTTCTCCTGTCGTAACACTGAAAAGTAATATTTCATGACCACAGCTTGGCAATTTAGAACTGATATCTAGGAAAGTTAAAGTTTGGTATATATTAAACCTGACAAACAATCTTATTATTTTCTAGTCAGTGAAACTGAATTTAAGACAAAACTACCCAACAATCCAGTGAACCAGAGAAGCTGCAAACAATCATTCTGTAGCAAGCCTCAACCGCGCTATATGATGCATCCTAGGGGAATGGAAGCCAGAGCTAAGGAGAGGCTTATACTCTTCAAACAATGCTTGCCTGGGTGTAGCCCAACCACGAAGAATAAGTTCATGAAAACAACAATGAATCATGGTGGAACACACGACTTACACTTCAAAACCGACGAGGCTTGCACACCGTATGATATATACATGCAGGCAACCCAACGACCAGGTGCAGGGAATTTAATGGTGAATCCAAGAATAACATTGCCACAAAGTTTAAAGAAAACAAATCGGCCATCACTATCGACTGAAGAGACACACGATACAGGTAAAACCATGTTTTATTGCAGCTCAACATTACATAGGCTTTTTATATAGCTCTTTTTTAGTATCTGTCGCAGAGTAAATCATCATTGTAGTTACAATGGACCTATCGCATGCGAGAAAAGAGTGCTTCCAGTTTGACTGTATCGAACACCGCAGGTTTTATCCGGGTACTCAAGTTTCCTTCTGTAGTAAAATTGGACCAATAAGAAGAACAGTTTAGAACTGATAGAGCTATCCTGTGTATAAGTTAGTCTATAGTTTCGTTTATATAATTGCACTATTACCTAATTAAAAACAAAGCTCAACAAATTCTTAACAAAATTGTAAAATATTTTTCAATTTCATTTCAGAACAAAAAACGGTAATTTACATTGCTTCACCACAAGTGTTCCTGGCCGCTCTGATCCTCTCTGTGATATTGGTCTCCATACTAATTGTCGATTTCAATCTATATCATCGCAAAAAGGGACTGCTCTATACTGCGCTGAACTGTAGAAAGGACACGAAAGACAAAGCTTGTCCTGACTGCGTAGACAGACAGCAGAAAGTCATTGAAATAGTTTAAAATGGTTAATGGTTAAAGTATGCATTCTAATTCTCTCAACAAAGGGCCAAAGGAAACCATCGTCCCACTGGACAATGAGTATGGCCCATGTGGGAGATAAATAGAGAGTGAAAGATATCGAATAGAAATAAATGGGTATAGTGAAACCGTCACGTCCTTGGGATAATGGATATGCCCGGAGATAGGAAGAAACGAGCGAGAGAACAGAGAAGTACAACTGTACGAAAGTACCACGGGATTAATACGAGAGGAAAATAAATTGTAAGGTGGAAAGTGTGTGGGTGCTGCTAAGTTTCTTAGCTAAGTCTCTTCCAAGGCCCTTAAGTCCCCTTTAGAATGGTAAACAAAGTTAAGGCAAATAATGCTTGGAATGGATATTGGCTTTGATTTGCTTATTTGACCCCAATAATTGCATAAAATGGAAGTATATGAAAGAAAGAATGGAATGTGTGTGCATGGGTATAAAAGCTGACATGTCAGCACTCCCCCGCTCACATGTCGTTTCAAGCTGAAAAACTATCATGCCTTGAAATATGAGTAAAAGCGCGTGTGTATGTGCAGAAAGAATGGAAAGTAAAATTAGAGAGGTTAAGTTTCTTGTAAGCTAAAATTTTCCTTTAATATGCTTTGTATATTGTTAAGAATTATATAATGGTTATGAACTCACGTATAATTGAGTTTTAAATAATTCATAGAACGTTAGCCATTTTATCTCTCATCTAATTGCGACTGTTTAATTAACCTAAATATGATCGTTAATACATAGTTAATTAATGATACTTCAGTTATAGCAATACAATTATTGTCTAATAATGGCCTATAGAATTAATACCATGCATGTATTTACGTGTATTCAATTAGAAACGTTTTAATTAATACCATATCAATGGACCATTCCCCTATTAGACTAACTTTTGAACTAGGAAATTGGATCAGTATCACCGCTATCAGTATTTTTCACATTTTACAACATTTCGCAACCAAACTTTGCAATTTTACTAAACTTAGGATGCTCTTTCCAGCTGTTCTGATACAATTTCCTAGTTCAAAGTTAGTTTAAAAGGAGAATGGTCCATTCTCATGGTGATAATCACTGCGATTTCCATAGAAACCTTTACACTACTAATACACCCTATCTTGTAGATTTTAGCACAGTTTAAACCCGGTCCAAGAACGCACAAATACATCACTGGTTAAACATTAAGATATACTTATGAATAAAATGTAAACATTTTATACCAATGTGTTTCTTTTTTGTGTATCGAGTTTCCCATTTTCAACTGAATAAAATGTTGTTTTGTAAATGTTGGTTATTCTGAAACACTTTTAAGACAAAGGTAGGGATTGCTTATCCATCTTGTTCTCGCTGCTGAATGCTGAATTCAAAGGACGCAGCTTAAATGTGACCAAGTCTTAATATGGTGCTTCTTGCTGCGCCACAATACGACCCATGTCTGAAGGTGTAAGGGTTTGATTTTTGTGAGGTAGGAATCCCGGAGCCACGGAGAAAAATACTCGAAGCACGAGAGAGAACAAAGCATAACTCTAGTTACACGAGTTTTCAAATACATCAAATCAGAGTAGAGTTTACACATCAAACCCTAAAGAAGGTCATTATAGCAAGTTTATATGCATATAAATTATTTCCTAACGCGCACTTATGCATACAAGTGTTCAAAAATTTCAACAGAAAAGAATCGCATTATTTTTTCGCTGTCACAACAGTTACTGTCGGTTGAAGTTGACCATCATTATAACGCTCAATGAGACCCATCTATTTTCAAATTTTTCGCAGTAGAGGTCACGTTAACCATGATCTGATCACATTAAAAACACCGGTACCTGACGTTTAACTTCCGAGTTCTTCCGAATTAATTATGAAAATTTCTTGAGTAATAATGAATAATTTAAACTCTTGTCGTTGTCAGATTACAGCTTTTGGTATTTTACACTGTTCACAGTCGACTTCTATGGGCGCCAAAAATGACAAAATAAAAATGGTTCGTGATATAAAGTATCTTTCAAATTTACCCCTCTGATGTAAGATATGATACACGAGGCAGCTCGTGATATAAAGTATAACTTTTACACATCAATATATAAGATATAACCTAAGTGACACAATATACAAAGTATAACATAACTGTCTGCAATATAGGTTATAGAAATAGACTGGGGCGAGTTATAATTATTCATGTGCTTCCATTTTAAAATCATTTCCACCTTTGAATTTAATCAGGAAAATTAATCAGGAATAAATTAACGAAATTTTCTGCTTTAACGCGGGAAACGTCGCGCGGGAAATCTAGCTCAAAAATATGGCGAACGAACCTGAACCCAACATAAATACATTTCTTGAGAATATTCCTAGTCTTATATCTGAGGCTCATAGGCAAAATTTTGTGATAATATCAATGTTTTCGAGTTCATGCAGCGGCGAATTGAAAGTAATCTTCAAGTTTTGAATATATTGTATGATCGATGTCAAGGTGGATTATATGACAGGCCACTGCAAGAAAACATTGGTACATTGGTCTCAAAATTGCAGGAATTGCTCAATGATTACGAACAACAGTGGATCGAAAATGATGATTCGTCGCACTTTACTTGCCCTGTTGAAGACGGAAAGAAGATCGTAGAGGAAGAGGAAGATACGTTGTTCCTGAGAGAAGCTTAACTTGTTTATTCCAAATACATGGCAAGTGGGGACAAGTTGCAAGAGATTTGGGAGTAAGTTACAGAACGTTACTTCGGAGACGTCATGAATACGGTTTGACAGTTAGTGATACCCGAGGGCCACGAACAACTTACACCAATATATCTAATGTTGTTAGAGATGTCCTTGAAATCTTACCAAATGCCGGTGAAACTTTTGCTCTTGGTGCGCTGAGACAAAGAGGGATCCACGTACAACGATGGAGAGTGCGTGATGCTATAGACCACTATCCCAAGTGCAGTCGTGCGAAACATTGGCTATAAAACAAAGATATCCCATTAAGTCGGGATCAGTTTGTTAAACGCTCTGCCCGGAAGGTAGCTCAGTCAAGACAGAAGAAGCTCAAGTACCAAATGATGTTCAAGTCTTTCCAGCCTACCCAACCAAAGTTGAAAATCAAATCATTGAACAAGTGGCACACAACCAAGTCCAAGCGCCAGCTGAATACTATTGGCATTGCCCCTGCATGTTGAGGTCTGTACTTTGTTTTACGCAAAAATCGTAATCTCTTTGTTCCTCGGTTGGGGCCGAACGAGTTGGTTGTTTTAGCACCAGCTTTTTGTGAGATTTTATGACCTATCGTAATGATTGTAAAGATGAAATGGGTCGTGGCCCTTTCAGGAAATGGTCAGCTAAGCCTAAGCATGCAAAGTATTCTGTAGGCTAGGCGAGTGTAGCAAGCGTGGTAAATAAGACTCATCGGACGTGTCGCTTCATTTCCCACGGCACATGCCACATATACTGTACATACTTGCGGTAGCCAAGCGTAACGTCTAGCCTGGTTCAACTCATAGTCATAGACGCTTTAAATTTAGGCTTTGCATCGGTTTAGCTTTCATGAATTAGGCCTTTTATCTTTTACGTGGGGAGGTGTACATTGACATGGCGGTTTCAAAATCTGGTTGGGGCCAGAGAGACAGAATCGTCTATTACTGTATTCACTGAATTTGGTCGGGGCCAGACCAACGCCGATTTTCAATTGTTTTATTCCAACGCTAATTGTGTCTTGGTTGATGCCAATGCTTATGAGGAGTACAGAAGGAAATTTCCCACCGTTTTGAACTGCTTTCCATCGAGGTTAACACTTGTTTATATACTCAAAGAGAATGCTTTGATAAACGGCGTTGTATTTAACCGTCGCATCATGTCACACTGAATTACTTTTGAGTTTGGCCTATTACTATATGCTTTATTATTGACTTGGTAGGTGCCGAGAAGTCAATTTAGAACATGGAATATTCTATTCCGAGGTATTGGTCGAGCGGTCGCTGCCATTCTCATTGTGTTGGCATGTTTCTCTCACAACTAATTGATCTACGGGTCGGGGCCATTACCAGCCGTGCTAAGCATGTCCATGCACAGACTTTCGACGTATTGGTTTAGACCAACTTTCATTCGCACTTTGATAATAGGTTTACGGCTACCTCGTATTGATTGCGGCCAATCTTAAAATGTGTTTAAAAATGACGATTCAGGGCTTTTTTATATTGACTAGGCAAAATTTCCAACGTTTGCTTTGAATATAGTAAATATACACCGGTTTCTGTATTGGTTGGGGCCAATTCGCAAGTGCGTTGGACTATTTGTTTTATACCGAAATTTACAAGTGTGTTAAATTAAAGTGTTAATCCGTGATCAATTCACAGCTACTAATCTATGTATTGGTTGGGGCCAATGTACCAGCGCGGTGAACAGTTATATAAACTCACAACGTCACCGTTTATGTATTGGTTGGGGCCAATTTACACGTTGTTTGAATAGTCAGTTCACAGCTATTGATGTATGTATTGGTTGGGGCCAATTTACAAGTACTGTGAACGGTTAAATTAAAAATGTCACGGTTTATGTATTGATTGGTTGGGGCCAATTTACACGTTGTTTGAATGGTCAATTCACAGCTACTAATGTATGTATTGGTTGGGGCCAATTTACAAGTTGTTTAAATAGTCAATTCACAGCTATTAAAGTATGTATTGGTCGGGGCCAATTTAAAAGTACCACGAACAGCTAAACTAAAAACGTCAAGGTTTATGTATTGGTTGGGGCCAATTTACAAGTTGTTTGAATAGTCAATTCACAGCTACTAATGTATGTATTGGTCGGGGCCAATTTAAAAGTACTTCGAACAGCTAAACGAAAAACGTCACGGTCTATACACTGGTTGGGGCCAATTTACACGTTCTTTGAATAGTCAATTCACAGCTATTAATTTATTTATTGGCTGGGGCCAATATACAATTGTGTTTCAATATTAATTAACTCACACCGTTTAATTTTATTGATGTTATTGTTGGAATACTATATAGTATATTGATAAGAATGCTATGCCCAACCATTGTTGGAACTAGGTGCGGGCGTCTAATGCCTTTTATGCCCCTAGGGGCTGCCTAGAACCGACAATGGAGTGTGCGATCGATTATTTCACTCGAATGATTATTTCACTAATGTATAATCCCATCTTATCCCTTTTGACATTAAGACACCCAAACAGAGTGATCAATGGTGTGATTAACAGAGCTAGCTCGCCCACTACTTTTGTCAGCTCTAGGCCTTCTCAGTGTATGGTGTCAAGTGGCCAGGGTAGCGGGATGCAATCGCCCGCGATCCATTATCATTTTTCTCCGCGGCACTCGATAACCATTGTCAGGAAACGCAACGTTGTTCCTTTAGGCCTTTAAAAACTCAGTTGCGTGACAGGACCATTATTCAACCTTTTCCCCCTGCATGTCAATACCCGAATAGCCCGTACTGTGGAAAATGCCAGCATCGGCTTGATTTTCCCCCTTCTGCATCACCTCGTTGAGAGGGATAGTTTTGGGAAGGGGAGTAAGTTTCGAGATAATTAAGAGAAGAGTTTTGGGATTGGGTTTGAGTTGCGGGTAATGTTGGGATAGGGATTGAGTTACGGGTAATGTTGGGTTAGGGTATAGGCGGTGCCCTATTACACGGAGATTACCTGGTTAGATATGAAGGAGGTGTTTCCCGGCGACAGGGCTCGCATTTGAGCCAATGGGAGCTGGAGGGCAGTTGGAATAGATTACTATCCCAAGTGCAGTCATGCGTAACATTGGCTATAAAACAATGATATCCCATTAAGTCAGGATCAGTTTGTTAAACGAGGCGCCCGGGCGTGTAGGTAGGAAAGCCTAGCCATTTGGCCATTGGGGCTGGTATATGAAATAACTTATTTCCTGTGTGATTGTATATATTTGGGCCGAAAGCCTAAATAGTGCACTTATCTACGCAGTTGAGGAGGAATAGTATATTGCAAATAATTTTGTGTATGACAGGTCTGGTTGACGGTATTTCGTCGTTTTTCCCACCTCCTCCCAAAATAGACCGTTCACTGTCTGGCTCTCGGCTCACGGGCCTGCATTTCCCAAAACCCTGCCTTTTGAGCCAATGGGAGCAGGAGGGCAGTTGGAATAGATTACTTTCATAATTCAGATGAGTTTAAATATTTTTTATGTGGCATTTTGATAAGCCTAATTGATCTGTTAAAATTAATAATTATTTTCAATTTCATGCACAGAAACGAGGTTGGTAAGGCTTATTAATATGCACATAAAATAATATTTAAACTCTTCGTCTGAATTATGAAAGCATCTATGCCATGTCGACTTTCTAACTCGCGCAAATTGAGACGTAGTGTTGCAATCATTCGACGCTTACAATGTCCCAATGCTTCATGGTAGGAATTCTGGTACTAACTTACTAAAATACTACCCAAACTCGAGTACATGTACTACAAGATTTTCTTTCCAATGGTTGCTGTCCAAATGCACATGGCAAAGTGTGTTTGTGAAATAAAACCGTTGAACTAAAAATGTTGAATATATTTAATTCATTTTAATAGGTACATTGACGGACTACAGTCTGGCTATAGTAGATAAATAATCTATTTGAGATGTTCACTAAATAACGTTTCTACTGTGCTCAATTTATTTTCTGCAGTGCTGTCTAGCGATTTGGATTGCCATCACGGTTCAAAAGTGATTTAGATGGAGAATTGTCGGGATGTGATGACATCATGCGTCAGAAAATAGTTCCGGCCGATAGAGCCGGCATAAAGAAGTTAATAATTTTTCAAACACTTCTATCAACAAATGATCAGTGGGAAACTACATCCTAGTTTCGAGCACAAGCCGATGAAGGATCATGAATAGAAACATCGTCGACACGAAAGTAAAACCTACCTATAGTTTCAAAACTTGTATTGACGCAATCACTTAGACTCACTGCTCACATATAGGAAAATGATAAAACAATGGTTATTAAGTATGTATGAATACATGAATATACTATCATTGTGATATGATGGACCATTTATACATTTATACCATTTATACATTTATACATTTATACATTTATACATTTATACATTTAGTTACATTTATACATTTTATACATTTACATTTATACATTTATAGATTTATACATTTCTACATTTCTACATTTATACAGTTATACATTTATACATTTATACATTTATACATTTATACATATAATTATAGTCTTCATAAATATGTGGTTGGAAATCCTGTCAAATATCAATTGGAAATAGCCCTCGTGATACAATTAACATACACACCTATTGCATATTTTACAGTAATATAAATAATGTTTTATGCTTGCACAACTTAATTATTAAGCCCCACTGAGACCCATCAATTTGTTAGTTGTTCAAACACTGACACACTATATGGTGCTAAGGCATAGATATTAGGATCTAGTGACCAAGTACCTTCCAAATGGTTATCACTGTAGCACTTAGACTATAAGTCTCACTGTAGACTATAAGTCTCCTGGTCCCGACAATATCCCATCTATTATTCTGTAAAGGAATATTTCTGTTTTATCTATCATCATCATTGGCCGACTTGTATAATAAGTATTTTTGCCACAGCCGGGCAATATTAATTACCATTAGAATGGGAAGCTATGGCAAATATAGCACCAATCCATTAAAAGGATCAAAATCTAAAAGAGAAAACTACAGACAAGTTTTCTCTAACGTCTATAATATCAAAGATGGGAGAAAGAATTGTTAGAGAAAGATTGGTTAAATTCTGGACAGAAGATAGTGCAAATTCTTTAATCAAAACCAATTTATGGATATTTGAAAGGCAGATCCACTGTATCCCGCCAATTACTATTGTGCTATCACAACTGGGTAAAGTCAAGAAACAGCAATCATTCAACTGATGTTGCATTGTCTGGACTTTTGCAAAGCGTTTGACAGTGCCCCACATGAACGTTTAATAAAAAAGCCAAAACAATATGGGGTGGTAGCACGTTACTATTATGATTTGCTGAAACTTTCTCACAAATCGAAAGCAAAGTGGTAGTGGTTAGAGGCTCATTCAAGCTGGTCGCAAGTGAAATCTGGAGTACCACAGGGACATTCTGGCCCAGTCTCAAATTTATATAAATGACTTGCCTGATGGAATAAAGTCCTATAAAAGCTTTTGCAGATGATACAAAAAGTATACTGAGAATTATTTGATATTGAGAAGATACCTAAATTCTCCAACCAGACCTGAATCGAATGAGCATTGGGCTGATTCGGCAATTGAGTTTAATCAGAAAAAATGTGAAGTCATGAGGATTACGTATCGCGCGATTCTTCGTAACCGGTATAATTTTCTGAAAACCAATATAAAGTCGTTAATCAATTTAAAGATCTGGGTATAACAATGTCAAGTAACTTAGCATGGAGGAACATGAATACTCAGGAAAAAGCAAACTGATTACTGGGCTTGATTAAGAGAACAGTCGGTACGTCAAATATATAGAAATATTTTCGATGTTAAATAAAACATTGGTGAGACCAGTATTTGAGTTAATGCAATACCGTTATCATCTTATTTGGTTAAAGAGCATTGAGGCAATAGAGAAAATCTGAAAGAAGAGGATACAGAATTGCGTTGAAACAAACGGGAGAGATGTCGTACGAAGATAGATGCAAATTACTAAAATGGGACACGCTGAAAAGGAGAGAGTATTTCTTGTTGGAATGCTATAAAGACGATTTTGACCTTAATAATTGCTTTCGACGAAGTATTGGAATACAAACATACAACAAAGACATATGTAATCACGATTGCACACTATATTTTAAACTATCCGGGCTGAATTGTTATAAATACCCTTTTATTAAGATAATAAATCCGTGGAATAACTTGCCTAGAGCAGTTGTTCATGCGGACAATTTTTTGCGCAGTTTAAGAGCAAACTTAAATTACATAATTTATGAACATCTTATAATAATTAGAAATTAGACTTTTTAACCGATGTAAAATGTATTTAGAAGTGTATTTATAATTTTAGGGATTCTCATATAGGGTTAACTCTCGAATCTCAAAAAGGGGCCCTATTGCTATGAATAAATATTTGATTGATTACTGACTGAGTATGGCATCTAACTTTGCTGGAAGATTACCCAGAGGATTTTCTTCTATGTTCCCATCGTACTCGGTGGAAATCATATGAATTATGTCCTTTCCATCAGCATCTCGCTTTTCGCAAACTGGAGAAGGTGACACGCCAACTGTAAAATTGCTTTCTACGAGGTTATCTTTAAAATGTAATTGTTGTTTGTCAGGTGGACGTTTTCTCAGACTTTCTTTGTCTCTGTTGTACGCCTCATCAACCAAATTTCCAATCAGTTTGTCTAATAAAATATTAATCAAAACAATGAACAGCCTAGAACTATACAGTACAGTATACAGTATACAGTATACAGTATATATATAGTATACAGTATACAGTATACAGTATACAGCATATGGTACACAGTATACAGTATACAGTATACAGTATATAGTATACATATACAGTATACAGACAGTATACAGTATACAGTATATATATAGTATATGTATACAGTATATAGTATAGAGATATATAGTATATATATACAGTATACAGTATACAGTATGCAGTATACAGTGCATATAGTATACAGTATACAGTATACAGTATACAGTATACAGTATACAGTATACAGTATATATATACAGTATACAGTAGAGTATACAGTATACAGTATACAGTATACAGTATACAGTATATATACAGTATACAGTGTATACAGCATACAGTATAGTACTTGTTATCCGTAATATCAAATGGAGCTCATCTAGCACCACGTTGTCCAAGGGAATATTAACTAAAGGAGGGCGTTCACAAGAAAACTGATGCTTTAGGCCGCTTGCTCTGATGTCATCTAGTGTCCTCTTTATGTCATCTGCCCAGTAGAAATTTTCAGGCTTTCTCATATCATACCTAGGAATGTGGATTAGTACAAAATGATAGGGATGTGCCAATATTGATACCAAATATCAATACCGGTGATACTAGAAAATGCACTATCAAAACATTTGGTTCTTTTGATTAACTACTAGCCAAGCG